>CM062273.1:10307675-11750926 GCA_031216635.1 Dissostichus eleginoides | reverse complement strand
TCTCAAGGTCTCTCTCTCTCAAGTCTCTCAAGGTCTCAAGGTCTCAAGGTCTCAAGGTCTCAAGGTCTCTCTCTCTCAAGGTCTCTCAAGGTCTCAAGGTCTCTCTCTCAAGGTCTCTCAAGGTCTCAAGGTCTCTCTCAAGGTCTCTCAAGGTCTCTCTCTCAAGGTCTCAAGGTCTCTCAAGGTCTCTCAAGGTCTCAAGGTCTATTACTCTCAAGGTCTCTCAAGTCTCAAGGTCTCTCTCTCAAGGTCTCTCAAGGTCTCAAGGTCTCTCTCTCTCAAGGTCTCTCAAGGTCTCTCAAGGCTCTCTTAAACGTCTCTCAAGGTCTCTCAAGGTCTCAAGGTCTCAAGGTCTCTCTCTCTCTCAAGGTCTCTCAAGGTCTCAAGGTCTCTCTCTCTCAAGGTCTCTCAAGGTCTCAAGGTCTCTCAAGGTCTCTCTCTCTCAAGGTCTCTCAAGGTCTCAAGGTCTCTCTCTCAAGGTCTCTCAAGGTCTCTCAAGGTCTCAAGGTCTCTCTCAAGGTCTCTCAAGGTCTAAAGGTCTCTCAAGGTCTCTCAAGGTCTCAAGGTCTCTATCGTGTCTATCGAATCTATCTCTCTCTCAAGGTCTCTCAAGGTCTCAAGGTCTCTCAAGGTCTCAAGGTCTCTCTCTCTCTCAATGTCTCTCAAGGTCTCTCTCTCAAGGTATCTCAAGGTCTCAAGGTCTCTCAAGGTCTCTCAAGGTCTCAAGGTCTCTCTCTCTCAAGGTCTCTCAAGGTCTCAAGGTCTCTCTCTCAAGGTCTTTCAAGGTCTCAAGGTCTCTCAAGGTCTCAAGGTCTCTCTCTCTCAAGGTCTCTCAAGGTCTCTCTCTCTCTCTCAAGGTCTCTCAAGGTCTCAAGGTCTCTCTCTCAAGGTCTCTCAAGGTCTCTCAAGGTCTCAAGGTCTCTCTCTCTCAAGGTCTCTCAAGGTCTCAAGGTCTCTCAAGGTCTTTCAAGGTCTCAAGGTCTCTCTCTCTCAAGGTCTCTCAAGGTCTCTCAAGGTCTCAAGGTCTCTCTCTCTCAAGGTCTCTCAAGGTCTCAAGGTCTCTCTCTCTCAAGGTCTCTCAAGGTCTCAAAGTCTCTCTCTCAAGGTCTCTCTCTCTCAAGGTCTCTCAAGGTCTCAAGGTCTCTCAAGGTCTCAAGGTCTCTCAAGGTCTCTCAAGGTCTCAAGGTCTCTATCGTGTCTCTATCGAATCTATCTCTCTCTCAAGGTCTCTCAAGGTCTCAAGGTCTCTCAAGGTCTCAAGGTCTCTCTCTCTCTCAATGTCTCTCAAGGTCTCAAGTCTCTCTCTCTCAAGGTCTCTCAAGGTCTCAAGGTCTCTCAAGGTCTCTCAAGGTCTCAAGGTCTCAAGGTCTCTCTCTCTCTCAAGGTCTCTCAAGGTCTCAAAGTCTCTCTCTCTCAAGGTCTCTCAAGGTCTCAAGGTCTCAAGGTCTCAAGGTCTCTCTCTCTCAAGGTCTCAAGGTCTCTCTCTCTCAAGGTCTCTCAAGGTCTCAAGGTCTCTCTCTCAAGGTCTATCAAGGTCTCAAGGTCTCAAGGTCTCAAGGTCTCTCAAGGTCTCTCAAGATCTCAAGCTCTCTATCGTGTCTTGAATCTATCTCTCTTCCAAGGTCTCTCAAGGTCTCTATTTTGTCTTGAATCTATCTCTCTCTCAAGGTCTCTCAAGGTCTCAATGTCTCTCAAGGTCTCTCAAGGTCTCAAGGTCTCTCTCTCTCAAGGTGTCTCAAGGTCTCAAGGTGTCTCAAGGTCTCTCAAGGTCTCTCAAGGTCTCAAGGTCTCTCTCTCTCTCAAGGTCTCTCAAGGTCTCAAGGTCTCTCTCTCTCAAGGTCTCTCAAGGTCTCAACGTCTCTCTCTCAAGGTCTCTCTCTCTCACGGTCTCTCAAGGTCTCAAGGTCTCTCTCTCTCAAGGTCTCAAAGTCTCTCTCTCTCAAGGTCTCTCAAGGTCTCAAGGTCTCTCAAGGTCTCAAGGTCTCTCTCTCTCTCAAGGTCTCTCAAGGTCTCTCAAGGTCTCGAGGTCTCTCTCTCTCAAGGTCTCTCAAGGTGTCAAGGTCTCTCTCTCAAGGTCTCTCAAGGTCTCTCAAGGTCTCAAGGTCTCTCTCTCACAAGGTCTCTCAAGGTCTCAAGGTCTCTCAAGGTCGCTCAAGGTCTCAAGGTCTCTATCGTGTCTTGAATCTATCTCTCTCTCAAGGTCTCTCAAGGTCTCAATGTCTCTCAAGGTCTCAAGGTCTCAAGGTCTCTCTCTCTCTCAAGGTCTCTCAAGGTCTCAAGGTCTCTCTCTCTCTCAAGGTCTCTCAAGGTCTCAAGGTCTCTCAAGGTCTCTCTCTCTCAAGGTCTCTCAAGGTCTCAAGGTCTCTCTCAAGGTCTCTCAAGGTCTCAAGGTCTCAAGGTCTCTCAAGGTCTCAAGGTCTCTATCGTGTCTATCGAATCTATCTCTCTCTCAAGGTCTCTCAAGGTCTCAAGGTCTCTCAAGGTCTCAAGGTCTCTCTCTCTCTCAATGTCTCTCAAGGTCTCAAGGTCTCTCTCTCCTCAAGGTCTCAAGGTCTCTCTCTCTCTCAAGGTCTCTCAAGGTCTCAAGGTCTCTCTCTCTCAAGGTCTCTCAAGGTCTCAAGGTCTCTCTCTCAAGGTCTCTCAAGGTCTCTCAAGGTCTCAAGGTCTCTCTCTCTCAAGGTCTCTCAAGGTCTCAAGGTCTCTCAAGGTCTTTCAAGGTCTCAAGGTCTCTCTCTCAAGGTCTCTCAAGGTCTCTCAAGGTCTCTCTCTCAAGGTCTCTCAAGGTCTCAAGGTCTCTCTCTCTCAAGGTCTCTCAAGGTCTCAAAGTCTCTCTCTCAAGGTCTCTCTCTCTCAAGGTCTCTCAAGGTCTCAAGGTCTCTCAAGGTCTCAAGGTCTCTCAAGGTCTCTCAAGGTCTCAAGGTCTCTATCGTGTCTCTATCGAATCTATCTCTCTCTCAAGGTCTCTCAAGGTCTCAAGGTCTCTCAAGGTCTCAAGGTCTCTCTCTCTCTCAATGTCTCTCAAGGTCTCAAGGTCTCTCTCTCTCAAGGTCTCTCAAGGTCTCAAGGTCTCTCAAGGTCTCTCAAGGTCTCAAGGTCTCAAGGTCTCTCTCTCTCTCAAGGTCTCTCAAGGTCTCAAAGTCTCTCTCTCTCAAGGTCTCTCAAGGTCTCAAGGTCTCAAGGTCTCAAGGTCTCTCTCTCTCAAGGTCTCTCAAGGTCTCTCTCTCTCAAGGTCTCTCAAGGTCTCAAGGTCTCTCTCTCAAGGTCTATCAAGGTCTCAAGGTCTCAAGGTCTCAAGGTCTCTCAAGGTCTCTCAAGATCTCAAGCTCTCTATCGTGTCTTGAATCTATCTCTCTTCCAAGGTCTCTCAAGGTCTCTATTTTGTCTTGAATCTATCTCTCTCTCAAGGTCTCTCAAGGTCTCAATGTCTCTCAAGGTCTCTCAAGGTCTCAAGGTCTCTCTCTCTCAAGGTGTCTCAAGGTCTCAAGGTGTCTCAAGGTCTCTCAAGGTCTCTCAAGGTCTCAAGGTCTCTCTCTCTCAAGGTCTCTCAAGGTCTCAAGGTCTCTCTCTCTCAAGGTCTCTCAAGGTCTCAACGTCTCTCTCTCAAGGTCTCTCTCTCTCACGGTCTCTCAAGGTCTCAAGGTCTCTCTCTCTCAAGGTCTCAAAGTCTCTCTCTCTCAAGGTCTCTCAAGGTCTCAAGGTCTCTCAAGGTCTCAAGGTCTCTCTCTCTCAAGGTCTCTCAAGGTCTCTCAAGGTCTCGAGGTCTCTCTCTCAAGGTCTCTCAAGGTCTCAAGGTCTCTCTCTCAAGGTCTCTCAAGGTCTCTCAAGGTCTCTCTCTCACAAGGTCTCTCAAGGTCTCAAGGTCTCTCAAGGTCGCTCAAGGTCTCAAGGTCTCTATCGTGTCTTGAATCTATCTCTCTCTCAAGGTCTCTCAAGGTCTCAATGTCTCTCAAGGTCTCAAGGTCTCAAGGTCTCTCTCTCTCTCAAGGTCTCTCAAGGCTCAAGGTCTCTCTCTCTCTCAAGGTCTCTCAAGGTCTCAAGGTCTCTCAAGGTCTCTCTCTCTCAAGGTCTCTCAAGGTCTCAAGGTCTCTCTCAAGGTCTCTCAAGGTCTCAAGGTCTCTCAAGGTCTCTCAAGGTCTCAAGGTCTCTATCGTGTCTATCGAATCTATCTCTCTCTCAAGGTCTCTCAAGGTCTCAAGGTCTCTCAAGGTCTCAAGGTCTCTCTCTCTCTCAATGTCTCAAGGTCTCAAGGTCTCTCTCTCTCAAGGTCTCAAGGTCTCTCTCTCTCTCAAGGTCTCTCAAGGTCTCAAGGTCTCTCTCTCTCAAGGTCTCTCAAGGTCTCAATGTCTCTCTCTCAAGGTCTCTCTCTCTCAAGGTCTCTCAAGGTCTCTCAAGGTCTCAAGGTCTCTATCGTGTCTATCGAATCTATCTCTCTCTCAAGGTCTCTCAAGGTCTCAAGGTCTCTCAAGGTCTCAAGGTCTCTCTCTCTCAAGGTATCTCAAGGTCTCTCAAGGTCTCTCAAGGTCTCAAGGTCTCTCTCTCTCAAGGTCTCTCAAGGTCTCAAGGTCTCTCTCTCTCAAGGTCTTTCAAGGTCTCAAGGTCTCTCAAGGTCTCTCTCAAGGTCTCTCAAGGTCTCTCTCTCTCTCTCAAGGTCTCTCAAGGTCTCTCTCTCAAGGTCTCTCAAGGTCTTTCAAGGTTTCAAGGTCTCTCTCTCTCAAGGTCTCTCAAGGTATCAAGGTCTCAAGGTCTCTCAAGGTCTCTCAAGGTGTCAAGGTCTCTATTTTGTCTTGAATCTATCTCTCTCTCAAGGTCTCTCAAGGTCTCAAGGTCTCTCAAGGTCTCTCAAGGTCTCAAGGTCTCTCTCTCTCAAGGTCTCTCAAGGTCTCAAGGTGTCTCAAGGTCTCTCAAGGTCTTTCAAGGTCTCAAGGTCTCTCTCTCTCAAGGTCTCTCAAGGTCTCTCAAGGTCTCTCTCTCTCAAGGTCTCTCAAGGTCTCAAGGTCTCTCTCTCTCTCAAGGTCTCTCAAGGTCTCAAGGTCTCTCTCTGTCAAGGTCTCTCAAGGTCTCAACGTCTCTCTCTCAAGGTCTCTCTCTCTCAAGGTCTCTCAAGGTCAAGGTCTCTCAAGGTCTCTCAAGGTCTCAAGGTCTCTATCATGTCTCTATCGAATCTATCTCTCTCTCAAGGTCTCTCAAGGTCTCAAGGTCTCTCAAGGTCTCAAGGTCTCTCTCTCTCTCAATGTCTCTCAAGGTCTCTCTCTCTCAAGGTCTCTCAAGGTCTCAAGGTCTCTCAAGGTCTCTCAAGGTCTCAAGGTCTCAAGGTCTCTCTCTCAAGGTCTCTCAAGGTCTCAATGTCTCTCTCTCTCAAGGTCTCTCAAGGTCTCAAGGTCTCTCAAGGTCTCAAGGTCTCTCTCTCTCACGGTCTCTCAAGGTCTCAAGGTCTCTCTCTCAAGGTCTCAAAGTCTCTCTCTCTCAAGGTCTCTCAAGGTCTCAAGGTCTCTCAAGGTCTCAAGGTCTCTCTCTCTCAAGGTCTCTCAAGGTCTCTCAAGGTCTCGAGGTCTCTCTCTCTCAAGGTCTCTCAAGGTCTCAAGGTCTCTCTCTCAAGGTCTCTCAAGGTCTCTCAAGGTCTCAAGGTCTCTCTCACAAGGTCTCTCAAGGTCTCAAGGTCTCTCAAGGTCGCTCAAGGTCTCAAGGTCTCTATCGTGTCTTGAATCTATCTCTCTCTCAAGGTCTCTCAAGGTCTCAATGTCTCTCAAGGTCTCAAGGTCTCAAGGTCTCTCTCTCTCTCAAGGTCTCTCAAGGTCTCAAGGTCTCTCTCTCTCAAGGTCTCTCAAGGTCTCAAGGTCTCTCAAGGTCTCTCTCTCAAGGTCTCTCAAGGTCTCAAGGTCTCTCTCAAGGTCTCTCAAGGTCTCAAGGTCTCTCAAGGTCTCTCAAGGTCTCAAGGTCTCTATCGTGTCTATCGAATCTATCTCTCTCAAGGTCTCTCAAGGTCTCAAGGTCTCTCAAGGTCTCAAGGTCTCTCTCTCTCAATGTCTCTCAAGGTCTCAAGGTCTCTCTCTCTCTCAAGGTCTCAAGGTCTCTCTCTCTCTCAAGGTCTCTCAAGGTCTCAAGGTCTCTCTCTCTCAAGGTCTCTCAAGGTCTCAATGTCTCTCTCTCAAGGTCTCTCTCTCAAGGTCTCTCAAGGTCTCTCAAGGTCTCAAGGTCTCTATCGTGTCTATCGAATCTATCTCTCTCTCAAGGTCTCTCAAGGTCTCAAGGTCTCTCAAGGTCTCAAGGTCTCTCTCTCTCAAGGTATCTCAAGGTCTCTCAAGGTCTCTCAAGGTCTCAAGGTCTCTCTCTCTCAAGGTCTCTCAAGGTCTCAAGGTCTCTCTCTCAAGGTCTTTCAAGGTCTCAAGGTCTCTCAAGGTCTCTCTCAAGGTCTCTCAAGGTCTCTCTCTCTCTCAAGGTCTCTCAAGGTCTCTCTCTCAAGGTCTCTCAAGGTCTTTCAAGGTTTCAAGGTCTCTCTCTCTCAAGGTCTCTCAAGGTATCAAGGTCTCAAGGTCTCTCAAGGTCTCTCAAGGTGTCAAGGTCTCTATTTTGTCTTGAATCTATCTCTCTCTCAAGGTCTCTCAAGGTCTCAAGGTCTCTCAAGGTCTCTCAAGGTCTCAAGGTCTCTCTCTCAAGGTCTCTCAAGGTCTCAAGGTGTCTCAAGGTCTCTCAAGGTCTTTCAAGGTCTCAAGGTCTCTCTCTCTCAAGGTCTCTCAAGGTCTCTCAAGGTCTCTCTCTCTCAAGGTCTCTCAAGGTCTCAAGGTCTCTCTCTCTCTCAAGGTCTCTCAAGGTCTCAAGGTCTCTCTCTGTCAAGGTCTCTCAAGGTCTCAACGTCTCTCTCTCAAGGTCTCTCTCTCTCAAGGTCTCTCAAGGTCTCAAGGTCTCTCAAGGTCTCTCAAGGTCTCAAGGTCTCTATCATGTCTCTATCGAATCTATCTCTCTCTCAAGGTCTCTCAAGGTCTCAAGGTCTCTCAAGGTCTCAAGGTCTCTCTCTCTCAATGTCTCTCAAGGTCTCTCTCTCTCAAGGTCTCTCAAGGTCTCAAGGTCTCTCAAGGTCTCTCAAGGTCTCAAGGTCTCTCTCTCTCAAGGTCTCTCAAGGTCTCAATGTCTCTCTCTCTCAAGGTCTCTCTTGAGAGACCTTGAGAGAGAGAGACTTTGAGACCTTGAGAGAACTTGAGAGAGAGAGAGACCTTGAGACCTTGAGACCTTGAGAGAGAGAGACCTTGAGACCTTGAGAGACCTTTAGAGACCTTGAGAGAGAGACCTTGAGAGAGAGAGACCTTGAGACCTTGAGAGACCTTGAGAGACCTTAGAGACCTTGAGAGAGAGACCTTGAGAGAGAGAGACCTTGAGACCTTGAGAGACCTTGAGAGAGAGAGACCTTGAGAGACCTTGAGAGAGAGAGACCTTGAGACCTTGAGACCTTGAGAGACCTTGAGAGAGAGAGAGACCTTGAGACCTTGAGAGACCTTGAGAGACCTTGAGAGAGAGAGACCTTGAGACCTCGAGACCTTGAGAGACCTTGAGACCTTGAGAGACCTTGAGAGAAAGACCTTGAGACCTTGAGAGACCTTGAGAGAGAGAGACCTTGAGACTTTGAGAGACCTTGAGAGAGAGAGACCTTGAGACCTTGAGAGACCTTGAGAGAGAGAGACCTTCAAAGATCCTATCGACTGCCCAAAACAGCAATTAAAATCAGTTGAAACATCTGCAGAAACAACATGCTGGGACGAAGCTAGTAGCTAAGACCACAGACCCAGACTCATCCGACGCCACTCCACCTCCACCTAAGCAACAGCGGCTGGATTGGCACTTTGAAACATATCTTTGTGTTTGTGTTTGTATAGACCACATTGCTTAGCAGAGTTCAGTGATGCAAATGCATGTCAAGTTGATCAACAGGTTGTATTATTCTCCGATGCAATAACAGTACTGAAATGAAGGCTACAGTATAAGGGCATTAATGGGTGCCCTTTTTTAAGTAACTAAAAAGTTACTTTTCACAGTAACGCATTACTTTTTGGTGTAAGTACTGAAGTAACTAGTAATTGTAACTAGTTACTGGTTTTCAGTAACTAGCACAACACTGCACGTGAACATGAATGTTGCATCATGCTATGAACAGATGAATGTATGATCAGGTGATGGCCAATCCTGTGTGTAGACCTACTCTAGATCTATGACAAAATATTGTCCTCAACTAAATTGACTTCCATGGCCACTTTCCTCATCTATCCTGTCCGAAAAGCTGTCAAAATCACTAATTTCTCTCGCACCAGTATCACTTTCCGAAGTCTCCGCCATGTTTACAATCACAACTGGGCCCATCTTGTGACGTCACAGCCGCTATCGTCTGCAGCAGCGGTAGGCTCAGACGGCCGTTCACGGGATGAAAAATTTGCGATGTTTATCTCGTCCCTCGCACTTCCTAAAAAATTATTTTAGCCATGAACAGGTACAATGATATGTAAGAAATTAAACTGCTATTTCATTTTGGCGCAAAAAAATGCACTTCACGGGCACTTTAAACACTGAGGTGGGGTCAGACAACACAAACACATTTTTCTGGACGGTAGTTTCAAAACCCACAGGCCTTCTACAGTCTTAGCAGGAAACCCACTCAATCAGTTTTGCTATACCACTTAATAAAACACACTGAA
Source organism: Dissostichus eleginoides (assembly GCA_031216635.1). NCBI lineage: Eukaryota > Metazoa > Chordata > Actinopteri > Perciformes > Nototheniidae > Dissostichus > Dissostichus eleginoides. The sequence goes on along the minus strand of CM062273.1, from coordinate 11,742,248 downwards.
ATAATACGTTTTAAGTCAATTAGCTCAATTAAAATGTAAATGTATCTTTGAATACTGCTTAAAAAAGATCCATGAAGACAAACCTGCTTGAGAAAGACAGCGAGAACAGAAGAAATGGAGACAAATAGAAGCTGCTGAAAGGCTTTGATTACAAATGAATTAAATATTACAAGCACTAATTACACATCTCATTTGAAAGAGTTTAAGAACTTTAACAATAATATAAAAATACTTTACATTCAGAAGAACATTTGAAAGTAAATACAAAACTAGCAGATTACATGTGCAACCCTTAGATATTGATGCACTGTTGGAGATCTGTGTGGTCTCATCTCAGGATAAAGGAATTTCAAGTTAAACTGAAAGGTGAATCTGCAATAATCAGACTCCAAAATTCATATTTCGTAATATGCTGTTTTTGGACAGTGTTTAATTTAATACCATTTTAGATCAGAACATGTAGATTTACTGTCAATGAACATCTTAACAATGGTATTTAAGTATAGTCTCTTTCTACAGAAGAATAAGTGTTGAACTACAACATCAAGCAGAGCATTTCATAACTGGTTCTCGTGATTTAAGGTTAAAATAATCTTTATTTGGTAATCATAAACACACAAAAGGCACTAATGATTTGGCAGTAATGCATATAAATTCCTCATCTTGACACTTGCTCCTCATACATTTCATATAATAAGCAAACAAGCTTTATAGTTAAACTGACAAAGGGTTTCCAGAGCCACTATTTCAAGGATACTACGTCATCGAGTGCCGCCGAAGGTCTGTTCCAATGTCCAGCATACTCGGAATTCTACCTAGGCCGGCGTACCTCGTTGCGGGAAATTTCGAGGCTGCACATGTCTAGACTCCACGGTCTTAAAATCCCCACAATGCTTTGCGCATGGAACAATTTCCCAAATCTTTGGCGGAAATCGCGCTCCATTTAAGGTGGGGCCTCGCATATGACGCACACCTGCACACCTTTTAGCCTGTTCCACAATTCTTCGTTTTCCGAGGCTAGGAGGGATTCTTGCCTCGCTTCTGAATCAACTGACTCGGAGGTAGCCTACATGTGCTACCAAGCAAGCCTCCTCGACATTGAGAAACACCCTGGGTGTCCGGGTCACTGCAGCTGTTGGTCAAGACAGACCAAGTAATGAGTAATGGTAGGGAGAGAATATGCTGCTCAAATACTGAAGTAACTGAGACAATAAAAGGGAAGGGATACTCATAGTGAGGAAGGTCTCTGTGGCTTAAAAATATGGCATCCTGTAAAGTCTTTTAGACATTCTCACAGCTTTGATACTCGGTAGATAATTGGGTTTTTTCTAAATAATCAGTTAGGGTGAGCATGTAAAAAAGCTATTACAAGGAAGTGGGAAAAGGTGGCTCAAAGGAAAAACTAAAAAAAATAAAATCAACATATTTAATCTACAAAAAACACAACTGGAAGCAAAATAGGAAAAATGTAACTTGTAAAAACACTCAAAATGGCAACATCAAAACAAAGCATGAAAACAATCTGAAAAAGATGGAAACATGTATAGAAAGGAATTTCCCAGTGTAGGTTTTTAATATAGTTTTTTTGGGCCAGCTGCTCCCACGCTCTCAAACTGTCAGCTCACCACAGTGACTGGAACCCTGTGGCTTGTGTGGAAGTGGGTTAAGCCCCCTCTGTGCACGGCACGGTGTTCATGCTTCCTCGTTCCACTTTGCAAAAACAATCTACCAAATTTTACCAATTGATTTTTCCTATTACAAACTATGAAGTTGGATGTTGAAAAAAAGTTTGAAACCAACGTGGTTCAATTCTCTCTCAAAGTATTTCTCTACAACAATAAATAACAAGATATTTTAAGATGTATTTTGTTTGTAGTTTGTACTTTAACACTCCCTTCACAACACAATTGTAAAAAACCCACCAACTATGATGAAATTGTGATGGAATTGTTGACTTGTCATAGATTCATTCATTCTCATATAATCATCCATTTTGTCTAGGTGACTGCTATTTTTATATATTTATTGTTGTGTCATGATATATTTTTATACTGTATATTTTTATATTTGGGACGGTGGGAAACGGTATTTCGGTCTCCTTGTTTGTAACACACATACACATCGACTTGATAAATCCTGAATGGTGCACAGAAAAATGTGACAAAGCAAGAGTACTACAGAGGACACGAAATTTCGTGTTCTCATGAGAAGAAACAAATGGCCCTGACTTTGGCAGATAATGGTTTAGTTTCAGTTTAGAACATCTGTTTTCAAAGCCTAAAGTCTCACTGTCTGCTTCTTCATGCAGGTGGAGAACTTGAAGGCTGTTCATGCAGACTATGGCAACCGCGTTCAGAGCCTTCTCAACAAGTACAACGCCGAGAACAAGAAGGTGAACACTCTCGCTGTGAGGTCTAATCCAGTGTTGGGTAGCAATCCATCCATGTATAGATGTTTAGATTGGATGAAATGTTAATTTGTGATTTCTCTTTCTTACATATTTCATAATGCCACCAGTTAAGCTTGAATATGCCATGTATCTTATGTTCATTTAAATAATATCATCTTTCTCTGTCCTCTCCACATTTGTCTTTCTCAGAACACAGAAGTGCACGTTTACAGCCGCCCAGGAGCCTCGGCCATCGCCGCCTCTTCCAAGATGTGAAGCCTTAAATGTCCACAGGGCCCCCCATCATTTATCTACAAGCAAATGCACTTGCGTGATTGCCAACTGCTACTACCAGTGACAAGATCGAACTTATTAACCATATAGTTTCAGGTTGGGGTTAGTTAGGTTTTAATTCAGTTAAACTGTTGATTTTCTTTAAAATACTTGTTATAAAACCCATGTGAGCTTAATTTGTCTCGACTGAAAAGTCATTTAAAAAAGATTAAAACACCTTGATTTGTTTTTAGTTTAATCCTGTTAATACCAAAAGCATGGCAATTATGAAATCTTGACTTTTAACATTTAAAAGTTCTTTAAAGTAATTATAAAAGTAAGTCTTTTGCATTCTGATTTGATCTCATTACATCGATTAACCCCAACTGCTGCCAAAAACCATGACATGATTGTTTGCTATAAATCCTCAGGTTGTGTGTGTACTACGTTGTAATCCTCCAACTATAATCTTAAACTTCAATATAAAGTAAGCAGATGTATTCAAAATGTTTTTCTCTTATGGTTAGTTTTCCATCAATAATCATGGAAAGCTATATTTTATTTAGTACAAATGGCTCTGGAAACCCTTTGTCAGTCTAACTATAAAGCTTGTTTGCTTATGGTCATCTGCCCTACTCATTATATGCAATGTATGAGGAGCAAGTGTCAAGATGAGGAATTTATATGCATTACTGCTAAATCATTAGTGCCTTTTGTGTGTTTATGATTACCAAATAAAGATTATTTTAACCTTAAATCACGAGAACCAGTTATGAAATGCTCTGCTTGATGTTGTAGTTCAACACTTATTCTTCTGTAGAAAGAGACTATACTTTAATACCATTAAGATGTTCATTAACAGTAAATCTACATGTTCTGATCTAAAATGGTATGAAATGAAACACTGTCCAAAAACAGCATATTACGAAATATGAAGTTTGGAGTCTGATTATTGCAGATTCACCTTTCAGTTTAACTTGAAATCCCTTTATCCTGAGATGAGACCACACAGATCTCCAACAGTGCATCAATATCTAAGGGTTGCACATGTAATCTGCTAGTTTTATATTTACTTTCAAATGTTCTTCTGAATGTAAAGTATTTTTATATTATTGTTAGAGTTCTTAAACTCTTTCAAATGAGATGTGTAATTAGTGCTTGTAATATTTAATTCATTTGTAATCAAAGCCTTTCAGCAGCTTATATTTGTCTCCATTTCTTCTGTTCTCGCCATCTTTCTCAAGCAAGTTTGTCTTCATGGATCTTTTTAAAGCAGTATTCAAAGATACATTTACATTTTAATTGAGCTAATTGACTTAAAACGTATTATTTCAGTGTGTTTTATTAAGTGGTATAGCAAAACTGATTGAGTGGGTTTCCTGCTAAGACTGTAGAAGGCCTGTGGGTTTTGAAACTACCGTCCAGAAAAATGTGTTTGTGTTGTCTGACCCCACCTCAGTGTTTAAGCAGCAGTTGTGATAGACATAGCAATCTCAAGTGATAGCAACATCAGGACGTAGTACCATGAGAAACTTGGGAAATACCAAGGGCTCAGAGAGGAGCTAGAGAAGATGTGGAAGGTGAAGGCAACAGAGGTTCGAGTGGTGATAGGAGCACTTGGGGCAGTGACCCCTAAACTTGGAAATGGCATTAGAAAATCTCAGGAACAACCTCCATGATCTCTATCCAGATGAGCACAGTTCTAGGAACAGCTAAGATACTGCTCAGAACCCTCAGGCCTTTGGTGGAGGCTGCAGGGCTGAAGGACTGAAGAACGAGTGGGGCGAGAACAAAGCCAATACCATTTTATTACTAAGCTGTATTGTAAATTGCTAATTATATTATAGTGTATTTTTCTTTTGGCAGCAACTCTTTTTCCTTTGCTAATTGCCTTGAGGAACAAAAGTGTGCATCAAGAGTCTTCAGATCTTATTTTTAAGAAAGCAAATCGTATGTTCCTTGTGCAGCAACAGCCAACCCAAGTAGGTTACGTATGCGTTTGTCTCATTGGCTTTCGGGCCTCCCTACGTAAAGCTAAACCCCAGCTTCAAGATAAAAACCCACACTGACCACCGTGACACTGTGAGTTGCTCAGCGTGTCTGCTAGTCGCACCTCAAACTGTATTTGATCCAAAAGCCATGAATCCTGCAGTTTACCCACCTGAGAATATCCCATTGCAGGGGAGATACCCAGGGTTTCAGGGACAGCCTGGAGGATCTGCAGGGGATCAATGCACCACTGTGAGCATCCCCCCTGAGCCCCCCAGGGACCACATCATCTGGTCCCTCTGCTGCTTTCTCTACTCGAACCCCTTCTGCCTCGGACTGGCGGCCCTCATCTACTCCATCAAGGTGAGTTTCATTCATGGGAAATATTATTTTATGGCCTATTAATAAAGAATAATGCAAAAAATGTTAGTTATTGGCAGGCAGTTGCAGCACCAGAATTGTTCATCTTGAACACTTAAGATGTAGGCTTAGAACGTATTATTTAAAAAAAATAAACATTAAAAAGTTGTAAAAAGTTTTATTAAAAAAGGACTACGGACAGTTCAGAATATGGAATCAGAGACAGAACATTTCTTATGGGGAAAGAGATAAAGTAATTGCATTTAAGTTTTAGAAAATCTATGAATCCATTTCAAATGTATGTGTTTTTGGTCCTTTCAGGCCAGAGACCGGAAGGTGGTCGGAGATATGGAAGGAGCCCGACAGTACGGCTCCACCGCCCGCTGCCTCAACATCTGGGCCACAGTCCTGGGTTCCATCATGATCCTTATTTCCCTTATTATAGTCACCACTGTACTTGTACTGGCAAAGCAGTCCGCCCAAAGATACACTGGCTTCGATAACAATTAAAGAGGTTAAATTGTGTGAGAGTTGTCTGCAGCAGTGGCTTGGTGATACTTCTCTTTATCTGCTTTGCGGTTATGGCTTCTGTTTTAAACTTTTTGCTTATATTTTCAAGCAAAACGTTTTTGTTTTTGTTACAAAAGTCTTAAATGGTTATAATGTCATTATGTTTCCATAATGACAATTTGTTGTAATTATTGCAAGACTTGCCTAATAAATGATAATTCCCTGTCGGCAACAGTTTCATTTTGTGCTAAACTGTAACAGATGGGGTTTTCAAGACAAAGAACCCCACCCAAAGAACAAAAGGGAACGGAGTGTATGCTACTATTTCCTTATTCTACTATTTTTGGTGTACTATTGAAATGTTATTGTCTGTAACTGTTACTACTTTAACTGTCCTGCTATCTCAGCTAAAACACTCTTATTCTAAGCACTCCATGTATTGTATTAACACTCCATGAAATGCTCAGAATAACTTTGTACAGAAAATATGTTTTGTAGGGCTGCCAACTCTAACACATTGACCATCAGACTCAACCATTTAAAGCGTTTAGTACATTACATTAAAGGGTAAGTGAGCTCTAATGATCTTAGAACTTCACAAATGTACTCCGTTTTAAACTCTCATATATTTAATTTCTTTCAGCGGTCAATTTTGTTGTAATGTAATGCTGTCAGGTAGATGCTGACTGTATCTGCAAATTGCCGGCTGAATGATGGTCATACTCTCCAACTGATGGTATATGTTTATTGCACACCCTTGCAAGTATACAATCAATACCAACGTAAGAGCTATAAAATGAAAGAAAATACAATAACTAGCTCTCACAGATAAAACATTTTCCATTCCTTGCATTTGTTAACGTTACATTTCAAATAAAAACTAAATAATGCAATTACAGCTCCTACTGACAATACATCATGAAACATTACCTTTTAACCCTTTTTAACTGAATATGGCCAAATGTAAGAATTAATGAATTTGTAGAGCGTTACTTTAAACATTTTAAATCACACAAATGCAGTTTAAACCCATATGAACTAGAGTTACTCTAAAACACATAATACTGTACTGTATGTCTTTACATTAACCTCCACTCTCAGTACAGGAAGTGACGAACAGTTTTTTTTCCCGACCCCCCGAAGGACCGTAGTCTTTATTTTTACGTTATTATTATTCAAAGATAAATAAGGAAATTAGTGTTGTATGAGATGGCAGAGAGGTTTCAGCTCTGATTATTAAATCAAAGAGGCTTAATGTTTTCATTATATTATTTCACTATAGCTACGTGGACGGTGTCAAGGTCCAATGTTGACCGAATTAGCTGGTGTAACTAAAATACAAGTCTTTATTTTTTTATATATATAAAATAATAATAATAATAATAATAATAATAATCAGTGATGCAAACACAGGTATGGTGAAAAAAGAGAGAACTATTCGAAGCAGAAAAAAAACAGCGTAATATACCATCTGACAAAGGCCTTTGCTATAATGCTTCAATTAACTGGCTATTCTTTATAATATACTCAGATCAATAGGAGACAGAGATGTTAAGTTATAAATCAAGGTTTTTTATTATTATTTACAGGTAGATATTATCAAGGGTGTAACTTTGGTTTAAGAAGTGGCGGACACACAAAACAGGGGGTCCTCCGCAATGAAACATATATATTATCATTATATGTAATGAGTGTGCAAACTTATCTAGTATCCTATCCATATGAACCTGTTTATTTGTGGGGGGACCTCACCTCCTCTAGGGGGGTGTGGGGGCATGCTCCCCCGGGAAGATTGTTTCTTTAAATTGAAGTTAAGTGCATCAATCTGGTGCACTTTGAGGGCAAAATTAAGAGATCTATGGATACATCTCTCAACACTCATATAAAACAGAACTGTATAATGCTTCAATTAACTGGCTATTCTTTATAATATACTCAGATCAAGAGGAGACAGAGAAGTTATAAATCAAGGGTTTTTATTATTATTTACAGGTAGATATTATACACTTTTGACTTTAAGGGCTTCAGTTTTTCTTCGCTTGCGAAAGTGTTTCTACTGCTTTACGTCTGCTTTACTAACTGCTTAACTGCTTTACGCAACCGACTGGTTCTGCTGCTGCTGCGTCATGACGTCACCGGTGCTTATCAGGCAGGCTCTACCTCCGAACCGGCCCTGGAATCGCGTTGGTTCCAGGGCCTCGCAGCGGGGTTACAGCGCAGAAGTGCGCCGCATTTGCGCATGACTGATGTGCAACGACATGTGACTCCTCTGTTTGTCTTCTGTTGGTCGCTTGTTAGCAGACCCTTCACGCGATAGCAGAGCGAACAGGTACAGGAGGCGTAGAGCGAGGGATCATTGTCCACTAGTCGTGCTCGCGGATGGATACAAAAATATACTTTGGCGGCCGTTAATAGGCTTTACGTGGGCGGCCCGCCCAAGTAAAGTCTATGTTTTGAAGTGAGAAGTTGTCCGTCAGTCCGTGAGTCGGACCCCCCCCCCCCCCAAAACGAAAACTCTTCGGTTCTCCACGATTTACACATGTCACCCAAATCACCGTTAAAAAAGCGGGAGGCGCCGAAAAGCGACTCATTTGCATCACTGAATAATAATATAAAATATTGTATTTGCGTGCATTTCCTGTTTGGAAAGTGGCGATGTACTGAGAGTGGCGATTTTATTTTGTAATTATAATGTAATGGTGCGTTCACACGATTTGCATCGCTCTAATCACTCGAGTTTCACCGCGGCTGTCAGCTGTGTTTACTCGCCTCATTCATACAGGACGCGCTGGCGAGGGGCGGGGCTTATCTCCATGTAGATCAGGGTCGGCAAGTAAGTTTGGCCTTGGGCCAATTTTTTTCTGAGCCACTAGATGGCGGGCCACATTCGAATGCTTCGGGGGGGGGGAGCCTCGCTGCGGTGCCATTCTGTGATTCTCCAGATTCTACAGATGGCCAGTCCGCCCCTGCTCACAAACTTATTAAGATCCAAAGCTTTAGTGCGTTTTGAATCAATGCAGAGTACAGCCAAACTCTTCTCTGTCATTGTAGACCGAATGCTTCTCGTTTTGCGCCGTCCCGTTCAAATGACAATCACATTTCCATGCTCGCACCAGGGCCGGGGGAGGGGTTACATGGCTCGCGTCTTGTGCTGCATTCACTTGCACTCGGACATGAGGGATTTTCTCTCATAAATGTCCGATGAGCCAAAACTTTGCTTTCAAAACAAAGCTGCCAACTGGGGTGGCAGCATATGCACCACCACCTCGCCCTCCATGATCAAGCGGCTTCTCCGATTTTGTTGTCAATGTTTTGACTGAACTTTGTTACTGTTCACATATAAGCAGTGTTCGAATAACCCATTTGCTATCGGGGAGCCCTATTTTTTTGGTGCACGCCGGTGGATTTTTCTGCGAGCGGCAGGGAGATCAATATACTTTTTGCCTCTTTGCAAATCTCACATCCAAATTTTTATTTTTTATGAAAAGCCATGGGTACCTTTCATTCCACTCACTCCATCTTTTCTGTGTCCAGTTAAAAGGCAGGTCATGGGCATCGTCAGGTTCGCTAGTGCAGGTGGCGCCGGCGGCTGTGGCCGTTGTTGAAGCCTCTTCAGGCTCCGCATCGGCAGGCCTCTCCCTCGGTGTGGAGCTGTCAAACTCGACCCTAACGCCGCTTACAACAGGCCAACTAAAAGTTGTTCCGTTCACGTTGTCATTTTTAGACTCCTTCGCTTCTATGCTTGTGACTCCAAAAGCTGCGAGGCTTGGCTGTTTTCGTTTCGCCATATTTTTTATTACAAAGCCAGTTAAAAAAATATCAATATGAAAATTTCAAATACCACGCCGGCATCGCCACCGTAAGCATAGCAACGTAAGTAGCGTAAAGAATCCAGCGCCGCCACGTACAGGGCAACACCCAGAAATATTCACAAATATAAAACAAATATTCAGAAACTGTAATGAACAATGACTATTATTTATTTCAAGAACTTTTATTTACAGAAACTCAACATTTCTAATCTGTGTGACACAAATATGCAATATTTTTTTGGGCCCCCCCTATTTATCTCAAAATCGGCCTTCAGGGGAGCTCCCCCCCTCTTTAGGGGAGCCAAGCTTCCCCTGGCTCACCCCCATTTCGAACACTGCATATAAGTAAACATTACGTTTGAATTATTTAGTGAGCTGGTGTTATTTTTTTCAAACCATAAACCGCATGTTGGCACCACGCGCTGTCCACCTACTTATTGATCCATTATCAGCGTCAGTGCATCCCGCTGCCAGATTGTGCCTGTGCTGTGTGTCATTCACTCTCAACATGGATAAAAGTACAATAAGCATTCTTCAGGTGTAGGTAGATTCTCTATTCGGACATTATAGCCCATATGTGCGACTGTCGGTCCGATATTGTAAAAAAAGTAAAAATAAAAAAATAATATTTTATTTTTATTCTCAAAATAATTTTCCAGGCCAAATATTATTGCTGGCGGGCCACAAATGGCCCGCGGGCCGCCTGTTGCCGACCCATGCCATAGACTGTATGATTGCCCCATAGACCTTCTGTCGGGCTCTACAATCCCCAAGGGACGGTTGTACTCTCTCTCTGGTCCAGAAAGGGAGGCCATGAAAGAGTATATAGGTTCTTCACTCAAAGCTGGCTTGATTCGGCCATCATCATCCCCAGCAGCAGCAGGTTTCTTTTTGGTGGGGAAAAAGGACGGTTCATTGAGACCCTGTATTGATTACAGTCCACTTAATCAGATCACGGTAAAGAACAGATATCCCCTTCCACTCATCTCTACTGCATTTGAACTATTACAAGGAGCTAAGATGTTCACCAAGTTAGACTTAAGGAATGCTTATCACTTTCTGCGCATCAGGGAGGGGGGTGAGTGGAAAACAGGCTTCAATACACCTACAGGACATTACGAATATTTGGTTATGCCTTTTGGACTTTCAAATGCACCTGCTGTTTTCCAAGCACTCATCAATGATGTGTTAAGAGATTTCCTGAATATATTTTAATTTGTGTATCTCGATGATATTCTCATCTTTTCTCCTGATGAAAATACCCATGTTAACCATGTTCACCTTGTTCTTCAGAGACTCCTTGAGAACAATTTCTTTGTGAAACCCGAAAAATGTGAGTTTCATGTCAACTCAGTGTCATTTTTGGGCTTTGTGATTTCCCCTAACAAAGTGGAGATGGACCCAGCAAAGGTCAGCGACGTGGCTAATTGGCCAATTCCAAGCTCCAGAAAGAAGGTTCAGCAATTCTTGGGGTTTGCTAACTTTTACAGACGTTTCATACGTAATTTCAGTGCCATTGCCTCTCCTCTCCATGCCCTTACCTCTTCCCATGTTCAGTTTGTGTGGACTCCAGAGGCAGAGGACTCTTTCCTGAAACTGAAGAAGAGGTTCACAACAGCTCCCATCCTGACTGTACCTGATCCCAACCGACAGTTTGTGGTGGAGCTAGACGCCTCCAACGACGGCGTTGGAGCTATATTGTCCCAGAGGTCAGCGGGGGACAACAAGCTTCATCCTTGTGCCTATTTCTCCCGTAAATTGTCATCTGCTGAGAGGAATTATGATGTGGGAAATCGGGAACTGTTGGCTGTGAAAATTGCTTTGGAGGAGTGGCGGCACAGGTTGGAGGGAGCGGAGCAGGATTTCCTGGTCTGGACGGATCACAAGAACCTGCAATACATCAGAAAGGTCAAACGTTTGAACTCCAGGCAGGCCAGGTGGGCTTTATTCTTAACAGATTTAGTTTCACTCTGTCATATCGACCTGGTTCACAGAACGGAAAACCTGACGCACTCTCCAGAATGTATGATCCTGAGCCAGTCCCCAAGAGTCCAGAACCCATTCTGCGGCCAGACCGAGTGATAGGGAGTGTGACCTGGCCCATTGAAGTCAAGGTAAAACAGGCAAACAGGGAGAATCCTGTCCCTAGAGGGTGCCCTCAGAATCGCTTGTTTGTTCCTGTGCTACTTCGTTCTCAGGTTATTCATTGGGCCCATACATCTGTACTTACCTGCCATCCTGGAACCAAGAGGACCCTCTTCATGGTGAGACACAGATTCTGGTGGCCTGCTATGTGGAAGGATGTGTGTGTGCTAGGAACAAAACTTCTCGTCAAGCTGCGGCAGGTCTTCTAAAACCTCTGCCCATTCCCAACAGACCATGGTCTCGCATTGCGTTGGACTTTGTGACAGGATTGCCACCTTCGGCAGGTAATACCACAGTACTCACAGTTATTGATCGGTTTTCTAAAATGGTACACTTTATCGCCATGTCCAAGTTACCTACTGCCAGAGAAACAGCAGAGGCCATGTTGTCCCATGTTTTTCGAATCCATGGTTTCCCAAGTGATGTCGTTTCAGACCGAGGCCCACAATTCGTGTCACAGTTCTGGAAGGAGTTTTGTTGCCTAATCCAAGCCACTGTAAGCCTGTCATCCGGATACCACCCTCGGTCGAATGGTCAAGCGGAGAGAATGAATCAGGATATGGAGACCTGTCTGAGATGCCTGGTGTCCCAGAAACCTACCACCTGGAGTAAACATCTGATTTGGGTTGAGTATGCGCTCAACACTTTACCCACATCAGCCACCGGTATCTCCCCTTTTCAATGTGTCCATGGTTACCAGCCTCCGTTGTTCCCGGAGCTCGAGCAGGAAGTCACCGTACCATCAGCCCATGCTCTGGTTCGCCGCTGCCGCCGGGTCTGGGCGGGAGTTCGCCATATGCTGCAGAGGAATGCAACACGCATGAAGGTAATGGCCGACCGAAAACGACGTCCGTCTCCCAAGTACAAGGCCGTACAACGAGTGTGGTTGTCCACCAAGGATCTTCCTCTTCATGTCGCCTCCAGGAAGCTGGCTCCCCGGTTCGTTGGTCCTTTTCCCATATCAAAAGTGATTAATCCTGTTGCTGTCCGCCTATGTCTCCCAAAGTCCCTCAAGGTCCACCCCACGTTTCACGTCAGCAAGCTGAAACCGGTCAAAGAGAGCAGACTGGTCCCCGCCTCAACACCCCTCCACCTCCCCGGATCGTCGACGGAGATCAAGTCTATACAGTGGAAAAAATACTGTCTGAAAGAAGGAGGGGTAGAGGTAGACAGTTCCTGGTCGACAGGGTAGGGTATGAACTAGAGGAGAGATGTTGGATCCCAGGCAGCTTCATTGTGGACAAATCATTAATTACAGACTTTGACAAACAACGGTCTCAGGCTTCAGGGACGTCTGGAGCCGTCCGTAAAAGGGGGGGGAACTGTAAGGTTTCAGCATTAGAATCCTTCTAGTTTATTGTCTTGTGTTCCTAATCTTGTCACATTTCGTTTTATTTTGGTAAATGACTCTACCCTCTCGTTTCAGGTGTCTGCACTTCCTGTCCTTGTTTGTCACCTGTCAGCCTGATTGTTGTTTCCTGCTCCTGATTGTTTCCACCTGTGCCCCATTACCTAATGTGTGTGTGTATATATAGCCCTTCTCTCCCTTTGTCTTGTGTCAGTTCGTCTTGTCTCCACGTCAAGTCCATGTCTGTAAACAATAGTGATCTGCAGTGTTGGGCAAGTTACTTCCAAAATGTAATATATTACATATTACTTATTACTCTCTTTTTAAAGTAATAAGTTACATTACAATATTACTGTCTCTGAAATGTAATGAGTTACACTACTTTTTTAGTTACTTTTTAGTTACTTTCACCAAAATAACCGCAAAAGAATGGCTAGGTATTTTAAATGCTAACATGTAGTTTAGTGCAGCTCATTATACATCCAGTGAAGGGCAATGTGGTATAGCATAACAACTGTGTAGGCCATTAAGGCTACTAACAACTGTTATTACACGGCTTAGTTAAATACTCGATTCTGATTGTAAATTCTTAACATGTGACACGTTGTTAATACAGTACAGACCACTGTCAAGGACTATAATGAAGGTTGCTAAGGAGGATCAAGAAAGAGAAAGGAAAAGAGGTTAAAAGACGGAGCGCTGGACGTCAGATAAATCACCAGAAGAAGGCAGAGAGGAAGTAAACAATAACAGGAACACGGAATGGGCTCTGTATTTTGTTTAGTATATGGCCATGTACCGTACAGGCCCGGTTCCAGAACAAAATGACTTGGGGTGCATCTGAGATTACAGGGGTGCAGCACTAGTAGGTTTACATGAGCAATAGTGGCCGGCAACAGCAATGAAAAATAGCATTGATGTTATGGTCCCCAATGAACAGTTTATGGCATTTGTTATGTTTTGAAACCAAGCAAGTGAGAACATTTCAAGTGTGTTAAAAGTGCAATCCTGAAATATTTCATATAGTCCAAAGTGGACTATGGCAAGGAAAAGCACAAAAGCTTCAAAACTGCACTGATAAAACAAAAGAGAACATATTGTAAATCAAGGCAAATATTATTTGAACCAGCTCATGGTTTGAAATGGCAAACATTGAAAAGCAAAAGTATTATTAAAACCATGTACTACATCATCACCTTGGTCATCATATACTCTGGGAAGAGAATATTTACTGTGCTTGAAAAAGTGGTATCACATCATCATGTGAGGTTGACTTTGTGACCTGGAGAACATTTCAGCTGCAACATTAGCTTGTTGATAAGCTTGGGATATGAGATCTTTTTGTAGCCATTCGTGGTGAAGGCATCTGTGCTATTGTATGCATTATTTTTTGACCCAACATTTCTACAGGCATGGCAGAATATGGCACTATTTTCACATGAATATTCTAGCCATTGTCTATTTTTATACCACGAGCTGCAAAATGACCGCCTTACCCCACTGTGCAGGCGGGTACTTGTTTAGATATACCTGGGCAGGCTCTGTTTTGCCGTGGTATCCTGGCACCTGCGGGCCGCAGAGGGGCGGCGTAGTTTCGGGTGACGAAGACTGCTGCTCCGGGGCGAGGGCGGCGAGTCAGGCGGGGGTAAGCTAGTGTCCACAACAGAGGGTAACGTGATGTCCCCATCTGACCTGTTGCTATTGTCTGCAGTAGATGCAGTGTTGCTGGCGTTTAGTGATGGTTGCTTTAACAATTTTCGTATAAATGATTATCCATCTGTGTCACTGCTGTGGAAGCACTTTGGAAATGATGCACGTGCATCGGAGCAGGTCATGCGCACCTGACACAATTTGTTTTTTTTATTTTTCGCTCCGTTCTCTTTTTTGAATAGAGGGTGCATAACATTCAACTGGGGTGCAATGCATATGCACCCCCGAAGATCCCGACGCGAAGCTAGAAGAGTAAACACCAGGTTTACTAATCTACCCGCACAATTTTACTCTGGTGTCGGAATGTCTCGCTATTAGTACATTCTTAAAAAACAAAACACCATTTAATTTCGGGTTAAAATGTGTTGTAACAACTGCGTTACTGAGCATTGTAACGGGTAATATATTACCCAAATTTCATTAGTAATGCGTTACATTACTTCGTTACAGCAAAAAGTAATATATTCCTGTAACTCCGTTACTTTTGTAACGCGTTACACCCAACACTGGTGATCTGTTGAGCAACCTAGTTGAACCTAGAGATCTTGTGAGAATCCTAGTAGAATATATTGATCTTTTGTTTGAAGCTTTAAAAGTCTTTTTTATAAATAAAAGATATAGGTCCATATAGGTCCATGAATGCAGTTTCTTCGATGGTCCAGAAATATGTGTTGACACGGACCCTCACTGTTGCGGTAAGCGTGTTGTAACTTCCGGTTGTGACCTCTGGGTATCTTGTGTGCCTGTTCTGCTGCTGATAGCTTATATTATCTTAACTTAAATCGATCGTTTTAAAACTCTTGATCACGGCAACTGCCTGACGTTGTAATCACACGTTACTACAGCTTAAGCACCCACAACTCTCCTTCTCTTAGCGACTGTAACTCCACAGTTGCCTACACTCTTTTCGGGTTTGCTAACGGTAGCTACTTTAGCTTGATAGCTAGCCATGGCTCCTTCCCCACCCTCGGGTGCTATTTCCTGCTCTACCTGTCTCATGTTTGGTTACTTCCCTACCTCCTTTACTGGTACCGATGTGTTAAATGTAGTATAGTTGTTAGGTTGGAGGCGGGAATCATAGCCATAGAAGCCCGGCTCCGCATTTTAGAAAGTAACTCAGCTACAGTAAAGCCCATGTTAGTCGGTGCGGACCGGCAAGAGGTAGCTCCTACTAGCCGTCCCCCGACAACTCCCGAGCAGCAGGGAGACTGGGTGACTGTTCAGAAGAGGCATTACAGGAGACCCACAGGTCCCCACCAACCCGTTCACGTATCTAACAAATTTTCCCCACTCAGCGAGGCACCCGCTGAGGAGTCAACTCTGGTTATTGGTAGCTCTATTATGAGATACGTGAATTTAGAGACCAAAGCCTCCACAGTCACATGCATTCCGGGGGCCAGAGCGGGCGACGTTGAGGCGCATCTTAAACTGCTGGCTAAAAATAAACGTAAATACAGTAGGATTGTTATTCACGTCGGTGGTAATGATGTTCGTTTACGCCAATCAGAATGCACTAAACTTAATGTGGCGTCGGTGTGTAGATATGCTAAAACAATGTCGGACACCGTAATTTTCTCTGGTCCCCTCCCCAATCTGATCAATGACGACATGTATAGCCGCATATCATCATTTCAGCGCTGGTTGTCTTGGTGGTGCCCAGCAAACGATGTGGGCTTCGTAAATAATTGGACAGCCTTCTGGGGAAAACCTGGTCTGATTAAGAGAGACGGCATTCATCCTACTTTGGAAGGTGCACATCTCATTTCGGCAAACATTTCAGGGATTTGTGGACTTAATCCATGACAAACTGGAGTTGAGACCAGGAGGCGGAGTCGCAGTCTTACACGCTTCTCTGCGCTCTCTCCTGGGCAGTCATCCATAGGAATCCCGAACCCAATAAAATACCCAATATTAAGGTGTGTGTGTCTGCCAAGGACAATTTAAGATGAAGCCTAATAGAGGTGTCATACATAATAACCTAAAAAGTAAATGTAACAACTACTACAGTGCAACAAAACAGAAGATTAGATGTGGTCTCTTAAATATAAGATCTCTAGCATCAAAGCAATATTGGTAAATGATTTAATATCAGATTATAATATTGATATTGCTGTCTCACTGAAACTTGGTTGAGACATGAAGAATATGTCGCATAAATGAAGCCACTCCACCCAATCATATAAATACTCATATTGCTCGAGGCACAGGCCGAGGAGGTGGAGTTGCAGCCATCTTTGACTCAAATTTACTTATCAATACTAACCAAAATTAAATTATACCTCCTTTGAAAGTCTTGTTTTTAGTCTTACGCATCGACCTGGAAAACTTTGCATCCAATCTTATTTGTTACAGTGTACCGTGCACCAGGTCCTTATTCAGAATTCTTAACAGAATTCTCTGAGTTTTTATCAACTTTTGGTTCTTAAAACAGATAAAGTAATTATCGTAGGTGACTTTAATATTCATGTTGACGATGATAAAAATAGCCTTACTGTTGCATTTAACTCTATATTAGACTCTATTGGTTTCCGTCAGAGTGTAAAAAACCAACCCACTGCTATAATCACACTCTCGACCTTGTTCTGACTTATGGTATTGAAATTGAGCAACTATTAGTCGAACCGCATAATCCTGCTTTATCCGACCATTTCTTAGTAACTTTTGAAGTACTGTTACTAGACTACAAACCATTAGTCAAAAGTTCCTGCAGCAGAAACCTATCTGTTAGTGCTATAGCCAAATTTAAAGAAAGATTCCACCAATACTTAACTTGATAGCATGTCTGCATGTAAGGGAGGAGAAACTTATACAAAATGTACACCACCCCAAATTGATCATGTTGTTGATAGTGCTACAGATGCGCTGCGAATAAAATTAGACTCTGTTGCTCCTTTGAAAAAGAAGAAAATAAAACAACATAGACTAGCTCCATGGCATAATGTCGAAACTCGCAAAATAAAGCAAAAGTCGAGACAACTTGAAAGGATATGGCGTTCCACTAAACTCGAAGAATCTCGTTTAATTTGGCATATTACTCTCAATGAATATAAAAAAGCACTGCGTAAAGCGAGAGCAGCTTACTACTCTTCATTAATAGATGAGAATAAGAATAATGCAAGATTTCTTTTCAGCACTGTAGCCAGGCTGACAGAGAGCCACAGCTCTACTGAGCCTTCTATTCCCATAGCACTCAGTAGTAATGATTTTATGTGCTTTTTTAACGATAAAATTGTTACTCTTAGAAACAAAATTAATGACCTCTTGACTTCGACCAGTATAGTGTTAACAACAGCTCCCGGAAACATAAGTTCTAATATTACACTAGATAGTAAATTAGAATGCTTTTCAGCCATAAACCTTGAACAATTGAATTCAATGATTCTTTCTTCTAAACCATCAACGTGTATCTTAGACCCGATTCCAACTAAGCTGTTAAAGGAAGTTTTTCCATTAATTAGCACCTGTTTATTAAATATTATGAATATGTCTTTATTATCGGCTATGTTCCACAATCATTTAAAGTAGCAGTGATAAAACCGCTTCTTAAAAAGCACAACCTCGATCCAGAGGTTTTAGCCAACTATAGACCTATTTCTAATCTTCCGTTCCTCTCAAAAATTCTTGAGAAAGCGGTCGCAAAACAGTTGTGTGATTACTTAAAAAACAATGATTTATTTGAAGATTTTCAGTCTGGCTTTAGAACACATCATAGCACAGAGACAGCTCTGGTTAAAGTCACAAATGACCTTCTAATAGCCTCAGACAAAGGACTTGTCTCTATTCTTGTCTTACTCGATCTCAGTGCTGCATTTGATACTATCGACCATGATATCCTATTGCAAAGACTAGAGCACTTAGTTGGCATAAAGGGAACTGCTTTAGGCTGGTTTAGGTCCTATCTATCTGAACGCTCTCAGTTTGTATGTGTCAACGATAAATCTTCCATGCAAACAAAAGTTAGCCATGGAGTGCCACAGGGCTCAGTGCTTGGACCTATTTTGTTCACATTATATATGCTTCCGTTAGGCGATATTATAAGGAATCATTCTGTACAGTTTCATTGTTATGCGGATGATACTCAACTATATTTATCAATCAAGCCTGATGAAATTAATCATCTAAATAAAATTCAGACTGCCTTAAGGACTTAAAAACGTGGATGACTTTAAACTTTTTGATGTTAAACACGGCCAAAACTGAAGTTATTGTACTCGGCCCAAAGAATCTACGAAACAAATTATCTAAAGATATACTAACTATGGATGGCATTAATTTGGCCTCCAGTGAGACTGTAAGGAATCTTGGTGTTATATTTGATCAGGATTTATCCTTTAACGCCCACATAAAATCTATTTCAAGGACCGCCTACTTCCATCTACGTAACATTGCAAAAATCAGGCATATCTTGCCTCAAAACGATGCAGAGAAACTAGTCCATGCATTTGTTACTTCAAGGCTAGATTATTGTAACTCTCTATTATCAGGGTGTACCAAGAAGTCAGTTAAGTCGCTTCAGCTGATTCAAAATGCTGCAGCACGTGTACTAACCAGAGTTAGGAAAAGGGACCACATTATTCCTGTTCTGGCTGCCTTACACTGGCTCCCTATAGAACATAGGATAGAATTTAAAATTCTTCTTCTCGCCTACAAAGCCCTTAATGGGCAGGCGCCATCTTACCTTAAAGAACTCATTATACCCTACTGTCCTACTAGGCATTGCGTTCCAAGAATGCAGGGTTGTTGGTTGTTCCTAGAGTCTCTAAAAGTACAATGGGAGCCAGAGCCTTTTCATATCAAGCTCCACATTTGTGGAATCAGCTTCCAGTTTGTGTTCGGGCGCGCAGACACCCTATCCGTTTTTAAGAGTGCGCTTAAGACCTTCCTTTTTGATAAAGCTTATAGTTAGGGCTGATTAGATTCAGCCCCTAGTTTAGCTGCTATAGGCTTAGTTTGTCGGGGGACACTTTACTTTACTTCTTCCTTCTCTCTGTCTGTACCTGTGTACTCTCATGTTCCGAATAACCCAGCTTCCCCAAATTTTTTTGGTGTCTATCTACGCCGGGACCCTGAGTCGTGGCTGATCCTGTTGCTGTGGTCCTGAGTCCTGGATCGCGAGCCCTGGATCTTGAGTCATGGCTGTGCCTGTTGCTGTGGTCCTGGATCATAAGTCCTGGATGGATATCCTCGGGGATTCATCTTCTTATTATAGACACATGCATTTCCAAACATTTGGACTACCTACGTTGTAAATGTATTATCTTCTCAATTTACACACGGCATCTATTGAACGTCTGTCCGTCCTGGGAGAGGGATCCCTCCTCTGTTGCTCTCCCTGAGGTTTCTCCCATTTTTTTTCCCCTTTAAACTGTGGGGTTTTTCCTTTTTCTGGAAGTTTTTCCTTGTACGATGTGAGGGTCTAAGGACAGAGGGTGTCGTATTGTCTACTGATATTCTGTACAAACTGTGAAGTCCACTGAGACAAATGTAACATTTGTGATATTGGGCTATATAAATAAACATTGATTGATTGATTGATTGATATTTTGAAGTCAACTGAATCGTGCATCTGAGTTCCTGTGAGCCCTTCGTGTCAGCCATGAACTGTTATGTAAGCGTGACGTATAGATCTTACCGGGTTGCCGACTCCAGCAAAGGTCAATTGTGTCTAGAGTGCGCCATCTAGTGGGATCAACTGAAATGCCGGGTATTGCAGGAAAAAGGCTAAATGAATGCGGTCTTTACTATAATTTGGACAATTTTGTACCAATATTCGGCGGGCCGGATTAAAAACCCCAACGGGCCGTATATGGCCCGCGGGCCTTAGTTTGCTCATGCCTGTACTATACAGAGATGCTGTATGAGAAACCAATGTGATGTTGGAACATTGAACAATGTAAATCTATTCTAGTAGACCTCAACAATGGAATTATGATCAGTAGAAATGGCCATGTCATGGGACCTTTAAGTATAAGAATGGCAGCAGATAGCTTTTTTCCTACAATTTAGTAGAATATCTCCCATTACAATCTGACTGAAAAAAGATTGATTAAAAGAATAATGAGAAGACTGTGTGTCGTGGTGTTACCTGCAGCATCTTGTCGTATTGTCATACTGATATTCTGTACAAACTCTGAAGTCCACTGAGACAAATGTAACATTTGTGATATTGGGCTATATAAATAAACATTGATTGATTGATTGATTGATTGATTGATTGATTGATTGATTGATTGATTGTCGGGGCTCGCCTCGATGCCAGGCAGCATGTTGCTGGGGTCAAAGGCCAGCTGCTCTATCTCAGCAAAGTAGTTCACTGCATTCCTGTTGAGGAAAAATTGTAGA
The DNA here is from genome assembly GCA_031216635.1 of Dissostichus eleginoides. Classification (NCBI taxonomy): domain Eukaryota; kingdom Metazoa; phylum Chordata; class Actinopteri; order Perciformes; family Nototheniidae; genus Dissostichus; species Dissostichus eleginoides. The sequence continues at coordinate 11,721,370 of CM062273.1, read as the reverse complement.
TGAAAACCCATTTGCTGACCTTTGCTCAAATGCCCCTGGTGGAGATTCAAGCCTTCACATCTTGGAGGATGCTAGCCATGATAGGGCTCAGAATACTGCTTTGTGTTTACCCACTTGAGCATGACATTTGAGGATTCTTTCTGCACCACCATTTTTACCGCAGTATTGGATATATTTGTCCTTCTTTTTCAGTACTACCAACGCAGTCGCGGTCATATGAATGAGTCTTAACCCCACTGCTGTCAATTTATTTCATGATGGTATGAATATCAAAATCATCGTTGTATTCTAAAATAATTCGAGCTTTCTTTTAAATGTTGCATGGTAACAGTCAGGATCTACCTGACAGCAATACATTACAACAAAAATGACCACTGAAGGAAATCAGATATATCAGAGTTTAAAAAGGAGGACATTTGTGAAGTGTTACAATATCATTAGAGCTCACTTACCCTTTAATGTAATGTACTAAATATCTTTAAATTGTTGAGTCTGACGGTCAATGTGTTAGAGTTGGCAGCCCTGCAAAAACATATTTTCCATACAAAGTTATTCTGAGCACTTCATGCAGTGTTAATACAATGCATGGAGTGCTGAGCATTACATGCCCAACTCAAATTGTACATGCAGTACCATCTTGCATTAAATACAGTTACCTACCTATATCTTGTGCAGTGGTCTTTGGTATGCCAGTACTCTTTTTCTTGTATACACACATCAATTTGATCATTTCATATTTATACAGATGACGGAAAATCTATTGCGTTTTGGCGCTGTCTATAACACTGGGTCAAGTGTTGTTAGTTTTTTTGTTTTTTTCAGTAAAACCTGGAAAAGTCTGATTTAAAATAAGAGTGTTTTAGCTGAGATGGCAGGACAGTTACAGTAGAAACAGTTACAGACAATAACATTTCAATAGTACACCAAACATAGTAGGAAATAGTAACATACACTCTGTTCCCTTTTCTTCTTTGGGTGAGGTTTTTTATTTTGAAAAAAACATATTTTACAGTTAAGCACAAAATGAAACTGTTGCAGACAGGGTATTTCGTTTATTAACAACGTCTTGCAAGAATGTCAAACTTTACTACAAATTGTCATTATGGAAACATGCAGGAGTTCCATTTAAGACTTTTGTAAAATAAGTAAAAAGTTCAAAGCAGGAGCCATAACCGCAAAGCAGATAAAGAGAAGTATCACCAAGCCACTGCTGCAGAAAACTCTCACACAATTTAACCTCTATAATTGTTATTGAAGAGATTGTATCTTTGGGCGGCTTGCTTTATCTGTACAAGTACAGTGGTGACTATAATAAGGAAAATAACGATCATGATGGAAAACAGGACTGTGGCCCAGATGTTGAGGCAGCGGGCGGTGGAGCCGTAGTGTCGGGCTCCTTCCATATCTCCGACCACCTTCCGGTCTCTGGCCTGAAAGGACCAAAAGCACATTGATTTCAAATTGGATTCTTAGCTTTACTTAACCCCTAAGAGCCTTAAATGTCGAACATTGGCTCAATCAAATGCTTTAGATTCAGGTTTTGCTATATGTTCATGCTTCCAACGGTATAACTTCATCCACATAGTTCTCTTTGCATAATTTATCTTTAATTCTTTGTCTGTCAAAAATGTCACTTATAGATAGTTTGAAACACATTTAAAGTGTCTGTGTTTTTATTTAAGTTATTTATTTATTTTTAATTGTAAGTTTTGAGCACATATCTAGAATCTTTGAGATAAAGATTCCTTTTCCCCCAGCTGCCCGTCCTCTGAATTATTCTTATCATGGACTAAGTGAGGGATGTTCCTTTTCTGTCTGTAAAAACTTGAAAAAAACCTTTGTAATCTCTCCTTTGTAAGAAATGGGGTGAAGCCTGCGAGCTAGTTCAGGCATGCAACTCGAGCAACAATCATACATTAACACGTGACGCACCTCGTCCCTCTTACAACCAACCAAACACATTCTCCTAAACATTCCGCTCTATTTAAGCTGCCAGGTCTTCCTGCCTCTGCCTCGCTAATGCTGCTGCTGCCACTGCTGTGTTCACTCGCTATTGCTACGTTCATGTTCCTGCTGCTGTGTTTCATGTTGCTGCAGCTCGCCTGCCCCACCACCATCCCAGCTTCCACCCCAGCTTCCACCTGTAGGCTTGGGGGATAGTTATCTAATCATCGCTCAATGTTCTTTGTAAATCTCTGGAGTGATGAGGCCCGAGCCTAGATGCCAAAATCAAACTATATGCTGCTTCTAATAAACATATTAAGAAACACGTGAGTTGTCTGACTGAAATGTCAGTTGCGATGGCAAGATAATGTTAAACTCTTTTTTTTACTTTTCTTGCCATAACAGAATATTTCGCATGAATGAAACTCACCTTGATGGAGAAGATGAGAGCCGCCAGTCCGAGGCAGCAGGGGTTTGCGTAGAGAAGGCAGCAGAGGGACCAGATGATGTGGTCCCTGGGGGGCTCAGGGGGGACGCTCACAGTGATGTATTGAACCCCTGCAGATCCTCCAGGCTCTCCATGAAACCCTTCGTATCTCCCCTGCAATGGGACACTGTCAGATGGGTAACCTTCAGAATTCATCTCTGTCAAATACAGTTTGAGGTGCGGCCAGCAGGAAAGTTGTGCAACGACTCAACTGTCTCTGTCAGTGTGGATTCCTTTTGAAACTTTCTTGGGGTTGGCACACGTACACAGGATATCTATTCAAGCATAATCCAATGAGATAAAATCATACGTAACACACTGGGGTTGGCTGTTGCTGCACAGGAAACCTGTTTGCTTTCTTCCCCATAAGGACCCACCATGACAGAGGTGTTACATGACATTTAAATGGAGAGTTCCTTATACAGCTTTAGCCTTGTTTTTATTTCATGAGTGACACAAACTGAACATTCTGGTGGGTCATGGGCCAGGTCATGTGATTTTGTGTTCCCATAACAACATGTCCAAGATTGTTTTTTTGTTGCTAAAAGTAAAATTCAAGCCATTTAAGAATTAAAATGCTTACATAACATGTCCTTTATTACATTTAAGCTGTTGTGGAAACATTTCTTGATCAAATTGATATGAAACAAATGAGATAAATATCGCTGTGACACTGGTGTCACATCGGGACAGTAAACTTAAACTTTCACAGTAAACCCGGAGTGACACATATGTCACAATTAGAAATATGATTATGATCTGCTCAGTTAATTTAGCAATATTTCAATTATATTTAGTTAATATATTCTTTATTCTTCAATTCAAAGAATGTTCAAAAAAATCACCCTCATTAATGAAGTTATAAATAAGAGTTATTTTACCATTAAAGGTCCCATGTCATGCTTTTCTGGTTATTACCCGTCCCCTTGTGTGTTATGTAGCTTGTTCTGCATGTAAACGGTCTGCAAAGTCACAAACCCTCAAAGTACACCCTGTAGCGAGTAAAACTCTAACACAGAAAAGACGTGTCTATGCTGCCCCAGAACGCCTCGTTGGAGATTTTTCTTTTTCCATTTTTTTCTTACAGGGCCTATTGACGTCACTAAGTCCAAATGGACCAATTGGCACACAGCTATAGAACAATAGGCACACCCTCTGCCAGGGCGAACTCCCGAGCAGCTCAGGAGTCCGCCCCGCGAGGCTCCCGGAGCGGACAATGTGAAGTGGATTTCCAGCTGTGTTTCCCTGGATGCTGGATATAGCCGCTGGCATGGCACGCAGACCCCACGCAGCAACCAGGAACCCGCACCAGTATTCCAGCTCACACTCTCCGCTCCTCGAGCCCCACAGGGCGGACCAGCGAGACCCGCAACGTCCCGCCAACACGGCACCCAGACCCCACGCAGCATTCTCATCTGTTTGTCATTACTGGTGTCATTTTCTGGTTGCTATCAAACGCCATTGTAACACATAATCACTGACGTTCCTCTGTAACGGTGGTGGACTCATCAGAACAGAGTGGGCGAGCTGACCAATCAGAGCACAGTGGAGGTGGGGGGCAGGAGCTCCAACAAGGCGTGTTGCAGGGACGTGCACAGGTACGGGCTAATGTTGACCGGGCAACGGCCCTTTTGGCCTTTTTGGCTGACCTGCCCCTCTGGAGAGAGCGAGAGTTTGTTTTTCTTTTTTCTGTTGTGGCCGAAACAACATGATAAGCCCACAATTAGTATTGTAGCGTCTCGCTGCGGGAAACACACTTTGTCAGCGCTGTCATCTGCCGGTGCGTTAAGACCACCTCAGTGTCGGATTTTGGAAACTTGATTTTGAGTTGTCTCATGGCAGTTAGGGTATAAGGGACAAACCAGGGGACTTAACTTCCTCTTGATACCGTCGGTTATTTAATAAAAAAACACCTAAATATAGCCTACTTGTTGTTATTGTGCTTCTGTCTTTCTGTGTCTTTTCATCTGTAAACTCCCTCAACGGGGCCGCTCGCTCTCTTTTCTTGATCGCCCTCTCACGGGTGAACAGTTCACCGTCCCGCTTCATTATAGGATTTCTGTGTTAGAGTTAGAGAAAAAATATTTTCTGTACAAAGTTATTCTGAGCACTTCATGCAGTGTTAATACAATACATGGAGTGCTTAGAATAAGAGTGTTTTAGCTGAGATAGCAGGACAGTTAAAGTAGTAACAGTTATAGACAATAACATTTCAATAGTACACCAAAAATAGTAGAATAAGGAAATAGTAGTATACACTCTGTTCCCTTTTTTGTTCTTTGGGTGGGGTTCTTTATTTTGAAAACACCATCTGTTACAGTTTAGCACAAAATGAAACTGTTGCCGACAGGGAATTAGAATTTATTAGTTAAGTCTTGCAAGAATTACTACAAATTGTCATTATGGAAACATACAGTAGTTCCATTTAAGACTTTTGTAACAAAAACAAAAATGTTTTGCTTGAAGATAGAAGTAAAAAGTTTAAAACAGAAGCCATAACCGCAAAGCAGATAAAGAGAATTATCACCAAGTCACAGTTTCAGAAAACTCTCTGCCCTTTCAAATTCAACCTCTATAGCGATAATCGTATGAGTTGTAATAGTTGTATGTCTGCACAGAGACAGTAATTGTGATAATGAGGGAAATAAGGAACATGATGGAACCCAGGAATGTGGCCAAGATGTTGAGGCGGAGGGCGGTGGAGCCGTAGCGTCGGGCTCCTTCCATATCTCCAACCACCTTCCGGTCTCTGCCTGAAAGGACCAAAAACACATACATTTTAAGTGGATTCATAGATTTTCTAAAACTTAAATGCACTTTTTTTATCTCTTTATCTCTTTCCCCATAAGAAATGTTCTGTGTCTGATTCCATCTTTTGAAGTGTCCGTAGTCCTTTTATAGTTTCTTTTTTTACAACTTTTTAGTGTTTATTTTTAAAAAGAATACGTTCTAAGCCTACATCTTAAGTATTCAAGATTAACAATTCTGGTTCTGCAACTGCCTGCCAATAACAAAAAAATGTTTTTTGCATTATTCTTTAATTAATAGGCCATAAAATAATATTTCCCATGTATGAAACTCACCTTGATGGAGTAGATGAAGGCCGCCAGTCCGAGGCCGAAGGGGTGTAGAAAGCAGCAGAGGGACCAGATGATGTGGTCCCTGGGGGGCTCAGGGGGGACGCTCACAGATGTGTACTGAACCACTGTAGATCCTCCAGGCTGTCCCTGAAACCCTGGGTATCTCCCCTGCAATGGGATATTCTCAGGTGGGTAACCCGCAGGATTCATGGCTGTCAGCTCAACTACAGCTCGAGGTGCAACTAGCAGACACGCTGAGCAACTCACAGTGTCACGGTGGTTAGTGTGGGTTTTTATTTTTAAACTGGGTGATAGCTTTACGTACGCAACCTACTTGGGTTGGCTGTTGCTGCAAAAGGAACATACGATTTGCTTTCTTAAAAATAAGGTCTGAAGAGTCTTGATGAACACTTTTGTTCCTCAAGGCAATTAGCAAAGGAAAAAGAGTTGCTGCCAAAAGAAAAATACACTATAATATAATTAGCAATTTACAATACAGCTTAGTAATAAAATGGTATTGGCTTTGTTCTCGCCCCACTCGTTCTTCAGTCCTTCAGTCCTGCAGCCTCCACCAAAGGCCTGAGGGTTCTGAGCAGTATCTTAGCTGTTCCTAGAACTGTGCTCATCTGGATAGAGATCATGGAGGTTGTTCCTGAGATTTTCTAATGCCATTTCCAAGTTTAGGGGTCACTGCCTCAAGTGCTCCTATCACCACTCGAACCTCTGTTGCCTTCACCTTCCACATCTTCTCTAGCTCCTCTCTGAGCCCTTGGTATTTCCCAAGCTTCTCATGGTACTACGTCCTCAATCAGTTTTGCTACCACTTAATAAAACACACTGAAATAATATGTTTTAAGTAAATTAGCTCAATTAAAATGTAAATGTATCTTTGAATACTGCTTAAAAAAGATCCATGAAGACAAACCTGCTTGAGAAAGACGGCGAGAACAGAAGAAATGGAGACAAATAGAAGCTGCTGAAAGGCTTTGATTACAAATGAATTAAATATTACAAGCACTAATTACACATCTCATTTGAAAGAGTTTAAGAACTCTAACAATAATATAAAAATACCTTACATTCAGAAGAACATTTGAAAGTAAATACAAAACTAGCAGATTACATGTGCAACCCTTAGATATTGATGCACTGTTGGAGATCTGTGTGGTCTCATCTCAGGATAAAGGGATTTCAAGTTAAACTGAAAGGTGAATCTGCAATAATCAGACTCCAAACTTCATATTTCGTAATATGCTGTTTTTGGACAGTGTTTCATTTCATACCATTTTAGATCAGAACATGTAGATTTACTGTCAATGAACATCTTAACAATGGTATTAAAGTATAGTCTCTTTCTACAGAAGAATAAGTGTTGAACTACAACATCAAGCAGAGCATTTCATAACTGGTTCTCGTGATTTAAGGTTAAAATAATCTTTATTTGGTAATCATAAACACACAAAGGCACTAATGATTTAGCAGTAATGCATATAAATTCCTCATCTTGACACTTGCTCCTCATACATTGCATATAATGAGTAGGGCAGATGACCATAAGCAAACAAGCTTTATAGTTAGACTGACAAAGGGTTTCCAGAGCCATTTGTACTAAATAAAATATAGCTTTCCATGATTATTGATGGAAAACTAACCATAAGAGAAAAACATTTTGAATACATCTGCTTACTTTATATTGAAGTTTAAGATTATAGTTGGAGGATTACAACGTAGTACACACACAACCTGAGGATTTATAGCAAACAATCATGTCATGGTTTTTGGCAGCAGTTGGGGTTAATCGATGTAATGAGATCAAATCAGAATGCAAAAGACTTACTTTTATAATTACTTTAAAGAACTTTTAAATGTTAAAAGTCAAGATTTCATAATTGCCATGCTTTTGGTATTAACAGGATTAAACTAAAAACAAATCAAGGTGTTTTAATCTTTTATTAAATGACTTTTCAGTCGAGACAAATTAAGCTCACATGGGTTTTATAACAAGTATTTTAAAGAAAATCAACAGTTTAACTGAATTAAAACCTAACTAACCCCAACCTGAAACTATATGGTTAATAAGTTCGATCTTGTCACTGGTAGTAGCAGTTGGCAATCACGCAAGTGCATTTGCTTGTAGATAAATGATGGGGGGCCCTGTGGACATTTAAGGCTTCACATCTTGGAAGAGGCGGCGATGGCCGAGGCTCCTGGGCGGCTGTAAACGTGCACTTCTGTGTTCTGAGAAAGACAAATGTGGAGAGGACAGAGAAAGATGATATTATTTAAATGAACATAAGATACATGGCATATTCAAGCTTAACTGGTGGCATTATGAAATATGTAAGAAAGAGAAATCACAAATTAACATTTCATCCAATCTAAACATCTATACATGGATGGATTGCTACCCAACACTGGATTAGACCTCACAGCGAGAGTGTTCACCTTCTTGTTCTCGGTGTTGTACTTGTTGAGAAGGCTCTGAACGCGGTTGCCATAGTCTGCATGAACAGCCTTCAAGTTCTCCACCTGCATGAAGAAGCAGACAGTGAGACTTTAGGCTTTGAAAACAGATGTTCTAAACTGAAACTAAACCATTATCTGCCAAAGTCAGGGCCATTTGTTTCTTCTCATGAGAACACGAAACTCGTGTCCTCTGTAGTACTCTTGCTTTGTCACATTTTTCTGTGCACCATTCAGGATTTATCAAGTCGATGTGTATGTGTGTTACAAACAGGGAGACCGAAATACCGTTTCCCACCGTCCCAAATATAAAAATATACAGTATAAAAATATATCATGACACAACAATAAATATATAAAAATAGCAGTCACGTAGACAAAATGGATGATTATATGAGAATGAATGAATCTATGACAAGTCAACAATTCCATCACAATTTCATCATAGTTGGTGGGTTTTTTACAATTGTGTTGTGAAGGGAGTGTTAAAGTACAAACTACAAACAAAATACATCTTAAAATATCTTGTTATTTATTGTTGTAGAGAAATACTTTGAGAGAGAAATGAACCACGTTGGTTTCAAACTTTTTTTCAACATCCAACTTCATAGTTTGTAATAGGAAAAATCAATTGGTAAAATTTGGTAGATTGTTTTTGCAAAGTGGAACGAGGAAGCATGAACACCGTGCCGTGCACAGAGGGGGCTTAACCCACTTCCACACAAGCCACAGGGTTCCAGTCACTGTGGTGAGCTGACAGTTTGAGAGCATAGGGGCAGCTTGAGAGAAAGTAAAGCTTAATGTCTGAACAGAACATAATGAACTCTTTAAATGTTAATGTATTAGTTTATATGGGTTTGGTAGTTCTCTGCATGCTAGGGTGCATCAAAATACACTGTTCCAGCATATTGATCTGTCTGGGTGCTAAAAGTGTTACCACCCATGCAAAAACAATAAATGCAAAATATTTTTGCGATACGTGGTGATTTAGAGGTGGAACGCACATCAGCTTTTACGGCAAAAGGGGGTAACCAGCACCCATTGGGGAGCCATGATAAAGCGGTTCATTTTTTATGTCGTTCTCTGGTGCCATCACTTTGGGCTTTGGTTTCAAGAAGATGAAACAGCTGCTCCACCGGCGGAGAACACACCCACCCGCAAGCGCAACCCCTGGACCGGGTCCATCTGCGCCGTGTTACGTCAGACCCTATCCCTCCGTAGTCTTTCAAGTAGGAGGAGAAATGCCAGCGTTCTCCTCCGGTTTACAGGCACTGTGTAAATTATATATATATAGAATAATTATGATGATGAATGCATTTTTTTACCACTAAAATACAGCAACACATCTTTGATTCATGTCGTTTATTACTGGAATATTACAATTATTATTAACTTTGTCTGCAAAAAGTAGCCTGTCCAGGAAATATGCCGAAATCAACAAAAACTGCGAGCCGGCACGCAAGACGCTTCGCTTCTGAAACGCACCCGGTGGGTTATGACACTGGAGGAGGTCGGACCAAAACCGCGGCGCAGCCGTGACGCGGCGCAGACGGACCCGGTGGAATCTAGGGGTAAGACTGGCACCAGCCTTCGTTCCAGCAGACATCCTCAGCCGGCCGAGTCTTGTGTCACTGGCTACACGGTTGAAGGTGGCAATAGGGCAAAGGTCTCCACGTCCTACGCAACAGCAGACCGAGCGCGCCGCCACACGCTGGAGGCCATCAGTGAGGAACAGCACGAGCAGTGGACACCACCTCCCATGTGCACCCTGCACTGGGACAGCAAGTTGACGCCGATGCTCACCAATGTGCGCCAGTTGGAGGAGCGTCTGACAGTGGTGGTCGGAGATGCGGAGTGGCTCAAACTGCTTGGTGTGCCAACCTATATGAAGGGAACTGACGAGCCATGTGGAATGATCATCGCCCGGCTGACATGCAAGCTGCTGCAGGGGTGGTGCTGCACCGATCAGGTTGTCAACATGGCATTTGACACCACCGCGTCAAACACTTGCCATCTCATGGCAGCCTGCATTGCCATCCAGCTCTCACTGGGTCGACCACTGCTCTGGTCCGGGTGCCTACACCACATCGGCAAGGTGCTCCTCAGCCACATTTTCACTGACCTCAAGGTGGAGACGTCACGCTCGCCAGAGGTTACATTGTTTACACGGCTCTGGGACAACTGGGACCTGGTGCCACATAAGGACAGCAGCCAATTGTCCCGATACATTCCTGATGAGGCCTAACCACTGTTCCTGGGCAAGTTGCATGCTGAACTCATTGCGTGCGCTGCAGGAGTAGTCGACTACGAAGCGAGGGGACTACCGTGAGTTTGTGCAGCTGTGTCTTGTGTATCTGGGTGCAGACAGTGCAGCACACACTCCAGTTACCTTCCAACGGCCGGGAGCACTGCACAAGGCGCGGTGGATGGCCAAGCTGTTCTACACTCTCAAGATGGCCTTGATGGAGCAGCACATTGCGTTGCTTCCTCAGGGGACCACCACTACGTGGCAGCAGGTGCTGAAGATTTGGGCGTTTGCCAACTTCATTTCGCACATCTACGCAACGTGGTGGCTGACCTGCGACACGGCCGTAGATGCCGCATGGAATGAACTCACACTCTACCACCACCTGTACGCGTACAAGTCTGTGGACAAGGGCATCGCAACATCAGCGATCAAGGCACTGGAGTGGCACCTATGGTACCTGACAGGCGAGATGCTGCCCCTGGCACTCGTCAGCACCAAGGTGCCAGTTGGCGAGCGGCGCGCACTTGTAGATGCCATCTTGGAGCACAAGCCGGCTGACATCCCCATGCGAGCCCCACAGCTCCGCTTTCGCACAGGCTTCGGCAAGCCGAAGTTTCCAACCCTCACCAACCGGCAGCTTGGCTGACCTCGCCAACCCAGACTGCTGGACTTTGTGGCAGCAGCCAGGAGCGAGGAGCACCTGCAGAATGTGCTGCAGGCAGTTGAGCATGACTGCACTAAACAGCCGAATCTGCGCCACTGCAAGCGCAAGCTGGACCAGGACTAGGACTCAATTTCAAATTTGTTTGTTTTGTTCTTAAATAAATCAATGTTGTTCTATTAAAAATAAATGTTCTCAAAAACAATTTCTTGCATTTTTGCATTTTTAGAAATTGCCTAGGAAAACACCCAAATGGCCAATTTTCATATTTTTCACATGCTGTGTTCCACCTCTAAATCTCAAAGAATGTTCCCAAAACTTTGCAAAAGTTATTTTTATGTGTGTCTGAACAAAATGCAACCCCAGACAGTTTGATATGTTGAGATTTAATTTTTGCATTGCAATTTGATGCACCCTACTGCATGCTGCTATGGTGAACCAAAACAAAACATGTGGTTGCTTTGCTTCTGTTGTCATATTTGCATTGTTGTATTTATTTGAAATCATAATTATGTAGATGAAATACTGATTCAGTGCTAGGGTTGGGCATACAGAAGCAGTTTGTAGTTTGATTCAAAAGATCGCTAGAGAATTGTATTTAGATTTCTGGTTCCTTAACAAATGGGCCGTGCACCATAGTCCGCAGTTTTTTGGCCTCCTTTCTGTACTTCACACAGCAGCACGCCCTTATTGGACAGCACTTAACGTTGTTATTTATTTTATTCTTTGTTTAAACTCATATTGACTTCCATTTCATAATTGAAGTAAACAAGCCTGCTGTGTATCTCTCACTGCAGCATGCTGTTTTGCAACCCTGAGACGGTCACACAGGCGGAGCGAAGACAGTAGCGTTTCCCGAGAAACACAAACTATAACTTTCGTTTTGACTTTTGCATGCACTGGCTGAGGGTGCAGTATCAACTGGCAAGATTTATGATGAAACCTGTTTTCCGGCAGGTTTCAGTGTAACTGTAGGGCAGTTGCCACACCATGAATTGCATAAATCAGAACTAACATGTGAATGAAAGAAAATTAACAAATGATTATTGAATCATATATTTGAATAGAATCAACCAAAAAAAGACGGTATTACATGTATTTACATGATCCAAAAGCCTTATCAAGTGAATTGTGTGTATGCCAACCCTATTCAGTGGATTGACCGGATTAAAGACCCAGTGGGAAACTGAAGTCACTGTGAAATCACTCTATATAAATCTGCTTTACAATCTTAACAGCCAGACTCTTTAGGTTCTCAGCATAAAGTAGGTCACTGTTCCAAAAGTAAGTAATTGAAGATTTATTCAGTAACTCTGCCCCACCTCACCCTTTAAAAGCTTTAAACCCTGTACTTTTTTTGCCTTCTAATTTGTATTTATTTTACATCAGAATTATCTCTATAGGATGTAATAAAAGGAGCATATAGACAGACTTAGTTTGTTTTCATGTGTGTGTGTTAGAAACATTGAAAGTGCTTTGTGTGAGGAACCGTGCAACTTAAATATGCCTGCCACAAAGCCACACGGTTCAGAGCACAGGCTCCGGGGAACATTTGGTGTTTTAACTAATATAAATGCTTCGATCAAAAGGTAAAGCTAACTGATTTCGCTACTGGATACTTTAAAAAAAAATCTCCACATGGTCATTCAATCAAAAATCCACGTGTAAATCATGAAACAATTGTAAGATGGTGAGCACTCACCTGGCGCTTTTGGATGAAGAGCTGTGCTCCCTTCAGGGCCCCGGCCATGTTCTGGCAAAGTCTCTGGCGCTCCTCTTCGTTCAGCACCTGCGTGTAGAAGGTGCAAACCTGCAAAGAAAGTAGATAAAATCCTTGAAAACCTGATCATAACGGTACGTCTACACGGTTCCGTCGCGTTGAAGCTTGCCGGTGGGCGTGTCTGGCGTGCAACCAACAACCAATCACATTCATCTCCCGCCCCGGACACACAAGCACGCGGTTTGATTGGCTAGCGCTTGTACTGGCATATGATTTGATTGGCTGGCGCTTCCGTTGACGCTTGAAAAGTTGAACTTTTCTCATCTTTCGAAGCGAGCAACGGCGGCAAAGCGACGAACCACAATGCAGTTCGGTAAAGTCTGACATCACCCCATTCAAAGTGAATGGGAAGCGTCTCCGTTGAAGCACGCGACGGAGCCGTGTGGACGTACCGTAACGGCCCCTACACACGGCGGCGTGCGTTGTCGCTTGCCGGCGGGCATGTCTGAAGCTAGACCAACAACCAATCACCTGAATCTCCCGCCCCGAGCAAGCAGCGGTTTGATTGGCTAGAGCTTGTACTGGCATATGATTCGATTGGCTGACGCTTCCGTCGAAGCTTCAAAAGTAGAACATTGCTCTACTTTTGCAGCGAGCACCGCGAGAAAAGCTACACTTTGCTCCCACAATGCAGTTCGGCGAAGCGTGACGTCACCCCATTCAAAATGAATGGGTAGAAGCGTTGAAGCGTCAACGCACGCCGCCGTGTGTAGGGGCCGTAAGGGTTCAATTAGATAACATACATTTTAGTCATCTAAATTGGGCTTTATTTTTGTCACAGCAGCTGCATTACACTAATTAAAAACGCATTATATTGAAAAACTACCGAAAATAAACCAAATAAGTAAACCACTGTAAATATGTACATATCAGCAGTAGAACAGATATATAACAATAGAGTATATCAAGAAAACACAATATAAAATGTACAAAATAACTTAAACCTCTGTGGTAGTCCAAGCTACTTCACATTATCAAATCAAAGTGTGATTGATTCAGGTTTTTATACAGACTTGCATTTGAAAAAGATTATGTAAACTGGGATCCTATTTCCACGATCCAGTGCAGGGTAAGGCTAAAAACTAGAGCCAGTTGATTTTCGATTTCACTGGCGCCACCATTGTAACCACTGGCCCAGAAGCATGTCAAAAATTGACCCCAATAATAAAGACAATTAACAAATTTGATGCAAAACTAGATTAAAATGTACTTAGTTCTTCCTCATTTTCCTGCTCTGCATATTCTCAATTTGTTCCTGTAAGCCTGCATCTATATAGGTTACATGTACTCGGTCAAACCCTGTGGAGCGTTCTGCTACCTGGCCCTTTAAGAGTGGAAAGTCCCTACAATAAACAATGAAAAAATACTCCCATCTGATCTGCTGCTTATCCTATATCATATGGAAATAAGTAAATAGAACTAATACAGTATAACTAGCTATTACTATGCATTTATATAAAGCAATTGCTCATTATTCGATCATTAAAATAATTATATCGTGGTCATTGTTAACTAAAATAAAGTTCCCCACTGATGGGTAGGATGGTGACATTTCTGCTCTGAGTATTATTGTTTTTATAATGCACTTACTGCTTGCCTGTCGTTGTCAGGAGGTAGACGTAATTTACTATTGTTTATTGTCTCTGCCTCTTGAAAGATGTTTTTTTTTGGTGCAAAAATAATGTTTACAAGCATGTCGTAAACTTTGTCCGTCTGATCTTTGGTAGTGGGCAGGAAGTGTAGAGTGGTTTTAACACAGCGTTTGGTTGCACACTAACAAAAGCAGAGGGAGGAAACCAAAATGGTAAACATGCAGCGTGAAAACCACAAAAAGACCTGAAACTTTGAAAGTGGAGCTGCAGAGGTTGTTGATAATTATCGGTGTGTTTTCCACAACTGACACCTCGGACACACAAGTAGCCATTTAATCTATTGTTGACACAAAACATATTGGTAGATGCAGCTTTAAAAAAACATGTTGGAATGGAAAACAGAGATTTCCCTTAGTAAGTCTCTTTATACAGTAAAGCATAATACAAATAATGTCATGGCTTTTGTTGGCTTCCTTAAAGGTCCCCTTTATACTGTTTTCATCAATATATTATAGTTCTCAGATATATACAAAACATGTCTCTGAAGTGATGGCTCGAAATACCAAACAGATCATTGCAGCATCCCATAATCCCCTCTGTTTCAGCCCTGTTACAAAAGTGCTGATTCTCTGTCTGTTACTTTAGATGAAAATAAGGAGCCCCTCCCCACGCCCCTCTGAGAGATATTTGGTTAAAAAGAACACAATGGTGCTCTAGTGCCCCTTTCACACCAACGCGGTTCCCGTTCTAGCTCCGTGCTAGAGCTTTTCTGGTTCGGAACAGTTTTTTCTTTTCAGCCCCAGCTTTGTTCCCACCGCCCAGAGCCCGAGTGGTGCTGTGTCATTGCGTCATCGTTTGCGTCATGACGTAACCGTTTACGTGCCTGCTTCATAAAGCCAAACTCACATCGACAACAACAACAATGGCCGATTGTATTGAAGCGCTACTCGTTTTGGTTTTGCTCTGTCGAAACGAAATGGAAGAAATGGGACGACTTTACTACGAACTTTACATTCATCACATGCGACATTCAAAAGTCCTTTACAATCATCATCATCAACTTCAACGACGATTCCGTAGGAGAAAGAAGGTAAATATCCCCTCCAGATTCCTCTGTACCTCTTCGGAAGACCAGATTCCCAGTAGGTAGCTGGTCTCTTCAGTGGACCACTGCTGCTTATTAAGTTTGAGGTTTTCCATCGTTGTGCACAAACTGGATAAAACGCGGGCTTTTTGTTGTTGTTCAGGAAGTAGATCCCGCCCCTGCCCCCGCCTCCGACGTAAGCGTGACGTATGCGATTCTTGCTTCTAGACCGAAAAAAATTTGGTGCTTTAAAAGCACCGGTTTTCGGAGCTTAGAGGCGGCTCCGCTGCGGTGTGAACAGGAAAAAACTGTGCTTTTCAGGCTCTAGCTCCGAACCGGCCCTGGAACCACGTTGGTGTGGAAGGGGCGTAGGAGCAGATTCAGGTGATAAGGTGGGGGGGGTTACCTTGGTTGGTTATTTGCTAATGGTTACACAAGCCAAAAAAACGTCATGACATCATAAAGGGGCCAAAATCTGATCAGCTCATTTTCAGACAGGTTTTTATACAAATGGATCAGGACAAAAAGTGAGAGAATCTTTTTTCCTGAAACTTTCAGAGTCTCTTTACACAGAGGGGACACATGTTGATGTATAAAATACATGAAAAAGTGTATTTTGCATATTAGGTGACCTTTGACCCATGACTGATGGGCCTTATGCTAATATTCTAACACAACACAGCACATGCCTATAAAAGTGACACAGTTACAGACATTATTTTTACCTGTGTGTAATTGTCTTCATCTGCACTGTTGTAGCGGGCCACATCTGGAGACACCTGGAACTTGGACTCCACAAACTGAGGCTGGGTGTCCGGGGCACTGAAGCTGTTGGGAAAATAGTTTGGAGCGCCGCCTAGAGGCAAGACAGACCAAACACTGGTGAGTAAGGGTAGGGAGAGAAAATGCTGCTCAAATACTGAAGTAACTGAGACAATAAAAGGGAAGGGTTACTCAAATTGTGGAAGGTCTCTCTGGTTTAAAAATATGGCATGTTGTAAATTCTTTTAGACATTCTCACAGCTTTGATATTCGGTAGATAATTGGGTTTTTTCTAAATAATCAGTTAGGGTCAGCATGTAAAAAAGCTATTACAAGGAAGTGGGGAAACGTGGCTCCTTCGACAAAGGAAAAAGTTGTAAAAAACAAAAAAACAAATTACGCCATATTTAATCTACAAAAACCACAACTGGAAGCAAAATAGGAAAAATGTAAATTATAAAAACACTCAAAATGGCAACATCAAAACAAAGCATGAAAACAATCTGAAAAAGATGGAAACGTTTATAGAAAGGAATTTCCCAGTGTAAGTTTTTAACATAGTATTATGGGCCAGTGAAATTGTTGATGTTGCAATGTGTACACTCTCGATCCTTGTTTATAAAAGGGAGTCTTGAAGTACTGAACTACTATGAAGTTACTATGCTGAATATGGGTAATGAAGTAGTACATTGCATTTTATACATTCCAAATGGCGACATCTGTTGGTTGCTGGTATTGCATTTGGGTGGAGGTGAGGTTGGACCCCCTCTGCTGGAAAACCCAAGTATTGCCAAAGCTACAATGCTCTATTGATTATAAGGTCATACAAACTTAAATGAATGACTCCATAGATTACACAAGATACACATTTTCACACTATCCACATCTGCTGCTACAACAGTTAAGAATCTTTGTATATCCTTGTCATGCACACAATGTACAACAATATCTGTTTTCTTTTTTTATAACTGCCGATTTTTATTCCATATTTTATTCCATTGCAATGTAAATACTGTTATATTTTACGATATTTTTTATTATTTTTATATTTTTTCTAGTTCTCTACCTGTGTTTTCAACTATTGTTTTACTTTTATGTATGCACCACGACACCAAGTCAAATTCCTTGTACGTGTAAACCTACCTGGTAATAAACCTGTTTCTGATTCATCACACACACACACACACACACAACACACACACACACACACACACCACACACACACACACACACACACACACACACACACACACACACACACACACACACACACTGGTTGACAAACATGCACATGGGGCCATCGCGCTGGTAGTTGGTCACGCGGGTCCTGAAGGGGCAGTTGACGGGGAGCTGCAGGTAGTTTGCTCCCAGCCGGTGTCGATGTGTGTCTGGGTAAGAGAAGAGACGACCCTACACAGCGGCATGATGGGAGAGAAACAAGACATAGCACCGTGAGACTCCTTTAAGTTTCTTTATCGATGAGGACGTTCATACTAAGCATGTTTTCAGCAGTTCATTTACACGCATTAATGCACTTTCAGCTCTACTGTGAAGAAAGGAAAACGTCTAAGCGTTTGTTTTAGCAAATAACCACACTGAGAACATGCCCTTTGAAATGACAACACAGAGATGGTACAATAATGGTTATTGAAAGTTACAGGGACTGCCAGATTTGTTATGGAATGTGTGTGTTTTTAGTTATCAAAAATAACTTTTTTACCATTATTTGCAGTTTTTTAAGTCCAGGCAACATGCATATTTCAATAAATACCAAGGGAATGTTTGACAGAAGTTGGTTTATGTTTTTTGTCTAACTATAAATGAAACAAGTGGTCATTTATGCAACAGACACACTCTCTGGTCACTAGAAAACATTTCTGTAGTTAGTGTTTTATCTAATTTATATTTTATTATTTAAATGCAGATTTAAAGGTCCCATGTCATGCTTTTCCGGTTATTACCCGTCCCCTTGTGTGTTATGTAGTTTTTTCTGCATGTAAACGGTCTGCAAAGTCACAAACCCTCAAAGTACACCCTGTAGCGAGTAAAACTCTAACACAGAAAAGACCTGTCTGTGCTGGCCCAGAACGCCTCGTTGGAGATTGTTCTTTTTCCCTTTTTTTCTTCTTGAGTATGGTTACGTAACCATGCCCAAGTCCAAATGGACCAATCCGTGGAGCTCCTTACACACACACACACTCACTCAGCCTTGTCTTTTCTCAGCCACGCTCAGAGGCGCGGGAAGGTAATTTGGGTGGGGGTGCTGAGGTGCTGTCCGATGTGCTAATTACGCACCAACGGGGGGCGATATAGCGTGTATGTAATTACATACACGCTATATCGCCCCCATTGACAGTGAAACGCCACGCGTGAGGTTTAGATTATTTCCCTGTCTCCAGAGGCGCGGGAAGGTAATTTGGGTGGGGGTGCTGAGGTGCTGTCCGATGTGCTAATTACGCACCAACGGGGGGCGATATAGCGTGTATGTAATTACATACACGCTATATCGCCCCCATTGACAGTGAAACGCCACGCGTGAGGTTTAGATTATTTCCCTGTCTCAATCCAAATTGAACTGTATGAAATAAAAAGGCACATTTGTCTTGTAGTAAATAAAAAGGGCGACCTGGAGCCAATCCTGCAATTTCCCCACAGGTGAAAGAGTTGACATGCTGAAAACCCAACCCCTGCAGGGGGGTCTGGGGGGATTCTCCCCCAGGAGATTTTTTGAAATACTAACATAAAATACACATTCTGGTACTCTCTTGAGAAGAAAAATAAATAAATCTATTACTACACATTTAAAAAAATGAATGCCATTTTTGTTTTTTGTTACTTTGTTCTGAAAGCTGAACCTGCTGCTCCTCACAGAGAGAAGAGGGAAGAGGCTGTGTGAATTACTTTACATTGTGGATAAGGGTGGATAGCCCCCAATGTGTTTCAAAATGAAAGACAGCCCACGTAATGTTGTATCGATGTATATAGAGATGTACTACCGCAAAAGTATTCTCCGTCGGGGCTTCCTGCAACAACACCACGCCGTTATCGTGATTCTGATTGGCCAGAAGACATTATCAAAGATGTTTTATTGGGAAGATGATCACTACGTGACAAAAGTTTTCAAAACCGTTTCTAGTCTTCGGTATTTCCAGACAAGTGGCTGCTGAAATCAATCTTACTAACTGCTGTCTGTGCAAATTACTCCGCGCGAGTTGGCGGACTTTATTTTGCTTACTTTAACATCATTTTTCATGGTGGGGCTAAGGTGGGCTAAGCCATTTCTTGGTATGGCTGTAGCCTACCCCAGCCATACCCTGGCGCCGCCACTGCATATTACACAGATTATGCACGGCTGCAGCAGCAATAACCATAAAATAATAATTAAAATACCACAAACATGATATTGACCAGTATACAGATTATGCACATGATTTTGCAGATTTAGCGTTTTTAGAGAGAAAAAATTCCGAGATACGTTTTTGCGCCATGTCGGTTACTTGTGTTGTTGTGCGTCACGTTAAAAGTAGCCGACTAAAAACTAACAAAAAACTTTTTTATGTTTCTTCCAAAATTATTTATTATATAGTTTTAAATTATCATTTGAATAATAACATATAATATAAAATATAATCTCAGGCACAATGAAATTAAATACATATATATAAAATAAAAATAAAATAAATTTCCTGACAGGGGAGCTCACTCAGCCTTATCTTTTATCAGGCTGTGAGTGTGTGGCGAACTGTGTGGCGAACAGCCTGGCTGTGAGTGTATGTGTGTGCTCAGGCTGAGTTCCTCGATGTCTCGCTGTCTCGCAGACCCCACGCAGCAACCAGGAAATGAGACCAGTAATACAGGTCACACTGTCCGCTCCTCGATCCTCAAAGGGCGGAGCAGCGAGCCCCGCAAGGTCCCGCCAACACGGCACCCAGACCCCACGCAGCATTCTTATCTGTTTGTCCTTACTGGTGTCATTTTCTGGTTGCTATCAAACGCCATTGTAACACATAATCTCTGATGTTCCGCTGTAACGGTGGTGGACTCATCAGAACATAGTGGGCGAGCTGACCAATCAGAGCACAGTGGGCTCATAGGGAGGGGGGGGGCAACAAGCCGTTTAGGACAGAGAGTGAATACACATACTATACCAGGGGTGGGCAAACCTTTTTGCTCGGGGGCCACTATGAGTTTTAAAATGTGTCAGACGGGCCGGGCCAGTAGCAGATCGGTGAAAAAATATTTAGCTGTCAACTCCTCATTAAACACTCTGCACTCAATGTCGACTTTTCTTTTCTTTGGTCCACTCATTGGCCCAATCCCAAACCATGCCCTACACCCTACCCCTACACCAGGGATGGGCAAATGGCGGGTTGACAGGTGTCTGTGTTGACATTCCCCTTATTGTGCGTCAGCAGAGACAGGCTACAAGTGTCTTAGCTAGGTTCAAGTTAGACAACTGATGTCTGGGTTAGTGTTCATGACTTAATGTTTATGTCATCTTAATGGTTAATCTTAATGCACACACATTTTCCGTGCTTTCCAATAGTTTAAAATAGTTTTATTCCACTGTTAAATAACCTGTTCAATACAAACATGCCACTTGTAAAAATTAAATAACATTTCTGTGAACTGATATTTGTTTAGTGAGCTTATTAGAGGATGTTCCCTGAAAGATTGTAAAATGTCAATAAAGATGTCAGACTTAATTTGTTAATAATTACATACAATACATGGAATTTGTGTGTGTGTGTGTGTTCCAAGTGAATCTGCGGCCCCCTGGTGGCCAGTACATACATTATGTGGCCCCCACCACCATCCAAGTTGCCCATCCCTGCCCTACACACTACACCTCCGTTTGCGCGTTCGCACGGAGGGTCCGCCACATTAAGTGCTGTTCCAAACCAACGAGTGTGGAGCGGTGTGGAGGGGGAGTGGGCTATCAAGCCATCAAACGGCGAGTCTGCCTCGGTGCTGACTTGAGACCGGTCTCAACGCTGTGTGTGTCCGTCAGGAAACACACTGTTTACAAGTAGTTCCAGCAAACATCCACTGATAAATTGCGATGTTAACGACCTCATGATAACCTCATATTTGTTTAACTTAGGATCATACCTGTGTTTAGTCTAGAAAAAGGTACATGTGTGCATTTTATTATAAAGTTGTGTATATTTACAGACTGTTGCAAAAACTAAGGAGCTTATAAAAATCAGGTTTAAAACTAAAAAGAGCTTTTAAAGATGTTTGGAGTTTTATTTTAGTTATTAATTTTATTTTTTTGTCTAAGAGATGCTGATTTGAAACCGTTGTTACATACACTTACGGCATTTCCTGTTTCTGCCGGAGAGAGGGGAGTTTGTCCCAAAGCTTGCCGCTGTATTTACTCCCTCCATCTGACAGGAGGGAGCCTCGTTGAGCTGCGAGTGTCACTCCACGGAGTTCACTCCGTCACGGAGGGGGAGTGTGTAGGGGTAGGGTGTAGGGCGTGGTTTGGGATTTGGCCTCCGTTAAGGCCTCTACACACCGGCCCGACTTTGGGAGTCAGAGGCCGTCCGAAGCCGTCAGAGGCAGTCGGGCATTCGCGTCGCACTACTCAGGTTGGTGTGTCGTCTCTTTACGGCACATTTTCAACCCTCCCGCCTCCTCCCGCCGCCGATTCAACATGTTGAATCTGCCGCGGGAGGCCAAAGAACGTCGGGACAAATCAATCACTCTGATTGGCTGTTCAGCTTAGCGAATCAGTGCATCAGAAGTGAAGCGGAAGTGAGGGACCAAAAAAAAACGATAAGAAGGCACACACAGACGGCTAATCTTCCTCATTTTCATCTCACCCGGACGCAAGAGTTTCTTTTTTATCACGACGGCATGGAATGAAGAAAGTGAAGACCAACTGATCAACTGCTTATATTACTAAGTCTGTTCTTCTTCTCTCTGTGTATAAAACGCAGTCTGTCTTCCGGTTGTTGCCTCTTTTGAATGACGAATACACACTACCGCCGCCTGCTGGTAAGGAGTGTTATTGCCACTCATCGGCTGAAGTATTTGCGGTGTGTTCGTAGGCGGGCGGCTTTATCCGACGAAGCCAACGAAGCCCGACGTAGCTGACGTAAAAGTCGGGACGCCTTCGGTACGCGTTCTTTGGTCTCAGGTTGGTGTGTAGAGACCTTTACAGATGCAGGTTCAAAGGTGAATTAGGTTCAAAGGTGAATTATTGCATCATTGCGTCATCGTTTGCGTCATGACGTAACCATTTACGTGCCATCTTATGACCCACACAGCGTTTTACGTCGCTGCTTTTCTCCGCAACACTGCTCACAACAACATCAATAGAGGACTGCGTCGGGTAGTTTTTAATCATACGAAGCCAGATTAGATTAAAGAACGACTTCTCAACCTTATACTTTTCTCCGTGGTGCATTGTTTATTAATGTGTTTCAGCGGCATTTACAGACCGCTGCAGCGCTGCTCATCCACCGGAGTTTATTCTTCTGTTAACTCGTGGCAGCGGCCGCTGTAAAGTATTCACTGTCTGACTGTCACACAAGCAGCTGATAAATATCCCCCATCCCAATCAGTGAATGTGTTTCAGTCTGAATTGACGCTGTTTGGCATCACAACGCTGTTATGAAAGTGTATCCGGCATTCTACAGGTGATGTTAGCATAGCAACCGAAGCTAATCAGACTATCTTGACTACTTGTTGCTATCATATTGTGTCATAAGCTGTTTTCTAAACGCATATTTTACCGGCGTAGTTTTCGTTATGATTTTACTTGTGATGGCCACATGTAGCCCATGTATTGATTTCATCCGATAGCTGCAATAATACAAAACAACAGGAAAACGTCTGCCTGCTCTTCACAATGGTCAATAACAGTGAACGGATGGTCATTAAAGTAAGGTAAAATAAACAGAATCACACTAAGCCTGGTTAGTGTTGCCTGACTTTATATAAGTGTTTTTAATAAGTGTGTGGTCGCGTTCTAGTCACTTTGCTCAGCGCTACTGCTTGTTACAACTTGTATTTCGCTGTACTCGCCATTGTAAGGTTTCAGCGTTAGAATCCTTCTAGTTTATTGTCTTGTGTTCATAATCTTGTCACCTTTCGTTTTATTTTGGTAAATGACTCTACCCTCTCGTTTCAGGTGTCTGCACTTCCTGTCCTTGTGTGTCACCTGTCAGCCTGATTGTTGTTTCCTGTTCCTGATTGTTTTCACCTGTGCCCCATTACCTAATGTGTGTGTGTGTGTATGTGTATATATAGCCCTTCTCTCCCTTTGTCTTGTGTCAGTTCGTCTTGTCTCCACGTTGAGTCCATGTCTGTAAACAATAGTGATCTGTTGAGCAACTTAGTTGAACCTAGAGATCTTGTGAGAATCCTAGTAGAACCTAGTGATCTTTTGTTTGTAGCTTTAAAAGTCTTTTTTTTATTAATAAAATATATTTTGAAGTCAACTGAATCGTGCATCTGAGTTCCTGTGAGCCCTTCGTGTCAGAACGAACTGACCAAACAAGATGGACTCAGCCGATTCAACAGCGTTAAGGACGGCCCTGCAGGCGCAGGGTACACTCCTTCACCAACATGAGGGACAGCTGTCAGCTATTAACCAAGGGGTCCAAGACTTAAATGCCCGTCAGCAAAACTTCCAGTCTACAGTATCAACAGAGATAAACCACCTGGCTGAGAAGATGCGCGACATACACACCTCGTGGCTTACCCTGCTGTTCCTGCGGCAGAGTTTTCCGGTCCAGCGGAGGTCGGGTCTGCTGATATCCCCATTCAAGTGCCCATGCCATCGCCTACGCTTCGCATCGCTTCGCCAGAGAAGTTCTCTGGAGATTCTGGAAACTGTCGTCCATTACTGGTACAGTGCAAACTCCATTTCAAACACCAGCCCACAGCATTTCCCACAGATCAAGCTAAGGTTGCTTTCATATTGTCTCACTTGACGGGCAGAGCGGGAGCCTGGGCAACAGCGGAATGGGCCCGAGACTCGCCTGTTTGCCAGTCTTTAAGGCTATTCATGGATACCATGAGCAAGATTTTTGACCAGACATCACCCGGGAGAGAGTAAGCGAGAGCCCTGGTGAACATCAAGCAGCGGCAGAGGAGAGTGGCGGACTACGCTATCGAATTCCGGACCCTGGCAGCGGAGAGTGGGTGGAACTCGGTGGCTCTTTTTGACGCGTTCCTGCATGGGTTAGCGGATCCCATAAAGGATCAGTTAGCTCCATTAGAGCTGCCTGAAGAATTTGACTCGCTCATCGCCATGGCTATCCGGGTTGACCAACGTCTAGCTGAAAGACATCGGGAGAAAGGAATGAATGCAGTATCCACTCCACTATTCAGACGGGAGTTACCGAGGGAGCACTACGCTTGGCGGAGGAGTTCCCAGACTTCATCTCCAGAGCGACCAGCGCCCCCTATCGCCCCGGAGAAACAGATGCAGCTCGGAAGAGCCAAACTCACCCCGGAGGAGCGACAGCGCCACCTACGGGAGCGGCGGTGCTTTTACTGCGGCCAGCAGGGTCATGTTCTGGCTGCCTGTTCGGCAAAAGATCAGGCTCATCAGCAGGAAGGAGGACGCTGGTTAGCCGAGTGACTTCTTCGACCTCCTCTAGAAAATTAATTCAGGTACAAATGAAACTTAATGATAAAACTGTGACTCAGGATGCATTAATCGATTCTGGGGCTGATGAGAGCTTGTTAGACTGGGAGCTGGCTAAAAGTTTGAACTTAAAGATTGTCCTTTTAGATCAGCCATTAGAGGCTAGCGCTTTGGACGGCCGCCTTTTATGTACAGTCACACATCGCACTGAGCCCATAGTAATAGTCATAGATCAGGAACACCGTGAGCATATTAGTTTTCATTTATTTAACTCTGCTCAACATCCTCTCATTTTGGGTTACCCTTGGCTTGTTAAACATAACCCTCACGTTGACTGGCAGACAGGAAAGGTTAAGGGTGGGGGGTGAGTGCTCTCGTTCATGTTTAACCCTCCTACAGATTTGAGTACGCACAGATCTAGTAACCTTAAACAGGCCAGGTAGTGACAGTGTCACTTCTTCTAAACATTCTGACTTTCCTGACTTGTCCAAAGTTCCTGTGTTATTAGACATCAAGGAGGTGTTTAACAAAACACGAGCTACTTCGTTGCCTCCCATAGACTGTATGATTGCCCCATAGACCTTCTGTCGGGCTCTACAATCCCCAAGGGACGGTTGTACTCTCTCTCTGGTCCAGAAAGGGAGGCCATGAAAGAGTATATAGGTTCTTCACTCAAAGCTGGCTTGATTCGGCCATCATCATCCCCAGCAGCAGCAGGTTTCTTTTTGTGGGGAAAAAGGACGGTTCATTGAGGCCCTGTATTGATTACAGTCCACTTAATCAGATCACGGTAAAGAACAGATATCCCCTTCCACTCATCTCTACTGCATTTGAACTATTACAAGGAGCTAAGTTGTTCACCAAGTTAGACTTAAGGAATGCTTATCACTTCTGCGCATCAGGGAGGGGGGTGAGTGGAAAACAGGCTTCAATACACCTACAGGACATTACGAATATTTGGTTATGCCTTTTGGACTTTCAATGCACCTGCTGTTTTCCAAGCACTCATCAATGATGTGTTAAGAGATTTCCTGAATATATTTTTTTGTGTATCTCGATGATATTCTCATCTTTTCTCCTGATGAAATACCCATGTTAACCATGTTCACCTTGTTCTCAGAGACTCCTTGAGAACAATTTTTGTGAAACCGAAAAATGTGAGTTTCATGTCAACTCAGTGTCATTTTTGGGCTTTGTGATTTCCCCTAACAAAGTGGAATGGAGATTTCCCCCAGCAAAGGTCAGCGACGTGGCTAATTGGCCAACGCCAAGCTCCAGAAAGAAGGTTCAGCAATTCTTGGGGTTTGCTAACTTTTACAGACGTTTCATACGTAATTTCAGTGCCATTGCCTCTCCTCTCCATGCCCTTACCTCTCCCATGTTCAGTTTGTGTGGACTCCACAGGCAGAGGACTCTTTCCTGAAACTGAAGAAGAGGTTCACAACAGCTCCCATCCTGACTGTACCTGATCCCAACCGACAGTTTGTGGTGGAGGTAGACGCCTCCAACGACGGCGTTGGAGCTATATTGTCCCAGAGGTCAGGGCAACAAGCTTCATCCTTGTGCCTATTCTCCCGTAAATTGTCATCTGCTGAGAGGAATTATGATGTGGGAAATCGGGAACTGTTGGCTGTGAAAATTGCTTTGGAGGAGTGGCGGCACTGGTTGGAGGGAGCGGAGCAGGATTTCCTGGTCTGGACGGATCACAAGAACCTGCAATACATCAGAAAGGTCAAACGTTTGAACTCCAGGCAGGCCAGGTGGGCTTTATTCTTTAACAGATTTAGTTTCAGTCATATCGACCTGGTTCACAGAACGGAAAGCCTGACGCACTCTCCAGAATGTATGATCCTGAGCCAGTCCCCAAAGTCCAGAACCCATTCTGCGGCCAGACCGAGTGATAGGGAGTGTGACCTGGCCCATTGAAGTCAAGGTAAACAGGCAAACAGCGGAATCCTGTCCCTAGAGGGTGCCCTCAGAATCGCTTGTTTGTTCCTGTGCTACTTCGTTCTCAGGTTATTCATTGGGCCCATACATCTGTACTTACCTGCCATCCTGGAACCAAGAGGACCCTCTTCATGGTGAGACACAGATTCTGGTGGCCTGCTATGTGGAAGGATGTTGCAGAATATGTGGCAGCATGCCCTGTGTGTGCCAGGAACAAAACTTCTCGTCAAGCTGCGGCAGGTCTTCTCCAACCTCTGCCCATTCCCAACAGACCATGGTCTCGCATTGCGTTGGACTTTGTGACAGGATTGCCACCTTCGGCAGGTAATACCACAGTACTCACAGTTATTGATCGGTTTTCTAAAATGGTACACTTTATCGCCATGTCCAAGTTACCTACTGCCAGAGAAACAGCAGAGGCCATGTTGTCCCATGTTTTTCGAATCCATGGTTTCCCAAGTGATGTCGTTTCAGACCGAGGCCCACAATTCGTGTCACAGTTCTGGAAGGAGTTTTGTCGCCTAATCCAAGCCACCATCCGGATACCACCCTCGGTCGAATGGTCAAGCGGAGAGAATGAATCAGGATATGGAGACCTGTCTGAGATGCCTGGTGTCCCAGAAACCTACCACCTGGAGTAAACATCTGATTTGGGTTGAGTATGCGCTCAACACTTTACCCACATCAGCCACCGGTATCTCCCCTTTTCAATGTGTCCATGGTTACCAGCCTCCGTTGTTCCCGGAGCTCGAGCAGGAAGTCACCGTACCATCAGCCCATGCTCTGGTTCGCCGCTGCCGCCGGGTCTGGGCGGGAGTTCGCCATATGCTGCAGAGGAATGCAACACCCATGAAGGTAATGGCCGACCGAAAACGACGTCCGTCTCCCAAGTACAAGGCCGGACAACGAGTGTGGTTGTCCACCAAGGATCTTCCTCTTCATGTCGCCTCCAGGAAGCTGGCTCCCCGGTTCGTTGGTCCTTTTCCCATATCAAAAGTGATTAATCCTGTTGCTGTCCGCCTATGTCTCCCAAAGTCCCTCAAGGTCCACCCCACGTTTCACGTCAGCAAGCTGAAACCGGTCAAAGAGAGCAGACTGGTCCCCGCCTCCACACCCCCTCCACCTCCCCGGATCGTCGACGGAGGTCAAGTCTATACAGTGGAAAAAATACTGTCTGAAAGAAGGAGGGGTAGAGGTAGACAGTTCCTGGTCGACTGGGTAGGGTATGAACTAGAGGAGAGATGTTGGATCCCAGGCAGCTTCATTGTGGACAAATCATTAATTACAGACTTTGACAAACAACGGTCTCAGGCTTCAGGGACGTCTGGAGCCGTCCGTAAAAGGGGGGGAACTGTAAGGTTTCAGCATTAGAATCCTTCTAGTTTATTGTCTTTTTGTTCCTAATCTTGTCACCTTTCGTTTTATTTTGGTAAATGACTCTACCCTCTCGTTTCAGGTGTCTGCACTTCCTGTCCTTGTTTGTCACCTGTCAGCCTGATTGTTGTTTCCTGCTCCTGATTGTTTCCACCTGTGCCCCATTACCTAATGTTTGTGTGTATATATAGCCCTTCTCTCCCTTTGTCTTGTGTCAGTTCGTCTTGTCTCCACGTCAAGTCCATGTCTGTAAACAATAGTGATCTGTTGAGCAACCTAGTTGAACCTAGAGATCTTGTGAGAATCCTAGTAGAATATATTGATCTTTTGTTTGAAGCTTTAAAAGTATTTTTTATAAATAAAAGATATTTTGAAGTCAACTGAATCGTGCATCTGAGTTCCTGTGAGCCCTTCGTGTCAGCCATGAACTGTTATGTAAGCGTGACGTATTTGGTTCTTAGATCTTGCCGGGGTTGCTGACTCCAGCAAAGGTCAATTGTGTCTAGAGTGCGCCATCTAGTGGGATCAACTGAAATGCCGGGTATTGCAGGAAAAAGGCTAAATGAATGCGGTCTTTACTATAATTTGGACAATTTTGTACCAATATTCGGCGGGCCGGATTAAAAACCCCAACGGGCCGTATATGGCCCGCGGGCCTTAGTTTGCTCATGCCTGTACTATACAGAGATGCTGTATGAGAAACCAATGTGATGTTGGAACATTGAACAATGTAAATCTATTCTTGTAGACCTCAACAATGGAATTATGATCAGTAGAAATGGCCATGTCATGGGACCTTTAAGTATAAGAATGGCAGCAGATAGCTTTTTTCCTACAATTTAGTAGAATATCTCCCTGTCTCATTACAATCTGTCTGAAAAAAGATTGATTAAAAGAATAAAGAGAAGACTGTGTGTCGTGGTGTTACCTGCAGCATCTTGTCGTATTGTCATACTGATATTCTGTACAAACTCTGAAGTCCACTGAGACAAATGTAACATTTGTGATATTTGGCTATATAAATAAACATTGATTGATTGATTGATTGTCGGGGCTCGCCTCGATGCCAGGCAGCATGTTGCTGGGGTCAAAGGCCAGCTGCTCTATCTCAGCAAAGTAGTTCACTGCATTCCTGTTGAGGAAAAATTGTAGATGAAAACCCATTTGCTGACCTTTGCTCAAATGCCCCTGGTGGAGATTCAAGCCTTCACATCTTGGAGGATGCTAGCCATGATAGGGCTCAGAATACTGCTTTGTGTTTACCCACTTGAGCATGACATTTGAGGATTCTTTCTGCACCACCATTTTTACCGCAGTATTGGATATATTTGTCCTTCTTTTTCAGTACTACCACCGCAGTCGCGGTCATATGAATGAGTCTTAACCCCACTGCTGTCAATTTATTTCATGATGGTATGAATATCAAAATCATCATTGTATTCTAAAATAATTCAAGCTTTCTTTTAAATGTTGCATGGTAACAGTCAGGATCTACCTGACAGCAATACATTACAACAAAAATGACCACTGAAGGAAATTAGATATATCAGAGTTTAAAAAGGAGGACATTTGTGAAGTGTTACAATATCATTAGAGCTCACTTACCCTTTAATGTAATGTACTAAATATCTTTAAATTGTTGAGTCTGACGGTCAATGTGTTAGAGTTGGCAGCCCTGCAAAAACATATTTTCCATACAAAGTTATTCTGAGCACTTCATGCAGTGTTAATACAATGCATGGAGTGCTGAGCATTACATGCCCAACTCAAATTGTACATGCAGAACCATCTTGCATTAAATAATGTTACCTACCTATATCTTGTGCAGTGGTCTTTGGTATGCCAGTACTCTTTTTCTTGTATACACACATCAATTTGATCATTTCATATTTATACAGATGACGGAAAATCTATTGCGTTTTGGCGCTGTCTATAACACTGGGTCAAGTGTTGTTAGTTTTTTTGTTTTTTTCAGTAAAACCTGGAAAAGTCTGATTTAAAATAAGAGTGTTTTAGCTGAGATAGCAGGACAGTTACAGTAGAAACAGTTACAGACAATAACATTTCAATAGTACACCAAACATAGTAGGAAATAGTAACATACACTCTATTCCCTTTTCTTCTTTGGGTGAGGTTTTTTATTTTGAAAAAAACATATTTTACAGTTTAGCACAAAATGAAACTGTTGCAGACAGGGTATTTCGTTTATTAACAACGTCTTGCAAGAATGTCAAACTTCACTACAAATTGTCATTATGGAAACATGCAGGAGTTCCATTTAAGACTTTTGTAAAATAAGTAAAAAGTTCAAAGCAGGAGCCATAACCGCAAAGCAGATAAAGAGAAGTATCACCAAGCCACTGCTGCAGAAAACTCTCACACAATTTAACCTCTATAATTGTTATTGAAGAGATTGTATCTTTGGGCGGCCTGCTTTATCTGTACAAGTCCAGTGGTGACTATAATAAGGAAAATAACGATCATGATGGAAACCAGGACTGTGGCCCAGATGTTGAGGCAGCGGGCGGTGGAGCCGTAGTGTCGGGCTCCTTCCATATCTCCGACCACCTTCCGGTCTCTGGCCTGAAAGGACCAAAAGCACATTGATTTCAAATTGGATTCTTAGCTTTACTTAACCCCTAAGAGCCTTAAATGTCGAACATTGGCTCAATCAAATGCTTTAGATTCAGGTTTTGCTATATGTTCATGCTTCCAACGGTATAACTTCATCCACATAGTTCTCTTTGCATAATTTATCTTTAATTCTTTGTCTGTCAAAAATGTCTCATATAGATAGTTTGAAACACATTTAAAGTGTCTGTGTTTTTATTTAAGTTATTTATTTATTTTTAATTGTAAGTTTTGAGCACATATCTAGAATCTTTGAGATAAAGATTCCTTTTCCCCCAGCTGCCCGTCCTCTGAATTATTCTTATCATGGACTAAGTGAGGGATGTTCCTTTTCTGTCTGTAAAAACTTGAAATAAACCTTTGTAATCTCTCCTTTGTAAGAAATGGGGTGAAGCCTGCGAGCTAGTTCAGGCATGCAACTCGAGCACCAATCATACATTAACACGTGACGCACCTCGTCCCTCTTACAACCAACCAAACTATATGCTGCTTCTAATAAACATATTAAGAAACACGTGAGTTGTCTGACTGAACTGTCAGTTGCGATGGCAAGATAATGTTAAACTCTTTTTTTACTATTCTTTGCCATAACAGAATATTTCCCATGAATGAAACTCACCTTGATGGAGAAGATGAGAGCCGCCAGTCCGAGGCAGCAGGGGTTTGAGTGGAGAAAGCAGCAGAGGGACCAGATGATGTGGTCCCTGGGGGGCTCAGGGGGGACGCTCACAGTGATGCATTGAACCCCTGCAGATCCTCCAGGCTGTCCATGAAACCCTTCGTATCTCCCCTGCAATGGGACACTGTCAGATGGGTAACCTTCAGAATTCATCTCTGTCAAATACAGTTTGAGGTGCGGCCAGCAGGAAAGTTGTGCAACGACTCAACTGTCTCTGTCAGTGTGGATTCCTTTTGAAACTTTCTTGGGGTTGGCACACGTACAC
Source organism: Dissostichus eleginoides (assembly GCA_031216635.1). Lineage (NCBI taxonomy): Eukaryota > Metazoa > Chordata > Actinopteri > Perciformes > Nototheniidae > Dissostichus > Dissostichus eleginoides. The sequence continues at coordinate 11,689,768 of CM062273.1, read as the reverse complement.
AGGATATCTATTCAAGCATAATCCAATGAGATAAAATCATACGTAACACACTGGGGTTGGCTGTTGCTGCACAGGAAACCTGTTTGCTTGACCCACCATGACAGAGGTGTTACATGACATTTAAATGGAGAGTTCCTTATACAGCTTTAGCCTTGTTTTTATTTCATGAGTGACACAAACTGAACATTCTGGTGGGTCATGGGCCAGGTCATGTGATTTTGTGTTCCCATAACAACATGTCCAAGATTGTTTTTTTGTTGCTAAAAGTAAAATTCAAGCCATTTAAGAATTCAAATGCTTACATAACATGTCCTTTATTACATTTAAGCTGTTGTGGAAACATTTCTTGATCAAATTGATATGAAACAAATGAGATAAATATCGCTGTGACACTGGTGTCACATCGGGACAGTAAACTTAAACTTTCACAGTAAACCCGGAGTGACACATATGTCACAATTAGAAATATGATTATGATCTGCTCAGTTAATTTAGCTGATTCAATTATATTTAGTTAATATATTCTTTATTCTTCAATTCAAAGAATGTTCAAAAAAATCACCCTCATTAATGAAGTTATAAATAAGAGTTATTTTACCATTAAAGGTCCCATGTCATGCTTTTCTGGTTATTACCCGTCCCCTTGTGTGTTATGTAGCTTGTTCTGCATGTAAACGGTCTGCAAAGTCACAAACCCTCAAAGTACACCCTGTAGCGAGTAAAACTCTAACACAGAAAAGACGTGTCTATGCTGCCCCAGAACGCCTCGTTGGAGATTTTTCTTTTTCCATTTTTTTCTTACGGGGCCTATTGACGTCACTAAGTCCAAATGGACCAAGTGGCACACAGCTATAGAACAATAGGCACACCCTCTGCCAGGGCGAACTCCCGAGCAGCTCAGGAGTCCGCCCCGCGAGGCTCCCGGAGCGGACAATGTGAAGTGGATTTCCAGCTGTGTTTCCCTGGATGCTGGATATAGCCGCTGGCATGGCACGCAGACCCCACGCAGCAACCAGGAACCCGCACCAGTATTCCAGCTCACACTCTCCGCTCCTCGAGCCCCACAGGGCGGACCAGCGAGCCCCGCAACGTCCCGCCAACACGGCACCCAGACCCCACGCAGCATTCTCATCTGTTTGTCATTACTGGTGTCATTTCTGGTTGCTATCAAACGCCATTGTAACACATAATCACTGACGTTCCTCTGTAACGGTGGTGGACTCATCAGAACAGAGTGGGCGAGCTGACCAATCAGAGCACAGTGGAGGTGGGGGCAGGAGCTCCAACAAGGCGTGTTGCAGGGACGTGCACAGGTACGGGCTAATGTTGACCGGGCAACGGCCCTTTTGGCCTTTTTGGCTGACCTGCCCCTCTGGAGAGAGCGAGAGTTTGTTTTTCTTTTTTCTGTTGTGGCCGAAACAACATGATAAGCCCACAATTAGTATTGTAGCGTCTCGCTGCGGGAAACACACTTTGTCAGCGCTGTCATCTGCCGGTGCGTTAAGACCACCTCAGTGTCGGATTTTGGAAACTTGATTTTGAGTTGTCTCATGGCAGTTAGGGTATAAGGGACAAACCAGGGGACTTAACTTCCTCTTGATACCGTCGGTTATTTAATAAAAAAACACCTAAATATAGCCTACTTGTTGTTATTGTGCTTCTGTCTTTCTGTGTCTTTCATCTGTAAACTCCCTCAACGGGGCCGCTCGCTCTCTTTTCTTGATCGCCCTCTCACGGGTGAACAGTTCACCGTCCCGCTTCATTGTAGGATTTCTGCCATGTCTCTACCACTTTAGTTTGACCATCTCTGTTATTAAGTTATGGAATACTAAATAAATAAGTAATTAGATACCTTACCGTTACTGCGCTCATAAAGAATGATAAGAATAAGAATAATGCGTATTGAACTGGTTTCATTAATTAGTGAGTTTATTTAAGGTAATTAGTTAGAGGCCCTATTTTATCAGTATGTCTGGACTGCACAGCAGTTACAAAGGTCAAACTACATTAGAACAGAATTGTCCCCATTTGTCTTTAATAGTTACTCACATTAGATATTTTAATGAGATATGGACCGCAAAACAAAAAATGTCCCTGGTTTTCATTTTTAAAATCAAGTCACCGAATGCAAGTAGTCGCCTTTGCTTATTTTGTTATGAGATGTGAATTACTGTTCAATTTAGTTGATGTAATAAACGTTTGGTTTCTTTTACATTAAAAACAAGTTACAATTTTCAAAAGGTCTTATGTTTTTTTTCGGGGGGAGGCCCTTTTTCCAGTTTAGAGCAATAGCCCCTCCAAATGTCTGTGCACGTCCCTGGCGTGTTGGACAGAGAGTGAATACACATATTATACAGAGATGCTGTATGAGAAAACCAATGTGATTTTGGAACATTGAACAATGTAAATCTATTCTCGTAGACCTCAACAATGGAATTATGATCAGTAGAAATGGCCAAGACATGGGACCTTTAAAGCCCAATGTGCCATAATGTCACTTTTCAGATATTTGACACTAGGGGGGGTTTCTTGTCAGAAATGTGTTCTCTGTGGTCTATTTAGTCTAAATTATGTTCCCTTTAATTTCCCCAAAAGTAGAAATGGGTCCGGTCTTGAAGAGGTTTCAAGCATTTTAGTCTATTTGCATAAAAACCGCTACACGTAACTAACTCATGTGGTCTTTTATTCCACAAGGCAATGTGCAAAGGAAATGCTTACATGTGCTAAACGAAAAATATATATGGTATCTACCATAGTATCTACATGGAGATAAGCCCCGCCCCTCGCCAGCGCGTCCTGTGTGAATGAGGCGAGTAAACACAGCTGACAGCCCTGGTGAAACTCGAGTGATTAGAGCGATGCGAATCGTGTGAACGCACCATTACATTATAATTACAAAATAAAATCGCCACTCTCAGTACATCGCCACTTTCCATACAGGAAATGCACGCAAATACAATCTTTTATATTATTATTATTATTATTATTTTATATATATATATATAAAAATAAAGACTTGTATTTTAGTTACAACAGCTATTGATTAATTCGGTCAACATTGGACCTTGACCCCTTCCACGTAGCTATAGTGAAATAATATAATAGAAAACATTAAGCCTCTTTGATTTAATAATCGGAGCTGAAACCTCTCTGCCATCTCATATAACACACATTTCCTTATTTATCTTTGAATAATAATAACGTAAAAATAAAGACAACGGTCCTTCGGGGGGTCGGGAAAAAAAAACTGTTCGTCACTTCCTGTACTGAGAGTGGAGGTTCATGTAAAGACATACAGGACAGTATTATGTGTTTTAGAGTAACTCTAGTTCATATGGGTTTAAACTGCATTTGTGTGATTTAAAATGTTTAAAGTAACGCTCTACAAATTCATTAATTCTTACATTTGGCCATATTCAGTTAAAAAGGGTTAAAAGGTAATGTTTCATGATTTATTGTCAGTAGGAGCTGTAATTGCATTATTTAGTTTTTATTTGAAATGTAACGTTAATGAATGCAAGGAATGGAAAATGTTTTATCTGTGAGAGCTAGTTATTGTATTTTCTTTCATTTTATAGCTCTTACGTTGGTATTGATTGTATACTTGCAAGGGTGTGCAATAAACATATACCATCAGTTGGAGAGTATGACCATCATTCAGCCGGCAATTTGCAGATACAGTCAGCATCTACCTGACAGCATTACATTACAACAAAATTGACCGCTGAAAGAAATTAAATATATGAGAGTTTAAAACGGAGTACATTTGTGAAGTTCTAAGATCATTAGAACTCACTTACCCTTTAATGTAATGTACTAAATGCTTTAAATGGTTGAGTCTGATGGTCAATGTGTTAGAGTTGGCAGCCCTGCAAAAAAATATTTTCTGTACAAAGTTAATCTGAGCACTTCATGCAGTGTTAATACAATACATGGAGTGCTTAGAATAAGAGTGTTTTAGCTGAGATAGCAGGACAGTTAAAGTAGTAACAGTTATAGACAATAACATTTCAATAGTACACCAAAAATAGTAGAATAAGGAAATAGTAGTATACACTCTGTTCCCTTTTTTGTTCTTTGGGTGGGGTTCTTTATTTTGAAAACACCATCTGTTACAGTTTAGCACAAAATGAAACTGTTGCCGACAGGGAATTAGAATTTATTAGTTAAGTCTTGCAAGAATTACTACAAATTGTCATTATGGAAACATACAGTAGTTCCATTTAAGACTTTTGTAACAAAAACAAAAATGTTTTGCTTGAAGATAGAAGTAAAAAGTTTAAAACAGAAGCCATAACCGCAAAGCAGATAAAGAGAATTATCACCAAGTCACAGTTTCAGAAAACTCTCTGCCCTTTCAAATTCAACCTCTATAGTGATAATCGTATGAGTTGTAATAGTTGTATGTCTGCACAGAGACAGTAATTGTGATAATGAGGGAAATAAGGAACATGATGGAACCCAGGAATGTGGCCAAGATGTTGAGGCGGAGGGCGGTGGAGCCGTAGCGTCGGGCTCCTTCCATATCTCCAACCACCTTCCGGTCTCTGGCCTGAAAGGACCAAAAACACATACATTTTAAGTGGATTCATAGATTTTCTAAAACTTAAATGCACTTTTTTTATCTCTTTATCTCTTTCCCCATAAGAAATGTTCTGTGTCTGATTCCATCTTTTGAAGTGTCCGTAGTCCTTTTATAGTTTCTTTTTTTACAACTTTTTAGTGTTTATTTTTAAAAAGAATACGTTCTAAGCCTACATCTTAAGTATTCAAGATTAACAATTCTGGTTCTGCAACTGCCTGCCAATAACAAAAAAATGTTTTTTGCATTATTCTTTAATTAATAGGCCATAAAATAATATTTCCCATGTATGAAACTCACCTTGATGGAGTAGATGAAGGCCGCCAGTCCGAGGCCGAAGGGGTGTAGAAAGCAGCAGAGGGACCAGATGATGTGGTCCCTGGGGGGCTCAGGGGGGACGCTCACAGATGTGTACTGAACCACTGTAGATCCTCCAGGCTGTCCCTGAAACCCTGGGTATCTCCCCTGCAATGGGATATTCTCAGGTGGGTAACCTGCAGGATTCATGGCTGTCAGCTCAACTACAGCTCGAGGTGCAACTAGCAGACACGCTGAGCAACTCACAGTGTCACGGTGGTTAGTGTGGGTTTTTCTTTTTAAGCTGGGTGATAGCTTTATGTAGCGCGGCCCGAAAGCCAATGAGACAAAAGCATACGCAACCTACTTGGGTTGGCTGTTGCTGCAAAAGGAACATACGATTTGCTTTCTTAAAAATAAGGTCTGAAGAGTCTTGATGAACACTTTTGTTCCTCAAGGCAATTAGCAAAGGAAAAAGAGTTGCTGCCAAAAGAAAAATACACTATAATATAATTAGCAATTTACAATACAGCTTAGTAATAAAATGGTATTGGCTTTGTTCTCGCCCCACTCGTTCTTCAGTCCTTCAGCCTGCAGCCTCCACCAAAGGCCTGAGGGTTCTGAGCAGTATCTTAGCTGTTCCTAGAACTGTGCTCATCTGGATAGAGATCATGGAGGTTGTTCCTGAGATTTTCTAATGCCATTTCCAAGTTTAGGGGTCACTGCCCAAGTGCTCCTATCACCACTCGAACCTCTGTTGCCTTCACCTTCCACATCTTCTCTAGCTCCTCTCTGAGCCCTTGGTATTTCCCAAGCTTCTCATGGTACTACGTCCTCAATCAGTTTTGCTACCACTTAATAAAACACACTGAAATAATATGTTTTAAGTAAATTAGCTCAATTAAAATGTAAATGTATCTTTGAATACTGCTTAAAAAAGATCCATGAAGACAAACCTGCTTGAGAAAGACGGCGAGAACAGAAGAAATGGAGACAAATAGAAGCTGCTGAAAGGCTTTGATTACAAATTAAATATTACAAGCACTAATTACACATCTCATTTGAAAGAGTTTAAGAACTCTAACAATAATATAAAAATACCTTACATTCAGAAGAACATTTGAAAGTAAATACAAAACTAGCAGATTACATGTGCAACCCTTAGATATTGATGCACTGTTGGAGATCTGTGTGGTCTCATCTCAGGATAAAGGGATTTCAAGTTAAACTGAAAGGTGAATCTGCAATAATCAGACTCCAAAACTTCATATTTCGTAATATGCTGTTTTTGGACAGTGTTTCATTTCATACCATTTTAGATCAGAACATGTAGATTTACTGTTAATGAACATCTTAATGGTATTAAAGTATAGTCTCTTTCTACAGAAGAATAAGTGTTGAACTACAACATCAAGCAGAGCATTTCATAACTGGTTCTCGTGATTTAAGGTTAAAATAATCTTTATTTGGTAATCATAAACACACAAAAGGCACTAATGATTTAGCAGTAATGCATATAAATTCCTCATCTTGACACTTGCTCCTCATACATTGCATATAATGAGTAGGGCAGATGACCATAAGCAAACAAGCTTTATAGTTAGACTGACAAAGGGTTTCCAGAGCCATTTGTACTAAATAAAATATAGCTTTCCATGATTATTGATGGAAAACTAACCATAAGAGAAAAACATTTTGAATACATCTGCTTACTTTATATTGAAGTTTAAGATTATAGTTGGAGGATTACAACGTAGTACACACACAACCTGAGGATTTATAGCAAACAATCATGTCATGGTTTTTGGCAGCAGTTGGGGTTAATCGATGTAATGAGATCAAATCAGAATGCAAAAGACTTACTTTTATAATTACTTTAAAGAACTTTTAAATGTTAAAAGTCAAGATTTCATAATTGCCATGCTTTTGGTATTAACAGGATTAAACTAAAAACAAATCAAGGTGTTTTTATGTTTTTTTAAATGACTTTTCAGTCGAGACAAATTAAGCTCACATGGGTTTTATAACAAGTATTTTAAAGAAAATCAACAGTTTAACTGAATTAAAACCTAACTAACCCCAACCTGAAACTATATGGTTAATAAGTTCGATCTTGTCACTGGTAGTAGCAGTTGGCAATCACGCAAGTGCATTTGCTTGTAGATAAATGATGGGGGGCCCTGTGGACATTTAAGGCTTCACATCTTGGAAGAGGCGGCGATGGCCGAGGCTCCTGGGCGGCTGTAAACGTGCACTTCTGTGTTCTGAGAAAGACAAATGTGGAGAGGACAGAGAAAGATGATATTATTTAAATGAACATAAGATACATGGCATATTCAAGCTTAACTGGTGGCATTATGAAATATGTAAGAAAGAGAAATCACAAATTAACATTTCATCCAATCTAAACATCTATACATGGATGGATTGCTACCCAACACTGGATTAGACCTCACAGCGAGAGTGTTCACCTTCTTGTTCTCGGCGTTGTACTTGTTGAGAAGGCTCTGAACGCGGTTGCCATAGTCTGCATGAACAGCCTTCAAATTCTCCACCTGCATGAAGAAGCAGACAGTGAGACTTTAGGCTTTGAAAACAGATGTTCTAAACTGAAACTAAACCATTATCTGCCAAAGTTAGGGCCATTTGTTTCTTCTCATGAGAACACGAAACTCGTGTCCTCTGTAGTACTCTTGCTTTGTCACATTTTTCTGTGCACCATTCAGGATTTATCAAGTCGATGTGTATGTGTGTTACAAACAGGGAGACCGAAATACCGTTTTCCCACCCCAAATATAAAAATATACAGTATAAAAATATATCATGACACAACAATAAATATATAAAAATAGCAGTCACCTAGACAAAATGGATGATTATATGAGAATGAATGAATCTATGACAAGTCAACAATTCCATCACAATTTCATCATAGTTGGTGGGTTTTTTACAATTGTGTTGTGAAGGGAGTGTTAAAGTACAAACTACAAACAAAATACATCTTAAAATATCTTGTTATTTATTGTTGTAGAGAAATACTTTGAGAGAGAATTGAACCACGTTGGTTTCAAACTTTTTTTCAACATCCAACTTCATAGTTTGTAATAGGAAAAATCAATTGGTAAAATTTGGTAGATTGTTTTTGCAAAGTGGAACGAGGAAGCATGAACACCGTGCCGTGCACAGAGGGGGCTTAACCCACTTCCACACAAGCCACAGGGTTCCAGTCACTGTGGTGAGCTGACAGTTTGAGAGCATAGGGGCAGCTTGAGAGAAAGTAAAGCTTAATGTCTGAACAGAACATAATGAACTCTTTAAATGTTAATGTATTAGTTTATATGGGTTTGGTAGTTCTCTGCATGCTAGGGTGCATCAAAATACACTGTTCCAGCATATTGATCTGTCTGGGTGCTAAAAGTGTTACCACCCATGCAAAAACAATAAATGCAAAATATTTTTGCGATACGTGGTGATTTAGAGGTGGAACGGCACATCAGCTTTTACGGCAAAAGGGGGTAACCAGCACCCATTGGGGAGCCATGATAAAGCGGTTCATTTTTTATGTCGTTCTCTGGTGCCATCACTTTGGGCTTTGGTTTCAAGAAGATGAAACAGCTGCTCCACCGGCGGAGAACACACCCACCCGCAAGCGCAACCCCTAGACCGGGTCCATCTGCGCCGCGTTACGGCCGCGTTACGGCCGCGTTACGGCCGTAACGCGGCGTTCACAGCGATCGCGGCCACTCTAGTCAATGGGTGCTATTCCACCAGACGCGCCGCGTTACGGCTAGAAGCGTCCCAGAAGCATCTCGGCGCTGGGCTCCGCTAAAAATAGGATGCAAGTCTATTTTCGACGCGAGGCGTTGCATAGCGCCGGGCAGGAAGTGGACCGGTCAGAGCATCCAGTCGATCCCAAAAATATAATTTTTCAGACCCTATCCCTCCGTAGTCTTTCAAGTAGGAGGAGAAATGCCAGCGTTCTCCTCCGGTTTACAGGCACTGTGTAAATTATATATATAGAATAATTATGATGATGAATGCATTTTTTTACCACTAAAATACAGCAACACATCTTTGATTCATGTCGTTTATTACTGGAATATTACAATTATTATTAACTTTGTCTGCAAAAAGTAGCCTGTCCAGGAAATATGCCGAAATCAACAAAAACTGCGAGCCGGCACGCAAGACGCTTCGCTTCTGAAACGCACCCGGTGGGTTATGACACTGGAGGAGGTCGGACCAAAACCGCGGCGCAGCCGTGACGCGGCGCAGACGGACCCGGTGGAATCTAGGGGTAAGACTGGCACCAGCCTTCGTTCCAGCAGACATCCTCAGCCGGCCGAGTCTTGTGTCACTGGCTACACGGTTGAAGGTGGCAATAGGGCAAAGGTCTCCACGTCCTACGCAACAGCAGACCGAGCGCGCCGCCACACGCTGGAGGCCATCAGTGAGGAACAGCACGAGCAGTGGACACCACCTCCCATGTGCACCCTGCACTGGGACAGCAAGTTGACGCCGATGCTCACCAATGTGCGCCAGTTGGAGGAGCGTCTGACAGTGGTGGTCGGAGATGCGGAGTGGCTCAAACTGCTTGGTGTGCCAACCTATATGAAGGGAACTGACGAGCCATGTGGAATGATCATCGCCCGGCTGACATGCAAGCTGCTGCAGGGGTGGTGCTGCACGATCAGGTTGTCAACATGGCATTTGACACCACCGCGTCAAACACTTGCCATCTCATGGCAGCCTGCATTGCCATCCAGCTCTCACTGGGTCGACCACTGCTCTGGTCCGGGTGCCTACACCACATCGGCAAGGTGCTCCTCAGCCACATTTTCACTGACCTCAAGGTGGAGACGTCACGCTCGCCAGAGGTTACATTGTTTACACGGCTCTGGGACAACTGGGACCTGGTGCCACATAAGGACAGCAGCCAATTGTCCCGATACATTCCTGATGAGGCCTAACCACTGTTCCTGGGCAAGTTGCATGCTGAACTCATTGCGTGCGCTGCAGGAGTAGTCGACTACGAAGCGAGGTGACTACCGTGAGTTCGTGCAGCTGTGTCTTGTGTATCTGGGTGCAGACAGTGCAGCACACACTCCAGTTACCTTCCAACGGCCGGGAGCACTGCACAAGGCGCGGTGGATGGCCAAGCTGTTCTACACTCTCAAGATGGCCTTGATGGAGCAGCACATTGCGTTGCTTCCTCAGGGGACCACCACTACGTGGCAGCAGGTGCTGAAGATTTGGGCGTTTGCCAACTTCATTTCGCACATCTACGCAACGTGGTGGCTGACCTGCGACACGGCCGTAGATGCCGCATGGAATGAACTCACACTCTACCACCACCTGTACGCGTACAAGTCTGTGGACAAGGGCATCGCAACATCAGCGATCAAGGCACTGGAGTGGCACCTATGGTACCTGACAGGCGAGATGCTGCCCCTGGCACTCGTCAGCACCAAGGTGCCAGTTGGCGAGCGGCGCGCACTTGTAGATGCCATCTTGGAGCACAAGCCGGCTGACATCCCCATGCGAGCCCCACAGCTCCGCTTTCGCACTGGCTTCGGCAAGCCGAAGTTTCCAACCCTCTCACCAACCGGCAGCTTGGCTGACCTCGCCAACCCAGACTGCTGGACTTTGTGGCAGCAGCCAGGAGCGAGGAGCACCTGCAGAATGTGCTGCAGGCAGTTGAGCATGACTGCTCTAAACAGCCGAATCTGCGCCACTGCAAGCGCAAGCTGGACCAGGACTAGGACTCAATTTCAAATTTGTTTGTTTTGTTCTTAAATAAATCAATGTTGTTCTATTAAAAATAAATGTTCTCAAAAACAATTTCTTGCATTTTTGCATTTTTAGAAATTGCCTAGGAAAACACCCAAATGGCCAATTTTCATATTTTTCACATGCTGTGTTCCACCTCTAAATCTCAATGAATGTTCCCAAAACTTTGCAAAAGTTATTTTTATGTGTGTCTGAACAAAATGCAACCCCAGACAGTTTGATATGTTGAGATTTAATTTTTGCATTGCAATTTGATGCACCCTACTGCATGCTGCTATGGTGAACCAAAACAAAACATGTGGTTGCTTTGCTTCTGTTGTCATATTTGCATTGTTGTATTTATTTGAAATCATAATTATGTAGATGAAATACTGATTCAGTGCTAGGGTTGGGCATACAGAAGCAGTTTGTAGTTTGATTCAAAAGATCGCTAGAGAATTGTATTTAGATTTCTGGTTCCTTAACAAATGGGCCGTGCACCATAGTCCGCAGTTTTTTGGCCTCCTTTCTGTACTTCACACAGCAGCACGCCCTTATTGGACAGCACTTAACGTTGTTATTTATTTTATTCTTTGTTTAAACTCATATTGACTTCCATTTCATAATTGAAGTAAACAAGCCTGCTGTGTATCTCTCACTGCAGCATGCTGTTTTGCAACCCTGAGACGGTCAGACAGGCGGAGCGAAGACAGTAGCGTTTCCCGAGAAACACAAACTATAACTTTCGTTTTGACTTTTGCATGCACTGGCTGAGGGTGCAGTATCAACTGGCAAGATTTATGATGAAACCTGTTTTCCGGCAGGTTTCAGTGTAACTGTAGGGCAGTTGCCACACCATGAATTGCATAAATCAGAACTAACATGTGAATGAAAGAAAATTAACAAATGATTATTGAATCATATATTTGAATAGAATCAACCAAAAAAAGACGGTATTACATGTATTTACATGATCCAAAAGCCTTATCAAGTGAATTGTGTGTATGCCAACCCTATTCAGTGGATTGACCGGATTAAAGACCCAGTGGGAAACTGAAGTCACTGTGAAATCACTCTATATAAATCTGCTTTACAATCTTAACAGCCAGACTCTTTAGGTTCTCAGCATAAAGTAGGTCACTGTTCCAAAAGTAAGTAATTGAAGATTTATTCAGTAACTCTGCCCCACCTCACCCTTTAAAAGCTTTAAACCCTGTACTTTTTTTGCCTTCTAATTTGTATTTATTTTACATCAGAATTATCTCTATAGGATGTAATAAAAGGAGCATATAGACAGACTTAGTTTGTTTTCATGTGTGTGTGTTAGAAACATTGAAAGTGCTTTGTGTGAGGAACCGTGCAACTTAAATATGCCTGCCACAAAGCCACACGGTTCAGAGCACAGGCTCCGGGGAACATTTGGTGTTTTAACTAATATAAATGCTTCGATCAAAAGGTAAAGCTAACTGATTTCGCTACTGGATACTTTAAAAAAAAATCTCCACACGGTCATTCAATCAAAAATCCACGTGTAAATCATGAAACAATTGTAAGATGGTGAGCACTCACCTGGCGCTTTTGGATGAAGAGCTGTGCTCCCTTCAGGGCCCCGGCCATGTTCTGGCAAAGTCTCTGGCGCTCCTCTTCGTTCAGCACCTGCGTGTAGAAGGTGCAAACCTGCAAAGAAAGTAGATAAAATCCTTGAAAACCTGATCATAACGGTACGTCTACACGGTTCCGTCGCGTTGAAGCTTGCCGGTGGGCGTGTCTGGCGTGCAACCAACAACCAATCACATTCATCTCCCGCCCCGGACACACAAGCACGCGGTTTGATTGGCTAGCGCTTGTACTGGCATATGATTTGATTGGCTGGCGCTTCCGTTGACGCTTGAAAAGTTGAACTTTTCTCATCTTTCGAAGCGAGCAACGGCGGCAAAGCGACGAACCACAATGCAGTTCGGTAAAGTCTGACATCACCCCATTCAAAGTGAATGGGAAGCGTCTCCGTTGAAGCCCGCGACGGAGCCGTGTGGACGTACCGTAACGGCCCCTACACACGGCGGCGTGCGTTGTCGCTTGCCGGCGGGCATGTCTGAAGCTAGACCAACAACCAATCACCTGAATCTCCCGCCCCGAGCAAGCAGCGGTTTGATTGGCTAGAGCTTGTACTGGCATATGATTCGATTGGCTGACGCTTCCGTCGAAGCTTCAAAAGTAGAACATTGCTCTACTTTTGCAGCGAGCACCGCGAGAAAAGCTACACTTTGCTCCCACAATGCAGTTCGGCGAAGCGTGACGTCACCCCATTCAAAATGAATGCGTAGAAGCGTTGAAGCGTCAACGCACGCCGCCGTGTGTAGGGGCCGTAAGGGTTCAATTAGATAACATACATTTTAGTCATCTAAATTGGGCTTTATTTTTGTCACAGCAAAAAAACAAAAGTGTATTTTGCATATTAGGTGACCTTTGACCCATGACTGATGGGCCTTATGCTAATATTCTAACACAACACAGCACATGCCTATAAAAGTGACACAGTTACAGACATTATTTTTACCTGTGTGTAATTGTCTTCATCTGCACTGTTGTAGCGGGCCACATCTGGAGACACCTGGAACTTGGACTCCACAAACTGAGGCTGGGTGTCCGGGGCACTGAAGCTGTTGGGAAAATAGTTTGGAGCGCCGCCTAGAGGCAAGACAGACCAAACACTGGTGAGTAAGGGTAGGGAGAGAAAATGCTGCTCAAATACTGAAGTAACTGAGACAATAAAAGGGAAGGGTTACTCAAATTGTGGAAGGTCTCTCTGGTTTAAAAATATGGCATGTTGTAAATTCTTTTAGACATTCTCACAGCTTTGATATTCGGTAGATAATTGGGTTTTTTCTAAATAATCAGTTAGGGTCAGCATGTAAAAAAGCTATTACAAGGAAGTGGGGAAACGTGGCTCCTTCGACAAAGGAAAAAGTTGTAAAAAACAAAAAACAAATTAAGCCATATTTAATCTACAAAAACCACAACTGGAAGCAAAATAGGAAAAATGTAAATTATAAAAACACTCAAAATGGCAACATCAAAACAAAGCATGAAAACAATCTGAAAAAGATGGAAACGTTTATAGAAAGGAATTTCCCAGTGTAAGTTTTTAACATAGTTTTATGGGCCAGTGAAATTGTTGATGTTGCAAATGTGTACACTCTCGATCCTGCTTGTTTATAAAAAGGGAGTCTTGAAGTACTGAACTACTATGAAGTTACTATGCTGAATATGGGTAATGAAGTAGTACATTGCATTTTATACATTCCAAATGGCGACATCTGTTGGTTGCTATTGGTATTGCATTTGGTGGTGGAGGTGAGGTTGGACCCCCTCTGCTGGAAAACCCAAGTATTGCCAAAGCTACAATGCTCTATTGATTATAAGGTCATACAGACTTAAATGAATGACTCCATAGATTACACAAGATACACATTTTCACACTATCCACATCTGCTGCTACAACAGTTAAGAATCTTTGTATATCCTTGTCATGCACACAATGTACAACAATATCTGTTTTCTTTTTTTTATAACTGCCGATTTTTATTCCATATTTTATTCCATTGCAATGTAAATACTGTTATATTTTACGATATTTTTTATTATTTTTATATTTTTTCTAGTTCTCTACCTGTGTTTTCAACTATTGTTTTACTTTTATGTATGCACCACGACACCAAGTCAAATTCCTTGTACGTGTAAACCTACCTGGTAATAAACCTGTTTCTGATTCATCACACACACACACACACACACACACACACACACACACACACACACACACACACACACACACACACACACACACACACACACACACACACACACCACACACACACACACACACACACACACACACACACACACACACACACACACACACACACACACACACACACACACACACACACACACACACACACACACACACACACACACACACACACACACACACACACACACACACCTTGGTTGTCAAACATGCACATGGGGCCATCGCGCTGGTAGTTGGTCACGCGGGTCCTGAAGGGGCAGTTGACGGGGAGCTGCAGGTAGTTTGCTCCCAGCCGGTGTCGATGTGTGTCTGGGTAAGAGAAGAGACGACCCTACACAGCGTCATGATGGGAGAGAAACAAGACATAGCACCGTGAGACTCCTTTAAGTTTCTTTATCGATGAGAACGTTCACACTAAGCATGTTTTCAGCAGTTCATTTACACGCATTGGTGCAGAGAAAAACATCCATGCGTTTGTTTTAGCAAATAACCACACCTAGAACATGCCCTTTGAAATGGCAACACAGAGATAATGGTTATTAAAAGTTACAGGGACTGCCAGATGTTTTACCATTATTTGCAGTGTTCTTTTAAGTCCAGGCAACATGCATATGTCAATAGATACCGAGGGAATGTTTTACAGAAGTTGGCTTATGTTTTTGTTCTAACTATAAATGAAACAAAGGGGTTATTTAAGCAACAGACACACTCTCTGGTCACTAGAAACATTTTTTGTAGTTAGTGTTTTATCTTATTTATAATATGAATGCAGATATAAGTATAAAAATGGCAGCAGATACATTTTTTTTCCTACAATTACGTAGAACATCTCCCTGTCTCTTTACAATCTGACTGAAAAAATAATAAAGAAAAGACATGTGTGGTTGCGTTACCTGCAGCATCTTGTCGGGGCTCGCCTCGATGCCAGGCGGCATGTTGCTGGGGTCAAAGGCCAGCTGCTCTATCTCAGCAAAGTAGTTCACTGCATTCCTGTTGAGGACCATTTTGCCCACGGGGATCAGAGGGTATTCTTTTTGTGACCAAACCTGAGTGAGAAAAAATCAGTGAGCTGAAAAAGACTGTACCATAAAGCTGGATGGGCAAAAACAACACACCCAGGGAGGTAGTTCACATGTAGGCAACACATCAACTCATTTCAAAATTATAGAAATATTTGAAACTAGATATCTGATGTAGGTCCCAAACATTTCTTTTTGCACACAACACTTATTACTTTAATAATTAATCATTCAATAATTGGAGAGGTTAAAGATCTTTGACATAAAAATGAGCCTGGCAGGGTCCAATACTCCTTATAAATATTTAACAGCTTTCCCAGGAATGTGCAATTTATCAATAAAAACATTCTCTTAAACTCGTAAAATATGGAGCCCTACTACACTGAATGCCTTGTTGTGGTCATATTGATTTTATTGCTCTCTTTTTTCTCCACCTTGTTAACACAGTAGAGTGATCAAAACATTATGACAGGTTCATTAATAAGGTTTCTCAAAACTAGGCGACTGACAGGCCCTTTGGGAATTAGTCGACATATACATTTTTGTTGTATTCATTATTTGTCTGTTGATTGATAAATAATTCCATTTTCTTTTGTGACATCACAGTAATATTCACAAATATGCAATTGTGTTAATTATATATATAAAACAACACTTGTTGCAGTCACTTCTCTTGATTAGACTGTTGCTCATTCAACCAAATGGCTTAGAACACCTAACAAAGCTGTGAACCTACAAACACAACTGGTATAACGTCAACAGATTAATTAAAAAGAACATTTAAGTATCCTACAAGAGGTTTTAAAGTGACTCCATCTGAAGCTTTTAATAACTGCTCGTCTCAAACCTAACACATTTGTTCGTTCTGCTGTGGAGGGATGTGGTACCTTGGTGAGATCGAAGGGGTTGAACTGGAAGGTCTCCGCCTGCTCGAAGGTCATGATCTGGATGAAGAAGGTCCAGGATGGGAAGTTTCCATTAGCAATGGCGTTGTAAAGATCTCCAATGGCATAATCTGGGTTGCTGGCAGCCAGGCGCTCTGCCTCCTCCCCTGACATATTCTTTATTCCTTGATCGGTCTAAAAAAAAAACACAACATATCAACATGTCAACAACATATATGACTTCCTATAACTATGCAATACCAAAACCCCAGGAAGAACCCCAATCTGAAAGGATAAATGAGTGTTAACCCTGGGTTCTGACTGACCTTGAAGTGGAACTTGCAGTAGAAAGGCTCTCCTTGGGTATTGACCATTTTGAAAGTGTGTGAGCCGTAGCCGTTCATATGACGGAAACCATCAGGCAAACCTCGGTCGCTGAACAAGAAAGACACCTGAGCAGGAGGACAGAAGACACACGATCATGATGAGTCCTGCAAACTTTTCATGTATAAATACTTACTTTAATTAAAAACAGTCATGTCAAGTGCCTTCAACTGAGGAATTTAGCTTTCTGTAATAATCCTCTGTAGACTCAAAAACAACAAGGGGCTCAGCAGCAGCTACCTGATGCAGACTCTCAGGCCTCAGGCTCCAGAAGTCCCAAACCATATCGGGGTCTTTCATGTGGGTCTGGGGATTGCGCTTCTGGGAATGGATGAAGGACGGGAACTGCAAGGAGAAAAAAGGAGAAAAAAGAGGCAGGTTAATGTGAGACGAGAGGAATGTGGTTGGGTGAAGCTCTTTCTACAATCTACTCCTATATATATATTTGATAGGTTCAAAGCTTTAAAAGGTCCCCTATTATACTGTTTTCATCAATATATTATAGGTCTCAGATATATACAAAACATGTCTCTGAAGTGTTTGGCTCCAAACACCAAACAGATCATTGCAGCATCCCATAATCCCCTCTGTTTCAGCCCTGTTTCCAAAGTGCTGATTCTCTGTCTGTTACTTTAGATGAAAATAAGGAGTCACTCCCCACGCCCCTCTGAGAGATATTTGGTTAAAAAGAACACAATGGTGCTCTAGAAGGAGATTCAGGTGATAAGGTGGGGGGGGGGGGGTTACCTTGGTTGCTGATTGGCTAATGGTTACACAAGCCACAAAATCGTTATGACCTCATAAAGTGGCCAAAATCTGATCAGCTCATTTTCAGACAGGTTTTTATATAAATGGATCAGGACAAACAGAGAGAGAATCTTTTTTCCTGAAACTTTCAGAATCTCTTTACACAGAGGGGACACATGTTTATGTATAAAAGACGGGGAAAAGTGGATTTTGCATAATAGGTGACCTTTAAAACCATTATTTATTAACGTTGTAGTCCTCCCACTGATAAAAGATTTTGATTGGTTCACACACCACCGACACTCACCAGCAGGGCGTCCCTGATGAAGAAGATGGGGGTGTTGTTGCCCGTCAGGTCCCAGTTTCCCTCCTCAGAGTAAAACTTGACTGCAAATCCTCGGGGGTCTCGCACGGTGTCTGCTGATCCCGATTCTCCAGCTGAAATAAAATGAAAAAAAGACAAAACAGTTAACTCATAAATTAGTAAAATAATAGTTCAGAAGTCAACAGACACTGACGGAGCCATTGTTGTTCTTTTAAAGTAAAGTAGGGCTTCACTGATTAGTTGATTAAGCCATTAGTGGAAATATTTAGCTTTTTTTTCTCATGTGTTATAGATCAGCGGTTTGAAAAGACTCATCAGACTGAGTTGGAGTTCAAGGGGCTGATAGGAAGAGGGCAAATATCCAAAACACCCTTGCAAGACACCATGCACCTTGCCACTCATACTTATCTCAATAGAACCGAATCAAAAGTGTGTGGGCCGAACTGTAATACTCTTTTCGTATTTACTTAAAAGATATTTAAATGAAATAAACCTCTATCTGAATAACATATTTTCTTATATCTCCTTTTGTAAAACTGTCATCTTTTCAAGACAGATAAGTAAAATAAAATAGTCATCACTATTCTAGAGCAGCATTTCTTATGGGAAATAATAGATTATGCTGTTTCTGTCGTTTGAATAAATATATATGTGTTTGATCATTTTGGGGGGAAATCTGTTTGCATAAAGTAAGACTGAAACAATAGAGGAAATGGTTATTCTTACCCACAGTGGAGAAGCGGACAGCGACAGGTGTAGTCTTGCCGACATGTTCAAACAGTTTGGCCTTGCAGTAGCGAGAGATGTCGTGAGTCACCTCAAAGTAACCAAAGGCTCCTGAATCATGGAGGGAGAATAATGAGACCGGTCATCATTTGTTGATATTCATATATCAGCTGAACAAGTCTAGTTCAAAGCTCTTTAGTTGATTGCACATGTTACGATAGATTGGAGAAAAGCAACAAGAAGAAGTTACTTAACAAAGTCTGTGACCTAGATCTGAAATCCTTGCACAGATTAGCATTTTTCTGGAGCTAATCTACCAATGAATGACCTTGATTTGCCTACTTTATGGTCAGTAATCTCAGTTGACTTTGGCAGGTTATGCAGCCAGATTTGCACATGTGCAAGTTCTTGTGTGCGTATTAGTTGCAAATCATTAAAATGTAGAAATACTTGTATCGTCTGAAAACAACTTAGTCCTGTTGCTGAGATAGTGTTGTGCTATGCCTTTATTTGTGTTTATTATAGTATTATAGTTAGATTTACATGAAAACTACGCATCAGTATAAAGATTGCATTATATCACAGAAACAGAATCAATAGTATACAATTTTAACTCTGTTTAAAGAGTCAAATGATTATGTGGAAGTACACCTGTTTACCGAAGGAGGAGGTGGAAGAAACAAGAAGATCCTTTTTTGTAATAAGAAACAGGATACTGGATCTCTGAGTTTTGAGAAACACAAACCACTACTTCAATGTTTAATGTCAATCTGCTGAAGTTTCTCAGACTCAGTTACAAAGGAGAGTCTGCTCCCCAGCCAACACTCACCCCCCCCTTTGGCATGCACCACCCTCTCTGGGATGCGTTCCCGGTCAAAGTGGGCCATCTCGTCTGTGAAGACCACGTCCTGGACCAGCAGGGGGCCCCTGGGTCCGGCAGTCTGCAGGTTCAGCTTGTCTCCTATGGGATGGCCGGCCCCTGTGGTCAGAGTGTCGGGCCTCTGTTGCAAGAATAATCCATGTTAGAAATAATTAAAGGATGAGTCATTGCTGCAGAGGTTCAAATCCTCCCATCTCTCTATTTTAACAAAATAAACCAACACATACATTTTCACAAGTACTTTTGTTACAAGTGTGCATGATTAAGAATCAAATAATGTTGCAAACAAATCATACTATAATTTATAATAGGCTGGAGAGGCCAAGGTAACAACTTTTGTAATATATAAATTAAATATGCATAAATATAAACAAAATAAGCAACGCAAATTTACATTGAAGAAGCCAGTTATTTTTTCATTTTTAGCTTTGTATTTTTGTATTTGGGACTGTGGGAAACGGCATTTCGTCTCTCTGTCTTTACACACAAACTGAAAGATTAACACACACTTTGACTTGACTTTAGCTTAAATAACTGAAGCAAAACTGTTGCACATTCATTTCTGTCTACTGGCCAATCTTTTAAATCAACTAACTATCTCATTGTCTCTATTTTAATTCCTTCCTACGTAGAGCTGAGGCAACTAGATGCATTAGAGATAAGTCGACTGACACAACATTTGAAAAGGTTGGTATCTTAGCAAGCAGCTGCATGCACATTTCTGCAACTGATATGTCACTGTTGCTTGCAGTGTTGCAACAGAAACAATACAAATATTAAAACAGGATCCACCAAATCCATATGCTAAGATCACATAACCTGCTAGATTACATTGGTCCCTCTTCATTGTTTTCACAGCTGCAAAATTATAAAAAAAACTCTAGAAGCACTCTGCTTATTATGACAACAAATCAGACTTCCCTTGAAACTTTACTAAGATAAAAACACAAACCAAACTAACATTAAAGAGACAATAAGGGTTACTTAAGGTGATAGTAGATGTGTAATGTGCTGTGGTGTCTCTCTTTCTCCCATGTCTCCACAGGTAACTTTACTCTCAAGTGATCTCAGCAGGGCAGCAGATCAATTGTTGGGGGGGGGGGGAGTATCATTTCCCAGAGGGCCGTTGTGGACGTGTTACTGCGTGTTGATGTCTCTCTGTACGAGACATGTTGTGTTGTGTCTTTATTTGTGTTTATGAAATACATTTTGTGATTTACGGGAAATCTACTCATCTGTTTACGACATAAAGATCGCATTAGAAATAGTTAAGAGAGCTTATTCGTGCATGGCTACACTACAATTCAAAAGGTAAATAGTGTACTTTTACTCCACTACATTAATGCATTATCTTTAGTTACTTTGCAGATATAGATTAATGGTAAACAATATGATCAACACCTAAATAACACTTTACACCTGTAGTAAAGTTCACAAGCTACCCTGCAGCATAAGTAAAACTAGCTGCACCTTTACCAGCTTTGACAACATTCTAATGCATCAAGAATTATAATCAAAACATATAATATATACTGAAATGGGCCAATCTGCATAATTAGTACTTTTGTTTTTGGTACTTTACGTGTATTAAGATTCCAATACTTTTGTACTTTTACTTGACTAACATTAAGATTGCATGACTTTCACTTGTAACAGAGTTTTCTACACTGTGGTATTTCTAAGATCTGAGTACTTCACCTCCCCTCATCCCCTGGACTATCTGGAAACGCACCAAGCTATTTGCTCTGATATGCTCTGGTTATATAACTCAAAGGGGTGAAGTTCAACCACAAACATGCCCCTGGACAATGACCTACCTTACATCATTACACTAATGTACTCTCCTTACACATTTTAAAGCCTTTTGTGTGTTTATTTGGTGACTAATAAACTCGGTTGGTGGTTCACGGTGACATTTCTGCTCCACGTTATTTGACGTTTGACGTTATTTTAGCACAACGTTAACACAAGACTGCTGGCAGGTCTGCAAGTCAGTCTTTACAATAACAGAGATTGCATTGCCCCAAAATAAACATTTAAGAACATATATAAACATAAATATTTGCAAAAGTAGCTCCACCAACGAGCTAGCTTTAGCTCATGACTGTTAGCTGGTTACCTTAAACGACCTCTCACCCATTTCTCCCAAGAAAGACAGCGCTAAACAGCAACAACAAAATGTAGACAAAATACAGACCTGAGAGCTTCTACTCTGCTTCCATGCCTTCATTTGATCGGTAGCTTTATCTCTGTTGTCAGCCATGTTGACAGCTCAGAGTTACAGGACGTTTAGACGTCAAAATGCTGGGTAGATGTTGCAGGAGAAACTGTTATCGTTGTTGTACCCGAGCTCTAGCAATTCTTCCTGGACTTTGCTCAATTAGGCCCCGCCCCCGCCCTCAACCCTCCTTTCTGATTGGCTGAAGAGAGGAAGCTGACTTACTTTTAGGACAAGAGGAGAAAGCACCAAACCAAAGATGATGAACACAATAAACCTTTTTATAATATCCTCTTGCTCAGATTTCAAACCATTGTTTCATTGTGCAAGTCCTAAAAGTGACTGTCTTGAAGATCAGGTAATAAAGGCAAGCAGAATCTACCTCTGTAATATCATAGATATATTTACTTACTTACGGTACTAGTACAAGGATGAAGTACAGTTGAGGTGCTTTTACTTTACTTGAGTATCATAATATATGTTATGCTTTTCTATAATTATATTCCACTACATCTCCCGGGCACTTTTTACTCTTTGCAGACTTAAATTAGAAATGCAAAATATAAAGTAACTAATAAATAATTATGTGTTACAGGTTAAGCTCTGCAGCTGTATTAATTGAATTTAGATCCACTGTTACCAGCTGAAAGATTTAGGTTATTTTGGAAATTATGCAAATAAGAAGTTTTACTTTTGGTACTTAAAAGTTGAATGTAATGGTAATACTTGTTCCCTTTTATTTAAGTAACGTTATTTTTACTTATAACAGGCTATTGTTGCACAGTAAATTGGCTAAATTTACTAATTTTGAAATATGAAATACTCAAAACTCCTTCCAACACTGTGTTTTAGTGCTGCATATTTCAAAAGAGTTCAATAAAAATAGCCCAAAGCAGTTGACCAGCACCTGTATACAACATAGTTCACTCAAACAGCTACAAACAGGCCTACAATCCTTCTTTCAGATTACAGAAATTCCAGGTCAATCAAACTAAATAAAACACATGAGCAGACTTTTACTGTTGAATTGCTTTTATTTCAAACAGCATTCACACAATACACTGTATTCTTGAGGCACATTCACATCAAGTGCTAAATAACTTCATGCATGGTTGAATGTAGGCTACAGCTTTGTTGAATGCGAATGCTGATTGTAAATGAAAATATTGCTTTGTTATTTGGCACAGTAGGAAATGTTGTCCTTTATATGACCACAGATGTGTTATTTTTGGATTGATTTTTAAAAGTGAATTGAAGAATAAAATGAGAACTTGACTAAAGTGTAGACTAGGTTCTGCTGGAATAAAACAAATATCACAACAGTGCGAAAGGCTGATGATGCTTTTAGCAGATATTTCACATGATATTTTACATTCGGAAGTTACAACAAAACAGCACTATTGCACAATGTTGTAGAGAATATCTCAGATAACTAAAGCTACCTTGAGATTTTGACTTTTACAAGACCCCTGTCACTCTATCATCATTTAAATAGCAACACTTTTTACAATATTACCATTCAGGCTTAAAACTACAAAGTGGCTCCTATGGGCTTTAACCAGGTTAGCCCTCAGTGCTTATGAGACGTTTGCAGCTAGCTTAATGACGAAAGCTTAAATGAGTGTGACAAGTGCCTGGTGAAAAACAACAGCAGATTAATTCAGAATATCAAGGTGTTTCCTCTGAGACAAAAGGAACTGTAAACCCATTTAAAAGGGTTAGTATACTTTACATCACAAGTTAAATTCCCAGAGGTGTTTTGATATTAATTCAGCAACAACATTAGTGTTACAGTAAATAGAGTGTTGTGCAAATGAACTTGGAGTCTATTAAAGTTGTAATACTATGAAAAGAATGAATTGCACCCAGATTTTTAGTAATTAAAAGACATTGAGAATAATGTTGAAGTACACTATTTACACTGTTAATGATGCTTATGCAAGTTGTATTGCATTAATCATGGTAAAGATAGAACAATGTAAAATTATATTTAAATGCTGATTACATCTGATTTGGCCACCCTGTAACAACTGCTACAAATTACAATTATTTCACCTGGATAAGAGTACCTGGATTTTATTTTTTTCAAAAGCACAATAATATACATACCAAACCAAAAAAAACCTACCAAAACCTCTATTATTTGTCAATCTCACTATTAACAAATGACACAAGCAAATCCAATAGAGCTAGCTCGGCTCAAAAACCGCTACGAAATCAATCAAGGAGGCGCAATCAATGACTGGTTTGAAAAGACAAATGAGTGTTTTCCTGAAAGAGAGGAGATTTAATTCCACTGTCCAGTCGCTCACTATAACAGGCTACAACCAGAGTAGGCACCATGCAGAGAGGGGGTTACGTCTGCCTAGGCTGGGCTCCTTTCAATAATTAAAATTCACATCAAAGTCCACGCTATAGGATATTCGAATCTGGATTTTTGAGAATTGAATAGATATCCACTTCTCATGTCTCCTCTGCTGTTTTTTTAGATTGAGATTCAGCTCGATTATCAATCCAAGGGGAAAAGGTAAGACAAAACGAATTACTTTTATTGTGACATTTGGGATTTGCACTTGCATCTGGAATATGCAATGCTGCTTCTTAAATGCCAGCCTTACCCATAATGCACCCAGGCCAGAATACAGCAGAATACTAAGGAAAGATATGTGTATAATTGATCCATGGATCCATAAAAACACCCTGTTCGGAGTCAAACACTGGCTTTTTCAGATTCCTCCCCCTTACATGAAGATAAGGTGTTTACTCCAATTTGATACTCACAAGCAGAGTGTCACATGGCACACTCCTTTGGGCCAAAGCTCTTATCTTACTAAAACATGAAATCGCCTGGCACCCAATAAGGGGAGAGGTGAAGAAGCGAGTGTTTTTACTTGAAACAGGTTGTGTGTGTGTGTGTGTGTATGTGTGTGTGTGTGTGGTGTTGTGTGTGTGTGTGTGTGTGTGTGTGTGTGTGTGTGTGTGTGTGAGGGCTAGATCCTGCGCAGTGGGTGCCACATGGACACGGGCTTCCTCAGCGTGGCGAGCATCTGGTTCCAGTGGGTGATGCCCATCCCGCTGGCCTCAGGGCCGATGATCACATGACCCAGGTTCTCGCCCCGGCCGTCGTCTGTGGCCTCGGCCACCGTCACCCTGAGGGAGAGCTCCTGCAAACAGAACAACACGGTTACACAAGCTGCTGTGTAAGCATGACTCAGCAGCTTCTCTGCAGTGGGATCTTTATGGAGTTGGTTGAATGTGTATTAACAATATTTGCTATTTCTTATTGTTTTTGGCATTTAATCGCATCATCTTTTATGTGCATTTAATTGTATCACTGTTTGGCTCATTTAGTTAATAGCCAGAAGTGTAAGAGCAGTAATATCCTAATGCTTGAAATCATTAATAGATTAATCCATGCTTTCAAAATGCACTTTTTAACAGCAGGAAAACTTAAACAATGTTTTCATGCTTATATTAATACTTACATTTACTGCTCTAAGGATTTAGGTCTACTACCCTCTGCCTGAATACTCAAGTATTAAAAAAAGCAGCAGTCAAGGTCAAAGTTAGAATAATTTGAACTTTGAGCACATCGCTCTGTGGACCTTTTGAGCGGCTTTAGTCCTGGTACTCATTCTGTATCTGTTCTAATTTTGCTTTATTGTATTATTATAGTATATAAGATTATGTTTCACATTGCTTAAGTTTTGAGCACAATGACACAAAAATATACCGATCTATAATGTCATATTTCTATGTCCTTATTTCAGGTATGTCTTTTTTTACAAATACCTCTTTTGAGATAACATTTTCTCTCTTGTATTTGGCTTTTTGTCAGCTGCATGTGCAAACCTGTATTGTAACCACACAACGGTTCATGCTTTTTTCTTTAATAATTGAATAACTGTTGTGAGATATCTATTTTCATTGCTGGTTTATCATTCTGTTCTTGTTATCACATGTTTATCTTTTTCCATGACCTGAATTCCTCTTGTAGATGAATAAAATGTAATCATGGTGCACTATCACCTGCAGGACGAGGGAGGGCACAGAGAAGATCATGGCTTCGTTGAAGATTGGGTTTGTGTCGTCCCGTTTGGTGGAGGTCTTCTTCTTACTGATCTTCTTGCCGTCTTGCAGGAGATACACTTTGACAAACGGATCTGATAACGAGAGTGCACAAATATGATTAGGAGTGCATCTAAAGCTTCTAAAACACACACACACACACACACACACATACCCCCGCACACTGTGTGTATAGCATAAAACACTGCTCATTAAAGAACAATCAATTAGAAGCACAGTGTTGTAGACACAATTAGCTCTGGAGATGATAATGTGGGTGACCTTTATCTGTAAAATGTTAATTTGGCACTAATCTGGACATTTAATGTGATAAACATGTAATTTAAGTCCCATCTGCCTGTCTGGATATAAATAAATGTATCCTCTGGGAGATTACATTAAGTGTATGTTACTACTGAATGTGTGTTCAATGTTATTAATCAAAGGTTATGAGTGGTTTAAAAAATTGATTTAAAGACAGACAGATTTATTTATAGTTCATACAAAGTGTAACCATTACTCCGGTAGTTCCCATTCACCCATATTTACAAAAAAGGGCAAAATCACACACAGAAAACCGGCAAACCTGCAGTGTTCTTGCTGTTGGTCCACTGCAGGTTTTTGCACTTTGCCACGACCACCGTGAGGCGCTCTGCTGTCGGCAGATAACTGAGAGACAACAGGATCTCCCCGACGGCATCCACAGCCTGCGAGTCACAAGAGCATGGCAGAGATGATATAACATTTCATGTGTATGTTCAATTTAGTTATCTACGTATTTTTTTTATTCTACAATGTAATTGTTAGGAAATGTATTGAAATGTGCTTATTTTAATGATCAGTATTATCTGTTGAATTGTTTTATTGCGCATTATCTAAATGCAGTTTTAATGAAGCAAGGTTTAATAGCTTTTCAAAATTGCTTAATATAGTATTTATGATAATTAAACATGTTACAGAACTTTAATATTTCCCTTGCCACACTGCAGGGTCCCCAGCCATGGATACTGTTCCTGATTTAAATAACGTGAGTGAAAAGTCATTTTGTTAATGAGGTTGATGGAGTCTTTGTAAGGACTTAAATGATCCTGCAAGGTTGTTTGCAGTCGATTGATCTCATTATATACAACAGAGAGAGTGAACTGGTAGATAAGTTCTGTTTGGGATACAGCTTCTTATTTATTGCATTTAACTTGTAGTTTTGCTGAATGTCCAGCATGGGGCTCTCACACACCTCAAAGCTATTTTTTTTGTAAAAGCAGAACATGTCATACTGGAATATAGACACAATTAGATGATCTGTAATCTTTCCATTCAATTCAAGGCTTTATGGAAATGTGTACATTAGCTACAGTGTAGATATGGCAATGAAAAACTTAGGTCACAGGCTCCTCCAACAGTGCAACATATAGGACATAGAACAAATAAAACAGATAAATAGTGCAAGTAAATACAAATAAAATATAAATAGTGCAAGAAGTATCTATATACAAGTAAATGGTACTATCATACTAATGCCATTTGTTTTAAACTCACCTTGTTGACATCCTGAAGGTAGAGCCAGGCGTTGAACGGTCTGATGGTCAGGTCCAGGTCGGACAGTTTGAGATCTGCCACCCCTGCACTGATGTTTCTCTCCTCAGCATCGATACCGAAGGCGGCACAACGCAGACTGTACTCCTCCAGCAGGGACGAGTCCATGGGGATGGAGAAGTGCTCGTCAAAAAGCACTGTGTATGCATTCGCCTGGATCTGTGAGAGGCAAAAAATGATTCAAATGTTAGAATGTATATATTTATTACTTGTTAGATTCACCTCCCAGATATTTGACTTTTAAAGGGGGGTCATCTGAGTTTCAGTAAGTTGATTGCTACTTATTATTATCACAAATCAACACAGACTTAATTAAAACTCTTGCACATTAATCACTGTTTAAAATGAATGACAAGAATCAGGCAATAATTTAACTTAAAAAAAGAAGATGTTGTGTAGGCATTAAAATCTGTTATTCTCTCATCCTCTACCTGACTCACTCCACTTCCGACTTTAAAGCAAACTTTTATATCTATTAGTACTTTTAAAGGGGTTTTTTCACCCTTCACCCTGTGTGTTCTCACCCTTAATACAAAGGAGGCCAAAATAAACCCATAAAGCTACTGGTGGTATCTCAGTAATGTCATTTTGCATCATTTATTTTTCTTTTTTTTAAAAACCAATTTGTAATGCTGTCAGCAACACAAACTTAATTGTATACATCGATTTTTTATTTGAACAGAGCAGTTTATAAAACAATCTGTTGATGCTTTTGTTGCACCTGTGATTGCTTTGTGGACAAAACGGCAAGCCAGAGGCCTGTACTACGAAGCCGGATTTTCGCTTAGCGAGCTAACTTCAGGGAAAACTCTGGGTTTCCGGTCCTACGACGCTGGTTCTCTTCTTAGCGGGCTAGATCTCCATGGTAACTTAAAGTCAGATCCACAGTGGATCTGACTTTAATTACATTTGACTCGAGTGTTTCGTCAACTTAATGTGTTGCTTAAAATAATACTTCTGCATACAGTATGTGACACTGTAAGTGTTGCACGGCTAGATACGGCTCAAGAAGCTGACTCAGATAAGGAAATATATGATACATTATGATGTGATATGAATGATAATGGGACACATCGACGTCTGCACTCACATTGCCGCGGACTGTACGTAATGTTACTTTCATCCGGTTACTTATGTTGTGGCAGATATTTAAGTAAGCTTTCTTAACGCTAATGTTATAATAGTCAGATTGCTCTGAAGATGGGAGGTGATATTCTATTAATTTTCACGTTCACACAGTCAGTTGATTTTTGCCGGCCGTCTTTCCTGCAACGGCAGTTTTTCTGTATTTCCTCTATCCTGTAATATGACTTGATAGCTTTAGACTCCGCACACGGAGCTCTGATTGGTCAGCAGGCGGTGCTTTCACTGAGTTGGTCTCTTATCCTGGAACCTAACCTGCTCCGGACCAGGCTAGCCGCTAAGCATAAGTTACCATGGAGATCTAGCCCGCTAAGAAGTGAACAAGCGTCGTAGGACCGGAAACCCAGAGTTTTCCCTGAAGTTAGCTCGCTAAGCGAAAATCCGGCTTCGTAGTACAGGCCTCAGGTCTAATCAAATTTGAACTGGATCAATCTGGGCAATAAAAAACAAATTATCTGGGCTGAAAAAAAAAGTCTGGGTAATTTGGTCGGGTAAAAACGCTTTCTTTTTCAGAGTCAAATTGAATTGCACTGAGGTCAAAATCAGGAGAAACAATAAACCAAATATGCAAAATGTATATTGTGTATAAAAAATGTATAAAAAAGTTTTAAAAGTCCCACTAACAAAGAAGGAGGGTTACTCAATTAGCCCACTGCTAAAGTGTCTAGAGGACTGGATGGCGTGCAACTTCCTAAAACTGAATGAAGGAAAAACAGAAGTAATGGTTTTTGGTAGCACCACTGGCACCACTTCTGTAGACCTGGGTTCCTTGGCTCAGTACACCAAGCCCACCATTACGAACCTTGGCATTAAAATGGACCGTGAACTAAAACTTGAGTCAGATTAAATCTGTGGTAAAAACAAGCTTTTATCACCTGAGGCAGCTAGCCAAAGTAAAACCTTTTCTCTCCAGACAGCAGTTTGAGACAGTAATCCACGCCTTTGTCACCACTCGGCTGGATTACTGTAACTCTCTCTACATGGGGGTCAGTGGGTCCTCCCTTGCTCGTCTGCAGCTGGTGCAAAATGCCGCAGCAAGGCTTTTAACTGGCACACGGAAATATGACCACATTTCCCCCATTTTGGCTTCGCTCCACTGGCTGCCAATACATTTTAGGACTCATTTCAAAATCCTTTTGTTTACTTTTAAATCCCTAAATGGCATGACCCCACCATATCTTTCTGAGCTGCTACACCCTTACACGCCCAACCGCCCTCTCAGGTCAGCGGATCAACTGCTCCTGAATGTGCCCTGAGACATTTTTTAGTCTTACAGCTTCAAAACCGTGTGGAAACTGAAGATTTTGTACAATTCCATTTAATTTCTTAGCAGCCAAGCTACAACTTTTTCTTAAAATCAATAAGACATGTTTAAGGCCAGCAGGGTACACCATGTCTACTTTAGGTTGGTGAATGAGCATTGGATGTGATGCTAAGGCTGTTTTCAGGGCTTCTTATTTTAAAGCGACTCTGAATGGAGGGTCGGAAGTAACCAGGCAACAAGTAAACGTGTAGAGGAGAGAGTGGCTTTAATAATAGCTATTTTTCACACCATGGTTGTTCTCGAAGTGTAAAATACAAAGAGGAACATTTTTGCTAAAAACTATACTTTAAAACAAATATAGTGAAATACAGAGAGAGAAAATAAAAGCTGGATGTGTGGAGTTGTTTTTGATAAAAAATAGACCTCCTTATACAATAAAATGATTGTGAATTCAGAGCGCAGGGTGCAGATCAGCCCGAGAGGCCGACCTTGAATTGCACCTCATAACAAAAAGATGAATAGCACCATAATCGTACATGCAACACCTTCAGAATACTAGAAAAGCTAATGCTGCTGTACAAATATGTACGCTAAGATATAAAGCATCGGAAGAAGGCTGTATCTCTCTGAGCGCGCAGCGTACAGACATGCTCTCCATCCACAATATGTCTGTCTGCACTGTTAGACTTATCGCTCAGGGGGGATAAGAATGGTGATGTGCTGGGTGAAAATGAGGCAATACAATCTCAGACAGAGACTAGTGTGTGTGTGTGTATGTGTGTGTGTGTGTGTGTGTGTGTGTGTGTGTGTGTGTGTGTGTGTGTGTGTGTGGTGGGGGGGGGGAGGGCTCATGTAGACAGAGGAAGGGAGAATGAAGGGAGAGTGGCATCCACATTATCACAGGCAAAACAAAGGGCAAGTAGCAGTGAAAGCTAATAAATGGGAAGAAAATAGAGAATAGGTGAAATGGGAAGAAAGAGGGAGTGATAAAGAGGGTGAAGAGCAAACAAACAAAAAAACACAGAGAGAGAGAGAGAGAGAGAGAGAGAGAGAGAGAGAGAGAGAGAGAGAGAGAGAGAGAGAGGCTGGCTTGACCATTAGGGCGAGATAAGCTGATGTCACCATTTCTTTGGTCTTCCCCACTCGTCGACATATTAAAGAGGGAGCCACAAAAGGCGCTGCTTCCAATATTATTACACCCCGCCTGGAAGCATTAATACAACATCCCAACATGCTCCAGAGCTACGTCTCACTGAGAAAATATAAAGCTTTAAGATTCAAACTCTACATATGCATTTCCTGCAGAAACTCTACTTTAAAGAGTCCTCTCCTGCTGATGTTCAGGTGTATATCGGTATGTAGTGTCTCTACTTTAAAGAGTCCTCTCCTGCTGATGTTCAGGTGTAGATCGGTATGTAGTGTCTCTACTTTAAAGAGTCCTCTCCTGCTGATGTTCAGGTGTATATCGGTATGTAGTATCTCTACTTTAAAGAGTCCTCTCCTGCTGCCTTGGTGAGTCTGTGTGCTGTCGTCCTGTAAACGACAACATTCACACGATGAAGAGGACTCGCAGCGAGGCAGGAATTAGAGTATTTTCTGGCGGCGTCTCACTAAGAGCAGCAGGCGAGTGGCAGGTGGAGCAGATGGAGGACTGTGAGCTCTCTGTTCCTGAGAGAAGGTCACCTAATGTCAGATTCAAGCTTTTTGTGAACATGTTTCAGTGGAGAATACCAAGAGAAGTAGCAACCAGAGATCAAAGAATCATCGTTAGAAATGATGCATTATTAGAAGAGGAATACTCATGGTTATTGTAAACCATCCTTGTGGTTAAAGTGTAACTGTTTTTGAAGACAAAAATCACCAAGACATTTCTTGACTTAAAATCTCCTACTTTTTAGTTCATGATAGTATGTGACATTTAAGATGTTATAGCTCATATAAAATTGTAAAATGCTGTATTCGTAGCGTAGATATGGCATTAAGTTAGAAAATGCTTCAGAAAAGACACACATCTAACTGATGCAGTACAATTAATTACAAATTGTTCATAACATTTTAAGAAAAGATCAATTTAACGGCTGAAATTAAAGAACAAAGGCAGTTCAATAATTATTTAATCATAAAATACATTGTAAAAATGAAATGTGTTGAAATTAGTGATTCAAATGATGATAAGTAGTAAGAGTCATTTACCGCAAGTATTTTTTGTTAGATGTTTTACCTAATTATTCTACATATTGGATTTCCATACATACAGAAAGCATGGTTTTGTGACTAGCAGCATCATTTTAAACATTTAGAGCTAAGTTAAATAAGAACAAATCAAAAACCAAGGATCTTTATGTGACAGTAGACCATGTATTATACATATCATTGTAATCTAAACTGCAGTTTAACGCAGGTTACAGGTGACATGCCAGACTGAGTGAACTCTAAAATCAATCACATCTCCTCCTGATGAGAAAACAGTCTCTCTGACGACATCCCGCTCCCAGGGGTCTCTCCACTCAAACAAATGAAGTGGGCTCACTGTCAGACCGGAGGATCACGACTGAAATCCAGAGGGATGGATCACTGTCTAAAAATCAGCCGAGCTAACGTCTTCAAAACGGTTCAAGCAGTCAAAGCTGCCCCTCAAGCATTAGAGTGTCAGAGGACACTTTTCAATCTTCAGTCCTTTCTCCAGATTCAGTCTTCGTGGTCTAACTGCTGGTTAACCATCTGAGAATATGTTTTCTCATCAGGCCTGAATCTCTAATCATGTTGAAAATCTCTAATAAGGAACTTAATTTATTGTTTAATTATTTAATGATGACATTTGAAACACTAAATCTTTCATTCACATAATAAAAGTAATTTTTGCAAATCAATTCACATTTTCTAACACACTGTAGTGCTGAAGGGAGGATTTTAGCTGTTTCTCCTCTTTTGTTTTCACTGTGAAAGTAAAATATTTTTGTTTTAGATTGTTTTCCCAAGTCCCTTTTAGCGAGGATAGCGTATGGATGGTTTTCTCCACAAGATCTGTACATGTAATAGATGGATAACCATGAAGTTTGGTATTAATATCCAACACTATTTGTGTGTATCCTAATCACTGAACATTGACTTTTGGCTTCACACTATAGCGACACTGTCTCCTGGCTGAAAGTACAGTGTTTGTTTAAGTAAATACATTTCCCACAAAATGCAATTTCGTTGTTTGGGATCAGCCTTTTAGAAGACAATGCTGGTCCACTAATTGTGTGTAAACTACTATTTCCGTGCTCAAAGCCTTTACATAATGAAAAAAACCAAACAATGCCTGTTCAGTGGTTCTCCTTTTCATTCCAGTACAAACACTGTGGCGGCTATATTCCCATTGAATACGGCCGCTCTGAGGCTAAACTTCGCTCATTGTTGTGACACGTATAAATAATAAAGTCTGTACTGAACTCGACGTTTTAAGGATATTTAATATCGTAAATCAAAAACAATAAACAAACAGAATCATACGGTCAACAAAAGATATCAGAGCTAAGCTCACCCCCATTGTCATGCTACAAAACCTCTACATACACCAGGTGTCCTAAATACCATTAACCACACCCATGTGACAATTACCGGAAACAACCCATTACAAGTGTCTGTGGTGTTAACAAATAATGAAGATATTATAACTATAAACGGAGGCTACCGCAGCATTTTGGCTCCTACAAACACATTTGACCCAAAAGCCCACAGCCTCCTCACCCTTGTGACTCCCAGGTTGATCTCGTCTGGTCCCAGGGAGACTCTGATGAAGCAGCCGGGGAAGTCTCCCTCCTCCCTCTCCAGTAGGTCTTTGCCCTGGTGCAGGGTGACGTGCAGAAGCCCCGCCCCCTGGCCCGGCGGCCTGGACGGCTCAAACTCCAGCGTCACCTCCAGCTGGCCCACCGTGAAGTCGTGGCCGAAGTTGTTGGCGATGGAGGAGATGGAGCTGAGCGAGTCGGTGGAGATGGAGCGGTTCAGCTGGGCCAGGCCGGAGGGGTCCAGCTCGCGGCTCATCAGCTCCAGCTGGCCCAGGTCCCTCAGGACGTCCGGGGTCTCCCCAAACGCCAGGCTGGGTTTGCGGCTGGAGGTGGTGGAGGTCCGCCGGTGGTTGTTGGCAGCCACTCGCTTCAGAAAGGAGAAAAGTAAGGGATGAAGAAGTCAGAAATTGATTTCTCTAAAAGCATGAGATGTTTTTTATATTTATCAGGACCAAAACCTCACGCCACCTGAACAGTTTCTTCCCCTCCGCTACCGGCCTCATTGACATGGCCCGGCCCCCCCACCGACACCTCACCACATCATAGACTCTATGCATTACATTAATGCACACAATGTACAACAATATCTGTGTTTTTTTTATTTGTATTACTGCAGATTTGTATTCCATATTTTATTCCCTTTTATTCCATTACATTTCTATGTAAATGCTGTTATATTTTACTATATGTTTTATTATTTTTAATATTTTTCTAGTCCTCTATCTGTGTTTTAAATTTTTGTTTTATTTTTATGTATGCACCAAGTCAAATTCCTTGTTCGTGTCAACCTATCTGGTAATAAACCTGTTTCTGATTCTGATGTGGCATGTTTTCTAAAAATTCAGATTTAGTTGTCGATTCAACCTTATTCTCTCCCTAATAATAACTGTCACGTTCCTTTAAAATATTCTTTACCCACACAAATAATTACTTTACAATCAGCTGCAGATTTCACTTCACTTCAAAACCCGCGACCTCCCACCCTTTCAGCCACCTGATTGCTCATCACTTGCTCCAAGAAGAGAAACAGGTAGATGTTTCACTCCCACTTCCTCCCTGCCTTCTGGGAAAGTGTTAAAGGTCCCCTATTATACTGTTTTGCATAAATATATTATAGGTCTCAGATATATACAAAACATGTCTCTGAAGTGTTTGGCTCAAAATACCAAACAGATCATTGCAGCATCCCATAATCCCCGGAACTGCACACTGCTAAAGCAGCCTCCCTCTCCTCTGTCATTATCCTTCTGGACCCTCTGAAATTTCCAGAATCTCTTTACACAGAGGGGACACATGTTTATGTATTCAAAATCTGAAAAAGGGGATTTTGCATAATAGGTGACCTTTAAAGATAACTTTTTTCAGACTAGCATGATAAATGCACCTTTTGTCTGACTTCTGAGAAGGACGTTCCATATTTTTCTTGTAGGTATCGATAGTCAAAGTTGGGGAAAGGGGACGGAGCAGGGAAGGTTCCAGATTTCCACAACTTCCAGATGTTGATCCCGGCGACGCACAGCAGCACCAAGAAGCCCACCAGGTAGATCCCTACCTCCCAGCCGTGCGGTTGACGCACCACTGAAACAAAAACACAAAATAAGTGATCCTTATTACCATTTCATCAATAAAAGATCATGTTTGGCCCCATAACTAAATATTTGATGGGGGAGTTTGACCACTGGTTGACAGTTGGGAGAAACGCAGTGTAGAAAGTTGGAAGAAACTTTTTATTTAAAGACACAAGTAGGAGTCTTCACAAACTCAAAACAGTGGTGGAAAATAGTACATTTGTAAGTACATTTACTCAAGTATAGTACTTACACTTTTTAAGTGTAGTTTACATGAGTATTTCCATTTTATGCTCCTTTATACTACTGTACTTCACTTCAAAGGGAAATAGTGTATTTTTCCTCTGCTATATTTAGCGGACGTGATAAACTTTTAACATAATGCATCCATCAAACCAGTGGAATAACTGTTTGAGTTAGAAAAAAGTTAAACTATCATATATATCACAAAAAGTTAAGAAAGAATGTCCTAAACATGAATAATTTGTGAAACAAATGTTGTCTGCAACAGTAAAATTATACTTGATAATCTTATAATGTCATCTATACCTTGTTTTATTCACATATGGGGGGTTTTTCATTCTGCAGAATGAGTACTTTTAAATGTTTAGACTTTAAGCACTCTTAATTAAAGGGGACCTATCATGCTATATTTAAATAATATATAAGGTGTATATATATATATATATAAGGTATATTAATACGTTTTAATTTTCAAAATACGAAACAGATCATGCATTTTAGCCATGCCTCATTTTGCCTCACTCCAGCTCTGTCTTTGCAAGGTCTGATTCAGCTGACCACGCCCCCATGCGGAAGAGGGGGGCGTGACACGGCCCCGGCACGAGCGTCATGTTATCATGCTTGCTGTGATTACGAGTGGAGAGTCAACATGTTTTCTCAGAGCAATGCATGTGTTCAAGCATATTACCAATTTGATCCAGAATCTGACCCTGAAGAAGCGGAGGTTTTGGTGGAGGTGCAAACATCTCGGTTGCAGCAGGACGTTTCTGAATGGTTAGTTGACAAGCTGTTGTCCCTATTTATTTTAGCTAACTCTTTGTTACGATGCTTGCTACTTATTCCGTTTTGGCTAATTAGCAAGAATGTTATGTGTACAGTTTGTAACAGAGTTTGTAACGCAAAAACAGCGGTACATATATTTATATTTATATATATATATGGAGTCTTCTGGCACATTTCCCTGGAAAATGAACTCTAGCCACAGATTCTTTGCTTTTTCCAGAGGCGGCAGTGCATGCAGTATTTTGTCCTTGTCACGATTATTGCAGCCAACAACAGCGCAATATCTATCTCTATTAGACATCCTGGCAAGAGCAGGCAAAACCACAGATGTGACTGGGGACATGTAGCCTGCGGAAAGCCTATATGCGAATTACAGGTTGGGCCATGGCCGTGGCCGTGGCCCAACCTCTCATTCCCCTGATTGGTGGAGAGTTGACCAATCAGGCGGAGTGCACCTACATTACGTCAAAAAGGTGCAAATAAAAAATCCACCCGTATCAAATCCGTTGCAGCCCC
Organism: Dissostichus eleginoides; assembly: GCA_031216635.1. Classification (NCBI taxonomy): domain Eukaryota; kingdom Metazoa; phylum Chordata; class Actinopteri; order Perciformes; family Nototheniidae; genus Dissostichus; species Dissostichus eleginoides. The sequence goes on along the minus strand of CM062273.1, from coordinate 11,653,175 downwards.
GTTTTTAGAGATTTGGGTATGGAGGAAAAGAGAGAGGGTTGTGTTTTCTGACACTTTGTGAGTTCCCTGGAACACCGGGGACACATATGTATGTATAAAAGACATCACAAAGTGCATTTTGCATGATAGGTCCCCTTTAAGTTAGATTTTGAATGTAATACTTCTACTTATAATGGAACATGTTAAAATTAACCTAGCTGTACTTTTACTCAAACAAAGGATATAAATACTTCTAAAGCACTGAAAACTCACAATCACTGAGCACAGTCAGGTCTTGTTATTTTACACTGAGCATTAAGATGACTGGAGGAGTTTAAGGGATGCATGACGTTTGATCTAATAGTTCGGGAGAAGGTGACAAATTGAAAAGTCTCTCTGAATTAAACGTCAGAGCATCATGTTGCGTTTAAGAGAAAGATTGCGAGCCTGTGTCGAGCTGAATTAAGATAAATTGCTTCTGTGGGAGGAGACTGACAGCTTTATCTCTGCTTTTTAACACAAGACATAAGCCAATTATAGGGCAAGTCAAAATGTGTTGTAACTTCACTGGCTTTCAGCAGGAGACCAGAGGCCTGTACGACGAAGCCGGTTCAACATAACCTGAATATGTTTGAGTTACCCGGTTTACCTAATCCAAAACAAACGCGTTCTCGCTGAGCGGTCCTACGACGCTGGTTATCAACTCGTTAACTCAAGCCAGCTTTGCGATCACATGAAAGGGGTGGTATTTGGAGCATTCGACCAATCACAAACATGGACAAGCGTACTGACAGTGCAGCGCGTCATACTTCCTGAATGAAAAGTCAACTATAATTAGACAAATATGAAGACGTTAAACTTTAAACATCCATGACTTAAACACTTTATCCAGGATAAAAGCCACATAGCTGCAACTGCAAGGTGAATACAGCTGGTAAAAGAAAAAGTGTTTGAATGCGTACATTAACAGGTTTATGATATATCACTGCCCCGTCTAAGACACGAGTGGATCTGACTTTAATTACAATTGACTCGAGTGTTTCGTCAACTTAATGTGTTGCTTAAAATAATACTTATGCATACAGTGTGACACTGTAAGTGTTGCACGGCCAGATACGGCTCAAGAAGCTGACTCAGATAAGGAAATATATGATTCATTATGATGTGATGTGATATGAATGATAATGGGACACATCGACGTCTGCACTCACATTGCCGCGGACTGTACGTAATGTTACTTTCATCCGGTTACTTATGTTGTGGCAGATATTTAAGTAAGCTTACTTAACGCTTATGTTATATTAGTCAGATTGCTCTGAAGATGGGAGGTGATATTCTATTAATTTTCACGTTCACACAGTCGGTGATTTTTGCCGGCCGTCAAATATATTGATGGCCGGCATTGTATTTCCTTTCTCCTGTAATATGACTTAATCGCTTTAAACTCCGCACACGGAGCTCTGATTGGTCAGCAGGCGGTGCTTTCACTGAGTTGATCTCTTATCCTGGAACCTAACCTGCTCCGGTCCAGGCTAGCCGTTAAGCATAAGTTACCATGGAGATCTAGCCCGCTAAGAAGTGAACCAGCGTCGTAGGACCGGAAACCCAGAGTTTTCCCTGAAGTTAGCTCGCTAAGCGAAAATCCGGCTTCGTCGTACAGGCCTCAGGTCAGAGGAGTTGTGCAGCTTGTTTAAAAAATGGCAATAGCTGTAAAGCAACCTGAGAGCAGAAGCTAAGGTACACACAGCCTCGTCTCTCTAGTCTGATACACACACTCACTGATTTACAACAATGTGGATCAAACAATATGCATTAACCCACACAAGGACACAATGCAGAAAGAAACAAATAAGCTGAAACTACTCACCGCTCAGATGGTAGCCTGATAGATCCCCACTTTCAGCGGAGGACATGGTGCTGCAGCCAGCCTGGAAAAATAACATCAAAACAACAATATGTTCAAGTGGCCTTTAATGTCAGATACCACAAGAAAGATTTGGTCTTAAAAAAAAACTGTACCTTACAAAATATAACAGAAAGCTTCATCCATAATGACATTTGGGTGACTTTCCTCTAAAAAACATTGAGTATTAAGCTACAATTACAACAATAAATTATGTTTTGCAGTATAATTAAATAACGTTTTAATACTAAGTATTAGCAACAGCTTTTTACAAACCGAAATGTTTTAACCTTCTAATCTATTTGCTTTCAACATGCATCTCAGTAAACACGGCTAAATTGAACTGCTTTTGACCACAGGGCGAAACTGTCGTGGGAAGCTAACAACTCCTGACACCCTGCTGCTTCAGATACATTACAGGATGGGGAACATGCACACTAACATGCATGCACAACAAGGGAAGGGTGAGGGTTTTCTGGTTGTGGTTTGGTTAGGTTTAGACAATTAAAACTACTTGGTTAAGGTTAATGTAAGATTACCGGCAATGGTCTAAAAGTGTACTCCATCAAATTAGCATTGCACGTAGCTAACATTGTTGGATTCACATTGGACAGGATGAAAAAAACGATCAAACCAAATATATTTTTCCTCATTAAAACCTGGTGCCTTTATCACCCACAATGCAACTTCACTGCTGATAGTTTGTCAGGGATTCAGGGTGAGTAATGCTAGTAGCAGCTAATGTAGCCTCTAACTGCTTGCCTAATGTAAAGATCCGCTACAGATGTCCATTAAGCTCACTCTCTCGGCTCCCCAGATTTATTTTCATTTTTAAACTTTTAGACTTAAGCCTCTACTGACGCTGACATCACTTAAAGGACATCACTTGAGCCAATGAATCAGACTTCCTGCTCACTCTGGAGCCTTAAAAATGCTATATAGCTTTTTTATTTCGCTTCGTTTTGCAGTAGAACTCCCCAAACCCTTTTAAACAGACAACATGTTGTGAACTGTAAGACTTCATGAATCTATCATCCTTCCTAAGATGTTAACTGTGTGTACGGCACCATTACACTACTTATTTTTCCTGGATGATAAGCATACACAGTAACTTGTCTGAAACAGCAAGGGCTGTTAGAGATGAACCTGTCTCTCTCATATTATATTGTTGCATCAATTCAGTTGTCTTGCGTCTTCCGTCAGAAAGAAACCATTATTTATTTCATTCTATTTTTTTATTATCATATGTACCTCCTTGTGTCTATTAACCTGATATAATGTTGTATTTTACTGAATGTACCTGTGGGGTTCTTGACGGATGGTCTGAGGGGAATTTTTTGTTTGTTTTTATCTTGTGATGTGTCATTTTGTAAAGCACATTGAGATGCATGTGTTATGAAAAGCGCTATATAAATAGAGCTTTATTATTATTATATTCTACAAATCTGACTACTGACCTTTTAACAGCAGCATAGATTGAATGTGTGTGTATTGTGAAGACATACTATAGTTTCTAATCTTACTGCTGGGATGAAACATACATTTAATCACTTCCCTACTTCTGCTTACGGTACACAGCTTGGGACAACACAATGATTGTAAGAAGCAGCAGAGGCTGTTTTTTAAAGACTAAACCGAACCACATCTTCCTGCGCAGCTCTCTTCCTCCGCAAAGTGCAAAATATAAAAAGACTTTGGGCGCTGGCATGTGTGTGACTCATTCCTCCGCCCAGCATCCCCTCCTGCTCCCTACACTTGTTGGAATCTCCCCATATCTCGAGGGAAACGAGAGCATTACACTAATGATATAGAAAGAAGACTGGAGGGGGGGCTGGCGGGGGGTTTTGTAAACGCAATTATGCTGAGCGCTTTGCGGACCACAGCCATGCGGGCCAATTAAAAGTGGCTGACGCAGTGCAGGGCCACTGACAGCTGCTGGTGTGCCCTTAGAAAAGCATGGGAATCTCTCACAGGGAGGGATATGTGACCACCAACAACACCCCCTCCCCCAAAAAAACTCAGCATCAGCTTGGACTGGCATTTGAGGTTTGAGGAGGTTTAGAAGAAGGGAGAAGAAGAAAGGAACAAATATTAAAGATGGGGAGGGAACAAACAAGAGACAAAGAGAGATAAAAGAGAACAAGGCAAGACAGATTTAGTAAATAACAACGAGGCAGCGTGGGCGCTTCAGCGGGCTTAAGATAGCAGAATACTCACAAAGAAGTCTAACATGCCTAGAAAAGCAATGTATTTTAAAACATAAGGCACACTCTCATTTTGAAAAGTCTGTTTCAGTTCAGTGCCATGGAGGATTTGGACATCATGAGCTCAGTCAACAAAGTGCAATCATACTCAAATCTCACACTTTTGTTACAAAAGCAGATACTGTTTGAGTTGTCAATCATAAAAAAGATGCATATGATACTTTCTTCTGATAGACAATAATATAATTTAGGATGTGACCTTTGCTGCTGCCTTCCACCTTCTCTTTCCACTATCATCAAATAACATCTTCCTTTCTTGTATTTATATATCTAATAAGGGACAATGCACATGAATTTTTCATCTGCAGTCCCAGACAGGTTGATGGCATTAAAAGAAAACATACATGAGCACAGGCACAGACAAAGCACATGAGCACAATACAAGCACATAAGCAGAAGTGTTTCAGATAGTGTGTTAAAGGGAACCTATTGTGCCTTTTGGGGTTTTCCCTTTCCTGACAGGACCTCGACACGAACTGATGAACCCAAATGCACGACCCAGAGACAAAGTCTTGAATATAAAAAAAGGTATATTTATTTTTCACAGTGCAGGTAATCCCTCTTAACAGAGTAGGTGGTGGAAATAACAAAAGGCGCTCACAAGGAGGAAAAAACTAGCATAACAAAAAGAGGACTTAATAAAAACTTAAGCCAACAAAAAATAAACAAAATAACAAAACCTGACACGAGTGAAAAGCGATCCTTTCTGAGCTGAGGCTTGGCACGACCATTCGGGGAAACAAACAAGACAAACTGACACAGGACAGGGGAGAGACAGGACTATTTAAACATGAGGTGAGTGGAAACAATCAGGGGTGGGGCAGACACTGATGATGGCGGGAAAAACACACAGGTGGAGGAAGAAAACAGGGCCTGAAATGAAAGACAAGGTAAGTACAAAGTAAAACAGGAAATGAGAGACAAAATACAGAAACATAACTAACACATTTGATGAGACACAACATTTCCTTTGTGGTATAGGTTTTTGTGCATGTTAATGGTCTGTAAAAGCTAAATTCCCAAAGTTTCTCTCCCACATTCATCAATAGTCTGATGAGTAATCTTTTCTCCTTTAGATTCAAGACTTTCCTTTTGGCTAACAGCTCATTAAAACAGGGCTGTGAAAGGAAAGGTGAACATTTGCATGAAAGCTTTCCCACTGAAGTGTCATCATCATGCCCACATGATCTCAAATCTCTTCAGATTTATCTCACTGCTGCTTAAGAAGTGCTGTGCCTAATAACATTCCTCATAAAGCCTGAAACGACGTCTTCCTCCAGTGCGCATAAAGAGCAGTTTGTGTTGAGGATGTTTTAATTACTGAGATATGAATAAAATTAATATCTTGTCGCGATGTCAGCTTGCAAAACAGGCCGTGATGAGTAAGTGGCATGTGAGTAATGATTTCAAAGAGAGCTTGTGACATTTTCCAGAACTGTAATAAGGCTGTCGAAGGCAACATAAACACAGGGGAAATGTCATAGTTAACCAGTAATGCAAAACAAGACAAATATTTTTCTTCTGCATTACAGGTTGAAAGTCAGGTTTATATCTGAAAATTGACCAAACTAGTTCAATATAGTTCCTAGGAAAGCTTATTTCTTCCTGCAAAAAAACTCTGCCTTGTGTTCACATAATTCTAAATCAATTGAAATACAATGTCTTACACAATTGAAGCAGTATGGACTGTCACATGAAATAACCAGCTTAGATTTGCAGTAAAGGTTGTTGTTCAAACAGGGCTTTTATTTCATTTGGTTATTTGGATCCCCATTTGTTGCCATTAAGTGCTTTTTTCTGGGGTCCCTATATACATAACAAAAAAAAGTGTTTTTAAAAGGGGTTTTAATCCTTAATTAAGATAGAAATTGAACATGTTAAACCTCTCTCCATCTAATTTCTATTTTTGGTTTTGGTACCTTGTGTCTTCTACACCTGAGTGAAAGATAATCCTCTTACATAACAAGAATTATTGCCAAGAGCTCGGCTTTTCCTCATGCTAACAGCTTGATGCAGATCCACCTGTTGTTATAAAGCCTGCCAGGATGGTAGACAGCAGTGGATTTAGTAAACTGTGTTTTTCTAACTTCAGAAGCAGTAATCCCTCATGCTAGCATAATACTCCTCTTTGTCCAGACTGAGTGTGTAAGTCACACTCATGTATCTCAGTGGAAATAGAGTATTTGTTTCCTTGGTTTCTGCAGGGTCACCAACAGAAATCAATGTGACAGTCCGCCCCCTCCGTGTCTCCGGCTGAACGTAAAGCAGCTCCGGCACGAACAGCAAAACCAACGCACCTGTTCAGAAATCAGCTCAGACTGGATGTAAATATGCCAGAGCCGCTAACAGCGAGAACAAAGACAACAAGAAATTCCCTCTGCATGTTTAAACAGGTCTGATCAATAAGAACAGACACATTGATTTATGTCCACACACACACCCTCACATACAGATGGACACACATAGAGAAAAAAAAGGGGTATTAGAAGAAAGAAGAAGGACAAAAGCGACACAAGAATTTGATCATCGAAATAAGTGATGCAGGAAAATAATGAAGAAGTTAGAATCTGTGTTGATACAGAATAAGGAAACAGAGAGCAGCTGGGAAATGGAAAAACAAGAAGAAGAAGAGGAAGGAGGGGGGGGGGTCATGTGCAGGTCAGCTCGCTCTCCAATGAACTGATCAATCTACTTTTCTTTTAATCTCACCCAATGACTCATAATTAAATGAACTGCCTCACTGCTGCTCGCTGTGAAATGTCCAGATATAACACGACACAGCAATCTGTCTCTCTCTCTGTCCTCCCTCCTCACACATCTACAGCTTCCATGCCAGCTTCATTTTGACTTCCTGGTTTAGACAGCTCTTGGTGCATGGGTAAGTGGAAGTAGCTGGCGCCGGCTTTTAAATGTCAGCGATGGCGCCAGCACGATGCGGCTAATCCGCTCAATCACTCACTCAGAACAACAAACCCTGAACGCAAACATTCAACTTCTAAAGGCTGCTAAAAGTGTGGCGAATGTACTGAAACACACACGTTAATGCTGAAGTAGCTGCAAAGGACGTCACTCATGAGGCTACAGACATGCTTTGAGGAAAATGCTAAGCATGCTAGCATAGTCGCAATGACAATGCTACTACACTGATGTTAAGTCATTGTAACTGCATAAACATATTCTCATACAGTATGTTATCTTACTAAAATATCTTATTTGTGTTTTACTATGAATGTCCAGCAAAACAAGCGATAAGAGAAACTGTGAGTCCCTGAAGTTCACAACCTTTTCAGGCAACAATGCTACTTTAGGTCAAGCAACCTATTGCGACTTGAGTCAATACATAGAAGAGTTATTAATTAAACATAGAAGTTATGTATCATGAATGCATAGATTGGATATCAAATCAATCTATCCAACAGGTGCAAAGAAATGTCAATCATTACAAAACATTTCTTATGGTGGCCTAGAGGAAGTTAATCCACTGCATGGGACCATGAACAACATTGCAATCACTTTAACCATCGCACTTCATTGGATAACATTTGTATTTGTACTTGGGCTAAGAAGGTTGTATTTGAAGTTGACCTGAATGATGTCTCGGAAATATAGGAGTCATTCTTCATCAAATTTAGTGTGAGATCGGTTTTGGATAAACAGCAAAAGATCAGATCCGAACACCAAAGTTATTTTTGTTAATTTTTTTATTCCACACATGGCACTTATTTTATTTACAGTCTTATTTTACCTGCCCCTACAAAAGTCATCTTCATACTGTCTGATTACGCTTTCTTTATACTTTTAATTGTATGATAATAACGTAACAATGAAAAGAGCAAAGGCACTTGAATTTTCTTTGTAAAAAGATGATGTCTGCAAATCATTTTAACAGAAAATAAAGTGAACAGAAGTGTTGTTCTTGAGTGTGACAGCAAGCAGAGAATAATTTCCCCTCTTTCTAGTTTGGTTATTCAGGAGAGTGCTACTTAAACAACTCGAACAATGGGGATTTGATTTGTTTCCAAAAATCTGCCCGTTAAATATTTTCTTTTCTTCGTTGCTAGAGAGGGAGAAAAGCTCTTTCTGCAGTTTGGGATCAGCTTACGGTAAAAGGCCTGCTGACTGAATACAACTTTACAGCACAATTTAATCAGAAAAATGTAAATAGAACATATGTTTGGTTTAATTTACTTTATGTTATTATTCAGAATCAGCTTCTTCATGGTTTCACACAGGAGTTTCCCATTTATTTCCACACCTGGATGGACTTTGCCAATCATTTGTCATCACTTTTGCAATTTTGAAGTCTTCCTGGTGCTTTAGTGTCAAACTCATTAGACCTCTTAGTACAGTAGATTACCAACCTGCAATTAGGCTAATGCAGGACAGGAAAAGCACTTAGTGCTACAAAAGAATCCGTCAGACCCAATTTAATGTTTGGGAAAAAGGTCCATTCAAGCTGGATGGAAGCTTAAACTCGCCAAAGTAGGGAAGAGCAGCAATTTGAAACCAAGCCACTGCTTTATTGATTAACTATTAAGTATCTGCAGTCAGATACAAATGTTTTGGGACAGTAACAGTTTTTTATGTTTCAACTCTTCTACTTAATCTTTACTCGGAAATGATCAAATCAGAAATTGGACAGAAGGAAATGTATTAAGCCCTATTGTGCTTTGGAGGGTTTTCCCTTTCCTGTAGTGTGTTCTATAGATTTGTGTGCATGTTAATGGTCTGCAAAGGCTAAAATCCCAACCAGAGCCGGCCAGCTAACCAATCAGAGCAGACTGGGCTCTGGTTTCAGACAGAGGGTGGAAAGAGGTGCTGCAGCACAGGCAGTACGAGAAAAATAAAGACCTTTTTTAACATTAGAGCATGGAAACATGTGACAGTAGAGGCACTAAATACAAATAGGAACCTGAAAATGAGCATAATAGGACCTCGAGCTGGTTGCCTGCTGTGGTGCGGCTGTTGAAACTGAAGTTATACTACAAACTATTTATCATGCATGCTTACACAGATATTGAACATTACTGGAACACACACATGTACTGAATATGTGCTGTATTTAGAGACTGTGTATTTGAAATCAAAACAACCATCGAGAATAAACAAACAGGTTTTCTAAAAAATATTTTGGGAGTATTTTCAGCCATATGAGATGAGCAATTTGGGAATTGGGAATAATTAAAGGACATTTTCAGAAATGCACTTTTTTTTTTCTTGCCAAGAGTAAAATGAGAAAATCAATACCACTCTAATGTCTGTATGGTAAATATGAAGTGGAGCCAGTTGATGGTTAGCTTCTGTAGCTTAGCATGAAGAGTGGAAACTCAAAGGAAACAAAATCTGCCTACTAGCATCTCTCAAGCTCGACTTTTACACCACTAATGGCTGGAGATCGCTCCAAGCCAAGAAATAGAGTGATATATAACCCCCTGTAAAATAACTAATGATCAATTTTGCACTTTGGATTTTATTTGGATTAAACCGATTAGATATGCATGTAATTCATTTGTTTTTTCTTATCTTTGGCCAGAGCCACACTAAGGCAACCAGATCTAGCTACATATTTACAATACAGATGTAGAAGAGGATATAAACAACAGTTTTAATGCCTGCTAACTTCTCTCTCATAAATATGATTCATCGTGCCATATTTTATTTTACGTTTGCTCCCCAGCCTGCTGCGTTCGAGGCATCTCCAGGAGAAGTGAGCTGTAGCTGCATTTGGCAGCACACTGCTCGGACCACACGCCTCCTCCATAAACTGAGGCAATCCATTACATGATCCATTCTGGAAATATTAGAAGCGATAAATTAAGGTGTAAGCCAGGTCGATGGGAGGAAAGAGGCTTTTTTAATAACGGCAGACAGCCGCTACAGTAGAATCACAGAGCCACATCTCAGGGGTTCATCAAAGTGCTCTCAGTTTACTAAATGTAATAACACTTTTCTTATGAGTTCAACAAGGACACATGGAGGGGGAAGCTGTGTGTGTGTGTATGGTGTGTATGTGTGTGTTTGTGTGTGGAAGCAGGGGAAGCCCATGACAGAGCGTGAAAGAGAGTTAAACGAATGGCTGAGATGATTGCAAGTGCTGGAGAAGAGATTGAATTCTGAGCAGGTCGTATTTCACGCCGGGGAGGAGGCGAGATTCCCAGTGAGACACACACACAAAAACACACACACCAGGATATTTTACCTCTATTGCCAAGTCACTTCAGACAGACTTCCATTACCATTAGAAAGCTCCGGGGAACACACTCGAGGAGCCGGAGAGGCCTCAGACTTTTGGAATCATGTTAAAAAAAATGTGTTGTTCTTTAGTTTGAAATGTCTGAAGCAAAGAGGACTCTGAATGTGCTTCAATTAAACACAGCTTAAAGGACCAGAAGGCAACTCCCACACATCTTTAAAGTGTTAATTGATGCAAAAAGCTCTCCTGGTAATTAGTACGCAGCGTTTCATTTTTTAGATGGAACAGAGAAAGGGAGCCAAGAGGTAAAATGTATACATATTATAAGTGTGGGTATTCAGGGGGAAACAGGACGTCTACAAAGCCAAGAAAGTGTTAGACGGACAATCAGTCAACTTTAGTTTCAGCAAATTGGAACACAACCAGCTCAGAAAGTCGCAGAATCTAAAAACCTCTGAATTCGTCATAGGCGGGCTGATTATTTTGCTAACCAAACGCAACAAAGGACAAACTCTTGAGCTTTACTAAACATTTCATCGAATTAGCACGGATCAAAAGCACTGAGATAATGACTCACAACCTTTTATGGCTAGTGACGCTTTAAAGCAAATCAATGTCTTCTCACAACCCCTTGTCACAGGTTGCATAACGCGTTAGTTGTGAGTCATTTAAACCAAGATCTATTCAGATGATTGAAATGCTTAAAGAGACTTGTGTTGATCAAACTAAACAACCCCAGTTTGACAATGGGAGAGATCTACGGTTGAATCATTCGCACTGCATTTCCTGTTTTCTTGACTTTGTAAACAAATGCATAAAATACTGCTTAAGAGCATAACGAATATACAAATATGTGGTTTTGACCTGGAAACCAAGTCAGGTCTTTCTAAACACTAATCAGACTACATTATACGCAAGGTTCTTACACAACTGTTGGAGATAAACATTTTCAGCAAAATGAGGTGTTGTAAAAAGTCTGATCCTGGTACTGGTAGCAACACCATTTTACAGTTAAGTTGATTTTATTTATTGAGCTTTACACTCTGTAAAACCTACTACACTCTGTATCCTTGACCCTTAAGTAATAACCAGTCTTAGTAGTATTCAAAACCTTAGCCTAAGGGTCTATCCTGCAAACATAAGCCTGGCTGACCCTGACTTTCCCACATCCTTAAAGCTGCTCATCAAACCTGCACTAAGTTTTTTTTAAGGCCACAGTTAGAGTTCAGCAGAGTGGTGCTGAAATGACAGTTCCTGCACCCTGGTGTTATGTTTCCTATCTTTACTTTCCCCCCTGAACAATGCTCCCACAGCCGATAACCTGCTCCTAAAGCTCAGGTGGAGCTGCGATGCGAAACAATATTTAAATCGCGTGAGAGAAACGATTGAAGTCGCGGATTAGGAAACGTTGTGCCAAAATAAAAAAGCCACCCGTCTGCCGTCAGCTAATGCTTCATGCTTTAATGAAATCCCTTCACTCACAATAAAGAAGCAGTGGGAGAAAAAGACGCATGCAAGTGCCAAGTCTCGCCATGATGCATGTTGCATGTTGCGCACGGAGCAGTATTGCAGCTGAGTGAACACGCATTTCTTACCCGGAGTTTTCTTTTGGTGCAGTAGGGAAGAAGAAGGAGGAGGAGGAGGAGGAAGAGGAGGAGGAGGGGGATAGACCAACTCCACCGCTCTCCCTTCTTCAGGCGCCTCTCTCCATACAATGGCACCGGTGCCAGTCCGGGCTCTCTATCCCGGGGATGGAGTCCACACTCCCCCCGGAAGATAGGGAGGAGTGTGAGGAGGGATGGTGAGAAAGAAGAAGAGGAGGAGGAGGATGGTTTATCTTCCACTCGGATGTGTCCGTCTGCTGCTGCTCGCTGGAGTATGAAAAGCTGCTGCCTGAGGCATTTCTGTACGAGCCTCAGCTAACCCCCGACCCACCGACTGCAGGAAGAAAGTCCCTCCCCTGCAGCGCAACTTCCACCGCCGGGCCGCTCGATAACACGACCACCGCCTCCTCCTCCTCCTCACAGCTCCACAGCAGCACTGAGGGAGACCTGCCTGCTGCACACACACTAATATATATACACACACACACACACACACACACACACACACACACACACACACACACACACACACACACACACACACACACACACACACACACACACACACACACACACACACACACACACACACACACACACACACACACACACACACACACACACACACACACACACACACAGTTTGGTGTTATGCAACCGGTGCATGGGGGGGAAACTGGGGTGGGAGGTGTGTGATTCAGGAACATTCAAACTTTTCTTACTCATCATCTCTCCTTAACTTGACGCCCACATGACCCCCGAGTCTGTCCCAAGAACAAACCTCCCCCTCTTCTTCATCATTATTTCAGCAGTTCAGATGATTCAGATGCAGTGATAACACCTCTGAAGGCTATCTATTCATACTCTCCCAGTACATTAAAGTACTCTTCACTAGGCCTACTTATAACACTTGAATGCTTAAGTAAAATCTCATATTTTTAAATGATTCATTAATAAATCATGTGTGATTGCTTTATAGATCAGTAGTCGAGTTGTATGATGATAAACATCAGCAGAGGGATATTCACATGTTATTAATTATTACAGAAACTTAAAGCACTGATGCATTATTTAGCATCAATAAAGCCACAATGTATTATAGTATTGGGAAATGTCTTTGTTTTAATTGAGTAATTTATGAGACTCTTATTTTTAAGAGAAAAGTTCTGGTTGATATGTTTTTAAGGCAAAATATAGTTTTGTTGTTGTTTTGTATTAAAGAGGCCTTATCATGCTTTTTGGGGTTCCCCTTCTCCTGTAGTGTATTATATTGATTATTTCGCATGTACATTGTCTGCAAAGGCTAAAACCCCAAAGTCTCTCCCACACACTAAGGCACAATGAGGAAAACCTACACTGTAAATGGTTACAGGTTATATGAATGCAGAGACAGCGAGGCTATGTTTTTCTTTTGATGTTGGATGATTGATGTGCCTTAAAGCGTGTCTGTGGAGAATCCTGTCTTTTCCTCTGGGGCCATGTTCTGCAGCTGTGACATTGGATGGCGGATGAAGACAGAAAAACAAACAGAGCATGATGAACAGGAATAATGAGATTAAAACTCAGCTTTGCTTGCCAACAGTGGTGCAGTCTGATCAAACAAACCTCTCAACTGCGAACCCAAGCTCCACTTGTGGTAATCTCCCTGATCTGCAAGGTGAAATACATTCATTTTGAAGGGACAGAAATACAAATAAAAAGCATCCTCATAATCGATTTTTTCTATGAAACACTGAGAAGCAGGTGGAAAGGATTTCCTCTTTCCTCCTTTTAGATTACAAAGAGGAGTGGGACCAAGAATGTTAGAACATCTTTGTCAAGACAACATCTTATCTTTTGGTTTAAATTTGTCCTTACAAGACTTAATATGCTTAACATTTATGCATTTAGGCTAGTCCTGCAAAAGTCAGAGTGTTTTCGCAGCTGTGATTTAAAACTATAACATTCAGTTCATATGAGGCTCAACAACATGGTGCATTCTGTATTTTTACCTTTTAAATGTCTCCACCTGGTGGTGGAGCTGCTGTAGTGTTGGCACAGAAACACATCTCGTTCCAAAAAAAATAATGTACAAAACAACTTCTTTACTAAGTCTGTGTATTAGGGTGGTCCTTAGTGCCATGTACATTTTGCCGAATTCATTTATTTTAAGCTCCAACCACCGGAATTCGTTATGATAGTCAAGAAAACTCTCCTGGTGAATTTTATTCAAATTCCAACAACGTTTACCCCTCCCTCATCAACCTTGAAGTTTAGCCTCACATAGGGTGGTCCTTAAAATTGAAAGTCGGAAAGTCTAAGCTCCAACCCCCAGAATTCATTCTATTAGTCAGGGGTTGGAGCTTAAACTTTCCGACTTTCAATTTTAAGGACCACCTACTGTGTATGACTCATACTTATAAGTATAGGTTTACTTACGACCGAAAACTTCAACAACATGCTTTAGTTTCATGTAAAAAGAGTCCATCATTTCACTGGGATGAAATGTTCTGGGAATGTTTGTGCTTTGGAGTTGCTTTGTGATATTTAATCAAAGAAAAATCTTTAAATCTTGAATCAAATATTTGGAAAAAAAATGCATCAATCTATGTGGACAGAAACATCAAAGCAAAACTCTTTGGATTCAAAGAACATTTTTGAGATCTTTGAGGTACGTCAGCAAAGACTCTTAACATGAGCATCTTCTTAAAATTCACAAAGAAAGACCACATTAAATTCATTGCAGGTTTCTCTTTGGTTTAAAACATTCACAGTGGTTTTGGTATATGTTCAAAACCTCTGAGAAGATGAATTTGTTTCCAGTTTTAGTTTGGTCACTCTGAATAATTAAAGGCTCATTATCGGCCCGGGGCTTGAGGAGGGTTCCTATGTTTTAGTAGACTGATGCTAAAGATTGTCCGAAATGAATATAAACCAAGGGTGTCACTGTCCAAACTGCTTATAATCCTAACAATATAAATGAAGTACGTAATACAATTGAAACGGTCTTCAAATATCACAAAAAAAATCTGTCTTAATCTACTTCAAACTAGGGCTGAACGATTAATCGATTTTAAATCGAAATCGCGATTTGAAATGATGCAATTATCAAATCGCAAAGCCTGCAATTATTATTTATTTATTCTTTTTTTTTTTTGTTCTTCTTGTGTGTCAGTCATCCACACCAATCAGAAGTGCTGTGCTCCACATGTACCAGCCATTGTTAACCAATCAGAAGTGGCCCATGATAGAAGGTGATAGACAGATTGATCCAATCACCTGCCAAGTATTTTTGAAATCCTTTTCCAAATGGCTTCCAATGGAGCTTCCCTAGATGGTTTGGTGAAACAAACCATCTGAGTCAGGTTAGTAATGCTCCATCACATGTTCTACATCTATTACAGGGTGAATCTTAAACTGAAGCTTGACTTTAAAGCAACCCAACGGAAGTTTCATGTAAGTTTAGTTCTTTCACTCGTAGCTCGGGCTGCGGGGGTGCTAGAGACGGGAGCACGTTGATACGACCTTCCTAGCCGGAGATATGGCCGCATTTTACAATAAACTTCCGTTGGGTCGCTTAAAAACAAAATTGCAAATCGAATCGCAATATCTGTCAGAAAAATCGCAATTAGATTATTTCCCCAAATCGTGCAGCCCTACTTCAAACCACTCCTTTCTTTTACAATCTGTACTAAAACTCCAGTTATTCTCTACTAGAGGGGTAAATAAATCAAGCATACCACATAAGCAATAACACAATGGCACAAAGTGTATTTATAAAAACATATATTTATTGTTCTGTTACTGTTGGTTAACTTGATCAACAATAAATGGAGGCTGGCCAGGAGACAAACTGTACACATTTTAAAAGAATGCCTTAGAGAGCTTCAGTTTTTCTGTTCAGTGGCAATCAACAATGCAAAGAGAGAGAGAGAGAAACAGCTGATGATGTCGGGTTGAATGGTGCGTTCAAAAGTCATTCTCCAGCCTCTTCCCAAAGTGGTTCATCTCCTAAGCTTTACAAGAGGGGTAAAAATACTGTACATTGTTCTGTATGTAAGGGGTTTGAAGAATAATATTTGTGAAAGAATCCTCTGTGTAGGACAATGATTTCCCTCCCTTCAAAACAAGCGAAGAAAGTCAAGCTTTCAAAATGAATAAAATGATAATTAGACTTTCTAAAAGACAGAAATAGAGGTGCTCCGTACGCGACAAAATAGTGTGTGGATTAAAATAGATAAAGGTTATATATTTATACTATATATACTATATAAAGGCTTAAATCTCTAGATACAAGGACAGCCACCAGTGCTGTCCACACACACTCCTTAGTACACAAAACCTTTAAATGCAGCACCACACTCACACCTGCTTTGTCTCGTTTACGCTCCGTGGACCGTCTCGTACTGCAGTAAAAGGATCACAGGACATTTCAGGACACAAGCTAAAGAGCTGCAGATAACCAGAGAAAAGAACACCAAGTACAGATTATATGTGAATTAACGATGCTTTTCAGGGGGCTTCACCATAAACGCAGTAAAATGTGGATACAATGAGTTGTTTTCATGGTGGCTTGATAGGCTACTACCACTGACTCTAAGCTGAAAGGTACTGATCAATAACACCAAGCTCATTTAATTAAAGCAGAATGAATCCGTTGAGTGACAGGAAGTGAGCATCAATGCCGTCGTACAGTATTGGCAGGATAACAAGAAAGTGGACGGGAAACAAGGCAGGAGGAATGGAGGCGAGTCTCAGTGGTTGAGCGTCTCTTCAAGGCTGAGGATGATTCTTCTTCATATGTGTGGTTCCGCTGGAAGATGAGTGTGTCTCCGAAGCAGATGAGACCAGGTCCAAAAAAATGTCTGTTTCAGTCCACGCAAAACCTTTACATTCCACACGCTACAAAACAAATCCAGTTCCTCAAATTCCCCCGGGAACTTTTCTCAAAGCTCTCCTGCACCCTCGCGTGTTCAGTCTCCACCGAGGACGTTCACACTGAATGTGCAAAATGTCATCTGTGAACGCGGAACCGTCCGAAAACAACTTGACAAAAACAACGCAACAGTCCCTGAAACATCCCTGTCTCCCATCCACTGTAAGAAGTCCGGTTCACTTGCAGGAAATGGATCAGTTTATGTGCCACAGAACTAATGGAAGGTTAGTAAAAGACTGCTGAAATGTTCTTATCTCCAAAGGAAATAAACAAAAATAGTCATTGCACATACTCCGACTAGAAAGCAAACTAACAGCCGAAGAAGTTGTGTCCCATTTTCACTTCAAAGTGTTTGAAACATAAGCCGAAATTAGCTCAGTGTTAACCACCTACCTCGTTCAAAGTGTAAAGTGTGGCATGGAACAACATCATTCAACTCCACACTGGCTTTTGTAATCGTTTAACACAAAAAAAATGTCACATCTCACTGATTTGAGTCACGGCTGTTCTTTTGGGGCTAAAACCCAATCTAGTTATTGTCATGTCGGACTGCATTATGTAACAAACTCAAATG
This sequence comes from Dissostichus eleginoides, assembly GCA_031216635.1. Taxonomy (NCBI): domain Eukaryota; kingdom Metazoa; phylum Chordata; class Actinopteri; order Perciformes; family Nototheniidae; genus Dissostichus; species Dissostichus eleginoides. The sequence goes on along the minus strand of CM062273.1, from coordinate 11,635,743 downwards.
AACATCTCTAGTAAAAATGTGTCGAAGTATCTTTAAACTATCTAAGTGGATGATTTGTGGCAGATCTTTGGCTTCAGTGGTAAAACGTATTTCATTTTTATGTCAGTCTAGAAAAATGTCTCTGATTTGATCCGTTTTTTCCCCCCAAATATGTTTAATCTGAAGTGTCTTCTCTTTATCTTCTTCTGAAAATTGTGTTTTAAAAATCTCAGATATAACTCAATTTCTGATGCTTTCTGACGTCTAGATGATTTCTATAGAGTTTTGATGTGTAACAATATAACATCCCCACTTTATTCCATTTGATGGAGTGGAGACGGCTGCCATGCAAACTATTTAAGATATCATGATATCTGTAGTCTTGAAGGACTTGGCTGAAACATTTCAAAAAGTCCCTCACACATTTGGTAAATCTCTTCAATCTGGAACTTTTAGCGTTTGAACACTTGAGATGCGACGGGCTGAAGCAGCAGATGAAGTGATTAAAGAAGAGAAGTCGCTGCCAGGAGCCAGAATGACGTCAACCTGCTAATAATGTTTCAGTTTGCTTTAGACAGCCACTTCATCTGCGGGACTCTGAACCGTCCCGCTGTTGCTAATGAGCGCTCAGAATAACCGTGATGGTGATGGATGTGAACGCCTCACTCTGTGGAGCGATGTGTCCATGAAGGCAACACAGACACACCCAGCCCAGGAGTTTTATGTGAGCACTGCAACAACAAAGCTGACTATACGCTTACATCACACATTAGCCTGAGCAGAGGGGGCCACACGGGGGGGAAGTTGGACCTGTTGCCATAGTAACAGCTGGCTGGAGGAGCTCAGAGTGGCTGCGTCGGGTGGAGGGTTTGTGTTTGATGGCTCTGGGACTGGGGATGGGGCTGCGGCTGCTGCAGGATGTGCACCACCCGGCTCAGCGTGTCCGTGGAGGCGAAGGCCAGGTACTGACAGCACAGCCAGTCCTCCAGGCTCACGCCGCACGCCGCGTCCAGAGAGCGCTCCGCAAACTTTATCATCATCAGCGTCCGCTTCAGGTCCAGCCAGTTCTGGAGGGTGGCCTGGCGCTGGCTGGAGGTCGCCCCCGACATGGGCCCCGAGCTGCTGCAGCCCAGCGCCTGGAACAGGTCCTCCCGGGGGCCCCAGAGCAGGCACTGCAGGCAGGCCCGGGCCTCTGACATGCGGATCCTCTCCGAGGGGTTGACGGTGAGCAGCAGGCGGGCGAGCTGCTGCAGGCCCTGAGAGTAGAGCGAGCGCACGGGCAGCGGCGGCAGGTCGGCCCACGTGTACTCTCGCTCCTTTAGCTCCGGCGTCTCCTCGAAGGGGTTCGGCCGGTGCAGCATCTCGTAGATGAGGATCCCCGTCTGGAACTCGTCACACTTGCGGTACTGAGTCGCTGTGACGATTTCCGGCGCGAGGCGGGACTGGTCGCGGAGCGTTCCGGGGTCGGAGGCCACGAGAGCCGTTTTCTGTTTGGCTTGAGAGAAGTTGCTGATGATGAGGCGGGCTGGGCAGGTGGCGTTGGCGGCGGCAGCAGCGGCACCGACGGGGGTCGCACCAGAACTGCTGCTGCCCCCACTTCTGCTGCTGTTGTTGTTGTTGGGCTCCAGGGGGTCCGTATTCCAGGGGTTTCCAGGTTGGCAGTGCACCAGCAGCAGGTTCTCCAGCCGCAGGTCGCAGTGCGTCACGTGGTAAGGCTTCATGTGCTCCAGGCCAGAGCACAGCTGCAGCAGCAGGAGGCAGACCTGCCGCTCGTACAGCTCCGGGTTGTGGGTGTGTCGCGCCACGCCTTCCCGGACAAAGTCGGCCACCGTCTGGAAGGGCACCTCGCGAGTGATCACCACCACGCGGCTCCTCAGGCGGCCCACCGTGTTCATGTGACCCGCTGCTTGGGTTTCATCTAATTTACCGTTTGGAGCTTTGGAGTCTGTTGTCTTTGTAACACTCTCAATGTCTTTCTCTTTCTCCTTCACATCTTCCTCCTCATCCTCTTCCACCTCCGAACCTTCCTCCTCCTCCCAGGGCAGCAGGCGGCCGGGCACATCAGCCAGGAAGTGTCCACAGTCCTGCTGGATGTTGAAGTGCACGGCCAGGCTCTGCCTCACTGCCAGGCTGTGGAAGAACTGCTGCTGGGTCTCCTTCACTTTGCTCCGACAGATCTGCAGAAATAAACATAATAAAAGACAACGTTTTAATATATGTAAGGTTTGAGCTGTAAAACCTCTCATGATGAAGATATAGGAGAAATACAATTTACCAAATTACTAATACTGATATTAAAGATATTTTGTATTAGTCTAGTTGCCTAATGATCCAATGAAAGGGCAAAAAATAGACCCTACTTCAAAGTGTGTCTCCACAGCCTGATACTTATTATTACCGTGTGCCATAGAGCTCCATTGTTGTCCAATAACTATAAAAAGTGCACTAATGAGCCACACTGTTGCACTGGGTATCATTTTCCTTTATTACCATGAACACAGGCACTGTCCTTTATTCAGTCAGTCGCACACACACCTCCCTTCTCACTGCAATTATCCCTCGAGCACTGAATGTGTACAAATACTCCAAAAAAATAGTCCCAGACAAATTACTTCTCTCTAAGGGGTGTTTTCTAAAATAAACAGCTGCTCTGCAGAATTATACAAATTGAAAATAAAATGACATTCATATTTTGCACCAGTTTTAAAGATTCACATCTTCACTAAATATACATTTTGGGGTTGAGAGCCACAGAGTAAGGAGGTGAGAGTAATAAGGGTTAAGATACATAAGGACATTTGCTTTTTAATAAAATTAGAATTAATAGAAATTGCTTCACAGGGAGACAACATCAGGGAACAAATACACCACGTAAGCAGAGACTGCACAAGAAGTGCGAAACCAAATATGTTTTAGGTTTTAAAACTCTCCGTCCTGCTCCGATTCTCTGGAACATTTCTGCAAATAATATTTAAAGCGGAGTGAAACATGGAGCAGAGTTCAGACTGTCACCACAGCGTCTGTCTGGAGCTCAGAGACAGTCAGCAGCTCTCTGTGTGTCTGCACTGTGATCACAGCACAGAGGAGAGGAGTGATGATCGTCTCTGCACACGTCACTACATTTACTAAAATACCAGCAGAGCGGGAAAAGTCATGAGATATTACTAAGATATTTTCGGCTGAACAGTGCGAGTTCTTTTTAGTAATGATCTTATTCACACTTTAACTTGAGCACAAAATACTCTTCACTTTAAGAGTAAGCACACATTTTAATGACTAAAATATGATTGAAATAGATTTTTAGATTCAGAGTAGGAATCTGTGGGGCCAGAACAAAATGAAGCTTTAATATGAATTAGAGCTATTATTTCTGATGTTGTGTAGTGCTAATGATGGCGTTGTGTGTCTGTGAAGGTGCACTGCATGGTCATTTGTTTATATATTTGAAAATGTATTAATTTCCCCAAAAATGGTTTATCTAAAAATCGAATCGAATCTCGTAAAAAATCTGATTCAAAGTATTTTAAGTATTTTGCAATGGGACTGCTATAGAAAAAGCAGTGATGGGGCATGGATGGATTAGGAACTTTTTCTTCCAAACACACTGTGTAACGCTTTAGGAATGTGCATGTTTACTGATGTTTGTTCAGACATGTTGGCTCCGAGACTCCAGCTGTTTCCTGATAACGCTTAAGGACAAATATGTACATTTTTCGTGGATTATATATCAGATTTTCTAAGCAGTATTCCTGATTGTAACACCAAGGTTAACAGCTAATCCTTTTACTTTACTGATTCCTTAACGCTGACATTTCAGAGATACTTGAAGAACACTGACTCACGTGCTGAATTCCTCACAGACATGCTAAAAGTGGATTATGAATAATTAGCACAGCATTAAAAATGTCACAGCATGAAAAATCTAATTTTCAGAAGGATCAACTACACTTGGGGTGTGAAAGACGGCAGGAGGAAGAGCACATTAAAGTAGTGAGTTGGGGAAGGATTAATTGGGAGGCTAGGACCAGTATGCTGCTCCTGGTTGCCTCATTTTATGGATGAGCATCATAAAAGAATAAGACTTTCTCTTGAAGGCCTGCTGATAATATGAAGGCTTTGAAGTGCTGTGGGGCGCAGATCGTTTGGTGTAAATTATGCAACCTTCATCCATATCTGCTTAGCTTTAGAGCTCACACACACACACAAACACAAACACACAAACACACAATTATACATTTGAGAAAAAAAAAAGATCCACATGCACACACAGGTTTCATTGTACAAGGTTGTGCCCTGAAGGCTCGGAGATTAAGTGCCAATATTTCCGCACAAACATTTTCCTCCACCTTCGGTTAAGAGAGTGGGAGGAGATTCCTCGACACAAAAACAAAATACAAGGATCCATTGTGTCCAAGGCAACTGGAGAAACGACCAGACTCCCATTTCATCTTATCTCAACGCAGGGAGAAAGCAAAAGCCAAATACCAAAAAAGCACACGCTAATGAATTCAAACTAATGAGGTCCCAAAAAAAAGCAGTTTCTTGCATGATTTGATAAAAGCATACAGTATTAACTCGCTTTAGTCTGGCCTAAAGCAAGAAGATGTATATGTTTGCAAAATAAAACTGCTTTGATTGGAAAGTGGGACAAAGTATACGTTAGTTATGTTGTGTTTTCAATAGTATGTGTAGTTCAAAGCTGAAGTAATACGTAGTAATGGTACTTTCGGCATCTAGTAGTACCATAAACTGGACACAATCAACTCTATTATTCACATCTAGTGGTTTTACATTGAATCATTATTTTAATTAGGTTTATTATTGATTCATCTGCAAATGATTTCCTTGATTAATGATTGGCCTATGAAATGTCAAAACATAGTACAGTTACAATGTTATAAAACAGAAACAAGTCAATCCTTTCATTTGATTAGCTGGAGCAAGTCAATGATGAAACATACCTGAAATGATTAATGATCACCAAAATAGTTCCGTCATCTTGTAGTGATTTGATGTCACTAAAAGATGTGTTATTGTTGCAGTGATGCAGCATGTATCTCCTAAATAAACAAATGATGTGGATTCTATTAGATTAAAGTTGGCCGGAGAAGTGAGCATGATTCTCTGTATAATGACATTGCAGTAAACACTGGACTTTAAGAACATCTATAAAGGCCTTGAGGCTAGAGGAAGCATGTTTGAAGCTTCATATTATACTAGCATTATACTGGGAATAAAAACGGATAGAGTCGATCTCAATGTTGCTGTCAGGCAGAATAAACAGATTTATAATTGCATAGTGAAGCACCTTGAGATGACGTTGTTTTTAAAGTGTGCTATCGTGTGTATGAGGCTCACTGGCATTGAATGTAGGGGATTACTTTAGTCGTTGTTATTGTTTGTTTGTGTTCTTTGTAATTCTTTTTTCTCTTTGTACATACAATCAGTACAGAACACATTTGTTTGCATACATTTTGCTTTCAATCTCTAAATGACAAACACTGTTTATGCATTGTCGAAACAGAAAGTGTGGTATATATATGAAATGTATTATTATTATAATATTATAAACAGGTCAGATATCTCACCTTGATGGCGTAGTTGACCAGTGGGTCCTTGGCGTAGGAGGCGGTGTAGTACACAGCGTCCCCCGCCTCGCAGCAGGGTCTCCCGGTGGTCAGCCTGAAGTGAGACCAGCTGTCAGTACCGAATCTCAAGTGGTCCTTCTGACCGGCCATGAAGCGGTCCTCGCACTTTGCTGAGAGCTTCCTCAGCGTGTCCGTGTGGAGCCCCCGGATCCTCCCCACCACCTCGTCCCAGCTGTCCAACCCCCGGTACAGAGAGGGTCTCTGGGCTTTGGAGCCTCCGGCAGCAGCAGCAGCGCCTCGACCCGCTGAACGACCCCTCCCGGCCAGAGACTCCGTGCTCAGGTAGGCCCTCCTCTCTCTGCTCGTTGTGGCGCTGGGTGCAGCAGACGCAGGTTGAGGAACGAGAGAGGACACGCTGTTAGTGGGGCGGACTTTGTTAGTAGCAGCTGATCTCTCCAGAGAGTCCCCGCTCTCCTGGTCGTGGACGCGATGAGGCTCGGAGCTGAGGGAGGAGCTCTGGCTGGCTGTCTCCCAGGTGGAGTCCAGGTCGTAGATGGGGTTGGCCACACTCAGGTTGGTGCCCCCAGGGCGAGCCTCAGCCCGGGCTCTCAGGACAGAGTCTTTGCTGGCGAGGTTGGGTTCAGTATTGGAGCGAGGAACGTTCTTCTTAGGTAGAGGGGGTGGTGTTGCCTTCAGGGCCGGCTGGTCAGCAAGGCTGTCCAGATCGATGGAGGCTAACGTATCGTTGGATGCTTTGATGTTTCGGGGTTGTTTCAGTGGGATCATGTTTGCTCTGGATTGACCTACAGGAAAAAAAAAGATAACAAAATGTTAATTGGATGAACAAGAATCAGTCAAATTCAGAATGCTGAAACCAAAGTGCTACCCACATGGTAGTTTGAAACAGCAGGAAATACAGCTTTAACACATCGGATTTATCGTTAATAAACATACTGTGATTAGTGAACAGAAAAGTACATCTATTTCCACATTGGACATGGGTACAATTTACTTACTTAGTACTTGGACATATATACACTTATTTATTTCCAGTTTATGCTACTTTACATTATTGATCCACAACATTACTCAGGGGAATATTGTGCTTTTACTTCACTGCATTTCTCTCAAATCAATATTTTTTATGGCAGATTCAGCAATTAAATCACCATTATTACCGTTATTAGTGGCATCAAATTATTCGCTGAATAATATTGGTCCAAAAAGGCAAACATTTCAGGATCTAAAGGTTCATTTTTTCTGTCAAAACTGAATAAATTGGATATGTTAATACATTTTTTGATCAAAGGTGAATAACTGAAGTTCACCTTCCAAAAGTCAGATAAGAAGTCTTAAAGCTGAAAGTATAAAAACGACACTGAATGTATCCTACTCTCTTTTGCCACCAGTATTCCCCCGTCTGCCACTTGGTGCTTCCAGCCGCCCGCTGGCTTGCTGCCTCTCTTACAGACGAGAGGCTGACACAAGGATTTATGCTGCGGCACGTGAGAGAACTAATGGCCCTGAGGAAAATCCAAGCCAGAGAGCAGGACAGCTGGGCTCAAGTCGCCCCTCCAACCGTCCAGCTGCTCAATCTGCAGTTGTGTTCAGCAGCGAGGCTTAAAGAGGCAGCGTAGAGCGCATCCATCAGTGACCTTATTTTTCTGGGCTGGTGGTGGGAGGGAAGTGAAGGGTTGAGGGGTTGATTAGACTACCTCCATGTTCTCTTGAGTCAAGGACCACAGAGGCAGATGTGTCAGAGACAAGCTGCAATATGAAAAGATCAGAAGGAGCCCCGCCACTTGCATTGTGGGAATATAACAGCCTCATAGTTTTAATTGAGCGGGTGTACGAGGTCACAGACAACCCTACTGCACATCTTTAAACTCACCAGGGAGTACCCCAGTTTCTAGGAGGATCACGATGAGAGGCTGCTGAGTGTTTTAAGATGTCATTCAAAGTCACATCTTTTGCCAAATGATCCTCCATCCCTACGATGAAGGCATTTCCTCGAACAAATGCCTTTCAGAAATTCTTGTTAAACGCTACGAGTGACTCATCACGTGTGCTTGACGCTGACATCATTTTTAAGAAAGCAGACGGAGCCTTAAGAAAGAGCAGTAAGGATAAAGTAAATGAGTCTTGGTAATCCTCCCTGGAACGAGTTTATTTAATGTGTTCCTCCACCAATCTGCAGTAATCCATCCAAGAAACAACCTCCCTCTTCAAGTCAGAGGCAACTTCTATGGCCGCAGTGTGGCTGTAACTAAATGACATCAGACTAACTCCAGTTTGTGAATGTAAAAAAGTAATACTTTAATGTTCAGAAATACAAAGTGATGGTTAAACAACCTGCTGGGGGGAAAGAAAACCCCACATGGCTAAGTAATGTGCTAATTATTTTTTCAATTGCTCTATCAATATATAGTTTAGTCTGTTATTTTTCAATTTGATGTAAAAAAAAAATGGGCATCAAAATGTTTTCAGAGCCTGAATTGGACGTCTTCACATTCATTTTCCTCTTATTTTCCTTTATACTGAATAAATAGTTGGGAAGTATTTTCCCATTACCAAACATTATTTCTATTTTAATACACTTTTCATTGTAATCCCTAGGGGTTTAACAAAGGGCATTTAAACATAATACAAAATGCTCTTAGCTTATTCTTAAGGAATATGAAATTTAATCTGGTATCAAATATTTTATAAATTAGACAGTGTAACATATGATGCATCCTAAAAAGCAAAAACCTAAAAATAGTGTTACTGAAAAGTTGTGCGCAGTATTTGAAACAGAAAACAACGACACAGTGATGCTCAACTGAGCTTCTGACCTGTGTCCATCTCCATGGGATAAAAGAGTGTCAAAACCTCTCCAGAATCTTATCCGGATTAAAAGGATGATTGTATTTTCTTCTCCTCGTGATCAAAAGCCTTAAGTGTCTGAAACAACTCCTTCGCTTTTGCTTTCTATTACCTTAATCCAAATCTGAAAAACACACTCAAGACAAATTGCTATATATAGAAATTCCAGTTTTGAAGACAATCCATTTGCAACTCTAGAGCACAATATATGATAAGCAGACGAAGGAACTTGTTGCCGTAGCCGAGTGATTACTGTTCAGTCCTCATGGTTCAAAAACAGGATGCAGGAGGTGGGTAGAATAAAGAGGAAAAGAGAGGAGAAAGGAAGTGAGAGCAGAGGAGGGGGTGGCTCGAGATGGTAAAAGTGAGAGAAGTGACAGAGAAAGAGAAATATAAATAGGCAAGGGAGTGAGCAGGAAGAAAAAAGAGACACACAAAGGGGACAGCTGGTGAAAGAGATGATTACTGAAAGATAAGGAGGAAAAACGAGCCTACCTCAAGTCCACTAATGCCTCAAAGTTTTAAGGTAAATGGTGTGCAACGTGAAGCAGAGTGAAGCGTCCCTCCCTGCTTCCATCTCTGAGAATCTGCTGGTGCCAACAGGCTCAGCGCTCCCACCAATACTGGAGATTTGTCTGTGAGCGAGGCAGCGAGCGCTCTGCCTCCTACTGCCTGATGCTCTGATTAAAACACCAGTGTGGGTATACTGACAGAGACTCTAAGAGGATGTGATTCTCTACTGAAATGTGTGAACTGAGAGTATTACTGGAGAAGCAAGTGCACAGCAGAGAGCGAGGTAAATCACTAGTTTTAGTGCTCATCTGACAATAGACAAGACACAATTGGAAACTTCAATCCCACTCAGAGACAAGGTTGTCAATCTTAAAGGCCACACACACTACGGTGAAAATGTGTAGTGTTACTGAACAATGTTTGAAAGCCCTCCTGCCACGTTCCTTATTAGCAGCACGAAGAAGAGTAAAATCAGGCTGCAGGCAGCTCATTATAACTCGTCCAGAGAGCTTTTAACATATTCCAAATATATCCACCAGAAGAGCCAGAGTGCAGTCAGATTCATAAAAAAACACAAACATGAAGGACCTTAGTACTGTATCTGCTCCACAAACCCACACTATCCACTGTCCATGTCCATTTTCTCTCACCACCACTTCATCTAAACGAAGTTCTTTCACCAACAGAGCTAGGTTGATGTGTTAAGTGGCCAGCTATGTTTGACAGCTGTGTCAAAAATAGCTGCTCCTTCTATCTTTGCTTCAAAAAGCCTGCACATCAGTCAGATATTCATGAAAAAACTAGTGTAACATTGACATTTAAACACAAACACAGTTTCTCCAGTCAATTCCTTCACAAAAGCCACATATATTTTAAAATCTCACAAACATGAAGGACCTTAGTACTGTATCTGCTCCACAAACCCACACTCTCCACTTCTTTTTTTTCCCACCACCACTTCATCTAAGCGAAGTTCTTTCACCAACAGAGCTAGGTTGATGTGTTAAGTGGCCAGCCATGTTTGACAGCTTTGTCAAAAATAGCTGCTCCTTCTATCTTTGCTTCAAAAAGCCTGCACATCAAAATCTGGTCCTCAGCTGCTGACAAAGTCTAATGACGAAATGTCACGTCTATTGTCAACTAGTCACAAACAGGCCCCCCAAACAGAGAATATAATAGAGGAACTTTGTTGTCATGGTATTTCAGGAATGTGATGTTGCAGTCCACAATAGAAACAATCTGAAAATTGCTGTCTTGCTCGACATTTGGGGGTGGTGGACTTAAAGAAATGCCTTGTCAGACCAAGCAATTAGGAATGTCAGGAACAAAGACAGGATAATAATTAGTCTCAGATTTAATATGAGGCTAAAAGCTTTCATGACACTAATAGCAGTACCGTGGTCAGTCATGCAATACGTTCTGTTGTAATAATGTGGCTAATAGTGCAGCCCTAATTCCAAAGCTTCAATCATCCCATGGTTTCAGAAACCCAACAAGAGAACGACACAAATGGCATGAGACACAGAGGGAGCAAAACATGTACATACATGTTGATTTATGTGAGTGAGGGATCCACTTCTTTGAATAGCCAGAGACAAATGGTTCTGATCTTAAAAAATAGGAACTAATCTCAGGGCAGACATGTTCACCCTTAATAAACATACAATATTTTGAAGTATTCTAGATCCAAAGTTACAGGATGGATGTGTTGAGATCTAGAGCTCAGCAGGGAATAAATGATGACTTGTCACTTGTGGAGGTGCAGATGCTGAAGAAAAGTATAATTAGCCATTTAGCAGTGAAGTCAACTGCCAATTGTGTGGAGAGACATATTCTTACAAAATTCAACTGCTGACTAAAGTAAGTCTTACAGAAATGGCAAAGAGAGCATCTGTAAGGAGAAATGTGGTGCTTTTATAAATAATCTGTGCTCAGTTTCAAAATATACAAATCAATACAACAATCTAACGCGAATTGGACTATGGGGTCTAACTACATAACTTTTTTTCAATGCTCTGAAGAGTGTAGTGAAGATGCTTGCTGTAAATAACAAATACATAAACACTATGTGGAAGCATTATGACTTTAATTTGGTTTAAAATCAGTAAACTTGTAAAGTAGTGGCTGTTATGTCAGTTTTTTTGTGAGAGGATAGTCCTAAGCAATTTTTGAACAATAAGAGCTTGGAGACTTTGGGGTTCCCCTACCTACACAGCCCTGTACAAGTGCTATTTTAAAACCATGCTTTAATTTGTATGATACACCAGTTAAAACCCAACAATGCATATGAGATGTGTTCTTCTTACCCAGGTTGCTGTATGTGGCGCTGCACTGGCTGGAGGCGGGGGAGTGATTCCCGTCGTCCTCGGGCTCTCCGAGGCTGGCACTGCCCTCGCTGGCTGAGGCTGCCGTGGAGACCTGGTTGGCCGGACCCTCCTCTCCCTCCCCGAGCAGCAGCCCCAGATTCATTTTGGCAGGCAGGGAGGCGCCCGCCCCCCCCCATCCCTGGCAGCGCTGCCACTGACTGGTACCTGGCTGCAGATGAGAGAGACAGGAATGGCTCATTTAGTTATAAAGAACAGCTGGATTAAACTAGTATTGCTTTCCTTCTTACCATGTTCGTGATCTATGATATTTTCCTGGGCTGCACAATTATTTGAAATGTTATCGAATAAGCAATATTGACTTAAAGGTCCCCTATTATACTGTTTTTCATCAATATATTATAGTTCTCAGATATATACAAAACATGTCTCTGAAGTGTTTGGCTTGAAATACCAAACAGATCATTGCAGCATCCCATAATCCCCTCTGTTTCAGCCCTGTTTCTAAAGTGCTGATTCTCTGTCTGTTACTTTAGATGAAAATAAGGAGCCCCTCCCCACGCCCCTCTGAGAGATATTTGGTTAAAAAGAACACCATGGTGCTCTAGGAGGAGATTCAGGTGATAAGGTGTGGGGGTTACCTTGGTTGGTGATTGGCTAATGGTTACACAACCCAAAAAATCGTTATGACATCACAAAGTGGCCAAAATCTGATCAGTTCATTTTCAGACAGGTTTTTATATAAATGGATCAGGACAAAAAGTGAGAGAATCTTCTTTCCTGAAACTTTCAGAATCTCTTTACACAGAGGAGACACATGGTTATGTAGAAAAGACGGGAAAAAGTGGATTTTGCATAATAGGTGACCTTTAATAGTGCAATATTAAAATATAAGGAGGCTAAAGATTTATCAAAGACCTTTTGGAATGAAGGATTTTGGAGCTGTAGGGATTTCTAGGCCTATAAATCGCATTCTACAGACTTCACAAAACATAATTTCTCCTTGTATTTTCTATGATAAAAAGAGCAATGCAATAAATGATCAATCCCTCTGTAATCACAATGACAGTTCCGATCAATCGGAATTTGTTATTTTTTAAAACTGATTGAGTTTGTTCATCTTTCTGTTGGTGATAGGGTTCAATTTGACATTAAATATCTGCCAAAACAAATAAAAACAGAACAAAGTGATAACACTAAGCTCTTATGCTGAGACAGTAGTGTAGATGAAAAACGAGCTGCTATTGATAACAGCTTTGGTTGGCGTTCGTTTTGTCTTAGAGATCACTATCAAACATCAAAGGATATGAAAAGACTTCACTTCATCAGCTCAAGTCTTTCTTCTCAAAAAGTGATGAAATAGATCAGTCACGGCTCTAAATGGGGGGCTTCTGAAGCACGGTGTGTTTTATAGGTAACACAACACTATGTTTTGAAAACCAATCTGCGACAATGGGTGTCTTTGATTTGTTTTTAAAGAAGTGGGAAACGTTTAATCTGTCACAGTAGATTGTTCAAAGAATAGGATAGTTAATAAGGCATTCTGAAACTTAGCAAGATTAGACAAAAGAATATATCCTTGTCAGCTGACAGACATATTTAAAGTGCATTGAAATGAATGCAAACTGTCTCCTCTAATTGTAGCATTATGAAACACGACGTCTGTCCTCTTTATGATTTGTTGTGTTTTATGTCTCTGAGTAATGCTGTTCTTCACGATGACTTACATCAGATGAATATATAATAGATGCAGTAGATGAACATTATGATGAATATGTTGTCATCCGTCTGCGTATATGTTGCCTTATACTTCATTATGTACTGACAGTGGCTCAGTTGTAGACTCTATGATGTGGGTCATATCTCACAGTATCTCAGGCTGTGGTATCACAGAGTGTTGGGATTGCACAGTGTGAAAGCCCTGGGGGAGCTATGATAAGACTTGTCGTATACTGGAGCTCATTGCTACATGTGATGCAAGTTATACAGCAGATAGGCCCCACAGTATGTGTCTCTGTAAGGTAATGACAGGAACATAATTGCCCATGGGGCCTGTATGTCATGTCATAAAGGTACTATGTGAAGTTTTTGACCATTTGCAATGCCACATTTTTACGAGACAAACAAAACTGACAAGCAAGCAAATGTGATGCCGTTCAAATACAATGGTTTCACACTATTTCCAAATGTCCAGAAGTAAAAATGGATGTCTTAAATGTAACTCTGAAAAATACTTTAAAACATATGTCAGGAAGGAAATGCATTCAACATGTTTGTTGGAAGGTAACAGACTATTTGTTTTGGTGAGTAAAAATGAATGTACATACATTATGTTTGCAAAAAACTGAAAATGTATCAATGAAGACGAAATGTATTTTTATAAAAACTGATGGTTAAAGCGCAGTAGAGTCTTTATTGTCAAATATTGACCAAGGTGTCTTCCGATTGTTGTATAGTTATTATGAAAGTTGCTCTTCTGTTTTTTTTTTCCAATTTCCAATATTTCGCAAGCTAACCGGCTAACTGTTATCCCCTAAATGACAATGCAAATACAAATGTAGATACAATCATTGGTTCCTTAAGAGCTGATAATAAACACATTGAGTTCAATCTTGATATAGCCCTCCATCACAACATAATTATCAGCAGAGCACATCTAGGAATTTTGCAATATAGCAAACATATGAAATGCAAAAACAATAACAATTTGCTATAAAGAATACACAATTATAAAACACAACTGGCTAAAGTATAGAGCTAAAAGCCATGTAGCTCAACCAAGCCTTACTTTTAATTAAATGTTTCCAATACGACATCAAGTCAAAAGCAATGTTTTGTTTCGCAGTCACCTGGGTATCCGTGTCTTGCTGCTCTTCGCTGAATGAACCTCGGCAGCTGGTGTTTCATGGAGAGCCATCTGTGATCAGTCTGCCCGTCTGATCACAGTTAATAAGATACTCAAAGCAACCTGGGTACTGCCCCCTGATCTTATAACAGTGGCTTTTCAATGTGACCTGAGTAAAGTATTACAGCTTCGGGCTACCTGCTGTGGCCCCCTAGGCTCGGTGACATTCTAAACTTACAGTCGATTTTAACTCCTATTGTAATGCACAAAGTACGTAGCTTTTGATCAAGTGGCTGGCCCTGCAGTCTGCTGTGAGTTTCAGATTGCTGTGGCGGCGTAATGTTCCCTGTTCTGTCGCTGCGGTTTTGAGTTTTGATCAACAGCCAAAAAAAAAGGTCACAAAAAGTTCACAGACTGCTTTCATAGCCTCAGGTGTCGTCATGGGTGGGCAGGTTGACAGTAATGTTTGTCGAGTCTGAATCAGATGTATCATTTCCTATGACTGGAAGTGTGATTAAACATGTTGCCCATATGACTAATGAATGATGTGACCAAAGGCAATGTCCCTGTCGATAAACAGCAGAGGTCATGAGACAGCAGAGCTCACAGAGGGATTTGTCAAAGTGAATGTTTGTGGCCTTTAGCACATTTGTTTACAGTGTCTAGCATTAGGAAACACAAGAGTTAGATTTTACAGCAAAAAGCTGGGCAGTGACTGTATTTGCACTTATTTGTTGAAAGGCTAAAATCAAGTGCTAAAGCTTTCACGTGTGCCTTAACTCAGATATTAAACGAGATATTTGCTGATTTCCTGAATTTTAAGTTTAGGTAATTTTATATCTCAAAGAACACTAAATGGTCAACTGAACCCAATTTTGTGCCTAGAAAAAAAGAGCAATGTATCATGAAGAGAACCAAGCTGCTAATGGCTACATGGTTACATTCGGGCCAAATAATACTTTTTTCTAAGAAAACATTTTTGTGTTGAGTTGTAAACCATTTTTAATAAAATGATCTTTTGGCAATTCAAATGCAATGTTAATCTGTCCATTTGTTCTTTTGTAATAACACAAATGTTGGTAGTGTTATTGCAATATCTTCATTATGAAGTGATAGCAAAGTGAGCACTCGAAGTAAACCCCCAGCTGTCCATTAGTCTGTCGCTGCCCTAAGGAAAACTGCCGATCTGACAAGTTTATGATCTGTCTTTGTAGACCACAAGGCCTCTGTGTCTCTGTTAAAGAGAGGCGATCAATAGCCTCTGAGTTACTTTAGCACTTGGCAGCGGCGGACAGCTGATATAAAAGGCCCTTCAAATTGTTGTGAGCATTTCAGAAGGAAGAGTAAGTAAAGTGTGAAAAGATGGAGGCGTAAAGTATGAGTTAAATATACAAAATAGCATGTCCTGAAGTGCAGTGTGTTGAAATAGAATGCAGAAAGTTTGGCATGAAAGAAATCTGCTGTTTCCCGTTCTTGTATACGTTTCCTCTTTTATTCCTCCATGTACGGTGAACATAAATCATTTCATGGTTCTGGTTTTAACTAACTGAACAAAACTGTACTGTGTTATACACAAGGGTAAAACAAATAACAATCCTTTACTGCAAACTAGACTATTAATGGGTTAAAGTCAGCTACAAAACTAATCAAAAGAATATAGATCACAAAGAAGTCTATTTCTAGCACATAATCATCCAAAACATCCAGCGTGGCTACACACTTTGAGGGGCCCTTGACACAATAAATACCTTTATGGCTGCTACACGTTTCAATGTCAGGACCTGACTTGTTCAGATGGCAAGAAGCTACTCCAATGCATTTCACGGTTTCAGAGACTTCTGTCTGAGAAATGAACAATCTCTGATCCTTAAAAACAAATATAACATATACTGAAGAAACCTCTCCTCCCTACTAAGTCAATATGGCCTGCATAGTCACAGGTATTTACAGAAGTGCATGAAAGAAAAGGGCTGTAGTTCTTACCCACTGTACTGGCTCACACAGCTTCCCATCTGGAAACCTTGAATGCAAGGTTAAGTTGAATTCACATCCTAGGCAGAGCAGTGGTTGCAGGCTGTTCGGTTGCAAAGAATCCAGAAAGTGTTCCCCTGCATATCTCCCTTCCTTGTCTGCCTCTGTTTTCCCTCTCTGAATGCTCTCACCTGCCTAAGGTAATGAGTGTTTGCCAGCATTGAAGAGCACGCCCACGGTTAGCCAATAAAAGTGCTCTCAGAAAAAGAAAAAAACAGCAAGGATTAACCCTTCACCTGCCAACAAAAAAAGGTCTGCAGAATGACCTGTAAGGCATGACATCACTGACCTGCTGGTCTGTTTACCCACAGACAGCTCAGATTGGTAAGTAACTGAAAATGCTTTTTTTTTAACTACAAAATACATTTGAAAAAAAGTTTTTTTGTATCCAGACGAACAGCTTGACTGCTTAATTTAGAAACAATTTTGGTTGGACAAAATCCAATTTTTAGAAAGGCTTTTGAGTTGCAGTAGTAGGCAGAAGCACTGCTTTTAACAAACAACAAATCTATAAAACCTTTTAACTGTAGAGACCTAGTTAATAACAATCACACTATCTTTTAAAGACAACGTCCTATTCCTTAAATGTCTGCGTGTAAACAACATTTCACCAACACAGGAGTGGTTTAGTTATTCTCTGTTTATGGGTCAACTCAAATCCATGTGCCAATACCTGAGATAAACATCAAATACACAGGGGAGTAACACTGTAAGCTACTACCAACACACTATGTGAATAACTTAGTTACTCATTGACACGTTCACAGTTAGGGCTGTAAACAACAAGGTCACAAAGAAAAGTGGCAGGTGTAAAGAAAATAGGAAACGCTAGACCAAAGGTCAGATACTTAAAAGTGTTATGTGTTGAATCTGAAACCACAGTGAAGTAAGTTTGTGGCTAGACAGAATATATGTATCTTCTAACCTATTTAAAAAATTGTACTAAGCGCTTTTTCAACGATTAAATCAAAAATGTCAAAAAGCAGTTTTTGTGAAGAGACCGATGTTCCCTAGTGTGCATTAATCAATACAAAATATATATATATATTAAGAATGTGTAATACTGCATCGGTTTGTCTTTATTGCCAACATCAGCTAGGAAAACAAAACTCTGTATTGATGTTAAAAAACTGCTTTGAGGTCGCAGACAAACAAATGTAATTTTAGTAATGGTTATCCTCGGTAGGAAGTGGTTGAAAAAAACAACTCTTCTTTGAATCATGGCATAAAACTTTTGGGTAATGCACTTTAAAATAGTTATAGTACACCGTCATATACCCCATTTGAGCATAACATTACCTAAATAACTCACATTAATAGCAAAATTAGGAAATACTTTATTCTTGTACTACTTGTAAGCGATGGAAGAGAAAGAAACTTCTGGAAGTAAAAGATGATGCCTAGAGCTGAAACTTTGTGGGGGGAGAAAAAGCAGGGTAGCTAGAAATGAGACAGAATGGGGACGAGCTCTTGACAGAATAAAGGACAGAAATATTCCAGAGTTCACAGTGCTATGGGCTCAAAGTAGAAATATGCGATATGGAAGGCATGGAAAAGGGTAACAAATGACTTGAAATAGAGACGGTGATGGTGGAAATTCATGCTAGATACAGGCAGCATGAGTTGGAAGTCATAATTTGAAGGTGAGGAGATGAAGAAGAACTGAACAAAGGAATGCTGTATGGCATCTATTTAATATTTCTAATTCCTAATCATTTGCTCTGGTATGTTTTTTGACACGTAGATTTAAATTACATTTGAAATACAAGTCTGAAAAAGTCCGGAGGCGGCACACTGTCTCGTTTCAGCTACTTTTCTTTGCCTGATTACAAGGTTTATTTCACTCTGGATCCAATCATGTACATGGCGTATCTGAAGTCCAAATGTATTTTTTCTGCTGTCAACAAACAGTAAGCTTGTAAATTGCTTGCTAAAACATTGATTAACACAAAATGAATGAGTGCATTCTCCATCACAGTGTCTTAAGTGATTAGTACTTCACATTATTAGTGCTTTCACTATTCAGCTTTCCTGATAAATGATGTTTTTTTTCTTGCCCACATCAGCATCCAATTGACTGATTGCAATCTAGGAGCATTTCTAAGCACTTAGCTTAATTTCTAAGGCACAACAAGTCATGTTCAGCAGAAACCAGCTTTTAATTTAGAACAGGAAATACAGTGTATCCGACACATCTGGGTTATTTGTATCTGGCACCATTAGTCACACTGCAGGAAGCTTACCCCCAGAAGTTAAACTGTAAGGGCAACAGCAGGTCACAAACCGATAATGAACTCATCATGAATAATACTGTGACTATTGGTACAACGATCACTGTGAGTGAGTGTAGTATGTGAGGGTGTGTGCATATTTTAAAGGTAATATGCCATCTAAAGTAGTGATTAAAAGAGCAAAGGTTGATCCCACTGATGTTGGATGACTTGTAACACACTGAGGATCCCTCCTGATGGGAGAACCGCTGAGCACAGAGCCTGCAGCTCAGGTAATAGATGGCATTAAGGAAGAGACCTGTAGAGTCCATGCAGTCGCTCGGGCAAGTGGTTGAGCAGACATGCCACATTAAGATCAAACACCTCTAGAATCTGTAATAAGGGATCTGTATGATGGGGGAGAAACATCCCTGCTCTTTGGAGGAAGCAGCTGGCAAAGTTGGAGCATGCTAATTTCAAGCTGGGTGCCATGAATGCTCTGAGGGAATCCATGTGGGTGATAGTAATAAGAGCAGTGATGTGAAATCATTAATTAGATAAGCAAGAGGTTATATAGGAACATATGAGTGGTTAGATAGGTACAAATCATTAAACTACAGGTCCTAATAAAACTATGTGTTGAAACGATTTATGTTTAAGCAATATAACAGCTCAAAGTATCAATCACCCTTTAAATCCCTGTTAGCTTATTTTCTGTTGAAATCACTTCAGGTTAATCTTTCTAAAGAGCATCATAACTGCATTCTGTTCTGGGGCAACAATCCTACAGGTTTTGATCTACAAGTGTGTACTTGACCCTAATTAATCCTTACTTATTACAAAGGACAAGTTTCCCATGACTACGTCTATTTGGTTGGAGATTAATTGGGAGTCTTCTGCAGTCTTCAGTCATTGGGAATCTCTTAAATAAAACAGTGGTGTCAGGAGTATTTGAAAAAAACTTAGACAAATACCTGAGATCCTTGCTGATGACATCACTTCCAGTGTTGTGAGAGGGTGTTGTTCGCCCGGGGCTCAGAGGTCTGCATTCCTTACTCTCATCAGATGTCAGCAGTGCATTTTCTCTGCACTCCTCCACTCGTAGTTCTCCCTCCTCTTCACCTGGGGTGCTGCCATTTTCTGGTTTGTAGGTGAAGATGATTGTCGGCTTCTGGGTGGGATCCTCTGGCTTGGCCTCGGTGAACCAGTGGTGCTGTTGGATTGGTGGTGGTGGAAGCATGTGAATGACTGTTCCATCAAGCCCACTATCTTCCCTTTTTCCTTCTCTTTCTCCGCCCTTTCTCTCTGCTCATCCTCATCTTTCCGCCGACGAAAAAAGCTCTTAAAGGAGATCCAGCGCTTGGGTTTGGCGCTTTCATTTGAAATACGTCTCCCCTCTGCACCTGGACTCGCTTCAACTTCACTTGGTCGTACAGGAGAACTGGAGGCAGAGCTCTTGGTCCAGTTGCCAAAATGTCTTTGCAGGATGTTAGATGCGTGATAAGGGGAAGACGTAGATCTAGGAGGAGGGAAGGGGGCATTGGGCTCTGACCGGGGGCTGGAGAGTGGGACAGCAGCAGAGGCACTCTGGGATTTAGATAACACTTTTGTGGGCGTTTCTTTCTTGGGTTTGGAAAGACAGCCATCGGTTGTTGAAAAGAGAGACTTGGGTCGGGTGAGGGTCTCCTTCATGGCATCAGGTGGGAGGGCATACAGCTCCTCAGAACTGTCGGTATAGGCTTGTGCGGAGGGCGACTCTGGAGGAGACAAGGGAGGATGAATGGAAGCCACAATCTGTAAAAGCACAGCACTGGCCTCCTCCCTTTGGCTTACCACTACCACAGAAGACAAAGCTAAGTCTGTATGATCATCTTTATTGTCTCCACTTGTCTTGCAAGTATGTGTAACAGCATTGGCAGTTGGGCTGGCTTTAGGTAGGTTTGCAGTATTGGCAAGAATTGCAGGGGAATTTGTTTTTGTAGTGGACGAGAGGGCGCCAACGGTGTAGCTCACCACAGTGCTTGTCACAGTGCTAGAGTCTGTAGTGGTTCTAGGTTGGACATTTGGGGCTTTTGACGCTGCCTCAGGTGGACATTTTGTCTCTTCAGAAGACGCTCGCTCTGATGTGCCTCTACCAGAGATAGTTTTCTCTGTGGAGGAGGACTGGACACTCTCAGAGGATCCAATCTCTTCATAGGTATGGCTGGCCACTCTACTGCCCACCGCTTTTGGCTGTGGGATTTCCCCACTGAGTCCCAAGAAGCTCTTGTACACAGCTAGGTTGTCATATGCACTTGGATTGATAACAATAGGTACCTTAACGGCATTCTTGGAGCTGCGGGCATAAGCTGGTTCATCTCGAATAATAATAGGAAAAGGAGGCATGCCGGCATTATTGAAACTGTTAAACTTAATCTCTGAGAAGTTGGAGGATTTCACAGGGACAGTTCGTGAAGAAGGTAGCCCAGCGATGGGAGAAGTGGGAGCTGACTTGTGGCTGCAGTGTTGAGTAGTGATGGAGGGGCCAGCATTATTCCTAACCCCTAGATCCACTTTAGGTATTTTTTGGCGAGGACTTGTGCTGGATGTCCACACTTCTTGGTAGCGTATGTTCCCTGATTTCTTCCGGGAGTTACCTGGCAGACCTACAGATGTGGGGGATGTTGGCATCACAGGCGAAGAAGGAGAAAGTGGGGAGGTTGGAGAGAGGGGATGACCTTTAGGAGCGTTACAAAATGATGTGGGGCTGGTAGGCATTGACAGTTTTTTGAGTTTTGGAGTAGAGTCTGAAGTCTTCTCTTCTTTGTTGGCCATGGATGCTGACACGTCCACTACAGTGTAAGGCTTACAAATTAGGGATTTTTCCAAATTCACTATACGGTACGGTTTAGCCTGCTCCTCTGTGGGACTAAAGCTGATGGTGACTGGTTGACCTGGAAGGGCCTGGGGCATAGGCAAGCCTTCTCTTCCTTCCTGGTCTTCTAACCTAATGGCCAGGACAGCCTTGTGTGTTTCAGTCACCTTGAGGGGACTCAGTGCTTTCTGGACGGGCTCCTTTTTTAGAGGCGAAGTGCAGGGGACAGGTGCCTTAGGAGATATGGGAGAATGTAAGCCATTTCGTAGAGCACAGGGAGCACTGCTCCCACTGCTGGAAGTTGTTCGAGAATCTTCTGGTAGCGATGACGATGATTCCGGAGAGGTGGTAGACTCTGAATTTGATAGGAACCCACTGCCTTGCATGTCATGGGTCAGATAGGGAAGAAGCGCCCCATTGGAGTCCAGGGATGGGTATCCATTCAAGATCTCATCATAGCTATCATCATAGTCCACTGCACAAATCCGCTGTAGTGAGCGGTTGCGAAGTGGCACAGTATTCCACTTTTTACCTGCAGCAAAGGGCACCGGAGACAATGTAGCGGCACGGAAAATAGAAAAACGTGGTTGGCCTCGCATACGGATCTCCATGGCTAGTAACTCTTCATCACTTTCATCCCAGCTCTCATGTTCATCATCCCTTTCAGTCTCTTCATCATAATCATCCTCTTCGTCATCATCTTCACTGGAAAACTCGGGGTAGCAATAGCGACCACCCTCTGTGCTGATGACCTTAGAGCCATCGCTAAGGGATACCCGTTTGTGAGGAGTGCCACCACCACCACAGCCGCTGCTTCCCATGGCACGACAGCTGGAGGCTGGAAGGCCTCTTTCCAAGGAGCGTCTGTATGAACTACTAATACGTCCCCAAAACAAGTCCTTGGAACCAGAAGGGTTTGTGGGGCTAAAGCCAGGGCCTAACCCAGCGATTTCCTTGAGGACATCTGTAAGTCCACTGTTGTTATTTCCACTCGGGGTCCTTGGGCTAAATTGTCCATAACCTTCAATCTCCTCACTTCCATCCTCTCCTTCGTTGTTGTTGCTGGGCCCACCAGGCCTCTTACGGTTCATTCCATTGCGATTCCAAACTGTGAAGGCTGAAATGTTGCCTTGTTCTATCACATTTGGTGGTCTTTGTAAATTGCCATCTGAATCCAGTCCTGCAGAGGAGCAGGGCAGCATCATGGTGGGCTTAACCGCAATAGTTGGCTTCTTAGCCACCGGGGGACGTACGTGTCCTGTGCGCGCAGAACCACTGCCAGCTCTCTGGGAGTTGATGGTTAAGTTAGTGTTGGCTCTGGCCCCAGCAGGGGGGGGATTCTGTTGCTGAACTGTCGTAGGCCTCTGCTCAGAAGGAGGCTTCCTCCCACCACTCTGAGACAGAGAGTGCAGACTCTTCGGTTTAAAGCAGTTCTTGCACTCGCCTGGTTTCCACACGTGCTCTGTGAAGGTGCTGCAAGCGGACATGGCTGCTGGTCCCGTGAGGTCAGTGGACAGGAAACCCCTCCATGAAGCTACAGGCTGCAGGAACTGACTGTAGTTCAACACAGATTAACACTATCCAATCCTCAAACGTGTGGGATACTGGACCTGAAAAAGAGGACAAGAAAAAAGGTATTAATAAAAAGTTACTTAATTTGAATTACTTGTTAACTGAATTTTAAACATGTATTTTTGCCACAAATCCATGATGCAAACAAATTGAATGGACTAATTGGATCAAGTTATTTGCAAATATCTCAATACAGGACCAACATACTGATATTATATTGATCCCATTCCACAATAAGTATACTTATCACACAAAAGCTGCACTAAAGTAAAGAGGATACATTGGGGAAGAGAGAGAGAAACAAACACAAACTGTGTGAGGGAGAGACTGAATGAGGAAGGAAGTGCTACATTATCTCCATTAGGTGGCACACTTTCTCTACTTAGCAGCCAATCTATCCTGTGTGCTTCCTCCTCCTTAACCTCAACTGGATCGGAAAGACTAGAAAAGCAGAGGTGCAGAAGTGAAGAGGATTAAGAGAGCTTATTTCTGTATTGCTGTCCTGACTTGTTGTTGTCTGTTTCAGCCAGGCTTACATGATATAAAGGTACTGATACTACTGAGTCAAAAACCTCATTTTCCTAAATCCTACAAACTAGATCAGCTACATGGAAATGGAACCTTTCCCATTTCAGCTGAGTTCACATGCACTGAAGTTTTACAAATGGCATGGTTTTTCAGAGATTTCCACCATAGTGGGCAACAGTTTGTGAGGGCTTCCATTCGTACTGGATAAACAATGAACGACAAGTAGCTCTTCATGCCTATCGCCACAATTGGAGTACAATTCAACCAGACATTATTTCCCAAACACACACGTAACACAATGTGTTTTTAGGCCAGACACTGGACTCTCCTAAACTGTCAATCACCTGCCTTTTCATTTGTTGAAGACCAGATTAAAGTACGAAAAGAGCTTAAAGTAATGAAATAATTTGCAACCAAACCAGAGTTTAGTTGTATTCAATATGTGGATACAATTTCTACACTATTGGATAAGAATGTACAAAAAACATTGAATCTAAAAGCTGGGAAATATGCATGTGCATTGCCGAGCAACAAAGAAAAAACACTTGGGCGCATGCACGGCCACAGGCTATCGGCAACAGCACATTCATATCCAACACATCCTGTTTTCTTGGCCCACTACGTCATACTTTGTGACATCAGGAAACCACCAAATAACCCAGTTTAAGTTAGACCAGAACACTCGTTTAATTTGTGTGTGGAACAGTTATTAGCCGTTCAATCAACGTTGCTCTCAAACCATATTAACATCAACTGGATAATAAGTGGCACGATGCTCAAACTTTTACAGTTAAAGTGAGCTTTGTGAATAACGCTATATTCTATAAATTGGCTGGGTTAGATACAGTACCGTATTCAGCTCTGTTTGACATGTAAAGGCTGCCAGTCTATACACATAATGTAGTGTGTGACGTCACAGAAAAGGGACGTTTAGATATTGTATGACTTTGAAAAATGATCATTTAACAAATAAACATATAGTTGCCACAGACAATGCACTCTATTCTTAAAGAGTACACCATACAGTCATTTAAAGATGGCATTAAGATGCTTATAGACACTGACCTCCATCTCTTCTGCTATATACTAATCAACACTGTGCCTGATGATTAGATCCTTTTATGCCCAAACCTTCATTTCACCACATAAAGCTGGAATCAGAATACCTTTATTAGTCCCACAGAGGGGAAATGTACATTGTTACCTAAGTAGCATGCATTAAAGATAACAAACGATTATAATAAAAAAAGTTGCACAATTTACAAAAAACACATCCTGTAACAGTTCTGAGGATTAAGCAGCAGCCAGGTATATATTGCAGTTATTAAGGGCATATATATATATATATATTGCACATAGTTGGTGGTTAACAACAAGGAGCTAAGGCTATGATTTACTGCAGGGCTGCTCTGGTCTTCTCACTTATCTAACAAGGTCATAGGTGTGGGATCCTGTACGGAAGGATGTTACCATGACAACACCCTGGACCTGCCCAGGGCGAGACACAATAAACGCAGGAACGCCTGAATCAAACTTTGCTGACCGAGCTGAGATGGGCGGGGGGGGTTTTTATCCTGTTACACCGCATCGACCTCATCCTCACAGGAAACAAAGACTGTAATTCAAATAATATTATTCATAACCTGTGGTGATGGGACACGTAAGCACTGAACATTTCTGTGGCAGACTTTCAAAAACTTCACGGAACAATGAAAGTACAGCTCGAGAAAAATGAATAACTGGGTCCAATATGTCTGTCTCTTTATGGACGTGTTGCTCCTTAGATCAAACAAAAGCAGCATTTTAAATCATCCTCACTCATTTTGTCAACCCCATGAACCCATTCTCTTTGAAACACAGCTGGACTAAGTTAGGATTTTATTGCGAGTAAAAAAAAGACAGCAGTGGAAGACATAAAACAAGTGGTTTGAGTGGTATTAACATGGATATTTCAAACATTTGAAGAAAAAGCTGAAAAAAATATTTTTATGCGATCTAAACCAGACTGACTTCCTTTGTAACTCCATTATTTTTCCCCGACAGACAGCAGAGGGAACAGTTTTCTTTTGAAATCAAGATAAAGCCTCCTTATTGTGTTTTCTGTCTCCGAAGCAGCTAGATGGAATTATGAAAAGCAGCTTCCAGGCTGCATGCTAATAAGATCATTCCGGTTTTCATGCCTTTGTGTTTCTGAAATTGTTCTGAGACGCAAGAAATATCCAGTATGTGTCACCTACATTTTTCCACCGGCAGTAACCCCCAGTGCCGGATGTGAAAGAATATTTTACTTTTCGCCCAGTCACCATTTCAATTCTGTTGTTGTTTTTGATTTGTCCTTCCCTCCACAGAAAGAGCTGATATGACACTCCCTCCACCAGCCAGAAAAAAAATGCACAGATATTTTAGTTTCTCATTAAGTCGAAAGGAAAATAGTAGTGCCATGTTTGCAAGACCCCACAACATTTAATCTGGATGACAGTTGTACCTTAGGGACAGCAACATCCCATCTGCCCAACAATCCTACGCTAAATCATGCAGTCCAGTATTTTTAGTTCACACAGCTCACAGTGTGGGGCGCATCATTAAAATATGATAACTCCAGACGGCATACCGAGCGTTGGGAAACCTCTCTGAAATGAGAACCCCCTATTGCTTATATAATCGTCGTAGTTTGAACATGAAAAAGATTCTAACTGCGGTTTTACTCATTGCAATATAAGTGTTTCTACTTGTGGCAGTCAGCCAAATAATGGACTGCTATTTTTGCGTTCCTTTCATTATGTAACACATATTACACAACATAATAGAAAAGGGATGAATTACACAAAAGCCTCCAGGCACATTTGCAGTACTACAAATGTGTTGCATAATCATACAAATGCAGCTTCAAACCCCTGCAATATTATAGAGATGTTTGCTCCCCTTAGGTGGGATTGTACTATAATATTGACGGCGTGATATTGATCTAGTCTTTGCGTGTGTCCACAGCGTGACTGCAACATATTTGATTGGGGAGATATGAAGCAGCACTAAGGCGCGGAGAATATTGGGAAACAGGCTGCAGTTGCACACACTTCCAATCCTTCTGCTTCTACCTTTCCACCAGCTTCTTTTTTTTATTTGACTCTGAAATACTAAGGTTAACTTGTACACACCTCTAACACTGATCAGTAGCATTGATTTAGTATATAATTGCTTTATAGATACAAAAAACATTCAGGTTAAAATGTGTCTCCATTGGTGAAACCTTCCTTCTCTAAGTCTTATTAGTCATTCTCCTCAGTCTGGTTTTTGTTTATCACTGCCTTGCTTGTCATGAATATTTGATGAGGCCGAGGCAGTAGTGTCGATAATTTAAAAAGATCCCATATGTAAAAAAAGACTGATGACTTTCTAAGGGAAAGGAACGCCTGCTCTGCATGAAAGATGAATGTGTTTTGTAAATGAGATCATTTGTGCTCAGAAGGAAATGTTCTTACTTTGATGTAGTGTTCACACGGGATTGAATAGTAACAATGATGCCAAATTTGGTTAGACTGAGTCTCAAATGTCCACAAAGGATGTCAAACTTCATGTTTATCATCATATTATGTACGTTCGAAATGTAACAGCTTGTGTATAAGAAGAAGTGTATTTGTGTGTCAGGAAACTCTTCTGCAAAAACACAAAATGTATGTTCCATAACTGAATTGTCTGCACATCAGTATAATGCATTCTGTTTCTGTTTAAAGCAATAAATACAGTCAAAACAAAACATGAAAAAAGGCTTGAAATCATTGAAAGGACTATATATATAGATTCATATGTTTTAAGTAAGTCTTCAGCCGAGTTTTCAGTGTGTGGCACATTCATTTTTTCCGTGTCTACATCTTACATCTACTTGTGACATGTCTGTGCAGTGTGAGGGATCTCATTCCCTGTGGTGAGTCAACAGGTCACCTGCAGCGTGAGTGAGAGGAGAAATAATTACGTTTTAACATTCAGCACACATGCACAGAGCAGCTCTCAGTACAAGGACCACACAGGGAATTGAGAGCTCGTGTGAACATGTGTGTGTGGACTATCTTAATGTGAGTCAGGAAACCTTTATTCCTTTTGGAAGCATTTCAATGACATTTGGAGGATAGCATGCCCGTTTTATTTCATCTAAAAAGCAATGAAGGATTCTCAGAAGGGAATATGTGTTACTGCTGAAAGGAAGCACACATTGGCAGGCACACAAACACATCTTTCTGAGGCAAGTAGCTGTAAAAGGTGAAAGGTCAGCTGACAGATTCCTCACTCATTATCCCTCTCTTACCCTCGAGTTTGTCTTTCTGTCTGTTCCTTTCCTCTCCTGCTCCTTTCCTCTGATTACTAACTTCTTACTTCTTGACTGTGTTTCTCCAAATTGTATTCTTTCAAAGTTTTTCTTTGTGGTTTGTCTTTTCCCCTCTGGCTCCTCATTTCCCACTCTCTTGATTTCTTGTTCCTACCCACTCACTTTTTTTTTAGGCGGTTTATCTTAAGGCTTTTTTCAATTTGACTCTCTGAGTTATTGAGAACATGCCGTCTTTGCCTCAGACAGAACTTCAACAAAAGTTTGGCAGACCTATATCGTGCAAATCGATACAAACAAAACTCAAACTTGAAAGAGACCACACACAAACAAGCAATAAAAAACATAGTAGCAAACCCTGAGCAGGAGGAACACACACCAGCCAAACTTAAATATTGTGAACACTAAACATAAGGTTTGACTTGGGACATCTATTTCCTGATGAGTAACTTTTGGACCTTTTACAATGATATTATCAAACCATCCCGTACTCCCTCTAAAATGCTGAAACCAGTGGTGCCACTTGTGGCTTGCTCTCAATAACCAACATCTGAAAGTAACAAACCAGACACACAGATAAAGACCGTCACAATTTACCTCATAAAATAGAAACACTGTCAACAATGAGACTGGTCCCTGTTGATGCTCCTGCACTTGCTGGCAAACAGTTAGCCTCTAAGATGAGATGCAGTGTTGGTCCCTCGATCAGTGACCATCTGCTCCTGATCTGATCGCAGCAAACACGGCCTGGGTCAGAGCCAGGAGAGACATCACACACCACCTGCTGCTCGGTGCCACCCCCACCCAGACACCAGCACCCTGGGGCCGCCAGAGAGACCCAGACGTGTACTAGTCTAGGATAAGAAGAACTTCTGAGGACGGATAGAACTTTATTTATTGAAAGCTACCCAGGCGAGACTTTTGCACAACACATTTTCCACTGTGTGTGAAATCAATACAGCAGCAGTGAACCAGCCCTCTGCAATAAGGTGTTTCCAGCCGTGTGCAATAGGAGAAGAGAAAGATATCCTCTCAGCATGAGCACCCATCTCCATTTAACCACCGACTATCACACAGAGGAGAAAAAACAGAGGGCATCTCTTCAAGTATATACTTTTGTTCAATATTGTCTTTTAACTGCATCCCAAACTATTGTATCTGGAGTTTGCTGTGGTTACAGAGCAGTTTAGTACTTTTATTTTTTTGTTTGAATAACAATAAGACATGACATTTATATTGCGCTTTTCAAAGTGCTCAAAGATACTTTCAAACAAAGGAAAGATCGCACCAAGTGTATTGTCTTTCTCAGTTTGCAACATAACAGTTACACAAAGGAACGTTTTTGAATATAAACAGCCGATTTCTTGACACCAACTATTTTACCATCCTTTCATCTTACACAACTGAGGCCTCGCTCATCACTCATCAATGATTAGTTGTAGCTCACTGAACTGACATGCCGGGGAACTGCTCACTCTCAGGGTGATAAAGCATTTGGGAGCTGTCAGAGACAAACTGTGAGGATGTCACTGAACATTTAGCAACCGGTACATTTCAGCCATCTTATCCCCGTTTCCACCTGGTTAGATTGATCTTGACTCAGGCTGAAGGGTGTCTGGCTGTTTGACTGGAGAAAGATGATTGGATAATGGTGACTATAGGTGTGTGAAAGTAACTTCAAGATAAATAAGCATCCAATTTTTGCTTGAACATGCCCTGTTCTCAAAATCAAAAGTTGCATTTAAACACGTAGAATCGCTACCAATCTTATTGACATGCAGCCAAGTCCTCCATGCAAACTACCACTCCATCTGGAGAGAGATGGAGGGTTTGAGGGGTTAGGGGGGTTAACATGTTGTCACCTTGAGGCGAGGCAGGCAGATCTCTCCGCATGATTAACAAGTCCTTTATATGTCCAACAGGTAAAAAATTGTGATATATGGTTTTGTAACCATTGCTACAAGGTGCACTTCACATGGTTTATGGTTTCCGGATACAAAGTATGTAACATACTGGTGACATTTAGAGAACAGCATTCACATAGGGCATAATATGAGGTACTGATACATACTGTGCCAGTGAAGAGGGGGGTACACTGTTAAACATGGGGGGATTTGCAATAAGAAAAATGACCAATGATAGGAATGAGAGGTGGGATGTAAAGAAAGTGAAGCATCAAAGCCACAGACAGAAAATTCAAGTTAGAATTTCATATCAGGTTCCACCGTATTCTCTTCTCCACAGAGAGGCAATGTTTTCCCCTGAGAAAAGTCAGTACGCTGAGGAGAGAAGCTCATTTCCCACCCAGAGCACGTTCATAGAGAGGCTGGGACATAATAGTGGAATAACTGAGGCTGAAAGCTGAAAACATGAGGAGATGGGATGTGGGATTTTCTTTACAGCAGAGGGCTCGAATGATAAGACAGCCGTGGCATTCGGGCAGACAAGAGTAGATTTGAAATTGGAAGTGCGGAGAGAGAGAGGCTAGGCAGTGGGAGAAAGCTGTTGTTTGTTAAAGGAACAGAAAGAGTTTCTGCTATTAGTTATTCAAGAAGAATACACCCTTATTTTGGTCTGACAGTGTTAAATCAAAGATGTTAAAGGAAGCAAAATGAGCCATACATACTTCACTGCTTAATAAGTATGTCTGTGTGTAAATATCGTAGTACTTTCTTAATAAGTCGGTGTTTTAGGATCAGAAAACCTGCACTATGTTGAAGTTCGCTCTGACAGCAGTAAATTAAGGGAAGGCTGCACTTACTGCCTTTTTTCCTCAGATTTTCTCAGCTCATCCCTGGATTTAAAGTGACAACCTTCAAACTTCTCCTAAGCTATTCAAGCATGTCTACCTCAGAGTAAAGTGAGAGGTGCATTGACTAATCTCTTCCCTTAGTCATGTGTGCTGATTGGTGCATAACAAGTCTCTTTCATTTGGGTCTGAATGCAGTATAGGACAGGTAATGTGGAATGACCTATGACAATGACAGGTTCAGTCAAATCTTGCTGAGCCATGTTTGCATGTGTGTCTTAGTATCTATGTGTGTGTTAGTGTGTATGTGTAGAGGATGCTGGCCCCTGCCAAACAGCTTTTCATTTCAGGAGCTAAGCCACCTCAAGTGACAGCTGACTTCCCGACTTTGTTAATTCCCAATTTCTACCAAATGTCATTTTCTGTCCAAAGCCTGATTCTGCCAAAGGGATCCCACTGCACATCACTCCAGTTTCAAGAAGCTTTTCCGCAAGTATGACTGTCACTTAGCTGCTCAATTGAACTTCCTTATAAATGAACAGCTCAAATAAAAAATATTCTCTCATTAATGAGTACTGTGGGGGTTCAATGGGCTGAAAAAACGATTCAACCCTGCTAAGAGGCTTGTGAAAGACAGACTTGGAAATGCACATGAGCCATGTCAGCAAAACAAAGAGTATTATTCTAGGACAAATACATGAAGTGGCATGGGCTTATCCATTTAATAACCAAGGCCGAGGCTTGAAGTTGCATGATTGGGTTATCATTCTGTGTCATCTCTCTTATAAGTATTACAAGTCTGCTATAGTCTACTATTTCCTGATCCTGTTTTGGCTGTAATAGCTTGTATAAACACACATATCAGCCTCTAGCTCATATTAGAGAAGGTAGCTGCAGGGGGGCGTCCCCATGTGTGTAATCCGATCTTTTTTATGAGATATACACTCGTGTTTGCAACAATTGATTAAACAACAGTTAGTGAAACAAAAGATGATTTTCCCCTAGGGATGTAACAGTACACAGTGACAGTTTGGTTCGGTTTAGGATTTTAGGTTCAGCTCACGATGAAAAAGGAAACGCAGAAGTATCCCTTTTTATTTATTTTTTTAATGACAGTTTAATGTGTCCAAAAATCCTCTGGCTAAGGACTGAGTCACCATTTTGTCGACTAGCAAATTTGGAAAACCTTGAATAAAGAACATTTTGAACACTTCAGCCTTACAGTTATAAGTGCTCTGCATACAAGGCTGCAGAGAGAAAACAATTCTGGAAGAAGACCTTCACAACGCAGCCACGGTCGGGTAAAACACAGCTCCAACTACACTTCGCTACAGAGTTATGTCCCGAGAAACGAGTAGTACTGAGAGACATGGTATGTGATCCACAGAATTTCCCCCTGAGAGTTAGTTTCACAATCCAAACAAGTCAGAGAGCTGACAACACAGACCACCGAGGAAGCCTGACAAGGGAGAGGAGGAGAGGAGGTGAGGAGATGAGGAGGCTCACGGGACTCAGCTGATCCACTTCATTTCAGCTCCTCCAAGAAACGTTTTATGAGCCAATTTCTGGATATATGTTATAAGTAATGATAGCCAATGTGGTAACAATCTGCAACTTAGTACAGATGGATGGAGAACATAAAGCTCCAGAAGCTGTTATGGTCCTCAGATATAATACCCATTTCATAAATAGAATTACAAGTAGAAACAGTGGAATATTACTATCCAACTCCACACATATGGAAATACAAATAATCTATCAGCCATCAACAGTCTTCCACAGCTTTTATTGTTGAATCTGAAATCTGGCATAGCAAACATTGTACTTATTGGTGGTTTGAAAGACAATTCTGCCATGCAATGATACATAAGATGGATTTAAAATGCTTGAGAAATGTTTTCTTTGTGGTTTGCCCTTTCCAGTGTTCCTGCTGCATTGTGGGCTCATCCATATTAATGAAACACAAGATGGACTGAGAGTAATGGACTGAATCCACTGTGATATACTAAGTGGTTAGACGGCTGGCTCTGTGCATTTGTTTGTCTGTGTGTGTGTGTGTGTGTGTGTGTGTGTGTGTGTGTGTGTGTGTGTATGAATGAATGAAGGATATTGGGTTGTGTGTGATTTAGTGTGTAGCAGTCTGTGTGCATGATTTGTGTGTTCCTGTTTCTAACATTGAATACATCATCAAAATGAACTGAAGTAATACAACTTGTTTGTGTCGTTCCTGTTAGAGATTATAAATAGTTGTCAGTCACTTGAATGCCTCTTAGTCCTAGGTGTTGGAAAGCATTTACAGGGAATGCATGTTTGATGCGAACCAGCTATTGATTTTTAGGCTCTAATGTAGTTTCATTACTGTCAGATGAACAATTCTGTCTATTTTATATTCAAAGAAAATAGTTTTTTTCTTTATTGACTAAGGTTTTAGCTCAGGTGAAATGTATTGCTGCTAAAGATCGACCATCTACTGCAGAACGAATACCTGCAGTGTGTATTCAGAACTGCTCTTTTCGCAACATTTGCAAAGGCATGCTCTTCAGTTCGTTCTAGCCTCAAGTCTTCCCAGAGTAAACAAACTAAAGACATGGACTGAAGAAGCCCTTTCAGCGGTAGTGGTGAGAGACAGCGATGAGTGATGTGACCACCAAACGGCCTCATTATAAGCTCACCTCCCAAAGCTCATTTACTGACAGATTGGACTTGGAACAGCGAATGCAGAAAAAGACGAAACTGTCAAAACAACGTCCTTGCTGCAGCAGTAAAGTTCAGTCATTAGCAGCTGGCAGTTCCAACTGTCAGGTCTTAAACATCCCCACACAATGGTAAGAAGCTGTTTAGTTTCAACATGGCCAATGGGGATATAAAATGTAACCCTACCACCTCTTTCAAAACTTTGATTTGTTTTTTATTGTTGGTTCTAAAAAAATCAAGTTTCCAGTAGCAGGAGCATGTGTATCTGGAATGTAGGATCTTTAGTTTTCATAATTGATTTTAGCTAAGTTAATAAAAATACAAATCTGTCCTTTAGGGAGAAGGCTGCCAGTAAGAGTCACTGTGTTCAGCCTGAAGGCTCTATAAGCCCTTCCTGAACATATTCCATGCAAAGAAGATGGCAATATAATTTAATAGGTTTTCAGTTACACTCCATGGGCAGGCATTGCTCAACTGGGGCTATTGGGGTAAGAAGGAGAGAGACAGAGAGTCAGTGGCAGAAAGTCAATGACAAAGAGGGAATGAAGGAGAGTAAAAGAAGAAAAAAGAAAGAAAGCAACAACATTCCAGAGCAGTGTTTGGGATTGTAAAGCTCTGGGAGCGTTGCTGCAGTGTGGCCTGGGAAAGAGCCAGTGCTGGTCTCTGGGGGGGGGCAACCCGCCGGCCTCCAGACAAACACCAGCAAAGTGGCAGCGCAGAAACAGCCAGATGTGCGGGAATGCATTATAGACACACAACAGCTCAAAGATTTATACACACACACACACACACACACACACACACACACACACACACACACACACACACACACACACACACACACACACACACACACACACACACACACACACACACACACACACACACACACACACACACACACACACACACACACAATAAATATCTCCCACATGGAAAACGTGATACTTACTCGAATGAAATGAATCGTGAAACATTTGTTAAGTTTTTGAGTATCATAACGCCTACGCTAAAAACATGAACTGAGATTTTACGGTACTTTTCCTTATACTTGCAAGTATGCTGCATCTCTTTTGACTCCACTTCGAGCGATAGAAGTACTAACAAAGAATTACTAACAAAGCACTTATATACTAACAAAGGACTGGCTTATCTAAAGCCAGTTGAGTAGCACTTGAAATGTTTTGGCTCTATGAAACCTGATGTACTTATATGATTCTGTTTTCTTCTAGTTTGTATCTTCTTGGTCGAATGCACTTATTGTAAGTCGCTTTGGATAAAAGCGTCAGCTAAATGCAATGTAATGTAATGCTGGATGTAGAAATACATTTAATAAAACTTAAAAGTACAGAAAAAGGACAAATTATGCTTTGAGGAAAACTGGAGTAGCAACAGGGAATGGTTATGGAAAAACACATGTATAATGGATGGTGCCCTGAAGAATCACTGTACTGTAACTGTGTTCAAATATACTGTATGAAATAAATAAAATATATAATTTAACTCAAAACTTTAAAGAATGTTAACTTTGCTCATTTTAGAAAAGAGTATATTTATTTTTAATAAAAGTGAATATTAAACAATCTCACACATTTTAAGTGTCCATTTTATAGATGCATCTAATATCCTGGTTTGCAACATCCAAAATCCTCAATTCAATCTGAAATGATCAGATATTTGTGTATACTTGGTGCCATTAAATACGATCCATTGAAAACAAACACAAGGCTGCTTTTGTAACGCTCCCGCCTGCTGACACACATGTATATATGTGCATAACTTCTACCTGATCACATAAATCCTGAATGGGGACAACATGTTCCTTGTACGCCAGGAAATCACAGCGAGTGCTGCCATAGTGATCACAAAGTCTCTATCACTGGAGCAGGTAGAAATGTGCAACCTGATATCCCAGATTAGAGACTTGGCTCTGCACTTTCCAACATTTGCAGAGCTATTTGTGAAAAGGGAAAACATCTCCACTTTCCAAAGTCATGTGGATGTTATGGTAGCTTTTCCCCTTAATAATACTTCTATAGGAAGCCCCTTTGGTAACAAAACTATAACAACCAGGAAAAAAGGTCCCTTTAACATAAACCACAAAGAACACAGTCAGGAGGAAGGTGGTGAAACAGATCTAGAGTCTGCTCAGTGAACAAACCCCAGAGGAATTATCCTTGCAACACTTCTTGGGCATGTTTTATAACCTCCTTGCAAATGCTGGAAAAGCAGAAAAAGACATTTGAAAGAAGCTCAGTCACTGTGTTTATGTGCTGGTCATGCATCTGGAAATGCACCACAGTCAAATCATACAAGCTGAAAACCTTGAGTTAGCACACTTGAGTTAGCACACACAACAGCAGCAGGTCTATAGAAATGCACAATCCGGCTGTGGGGCTATAATAACACATGTCATCATCAGATTTTCTTCTGTCTCTTACAGTATGCTCTCTCTCTCTCTCTCTCTCTCTCTCTCTCTCTCTCACCCACACTGCCACACCAGCACCCTAATACTCTCTTTCACACACACACACACACATATGCTGATTCGCTCCCACTCTTTGCGCTCTGGTGTGAAACTGACACGGTGATTAGCCGGGGGCGGGTGATGACTGTGGAGAGTTCATGGAGGTTTTCTCCCACCTGACTAACATCCTCCCCTCTGTTTCCCCAACAGCATGGCAGCAGCAACGATCAAACATACGAGTAGAGCATCGCGCTGAGAGCTGCATATTCCTGGGACGCCGGTGGAAGTGCAGAAATCAAAAATCAGTCGGGATCAAAGAAAGTTATTTTGGCTTGAGCACTGAAAACTACGCACACTTGTCAAGACTGCCTGCACGAGCGGCCGGTGACAGCACGTTCCCTTCCTGTCAAAAAGTATACTTTTATTGTGATACCTTTGATATATTAAAGCTTACATTTTTGACAGCTTCTTTCTCAATGTCTTTACTCTATTCAAGATCTAAAACAAGCAGAGAAGTAGGACAATAAGAGAAAATAAATGTTGTTTTTTTAAATCAGTTTCATGTATGTAGAATGAAGCCAGCAAGGAACAAGGGCAGCACATTAGCTTTAGCTGGATCTGTTGCAATGCTTCTCCTTATGTTACAATGGTTAAAATAACGTTTTTGTTACAATGGTGTCGAAATATTTTAACAAACAATAGTGTTTGGTGTGGACTGGTACCTGAGAGGTGACAGTTAACCTCTTAGGTCCTGCCGAGGTGTACTTGAGCAAGGCACCGAACACCCAAACCATGGGCGCTACTATGGCAACCTCTTTGCTCTGACACCTCTCCATAAATGCATGTATTTGTGATGGTGTGTATTTTGGGCCCTATATGTGTGTGTCTGTACTGTAACTGGTTAACAGCAGAGTGAAAGGCGTGTGGCGCAGTGGATAGAGCGTTGGTGTTTGGATCAGGGGGTCACAGGTTCAAACCCCACTGCAGTCAGCATGTCGTTGTGTCCCTGGGCAAGAAACTTCCCCCCAAATTGCTCCTGTGGGGATTGTCCACAGTATTGAGTATGTAAGTCGCTTTGGATAAAAGCGTCTAACAAGTAACATGTAATGTAATGAAAAGTGAACTCCCCCTAGGGAAATAATAAAGTATTTCTTCTTCTATTTACCAGTACCAATACACACGGTAAGAAGATATAAAGCGCTTACGTAAATGTTAAGATGCATTACAAGAAACGATTACTTCTGGCACTTATTCAACTACTCAGGCCTTAATGAGCCTTTCTGCAGTGCTGTATGTGCCTGAGAACAGATTATATAGGCAGGATATATAGGAAGCTACAAAACAGAAAGCGCCCGGAGACAAAACCGAAGCTGCTGGAGAATCATGTCCTACTTTCGTGGAAGAATAATCGACTGCTTCTGCTACGGTGCTGCACTGGAAGAGAAATGAGAAGGGGGGGGAACAGATTTGATAACAGTCCCCAATTACCACCACTAAAAAGAAGCTGTGTTTCTGTGAGTGCAAAAATGATCTTCACTTTAGGACTATGTTAGGCTGACTGTAAAAGGAGGACAGGCTTATTTCACTAATGATTTAACCATGGCTGTGTCTGTTTCTCTGGAGAATGGCTATGCTAATCCAAAAGTCTGATTCCACTCTGGAAAACATTTACAGCTGTCTTTTTGCGTTATGTGAAACCATGAGTTTTATTCCAAAATGGAACAGACTTTGATAATAAAAAAAAAGGAAAAAACCCTCAATGAAAGGAGATAATAAAATCATTGTACTCCATAATGAGTTTCAGCTTCATTTCAAAGATTAACTCCCATGAGTTGCCATTCATTGTCTCTTAAAACTTTAAAGGTCCCCTATTATACTGTTTTTCATCAATATATTATAGGTCTCAGTTATATACAAAACATGTCTTTGAAGTGTTTGGCTCGAAACACCAAACAGATCATTGCAGCATCCCATAATCCCCTCTGTTTCAGCCCTGTTTCAAAAGTGCTGATTCTCTGTCTGTTACTTTAGATGAAAATAAGGAGCCACTCCCCACGCCCCTCTGAGAGATATTTGGTTAAAAATAACTCAATGGTGCTCTAGGAGGAGATTCAGGTGATAAGGTGGGCGGGTGTTACCTTGGTTGGTGATTGGCTAATGGTTACACAAGCCAAAACATCGTTATGACATCACAAAGTGGCCAAAATCTGATCAGCTCATTTTCAGACAGGTTTTTATATAAATGGATCAGGACAAAAAGTGAGAGAATCTTTTTTCCTGAAACTTTCAGAGTCTCTTTACACAGAGGGGACACATGGTTATGTAGAAAATAAAGGAAAAAGTGGATTTTGCATAATAGGTGAACTTTAAGTAAAAAATGAACCACTCCAGAAAGAGGTTATATAAATAGTAGTGGGGTAAGAGCCAAAACAGCTGCGTGGACCTGACCTGACCTACATGAAAAACTATTTTTTTTTATGGGATGGCAGGTAGCTATAAAAGAAATCATAATAGTAAACAAAAACCCTGACCAGTCCATCTGTATTGTGCAGTATGTATGCAGTATTTTCTAGAAGCTAGTTTTGGACAGATAGACAGTTTTCACTTGTTTTGCAATGGGAGCAGTCATTCCTCTTAGAGGCTTTGAGGAAGATGATTAGATGTATTGGAAGCTGCTGGCATCAACAGCTTGGAGAGCAGTACCACATCATCCAATAACATTGAACACAACACCTCCCTGCTCTTAACTGCCAAGTGCAAAACAAACCAGCGGCAGCAGCAGAAACTAATGGAGAGCAGAGGAGGCGGAGGCAGCGGGAGAGAGCTAATGCCATCCTCCACAACTCACACTTCCAGGTGAAACGCTCAGTGGGCGAAGTCAAGAAGCTGCCTGCAGGTCAAACGCTTTGAACGAAAGAGCGAACATATGCTTTGTAGAGAATTTCACCTCTGTCTTTACCTGACAAGCATTTTTTATCCTCCTCTGTTTCTCAAACCAGCCTGAAACCATGTCAGTTTGTGCATGTGTGTGTGAAACCGAGCCTCATTAAAAAGGAACATTTCCAAAAATAGGATTTCACACACTTCCTGGTTGTGAGGGGGAGTTTTGCTGGTAGCCAGTGATTTCTGCTGACTACATGTATTCTTTTACATGAGATGAAATAATAATGGACATGTGCAATCATCATATCCTCCAATGAGGCTAAATAATTATTTTAAATAAAACTTGTCAATCTAAATAAATATGGCTGCACTTTACATCCTTAAACCTATGGTAAGGACTTTCTTTCCATGTATTTCTTGTCCATCCCAGACTATGCATTGTACTAATAAGGTCCTAAATAACTGCACGTTATTATCTTCCAATACACTTCAAATTGAATGTGTGTGTGCGCCTTCAAGGCTTCAAGAAAAAGCTAAAGTAACAGACAGAACCAAAGAGAAAGTAGTTGTTCTGATGTTCCTTTGTGAAAGGTCAAGTGCAGCACATCAAGTACCTGTTGTTATCACACACACACACACACACACACACACACACACACACACACACACACACACACACACACACACACACACACACACACACACACACACACACACACACACACACACACACACACACACACACACCACACACACACACACACACACACACACACACACACACACACACACACACACACACACACACACACACACACACACACATCTGTGGAGACAGAGCACACAGAGCAGGACCCAAACCTGCTGAGACACAACAACACAGATGGCTGCTTTCTGCCCAGCTGGCACTGAGACACGAGGAAACAGAGATCATTAGAGAGGTAATAGGTTCATGGCAATGTTAGCAAAGGTAGGAAATAAATGCTCAGAAGTTCAAAAAGGTTTTCAGTTATAAAGCTGCAATAATTAAAATGGTCATATCGACAACAAATGCAATAACTATGTGTGATGTGGAAGTGATTGGCCTCAATGGGAAACACATGGGGTTTAAAATTGTTTTCCTAACTTTTTTTCCAGCTCATCCAAAACTACAAGGACTTTAACTCGGGCTAGGAAAACTGATCACATCGCACTGATCATTGCCACCTTACACAGGCTACCTGTTGCTTTGAGAATAGATTTTAAAATGTTATTGCCAAATAATAATGCCTTGAGAGGCCTGGCCCCAAGTTATTTATCTGACCTTTTACGGCCCTATCCTGCACG
Organism: Dissostichus eleginoides; assembly: GCA_031216635.1. Lineage (NCBI taxonomy): Eukaryota > Metazoa > Chordata > Actinopteri > Perciformes > Nototheniidae > Dissostichus > Dissostichus eleginoides. The sequence goes on along the minus strand of CM062273.1, from coordinate 11,595,997 downwards.
GTGAGATCCTCAGAGGCATCGCTGCTGGTCGTTCCCAGGTACAAACACAAAGGAGAAAGACCCATTGCTGTCAGAGGTCCTGGACTTTGGAACGACCTGCCTGAGGAGAGCAGGGCTGCAAAATCTGTCAGCTCTTTTAAGTCACTTTAAGACTTTTTTAGGATTGCTATTATGTGATTTATTCTTGTTTTTTATTTGTTTTACTCTGTGTTTGGATGCTGTTGTTTAGTTCATCTAATTATTTATCTTCATGTGTTTTTAACGGTGTTCTGTTTTATGTGAAATCACTTTGTACATATGTTTTGAAAGGTGTTTTATAAATGAAGTGTATTATTATTATCATAAATGTTAAATGCTGCACTTGTATATATATTTGTGAGGAACACTATCAATTTCTCACTGACATTGTTGACATTGACCTCTGACCTTAAGTGTGCATTGAACCAAAACATTGCTTCCACTAAACAGTAAAGGCTTCTGACAACATTTAAGCTTAATTTGTCTGTCAAAGATAAATCCAAAAATGGCCGTTATAAGCACTATGTGTGAGGACACAGAAGTTAAATACAGACATAACATCTAATATCAATGAATGGTCCACAACAGACATTAGCTGTAGAGCTTCTCCTCTCTCCATCTAGCTATTCAGGACATTAAGAATCCATTAAAACCACTGCAGCTGTTACACCATTATTATATATTATATGGATGGGGTAAGTTGTTTTGAAATCACTAATAGGAAAAATGCAGTGCTTGTAATGGATATCACAGCCTGTCAGTCATTACGTTGGGAACAATGGCTTCTTGCATACAGTGTTTGTTTTGCTAGTGTTGCCATACTAATGTGGAATCAGCAGAATAATGAAGCGCAGCAGGAGAGACCGAACGCAGCATGACTCTGGTCCACAGGGAGCGACTCAACTCTCTTGGCATCAACATGTAGAGTCATAAAAAGTGTATCTTCACAATTCAAATCAATGGCATGCATAAAAGGCACCAAGCAGCGACTTTAGAGGATAAATCCAAGTGTTGCAGGTTGGAAAGTCTGACAAAAATAACCAAAAGAAGGGTTTGAGGACATACAAAACACAGCTGGGCTAACAGACACATGGTAACTCACAGTGCAGGGAATCAAGCGGCAGCCATGGAGTCCCAGCTGCTGACGGAGAGAGCACCTACTGCTGGATCCTGCAGACAACAGAGAGGAAAAGAAACAGAGGACAGACAGAGAGAGGACGATATCCAAGAAGAATGAAGAGGGAGGGAAACAGAGAAGGAGGAGAGAAGAAGAAAGAGCATTTTGTTAGTTTGTCTGATGCAAGTGGGCCTGAGGAACAGTGCTGCTCACACTCTTTATAGGATATTTCTTGATATACAACAAAACAATAAGTGCCTAAAAGTTTCCAGTGGGAATCAAATATAGTTTGTTCATGTGAATTATTCATGTTCCTACACTCGCAAGCAGCAGTTAACAACAGATACTGTAATAATTACTCATGTTACTAAAAGATAAATACATTTATAGATGACATTGTTCCTGCTACAACCTCAAAAATCTTCACTTGGTGTTTGTTGGAGACTGTTTGATTTCAAATAGCTTTACATTTTCAGAATTATTCGCATGCTACTGCACATACGCTTCAAATATTTAGTTTGTGACAAAATCACTAAAGAAGCAGCTGAGACGTATATTCTCCCCACAAACATCTAAAGACAATTTCTACCAAAATACAGGAGACCACATTAAGGCACTGTCACGAAAGTAGGTGCCCTAACTGTTCTTCAGAAGGCATCACTCTCTGGTCACTGTGATTCATACACAATGTTCCTCTCTGTTGAGTGGCATGCAAACATCTATCATGTCCTGTGAGCTGAAAATAAACTGGACAGTGACAGTTCTTCTAATCCAGTTGGTGGATTTATTGCCGCCTGTGAAGGGAGGACATATTTTCTGTCAATGCATGGAAACTGCTAAGCTCACTCGTGTCCTACTTTTGCTCTATGAAGATCTGTTTGATGTATATTTGGAGACAATAGGTGGCCCTATGAGTGTTGCTATGCAACCAAGGGAAACTTCAGAAAGTAAAGTAAAACCAACCCACCCCCCGTGTCAGATCTAAAAAAGAATGTTTTGCATTAATTCATCTGAGGACAAAGCATCTTGTTGATGGATAAAAATAGCCATTCATCTCAAGAGGCATGATCTTTTTTATGAGCATATTTATTTGCTTTTTAAAGAGCAACATTGCCTTTGAAAATGGGATATCTAGAGACAATTCTTGGAAGTTCGGCAGCGATAAAACTGTGATAAAGAAAATACAATTTGGTTTCAAACCGCTCTAGTGTGGGGCTTTGAAAATGGCTTACTGTGGATCATTCTGACTAACTTGGTATGAATGTGTGTTTTGATTTGTTTTTTATATTTCTTTTGTTGTTTTGTTGCTTGGTTTTTGTCTATGTGTGCATGAGGGACAATTCACATGCAGACTCAAGGGTTCAGTAGTATGCCCATAACAGTTCACTTGTAGTGTGAACACATAAACACTTGTTATGACACAATTACATTGGAATAGCTTTATGTGATGATCCTGTCAGTCTCTTATGCAACCTTCATTTATATGCAGAGCAGTGATCCAACCTCCACTGTTTTAATGAACATTTCTGGGCAACTCTCAGGCACAGAAAACTGTTTATCCTGCTAAATTGGCAGTATGCCTATTAGTTAGGGGGAAATAGAGTTTTCTTTTTGTTATCTAATTTGTGTAGCTCTGGCCAGCATTTATATTGGTGATCAGTTCATCTTCTAAACAACTTAATTGCTGAGATACAGGGTATGGAATGAGTTGAGTAGGGTACACAACAAAAACAACTTGGAAAAAAAAAGTTATAACTGCAACAAAGTGTCAGGAAATATTGTTAAAATGGTCAGTTTACAATATGAGTGATCATCTTATATTTCCTAGTGCCTGCCCTAATGTTATTTTTTTCTAGTGGTGTCACCATATGACATAAAAAAACTTAATCAGTAAAATCATAATGATCAGAAATGACACATGGACAAATAAAGTTTGGTTAAAATGTCCCTGTAAAGGTTCAGAAATCTCACTCCTATGTGATGAGTCTTGACCCTGCCTATGTGTCCTGCTAATAGTTGGGTGATAAGCGCCATGAAAAGCAACATCAATAGGTGTGATGCAGTTAGGACCCTTTTTATAAAATAAAAGGATCAGGATATGTTTTCTAAAGGTGAAGCTTAACAGCAGGATCATACACCCTTTACCCTGGTAATGTTTCAATAATGTCATTGTAGATCATCACTTGGCTTCATGAATAAATGGCTCCATCCCACACACTCCAACAGCTTTACAAACCTGCGAGCAGTCCAAAGAAACACTCCAGGTGACCTGACCAGATCATATGGAGCAGTTTGTGAATAACTGGCTCAGTGGACGTATAACAGAAGACCAAAATACTGAATACAGGTTGTATTTGTTGATTTCCTGTGCCTACATTTAAATCATTGACACTAGTTGCCCTGCAGTCATAAACAGGATCATTAAACCTTAGTTAGTCACCACTCTGTTGCGGCAGCATCCTCAGTATCAGCCCAACACTGTCAGAAGACCTTCAATTAAAGTGTGCTGTTTGCAGGTGCCACTGCACACATGTCCCTGCCTCTGTGAACTTAATTGACCACCATCCCTCCCTCCTACCTGGTAAACAACAGCTGCTTCCAGCGGTCCATCTGCTACCTGTGAATTCCCTTCCTCAGGACTCACACCCCCTGCACGCCATTGGTGTTTCCCCTCCGAGAGGTGCACTTACTGGGACAGCATGAGTGAGTGTTGCTGCTCGGCCACCTTAATAACAGTTTGTGTTCCCCACTGGCACACGACGGTAAAGAGGCTTTTAATTGACTGTCTGTGTTCTTTTTTAACAAAGCATTACTGGGTGGCGTGAACAGAAATGTTCAGTTTACTTCCTTGGACGTTTTCTGTAAGTCATGTTTAATATTTTTTGTGTTCAAGCAATAATCCGTTTTTCTCTGGACAGTAACTAAATAATGTATTGTGATTTTGATTCTAAATACTGATTAAAACATCAGAGATAGGTACTTAAGACAAATGTTCTATTAAAGTGCAGTCTAAATCAGATGATATGGATACTAAACAGTTTCCTGCCTGAAATAAAATTAACTTTATTTTTAGCTAAATGACTGTGGCGTACTGTCCTGTACATCTTCAAATTATAATGATGGTATTTCTTTGACACGGTATGATCATAATTAGCACTTATTGGTTAGTTTTATAAATAGTTTCACCTAACTCCCAGATCAACTTGACCTTCCCTAAGTCCATGGCCAGATTCTGTGAGAATAAATTGCTGACTCACTCATTAAAACTGGCTGCAGAGAGGCCGAGCTGATAACACTCAAACAGGTAAAGGACAGGTAAAAAAGAAAACAAAAAAACTAGCCAGAAACACCAACACAGCGACCGATACTTTGAGAAAGTAATGTAACCTTAATTGTGCGTAACATGTTTTTGAAATTGGGATTAAAGTATAATGACTCCATCTATCACTCATACAAGCAAAACAGTTCAGGTGACCACATCCACTGAGCTAGACAATGAGTGCATGTGTTGTTTGCAGGTTACTCTATTAACGGTATCAACACCACATCATGCTAACTGCAACTTCCCTGTATTTCTTATGCAATTTCAGCATACTGAATGATCCAACACAGATGAATGTTGTTAAGAAGAGATTCAAAAAGCATCACTGAACTTTAGGTAACAAACTGTTATTTTTCTCTCAGTTTTACCCGTCATTCTGCAATAAATGTAAGTCTTAAGATGTAAGACCTGTGTTTTTCCTAACTATGGCGTGTTGGATATAGTTTCAGACTGTGGTTGAGTACAGAGACAAACAGGAAGCTTTTACACAACAACAGGGTTCAGTGGAAGACCACAGGCAAATCCTCACTTAAAACTGAGCATACAGCAAAGTCGACGCCACTCAGACAAGGGCAGTGTCACCACCGGCTGTGACTGACACTGAACTCAGATCAGTCCTAAAGACAGCTTCATGAATATGCATGCACTGTCCCTCCCAGTCTTCAGAATGGCTGTTATGCTCGGTCCTCTCATCTTATTATAGCTTCCTGTCATTCTGCTCTACAGTCTTTTTGTCTCCATAACAACCACCAAAATCCAATATCCCAAATATTCGGCATTTTCAGAGACAGGCTTGTCACTGCTGATGGGGAGAGAGGCTCCACTCTGACAACTGCGAAAGTAACTTTTATTAAAGGGGCCCTATTATGCCCATTTCCAGGTTCATATTTGTATTTTGTGCCTCTACTTATAATTTATCTCACATTGCCTGTGCTGCAGCACCTCTTTTCACCCTCTGTCTGAAACCAGAGCCCAGTCTGCTCTGATTGGTTAGCTGACCGGCTCTGTTGTGATTGGTCAACTGCTTAGAGATATATGGCCCCTTATTCTATAACGTACAATGTGCTGGAGTGCTAGCCAATGGAAGCGTGAGTGGTAGATAGTGATGTCACTATGTTATAGAAGTAAACAAAGGAGTCGAATGGAGGTATTTGAGGCAATTCACACGGACAGGTCAGCTACAGAGGGAAAATCTGAAATAGCCTAGTCAGAAACTTTTTCACAATTTCATTTTTGTATACTTGTAACAGTAAATTGTTTAATTGGATTAATCATGGAGGTATTTCTGAATAATTTGAAACCGTGGTTTAGGGTTGTAAGGACTGCTTTTCATTGGCATACAGAGTTTCTCCAGAGTTGGCAGATGATGGTTTTCGAATGCTTTTGTGTCCGGGTGATTAATATTTTCCCCTCATAAGGGAATAAAGGAATCACCAGCTTAAAGATGTGGCCAAAGGCAAAATGGTAAAGAGGTCACATAAAGCCAGCTCGGTCTCAATCCAAAACCTTTAATGTTTTTGTCGTCATATGACATTTTTAAGGATCATTTATTTCTTGTTTCTCCTTCAGGTAAGGAACTACGGGAATAATCACAATAACCCTGAAGCTCTTGCTCTGGCCTAGAGTTTCTACTTCAACATATCACTTTAACACCATGCTTAATCCCTTGCAAGTCAGCTGAATGACTTCCGGTTGAATCACACTTGGCCAGTGACACGTGAATGGATTAAAATGAAGAGTCTATTGACTCAAAATGTCCCTCCTGCAGTGAAATAAAGAGGGGCTGAATTGATAACAAGAACTGAAAACACATCATGTCTAAAAGCATTAGCTAGCACGCAGATGTGTGTATTGTGTCTTCCTGCTCAGAGCTGATTAGAAAGAAATCTGTTGGAGGAGGGGTGGGATTATCCAATGTACATTGAGCAAAAATAGTCACAGATAAGCCTCACATCAAGTTGCATTAACTTGACTGGACACAAACACTGCTGGGTGTGTACTTTCTTCCATCACAGTTGATCAAATGAGAAAAGGGTTTTCTAAGCAATCATTCCCCTTCTCAATCTCAGTGTGCATTTGTCTCTCTCTTTCTCTCTGAGGTTCCATCACTAAAATGCTGTATAAAAAAATAATTTGGTTATGGCTCGAATTTGTTATGCAGATAGTAAAAAGGATTGTGTTGAGAAAAAGCAGAGAGGAGAGTCATGGTGAAAACACTGTTCCTGTAAGCAGATACTCCTCCTTTGAACATTTTGTTAAGCTGAGAAAGCTGCTTCCACCACAAATTCAATATTCACAAGGAAGAGAAAAAGAATCAGGGGCTGCTACAATATTGTATAAAAGAAAACAAATGAACAGGAAGACAAAACATAAACATCCGTCTTTGTCTCCAATAGGTTAGTCACATGAACAGATACAAAGTAGAGTGAGAGTAAGCACAGACACAAGCATTGTTGAGTGGTGACACAGGCATTGTTTTCCCCTCACAACGCACTGTGACTAAGAAGCTGCAGCTACTCGGTCTATAGAGAGGTTTCATTAACATGTGCCTTATTAGAGGTTGTCCCTTCAGCGCTGCACACTTGACACTGGAGACAGGAGATAATAATAATGATGCATTGCCTAGGCTCCCTCTCCTACGCTTCTCCCTGCCTTCCCTTCATCTAATCTCACAACCTTTTCTCTGTGAATCTCTTAAGTCCTGTGTGATCATCCTGTCCATCTGTGTCTCAGATCCTGTCATAATGAAGAGACAGCAACAGTTGTAGGAGCGCAGAAAAAGGAGGGAGGTGAAGAGTAAACAAAAAGAAACGTGGCTTACTACTCACAAAAGCAGCGGCAGCAGCGTATCCGATCTGTGGCCAGGGAGGCGAATGGGAGAAGAGAGCCACATGACTAACGTAGTCGATATGGAGCCGGTGCATGAATGAGAGACAGAGAGGGAGGGAGGGAGGGAGGGAGGGAGGAAGAGCTGGAGCACTACGTAAGGAGGGAGGGAGGAAGGGAACAAATATGACTGGTTGATGATGAGGGAGGCATAACATCAGAGAACAGACAGAGGAAGGGAAAGGAGGAAAAAGCTAGGTCACGTACGGGAGGAATCTAATCAACTTGGCTTCTTACACTTAAAGAAGAGAGGGGAAAGTAAAAAAAGAGGAGTGACAGGAAATAAATAAACCTGGCCTGTCTTTAGCAACACTCATTGTGTTCAGTCCCCAAGTGTGACCATCTCACCTCAACAGTCACATCATACGAGCCCATTAAGTACTCTTCATGGTGAACAGAAAGAGAGTTAAAAGAGAGGATAAGGTGGAGCTGAGTTCTCCCAGTAGGACTGAACTCCCAGAGAGACCTATCAGTTTCATATAGCTCTTAGCGATACATTTTGCAGCCCGGGCAAGAGTCGAGCAGCTGTCAACTCACAGATATGGAGCGGAGCAAAGGCAACCTCCGGTCCGCTTAGTGCAAATGTAGTAGATGTTTCAGCAGCTAATGATTTGTAAAGTGAGTAAGTCTAGACAGAGGAAGTGATCGCCACTCCTTAAACAATTACTATTTAAGTAAACACATGAGGCAGAGATGAAAAACAACACCCAGAAGTGTTGAATTTGTATCTTTTTAACAGTGTTTCAATGTGTGTTACATTCCTTACACCTGCATTTGCATCCTCAGGCTGTTGAAGAGACAAAGTAGATAAAGTATCTTAACAGCGCTGTCCAATAAGAAGCGAGGGAAAAAGGGCTGGGAGAGGATTTAAAAACATATTATTCATGGTGTGATTTCATATTAAATAAAAATAACCAGGGAACATGCTCTACTGGGACATATATTGTTAATCGATTAGAGATATGAAATAAACATGATCTAATAGAAGATTGATCGATTCATATCTCCTTGAGAAATGTTCACAGCTCAGAGGTTGGGCTATAGCTGAGTCCAAAGTTTCAGACAACTTCAACAAATGTAACTGACAGAAATATAATTGAGTGAATGACTCTCTTTTATCACTCTTAGTTAAAATCTAACTGATTTCCTTTCAGAGCTCTAGCCTTAATTACACCAGCCTCATCAGCCTTGTCCAGTTCTTCAAAGCGTGTGCCCCACTTACTGCAAGCCTGTCATTAACACATCATTTTTATAGAAATCTCCATTTCTAGGTCAATAAAAGTGATTATCAAATAAATTCCTCTGGTCTAAGAGGAGCAGCTCTGGCGTGACAACTCATTAGATTCCACACCAAGGAAAGCCTGCCCAGTGGTATATACAGTATCATCTATTTAATAGTCAATACATATTTAAACAGTGTCTATGTTTTCTTCAAATGTGAGGATCTAATGGCGCATTTCCACTGCAGGGCCTCGCACGGCTTAGTACGGTATAGTTAGGCCTTGGTAGGCCAGGCTCACTTTATGCTGCGTTTCCATTACAGTTTAGTAGCTGGAGCAGTAACTATAGTAACGCAGTGTCGGCTGACCCGTTAGCTGTTAGCACTCAGAGCTCACAGCTCCTCATATCTGTTCAGAAACTAGACAAAAGTTAAACAAGTACAAACCACAGACTGTCTGTGTCATGGCGAATACAGTCGCTGGTTTATTTATGTCTGTAGGCCGTTGCTGTGAGTGTAGACGGTCGGAGCATATACTGCGTTAGCTTAGCCGATCTCCATTCAGAAAACACGCATTTTAAAAGGTTCTTCACCTGCCGTCTGTCTGCAGACTTGTCAAAGCATTCATTAATGGGTTTTACTAACCGGTATCAGTATGTTGTTACTTCGGCATCATTTTGAAACGTGAATTACAATTAAATCACGGTAAAAATATGTTCATTTTGTTGTAGTTGTAGCCCCCTTGCCAGCGATTCTCTCATATAGCATTTAGCATATTAATTTAGGTTGTTGGCCCGGAAAGAACCACGATTTTGGAGGGCCAGAAAAACTGTGAAAAAGTACCCGTTAGCCGGAAATACCCCTAGTGGAAACGCAACAAAAAACGGGCCGGGTTTGGCACGGCACGCTTAAACCGTGCTACGCGCTGCAGTGGAAATGCGCCATTATAACCATCAAGACAAGAAAACAAACTGCACAAACAGCACAAACTTCATTAGCTTCAAGCAACTATTTTCTAGTATTTTTGAGTGAAGTCTATGTCAATGTGATCGGGTAGCGGTTACTGTTGCATTCCCTGCCAACTCAAACATTTTCAAGAGTATTTGATATCTTGAAATGGTCATTAGCATGCGTGCAGATCATGAGCGATTCTTAAACATCGAAACTTAAACAATCCCAATCAGAATTTCCACAATTAGTACGTACGTAGTTTCCAGGGTTGCCTTCATTACTCACTCTTGCTAGACTTAGTAGACATTTGTTTAAATAACTTGCGCACTATGAGTGACTGTTTAACAACCAAAACTAATCAGAGGCTTTTTCGCTGAAGGCTTCCCAGATGTAATGCAGCATTTCTAACAACGAGGAGACAGTTGATGGCTACCAGCTTTTTCCAGTGTTTAGTCTCCATGGCACAGTGCTACTAAATTAGCTTAAATAGGCCATTTCCTATTGACAACAAAGGTACCTTGTATGCAGATGTCAGTGCAGTTTGCAGCTGATGTGTTGGGGTCTTTGTGGCCCCATCATCTGTGCTGACATCTGGACCTATGTCTTCTAGACTGGGGGGCCAGGGTCCAAACTCAGAATAAAAACAGTGCACTAAGGGTGGGATTAGTCCAAGGACCCACAAGGGCATTGGTTGTAAAGAGTAACAAGGCTGCAGGCATTTTTATAAGGGGCTTCAATGTGCGTGAAAATTGAGTTATCAACAATATATGCACTTTATGGGATGTACTTCATCATGTACATATATGCAATAAAAATAAGAAAGCGAGAGGAAACCAAGAAATAACTCTTCCATGCCATTTCCTAAATGCTTGGTTTCTAAGGATGATCTCTAAGGGATAGTGAGGAGAATGGGGAAGAGGAAAAAGAAGAAGGGTAAAGTCAGGAATGGGAAGCAAGCCAGAAGGTTAAAAGTAGAGTAAGGGGGATGGGATGATGACGAGCCAGAAGGTTGCTAGTAATTAGCCATCTGAATGTCCTCATGAAATACAGATAGCTGATACAAGCAGGAGTTTCCTGGGAGATGGATTCAAATAACACAGAAAGCCTTTGTGGTGGATGATTCTCCTCTATCTCAGGGATCAGATTAAGCATAGCTCCATGAGATAGATTACTGATCTGATCGCGCCATGTGTGTATACTGTATTTTGCTCAAGGATGAATTCTATACTTAAGCTACATAAACACACAGATCTCTAAAAAGTGGTATAACATGTTTTCTTTAAAGATAATAGAGCCAAACCTTTTGTTCAAATTAAACTTTCAATTACAGGTGACGTAGAATGTGTTTTAGAGGTTGTTGAATAGCCCCTATTGCTTTCTGTTTTATAGAATACAAAGATATAACAAAATGGCAAAATACTAAAATGATTTAAATCCAGATTTATTCCCATTTCATCGGGGCTGGTTTGAATTCAGATTCCTCAGTGACTTATAGCTACCATGAGTTAACTGCTACAAACAGTCTGTGGCCACATGTCAGTTGGCTTCCAAGAAACATGCCTGTGGTTAGACACCATTATGAATGGCCAACCTGCCCATTAAGGTTTACCGCCTTTCATCTGGAACTGTGAGCTGCGTGCTTGTATGTAAGGCGTTACTCCTTGCATAAATATTGCTGTCATGTGTGCCTTCACACACACACACACAAAAATGCCAATGAATCCTCTCCCAACAGCTGTTCTTCATCACAGACCTCACACTTATGTTGGCATATCTCAGGCTTCGTCATCCTCTTGCATCTCTGAGTTTATATCTCATACTGCCGTTTTTATTATCCCACCTCAGACTGACAGGGAACCATAAACCCAAATTGGGATCAATACAGTTCTATCTTATCTTATAACGTCATCCATCCCTCTGTCCTTAACTATCAGCTTCCCTACCTGCAGGTGGGATAACATCGCTTTGTCACTGTAACGACTTTCACATGTTGTGAGTCATTCTTTTTTTTTACATCCAGATTTACCAAAAATGTCAATGAAAAAATATTTATTGGGTCATAAAAGTCTATTTTAACAACAATGTAGTATAAACAAGAGTAGGATATCAATCAATGATTTCAATAACCCATAAACTAAGAGAGAGAAAGGTAACAAGTATATGGGTCAATGACAAGTTTAACGTAACTTTTTCCACCTTAGATGCCAGCTATAAGTCTGTTAAACTCTGTACAAGTCATTATTTTTGTGTGATTTTTGAAATACTAGATTCTTGATTTGTTGGGATCCAGTTGTGGTTCCAGTTATGTAACCCTGCTCTTCTGAAAATTAACAACTTCCACGAACCAATGAGGTGTGAGATACTGTTTCAGATGACTGACCTTCTGCATTACAGTCCTGTCAGTCAAATAAACAGTGGTGTTTAGGGGTGTCAATGGAATGCCGACTGTAAATGGAGAAAAACACCTTCAAATGTTGGGCTATGAGTGATATTCAAACTATTTGGTATACTTAACACGTTATTTTAAGCAATTTCTGAATGAAATAATTATTCTTATTTACTCTGGGACTCTCGGTGGAAGCATGAAGCCCTTTTAGCTTTCTGATCACGAACCCAGAAGGCAACAAGAGACCAGTATGAGCTCCAGTATCTATGGAGAAATGTAAGAATGTCATAGTAATCTATCTCCAACCCCAGTGGAGAGGAGGATGAGGATACGGTTGAGCTCCTTGGCTCGGTTTCGCCCCCTAGTCAATGCTTTCCTTTTTTTGACCTTGCCAGCAGCCCAGTAGGGATGTTCTGTTCTGAGTCTATCCACAGCCACTCCAGATAAGGAGCCGGTCCAAGAGGAAAACGTTTTCCAACAGCAAACGACGGCAGGGGTGAGATAAGGCACTCAGAATTCGTCATCAAAAGAGATCAGAAATGAAAGAAATGAATGGAGTGGAGGGGGACAGTGAAGGATGCATTCTTACATGCCATTTTTTGAATGAATGAATGAAGGCAAAAACAAACTACATTGGTTTTGAATTCAGCTATTCTTTAACCACGGCAGGACTGTTTCCCTTTGGCGTGTACTGACAGTTTCAGATGAAGCCTCAAGGCCAATTTCAGCTTCTTTATATCCAGAGGAAAGTCTGGGAAGGACAACACAGGGATGTTGAAACTCCCACACCACAAAACATTCAAAGTCTTCCTCTCTCGCTCTTTTTTTCGATGCCACTATCAGTGCAAAGCATTCTGATGCTTTTTCAATCTGCCCTCCTTCTTCAGCTGCATAGCAAATAATTATTAACAGGATCAAAGCATATGAAAGGGCTCGTGCGTCAGCGAAGTTGAGCTTTGGGAGCCGGGTGACTGAAAGCGATAAAGGCAAAGCACTGAATTGTTTCTGCTCTCTATATGCAGAACTGGGGTCTCTGAGCTCTGTAATTAATGCTGGCTGAATTGAGAAAGCTCTCTAGATTATTCGAAGGTAAATCAATTTCCTCTGGTTGAAATTAAAGTTCTTTCCAGATTTCTGCATAAAACTTAGAGGCGTATCTGACAAGGGAGAATCCCCTGAGCATGTCAAATTCATGGGACATTCAAAGTGAATCCTAAAATATATTTTTATAGGGGCAATTTAAAAATGACTTAGATATGCAGCCAAACATAATGGCCGGGGAAAAATGTATCCTGAGGAAATATACTTCCTGGAGCAAAACCAGTATCTGTTAACAAGCCGTACTGTATCTCGGCACACAATCAGATTCTCCTCAGCGACTGCACGGTCACATGACCATACACACTGTTGAAGTACTGTCGCTTTAAAGCAACCTGCCTTTGTATGCTTCACAAGCCCAGTTGGAATTGGACAATTCGATGCTTGACAAGTGTATGTGGATGCTTTAGGACAGTTAATATATGTGATGAAGTGAAATGGTAAGCATGGGCTCTAGAGTCAGGGGTCTTGCAATCAAGCTGAAAGGTTGTTGATGTGCAGAAGCACTGTCTAGAGCCTACGTACTTTACATCAGCATGTAAAACAGACAAGATACAGTTCACTCAGTGGATGACTTGTTGGTAAAAACCAAGAGGGAATGATGAAAAGCATCCTGAGATTTGAAAGGACAGTGCTTGAGTGACACTTGGACAGGCTCTGATTCAATGATAGACTGCACCTTTATTCACATGTCAAGCAGGACAAGGCAGTATCTGTGAAGAGTTTCAGAGGTGAGCTTGAACATTCCTCAAGGAGATGGCAAAACAGAATGAAGACAGCCTTTGTGTTGTTATATTATAATATACTCAGAGTTTTCTGTGAGTTGCAGTTCCCCTCAAACATTAACCGTGCCTGAAAACACACCCTGAGTTCATTGTGAATTAATGGAAGCACTGGTCAAAATCAGGAAACTCTGAAATAACAATACAGACTATAATGCGAGTATAGCTTGACATGTTATTATTGAGGTTTGTTGTTTTAATTTAACACATCTGACATTAATCCCTCAGGTTGACAAAACATAAACATTGTTTGTACTGGATTTAAATATAGTATAGTTTATATAGGAGTATCATCCTTTTTTCCCTCCTGAAGTACAGATTATATGTTACATGACATCATTTTCAAGGTAATTAAAGTGTACAGAAACCACCATGCTTTTACATCTCAGGAGCATGGCGTTGATTTGTTAAAAAAATGAATATTTCAAAGGGGTTGTATTAAGTAGAAGTAATAAAACACTTACAGAATCCTTCCCACTTTAAGGGCAAAGGCCGGCATTACAGAGCAACAACGAAAGACCAGCCTTGATGCATCTCGCTCTGAGCCGCTGGAAGACATCATGTCATCAAATATTCAGGACAGAGGGATAGCCTAACTCGAGTAGAGAACATAAAGTGGGGAGAGGGATGAAATGTTGCTACATCAATCTGTGATCATAAAATACTGAGTCATAGTTTAAGTATGGCTCAAAAACTGGTTATATAATAGGGCATGGTTTGCTATGAGAGAAAGAGGGCACTCCTAAAAGATCAAGGGGGAAAAAGGCAGGTTTTAAGGGTAGGAATTCATTATTATTATTATTATGTTCTGCCCTTCTGTTAGTACCTTATCTAGAGTTGTTCTAGCTACCTTGTGCATTTGAATACACTTAGATACAAAAATATAAGTGTGTTCATTGGAAGCAAGGTCAACACCTTCCTCAAAATGAATGGGTTCTTATTTTGCCCATGCTACACATGTAACGATGTTAATAAAAAAGGGGCCCTGTAGATATTCTAATCCTGCTGATTAACAGAACAGAAACCAACAGAAGGAACCAAAAACATAACCTCCTTGGCAAAGGAAATAAATGAAAGGAAAAAGGATGGCAGCAGCGTTTTTAATGATGACTACAGTCACTAAGGTCAACGTATTAGGCTGGTTTGTCTGTCATCTACATTATCCATAGGAATATAAAGGAGGATTGGGAACATAAGAGGAGGAGATATATCGTGATTCAATACCAATTCTTAACAACAGTAGTAGGATAATTAAGCAACGGGTTCCCTTGGAAAACAATGTGATTTACACAGTGTTTCCCATGACTCATCTGGCCACAGGAACACCGCTTATTAGCTTTAATTAGACTTATCACATCTGTAGCTCGTTATGTCAGACTGATCACACCTGCAGCTCGTTAGATTAGATTTATCACAACTGCAGCGCGTTAGATTAGACTTATCACACCTGCAGCTCATCAACAGAAGTGACATCTCAGCTGAGCCTCATAATGGCTCTAGTCATATTTAATTTTCAGTGGGAGGCAAATCTGTAATATATTTTTGGCACCTTGGCTTTCTTGTTTTCACCCCATCAGGAATTCAATACTTTGAAGACCACTGGAGGCAGTTTCAGACAGTCTGTGGGTGTTTCTCAATGTTGAGGACGCTTCCTTGGTAGGACAAGTCCCTCCGAGTCAGGCCCTTCAGAAGCGATGCAAGAATCCTTCCTAGCCTCGGAAAACGAAGAATGGTGGAACAGGCTAACAGGTGTGCGTCATATGCGAGGCCCCGCCTTAAATGGAGCATGATTTCCGCCAAAGATTTGGAAATTGGTCCGTGCGCAAAGCATTGTGGGGATTTTAAGACCGCAGAGTCTACACATGTGCAGCCTCGAAATTTCCCGCAACGAAGTACGCCAGCCTCGGTAGAATTCCAAGTATGCTGGACATTGGAACAGTCCTTCGGCGGCACTCGATGACGTAGCATCCTTGAAATAGTGGCTCTGGAGCAGCCTTCCTCGACATTGAGAAACACCCAGAGTTTTTTTAAAGCAAACAAAAAAGCTTCTTCCTGCAAGTATACAGTGTAAGGTCCTAGCCAGCAAGTTGTTGTTTTTGTTATTATTCCTGTATTATTTTGTTTCTCTCCTCTCATTTCAGTATCAGCATTTCCTGCCCCTGATTGAACTCCACCTGCTTCCCATCCCTAATTAGCCTCACCTGTGCCCCATTATCATCCCTCCCCCTGTCTATTTAGTCTGCGTCCACATTCCCCTCAGTGCCAGCTCGTCTTAGTTATAGCGTTCCAGCAGTGTTTATTCCTAGTATCTAAATTCCACGTGTACCTGACCCAGCTTGGTGTCCTGACCCCGTTCCTACCTAATCCTCGTCTGTTTTGGTTGCCTTACTGACTGACCTACCGTGTACCGAACCTCTGCATATAAAGACCTTTTTTGTAACCTAAGCCTCTGTCCCTGAGTCGTGCTATTGAGTCCTCCACTGGTGTTCATTTAGTCGTTACATACAAAGTGTTCAGGAACATTATACTCGGAAATATGTAGATTTGCAAAATCACCATTGTTCCATATTGTGTAATAGCTATGCAGGCTGACACTATTCTCTGACACTAATATAATAAACACGATCAAAGTACAAAAATAAGCAATGTACGCTTCAATTGACATGGTTTAATGTCTATATAAGAGATGAGATTTAAATTACACAACACATTCAATGGGAAAGAATATGGCCTTCTTTAGTTAGAGCACTTTAGATGTATGCACAGACGTATTGCTATACTGTATTATACTATACAGAAACAATCCTTTAACTGCTGTGTGCTGTCATCATCAGTCATCGCTCCAGTTCTGATTCCTGCACAGCTCTACATTAGTACTGTAATCTTGTAAGGGCGGTCTTAACAGAACTTGATACTGCCAACTTGTCCAATAATCTGTCAGCATTTTATCAGCAACATTGATTTAGTTTTTAAGCCATATCAGTCATGTATACCTATCCTGTTGATGTATAAGACTGATCTCATGGTACTTTTTAGTTAAACATAATACAGGAAAACCACATATTCAGCTATCAGTGACTTATTTGATAGCACAAGGACAATCATGCGCAAATAGATGCAGTTGGTTAAAAATATGGAAAGATCTGACATTATTTTCTGAGTTCATGAAGCCACAGTTATAGATGATCAAATGTAAATACATTATTTGATGCACATAATCTAGAAATGTTACATGCTGTCACGCAAACAGCCTATACTGAAGATGTATGTACTCAGAGTACTTTTAAGCACAAAAATACCCAAAATAACAGATTATAAACATGTTAGATCCATACTTTCTGTGAGAAATCGCCTCATTTCAATATTCAGTATGCACTTCGCTTTCTTTTTTATCAAATTATGAGAACGACCATTTTCTGAAGAGTTTTCACTTGCCCAGAATTTCTCATTTGTGCACATTAGTTGCAGTTTCCTCTGCAAAGATTTCTAAAGAAACCTCAGCCAATGCATTCACTGGAATTGAATACTCTCTGGATCAACTCTCATGACACGGGCACATTTTAGAGAGAAATGAAAACCCAGAGCCAAAACAATGGTTGCCATCAACAACAGTTGGGGGATGTGAAAAAAGGAAGAAGGAGGGATGACAGGAAAGATAGAAGAGGGTCACGATGGACCGAATAATGCTCTCTTCATAGTCTGCTCATGTTTGCTTCCTCTCCAGGCTGATTGCAGCCGGTCTCTGAGGGCCTGTTTTAGACTAAATATGTGATAAGAAGCTGTGAAGTACCCTCTGAGAAGCAGAGAGACACAAGAGGGAGAGGAAGAGTAGACATGTAAAGACATTGGGTGATAATAAAGAATGGCAAAGTGGGGAAGAGGAGATTCTCTCTCCCATGTGTTGTCTCCAAAACATATTGCTAGATATAGCATATCCAAAGAGGGAAAAGGGAACCTAAAACAATGTAGTCTGGTGCAAATCATTTTAAAACTAGTCAAGAAAAATATTTTACAAGCATACATGCGTGCATGACAAAAAGAGTAATACATGAAGTATCCAATCTCTTGTACAGGGATAATTTGGTGTGTTCTATAACAATAAATTGTTAAAAGAGGAAACAAGTAGACACATAGCTCATTAGCAATAGCAATAGCATTAACAATGGCACAACCTCTGCCAACTCAAGCTTATTATAGCAGACCTCACGATTGGCTGTTGTCCCCACTCTGCGACACATCTTTTACTTGCCACTTTTTTCTTAATTGACCACTTTTCTCTCTGTTTGACCCAAGGATGGCTGGCAGTGAACCTCAATCATTTCAGTACATGGTGTCACATAACGACATTCAATGTGTGTCAGTCCCTTGACATACTAGACAAACCTTACAAGGTGGTAGAAGGGATGTGCTGATTGGGGGAGAAAAATGGTGGACAATTGTTGTTTTCCTGGAGAGTTCGGTGGAAGAGGACAACGACATGAAATCTTGAAGCATCAATGCCCGTCAACATGCCGCAAAGAATTTACAGAAGACAATTAGTATGGTAGTTTTGACACATCTCATATGCTTGCAGGGTCTAAATGTTTCATGAAGTTGCCATATTTTTCTTTCAAAAGGGAATTTCAACAAAAAGTGAAGAGTTTGCAGCTGAATAAATAGATTTCCGAGTTATCGCAGAAAGACGGGTCTGCCCACACTCAAACAGTAACTGATATTCCATAAGTGCCAGTGGGAAAGACAGGTAATGGGGGAAACAAATGGTGAGACTGCATTTCAAAGTCATTATGTAACATTCCGAATGCCTATTTAAGAATCATATGGCTGTCCTCAAGCAGAATCATTGGACCCTCATGATGAGTGCTATAGATGTGATGACTGAGTCACGGCAAAGCGCAGCAAGCCACCAAAATCCATCAGCGCTGCTCCCGATGCATAGAAATGAAGTCATTAGAACAGATAGCGAAGGCAACCCCTGCTGCGCTCGCTCTCTTCTATTTATAGCAAGTCAGACCCAAATTAGCCCTTTGAAGTGCAATTCGTAATATTTTCCGCGTACAAAATAATGAGGAAAGTCACTGCTAGCTACGCTGTGGATCACCATGAAAGCCAGATTTGATTTGAGAAGCACTGTACATTCGTTTTAAAAGGGCAGAGTAGAAAATGAAATGAGTTTTTGGATTATAGGGCTGGCTTAAGTTTGCAAAGGAAGATGCTGACAGATACTTTACATATTAGGCTAAAAGTGATTGTTTTGGTTTATTTTGGCAACATTTCAAATGAGAAATAGAATAAAGTGATCAAATTACTCAGTTTTAAGCTAAGATGTGTCTAATGTTCCTGACAAGCATTTGTCACACTGTATTTTTTGAAGGGCCGTATTGAGAAATTGGAAAGTCTTACGATTGCTTTTGCTTTTACAGTTTCAGTTATTTTGGGGATTTCTTCTAAAGATATTATTTCTTTAAAACCAACATGTGACTTTGTAAGACAAATGGTGAAGTGTTTTGTGAACACTTCGTATCCATCACGGATTTTCGAACAACAAACACACCAATGATATCGGCTACCCAACACACACTGTACTGCTTCAGAAAACTCAGAAAACTACAAAAAACAAAGCGTTGCACACCACTTTTCAATCCTTTACTCCAGAACACACATACCAACCTCTGTTTTTACAAAAAGAAAACATTGAACCGGGGATTTTGGTCAGAAAATTACACATTAATTTCATTATTTTTGTACAGGAACAAGACTGTAAGTAGCTTTGAAGTTAATGCATTTAATAAAAACCTGACACTTGGTATAACCATAGTTTATTCTCCCTCTTAAACCGTAAGCATTACAAACTGTTACCCAAACTGTTAACCAAACTTCAGGCACAGTGCGAAACATATTTTGGGAAACTTCTGAAAGCCTTTGCAGATATGCTTGGTTGCTTTGCTCTGGCCTGAAGCGGTATAAGTCTGATGCTCGCAAATCTATGCCAGTCTACAGAGAAATATTTAAACTCTACCAACCTTGCATTCCATCAACAGCTGAGCTTATGAGAGACATGCAGCAACAGGACGACACAACACAGCCAAAACCTCGGATCAGGCCACGAAAGCTTTAAGAGCCGGATCTCGTTGCAACCCGACAGGTTTTAGGGATTCAGAAAAATGCATCTCTGTGAATTGTACCCTTTGAAATCTCATGATGAGCTTAAACCACTGCAGCCTGTCATGTGACATACAACCAACATCATATGGTTTTATATAGGGAAAACATTTAGTGGTTTTGGGGGGAGGACTGAATAGATTGCCAGTGTTGCTTTTAAGGCATATTTTTGCACTAGATTAAGCAACTATTGGAGCTAGTGCTGGTAGCTACTCTCATAGGGAAAGGATGGGCAACACAGGGCTAGGTTTTTTTTGTTTAGATACTTTTAAAATCTACTGAACTTTTGCCAATTTCTCAAGTTTGTCACACTTTGTCTGCTAAAGGCAAAGATTAAATGTTTAGTGTTGTTGCCGCAATAATACTGACATAAAAGGGGGGGGGGAGGCAGAATAAAATGGCTACCAAGTGTTTTCAGCAAGCCATAATTCATGTTATTTCATTCTACAGTGATGTTGTGTAAAAGTAGAGGAAGAGGAGGCTGATGTTGCAAAATAAAACTAATGATCCTTGAACAGATTTAACTTCCATCAGCAGAAGCACAATATCCAAGCAGCCGATAGCGATTTTTCTGCATTGAGGAGACAAGATGATAGTGAAATGTGAACTGCCATTTTTAGAATGTATCTGAAATTCAAGCACACTTTCAGAGATGGTAAATAAAAGTAAAAGTTATCTTCAGTGCTTCTTTCACTGGCCATTACAGTCATTCAAACTGGAGATATCTCTGATTTTGATAATCAAAGTTTTCCAATTTGACAATAGTCTTGCTACATTGTCATTCTATCACATTGCTTATGATACGTTGTGTTTTGAAAAGTTCTTAATCAGTACACATTTGTATAATGGATATCTTTAAGTGCAAAATAGGGAAAACATTGAGTTGCGTAAAAGGGGGAGATATGTTCATGTTCTCCAAGGTACACAGGACAAAAATGTCCTCTAACAATTATATTTAATATAATCTCTAACAACAGCCAACGTTGGGCTTGGATGGTTTGAATTAACTTGAACATTTTTGTTATCAATTTATCAAATTGAACAAGACAATATGGTTTTACTAAGCTTCTGTACTTCCAATCATTGTGTACAATTGTAATGATTCTTCTTGTTGAAATAACTTTTGTATCTACTCTTCGGTAAACTTCGTCCTGACCATCTGCAGTCTTCTGAAATGCCTGAGCACAGAAACACAAAGCCTGTAGTGGAACCTTCATACTTCATCTGGGATTCATCAACTCATCCAAGTTTCTTTTTCACCTTGATGAGATATTGAAAGGGAAATTATATGACTTTTTGAAAACCTTTCCTATTTTTCTCTCCAAAAATAGTTTCCACTTCTTCCGGTCCCCTGCCAAGCTCTCTAAATTTATTTTTGCCATTTGGCTCGTGAAGACAGATCTGGCTCTGTGGGGCTTTCTGGCAAGAAGGAAACCACAATGTTTCCAAAGAAAAGAAACAGACTATCAATCCAGGGCAGAACGTTTTTACCTAGTGACAATGGAAAGAAAGAATCATTCTTAGCTTTTATGAGATGCAACTTAGGAGTTTACATTTTTCACAGATCAGTTCTCTCTCCAGATACAAAAGCATTCTTTGGATTCAACTTTCTCTCGAGGTTCCAGAGGGAGATGTAATTATACGCTGCAGCCTCTTTCATTGTTTGTAGTCACGAACTGACACAAGTTAAAAATAAATGTCATATTCACTGAAATACTTTGGTCTGCCTCCGGTTATTTTCTTAAACATGTCAAGAAGACAGACTTCTGCAATTAGTGGCCTTAAAATAAAAGGCCTTTATTTTCAACTCTATGTGGCCGAAGTTAGACTTACTTTTGGTCTAGGATTGCATCTCAAAGCAAATGATCACTTGCTACATTGCACATTTTGGGAAGTTAAGATGTTTTAATTGTATGATGATGTTATGTGAGATATATTTGGCAGCAGAAAATGCTCTTTAAAAATGACTAAAAACATAATCTTACACCAAAAGATTTGAATGTCCCTGATTTGGTCATCGCAATGAAACAGAATCAAGGAAGGTGCACTCTGGGTAATCATTTTTGTCTTAATGGTCCCTTATTCTTTCTCAATGACATAGTTTCAGTGTTAACGTCTTGATGACATTACCAGTTCAGGACCCTATCTTAGAGACAGTTATATTTCAACACTGTCTATTTTGATTTTAAAAATAGCGATGTCATGATTGCCCAAACTAAACTGCAATATGGGAATTTGAATCATGACTGGAATAACCTGATGTGATATTCTTTTGGCAGTGCTTTCAGTCAATCTAATTGGGTAATGTGTTCAACTATCTCTCTGTACCGCACTTTTAATTTAGTGAATTTGTCAGATAATGCATTGCAGTTCATTAAAGTTATATTGTAAATTGCTCAAAAGTTACTTCAGTTCTGTTAATGTCTTCGAGATAGGGGTAACAGTCAAGTAAAAATACCTATAAGACTCTATAACCAAGAGTAGAGGTATTACAATAACCACTTAAAATAAGTAATGGGTTAATAATGAGGCATAATGTATTTTACATTTAAGTCATGTAGAATTTATGGCCAAGATTAAGTGTTTCATTTATATCCAGAGCTCAAATCTAACTTTGACTTTCTGACGGACTGCTGCGATTCCACAGAATCTTTTAGTTTACTAGAAAGCCCAATTACACCACAAAAAAAAAGAAAAACCTACAAAGAAATGGTTGGATTCAAGTTCCTCAAATCAAAAGATTGACTTTGCTGTATAAGACTTTAGATATCAAGTAACAGAACATTTAAGGAGACTTGTAACTCTTCATATTCATTCATATAAGCTAGTTAATATTGTCTAATTCAGCGAAATGGAAAGAAGATGACCGCACTGCCATCACCTTGGGGGTTGACTGACCCTTTCAGGTGATCTATTACCACATATTGCCTTCTCCACCAAAATATCACATTCCCAGGCCCATTGCTTGCATAGAGATTGCACATTATTCTGGATGAAATGATCCAAATTAGAGCCCAAATGATCAATAACGGAGCAGTAGTGCAGGGTGAGGGCCGGGAAGTGGACTCTCATAGATCGTAGGTACAAAATGTGCTGTACACCGCAGATGAAAGATTAGCTCAAAGGCTCAATTTTCATACTCATCAATAATGCATGTCGTATAGATGCTTTTTTTTCCTGCTAACTGACCAAGTGGCTTGCATTATTTGTCATGGAGGAAATATGTAGGTGTCGGAAGTGGAAGGTCAGAATTTAGAGAGACCCCTAAAGTGTGGCTCGAATATTTCTGACCCGAAAAAAATATATAATGTTTGGTGGTGGAATGAAGCCATTGGGGAATACATTAATGTCCAGCTGAACTTATAAACTAATGAGGTATATATATATCTCATCTAATATTTATCGTCTAGCTGATTTCATTCAGATTCCTTCAGTTAGATGGCAAATATTAGACTGGCTCTTTAAAATGTAATATATTGAGTAACAATTATATCTAATTAAAAAATATACAACATTTAAAGCTTTTTGTGATAATTTGTTCAGTTTTCTAACTAGACATTTTTTGATTAATTTAATTATTAAAAAAAAAAAATACTTTGGAGATTTAACCATCCATCTAATTAAAAAAAATTGTGGTTTTTTTATATAAATTTCATTGTATGCAGCATTAGTATGTGGGTACAGGAAAATATGACGTTGCTACATCAGTGAAAGCAATAAATTAGGTTGAAGTAGGCATAAAAAATAAATATTTTTCTTCAACATTCAAGTGTTTTCAATTTGAGCATAAAACCAGCATTTATGCTTTATGTAACGGGTAAAGAATGAATGATGTCAAGTCCTGACAGATGTCAGAGGTCTGGTACAGAGGAAGGTATTCACCCCACCCTTCAACTTTCACAGAGCTGGCATGTAAACACAGCTGAGAAAACATGCAATAGAGGGTGAGATGAACAGAGTCTGGCCGGGTGAGCGGAGTCCCAAACAAGGCAAGATTACACACATCGAGCACAAAACCCAAGCACCCTCTCTCATAACATCCACCCAGATAACAATGGTCAGCAGTTACTTTGATCAAAACCAGTATTTGTATATGCTTAGGCTTACTAAAATTGCAGAGGACATACTTACTTGAACCTGCCCATCCCTCTTTTTTGAAAATCCCTGCAAGTTATTCTGGGAAGCAATGTCGTTTACATGATATCATACAATTATTTTTACATGGCCCTTGGCCCCTAAAATCCTCTTTCCGGTAAAACGAGATTACATACTTACAGTATTTGCATTAAATAGGAATGCTCATGGGTTTTCAATAAACCAGGCGCAGAGCAATGTGTCTAGGTTCTAGTTTCAGCTATAATGTGATTCTAATAGCAGCTACATCCCTTACAAATTGACAGGATGATAAATCCCTCGCAGGCAATGCTGTACCACTTCTTTGTTTTGCACATCACCTCCAATACCGAGTGACATCAATCATGTGATATGTTGTGTGTGCTCGTCTGTGTGCACTCAACTCCTGTGGTAAAAATGAGACCCTGCCCATCTGTCTGCTGATCAACTTGAAAGAATAACACGGATAAATACTTTGGAAAAGTTTACAATGCAAACTGGGAATGGCAACATTTTCATAGTCGTTCTCTGTCATGTTTTAAATACCTTTTTAAGAAATCTTTCTTAACTTTGTCTCCTTGGTGACTTTACAGACAAAGCTTCGACTGAAATCAAGCACGGACTCAGTGCCTTTGATAGAAAAAGCCAGAGGCATTACTCATTTGGAAAACCACAATACCTCTTTTAGAACTTTTCCATTTAAACTTTAATATCAACTCCATAGCATGACATCTAATTTCTCATTCCATCTTCAAAGCCTGAAGCATGCAGGGGAGGGGCAGGGGCTGAACAGCTGTAACTTCAGCTTGTTTGAAGAGCCACGAAGGACAAGGTTGACAAAACACTGAAACAATAGGTGGTCGGACTAAAGGGCTTGGCGCAGATCAAGTTGAAAGTCTTTGGGAAGAATATAGGTCAATAAATATGAAACATAGATTACATGACACCGTGTGAAGAAACTAGATCTATTTTCAGAAGTCTGGGAATTCCCCCCCCCCCCTCAACTAAAGTGTTGATTTCAGTTGGCAGACAGTATTAAACAGAATCGAGCACATGATAGATTAGCATTCACTGTGAAGAATAAATCAAGCTTAACTACGATTTAAGTGATGATCAAGTTTTTCATGAAATCATCTATACATCTTATTTGACATCCTCGAACTCATTTTCCACCAACCCATGAAATGAACTATCCTCCCCTCAAGAGTTGTGTTTGTGCAAAAGCTTGGAATGTCCATTTCCAAAATCCCTGTAGCCGAACTTCATTCTGACTTCTCTGGTTTGTTATCGTTAAAGTGATTAATAGTCATTTCACTTTCAAATGATTAACATGTGTCTGCACTGGAGACAGAAATATAACGTATCAATGGTAACACGAATACTTAATGACTTCCTTATGCACATGGAAAAATGACTAACCCATTCCATTACATCTCAAGGCAATTATTGGGTATATAACCACGTCAAATATCCCTGTCTTTACTAAATCACCAGCGTAAACAGTCAAACATGCACAATTGTAATATACCAATTTACCATCGCATGCTTTACCTATGAATGTTGATGATTTTGTTCCCGCTCGGGCCAATGATGAAAGATTTACGGTGACTGTACTGAGCCGGTTAATTACTCGGAACATCTTACACAACCGATTCAAGCCTCTAATCCCACATGATAGGAGACTCAGAAAATTGCCACTGCTTTATGGGGTAAGACGCATGTGGGAAAGCAGCTTAAATTACGTGGTTGTGGTTGCATTGCCATACATATGTGATGATTTGGTGGCATGTTGGAGGAGCCATTAGTGTAGAGCTCAGTGTTAGCCATGTGTCAGAAAAAAAAAAAGATCAAGAGTGTACATGGATAGGCTGGTATTTGCAAACAAACAAAAGTATTGGAAAAAAATGATATTCCCACAAGAAGCTCAAACTCATCCCAAATAGATGTTTTGATGTTTCAATGAAGCATAAAAAGTAAAGCTCATGTCGGTACTAAAGGAATTATCTGGTGTTCACCAAAGTCAGCAGGATTCCTTCTCTGGGGAACATGAATAGATTTCAACAAATTGGTGGACCGGCAAACCAAGATGTTCGTCCTTAAAGTCGTTGAGTTAAGGCCCTGACACACCAAACTGACACCAAAAACGTCCCGACGGAACACGACTGTTGTGTCGCCTCACGTCTCCTGCGTCTTGGCCAACAGTCGCACTGGAACACACCGCAAAGACTTCAGCCGACGGCCAAGTAGCACGTACGAACTGCGCATGCGTGAGTGTCAATTACTCTCCTTACCAGCAGGCGGCGGTAGTGTGTATTCTTAATTCAAAAGAGGCAACCGGAAGACCGACTGCGTGATATAAACAAACAACAAATAGCGTGTGCGTTCCATTTTCGGTTTCTTCACTCCAGATCGCCATGATGAAAAAGAAACTCTAGCCGTCTGTGTGTGCCTTCTTAATCGTTTGTTTGGGTCCCTCACTTCCGTTTTGCTTCTCATGCACTGATTCGCTAAGCTGATCAGCCAATCAGAGTGATTTCTTTGGCCGACGGCCTTTAGTCGACAGCCTCCCGATTCAACATGTCGAATCGGCGGCGGAAGGTGTCGGCACGGCCGAAAAGACACGACGGTGCGGGACACACCAATCTGAGTAGGGCGACAGGACGCTCAACGACGGCCAGACATCTATCGACGGCCAAAATCGGGTTGGTGTGTCCGGGCCTTTAGCAATGCTGAAAAAACCTGCTTATTGTAAAAATAATGTTAAATTACACAGAGGGACAACAGAAAGTCTAAGGCTTGCTTTTAATTCATGATGAACAATAAACTGTAGCATATGTTTATTTAGAGACCAGACTGCGGGCTAAGTAGATCTTTAAAGGAAAAGATACTTTCTCTAAATAGTTTGATAAAGCAAAGTCAAGCCCGCAGCATAATAAATATCAACATTCCTCATTGATGGATGGCAGGGTGGTTGCATGCGTGGGAAAGCATGTCCATATCTTGGCAGCTTTGACTAAGGACTGGGGAAAGCCATGAGGAGGGATGACCTCTTCTCATGCAATGGCAAATTCCTGCCATAACTAAGTCGAAACAGCCCTGGGATAACTATAGCAAGCAGCGTGGAGGAGACGGGGGTCACAGCTTGGGGAGATTTAGGGGAGTCAGCCACCCACCGCTCTTTAACCATTTCGAATGGGCTACCTCAATCCACCGAGACTCCCACTGGTCCTGTGAGGTTAATGGTGTCAAGCTGACGTCATTTTACTAGTTGACCTCTGTTCCATAACCTGGTCATGGAAAGAGAAAGCAAGGAGTTATTTCAGAGTTGTTGCGATATAGGCCAGAAGACATTTTCTTGAATTTAAACTCTGCGTTTATTAAAAGGGACGTTACGAATGTATCAGGTAAATTAGGATATTCAAGTTATTACAAATACTTTATACAGTTGTTCCATCTTATTATTTCAATTTTTTGACACATGAATTACTAACTTATCAAACTAAAACTTGGCACTTTTGTAATTATATAATAAAACCTGAATAAAAAAAAGGAATTAACAAGATTTGTAACTCCATTAAGCTTGTGTTGAACCTCCGAGGTTCCTTCTGACGAATGCTTATAGTGAAACGGAGCGGACAGCTGACCCATAGATCATTGGATATTGATGTTTCAGACTTCTGTGACTCCCTTGGTGAAATTCACTTTCCCTCTCCGAGGTGCTCTGATGGGAAATCCGACAGCTGCTGGTTTCCACAGCCCACTTAGCGGTGCCTTCAGGGAAAGTCAGGGATTGAGAGAAAGCAAGAGAGTGATGGGAATACATGTTCCAGACACCCACTCTTTTATTGATTTGCACTGACCTTGGCTGCATTGACATGATGGGCTCCAAGGACGAACCACTCACCAAGGTCTATATTTTTCCACTTTTCCACTACATTTCCTGAAAGTTAGATACTTTCTGTGGCTTAATTGATTCAAGCCTTATCAATGATGTCCTAATGGGAACACTCGACATTGTTTACTCCTGGAGCAAGATTGCAAGGGCACTTTTAGTCAGCATTGTTGAAGTGGTAACTCTAGAGAGTAAAAAAGGCACAGAGCACATCCTAATCCATTTATCAAGGACAATAACAGCGGGGAAATGCAGCAATCAATAAGCAGAGTAACCTAAAGAGCTTCCATGAGTCAACAGTGTGTAATCTTGATGGATCTATACATATATACTGCCAGTCAATATACACAGACGTCCAGAGTGGTCCCGAACTCCACAGGGACATAAACGGTACACTTGGCCTATGTAGCAAAGCCACAAGCAATTAAACAGAACATACAAAGTCAGGTAAAACTAAGGGTGAACAAATGTAGCTTTATTTGAAGCAAAATCTGATATTCTACCCAGATCAGCTAAAACCCAAAAGATTTTCATGTCTTTCAAAACAAAACAGTTTAGGCATCTTACATTGCAAATGTTATTAGTTAAGTGTCAAAGGATTTAAGGAAATATGCAAGAAGAAAATGAAAGAATTTGCACTTTAAAATATATCTTGGTCAGAGCCGGGGGGACTTGATGTACTGCCAATGAATGTGTTATACAATTTCAATTGGTATTCTGTTTGAGTTCTTCATTTTTGCTTCATCATAAGCAGCTCAACGTTAGACTGCAATCCCAAGGTGAGAAACTATTGTGCTTGTTTTAGTGCTTTAAGTCCCTCAGATATTTAGGACAGTATATTGAAATTTTCAGATGTTAAGTGTCTAACTCTTATCCGGATAGCTATCTAGAGTAGCCTGGCCACCTATAAAACATATTTTGTAATAAAGACATATAATAAATAATGAAGGCTTTGAAAGACTAATCATTTGACATAACGTACTACTCCTGTACTCTAACTTCTGTAAAAAAAATGTGTGTTCAGATACTAGCTTATAGAATTGTTAAAAAAGAGAAAAAAAAGGCTGAGGTTACAGTAAAGTGTTTACATTGCATTTTTTCTAACAATCATAATCAAGGGATTCTGCGAGTTGATGGGCCTTGACTTGAGCGGTTGTTTGTTGTGTGCTGGATTTCACTGCATTAGTTCTTACAAAGAAAGCTGTTGGAAATGAAGGAAAGAAGAGAATGAATGAAATGAAACTCATTTAGGGGGCATTTTAGCACAGCTGTTTAGAATTCCCCTGAATCATTTATATAGAGAATATAAGAAAAAATAGATAAATGCATCTATATCTATATTGTCAAGGCAAGAGACTTCATCAGGCTCTCAATTCAACAATCTATCAGTATGATTCAGTCATATGCAAACTGTGCTCATTTTCTTTAGAGTATAAATGTTGCCAGCATTGATTTGCGTTCCCAACCGAAGCCCGGGGGGGGGGGGGGGGGAAATGTGGTACTTTCCAAGCACTAAGAGCTTTGCCCAGAAGCAAAGAGACTTTTATTTCCTTTAAACAAAATCATAAAGTCTTTCTTACAAATGAATCCTTTGTTTCTTCCTATGCAATCTCTAATAAAGAGCGTCAATAAATACACAAATGTTGGCTTTTGCATCGTCTCTGACTTAACCACTGCTGTCATCATATATTCATGGATAATTATAACCCCAGACACCACCATCCTCAGAATCACTAATGAAGTTCCCCAGAGGAAATCAGGAAGAGATGCGGAAGCCACATTCTTCCATCCTCTTGAACACACTGAAGTTAATGACCTCGCTATCAGGGAATCGGCATTTAGAGGATAATTACGTCAAAAACAAACCCACTTAAATCATCTCCCCTTAAAAATCCCCCTGATCCTCCACGAGACAGGATGGCAGGGTCCGTCAGCTGGAGCCTGTGCACAGAGCGATGTGTGGCGGCTGGCCCGCACTCAGAGATTCAAGTCCAATTAAGCTCAAGCAATTTCAAAATCCATCGACATACAATTGTGGGATTTCGCTTAGGAACTAATTGGGACATCATAAGAAACCTCTCAGTGCACTTTGCCTATACAAGTTAGATAACACACACACAATACCCCTTGCATTAAACATTGAACTACTATAGCTAGGGTATTGATTATTTAGTTTGACATTTTTTTAAAGTGGACCTATCATGCTATTTTTAGGCAATAGCATAGGTCTCAGATATATAAAAAAATATAAAAAACATGTCTATTAAGTGTTTTGCTCAAAATACCAAACAGATCACCCATTCTAGCCATGCCTCATATCCCTCTATTTCACTTCCTGTTTCAAAAGAGCTGATTTGGGGTATAAAGCTTTAAAAAAAAAAATTGATAAAAAAAAAGGGAGGGGGCTGAGCTCATGCGGCAGATTCTGCCGTGATGAAACGCCATATCACGGATTATCAAGGATTATTTCTGAAACAGTATGGAGCTCAAAGGCTTTCTCTCTTGCCGGTTATACCACAAGGTGAGTTCCTTTTTATTTCCTGCTTCTTCACACACATGCTCTCCAGTACAGGTTAGCTCTGAGTGTTAGCGATGCTAATGTAAACATTCACCGACCATATTACGTCCAAAACAGTCGGGCATTGTTTCTGATAGCAACGTTTCTGATAGGGCCGTGGGTGTAAAGCCAGCCTA
Organism: Dissostichus eleginoides; assembly: GCA_031216635.1. Lineage (NCBI taxonomy): Eukaryota > Metazoa > Chordata > Actinopteri > Perciformes > Nototheniidae > Dissostichus > Dissostichus eleginoides. The sequence goes on along the minus strand of CM062273.1, from coordinate 11,565,360 downwards.
CATTTCCGATATTACGTGATATCGGACGCAAATCTGGATCAGCTCCGTTGTAGCCCCGTTTTTAGAGATTTGGGTACGGAGGAAAAGAGAGAGGGTTTTATTTTCTGACCTGCGTGAGTTCCCTGACACACCGGGGACACATATTTATGTATAAAAGACATCAAAAAGTGCATTTTGCATGATAGGTCTCCTTTAAGTGAAGAAATAATGTATACAAATGGCACTAAAAGCTAAATCTGTAATGCTAATGAGTTCAGCACTTTTAAACCTTATGACGTGCTCTAAAAGTAATTTATTTTACATTTTTTTACATGGCGGATTAAAATACAGTAGTAGAAAAGCAAAAACACTGAATTCAAAATCTAAAATGTATTAATCTAAAAAGTATTCATATCATATAATGCAAATATCGAAATATAGATGCACACAAATAGATTAAGGGTCTTACAAATGCTTCATACTGTACTTTGCACGAAATGTAGAACAAATTCAAATGACATCTAACTTAGAAACTGTCTTCCTGTAGCAACATGAGCAGAGTATCTTCGCAAGACACAACAACAGGCAAAACAAAGCCGAAATGTCAGTGAGGAGGAGGAGGAGGAGGAGGAGGAGGAGGAGGAGGAGGAGGAAATATGTATTGTCAATGTGAAATAGAAGAGCAATGACAGCCATGTTGGCATCAGATGCAGAGGGACTTACTGAGACTAAACATCAGACAACATAGCAGTCTCACACGTCAAAGCACGAGTTAATAATAACTACCAAAACAGAACAAAAACAAAACATGGCTAGAAATAGCTGCTGAGCTTTGTAGGTGACGTGAAGCTAACATTTTGAAATACCTTGGTCATGAAGTCAGAAGTGATGAAATCATTTCCCAGCAAGAGAAAGAGGAGTGCACACTAAAAATACGTTTTTCCCCGTAACGATTGAATCATTTGAACTTTGCTCGAATTAAACTTCGACATGTAAAGTATTCAGTTACATAAGAATATATATTTAATGCTCTTAGCATGTTGTATTACACCCAAAATAATGTATATTTTCATTGTAGTACAAGGAATGTGCAAGGAAAAAAATGTGTTTGACTATGACCTCTCCTTTAGTCACGGGTACTATAACAACACAATGCATGCTGGGCTTCTCAGTGTGAGCCGAGATGGGGAGACTTTACTTACTTAACAAATGTTTTCTGGAAAGCCTCACTATAATAAACACACAGACACAAATCTGTACCCAGAGCCAAGTTAACAGGGTGAGGGTGAGCAGTTTGACAAATTTGACTGCTTTGTAATTGTTCCTCTGTGCCAAAGCGTGAGAATACTTGTTACAAAAAGGCAGATTTATAGAGGGGCAGGCACAAAGTCAAAGAACTAACAAACATCAGCCCAGGCTGTGAGGACAGAAACCAAACACACAATATGCCCATTAAGTCTCCCTGTGCAAGGATGACTAACCCTGTGTAGACTATGACTATTTCAAATATTATGTCAGGTCAAAGCTATCAGAATGAATAACACATCAAAACCAGGATGTCGGCATAGTGAGGTTGAAGTAGTCCATGTATTGGTCTTGCTGTTGTTGTGATGTTGTATGTGGTTGGAGGCTTTTACTACAGTTTATTTGAATAACCAAATGTTCTTAATGTCTTTACAGGCCCACATCAGCAACAGTTCCCAAACCAGCCAAAGCTCATAAAAAAGAAGAAAGGGAAAACTCCCTCAGCACATACAAATTTGTAAAATAAAATGTAAGTACTCAGTTTAATGCAACAAATGTAACTTCAAATTCAAATCTGACGTAGCTGTTGACAATATATATTATTGACGGGATAGATTGAGGCGGAAAGTAAGATTTGTTTAATTTGCAGACTTAGTGCAGAACAAATAATAACCGATAACAAAAGTGACTGTGCTTACCTTGCAGGTTATGCAGCTCCTTGTTGTCGGGAGTGTTTTCGGTGTGAGAGCAGCAGAAGTTGCTGATTCAGACGACGCCACGGGGCATCTTGGGGCTGCAGTCAATGTTCCTGCAGACAAGAGAGGCAAGAGGCGAGAGGGCAGATGTCAGCTTAATGTCACCCACCATCAAGTGCTAATGGTGAGCTCCTACTCATCAGAAGTCACACACATACAGGCTAATTAACAATAATGGATTTATTTTAAGAAATGACAAAAAAACTGACATTATTTTGTGTGTCCACATTTAAACCAAGCTCAGAACATTAATAATCCACCTTTGTACAAAATGTCCAACATAAACGCTGATGACCACTTGAGGGAATATTTTGGTATCAAATAAAATACCACATTGTATAATTGTGTGAAACTGAGACTGCTGATGCATAAAGGAGAAATAGGTGCCATCGTTTTTCATCGCTGACAATTGGCCCGAGATTTGACATTTCAATGCCTAGGCTTTTGCTACCACAAGAAAATAGGACATCATAACATTTAAGAAACAATCTTTATTATACCCTTTGTTAAAATGAAATGAATAGCTTTTGTAAAATATTTGTTCAACAATTGCTTTAAAAGCCTTTTAATCCTGCTATACAAAAGAATACTAAAGATATTGTTAGCATCTCTGCCTTTTTGACGTCTTTTTCTCTTCTCTAAGATATGACAAGCAGAGCAGAACAAACAAAAACATTTAGCCGGCGCAAAATTGATGCGGCAAGGCAGATAAACATCTGCCACTTCCATTGTAGAATGTCGTCTTATGTGCCAATTTACATTTTAAGAGCTTAAATATCTAGAGACTTTATAAGGCTCCGTTGGAACCCTGCCCTCTGCAAAGCACCATCTAAGAACGAGCCTCAAAGCACTGCTCCCTCCTGATCTCCATTCACCAAACATTCACCCAGTCACAGAGCCACTGTGCATTCATAATGCCCACAGAGGAACCATTGCAATGTCAGTCTCTGATCAACTTTTACGTCCCAATTCTCATTAAAAGCCATGAGTCATCAGAAATTAGACATGAACCACTCCCCTGCCCTAAATGTATCGCTGCAGGCCTGGCATTCAGGTTTCACCCTCTGTATACTGTAGTGCAGGCCAGAAAGCCAGCTATATAAGGAATTGTTAGTGTTGAGTCCAGCTAGCGGCTCTTAACTATTACAGCCAAGAGTTTAGAGGTGGGGAGTCTGTTTACACGGAAAGACTTTAGATGTTTTGTTTTAAGAGGGTCCACTTGCTAAACATGACTCGGGCTTTAATGTATAATCCAACACTAATATTGGCTGCCAGAGGGAAGAGGATGGAGGGGGGGGGGGTGAACAGAATGTTAGTGTGAACACATGCAGGTGTGAGGTGTGAGTACAAACATCTAATCCAACTTGATGCAATTCTTATGATTTAGTATGATCTTATTTATATAAAGAGGTTTGCAACTAGTGCCATGCTAAGGAATGCTGGTAAAGGAAAAGCATACGCAAAGAGAGTGACAAAATCTAAAGAAAACAGGAGACGATCAGATCAATCCTAAAGAAATTCCAAAAAGAACCCACATCTGACAACTAAAAAAGAAGAGAGAAAAGTGTAATATGTCAAATCAGGCCAACCCTCCCCTGGGCTCCAGGTTTTAGTCGGGACCACTTCCTTCCTCTGGCTCTGATGTATTTCTACGCAGGCAGATAGCTAAACAGCAACATATGTCCCTTTATGGCAGTTAAGCGATGGTAATCAGGGCTGATATGGAGCTGAGCACACAGAGCAACTGCTACTGCGATGCAAACAGTTTTATTGCATCCCAACAGCACTCATGCAATTTGCACCCACTCCTTGAGCTGTGCCTATTGTAATGCCTCCAAAGGCTCTCTTGATTTACAGGCTGCTGCTATGATGCCATGATGGACAACTTTCATGCATAGTGTCTGGGAACTGATCACTCTGAGACAAAAAGCAAGAGTCTGAGTCGACCTGTCAGGAGTGGAGAGTATCAGATTTGAAAGGTCGAGCCGTGAGCCTTGGGCAACTTGCACATGCACCGGGCCTTTGATCTTCAACTCAAACTCAGCCTAAAAGATCCCTATGGGAAGAAAAGTGCCAAACTCAACAGAACCTGAATCAAAGACTGCATGATATGAGCCCTCAAACCACATACTGGTCTTGGCTGGCTTCTAGAGCAACAGAAGGTTTCAAAGACATCGACATGTTGGCTTATTACCATCCTGTTCAGTTAAGATTGACCATGGCAAAGAAATATGGTTTTAAGAAAAATTGTGAAAAAGGTATAGGAGGAAATTGTCAGGAAGTTGCTATTGGGAATTGTTGAACTGGAAGGCAAATTCTTAAATTCTTCCCTTGACAAACACTGTTATTGGGCCAAGACTCTGTTTTGGTGACCCACTTTTGCTCTATTTCTGTGGCAAACAACACAATGTTTTGAAATAATAAGGATATTTTCAGACTTTGAATAACAACAACAGACAGTAACAGTGTGCTCATAGACATTCATAAAATATTCTGGGTTTCTTATGAAATGCACAGATGTTTCCTTCTCTTAGCTATGCAGCTAGATTGGTTTTGTTTGCAGCCTAATGGCGCTTTTCCACTGCAGCACGTAGCACGGTTTGGCCCGGCCCGCTTTTTTTTGCTTTTCCACTAGGGGTAGTTCCGGCTCAGGGCTACTTTTTCACCTTTTTTCTGGCCCTCCAAAATCGAGGTTCTTACCGGGCCAACAACCGGGCTGAATATGCTAAACTAGTGACGTAAACACTCGACTGCTGAATGGTCAGAGAGAATCGCTGGCAAGGGGGCTACAACGACAACAAAATGAACATATTTTACCATGAGTTAATTCTAATACACGTTTCAAAATGATGCCGAAGTAACAACATACTGATACCGGTCTGCAGACAAGACGGCAGTTGAAAAACCTTTTAAAATGTGTGTTTTTCTGAATGGAGATCGGATCGATCAGGCTAAGCTAACGTTGTATATGCTCCGTCCACACTCACAACAACAGCCTACAGACATAAATAAACCAGCGACTGTATTCGCCATGACACAGACAGTCTGTGGTTTGTACTTGTTTAACTTTTGTCTAGTTTCTGAACAGATATGAGGAGCTGTGAGCTCTGAGTGCTAACAGCTAACGGCTGATGTTTTGGTTTTGTGGTTCGCATTGAAGATGACGTCACGGCAGTTTTACGCAGCGTCGCTCCGCCCCGCCTACACTGCGTTACTATAGTTACTACCCCAGTTCCTAAACTGTAATGGAAACGCAGCATAAAGTGAGCCTGGCCTACCAAGGCCTAACCATACCGTACTAAGCCATGCGAGGTCCTGCAGTGGAAAAGCGCCATAGAGAGGCCACAGGACGGGCAGAGGTCTGTTTGCAACGGTCCATGGAGCGTGTCTTCAGGCCGAGACCTTGTTCCCAAGATAGAAACTACCAAGACTTCTCCATGACCTTTCCAAGAGCTGGGAAGGTTTTTGAATTGCAGATTGAAAGAGAAAGTCTTAGAGATTCTGTTGCTGCAAAAGAAGAAGTTGCAAGTTGTTTTATCTAGGATGTGATGTTCAATTCCAGTGTCTACAAAGATCTAAAATGCTTTTAACCAACAACTAGCTTCAGGGTGTGTGAATATAACTGGATCAACATTGGAAAAAATATGGATACAAAAATACAAAAGACTCTATTGAAACCTAGCCCAACATAAACCACTCTGTCTCCATGGTAAAGGGATTATATCATCACTCAAGCATTTTGAGGATAAATGCAGTCTGGGTTTGCTGTGACAAGTGACTGATAGGATGTAATGTTTGTGAAAGAATAAGCATGCAAGCCAAAACGACGAGACAAATGACTGGAATGGAGAGCTACCCTGTAGTACGTGAGCCATGATGTCATTCATTGGAGACAGGGCAAAATAAAGCATCCATACTGATCCAGAGAAGAGGGCTTGCATCACACTTAAATGCCATCAGACTCTACATTTAAACATGAGTCAATATTGCTAACTAGGAGGACAGGAAGGGAAATCTCCTGCATACAACTACATAACAAGATCCTCCATTGTCAATCTGTTTAGGGTATGTTGTTTTTTCCTTTGTCTTCTGTCAATGGACTTTGAAATGATTTCTATGACTGTTTCTTCTCTAAACTCCCTCATTTTTTCTTCCGCTTTCTCCATGATGCGGTAGGCCCGCTGTTCATCTCCCAGGCAGGCAGCTGGCTCTACATCAGACACATGCGAGGACAAAGGGGAAACTCCAGATTGTCGTGGTGAAGGCAGCCACCCGTAGCAATGCTCAGTGGGATTTCATTTGTTTATAGTTGGCACAAATTATGGTAAACTCGCAAAACTCTTAAAGCTCCAGTTGGTACAAAGAAAACAGAGAACTGGTTTAGACAGAAAGACACAAACTGGCCATTCGCAGCAAGCCAAATATAACTAATAAAAGAGTGATGTAAACTCAATGGGCAGGCTTAAAGACATCACTCAGGATCAAGATCACACTCCCTGAGGAAAGCTATTAACGTACATAGGGGGCACAGTGTTGCAGTTTTATTGGTGCCCTGAGGGGTGTGATGTAGTCAGCATTTTGAGTCTGTTTGTATAGAATTTAATTCACACTTCAGGCTATTGTAAAGCTAATCATGAAGATAATCTCCGTCTTCAAAGCTCCGTGTTTCACTTTACCATTACTGTAAATCCCTGGTGGCAGCGTTTTCTCAACAAAGTGCTGACATGAGCATTAAAACGGATATTTTGCAGAGATCCCTTGTTCAGGATGACCTAATGAAATGAGAGGCCTGTGAAAGAGCAATGATAGTGATTTTGAAGCAGTAATTGAAACGCCAGAACTACAGTACTGCACTCCTATTGGGTAGTAGCATATGAAGTAAGAAAAGATTATTGTATCACTTGACACCTCTAAGGAAATAGGGATACTGCTTACAAAAGCGTGCAGGCCTTTTTTGTAGATCTCAGGATGTATAAAGATGGGGGTTTATGATTTTGATCAGGATATCCTAGGATATACACTCAACATCACTGATATGGTTGAGCACAAGTAGCTCTCTTAGCAAAAGTGCATTTACATCCAGCATGAGAGTAGTGTTTCATGTCATTCCCTCACCTCTATACTCTCCGTTTTTATGCCCCCACATTTCTACAACATCAATACAGCATCTTGACAACTGTGGGTGTTTAATTTATATTTCTTCACAGCTTTGACTGACGTGTATGTATGACAATTGTTGATAACAAAGACATGAACATATAAAGAAACCAAGCACATTGAATCTCCATGAAAGCTAAATCCTGTGAATGAACTGTGGCTTATTGTTTGTTTAAGCTGAATAATATAATTGCATAAGGTGTTAACCGAGGAAATCACCAAAAGAAACATTGTTGAGTTCAATCCAGCTGCAATTTATTGTAAGTGTGAACTGCAATGAGATGTTAATCCAAACAGAGCAGCCCACTGCTTTGCTATTAAACATTACAAGACGTTTCACTTTCTGTTCTATGTTGTGCTGGTTCTAAACCCCTGTGTTATAAAATGCCAAGTCCCTGCCAATTTTATTTCTGAATGTGTGCCAATTAGGGATGTTAAGATTCACCGATTCGCATCGGTGCACCGGCATAAACGTTCAAGATGCGAGTGCACCTGTTGAAAGAGTGCACATCGGCTACAGTTTGGGTTGACCTTGCGATGCATCGATTGTAGCGTCTCTGCATCGGTAAAAAATCGATTCATTCATATAATATCCCCTCATCCTGTCAGCACTCAGCAGAGACGATCTTTGATCTTTGCTTCGCACTTCGCACTTCGCATATACAGTCTATGTTCGCACTACGGAGGCCGAGAGTCTCAGTTATCAACACACATGGAAGTCGAGGAGAAAGAGAAACACAGCGCACCGAAAAATACCTACAAATCAAACGTTTGGCAACACTTCGGATTTTTCAAGAAAGACGGACAACTTGAAAAATCGCTCACAAATTGTAAACGATGCCGTGCCGCTTTGAAGTACACAAGTAGTACGAGGAACTTAGCGACGCACATAAAGAGGCGACATGGGGTCTGCGGCTGAAAAGAAAAACCTGAAAGTTAGACATGAGTTAAATCACTCGGTGAGGTGTTCTGTCAGAGAGTGGTGTTTAGTTTACAGCAGCCTGTGACTGCTGATAATAGTTTAAATGTCTTCCTTACTGTAAGCAGTTATGAAATACCTGTTTGTGAAAGGTTATTTGTATTCTTTATTGTTCATAGAAACCACTGCTTTCTGCTCACTGGTGAGTTAGCCTATGAATGAGTGTTAAGCACATCAGGCTGGCAGTTGTATGGGCATAGCTCTATGGTAGTTGTTATTTGCACATTGTTAATCATGGGCAATGCATCCTTAAATTGTTTAACTGTGAGGTGTTATACAATTGTACTGTAGCCTACTCTGGAGAGTTTTTTAAGGTAAAAAAGAAACAGCATGATGGGATGCGCAGTAATAGTAGAGAGAACCAAATATGTAAAGCACTTTTTTGTTAATGTATGATTTGCTGCATATAAGGAATAAAACAAAAATCCTCTGTCGTACCATATTGAAGTATCATTATTTTGCATCGTGTTGAATCGCATCGTATCGGCCCGAATCGCGTTATTTTTAATCAAATCGTATCGAGCTGTATTGCAACCGGGGTGAATCGTATCGTATCGCATCGCCTGGTGCTTCAAATGTATCGTTAATGTATCGTATCGTTGGCAACGTATCGAGATGCGCATCGCATCGCCTCAGTGATGGAGATGCACATCCCTAGTGCCAATCAGTAGTTCCTGTAACCTTACATTCTCAAGGAGCAGAGTTATTCATTTAATTATAGGGGACCTATCATGCAAAATGCACTCTTTGATGTCTTTTATACATAAATATGTGTCCCCGGTGTGTTTTATTTATCAGAAAATAAAACCCTCTCTCTTTTCCTCCGTACCCAAATCTCTAAAAACGGGGCTATAACGGAGCTGATCCAGATTTGCGTCCGATATGACGTAATATCGGAAATGTGGACCCACAGCACTATCAGAAAGTTGCTATCAGAAACAATGCCCGACTGTTTTGAACGTAATATGGTCGGTGTTTACATTAGCATCGCTAACACTCAGAGCTAACCTGTACTGGAGAGCATGTGTGTGAAGAGGCTGGAAATAAAAAGGAACTCACCTTGTGGTATAACCGGCAAGAGAGAAAGCCTTTGAGCTCCATATTGTTTCAGAAATAATCCTTGATAATCCATGATATGGCGTTTCATCACGGCAGTATTTAGTTTAGACGGTAGCTGCCGGGTCCCGCGTGAGCTCAGCCCCCTCCTTTTTTATTTTTTATCAATTTTCCTTTTTTTAAAGCTTTATACCCCAAATCAGCACTTTTGAAACAGGAAGTGAAATAGAGGGATATGAAGCATGGCTAGAATGGGTGATCTGTTTGGTATTTTGAGCAAAACACTTCATAGACATGTTTTTTATATATCTGAGACCTATGCTATTGCCTAAAAATAGCATGATAGGTGACCTTTAAAACAAGAAAGAAAAGTCAAAAACTGCCACTAGCAATGTATATGGTAATTATTTACATAGAATGCTGAGCAAAGACTCACTAAATGTAATTCTTTGTCATTCAACAATATACATAAACTGTACGAGACACAAGTGTTGACCTCATGTTTGATACGTTTGGTCTATTCATAATTATGATGTTTCCTTTGCTGTTGTAAAAGCAACTGTGACAAACCTGTTTAATTAAAGCCCTTGATGAAGAAAGGCAGCCTGATTAATATGCATGTCCTACCTTCTGGCATGCTTCCATACCAAGCCGAATGCTTATACAGTAAAAGTCAATGAACATGTCTTGCTGAACTAGCTGAGATGTAATGAGGGACTTGAGTCACAAGAGATAGCTTTAATTAAAAGAGTGCTGGTGCGTGTAGGGTGAATATGGATGTATGTGTGAGTAAGCGAACAAGCAAGAAAGAGTGAGAGATCTAAAGAATTGGCAATTTCCTTGTATAGGAAGGGCATACATCTAAATAAATATTCAAGTTATATTTTTAGGAATATTTAGCCAACAGATTATTAAAAAAAGCAATTTGATGTCTAATAACAGGGGATTTCAAACTTTGATTTATCAAATGTATTGTGAGCTTATTAACAACAAAATGGTTGTTCTGAATAAAACATATCAATAGATGACTGGCCAATGGGTCAGATCACAGTGGTTGATCAGTGCATGCAATAATACAATCACAAACCATCAGATAAATGCTGTCAAAATGGGTCTGTCATCTTTCCCTTGATAAATAACAGCCAGTCTAAAAAGACGTTCACAATGACTCCGATTAAACAGCCTCTTTAACTGCTTTGGAATACAATCACTGTTTTTACACCCGTTTGACATCACTAATGGCACTATAAACAGACATTATACCACCAGCTGGGACACTTCACAGTGAAATACATTGTATCATTCATTTCTTCAATTTCAATCTCTCTTGAGAGCTCTTTCCACCCCAAAAGACCACTTTGCTTTTTCTGACGCCAATAGAGCAAACGTGGAAAGGGTTTCCTCTGATCTTTGCAGAGTCCCCATCACGTGTGGGAGCAGGTGTTCCCCTTCAGCACTCATCCAGGAAGGAGATGTACTGGCACAAGGGAGGAACATGCAAGCCAGAATAAACGCACGTGTATATTTTCATCATTTACATCTTTTCTCCTTCAGAAAGGAAAACAAACACACTTTGAACATTTTGCCCGAAACTCCACCTTAATGTGTAACAGCGCCAGAGGAGAGAAAAAAGTGTTTGAACAATTTGACTAAGCAATATGCTGTCCCACCACTTGGTCATATGAAATGAATTTAGTACTGGAGTTTTTTGTGCTGGAGTGTTGTTCGCTAGCCTGATACTCAGTGTGTGTGTGCACAGCCACTGTTCCTGTCAGTCAACAGACCTCTGGATCATAGCGCTTGTAATTCCTCCTCCTCCTCCTCTTCCTCCTCCCATGGCCCAGATCTACTGGCTGAATGCCAATATCTGGGCAGGACACCCGTCTACTGCCACAATGACACACAGCAACGTTTCACAAGGAAGCAGTCAGTTCAAACACGAAATCCACAAACTAAACAGAAGAAAAAGTACTTCCGTTCCTTATATCCTCAAAGTGCAACATGCGCTCCTTCACACCATTCTCAGACAGACGCCTCTCATTCACCACGAACGACCGGCCAGGACCCCCGTTGGCCCAACAGCCTGATATAGCTGTGGCATTGGCCTGGTGTATGTGAGGGTCTGGAGGAATGGGTGTGTTTGTTTTCGTGCCATTTCGCTCTCCATGTTATCCAGATCATGTCACGCACCAAACAACCAGCGCTTACACAACCAGGGGGGGGGGAGTAATGGTTACGGAGATTCGGCACGCACCAATATTGCTAATGAGATCACAGCATGGAAGTGTGTGTGTGTGTGTGTGTGTGTGTGCGTGCGTGCGTGCGTGCGTGCGTGCGTGCGTGCGTGCGTGCGTGCGTGCGTGCGTGCGTGCGTGAGACAGCGACAGCAGTTTGACAGGTAATTTGAGATGTGCCCTCTCTCAGCTGGGTGACTTGGAAATGGAGTGACTGTGCACATTTAATTTGAGCAGCACCAACCGGATTATTTGCGGAAAAGAGTCCTGCTGTGTCAGGCAAGGTCAGGCAGCGGATGTTTGTTTACAAATGATGAAGCGGTTAATGCTGGTATGCTTTTTTACCATGAATGCTGTGTAATGTCTTAACCACCTTGGACATCTAAGTGAAAGACTGAAGGGGCACCGATTGCTTCTGTTTGCCAGTAAATTGACTTTGTTCTCAGTTCCTATCGAATCGAAATACAATGTTCAATGCCAAAGATGTAAATAATTAATCATATCACCGAATATAAAACTGTCGATGTATAAATCAGTTCAGTTAGCCTACAATAAGGCTGCTGATAAAAGAAGGATTTAACCTGTTTTGGGCATGGGTTGTTGTTGCAGCTGAGCAGCTTGTTATGCTCACCACAGCTCCCCTGCACGCAAGGCACGTATCTTGTCGGTTAACGTTTAATGATTGGTAAACATTGGCTATCTGTCAGAAAGAAAATCTAAATCAGCATCCCTTATCAATACTGAACACTTTGTGGTCAAAGCCGACCTGCACTATTGAGCTTGGCGCTAATTTTAAAATCGAATTCACTCACTCATGTCTGGGTTAACACTAATTCAATATTCAATTTTCAAATAGAATGACACGAAGTTGCCAGGTTATAAAGGGAAACCTAGCCAAACCTACTGCATCATACAGAGGTGTTTCTGAACATGTATGCAGTTCAATGAACACACTCATTGTTCTTTTTGTTTTTTTAAAGTGAACATTTCAACATTTCTAAAAAAGGTAGGATTTTTTTCAGGACAGTTATGATAGACTGCAGAGTCTAAAACATATGAAGATACCATATGAATGTTTGTCCAACATTTATCCAATAAAGATTGTTGTTACTAAATAATAAAACGTAGGAAGTTAGCTCAGTAATCTTACAACTAGCATAGCCATCTTCACAACAACCTTTTGCTTACAGTGTTCATAGCTCTTTAACATAATGTGTGAAAAAGGGCAACCACTGCAGTTTAATAGCCCCCTTTCGGTGAAAAGACGACAAATCTTCCTGTGAGAAAAATAATGGGCCACTGTTTTAGGAATTTGATTAAAGCGTGACACGGCCTGATCATGTAGTGTTGAGGTTGTGCAATCACCAGGTAGAATATCTACCGCGGACAGCTGTTAAACCCTTGTGTACTAATCCAGCTTTACTGTGCAGCCTAATGCAACAACACATGTCATAAATACATAATGATACTGATAATAACTGTCTATCCTACTATGGGTTTTTGCGACCTTAACTACATTATCTCCGTTGAAAACAAGGGTTAGGCCAACGGGTATTGGGTTGATGTCATTATGTTGGCTTAATGGTTTTATAGTTTTATGGTGTGACATGGTAATATAAAAGTGATTAGATAGTAGCTGCACCTCACTGGCAGGAAGTATTTCTGTCAGCTTCTACAGTCCAAGACAGCACAATGTACCCAACAACCCAAAGCCGAGCCAAAGGGGTATTAAAGAGGTCCCTGTTTATCACTGAATTAGGACAAGGTTAGAAAGGGCCGTAAGCAATACAAGAGTCTTACTGTAAAAACAAGCGATAAGCAGCAAAGCATTTCTAGAGTCATGTTGACCTAGTTTACCATTCTGAACAGAGGAGGAATGGTTTTTATACATTTGCAAGAGTCATTAATAAGTGTGGATTTGAAGAGAAGCGCCACATCCATCTCATCTACAATTTATGAGACTTCTATAATCCACTGGGCTTTGTCAAGATGCAGATTAGGAACCGTATTGAATATTAAGACCATACAGAATACATCTACACACCTCAAAGAAAAATCAGCAAAATCAAGCTCCAAAACTCACAGTTTATAAAGAATGTCTCTTTTTGTAGATAATGTACCTGATTACACAAGGAAAAACTCCAAAAACCTACCATGTTTCATCCTGAAACGCTTCAGATTAATGTAGGAGATAATATCGAGGCATGTAAGTGGCCCCTATCCAACCGTGTAATCTCCAACAGCAGGCAGAGCTCAGGTTCACCGCGGTAAACAAGGTATGACAGACTTCAGCACAACACACGGAGCATTAGTTATTTTAGGATGCAGGCTGAGTCCACGAGAGTCGGTGAGGTCAAAACTTGGCCAAAAGCAAGAACCCCTCTGTACTTTGAACACATCTGAGTAAGCCAGATATTGTGTTGCCTCCCCAAAGCCACATCCAGTCAAAGAGGCTTTGTCCTAACTCAAACAAATACTTGTGTAGAGAGATCACCGCAGACACTTCAAGGGAGAATTATCCTGCTGCCATATATGGACTTCAATACACTATCAGGGCAGTTAGAGATCATGTAACACTGATTTTTCAATTCAAACTGCTCGAATATCTCAAAATTCAGGTAACACTTTATATTAAGGTACATTTATTCACCATGTTAATTAACATATTAGAGTCAAACTACTAGCTTATTTGTTATGAACAAGTCTTCACTTTAAAATAGGGAATTCTGAGTTAGAAATACCACGTTTTTTGATATTTTGACACAGTTAACACTTTTAGTTTCATGTAGGGCTGAACGATTAATCGATTTTAAATCGAAATTTGAAATGATGCGATTATCAAATCGCAAAGCCTGCGATTTTTTTTTTTACATTTCTTTTTTGTTTTTTTTGTTCTTCTTGTGTGTCAGTCATCCACACCAATCAGAAGTGCTGTGCTCCACATGTACCAGCCATTGTTAACCAATCAGAAGTGGCCCATGATAGGAGGTGAGGCGTGTGGCGCAGTGGGTTAATGCGCTGATCTTCGAATCAGAGGATAGCAAGTACAAGTCCCACTGCAGTCAGCATGTCGTTGTGTCCCTGGGCAAGACACTTCACCCCAAATTGCTCCTGTGGGGATTGTCCACAGTATTGAGTATGTAAGTAATGTAATAAAATGTAATGTAATGTAAGTCGCTTTGGATAAAAGCGTCTAACAAGTAACATGTAATGTGATAGAATGATTAATAAAGAGCCAATACTGCTAATATGCATGTTAATTAACAACCAGTTGATGGTGAATATGTTTACCTTAATATGAAGTGTTACCAAAATTCAATATATTATCAAGTGAATTATAGATTAGGGCCAGCGTTTCCGCCAGGGGGGCGTCTTGCCGTCATTTGACGCCCTTATTCAGCTCGGAACGCCCTGAACTCGAGCCGAGGGCGTTCAAAAAAATTATAATTTGAGAGAAGATCGAGAGTTTTTATCGCTTGAAATGACGAAAAGGAAAAAGGACAAGGACATTCCTCTGTTGGAGGGGCAAAGGAGTCTGGTGGGATTCTTTTCGCCGCCAGCAAAGCGTGTTCCTGTGACGGAAAGTGTACTGCCGGCGAGCCTTGGCGGGGGGTGCTAGTGGAGCACGCGCGTGAACTGCGAGCGCCGGAGCCTCGCAGCGGCGAAACTGAGGCTCTGTGGTAAAATGAAGAGTCGTTTAGGAGCCGAAAGAGCCGGCACTTCTTAGTGACTAGTCACTAAGAAGTGCCGTAAGTCCCATCACTAATACGTAAAGAGATAGTATCTATAAGGGACGGCTCAATTCAAAATTCAAGTCACGTGACACGACGTGACGTCAAAAGTCTGCAAAAGAGTGTATCTGCAGGGATGCACACATGCTGGGCAAGATACAATACATGTGCTTTATTCACAGTGTTGGCTGATTTTTATTTGTATGTCACAGTTATTTTCTTAACCCCATACCCATCCACGCCCAGATTTAATCACCAGAAATGCAGAACTGTGGGACTGAGCCTGAAGGCATGTTGGCCATAATGGAATTTGAAACCAGATTCATTCGGTGATTTTGATCTCCAACCACATATTGTTAGGTCTTTATTGGCCATCTTTCACTCCAGCTTCAGGCTATAAACTGTGTTAGTTCTCAGACTGAGGAATGAAGCTTGGATTGCAGATGCTAATTTATTCAGGGATGGTTTCCACATTTCATGGTAATAAAGAGAGCACAGATTAATCTCCCGAGTATTCAGTGTGCAAGATTAAAGAATGTATAGCGAAGTTCCTTCAAAGACAATAATGAAATGGTAGGAAATCAGGCCACATGGAGTAATTAGTGCATGAAGAAGTCTGTGTGTTGTTCTTGGACTTCTGAGGTCAAGTATCCACAGATCTATGAACAAAAGACTTCATTTGATATTTTGTACCCAGCATACTGTGACACAAGTTTTAGTGCCAAGTTGAGTTTGCACCATATAGGAAATGTGATTAGCCGGATAGCCAGACTGCATGTCCATTCTCTTACCAGTCCATTAGTCCGTTTCTGTGGGGGATGATTTGATTCTTCCCTAGACAAAAAAAACTATTAATGAATTATGTTTTAGCTGCTCTGACATTTCCGGTCTACTAAAGCAGCTTTAGCCACCGGGCTGGAAGCAAGCAATAACCTTACACTAACTTTTTTGTAGAGAAGTAAATGTGAAGAAAGTTTTTAATTCAAGGACAACATACTGGTTGACTATGTGGTACTGCAGAGCAAGGTGCACTCAGAGGGCAAGACTGATGTGATAACATGGACAGAGATACAAGGCTGTGATTAATTAAATCCAAACAGATATTAATTAAACTATCAGTAAGATGTATTGAAGAATGTGCAGGCTAAAAACGTGTGTGTCGTTTAGTCACATAGATAGTAAAGTAGTAGTTGTAGTTACAATTCCTCGCTACCACTCTATGTTGGCCATCTTTTAACCATTGTTCTACTGTCATCTCACAATAACCAGGCATTAAATCAAAAGTTTGCCGTGATAATGTGGCAAACGTGGTTGAATATGCAGAATTTTAACTGCAGCTCATATGCACTAGTGTAGTATACTACCCTTTGTTTACAAACCAACACAGGGTATGCTAGCAAAGCACTCTTCTCTCACCAAAAAGAGTGAATAACCATATTGTCATTATGCTATATACTCTACATGCGATGTAGTCTTCATGAGCAGGGATAACAATTGAAGACTTCCCTATCTTCGAACGTTATTGTATTTTGTGCTCTTTAGCAAAAATGTATATAACAAAAAAAAATGCTAATTCTGCCTTGCAGCCATCTCTAAAAATGTACTTCTACTCTTTAGTTTTCCAGTGAAAAGTAACTGGAATATCTACTGAATACAGCTGAGGGGGTACAGCCACAACATCACTCATTATCCCCACTCTGTTAGTAAGTGGGAGTCTGAGAAATAACAGAACATATCAAGCTTGGAATGCAACGCAGCTGGAACAGACCGTTGAAGGAATCTCCAAATGAAGCCTTTGGTTTCAGGGTCAGAGAGTGTACTCGATGCCAGAGCGTATATCCAGTGTGTGCAAATATGTGAGCAAAAAACACACATTTGTCAAGGATCTTATCATGTATACTGTTATGAAAGGTTTGAGCAAAAAGAAATAAGGCAACTGTGTGGGTCTATAGCCAAAACCCAGTTTTCCTTTCAAATATTCAAATGAAATATGGTTTCCTAGCCAAAGTGAAAAGCTGGAGGGTTTGAACATCAGGTCAGTCAACATCAAGAGCATTTATACTACATGCTGCCACATTTCCATCCATTAGGCTTTCGTCTGACGGCCAAAAGCAACAACAGCGAATATAACGTCTGCCATGACCCACATCCATCAGCCGTTAAAAAGACTTCAACGAGATAGTTTACAAGCAGGCAGACAGGTGAGAGGTCTGGAAGACGTCAACAATGAAAATACCTTACATCACCACTGGCTCAGCCTTTGTTTCTTGGACCCCGCAGAACAATAGTGATGATAGGAGTAGACTATCCCACACCGGCTACTCGGTTCAAAAGGAGAATATCTGACACCATTAAATCACTGACTCCAACAGCTCCAGCCCATTACGGCGGTTTAGGATGTGCTGAATAGCTGAACTCTGGCTGCCCTGAGAGGAGGAGACGCTCTTTTAAATCACACGCGTCGGGGAAAGGACAACGTTTGACAGGTAGAGCAGCAGCAGGCAGCTTTTAGCCGGAGTTAAGTCATTAAGGTCAACACCTAAGCTAATTGCCCTCATATGTATGCATAGTGTGCCTTTTCACTTTTTAATGGAAAACTGCAAAAAAAAATTGTTTTTAAATGGCAAGGATGTTAAACTAAAGCTGATGTGCCTTTTAATTATTCAACAGTTGCTTTTAATTTGCATTGTTGCATTATAACCTCACATTATAGCTCATTAAACTAGCTAATGTTCAAGGTCAACACTTAGCAAACAGTTTATCAGCAAAGCCTTGAGTTTCCCAGATAATCAGACATGTTTGAAAAGCCAACATTCCTTGAAATGTGAGGTTGAAATATTTAAAATGTTTGAATGAAAGACATTAGAATGTAGAAAACAAAGTAGTTGAGATTAGTATATCTGCAAAGTATTTTCTGGATAAAAACACTTTTAATATTTTGTTGAATTATTTTGTTTCTACTTTATTAAACCACATAGAAAGAGATCCCCATAGATCAAACATAACTCAAACTGTTATTTTGGATTAAAACCTGTAGATTACACCGTGTTGGTTAAACATGCATACTGCAAGAACACATCTTTACCAAGCTGCATGGTTGACCATATGCATACAAAGAGTCACACGGGCAGATAAACAAACGGGAGCACAGCACATGGTTGCTGGTGTTGGAGCATTGAGGATTGTCCCTGTGCTTTAGATCAAACACCCTGACAGGGCAGATACCTTGTGGCTCGATATAACATGACAGCGTCACTGCGATCTGCTCCTTTATCGTCCACCATCTTGCAACAAGCCACATATCAGAGACCGAAACAGAAGTGACTCGTAACTCTGACACTTGGCTGACCTCGCATAACACTGATGTCATGTCACATGCAACAAGTGTGCAATCAAGTGCATAGTGCGTGATAAACATGCTAAACAAATCTTCAATCTATCACATTGTGGAGGTGTTATTAGTCAGCTGGGTCAATTCTGGAGGACAGAGGATTACTTTAATTTGTTCTGACATCCTCCCACCTGGATGACTCGGGTGACACGCCACTGGCTTTTGGTAGGTGCGATGTTATTGCCCGATAGCTGCAAAATGTACTCGGTATATGTCAAGACCTGAAGCTGACAGAATGAATTATTAAGAAATCCAAAACAAAAGTAGGCTCCGGCTCTGCCTTGATGGCAGACAAATCTGAAGTTTTTAGACATGGCTGCCTTCCAGCCCAAACTGCACTTTATCAGACTCGTTGACCTTCTAAAACCTGGAGTGTTTTTTCTAGGGAGAGACTACATTGCCAAATCGGTGATGTCATAAAAGGGGAACAATGTTGTTTATCACAGAGAATGTGACATTTAAAGAAACTGAAGTACGGCTGAGCTTTGTGGAGTTGAAGACCTTACTTTGGAGATGTAAAACTATGAGTGCTTTGGGGGAACTTAACAATCTTAAGACCTCGATTCTTATTTCCAATCTGACTAGAAATACATTTTTAACAACCTATAATTTAGAAAGAGCAGCACTTTTAACTAGCATAACAAGCAAAAATGTCTGCTCATTTTGACCATTAATTCATGTGTACAGGGACAGGCTATAGAATAAATATGAACAGTTTCTGCCCCAGATCTTACCAAGAATATCAGAAACTAAATTATGAATGTGATACCCTATTGATATCCATAAAGATTGCATTATTTCACTTGTCCTTTCCAATGTTGCATCAGAGTGCAGACCTAGTTACAGGACTGAGAGAGGATTGTGTTTACATGGGGGGATTCATTTCCTGTTCCACAAAAAAACATATCACAAATCCAAAAACCGAGGATTAACATCTTGTCTGAGTACCACTACTGTTTCAGAGTGTGTGTGTGTGTGTGTGTGTGTGTGTGTGTGTGTGTGTGTGTGTGTGTGTGTGTGTGTGTTCGCTCCTTAACCTCTGGGTCACACCTGTTTCCTAGCTCAGGCTCAGGGCAGGGGGAGGGGTCAGGGGTCGTGGTGTCACATGGCACATCCTCCACAGACCTGTTTCAGATCCCACACGGTACACATGCATTCTGTCAAACAAAACATTACCTGCTGTGATTTATGCACTAACCTTTCCCCGAAAACAACTGTTTATTAGATTCAACACATTTGAACATCTCACAGTATGCCCTCCTCTGTAAATATAAGCCTTATTATAGTTGAATTAAATCCAATTGACGTCATATATTCCCGAATTCTGGACTGTGAAAATGTCTTGAAGTCTAATAAAATGCATGCTCATAAATAATTGTATCGTTCTGTCCAAAAATACTATAATGCCTTAAAAAAGCAATTCTAGTGATAAATCAATGACATGCTTCATTTAAATACCAACATTAGAACAAAAGGTGTTCAATGCTTTCACAAGGCAGTAGTCATTATAATATTGAATCATTCATAACTAGCTCATTAAGCTATTTAGAGTATTGGAATTTATTTGTGGTTCAGCTTTGATGAAGGAGTTTTTGCTTTATCACTCAGAACTCAAAGATTAGAATAAGTGTTATTGTTAACTGGCATTTGCTCTTAAACATGTCTGGATATGTATTTAATGAACACAGTGATAAGCCTCGGTTCAGGTGCTACTCATTGATCTTTCCGGGAAACAGAAACTAATTCATCCAAAGTCGAAATATAAAAAGGGATTGATTGTAAACATCTCCTGCACTGCCATTTCATGATATGCCTCCAGTGAGCCATCAATGGCATCCACAAGAAACAATTGAAGTGGATAATATATGCCACAATTACGCAATCTAGAATACACTGCTAAAAACGTGTAGAAGACAAAAAAGGGGAAAGGCAGTTAAAGTACTTGTGACTGTGTATGTATAGCAGCTGCCCTGAAATAACAAATGTCATGAAATGTTGTGATCATCGAGGCGTATATACTGCAGCTGTCAGACTTCATCTCTATCTGTCAAAGACACAGACGTAACATCTTTCAGCCCTCTGAGATCCAGAAAGATCAAGATCACCACAAAGCCCTATCTTCCTGTTGCTCCCCACAAAGAATGTCAGGTATGCTCACATTCATTCAATTCAGAAATGTAGGAAACCATCCTGCAAATATTTGTCCCACGCACTTTGGGGACAGCATCCGCAGGACACTGGCTTATCAGAAGATCTGAATTATCTGCATATCCGCAAGCCTGTCAGCAACAAACAGGTGAAGAAGTAACAATGTCCGAGTCCTGCCTTTGTTGACACTGTCCGTAAAGAGTCGTAATCAAAACAAGAGCAAGTAAAAACAAGAAGTGACATCTACAGTCCCACGTGAGCGCACAAAGAAGAGCTCATTTATCAACAGTCCTGTGTCTGTGTGTGAATGGGCTGAGGTTTAGAGATGCATTGTGCTTCTACTTTCACTCGCCTCAACTTGTGACACTGGAACTAAAGAATGTTTTCACTTTCACAAACACATTCTTCACATAAACACAAGGGTTTCTTGTCCCTGTTGTTGCAGAATAATACACTTTATTATGGATCTTGGCAGTAACATCACTAGGATTTGACTGATGTGGATTTTTGGAGAGGTACAGATGTTGATTTCCTGCTAAAGCTGACATTATTTTGCACATCTTTCCACCCACACCTGAGATGTGTGACTTAGTATAACTAATAATGAGAAGATAAGTTATGACGTGATTGATAATTACAGTATCTATAGCACACGTGCTCTCGGCTGCTCATTGACCCTCAGCTCTCTCTGAGGTTTCACTTTTCAAGCAGTTTCCCACAATCAATTATTCCTGCATTGCAAGTGGATATGCGATAGTTAACAAAAGCCTTTGGGTTTTTGATTCTCGCACTAAACAAGTGTTTCCATGTCCAGGAAAGAAAATATATGTTATTAATCCTCTTCTGTACAACAAAACAGAAAGGCTAATGCCGTTCTTGCATGCAGTCTGGTGCTTACCTCAAAATACCAAACCAGAATACTTGTTTTTGATAATACTTAATCTTATCATCAAACTGATTACCCAATAGGATTCCTTAACATTTAGCAGCTGTCCAAACCTTTACGTTTACAAAAACTCATTCAAATATAATTATGTCATTATTAGTCACAGCCTCGATGCAAAATGTCAATTCTTAGGTAACCAGCAATTCTTTAAAGCACTTTCCAAAGAGAATTAAACACAATAATCACACTGGTTTTGTTATCTAATTTAATAAGCTATCATTTCATTCACCTTTGATGTGCAGGGTGAGAAAGAAAATGAAACCATGCCTCTGATAAAAACAATTACTAGTATTAAGCCTGGTGTATTTATGTAATACCTACTATCACATGCCTTGCGTTGTGTTGGGTAAATGGCTTGACATGGGGATAATGTGGATGATCGGGGTATTTTGTAAGAGATTCAGCCTTATGAAACCACAGGTTAAAGGAGAATAAACTGTGCCTTTAAAATAAACATTTAACACTTCTTTAAAATCAAGACAATTTTTTGTTATTAATATACAATATAACTGTAAGAGGCACTTTACAACACGTCACGTGACATACTCCAATTAAGAGATAATGTAATGAAATACAAAAATAACCACGTTTTAATCAGTGTTTTTGTTGCATATGACTTGAAGTTTTAACAGTAGTGAATATCTGGTCTGCGGAGAGTGACAAAGATGGAAACAGAATAAAACTACCTTTTTTCTCTTTCCACTCATCTCTATGCATTTCCTCATTATATAAAAATCCGTGGCGGTGAAATGTCTCAAATAAAACCACTTCCCACCGTTTCCCTCTAAAACAAAATACCCGTGGTGGTCCCTTGTTCTGCAGCGGTCAGTTAAATGCCGCCTATCCCATTTTGTAAACATTGCGAAGTTGTCTTTTGGTAGCCTACGGGCTCCCTTCCCAAAAGCAGGAGTACGCTAAACTAACTTTTGAGCAAACACAAGCAGCAGCGGCGGGGCATCCACTGTCTCCAGTATTTCAGCCCTGAAGACATGACAGCAGCAGCTAACGTTGGTTATGTTGCAATGTTACCAAGACTGCGTTAATTAGCTATCATTGAAAACCGTAAAAGGTTAGCAAAGTTCTCCGCTGTCTACGCATCACTAAACAGCATTACAGTTTACATGTAGTGCTAAAGAGCCGTTAGCATAGTTTTAAAGCCACGACATTTCCCCTGCTGTACAAACTGGAAGTTGGCAACCGAAGGAAACTGCCGAGACTTGTGGCTGAGACACTTTCAATTTTGGAGAAAAAAACAACAACCCTTACCTAACTTTTCCTACCTTTCAAACGCCGAATATCTCCCCGCCGATACTACCACTTCCTGGTGGACATAAATTCCGGTTTTGACAACGTCGTCCTCGGCAGGAATAAGGAAAAATCCTTGTGTGTGCAGATCAACTCTTTTGCCAGTGCCTGTGCCTCCTCTCTCTCTCTGCGTGGCTCCGGTAACAGAACAGCCGCTGCAGCTTTTTCCACCAGCACGGAGCGGGAGCGCGCACACTGGGATACTGGGCAGGCCAGGAGAACGTCGTGAACGCGCAATTTTACAAGGCACACCAATCCTTCTGTATTTGAGAAAGTCCAGTGAAGAACTGCTTGAACTGCATTTGCTTTTAAACATAATACGTGTGTTTTGGGACTTCATAAGATGCTTTTGTATTCCGATACTTTTTTTTTGCAGCTTTTCAGGATAGAATTCGAAGAAAGTACCCAAAACAAATTTGGTTGATTTTAATCACCTTAATCAAATAATTGGACATAGTAGTTTATTTATAGTTTATTGCAAATTACTCTTGGTAATGCCTGTTTTAGTCAGTATTCAATGTTCAGTGGTACAAAAAAGTGTTTGTAATTCACTTGAGAATCTCTGATAAAACTTACAAATTTCAACAGAACAACTTTTTATTGAATATTTTTACTTTGAGGTTTTGATACTTTTACTCAAGTATGGATTAGAATACTTTTTCCAAAAGTGATGATCTTGTCTGTTTAATGTCAAGCTTAGCCTAACTTGGGCATTACTTTTCTGCTCTTCTTTGTGCTGCTGTGATATTTGTTCTTCAGTGTTCTTTCCGTCTATGCCTGGAAAGAAAAGCCACATTCACTCTTGCTAAATTATGAGACCACATATCAAAGCATTGTAATTTAAAGCTGCACTAATTTGGAAAAATGTGTTTGTATGGAAAGACAGCTGCTGTGTGCCACAGTGAGTGTGCATGTTACAGTTATTGAGAAGCGTTGAGAGCAGTCACTGTGGCTTTATCATGAGCTTCTCATAAGGGAAAATTACTTTTGGAGAGGAAATCCCCTCTCTTGTTGCCTTCAGGGGCTGTAGGAAATATTATTATCATAATTAAAGCCAAGTTCACATGAAAAATAAAAGTATGGTTACGTGTAACTGTAAAGGTTTCTGTTTGCCACTTATGAAGGATAATGTTACCAACATCTTGTGTAATAAACCATACATTTAATTGTGATTTAATGGTTTGCAATTATTCTCTAAAGAGTATTTTCCTAGTATAAAAGTCCAGTAAAGCAAGCAAGAGAGTGAAAGTTAAAGGCAGCAGCAACAATAGTTTATTCGAATAAGTAACACTTAAAAGCTCATGAGGAGAACCTGAAGGCAACATGCATCTAAGAAGAGGAAGAGGAGCTGAGCCGGAGCTTGACATGTGGGAATGACTCACGTTTTTTACACATTCCTAGCATTGTTTCCTCCTCCTCCTCCTCCTCCTCCTCCCTGTCCTGGGCACTGAGGCCAAGGATTTTCCAAGGCTGGGGGAGATGGTGCGGATGATGGAGCAAAGGAGGAGAAAGATGACTCGCATTTCCCGCTTTTGCCCATTAAAGTAATTCTCTCTTTCTCCAGCTGTTTAAATAAGAGCTAGTTTTGTATACTTTAAGCTGTCTTTCTGGGTTTTGTATAGCTTGCCTGTATCCTTCATACAGAAAAGTGCTATGCCTTTCTTAAGAGATGTTCTAAGGACGGAGCATGAGATCAAGATAAAGCGACAACCCATTTGGAAATGTTAATTTAGGCACATTTTAAACTAGTTATCTGTCCTAATTATTACAAAATGACAGTATATTGTGACGATTTGTATACAGTGGCTTTCCAAAAGTTCCAGTAGTTTCAAAAAAATATGGCAAAGCTGATAGACTAGCAGCAGTAAAGTCGGTCATTGAAATCCATGACTGAAATGTTGGCACAAACTGTTTAGCATCACAGTCACTCTGATACAAATGGATGTTAATGCATTAAAGTCACACACAGTGAAGGTAATGCAATCTGAGAAAGTGAGATAGAGAAGTGCGCCATGAGTCAGGGTCGGCTGGAAGAGAAGTAATGAAGTCAGAAGTGACTCACATCAGAAACTGAGTTGAAAATAAGGATGTTGTCCCCAATGATGAAATAGAAAAAATATGTATTTAATGAAAAGTAAATGTTACTTGTATCTAATATGGAAGTACAAGTTATGGAGTTTCAATCTGAATAACTTACTCACACACAATTTCTAGATAATAAAGATTTGTTGTCCATTGTCATACAAACATTCTTGCTCTCTCAAGAAACCAGGTAATCATCTATTTTAGAACTGGAGAAATATCTGTCATACTTAAACTTAATAATTACAATACGCAGAAAACATGGCAAGTGTCTGTCGGGATAAGTATATTTTTCAAGCAAGACTACTACTCCAACTCGATAAGATCTATCCGTAATATCCCATTAGAAAACTCAACTGAGAATCACAAGAACTGAACCCGGGTCTCTGTGAAGAAGAATTTTGAGATGTTACATTATGAGTTGTTTTATATCATCTGAACAGGGGTGGAACATAGACGATCCTACTCATAAAGAAGTTATCTCACCTTTGATTTTTTCAAATGTACCCAACATGTGAAGATACTCAATCACAGTGAATAGTCCTGTCCATGACCTCAGAAACTGAGGTCAACTGTGGCTCTCTCTGGAGTGACTGAACTGAATACTTTTTTGAATAGATAAATGAGGGCTTTTATGCCATCAGAAAGCATTTTTAATACCCATTCACTCACTGTTGCATATTTATAGATGATAAAACCGATTAGCATACATGGCCTGTATAAGCAAGGCAAGGCCACATTACCATGCCTCTGTAACAAAAGGTAGGCTCATTTTGACCATTATAGTGCTTGCGATAACAGAAAGCATTCGGGTCTGGTGCATGCCAATTCAGCACATGACGCCTGACTCATCCCCTCTGCTCTGAGTCACTCCCTCCCTCCCCTGGTCCAGGATCTGTGGCACTTTACTCAAACTGGCTCCTTTCTCATAATGCTAACCCACCACTCCACGGGCAGGAAGCCGGCCAAGGATGCAGACATGGCCCTTCTGGAAAGGAAGGGGCTGTTTTTATTTCAGTGGGTCTTTTCTTTGTGAAGACAAAGACTGGGTGTGATGATGGTGCGGAGAGAAGAGGGCAGGCGGCGGGTCATCATGAGGGACTGGACCACAGCCATACAACACGTCATGTTTTAAAACAGATTTACCGAGGCAGATTGGGCATTGGAGTTGGGTGAAACGGGTCAATGTCAGGAATGTGATAACAAGGTATGAGCCTTTACTCTTCAAACACCCCCCTCCTTTTCTGTGTTGTATTTTTGCAGCTTTGGGGCAACATCAAAGCAACAAAAAAAAAGCTGTAGCTAAGCTCATTATACAAATGAGCTTTGGGGCCTACTGCACACACCAAGCAGTTGACATGTGAAAGATGATACCATAAGTGAAAAGGTAAACAACTGTAATAAGGTAGTGAGTGTCTCATTGGTCACAGAGGCTTCACTGGGTATAGTGTATTTCGCACAGCACATCTAACACTCAAGAGCTTTGAAATGTTATTGGATTCAGCATGTTTAGCCACGTCGGCAGCATGGCTGTAGGTAAGGTGATACAGCTCCTCCAAGCTGAATTATTTTAACAACAATTAGAGGAAGTGACATCAAATGTTGTATTCATGATCCCCAGTTGGTGAATCAAAAGTACATTGATGATTCCCTGGCATTCATCTAACTTTACCATCAGGTTGAGATTTTTAGTTTTTTAAGTAAAACAACTATTTCATGAAGATTAGTACAGATATTCATGGTGCCCAGAGAATAAACCTTCTTTTTTTATTTTCCCTAGCAACTGGAATCAATTGGAATACCGTAACCCCAACAAGATGGACGCTGTATTTTGTCGAAATGCTAACATCATCATTGTGAATAAGTTAGCATGTTTCTGTAAGCATTTAGCTCAAATAATTGCTCTGCATATTTGGACACAGGTCTGCTAGCATAGTTGAGTTTTGGTCTGTAGTCTTCTAAGAGTACACATTATTCACTCACTGTTTTAGAACTTCAAAATCCCTTCTTCGTTTTACTTCGACAATAGAATTATATCACTGCCAAAACTAGCTGGCATTTGATTAGCTTCCGGGTTGTAAAATGTCAATCTTTTATAACAACCTGTAAATTGCCAAAGTCCTCTCCACACTTCATCATCACCTGGCACAGCGAAGTTCTGAGAAACTGAACCTTTGCAGCGTGCATGTCAAACAGAAACCTATCCTCACATATAATCAGTTTCATAGCAGTCAGCGATTGTGTATTATTAGCTCACGGTGTGCACTGCACTCTCCTGTGGGAACAGAACATCTGTTAGGGACATAAAGCTGTGACACACACAGCCATTATGGACAGGAAGTTTCAGCTGGCAAAAAGGAAATGGGCATTCGTCAATGGAAACAGGAAAGGCTCATAATATAAAGTGAAAATAAATACAGTACTATGTTAGTAACTTGATACTTGGCATCCAAGCTAATTGGCCAGCTCCTTAAGACAAATAAGAACATACATTTGAAATTTCCAAGTGAATCATGACGTAAATCCGATTTACTAAAAACGATTTATGGCAGTCATCTACGGCCATTTTGTTCCTCATTTGAGGCAATGGGTGTACCTCCGAGTCAGTTGCTTCAGAAGCGAGGCAAGAATCCTTCCTAGCCTCGGAAAACGAAGAATTGTGGAACAGGCTAACAGGTGTGCAGGTGTGCGTCATATGCGAGGCCCCACCTTAAATGGAGCGCGATTTCCGCCAAAGATTTGGAAATTGGTCCGTGCGCAAACAGTGGGGATTTTAAGACCGCGGAGTCTACACATGCGCAGCCTCGAAATTTCCCGCAACGAAGTACGCCGGCCTCGGTAGAATTCCAAGTATCCTGGACATTGGAACAGTCCTTCGGCGGGACTCGATGAGGTAGTATCCTTGAAATAGTGGCTCTGGAGCAGCTTTCCTCGACATTGAGAAACACCCAGAGAGTGGGAAAATCTTGTGACGTGATACAGTGGGTCATTGTTTCCCAAAACTGAGTACAGCCAAGTGAATGTGAATGTGCCACAGAGCGCAAAGTAATTTGTGTCTCTTTCTCCAGATTCTGGTAATTTACAGCAAAGCTGCTTAATTAACCTAACAAATACAAATCTGTTAGACTGCAAATCTACTTTAATTGAATAATCTTTGGCACTAAATAGGCACCATTTCAAACGTGATACAGCAGATGAGCTTAATAGTTATTTTTAATACAGAGACTTCAAAACCAGGCTGTTCAAATTCAACAATTCTTCCTAATGTAACAAATCACA
This sequence comes from Dissostichus eleginoides, assembly GCA_031216635.1. Classification (NCBI taxonomy): domain Eukaryota; kingdom Metazoa; phylum Chordata; class Actinopteri; order Perciformes; family Nototheniidae; genus Dissostichus; species Dissostichus eleginoides. The sequence goes on along the minus strand of CM062273.1, from coordinate 11,537,073 downwards.
AACTGGAAATGGAGCATTGAGTCAATAGAAATATAATATAATATACATATTACAAATACTAATATTTGGCAATTTTGAGACACACCATCAAAGTTATCTTTTAAACACCTGAAAGTCGCTGTATATAAAACTACATAAACTTTAAGAGGGACCATTTTCTCTAAATATTTTTCATAGCTTGAGCTACGGAGAGACAGATTCTGTATATGACGAACTAAGAATCTAGGGCAATGGTCCATAGTGTATTTAAGTTAGATTTAATATTTCAGTGCAAATATATTCCAGCATGTTATGAACCTATCCAAACAAACCGACTGCTCTGGTGATGTAAATACGTTTATTGAAAACACAAACACTTTTACACACAGGAGAAAAAAATAAATGGCACATGTTTTTCTTCAACAGAGTATAAAAACAGAAAACATTTCTTGGATATGGTGAACCCACGGATACATTTTGTCTTTGTTTAGAACATGTCTGATAATGCTTTAGATATTGTTTGTGAAAGCATTTGCTATAAATGGACATAAAGACAGAACAGGAGCGATGAGTGACAGAAAACTGTTTCATGTCCTACCATTTGATTTATAAAACAAACTACAGCTATATTAAAATGAGGACAGAGTGTAAAAAAAATGTAAAACAATAATAAATAAATATGAGTCCCTACATCCCCTTCACATACATCAACTTAGAGAAGTAATAAAAGATGTTTAAAAATAAATTGGGAGGACAGATCGGCAGGAAGATTCACCGTCAGGGAGCAGCCTCGAGACACGGTCCAATTATCTGCGGCAAAAGCATGACAGCAAAAGACACACTCATTATTCATTGCCAAAGAAATGTAATAATAACGTAACACTGGTGAAACAGACTAAAAAGCTTGAAAAAAGATACATGAATCTGCAGGTGAAACTGTATGTCTACTGGACTCATTGATTTATGTCTGACTAAGAAAGGGATATTAAAGCTTATACAAAAAAAAAATATATGATTGTTCATTAGATGATGCAATAATGTAAAGTAGGGCTGGGCAATATGTTGATATTATGTCAATGTGATGTGAAGCTAAATATCTATATGCATTTTGCATATTGTAATAGCTCATGGGACTTTTCATGGTTTTTAAGGCTAAATAACAATACAGTATTTTTCTAAACTTCGACTGTTATAGCTGTTTTATTATTTTCCTTTACCCACTTAGCCAATATAACTAATGATTATTTATAAAAAATGTTGTTGTTGGCCCAATGACCCGGACTCAAAACTGGCCTCAGACTCTTTTCAACTCTATCTTCAATAAAGTCAATGGAGGCCAAAAAAAAAATCGAGATATTTGATCAGAACTATTGTAACATTTGATTTTCTCTACATCAACCAGCCCTAATGTAAATTGATCATCTGCAACTCTAAAGTCTACTGAAGTCATGAAAGGAACAGCGTCTCTCACCTGTCCAGACGGTTGACCACGTCCCTCACAGTGTTGATGAGATTCTCGTGCTCCTGGGGGCAGCTGACGATGATGCTGTGGAGCTTCTTCATGTAGGAGTCGATGCTGTCCAGAGTGGGCGTCTCTCCACTCGCTGTAGGACAACAATGAAGGATATTAGTACTCAAAAATAAGTACTTGAAATTGTCTTTTAGCTGAAAGATCCTCATAGGACGACACAAACTTTTAAAAGTATATTCATTCATACCCACTAAATTGTCTTAACAAATCATGTTACTAAGTTATATTTACTTCTAATTACTGCCGATAAAACCTTGAATAAGCATTTGTGTTTACAGCTATGGGCATTTTATATTTGGATATTTTGGACAATGCCAGAAATAAATATGACAATTAACATCAGAATACGATTGATTCAAGCACAACACACTACTACTACTACTACTACTACTACTACTACTATACTACTACTACTACTACTAGGTGCTGTTGCTGCAAACACATCAAAGGATATCCCAGTAGTGTATTAAAATATTTAATAGTGAGCATGTTTAATGACCGGTATATAAAGTTTTCAATTGTAGTTAACCTTTGTAAAGTAAGTTAATAACTGGAAAGGGCTCATTTACCGGGATAACAAATACAATCAAAGGAAAGCCTTCACTCGGAACAAGCTTTGATGTTATCAGTAATTAATTTATAGACACTGAAATGAAAGTGCCACAGAGCTTCCCTGAGGCTAGGTTTAAGTGGATTTTGCAATCATCTTTCATTGTCAAGCTCTTATGAAATAATTCCAGTACTGTTTGCAGAATCCGTGTCTCTGCTGTGTGAGCAAGAAATTCAAATAGGTGTGGAGGAAGAATTACAAGAGAAAACCTGTGGGTGTGAGCTCAGCACGGGTTCTCTGTGTGCAGAAAACAAGTAGGAACAAAGTGAGAGAGCACATTCCTCAAATGTAAATAATGATAAGGTTAAAATTAAGAAAAGACCAAAGCCTGAGTACACGGTAAAAGTCTCTAAAAGAACAGCAAATACACTCGAGCGGAGACGTTATGAACACTCCTACATTATCATTCATGTCTCAACTAATTTAAAATCTGACCTTGTTGCAAATAGTTTACTACAGTATTCATGTCAAGGGATGCATTACTGGTATGGGGTATTAAGACAAAAGTGGTTTATATTGTGCACTGATCAATATCAACAGGCCCACAGATTAAAAACAAAATATTTATTGTTGTGAGTTTCCCAAAACGAATGCTCTTATTCTAGACCGTCGTAACAGAGGAGACATGAACTCTCTATCAGCAAATATCTGAAAAACTCAGGAGGCTGCAGTTGTGCCCGCCTAATTGAGTCGTCTAGGATAGTGCCGAGTCATTCATCATCTTTTTATTGAAACAAAAGAAGAACAACAAATACAAAAATGAATATCTCAAAATGTCACTTTTTCCAAATTAGGAGGAATAACCTTTACATATATCTCAAAAAGTGAAAGGTTCGAGAAAAATCTCCTTGGATGGAACGATAAAAACGTTTTTTTAGGAAGAATGCCTTTTTTTTTCATGTGTATCCTGTTCACATGACAAGCATTTTATCATGAATACTTTCACATAAAACGTGAAAACTATGCAGCGAAAAATCATCGTAATTTTCAGAAACAAGGTCGATTTTTCTCAGTTTTTTTCATCAACCAATCACGTTGTACGAAATGAGTATAAATGCATATATATTTGTTTTAGATTATAAAACAACTACATGCTATCCTCAAGATGGTTAACTTTGCTTTTCCTTTCAACCTTGACAAAAGCAGCGCATACAAGAAGTACTTCCATTAACTTCCATGATAAAAGCCTGACTTTTCCCCTGTCAAACCCCGTGTGAAAAGGCCTTGAGAGTTTTTTTGTGCCATGTTTGAAACTGGGATTCAGAATCAGAATACCATTATTAGTCCCACAGAGGGGAAACGTACATTGTTACAGCAGAAAAGAGCCAAAGACAGCTTAATGTTACCTAAGAAGCATGCATAAAAAAGTATTAAAGATACAAAAATGATAATAAAAAAGTTACACAATTTACAAAATACACATCCTGTAACAGTTCTGAGTATTTAGCAGCCAGACAGTGATATGGATCCTCACCTGGCAGAGGCACAGAGGAGAAGCTGGAGGTGAGCGCCTGTCTCAGGGTCTCCAGGTGCTGGTGGAGCAGCCCGTTGCGTCCCCTCTCCTGCATCACGTCGCCCTCCAGCCTCTCCACGGCGCCGCGCATGCTCTCCACGTGTTTCTGCAGCGCGGCGTTACGCTCCTCGTACTCCATGTTGGTTTTACGCAGCTGCCGCATCTCAGCCTCGCGCGCTGTTACACACAAACACACAGAGAAAGAGGGGGACACAGCGGCATTAATATTTAATCTGCTTGAGAGAGGTGTGTTCTTTTCAAAGTTCAGAGCATTGCTGAGTTTGTGGAAGTATTCTGGGAGCACTTTTAAACAAAGTTATCTTGAGCTAGCCATGAACACGTTTAGAAACACTTAGAACAAATGGATGTTTGAAAAAGTTACAGTGCGCCAACAAACAGAGCTGGCTGAGTTTAAGCTCTTTACCTTTGCTGTGGTTGAGGAACTCCTCAGTGAAGATCGGTATGTCGAACACAGTTCTGTCCTTCCCTTCACCGTCCTTCTGTTGATCAGAGACAGAAAGGGGATAAGCTGAAGAGAGAACACATTTGGCCGCACACACTGACAGTGAGAGCTGGTCATTTATCTATGTGGCTGGTAGGTGGGTGGGTAATTGATGTTATACCTTGCCACAGGGGAAATACAGTGATACAATTTAAGAAATGAGGAAGGCAAAGTAATTTCATCAGCAGTGCTGCTAAGATATCAAAGGCCTTGAAATGGTTTGCAATAAAATTGTGTTTCACAAAGATACAGCGCAGGTTTACTCCTTCCTCTGAAAGAATGCATCATCCTTTCTCATTTCATAAGACAATGAAATGTATGCTGAATCCTGTGTCCTTTGAAATCTGTGGAGGGGGAATCCACACAGGAATGCTGATTCCAATAAAGTCACCTTGACCATAACCCCTCAGCAGAATGCCTCACAAAGGAAACCTTTAATTACATGCAGAACTTAATAAAAATGAATTACAGACTTAGCAAAAGCCAAGTGTTTGGATTAGGAACACAAACACAGCACCAAAGAGGATTAACACAGCTTTAGTGATGCAACAATAAGCATTTAATGGGTTGAGCAAGAGAGGGCTAACAAAACAGATTTAGTTTCCTGGGTGAGAACATAACAGAAAACCATGGTAACACAAACTCAAAATAAATTCAACTTGTGTTTTTTTTCCCACCCAGGAACCTAAATCTGTTAATATAACCTGCCAGCACTTTTTATATCCTGTTGTGTATACAGTACATTTCATATTTATGGGACCATGTATGCAACAACATATATTACCTTTATATTCTGTAACCCATATACGTGGGTGTACTGTATCCTTATCTGCACTTTATCTACTCTTTGTACTCATTTGGTTGGATGCAAACTGAAATTCGTTGTACTATGTGCAATGAAAATAAAGTTGAATCTAATCTAATAATATTTGCATGAGTTCACTTGTCGTTCTTTTTCTGAACATTTTTGTTTTAAAGTCAAAACAAACCCTTGCAAATTCATGTTGATTAAAAAGGATATATTATGCTAATTTGCATACTGCATGTTGTGCCTCTACTGTGACGTGTTGACATGCTTTTATTGTATTCTAAGCATGTGAATCTTTTAGATAGATAGATTTCCTTGCGTGGACAGGAATCTATTTTATTCTTAAAGATAGTGATTGTGATAGGGCGGGAAAGAGTTACTGACCTCGTGAAGAGCTTCGTTGGCTACCTGGTGCCCAGCATCTGGAGAGGAAGGAAAGAATAAAGAGAGAGGACAGAGGATGATTCATGATTCCCCCGACGCAGTGAGCTTTTACTACTTTGTGAACAGATGAATGAATGAGAGCAATACAAAAATCCCATCTCCGCCCTCTCCATTGTGATTCACCTGAAACAGAGTAGATCATCTACTTTAGGATTTTTTTTGCCAAGGTAGAGCTGTTTATGTCGTCAACATTTTTGAAACTGAAAATAAAGACCACGTGTTGTGCGAGAACAGTAACAGCTCCTTGGCCTCATGTTTCACTATAACTCTTAACTGCCATGAACTCCAAAAGTACCTCTTTTCTCTGCCACATTCTCATTGACTGAGTCAAGCAAATAATTAGTGTGGACTTTCAACACTAAATAAGGCATGTATTCATATGATATAGTCAAAGCCTGCAACTATTTGCCTTCTCAGCCTTATTTTTTTTATAAACACTGACATCTTGTATCAAATTGAAGCAGCAACATGAGCAATTAAACAAACCAACATCATTACCAGATCATGTACCAAAATAAAAGTCCGTACTGTACTGGGGAAGAGGGCGTTCAGTTACGCTGCTCCTGTGGCTTGGAACCAGCTGCAAGTTGAGCTGAAAGTCAGAGATCTGGTCTCTTTAAACAAACTCAAAGCTACTCTAACTGACCTTGAATCAGCCGCTGTGGCTGTAAATGCTTTGGCTAACTGTTGTATGACTGTGTTGTGATTGTGGGTTTTAAAATTCTCTGTAACTGTGCTGTTACCATTCCTGGGCCAGGACTCTCTTGAAAAGGATATTTTAAATCTCAATGAGACCTATCCTGGTTAAGTAAAGTTAAAATAAAAATGTAGTGGATTGGTGCCTTGCTCATTGGCATCTTTCTGCTTAAAACCAAATGTTTAAGAACATTATAAGTACATACCTGTATTTATTTGTTAATGTAAACTAATTTGAAAAGGAAAATAGACACACAACTACATAATCAAACTGAGAGCTTGCTAAACGTATTACATTCATTGTATATTTATGTCCATTTTAGTCGACCTGGAAGCAGTAGTCCACCAAATATAATACCTGTTTGATCCGATTGTCACCAGATATATAACGTTTTTATCTTGCCAACTACTTTTCAAACAGCAGAGCTTTATTATGTTGGTGGGCTAACTGCCAGACTAGATGGTTGTTTGAGCCAAAAGGCTTATTGTGCCATTTATTAGTTTTAGTATAATAATGATAAGACTGCACACATTGTACTTGTTGTCTGTTATGAAACTATTTTTTTCACAACTCATTTGTCTTTAATTTAAACTTTGTGACTTCCCTAAACATATTGTCACCTATGTGTGATTGTAATGGTTTGGTCGACCTGTTCAAAAGTATGCGGGGCTTTTTGATATCTTCAATTAATCAGGAAGTGATTGGGGCATTTTTATTGGAGGTGAAGTCGCTACACTAGTTTCAAATGGTTGATTCTACTCGACCCCCTGCTGCCTCTCTACCCAGACCTCACCTCCCCTGTGTCGCTTGCCTTTCTGCTTCTCCTGAACCTTCCTGGTGAAATGTTTGTAGGCCTCCGTCTTCTGGTACTTCTCCAGCTCCTGCATGTAGCGCTCCTTATCTCGCTCCGCCTCATCCAAGTATCGCTGCAGAGAGAAGAAAGAAAGGTGAGGAGAGTTGGAAGGACTCAGTCAAATATGAGGATTTGGAGAGTTCTTTTTCTTATCAGGATTAGTTTCTTTCAAAAGGCAAAAAACTGTAATTTCCAAAATTAATAACCTACACTAATACGAGGCTTAAAACAGATTAAAGCATCTGTATTATCATTAGTTTGGGAATTGGAGGAAACACTTCTAAATCCATCTTTGTGCAAAGACTGGTCCCAGGAAAGTGGATCCGACTGAGCTCTGAACTCGTGGTAACAATTAGATACACATCAGCATAAAAGCTCTCAGGCTCTATCCAGTCTTCGGTTTTCAAAACAAAACATTTCCCTAATCTTCTCCTTGAAAGAGAGCCAAGAAAAGCAGCAAACTGATAAAGCACTAGCTGTTTCGCTAGCAGACCAAGTTGATGCATTTTGATAAAAGAACATGTGGAAACATTATCATTTTGTTGATCCATGATCAGCCACTGAAAGTTCTCCGTGGTTGAATCACAATATCATCCCTCAGATATCTTTGTAGTGGAATATCAAATTGTTATGAAAAATCAGCCTGAACTCGACTGTTATAATAGTTTTTCTCTCAGCAACTTCATCCTTTTGTATTATTTGTCTGTTATTCTTGCATCCCAGTTGAGGGCGTATCTAGGACACAATACAAGATGCCATCAAGTACGGCAAAAATAATCTGTAAAAGGATGTCAAACTAGCAAACACAGCCCTGTATAAGTCAGTGTTTTGTCAGCTCTGAAACAGTGACACCATGGACTCAACAGGCTTTTGTTCCGACACGCTTTTTGTGTACAGGGAAAAAGAAATGGATAAAGGTCTCTGCTGGTTTGAGAGGTAAAGGTGGCTTCAGATTAAGTGCTGGCAGGTTGCAGCTGAACATTTCTGTCTGTAATCAAAAACTGAACAGATTTTGCTGCTGGCTGTCCTGCCTCTGGTCTGTTGATTCCCTTATCACTGCTTTTTCAAAACCGATATCGTCTTAGTTAGTTCCCTTTGTTGCATTCATATTTACAGTATAGAAACTGATGAAGACGTTGATGTTTCCATGGGTAAATTAAACAGAGTAATACACTAAATTGACTATGGGAGAGAGGTCCCGCCCCTTAGCCTATAATAACAATGTGTTGGAGCGCTAGCCAATAGAAGGATGAGGGTTACATAGTGATGTCACTATGTTACGTTAGTAATCAAAGGAGTCCACAATGGAGGCGTTTCAGGCAGGGGGGGGAGTGTGTGGGAGAGAAACTCCCTCTGGATGGATTTGGGGATTTTAGCCTTTGAAGACCATTATCATGCACAAAAACCTATATAACTCACTACAGGAAAGGGCAAACTACAGTCTTTTCAATCATACTGTGAATGTTTCAAAAATGATCATTCCCTCTAATATTGTGAATTATACTGCAATTGGAATATAAATCAAAAATGTTTGTAATTAGTCATGTATCCAACCCTCATTGACACATGATTCCTCACAGTTGTTTTCTCAGTCTGGATCTTCCTCACTGACCTGCTTCTCCTCGGGGGGCAGCTTGCTCCACTCGTTGCCCAGCATCCTGGTGATCTCTGGGAAGGGCACGTCCGGACGCTCGGCCCGAAGCTGCTCCCGTCTGTCGTTCATGAAGCGGACGTAGCCCGTGAGGGGGGCCTTGGGTGCGTTGCTGTCCTTCATCGGCTTCTTCCTCTTCCTCCCCTTGGTCCAGTTGCCACGTCGGGGCTTCTGCAGAGACGACAAAAACAGAGATGTTTTTAAGCTTCAGGTAGCAGTCCTGTGTGTTATGTAATGGCAGGACATTCATTGGAGTTTGAATCGGAAAACATTGTCATGTGTTAACAGCGACTCCAGCTCTTACCTCGTCTCCATTTCTCTGGCCGTTGTTGTCGGCGTTGGCTCCAGGAGAGGCGGTCTGCTCCTCCATGACCACGATGACTACGGTGAAGATCTGGGGGAAAAAACAGAGGGAGATGTTAGAATAGGAAACTTCTCAAACCAGTAGGATGAAAGCTAGACGTGAGACAAAGACATTGTTCTGAAAGTCACAAGGAAATCTCAATTATCGCAAAATACGCCCTCTTTTATCGACCACCTCATAGTATTTGTGCTCAAAGAAAATATCTATTCTGTATCATTTTTTCCAAATGGGCTCAGTGACATAGAATTTATTTTCCATGGTTCTTTCCTCCAGCTTGATTGGATGCTGTTGGATTGGTTCAAATAAAGCGGATCTGGCGCATTAAGTGTTGACTTGAACAAATAGCATTAATGTTAGTGATTCAGGAAATGAAAAGAAAGTAATTTGTTTGTGGCCAGCTTGCGGGAAGGTATTACGTTTTTTCTATTCAAAGGCAAAAGTCCAAGTGAAGTCACCACTCATGAGTCATTGGCTCCAGTCTGGTTTCAAGTCTTCTTTTTTTTGTCATCTCTGGTTAGAGCTACAAACTTTCCTGCCATATATGATCTTGAAAGGTCATCCATTAGTTAAGGTAAGGCTTGTCACCTGGAGGAGCCAGATAAAAAAAATTGAGACGCACATTTTATCCCGATGAATGTGAATGAAGCACTTTGAGACAGAATTTGAGCGAATCGCGGAGAATTGTCGATTCTCAGTATTGTACGCTGTCGCTTTTCCGCAAACTCCTGCCAATCTTGGCTCCAAACGTGCTCTTGGCCAGTCACGCTTCCTCTAATATAAATGTCTTGCTGCTATCAATCATCATTGAGCAATTTAATGAAACAAAACAACAACACCCCCACACCTTAGATGCTATTTTAGCCTATTTTCAACAGGAGGAACCGCTGTTGAACTGTCACTTAGAAGAAAACAGCTACATCTTAAAAATCTCTCTGGGAAATAAAATCTGTTCTCTAGCTGAACTTCTGTTCAAACTAAGCTTTCAAGCGAGTCGTGTTGTGGACAGAATTTTTTTTACTAGAGTTATATCATAGCTTGAAACACATTTTTACTACCAACTACTTTTAGAATAATATTAGGTCAGTTATGAAACACAAAAAATCGAACAACTCTAAATTAATTCAGGAAGCACCTAATTAAAAAAAATATACTGACTCAGGGCTCTTCTGGGCAAACAGCCCAGGTTGTGTTTTAACCTTTTGCTCCTCTTCTAAATAACTACGTGGGAAGCAAACCTCTGTATCCTGGATGTGGTTGTGCCCCCTGTCACTAAGTACTGTGGGAAAAGTCACAGAGGAATTAGCCGGTCTACCACAAAAAGCACTTTTGGGAAGAAAATGGGGGGGAAATTCCCCCAACAGCAGCATCAGTTAGGCAGGGTTTCTCTCTCATTCTCTGTGATGCCTGAGGCCAGCTTCTAGTGACACATCAAAGTCATACAGATACTGACAAACAAAAGGTGTGTCGCCTATTAAACAAACTGTACGAGCAGGTAGGGCTTTCAGATGCCGATACTTAACTATGAACAAACACTAACAAACATGCAAAATACTTTATATTCCCAGTGTTTTGCTTCCCAAACCTCACAAATAAAAGCTATGCCATAGTACCCTCTGCTGGGTGAACGCACACAATACATGATACAATGATACATGGTTTAACGTGGACAGAGTAATATATCTCTACACTAAGTGCTTCACTGTTTCTAAGTTCACTCTTTTTAGACTCCTCAAGCATTGCTTTGTATATTTAAATGATGATATATATGACTGTTTGCAAGCATGTAAATATTCCTATTCCAAGCTATGCATCCTAGAATAGGCTGCAAGAAATACAAGGCAAACATAGACCTAAAAACTGTGCTATCCTATACTTTAAATCCGAAAGAAATTGCTAAATTAAAGTAATTAGCACATGTTGTTGTTATGTTAGCATTGAGCGTTGTTTATTGGTTGTAATAACGTTACTGTGAGGTCCTTAATGCTTCTGTATGAGCACCCAGTCAGCAGGGTTGAAAGCGTTGGTGTTAGCCAATGCTGTGGTAAATATGGTTAGACAATATATAGTCACAGTCGTTAGTGAGTGGTCAGAATCTAATGTAACGTAGCAACGTATGTCATTTTAAATTGGCAGACGTTTAAATGTCGATGATATTCTCACAATTGGTGTGAGCATTTTTATTAGCTAGCTTCGGTTATACAAATGAGCTAATGTCAGTTTTAACAGCTGCGGTGCATAAAATGCGCTTTTCAGCATGTAGGACGGTCATTGACTTTTTTATATTAACCAACGGAAATGTTTAAAAGCAAAGACATATTGAAGATATCATCAGAAGCAATCGTCTAACACTGGGATATTGGACTGATGTTCCTAGCTAGCGTTAGCACTCAGTTAGCAAGCAGTCAGCTAGCATACGGGCACCTCATTTTTTGCTGTAGGTTACATTAACTCGTCAAGATGAGATTTCATACTATGTTAACTGAAATATTGAATGTATATTTATCAAAACCATCGAATGAAAACTAACCTTAGATAACGTAATCCGTATCTGTACCTGTGCAAATGATTTTTCCTAATCAAAACAATACAGCAGCAGCCTGGACATAGAATCAAACCACATAGACAGGCATGTAGCTAAGTTTATACTTAGTACTGCACAAATGCTGCTATATTTTCCAGTATGTCCTAATAATGTATCGTATTTGTGTTTGTGCTTCTTTAGAAATTAAAATAGAGAATGAATCACAGAAACATCTGAAATGCATTGTAAATAGATACTGTAATATGTTGACTTTAACTGGATATATATGGATTCAACCTATTTATGGTACACACCAGAAACAGGAATATTATACAAGCGTATTCAACATGATGTGCTTTGAAACGTCAATAGGAATCAACCAATGAAAACACAAATAACCCTACACAATTGAAACCAACACAAAGAAAGGAAAATTAATTTAATTAGAGCTAACTGATCTGGATATCTACTTCTATGGCCCCTCGTTGGTCACCGTTTTCTTCGTGTGTACATAGACCAATGTCTTTAAGGGTGTTGCTGCCCCCTACTGTTAGTTTTACTAATTACATTTCTCAAATTTATTTCCATAGTTTCAAGATTCAAGGCTTTCTTTTGTCATTCGTTCATAGCTACAGTCTAGTTATGTCTATGAACATCTTAGGTCAAAGGCTCCTCCAGTGCAACACAATAAAACAGATACATAGTGCAAATAAATACAATAAATAGAATATAAGTAGTGCCATAAGAGACTATATACAAGTGATAACTAATTTCTAAATTGAAAAACAGGTGAATGTTATGGATGTTCTTAGTTCAGGTGTTTAACAGTCTTATGGCCTGTGGAATGAAACTGTCCCTGAGTCTGGTGGTTTTAGACCTGATACTGTTACAATAGTAACCTCCCTTAGGGAATGTCAAGCTATATTTATAAGACATGAAAGAAAGATTAAACATTTGGGCTGGAAAGAAGTATCAAATGGATGAGATTAGGACATTTTCATCTCATTTTGATGTACAGATTATTTAGGAAATAATTAGGCCAGAATCAGAGGTAGCAAGCCTTTAACTCTTTTTAAAAAAAAATGTAAACAGCATTCTATGTTGAAGCTGCAATTTGAAATACCTTCATCTGTCAAAGTGTTGGAGCTCTGCCAGGACCACACAGACACACAGCTCACTTATAGCCAAATCTACAGTGCTGGAAACCCCGGGGTAAAATCAACTCCTGCAAACAATTATATCCCTATCACATTTAAAACCCTCCATGCATTGGTAATTTGTTTTATTCTTTTGAGGAGAACACACTGTGACTTAAAAAGTCCCTAAGCACAGCCTCATCGTTTTGTGCTAATTGGCCTGTCCAAACAGGAAATTCGGTAACACATTAGATTCCTCTTATGGACATACACAGGAAAAGTAATGAAGCTCCCAACCCAGAAAAACCTCCCCTAACTTGAAAGATATAAAATGAACAAGAGAGCGAGAAGACTAACACTCTAATTCCAAATTACCAGATTGCAAATCAACACCCAGGCGGGAGTTACCTAACTGTGGCTGCAGTCTAATTGAAACCTTGATTGCAATCTTATTGCAATTACCCAAAATTAATCCAACCCAATTCTCAGGCTCATTACACATAGGTTGGGTACATCCACAGTTCAGAAAGTTAAATCTCCTTAACATTTCGTTTGTTTAAGATCTTGTAGACATATCAATTGCTTGGGATGTAATAAATGTTTTCCCAGAGAAATAAAAAACCTCTGAACCATCATTTACTTTAATTAAGCCCTTTAACATTCAACTGATTCTGTTTTCCACAGACTAGTTTATAGTTGGAAAAACTCTTATTCCACATTTTCTGATTGTGTCACATGCATTATATACTCTAAAAGGTAAAAGATGGGTTTTATCACATCACAAATCCCTCATATTGTATATATTTTAAATATCTTATGGATCATTTTATCGAGTTGTACGTATAATGAAGTTACAGCCTTTAGTCACATGTCTTGAGGCTGCATTGCATTCAGAGGCGGCTGTCAGTGAAAAAACTGACATCTCTGGCTTTTCAACAATGGACATTTCCCTTCAACTCTGATGAACATCAATGCAAAAATAGCAAGTCCACAAAGCCCACGCCAAAAGATGATATCTGGTATTGAGTTTTAAGATGGCTGAAAAGATTCTGCTATAAAATCAATTGAAGCTCTGAACTGTTTACCAATTTCATTTATTTATAATAAAGATCTCACCACAATGCAACCAGCGAGAACTAAATGCTGCTGGAAGCTATAAGGCTTTTTTCCTGCATGGGGATTTACTCACAATCACAACAACAGGTAGGCACATTAGATATGATAATTTTCTGTTGAGGTGAACAGAGGAAAAAATCCTCTGCCAATAATATGGTAATCTGTACCAGCAGATATCTCATATTCTAGCTTTCCAAGAGTCATACATTAATAAGTAGCATTGCCTGTGGATTCATGTTTGTCCCTAATTGGCTGACTTGGAACACAGAACTGAAGCAGGCCAACTGTTCAAATCCCAGCAGCAGCATGTCTGGCTTCGATTTTAACGTTGTTATTTTGTTGTTGTGTTTTTTTTCTTCCATTCAGCACCCGTGGTCACTGCATAGTATCAGAAGGCTGTGAAACGGAGAGCCAGGTTCAATCAGCTCTGAACTGGAGACTCTTCAGATCCCGGCAGGCGTCCAGCTGTCGCCTGTACGGTTATCCACCTGTCACGTCACGTCCAATCAGCCGCTCGCAGCCAGAGAAGTTCAGTGCAGAGGAAAGGGTTTCCTGCCGATGGCCCTCTGCGGGTCGGCCATATGTCCTTGCCAGTCGGCCTGTGTGGCCTGGAAAGTGACAACGTTGTGACACACACACTGCATGCATCAAGCCCTCCTTCTGCCTCAGGATATACACGATGATAATGTCACATGACATGTCAGGAAGGTGATGATAGATAATCATGGCAGTATTATCATCTGTGTAAAAAATGATGCTAGTGAGTAAATAAGTGGGATGTGAAGTGAGTGTCGAGCACTGTTCATTTGTATTGTTTTAAAGACTACATTCTGGTGCAAGCTGCTATTAATGGAACCAGTGTCTATAGTCACCAAAGATATACATAAAATATGTTATTTTCAATCACTTTATAATATTATATTGTTCATATTTGTTCATGGTTTTCTGGCTTTCTGTCTGATTGGGTTGGTTAGCCTTTTGTTTATTTCAAACCATGTAACTCATAATTTAAGGAAATAAACAAAAACAGAACAAATCCAATGCTTTGAGTTTGCTGTACACATACAGCAAACTCAAAGCAAACACATTTCAATAGAAACTATAAATACATATTACATCTACAAAAGGTGTAGGGCAGATACTGGGTATTGGTTTGTGATTTGATTTGAACTCAGTTTGGTTTCTGATTGCTTCTCGTCTCTTTTGCTCCTTTCTGTTTCTCTCTGTATTATGGATCAGGCTTTAAAACAGAAAGATTTAAAAAGACACACCATTTAGATACTGAGTGTTTTATAGAGATGAATACAACATTAATTGTGTATCTCTTCCTCCTCACAAGAAACTAAATGGAATGTAGAACAGAAAAGGATAAGATACTCTGTTGTCGGGTAGAAAATCAAAAGTAAATGTTCCTTTTTTCCACTTGCAAGCAGTATGAGGGTGTGGTCAGATATATACATTTGTGTGCATAACATTATGATTGTTACATTGTGTAATGATCAGTGTTGGGCAAGTTACTTCCAAAATGTAATATATTACATATTACTTATTACTCTCTTTTTAAAGTAATAAGTTACATTACAATATTACTGTCTCTGAAATGTAATGAGTTACACTACTTTTTAGTTACTTTTTAGTTACTTTCACCAAAATAACCGCAAAAGAATGGCTAGGTATTTTAAATGCTAACATGTAGTTAGTGCAGCTCATTATACATCCAGTGAAGGGCAATGTGGTATAGCATAACAACTGTGTAGGCCATTAAGGCTACTAACAACTTTTATTACACGGCTTAGTTAAATACTCGATTCTGATTGTAAATTCTTAACATGTGACACGTTGTTAATACAGTACAGACCACTGTCAAGGACTATAATGAAGGTTGCTAAGGAGGATCAAGAAAGAGAAAGGAAAAGAGGTTAAAAGACGGAGCGCTGGACGTCAGATAAATCACCAGAAGAAGGCAGAGAGGAAGTAAACAATAACAGGAACACGGAATGGGCTCTGTATTTTGTTTAGTATATGGCCATGTACTGTACAGGCCCGGTTCCAGAACAAAATGACTTGGGGTGCATCTGAGATTACAGGGTGCAGCACTAGTAGGTTTACATGAGCAATAGTGGCCGGCAACAGCAATGAAAAATAGCATTGATGTTATGGTCCCCAATGAACAGATTATGGCATTTGTTATGTTTTGAAACCAAGCAAGTGAGAACATTTCAAGTGTGTTAAAAGTGCAATCCTGAAATATTTCATATAGTCCAAAGTGGACTATGGCAAGGAAAAGCACAAAAGCTTCAAAACTGTACTGATAAAACAAAAGAGAACATATTGTAAATCAAGGCAAATATTATTTGAACCAGCTCATGGTTTGAAATGGCAAACATTGAAAAGCAAAAGTATTATTAAAACCATGTACTACATCATCACCTTGGTCATCATATACTCTGGGAAGAGAATATTTACTGTGCTTGAAAAAGTGGTATCACATCATCATGTGAGGTTGACTTTGTGACCTGGAGAACATTTCAGCTGCAACATTAGCTTGTTGATAAGCTTGGGATATGAGATCTTTTTGTAGCCATTCGTGGTGAAGGCATCTGTGCTATTGTATGCATTATTTTTTGACCCAACATTTCTACAGGCATGGCAGAATATGGCACTATTTTCACATGAATATTCTAGCCATTGTCTATTTTTATACCACGAGCTGCAAAATGACCGCCTTACCCCACTGTACAGGCGGGTACTTGTTTAGATATACCTGGGCAGGCTCTGTTTTGCCGTGGTATCCTGGCACCTGCGGGCCGCAGAGGGGCGGCGTAGTTTCGGGTGACGAAGACTGATGCTCCGGGGCGAGGGCGGCGAGTCAGGCGGGGGTAAGCTAGTGTCCACAACAGAGGGTAACGTGATGTCCCCATCTGACCTGTTGCTATTGTCTGCAGTAGATGCAGTGTTGCTGGCGTTTAGTGATGGTTGCTTTAACCATTTTCGTATAAATGATTATCCATCTGTGTCACTGCTGTGGAAGCACTTTGGAAATGATGCACGCGCAGCGGAGCAGGTCATGCGCACCTGAAACAATTTGTTTTTTTATTTTTCGCTCCGTTCTCTTTTTTGAATAGAGGGTGCATAACATTCAACTGGGGGCGCAATGCATGCCTATGCACCCCCGAAGATCCCGACGCGAAGCCTGAAGGGTAAACACCAGGTTTACTAATCTACCCGCACAATTTTACTCTGGTGTCGGAATGTCTCGCTATTAGTACATTCTTAAAAAACAAAACACCATTTAATTTCGGGTTAAAATGTGTTGTAACTGCGTTACTGAGCATTGTAACGGGTAATATATTACCCAAATTTCATTAGTAATGCGTTACATTACTTCGTTACAGCAAAAAGTAATATATTACTGTAACTCCGTTACTTTTGTAACGCGTTACACCCAACACTGGTAATGATGATGCCATCTGCTTGTATGAACACTGGTGGCACATCGGTTGAACACTGACACAAACATCGAATGAAATAAAGGTCATACAAGCACACAGCGAGCTATAGAGCAGATAATTGGCTTAGCTTTTTTTCTCAGCTGCATTCATTTGGTTATTGATGAGAATAAATCTACTGCAGTCCCTTCATGCTTTAAGATAGGTAGTTAATATTTATACCACCGTGTGTTTGAAAACAAGGATGTCAACATATGCTAAGTAATGCATTTGTTAGCTAAGTTAATGACCTCATCAGCATAACTGGTTATGGTTCAGTGTATGACGTGAATATGGCAGCATATTAGTTCCTCTTGCTTCTCATGCACAAAGAGAAAGCTGTGAGCTTTGCTAGTACCACAGAGAGCAAGAGCTCAAAGGGCCTAAGGACTTTTTGCAGCATCTTGTTGCTATGCAACTGTCTAATTATACTTAGGTAGCTAACCTGAAGAATCAAAGAGGGATGATGTTGAAATATAATGGGATGGAGAATGAGTCGGAGTATTTTATGCTGGGAGAACACACTGTGGAGACTTTTTATTTTCCAAAAACCTGTTGCTGGAGCAGGGATGGGCCGCAGAGGGCCGCAGAGGGCTGAGACGTTTAAAGGGGCCCTATTATCCACTTTTCAAGGTTCATATCTGTTATGTATGTGTCACATCAGGTGTGACTGTGCCTTTAAGATGGCACCAGGAGTTTTGGGATGTGTGAACCGGATACAGTTAGTTGTTGTTGTGTTGTCCTGGCAGCGTGTGCAATAACGTGTTCAATAAACGGTCAACCTAAATGTCGTAGTCCATAGTCTTATATATACAACATTGGCGACGAGGATTATGGATTCTCTACTCTCACCTCTCTCCCCGTTCCTCGCACTGCCTGGCGAACCGCCGATTCCGTGGGTTCGCTGGCTTGAGTCCTTCGAAACGTTCATAGTAGCCGCGGGGCTAGCTGAAGCTAACGACGACAGGAAGAAAGCCCTGCTGATACACACGCTGGGCAGCGAGGGACAGCGGATTTTTCGGACTCTCGGACTCGCTCCGAAATATGCGGACTGTGTTACACTGCTCACTGGACACTTTGCTGCTCCACAAAATGTTATGCTCCGGCGGATTGTTTTTCGGCAACGCCGGCAACAGGCGGGTGAGTCCGTCCACCATTACGTGGCTGATCTGAGGGGACTAGCCAGCCTCTGTAAATTCGGGGCGCTGGAAGATGAACTAATACGGGATCAGCTGGCTGAGCACACTAACAGCTCAACGCTCAGAGAAAAGTTGCTAATGATGACAGACAAGCTCACTTTGACAAGAGCAGTGGAGGTAGCTTTCCAGCTTGAGTCAGCAGCAGCCTTAGCATCACAGCTAGCTCCCTCCTCCAGTTCTTTTCCCCACAGACCCATGCTACTAACTCAAACGGTGGCGCTACCCATGGAGCCTCCCGGGGAGGTTTTCCCTGAGGACAACTTTGATGTGAACTTTGCAGCACGCCAGGGTACGGCAGCACGCCGGGCCTGTGGTAATTGTGGCTCATCATCGCACCAGAGTCGAGCTCCAAACTGCCCTGCCAAGGGACAGAGGTGTCAACGCTGTGGCAGACAGAACCATTTCGCACGGGTCTGTCGCTCTGTTCCTACAACCGACAGCCCACCTCCACGTACGCCTGGGCCGCACGCACCGACGACCATCCACTCAGTGGCCGCCATCTCCCGACTGCTAAAGTGCTGCACGGTGGAGCTGGATGGGGTCTGCCTCCCGCTGCTGCTGGATACGGGGGCCTCCTGAATGTTTCCACGGTCCGGCGTCTCTTTCCGCTCCGAACACTCACCGCCGACGCCGAGGATCTGTACGGGTATGGACACTCTAAAATTGGAATGGCGGGCACAATCACCTTTGCTGTGCGTTACGGGACTAAGGCCCTCCCCGCATTCACCTTTCAAGTGTCTCACCAGGGGGCCAACCTCATGGGTTTTGATTTGTTTTGTGAGTTGGGTTTCACCCTTGTGGACAATTCTGGGGCCGCCATCTTGTCTGTTGGCTCGCCGTGGCATCAGCGCTGGCCTGCTCTGTTCAGTGGTTTGGGCTGCCTCACCGCCTTTGACCACCAGCCCCTCCTCAAGCCTGAGGTACACCCCGTGATTCAGCCCCTGCCTCTCGCCCTGCGCGACGACGTCACCGCCGAGCTGCAAAAACTTTTGGACGCGGGCATCATCGAACGCATTGATGCTTCCCCGTGGATTTCAAACCTGGTGGTGGTGAAGAAGAAGTCAGGGGGCTTGCGCCCGTGCATCGACCTCAGGCCGGTGAACAAGGCCGTGATACCTGACAGGTATCCGCTGCCCACAGTGGAGGAGCTGGCCGCACAATTCTACGGCTCTTCCATGTTCACGAAACTAGACCTTCGCCAAGGCTACCTGCAGGTTCCGCTGCACCCTGACAGCCGCAGCCTTACAGCTTTCGTGACGCATGTCGGAGTGTTTCGCTACACCCGCATGCCCTTCGGCCTCAGCTCGGCCCCCAGCTGTTTTCAAAAAATCATGACCACCATCTTCGCCGGCATTCCGGGCGTGGTCGTCTTCCTGGACGACATAGTGGTTCATGGTGCAACACCAGCCGTTCATGACGAATGCCTTGCGAGGGTGCTGGACGTCCTCGCCAGTCACAACCTCACGCTCAATGGGGAAAAGTGCACCTTCGCCGTTCCAGCCATCGAGTTTGTGGGGTTCCGCCTGACCGCCGACGGCCTCAGCCCGCTACACTCCAACGTAGAGGCGGTGCTGCGCCTGCCTGAGCCGTCCTGTCCAGCTCAGATCTCTTCGTTTCTGGGGATGACGGCCTACTACCTGCGCTTCCTTCCTCAGTACTCCTCGACCACCTCCCCTCTACGCGAACTCCTGAAACAGGACGCGGTCTGGGAGTGGACCCCGGCCTGCTCTGCCGCTATTCGCAATCTCAAGACGCAGCTCACCTCAACGCCGGTGCTCGCATTCTTTGACCTGGCGAGCCCCACGTTCGTGACCTCTGATGCGTCCAATACGGCAATAGGGGCGGTGCTGTCCCAGATCCAAGGGGGCACAGAACGCCCGGTGGCGTTCGCCTCTCGGTCCCTCAACTCGGCCGAACAGAAATACTCGGTGGGGGAGCGGGAGGCGCTGGCCTGCGTCTGGGCGTGCGAGCGGTGGCACATGTACGTTTATGGCGAAATTTACGTTGCGTACTGACCATCAGGCTCTCACAGCCCTGCTTGCTACATCGGGGCTTTGTCTCAGCTGAGTTCGCCACCTTTGTGGAAGAGAGGGGGATTAAACACATCCGTACAGCTTTCTACCACCCGCAAGCAAATGGGGGGGTGGAAAGTTCAACCAAACCCTAAAGAACGGGATCAGAGCACACCTGGCAGATGGTCTTCCGTTCTCAGCCGCGCTGCTCCGCACCCTGCTTCACTACCGGGCGACGCCGCATTCAACTACCGGCAGCTCCCCAGCCCTCTTGATGATGGGCCGTGAGCTGCAGCTCCCTTTGGATCGGTTACGGGCCCCGGCGGCCGTCACGCCAACAGCCGCACCCTGCCAGAGCGCCAGGGTCGCAGAGGCTCAGCGTCGCATGAAGCAGCGGTTCGACAAGAGACGGAGGGTGAGAGCGCCTCCCTTCACAGCGGGGGATTGGGTCAGGATTCACCGTCCTAACCGGGACCACAAGCTGCTATCCTTCTGGACGGCGCCGATGAAGGTCACCGCTCAACTGGGGTCAGCCACCTATCGTCTGGCCGACGGATCGCGGTGGAATGCAAGCCGGCTTCGGAAGGTGGCACCGCCCCCCATCGTGGACCCAGGGCCCAGGGAGGACGGGGACTTTGCTTTTCCTGATGAGCAGTTGCAGGGTCCAGCCGGGTTCCCACCTGAGCTGGTTGAGCCAGTGGTTCGTCCTGAAGCTCATCCGGCCCGTGTCCGGGTCAGACCAAGATACTTGGAAGACTATATTGTGAGCCTGTGACTCTCAGGGGTAATGTTCAGAGCATAGTCTGTTGCGTGGCAGAATAATCCACGGCTATGCTGGTGACTGGCAGTCTACCCAGTTCATCTAGAGTAGATAGCTGAGAGTTAATTGGGTTCCTTGTGGGGGGGGGGGTAAATGTTATGTATGTGTCACATCAGGTGTGACTGTGCGTTTAAGATGGCACTGGGAGTTTTGGGATGTGTGAACCGGATACAGTTAGTTGTTGTTGTGTTGTCCTGGCAGCGTGTGCAATAACATGTTCAATAAATGGTCAACCTAAATGTCGTAGTCCATAGTCTTATATATACAACAATATCTACGGAGCCCCTAAAGGTTCATGGAGAGAAAAAAAAAGTATCTTGTGCGCACGATATACTTTTCTCGCGCACAAGATAGTATTTCGTGCAAACGAGAAAGTATTTCGTTAGTTTCTCGTTCGCACGAGAAAGTTACCGGTGCGCTAAGTAGGAAGTGGAGCACAGAGGAGACAACCGTTTCATTGCAGACTGTTATGTTTATGTGGAGAAATGGCAGTGCATACATTATTTGAGATATATTTCAAACTCGGACTTCATTTAGGGACATTTTGGCCAGGGGTTTAGAGCTATTTGTTTAAGCACCGGATTCGCAAAACAGGAGAGTCTGTAAACCAGTCTGCCTTGATCTATGAATTCCTGTCCGTGACTCTCACAGTATCTGCTGCCCACAGCTGTTTTATAGAAGGAAAACCTCCTTCACTTTATGAAATCTCTGCGGCACCAGTGGCCTATACTACGAAGCAGGATTTGCTATAGTATTTACTATTCATTCATGAAGTATGACGCTGCGCTGTCAGCAGGCTTCTCCATGTTTGTGATTGGTGAAATGTTGCTAACCCCATCCCTTTCACGTGAACCGGACAGAGAAACCCTGGTTGATTTACTGAGTTTATAACCAGCTTCGTAGGACCGCTTAGCGAGATCGCGTTTGTTAGGGTTAGTTAAGCCGGGTAACTCAAACATATCCAGGGTCTGTTGAACTGGCTTCGTCGTACAGGGCACTGGAGGCAGTAACGTGTAACTCAGCAGAATCTGAGAAGAGCAGCACCAGCTGCAAAGAGCTGTGCCTTTTACTGTTTACTTCACTGTGTTTCCCTTCATTAGAACAGCTGAATAGAGATCGAGGCTGCTACGTTTAACCACACACACCTCTACACACATCGAACTGCCCGAGTATTCCCCCTATTACTCGTTTTATGAAGGAGATGTCCGGTCACCAGGGCGCATGATGTGTGTGTGTTTGTGCTCAGCTCCGCTCTGTGTGTGTGTTGTGTCCGTTGTGTTTGTGTGTGTCCGACACTGGCATTTGTTTTCAAATTACCATGAACAGTAATTTACACACATCTGGTTCTCCAGAGTTATATGTGTATTCCCAAGTGAAATAAATTCGTTTAATCTCGATGTAGTGCTATAGTCCTGCCGGAGTGCACCGGAACGAACGACAATATCATAAACAAATGCCCACACACACACACACACACACAAACACACACACACATATTCGGACATATTCTTCATAAAACTAATAATATGGCGTCATAATCGGGCAGTTCGATGTGTTTTATAAGAAAGTATATCGTGCGCACGAGAAAGTATATCGTGCGCACAAATTAATAAAGCGTTAAATCGTTTTATTTAAATTGAGGCCACGAATTACATCTTGTGCACACAAATTAATAAAACGTGGCCTCGTTTTTTTATTTTTTTTTTATTTTCCAGGGCTCCGTACATATCTGTATTTCTACTGTGAAATGTTTAAATGCTGTAATGTTAAAAATCTCTTTATTTTTCTCATACTGCCTGTGCTGCAGCATATAAGAACCCAAAAACAGCACACCAGCAGATTTCAGCGATCTGTACACCCTCATTGTTGGAACTTCTGAGTGAAACTGGAAAAAAAGGGATCATGTAATCATGACCACAATGGGTGAACCTGGAATATCTCCAAGCTGTCATTATCATCACCTCCCAATCCATTTTCATCAGAGCGATTTTATTCCCCTTTCTGCTCACAAAGTCTGGCATTCATGAAGAAATAGCAGAAAAAGATTACTATCAAACAGGTGATTGACATCTAAAAATAAAAAATAAATACTTTTATGAATTTAAGTCTAGATTTCATATGCTACATAATTTACTGTACATGGTGTTATTAGCCACAACGGACAGTATTGACTTTCTGGAGTCTTGTGCATGGATACCTTAAACACAATTTGTACATTGCTATTTTAGTACACACCAAATAAATGAGATGCATGTTCATTAGTGTGTTTCAGAGTTATTAGTAAGCAGAGCCAGGTTAGCCTTTCTTCATTGTGTTTCTACACCTACCTGCTGTTATTTGACCTTTAATGTTATGAAGACGTGACTGATTGAGATGTGAATTTAATGGGATTCACTGCCCTGTATTATGCTCTTTTATATTTTTCAGCTTTATTATCATCTTATTCTGTTTGTGTTTTCTACACAGTAAACAAGACTTCATACATTTTGTATCTGCATCTTAGATAAGTAAAAACGCCTTACTAATCACTGCTGGAATAACATTTCCATATGAAGCAGGTGCATAAGTTCAACAGAGATGCTGAGAAAAGAGTGGTACACTTATACAACAGCTCTGAGAGACAAAATGATTCAAATAATTCAGAGGCAATGCCAAGAATAAAGAACATGTAATTGGCGTTTTGTCAGAATAAAGGAAATGTATGTCTTAAAAAAAGGAGACAACCGAGGGAAAAATAAATACATCTGAAGACCATTTCTTCACGCTATAAAGCCTTTTGGCAGCACATATTTTCACAGAAACACCCAATAGAGGCAAATTAAATAAAACAGATGAGACCTTTTATGCGAAGCAACCCAGATTTCCAATGATGGCTCGAAAGCGACTAGACTGCCCTTTGTAAATGACTAAAGAGGCGAGAGAAGATGACAATGGATAATAACTTGATGTATGACGCTTCGGCAATGAGCTTTAAATGTCTTATCTAAATTCATACACAATGACAGCGTTCCTGCCCAACCATGTCACGTTTATCATTTTCCCTGCACCGCCTGGCAGATAATGGACAAAAGAGAATCAATAAGTAAGAAAATCTTACTGAATGAACCACGGGATGATAGCAACGAGAGCTGATGGATGCACCCTATTCTCACGCATGCTGTATTGACTTTGTGGAGGATGGTTATGAGCCTTATTCACAGGGTGTATGCAGCTCTGCACACCACACTTTGCATTGGGTTATGAGGAAAAGAGGAAAGTCTAAATAAAGGCATTTCAGGATGAATTTACTCTGGGCCCCAGGAGAACAAATAAGAGAAAGGTCCCTATGAGTTCCACTGATTTGCCCTTTCAATTTTGTTACACTATGCTGGAGTTATATACATCCCAAAGTTTGGGGTGATATGAATCGATTACACACAATTTACGAAAAAACAAAACAACTAAAACAATTTGAAAAATGTACTGGATATTGTGCATTAGTCAAGCATATTACAATTTTTCAAACAAAAATACGAATCAATAAAGTTTAACCTTGGGATATTGATGGCCACATTCAAAAATTATGTTCAAAAGTAGCATTGTCTGTTTGACCACACATTGAAGACAAATAACCTTCTCTAATGGATGGATTTTTCTTAGTCAGCATGCCAAACCTACTTTGGACCGAACAGTCGTCAACAAAACTGATCCAAGCAAGTTAAAATAGTTCTTAAATGTCTTTTAGGTATGCATACTTGTAGGGAGATACTGTATTAGAAAGGTTAGATAAAGTATGCAGAGTTAGCTATATAGATGGACTGGACTCCAGGGATGCTGGAGAAATATAACATTATCATCTTTAGCACCAAATTTGACTTTTAGCTGCAACGACGGCAGCAGGTAACAAGGATTTTATAAATGGTTTGAGGTATAAAACCACTTGCTACTGAGAAACCTTAAAGAAGGTAATTACTCTGATCAAATACAATTATTAAAAGGCCAATTCATCTTGTAAAATGCTTTTACTTTTTAAAGTGGGACCCGCACCTATATAGCAAACACAAATTATCAACAGCTTGACAACTTAATTTGACTAATTTTAGCAGGGTCTTTTTATGAAAAAGTAGAACAAATTGAATTGTAGCTTGTATTCCCATCACAAGCATTGTGGCTGCTGTGTGGATTGTGACTTTGGAGTGCATTCAAACCTGATGGCTTGCTCGAAGCAGCAGACAAACTCATTCACTTGTTTGTGCCATGTTTTGTGGAAAAAAAGATGAGCTCAAAGGGAATATTAATGAAGGGAAAACTCTGAATAGTGTGTTCATTTTAGTCTGAAATGTAGTGTAAAGGCAAAAGACAGATCCCTGTGCTTTTGTTCATGATTTCATAAAAGGATTTCAAACGACGAAAAATAAAACTACTGTTAAAATGCAGTCAATGTGTTACCTTTGATAAATGTTCAGTTCAATTATTCAAGCAGCATCTCCAGGAAATGGACTAGCGTGAAACAGTTTTAGTTTAATAAATTCATGACATTCTTGGGGAAACATATTTTTATGTATGAAGCAACAAGCTGCTCATTGTGGCTGTGTCCAATTCCAGTCATGGATGTCATGTTGGATCAAAGAAACGATTACATTTGTGACGCTTTTTGCATTGCTGTGTATCTGTGTGTGCGTTCTATTGAACAACAACATAACTTGAGCTGTTACAGTATTTTCCGGCATGTGACCACATCAGGGGAATTGTCACAGCTGCAATAGGCAGATGTGTTTGAACCTGATGTCCTCACCCGCTCCTCTCCCCTGGGTGACAGACAGGTTGGTTATGGGATATCGGCAAGGTCACCAGATGTGAACTCTTGTCATACATGTATCTGCACTTTGTGGTGTTACATGTATTTGCACTGCAGCAAAGGCAAACATGCCTGTGGCTTGAGGGAACAGTGGTCCGTGTCCATCATGTCCTTCATTGACAAGATTTACATGGGACGGCAAAATGTGTCCTTTTACTGCTTGACCAGGTCACATAACAAACATTGAATTTCATGTGACATGTTTGATGTACAGCCTATGCATGGACCCGTACTGTGCACACATAAATGTTCAGTCGGTATGTGAATTTGCATTTCGTTAAGTTTAGCATCAGCATCTCAAACACTTGGCTTGTGATATTCCTAATGTTTGTACCATTGTGTAAGCATAGACAGCTGGCTGCATCACAAGCAGGATTGTTCATACTGTATGCCTGCATGCTTTATGTGTAACTGGAGGATTAAGATTAGACTGCTGGCCAAATGTACATTTATTTTGGTCTTTTAGGTTTCTTGTAAACATTTACACATCTAAAATTAGTTTATCTTCAAAGCTTACTGTTGTGGTTGTTCTCAATTGTAAATAATCTGCTTTGACCCATCTTCAAATCCCCACTACTAAAGATTAATCTTGATTTTTCTACACAACTGCTGAAATCCGAGCAAAAATGCAAAACAGTATTTTTTTTCGTTAAAAGACTGTAAAATATTCAGTAAAGCTGAGAAAAAAGTCAGGGTCAGGTAGAAATTCTCTATGACTCGCTTTCATATTACACAGGGTCATTTGATTCCTGTTGTATATATTGCTACTAGGTTACAATAAATAGTTGCAGTGAAGGCCAGACTAAAGTATCACTATAATAACACTGGATTTGTCACGAACGAGCTGAGAACCAAAATGCAACACACGGGAAACCAGGGAAAGTCGGTAAGCAGCTTTATTATAAAGTGTCTCACTTGAAAAGTTCTGACATGAGATAAACCGGCAGACAGTAGGCAAAGGGCTGGTGGGAGACAGGCGAGGGTTCCAGGAGTAGGCAAGACGGGAGACGCAGGTAAAGGCAGGGTCAGGGAGCAGGCGAAGCAGGCTGGTCAGGGACAGACAAGGTCGAAACCGGGAGAGCATTACCTCTGGGAGGTAATGCTGGAAAGAACTGCATGCTGCGAAGTACGATCTGGCACTGAGGTGAGAGTGAAGGGGGCCTATATACTAGTGGAGCTAATGGGTGTAACAGAGTATGAGAGAGAAACAGGGTGTGACTACCAGGTGACTAACTGAGAAATGCTAATGCAGAAAATAGGTGAGTGAGGGAGCAGACTGTGACAGGATTGGCATAAAACCTATGCCAAGGCCTTTGGTGCTTTCATATGCTCTTTGGATTAGGCCATTTCCCATGCAGTGACGTTATTCTTCCGACTTTGTTGGGTTCATGAGCTTCAAGTCGTAATGTGGAAACCTTGGCGACACTACAAAGAAGATGTGTTGTAACTGCGTGTGTTTAATATTTTTAGCTCTTTCTGATTGGTTGTTCTTTGAGGAGATGTTCACCTGAATATTCCCAGTCAGGATCTCATTTTTTGCCACATGAATGCAGCAAAATGCTTTAGTTTGCCAAGCCAAAGATGGAGAAACATAAATTGTGTATTTTTTCCCATGATTCAGATCTGCTCCAAAATTGAATAGGTTCTTGCTGTGCCGATGCTTCACTTCTCATAAAAAAAATCGTAATTGTTTCCAAAATCCTGCTGATAAACGGACAATCAAACAAACAGACAAAAAACATTCCCTCCTTGGCTCAGGTAAAAAAACATCTAATGTGAATCTGTCTTTGTCACTGCCGCAATGTTGGGCAGTACTTTAAAAGACACAAAAACAAATTATGTTTGAAAATTGCTTCCAAGTGTAAGTGAAAATTGCTTCAAGACACAGAAATGCTCAGAGAAAAATTTGACCTGAAGTTTCAAAGGCCTACATTTTACTTTAAAGGAATGTGACTTTAACCTTGTCTCATTAGTGCGCTTTTTTTCTTAAGCCCTGCTAAACTAATTGAAGCTTTTATTTGCATGTGAACACACTCGACTCCTGTAACTTGTGGTATTACAAGAAGGGGATCAATGACGTTATGCAACAGGGCATGTGTTTTGGTCCCCTTTACATCTCGCTTTATTTTCCCTCTGCTTCCTTTTGACCTCGCTGCCAGGCTTACCTTTGTCTCTTTCTCAAACCTTCTTCCCTTCATCCCCTCTCCTTTCTTTCCCCCTGGCTCCTCTCGCCTCTGGCAAAATATTCCACTTCTCGCCTTGCTGGAATGCTGGCTTAGTGCAGTCATGGTGTTAGGCAGGCTGGTTGAGGAGTGATTTAATTAGCAAGTCAGGCGATAGATTACCCCCGCAATTAAAAGGCAGGCCCTCTTTTTTGTTTATGCCTATAGGGAGGGCTCTCTAAACAAAACACAGCTCTCTCCGCGCACACACGACACTTCACTGATGAGCGCACATGTGACCGAGCTCCCCTCCAGAATGATGTAAATACATCTGTGAGTGGCCTTCTCCAAAGAGCCAAGCTCCATTTCCTCCTGTCTCGGTAACAGACGAGCTTTATCTTCTGTTACAGAGCTTGGGCTTTGGCTGAGGACCAGGAAGCACCATAGAGAGAACACAGAGTCGACTTCAATAGCCCACACACACACACACACACACACACACACACACACACACACACACACACACACACACACACACACACACACACACACACACACACACACACACACACACACACACACACACACACACACACACACACACACAGACGGTCTGTCCTCGGTGTTTCACTGCCTGCTGTTTCAGAGGTAAGCGTTCCTTCACAAGACAAGTGGACAGGCTCAAACAGGCTCTTTGAGGGCACTTCTGAGTGGATCTTAAATGATTGTATCTTTAAAAGCCTCTGTCTTTCAATGAATTAGTAATGATGATTTTTCATAGTTAAAGTGCTCTTTTTTTCCTAACGCCTAGAAACACGTACAATTATTTCCTGTGAATATATGGCTCATGAATACTGCATTAAGTGTAAACTTCATTTAAGACTGGAAGATATCTCGGTTCAGATTAGAAAACTGCCAGGTCTTTTTCAGGTAAGTATCCAAATAAAGACATGTTTTTCTTACACCAACAATAAAAGTATGGCTATGGCATCAATTTTGCTACATTTCTGTTTAATTTGTTGTATTTTCATCTGAAATCGCCATTTTTTATTATTTGATCACGTATGGCATATGACTTAATCATTAACAAGAAAGTTTGGAGATTGATACAAGATCAAACTTAACTTTGGGAGTGTAATAATCGCATAATCGTAATATTTTTATATTTCGACTTAAAAGGAGATTTTATGACAACGGCGTGATCATATTTTTTTTCTGCGGCCTCCAAGTGGCCAGAAAAAAATCTATTAAGCTATTCATCCATCGAGATAGAAATCACAGCTAAAAAGTTTAAGAAATGACATGAGAATAGTGTTTCTGGATATCAGGATTTGGAAGAAACTAAATGATGATGAAGTAGTACCAATGCTGCTGTGCTAGTGCGTTGGCATACTGTCGGAGCAGCAGTTTTTTGTAATTAATCGTGGTTTATCTGATAAAGTCACAAAGGTTTCAGCTTCTACTAGGCGTACATTTATCTTAGAATATGGATACTAAACCCCAGGAACATGATTTATTTATCTAGAAAGGCTGATAAAAGGGTTGCTCAATGAGAGATTACATAAATTCACAGAAGCGAGTGGAGTAGGAGACATCAGGACTTGATTGTGTTTGAAGACTCTCTGTGTATGAAGGCCGGCTATGTCTCCTTACCTGTGGGGGACAGTTATTTTAAACATCGCCCAATTCAGAGCATTTACTTTACGTGACATTGGCCAGGGGATGTACATAAGAAGTCATTGTGATTTTGACATAGGAGGGCCATTAGGTGCAGTATCATCACCAAGCGCACATTTCCTTCTGTAGCTCCAAGGATATCATGTCAGACTTATCGCTGAACGATTAATGAGCGGGAGATACAAAGTCCAGACACACGTGATGGCTGTGCGACAAATGAATTAGGCACTAAAAAGACCGGCCTTTGTTCAACTGACTGGGAGAGCTGAGGGTAGCGGAGGGCGACCGGAAAATGGAGGCAGCCTTTGCTAAATAAGTCTGGGTAATCCATCAGATGCCAGGCCTCATTATGGCTGTGGGTACAGCATGAAAGAGAGCCCTTTATCTGGGCTTCCTGTTCTTATTAGTAGCACTCAAGCAAAGGAAAGTAGCTGTACCTCCTCTACCAACCCCCCCATGCCCACCTCTGGGGGGGGGCTGCTGACACAGAAGAGCAAAGTCATTCCAAGGCCTGCGTTCCCTGGCCAGGTCTGTGTGCAGGCCTGCCAAGTTGTGAGGATGAGTGTGTCTGTGTGTTGTCTTTGCATACAAGTGTGCCACAAATATCCGGGGAAGCTCAATAGTCGCTGTCGGAAACCTTTTGCCAGCTGCAGCACATCCTCCCCTTCTCTGACGGTAGCCAAATCTGAAATGGTTGGAGCTATTTTGAGCACATGGTGACACACAACAATGAAATCATTTCAGCAGACCAGGTCTTCCAATCATGGGGTGCACCATCTGCATAATGCAGAATTTAAACAAATCTATTTTCCTGTTTTTGTTAAGTAGTGTGAACTATACAGAGTCTTGCCTGTGAACCTCACAGAGGCTTTTTGTGTTGAAAAAAAGTGAACTTTCACTAAGCTAGTGTGCCTATACTCATCTTCCACAGCTGACATAAGTGCTGAGTGTGACAGCAGGAAGAGGAATGTGCCAATCCAGGTTGATAACCCACACCACAGTGTGGGAGAATAACACCTGGTAGAGCAGCATCTTCCTCCTAATTAATGTGTTTTGTTCCTCACAGGGTAGTGTACTGACACATTTACTGTGGCAGCATTAAATATTACAAGGAAAGTAATACTGCTAAATCAAATCTCCTTGACTTTGCATACTGCTGGTGTTGCAATACCCACGGATGCCAGCAGATGACAGCAAGTGACAGTAGTTTCTGCACGGGACGTCACTGTCAGATCTCTCCTGATGAAGGGCAGGGAGGTCTGTGCAACATCAAGGAATCCTGAAGTATGGCAGGTGGAGCGAATAATGCCCTGAAAAGGAAAGAGAACAAAACGCTACAGAGGCGGCAAATTAGCCCAAAGATGAGGGGCTTCAATTATCACAGCCGGAGACTAGCTGACAGCGGAGGGGAGCTGGGTTGAACTTTTCAAAGAAAATAAGGCGCAGCGTGAGGGTCATTAAAAAAGAGGGGCTACCACTTGACAGAATGAAGGGTGGCCGATAGGACTGGACTTGTGCACTTCGGATACCGAGGGTTCTTTAAGGGCATGCAGGAAGAGAGACAGACAAATGCCTCAGTGTGTTTATACAAGTATAGCAGTCAGTCAGTCTTTTGACATCCCTCTGCTACATCCCCCCCCCCCTCTTCCTTCCCCCCCCTCTCTGCAGGCTCTTGGATACTGTTCTAATCAAGGTGGCGGCCTAGAGAGAAGCGTTTTACAAAATTTGGACGAAGACGCTGCATTCCTTCATCTACACAGATGCAGGGACTAGCCTTCACCATAAACAAGGCAAAAATAAACCACCCCATGCTATATAATTACTCCTATATACTTGGGGTTTTGTGTGGGGGGGCATTACGTTTGCATATAAACTCTGCAAACACCTGTCATGCGTGCACTCTCACCAATATGGTACCATAATCAAAGGTTACCAAACAAGCTCACGGCTGAGCAAGCAGTGGGATCAAACAGAGGAGAGCAGGAGGCAAATCAGTTGACTTTTCCCCCCAGACGCAGACGGGATGACTACTGACAGCAGCTCACAGCCTCAATACAAACACACAGCATGCTGACACACACACTTCTGGGTCGGGCACACATTTGCCTTTTCACACACACAAATACTTTCCTTACTATCTAGTCCTTCACAATAAAGAACCGCAGTGACGCGTCCTAAAACCCGGAAGTAAACTTCTTCCGGTTCCATCGTCAAAAAACAATGCAATTTCTCCATAGGGTTTTGGAAAATAGCTCAAAATAAGGTCTGTGGTTGAAACACATTTAAGAGAGGGATCACGTTTTGTTCAGCCAGATAATCTCCACATATCTACGCTACTTTTATAATTTTCAAATCATAAATCTAGTCGCCAGAAGCAAAATGCTAACGTTATGCTATAAAGGAACTACAAGCTAGAACGGCAGGGTCGCACTACTCAACGTCACGCCAACTTAAGATCGCCTCAACTGACTTTCGCGCGCTTTAAAGTAACCTGTATATCCTATATAACCTGTTTCAATAATTATAACTTTGTCTGTGTAAAATGTATACTTATGAAACTAGACCAAGTGGTATTATTTTCCTTTGTTTGCTGTGGTCAATTGTGTGTGCGTTGACTTAGGAATGTAGAGGATCCAGTCGCCCCCCCGGGGTTTTAATGGCCCGGATAGGAGCATGGGGGGGTTGCAGGAGAAAGGTAATAAAACTGACACCATTGAGTCTATGCAGAGATTGTTCTGAGAGAAAGATTGGGATGCGAGTGGTACGGCCAGGTGCTGAGGATAAACGAAGATAAGGATTGGTACCTCACCCCCGTGCGACCCAGAATTGTTTATTTTATGGCTGCCATAAAAGATGACCTGGGACTGATCGGCGGCGCAGGAGATCCAAAGTTCCCACACTATGGCTGACTCACTCTGATTCGCTGTTTAGACCTCGTCAATGGCTGACTCACTCTGATTCACTGCCTAGGGCTCGCCCAGGAGTGAGTCCACCAATGGATGAACACCTAGGGAGGAGCAACCGACACAACTCCTCCCACACAACTCCTCTCCGTTTGTGGGATAAATATTGTGAATTCTGTACACTCGCGGCCTCTGTTCTGTCTGACTGTCTGATACGTACATCGCACGGTGGAAGAGCTGAGGCCCGAAGTACTTCGTTATATAAGTACTTCGTTATATTGTACTGTTGTTTCTACCATTAAATCAGCTTATTGTTTAATCTCATATCTCTGTCTGAGCCGTTCCTTTTTACAGCAGACCACTCATCAAACGAACAGCGCGGAGCGGGCTCGAACCTTCAACAACTGAAGGGTGCTTAAACCCAACAATTTGGTGACCGACCGACGTGATGAGTAGGGTCTCATAGAAGGCACACCGGCAGCCAGCGGACGAACGGTCCAGGGATGAACACCTCTGACAACTAAACCAGGGCCCCACAACAGAAAGGTGAGCAGATACCTGTTATTATCAAAATCTGTGATTGGCTATACTACAAAATTTTAGAGTTGTCAGCGGCATTTTCAGTGTTTTAGTCTTACGGTAGAAAGAACAGTACTACAGAATAACACTTTCCAGTCTCAAAGAGGAGCTGCAGTTGTGTTATATGTGGGGTATTTCAAGAGGAGAAACGCAACTTTCAAAATCAATTTGAAATGACCGGATCTCGCAAACTCTTGCTGTGGGGTTAATCTAGAAGACTAAACGTGACGATAAAGAGATTCTGTAGACTGGGTTTCGACTCCTTGCCAAAAGCCACATCGCCGAAAGGGGGTGTAGAAGCGCTTCTGGAAGTCTCTCCATCTGTTGAAATATACATCGCACTATAAAAGTCAACTAGACTGTACGGGGAATATATTAACTGTGTAACGAGATTGCAGTGGTTATAAATTTAAAGGAAGTCCAGCTGCAATCGTCGTCCGAGATTTCAGTGGTTTTAAATTTAAAGGAAGTCCAGCTGAAATACTCTGAGAAATAAGGTGACACACACAGTAATTCTTAGACGAATTCTGGGGTTGGGGCTCATCGACTAATGTACACAGGCAATCCTTAGACGGATCTGGGGTTACATTAGGTATTTATTTTGAGTGTGATTAACTGTGTAACGAGATTGCAGTGGTTATAAATTTAAAGGAACCAGCTGCAATCGTCGTCCGAGATTTCAGTGGTTTTAAATTTAAAGGAAGTCCAGCTGAAATACTCTGAGAAATAAGGTGACACACACAGTAATTCTTAGACGAATTCTGGGGTTGGGGCTCATCGACTAATGTACACAGGCAATCCTTAGACGGATCTGGGGTTACATTAGGTTATTTATTTTGAGTGTGATTAACTGTGTAACGAGATTGCAGTGGTTATAAATTTAAAGGAAGTCCAGCTGCAATCGTCGTCCGAGATTTCAGTGGTTTTAAAATTTAAAGGAAGTCCAGCTGAAATACTCTGAGAAATAAGGTGACACACACAGTAATTCTTAGACGAATTCTGGGGTTGGGGCTCATCGACTAATACACAGGCAATCCTTAGACGGATCTGGGGTTACGTTAGGTATATTTATTTTGAGTGTGATTAAGTGTGGCGATATTGAGTAAGAAAAAGGTTGATAGGCGCTGTGAGAATGGGTCTGCAGAGAGAATTTCGCCTTGATGCCAACTGGCTGTTATCAGCCTGCAGCCAGGGAGGAGAAATCAGCAGAGCTGCCTGCACTGAGTGTGTGTGTGTGTGTGAGGAAGTCCGTGGATTGGTCAATTTGGACCAATCAGCGCGGGCTTAACGTAACGGCTAAGCGGTCCTACGACGCTGGTTATCAACTCGGTAAATCGAGCCAGGGTTTCTCTCTCCAGCTGAGAGCGCGTTCACGTGAAAGGGACAAGTGTACTAACAGCGCAGCGTCATACTTCATTAATGAAAAGTAAATAATATTAGACAAATATGAACTTTAAACATCCATGACTTAAACATATAATAAAGGATACAAGCCACATAGTTGCACCTGCAAGGTGAATATAGAGCAACTGGTTAAAAAATAAATAAACTACCGAGTGTTTGAAAGCGTACAACAGTTTTATGTTATCACTGTTGCCCATCTAAGACACGAGTGGATCTGACTTTAATTACATTTGAGTTGAGTGTTTCGTCAACCTAATGTGTTGCTTAAAATAATACTTCTGCATACAGTATGTGACAATGTAAGTGTTGCACGGTCAGATACGGCTCGAGAAGCTGACTTAGACAAGGAAATATATGATATATTATGATATTATATGATCGATGATGTGATATGAATGATAAGTGCGACACGTCGGCGTCTTCTCTTCATACGGCAGTTTAAACTGTATTTCCTTTATCCTGTAATATGACTTGATAGATTTAAACTCCGCACGCTGAGCTCTGATCAGGCGCAGCTTTCACTGAGTTGATCTCTTTTCTATAGACGCCGGAGGCAGGCAGCGTCAGGTAAAACAAGTTATTTAGCCTTCCCAAACCTGAGCCTTACGCGCCGCCAATAATACACCTCGCACCGAAAACTATCAGACTGTATACCTGTGGGAATAAAACTACAATAATTAGTAAATTATAGTACGCAAGATATCTGGTGTTTTTTATAAGAAACTAAAACCTTTAGGAGAAGCGCTCTTGTGAGTCTCCGCAACGGGTTGAAATACACCTCGCACCGAAAACTATCAGACTGTATACCTGTGGGAATAAAACTACAATAATTAGTAAATTATAGTAGCAGAGTATCTGGTATTTTTTATAAAAAACTAAAACCTTTAGGAGAAGCAGATACGAACGAAGTCAAAATGGAAGGAGAATTTGAACGTGAAGAGAGAGAATTAGGAGTCCCTGTTCCGGGGAGTTTAAGGGAACAGTGGGGACAAGCAGAGAGATTGATACTTAGCGGACTTAAGCCCGGAGATCATAAAAAGGCGAGCAGCGATCTCCGTTTCTTACACGATCAGATGATCGCAGAGAATAGAGTAGAGGGTGACGAGGCAATAAGTCTCCTAGCCACAGCACTCAATACATACGAGCGACAGTTGGTTCAGAAATTAGAAACTCTCAACAAGCAGAAGGCAGGTTTTATCAGGGCTTCTAAACTTAACAAAGAAAGGGAGCTAGTTGACAAGCTAAGGAGAATAGGCCATAACGCAGCCTTAGTTATGAATGGAGTGGCAGTAACCTGCTCTCTGAGCAAAACTCCCGCCAAAAATCTGCCCGCCATAGCAGCCCCACCCAGTCCTGCACCAGCCCCTCCCACAGAAGTGATAGAGCCAGTCAGGAAGGAGAAGCCATATGGTGGGCCCCTCCCAGACATCCCAGAGGGCGGTCCCCTCCTCTATCCAGATTTATACAACCCCTTTAAGACCCGACCCCCTCCCTATACGCTTCCCTCCACCTCTAACCCCCCCTCACCCAGTTCCCCTCATGACATTAAAGGAACACCTGTATCAACACATACACCTACAGATGAAGAAATACTTGACTTTGTTGCAAAACGCGTCAAATTTTTTAGGACTAAAAAAAAAAAAAGGATGAAACCTCTGCCTCTGACAGAGAAGACACGGCAAGTCAAGACGGCACAGGGGACTCCACCTTCCTCTGAAACAGGTTGATATAGCCGGTGTCGGACTTTGTTTATGAACACATTAACTGAGGGACAGGTTTCTCCCCATTTGAGCTGACCCACGGCCATCAGTTTCCGGGTCCTGGAGCATTAGCAGTAGGGAAAGAAGTAGAAGAATGGATAGCAAACCATACTACCAGCAACTTAAGGGCTTGGTATGAGATTTCTCCACCCAGGTGGCTGACGCCAAAGGGGGACCGGAGAAGCACGAGGCTAACACCGCAGAATTCATCTGGCTGAAGGTCATCCGTCCGAAGTGGCTCAACCCAAGGTTCACCGGCCCGCACAGAGTGACTCAGAGGACATCACATGCAGTTCGCCTCGAAGGAAAGGGGGAAACGTGGTATCATTGGAGCCAGTGCGCCGTTGGAAAACCTCCAGCAAGGACGTTAGACGACATCAGAACTGACATCGCTGCAGCAGGACGAGAGAACGACACATCTGACGACGACAGCCCAGCAGAAGCAACGACCCATACAACAGATGACAAGGACAAAGACACAGAGGTAACAACAGGCGATCTTGGAAAGGAGATTACGGCCGGCGAGGAGGCGGACACGAGTCTACCTGAAACACACGACTCCATATAGGACCCGACTTTTTTACTCCCACCTTTAGGGGCACTTTCCAATAAGTAGCAGCATTTTTATGCCCACCTATAGGGCCTCTTTCTAATAAGAGTAGTAGGTTATATATAACGAGAGGTTATCCCTATAGTTAAAGGGCAGTGAAAGTCTCCCCACTCACCAGACCTTCTATTTAACAGGTTCTGGGAGCACAGTATTTACCATTACAGGGTACTATTTTACACCCTAGTTTTAAAAAATCTCCTTAGGAGATTTTAGCATTGTGTTCAGAGGAACCTAATTACAATAACACGGACCACTGATTAAAGGTACTCAACAATGACAGACTGTGGATTACACTTCCTTATTGTTTGTTGGTGTACTCTGCTAGTGGGAATCGTGGTTTTACTTGGGACACTGTTTGTATCTTGAACACCATTCTTAGTTATATGGCCCATTAGCGAATTGCCTTATTATTTGATTGGGTGTTAATTCCTTGTGTCCTAGTAAATCTCCTATTATTAATAACA
This sequence comes from Dissostichus eleginoides, assembly GCA_031216635.1. Classification (NCBI taxonomy): domain Eukaryota; kingdom Metazoa; phylum Chordata; class Actinopteri; order Perciformes; family Nototheniidae; genus Dissostichus; species Dissostichus eleginoides. Next base: position 11,499,433 of record CM062273.1, on the reverse strand, counting down.
GAAATAATGTGTGTTCACCCTTGCCTTTATTTTTGTTTTAATGATTCCATTGACCACCCAGACTCCATTCCCCCGCCAGAGGAGTCCGTAACTAGGGTCAAACGGGCCAAACATGAGGTAGTTGTTACCAAAATGTCTCCTAAACAAACCTTCACTTTCCAAGCAGGTAGTGATGGAATAATGTAGACAGGATCAACTATGTACATTACAATGTGCTCCGTTTAGCTAATCTCACTAGGGACCCTGTAGAAGGACTCGCTGAACAGCTGGGGCCGACTTCCCTTATGGCTGAAACAGAATAGAATGGCCCTTGACATGCTGTTAGCTGAGAAAGGAGGTGTGTGTTCAATGTTTGGTGATATGTGTTGTACTTTCATTCCAAACAATACGGCTCCGGACGGTTCCGTCACAAAGGCTTTAGAAGGCTTTCGCACACTATCCATAACTATGCATGAACAATCAGGGATACACAACCCCTTGGAGGAATGGTTTACAAACATGTTTGGTCAATGGAAAGGTTTAATAATGTCTCTTTTGATTTCTATAGCTACTTGTATTGCCATTTTAGTAACATGTGGTTGTTGTTGTGTGCCTTGTATCCGCTCATTGTGGGACAGACGCAGTAGAAAAGAATGACAGTGGTTATGTTTTGAATGCTTTGTGTGAATTGATCTCTGGAGGTGAGATCAAAAGGGGGATTAAAGTAACCTGTATATCCTATATAACCTGTTTAATAATTATAACTTTGTCTGTGTAAAATGTATACTTATGAAACTAGACCAAGTGTATTATTTTCCTTTGTTTGCTGTGGTCAATTGTGTGTGCGTTGACTTAGGAATGTAGAGGATCCAGTCGCCCCCCCGGGTTTTAATGGCCGGATAGGAGCATGGGGGGGTTGCAGGAGAAAGGTAATAAAACTGACACCATTGAGTCTATGCAGAGATTGTACTGAGAGAAAGATTGGGATGCGGAGTGGTACGGCCAGGTGCTGAGGATAAACGAAGATAAGGATTGGTACCTCACCCCCGTTCAACCCAGAATTGTTTATTTTATGGCTGCCATAAAAGATGACCTGGGACTGATCGGCGGCGCAGGAGATCCAAACTTCCCACACCTATGGCTGACTCACTCTGATTCGCTGTTTAGACCTCGTCAATGGCTGACTCACTCTGATTCACTGCCTAGGGCTCGCCCAGGAGTGAGTCCACCAATGGATGAACACCTAGGGAGGAGCAACCGACACAACTCCTCCCACACAACTCCTCTCCGTTTGTGGGAATAAATATTGTGAATTCTGTACACTCGCGGCCTCTGTTCTGTCTGACTGTCTGATACGTACATCGCACGGTGGAAGAGCTGAGGTTATAAGTACTTCGTTATATAAGTACTTCGTTATATTGTACTGTTGTTTCTACCATTAAATCAGCTTATTGTTTAATCTCATATCTCTGTCTGAGTCCTTCCTTTTTATAGCAGACCACTCATCAAACGAACAGCGCGGAGCGGGCTCGAACCTTCAACAACTGAAGGGTGCTTAAACCCAACAGCTTGCATATTTTAACAAAGCTTAACAAAGCAAAAAACAAACTGCCGAGTAAAATTGGAAAACACTGGAAATTAACTATTCTATAATGTGTAAAACTACGGTGCCAAAAACGACTATTAACGACTATAAATAATGATGGTCAGATAAAGATATAGATACTAAAGATACTAAAGATACTACAGATACTTAAGATAGGCATATACTCTCTTTCAAGCAGAACACAGGGGGAAAGAAATTTAGCGGGAGTGTTTACGTAATCGGCGTAATGACCTACAACGGCCTCGACCATTTCTGTAGTCCACTAATGCCACTTGTTAACAACCATCGTTTTTCCGACACGTAAACTCTTCAGAAATCACCAGCGGGGTCACTGCTGATGTATTTAATGTGGTAGAACAAAACGTGATCTATCTCTTAATTTTGTGTCAAACACAGACCTTATTTGGAGCTATTTTCCAAAACCCTATGGAGAAATTGCATTGCTTTTTGACGAAGGAACCGGAAGTGGTAAAAATGCTAACTTACTTCCGGGTTTTAGGACGCGTCACTGCGGTTCTCTATTTTGCGGCTAATTAGGGCCTGATGAAGAACCCACTTCAGCCAGAGAAACAATGAAGCAGGCAGCATAGGATATTGCCAGCGAAGAGAAATGGAGTCACAGAATGGCCGTCAGATAAAATATCCGCTAGTGCTTCAGAAACCCCACTGGAGCCTTTTTCTTCTGTGCTTTTTCGCAGGTGCTGGCCCCGTTGAACATGATGGGGCCTAATTAGGGGTCGTCTCCCAGGGGTAGTCAGTTAGACTAGCTGTGTTATTTGCCCAGTCCTATATGCAGGCAGGCGGCTATTTTCCATTTCTTTCCACGCCTCCGGTGTATGTGCTTGCCCTACTTCAATCCACAAGGTGCTCTCAGTGCGGTGAAAGTGGATGGGCGAGCCTGGAGGACAGGCCTCTCGCTTCTTCTGCGACATTGGGAATTAAGCCTTTTGGATTTTGGGAATTGAATCAATCAAGGTACAATGAATTAAATTAGCACTACAGTAGCTAATTATCAGTCTGGGGTCTCGATGTCTCTTGATACTCTGGCCACACATGTCAAATTCATTGATGACTTAGTTTTCGGACGCCTTCAGAGCTTTAATGCCCTTAGCACATCAATGCAGCTGCAATTTCAGTTCAAACGAGCTAATTAAATATTATAAAACACCAATGAAAAAAAAAAGAGGCTTTGTTATCTTTGGGTCCGTAGCCTTTTCAGCTCAGGCAGTGATATCCAAGCAACCCTGAATTTATCCCTCCTATTCTCTCCTCACTCGCCATTCTTCCGAGCACAAAGCTAATATGCGGTGGGCCTGACAGTCACTACTGTGTGAGGAGGCATTTAAATAAGCTTGTGTATACGGCTATTGTGATGATAATAGGCGTGTGATCTCCTGTGTCAGCGAATGAGAAAAACATCTCATCCATTCAAATAGATTTGTCAGCCAAAGCATTAGCCTCCCCTATAATTGGCCACAGAGGTCACCCCGGCAAAGCAGAGAGGCGACATTTAATGTGGAACAAGAATTTGTTGTGCTCATTCACCCCCTCTATACCCGACAAAACTGCTTGTGCCTGGCTGAAATGTGACACCCGGCCCGCTAGGTGCCGTTTGAATCTGCCCGTCCAGGGGTCTTGTTTCTGTGTAAGATTTCTTTAATGGTTTCCATTAATATCACTCATGGCCACCGTCCCTGTAGAGACACACAGCCCCGTCTCATTTTTTAAATACATTATTTTTGCACTCTGCGGCAAAAGGCTGTGACAGTCAGTTCAGGAGATTACAAACTAACAATGAAACCCGACCTTGCAGCGATGACACTGCCGTTAATCTAGGTGTTCTGGCTTTGTAATTCTTTTATTTTCTTTCTAAGAAAAGCATGTGGCCTATCTTCCTCACTCGTATTTATTGTGTCGGAAGAAACAAAAGGGAGACAGGAGGAGAACTGAGAGTGAAACAATACTCAAATCAAATATGACTGTAAGTACAAAATGTACCAGAAACGTCAGCAACAAGCCATCACACTGACGTACTGCCGGTGCACATTGACAGCTTTCGTAAATTACATACTTTCGACATCAGTATTCCCTTCTGTACATACATCAGGAAATATAAAGCTTGAGCACTCAACTCTTTACCTGAGTCGTAAACTTTAGCAAACAGATAATACGCAATATTTTCTATCTTTTTACATTACATTTATATACATTATTTGGCTGATAGTTTTGTCCAAACGGATGTATACATGAGATGCACTTGAAGCAGCAGTAGATTAAGTAGAAGCTTTCAGGAACACATGTCTTATTTCACCTGACACAAGGTGAATAAAGACACATATAGGTGCCTATCAATATGCACATGTTAAAATAAAACAATAAAAAGATTTACAGAGCATTGCACATAGTGTGTATATGAACAATCGCCCACGTTTCACCTTTATTATTCTACTGGTGATCTTCAAATATCATTCATTCATTCTTATTCCATTGAATACAAATGTCATCATTACTTTTTCACAATTCTTCAATGTCGAAGCACCTTTTATTCACACATCAGTGCAAGAGGATGCTCATGAAATCCCCTTTAGGCAGGATTTAGATTTGCTAAGTGGTAGCAAGGTTTAAAAAACAAACAAAACACAACGTCATGCAGAACCAATTTACACTGGAAATACACATGTTTTTACTTTATTAAAGCTGAATAAAATGATAATGATACACAATACCTATAAAAATCTATGTTGTTGCCCTAAAGTTGTAATTCCTCAAATGTTTTAACCTGCGGTGTTTTGACACCATTGGTTAGCATGGCAACAACAAATGCAATTTAACAAACCACCTTGTCAAATAAAGTGCTGTTGAGGGTCAAGAAAACAAACTCTCATTGTTATAATAGGGAATCTTATAAATAGTATTGCCAGCATTCACAAATGTCATGCAATGCACATGGTGAGTAGTTTTTTCACACAGCAGTTGTTTACCTTGCTAAGAAGTTGAGGTGTGCAGCTTTGAGTCCTCTATTTGTCCACATTCAATATCTTGGACATCACTGACTGAGTTTGATGTAACTTTTGAGACTTTGGAGTTTTCTGGCAGATTCAAAATGACGAAGCTTTACCAACAGCCGGCGCTGCAATTACAGGTCAGAATAAAGTGACTTGTTTACTGCTGATGGCTTCAGAGAGGGAGTGCAACACTTTCAGAGGACAAATGTTACAGGCGGCTGTTGCCTTGTCACTTTTTGTCATTTTTTCATCCCACAGTGTGATGCACCCAACTGTCATCATCTGTTGTCACCACTTTAAACCACACAGCAAGCTGAAACACTGTGTACTGAAGACACCAGGTCCATCTTAAAATGAACATTTATACTCCCAAAGAGTGAATTAAAAGTGTATTTAACATTATATGTGAACAAAAGGAAAATCTAAATTGTGATACTTTGAAGAGAGCAGTGGTCTGAATCTGCATCTTGATGACTACTGAGCTGAGGTATCACGCTAAGTGGGGGATAGACAATCCCCACTAAATGTCTCTTGTGCTGGAAGCAGTCCTCAGACTCTGTGTTGACAGCTTGTTCTGGCAGAAAGTTCGCCTCTTTGATTGTTCCTGGAAATAATGGATGTTTGAAAGTGTCGCTATAAGCACATTTTGCTCAAAATTCAGACAGTTAGCTTTACGATTCTCACTTGTGACAGGCCCCTGGTCATCACCAGCTGAGATGTTAAGGATAGGATAGGATCATAAAGAAGAAAACTAACCGAGTCGTCTTCTTTTACTCAATTCACCCGTTTGAGCATTTCTATGACGCTGCTGTCCCACTTGAGATCTCCAAAGATGAATTGTGAACCTCTTTGTAGTACTGATTCAAGAGCATTGATGTCTTTACCAGTGTCGGGATCACAGACCGAGCTGATATCTTGAAGAGTAGTAGAGTCTTAGCTGCTTTCAAATATAAAAATGTATCCCTATCAGTAAGCTCCAGATAAAGTGTCTCAAAGGCACGTCATTAGTATGTATTTAGAAAGGGGAAAGCCTGGTTCATTCCCTGTCAGATATTGGATTGTAACCAGTGACCTTTTTAACAGAAAACAGGCCACTGCCTTGGCATACAGGAAAACATTTGATTTACTCTCTAGGAGTTATTAAAAGCTTCTCTAAAAGTACCAGGGAAAAATAAATCTTCAAATATGTTAGGAAATGCACGCACCACAGGATGCCATGGGAATTATATCTATATATAAGATTACTTGTTTTTCAAATGAAAGGAAATAATTTCTACTTTTGAGTCTGTTCCAATTCATATGCATTCATAAAATTCAAAGGCACCACTGGGCCTGTGTGTTGTTTCATGATCTTAATGTAGCAACTAAATCGCCGTGCGTCTTTTCTCTCGATGCGTACGGAAGCACATGGGACTCAGATTGGCCTCCTCATGTGTTAACGTTACACCTCATCTCTTGGCATGGCCTGCGGCGATACAACGGCATGTTTTCCACACAAGATGAAGAAAAGAGAGCTCTGATTATTATGCAGATGGTGAAGCACCGTGCACAGACCCTTCCCTAACCCGCCTCACATTGTTGTTATCATTTCCGCCCAAGGCACTTTTATTTATGTTTAATGAGTATTACATCACATTCTCCCTCTCCTCAACTGTTATATACATACCAACCATCCACGAGGATATAAATAATTGATTGCCCCGAGGACTGGCCAGTATTGCATTGTTTGTTGTCATGGCTTGACTCATGAAGGGAGCTCTGGCCCTGTGGTTTGCGGTGAGGTTTCACATCTGTCCTCCAGGGCAGATGTTGAGATCAAGCCATGCCAACACCAGCCATCAGCAAAGTTCACATCTTTTTGGTGAATGCTCTTACAGACAAATCAGAGAGGTTCATGTTGTCATCATGTGAAATAATAATGTTATTAGTCAGACTTAGTTTGGATGGAATGGCTGATATAGACCTTAAAGAGGACCTATTATGCTCATATTTGTATTAGTGCCTCTACTGGGACATGTCTCCATGCTTTAATGTTCAAAAAGCTCTTTATTTCTCTCATACTGCCTGTGCTGCAGCACCTCTTTTCACCCTCTGTCTGAAACCAGAGCCCAGTCTGCTCTGATTGGTCAAACAAGTAGATATGTCCCGCCCCTTAGCCTATCACGTACAATGTGTTGGAGCACTAGCCAATAGAGGCATAAGTGTGACACAGGGATGTCACTATGTTCCAGTAATAAACGAAGGAGTCCAATCGAGTTGTTTGCAACTTACAAATTATGTATCACTTTTATAGACTCTTATGGCACTACTTATATTCTATTTTATTGTATTTACTTGCACTATTTTATCTGTTTTATTGTGTTGCACTGTTGGAGGAGCCTGGGACCTAAGATTTTCATCGACATAACTACACTGTAGCTATGTACGAATGACAATAAAAGCCTTGAACCTTGTGGTGATTCAGGGGGGGGGGGGGGGAGAGAAACCTATATAACAGACTACAGGAAAGGAAAAACCCCTCGAACCTTATAGGGTCCCTTTAATGGTTTATTATTTCAAACTATTGATTTTTTGTGTTACTTCAAATTGGGCCTGCAGGTATTCCACCAAAAATATAGGATTCAGCTGCATGAGAAAATACGAGAAAACACTCACGTCCAATAATATGTAGACAGCAACATAATCCAACAGTGGTAATGAGATTCCTGCAGCAACAGTGTGCGTCTGAATGTCAGTCAGTGTAACGGTGAATGGGAGTGATATCCGCTGAAGGTTACTGGATGCTATAGATGAACCGGCAATGCTCAGGACGGCTTACTCATCAAGTAATAACAGTTGTTCAGCTTTTCACGCCACTGATCCCGGCAGACCGTCCGGTGCGGTTGTCATGGAGACCTGTGTGTCTCCCTTTATGCCTGGGATTAACATGCATCTCATATCTGGATTGTTTCTGAATGTGATTTACCCGGATTACCTTTGAACCTAACACAATCTTAGTCTTTGTTCCCACAAAAATCAGATAGAACTTTTAGCTGAAAAACATCCACATCTTGGCTTTCTTTGCATAATATATCATATATTTTAAAAGTGCCATGTCTTTTCTATACACTATTTATTTCACAAAAGTATTCCAAAAGGTATTCAATTAGCTAGAGGCAGAAGTTTATTATCATTACTGTTTAAAATTCAAAACTAAAATTGAATTGATCCAATTCCTTACAAAATAACTAATTTCCTCTCATATTGGGTGTTCATTAGGGCCACATCTCAAGGTAAATATGATCATATGTTAATCAAATTAAATCATATGTGAAATCTAGCATTAATCTGGTCCGTTTTTACACTGCCGATCCGACACATAATGTCAATGGCAACAGCTGCAAAGGACATCATTGTCTACTTCTATATGAGACACTTCATATGAATAGCAATTACCAGCAACGTAACAGTGAAGTTACATCACCAAGCAAAGACCTCCTAGTCTTTCACCATGAGAAAAGAAACTCCCACACACTTATTTTCCCTTTCAGTGAAAATATTGAGCAGAAAATACAACATTGATATCCTAAAATGTTATATAGAGAATTTTACAGCTTGGGGAAATCAAAAGAAGAAGGAAATTCTATCTTTATGGTAAAATAAAGAGTAGATCCTGCTTTCCATCTGTTGTGACACAAGAGAGAGAAATGAATTCTCTCCAGCATAATGAGAGGTGAGAGGAATTCAACATGTGCTTTGCTGGATATTCTGTTAAATGTCTGTATATCGTACAATGACCAAGGGACTGGACAGCCTTTGTTTGAGTCTGGAAGGAATTTCCATTTATCAGCATCATTAAAAACACGAGAGAAAGCAAATCGAGAAAATCTGACACATAGATTTACTTTAATGCCACGCTCAAAATCCTTTCTTCCTGTGCAGAGTGCAAGCATGACTCGGTAATAAATACAGACTGAAAAGCAACTGGATTATTTAATTAGATTTTCTTTTAGTTGAGTTGCTCCATAAGGATAGCTGCGTGTGGATACAATATATGGAACGGTTTATTCTGATAAAGCAATGCCATTCAGAGGTTAATGAGTTGAGCTGAGTTAATGAGTCTTTCTAAAGATGTAACACACAATCAACCATGTAAGTGCAAACACACACATAATGTTCATTTATATTAGTTAATGTGAGTGAATATCAATAACAATTTAAAGATATAGCATGGGCGTGATGCTTTTCTTAGGCGTTATTCCGTCTACACGCTGCAAGGGATGATGTTTCACAGTTGAATTCAAAATTGAACATGTTTTTCATTTTTATTTGAATACATTAAACTGTAAACTATCCTGATTTTTATAGAACGACTCTGTATCTTTTGATTTGGCCATGTCAGCTCAGCTGTAACAATTTTGATCAACATCTGCTGCTGATTTAAAAAATAATTGTAACTGGTATAAATGTTCATATCTGTATTTAGTGCCTCTGCTGTGACATGTCTCCTTGCTTTAATGTTTAAAAAGCTCTATATTATTCTTATACTGCCTGTGCTGCAGCACCTCTTTTCACCCTCTGTCTGAAACCAGAGCCCAGGCTGCTCTGATTGGTTAGCTGGCCGGCTCTTTTGTGATTGGTCAACCGCTTAGAGATGTCCCACCCCTTAGCCTATCACGTACAATTTGTTGGAGCGCTAGCCAATAGAAGCGTCAGTGTTACATAGTGATGTTAGTGTGTTACGGAAGTAAACAAAGGAGTCCAGAGGCGTTTCAGGCAGGGGGAGAAACCCCATCTTTGCAGACCATTTACATGCACACAAACCTATATAACACTCTACAGGAAAGGGACCATCCTATATTAAGCCCCGTTAAATGAATTAATGTGAAGTGTAGTACAATTAGACCTCAAGGTTGAAATAAACTGTCTCTTCTTACAAAAAATGCCAAGTAATACCTTTTATTTTTGTCATTTTCTGTCTTGTTTAAAGTGAATCAAAACACACACACAAAAAAAGTAAAAAAATAGTAGTACTTCAATTTATGGTGCCATTGTGCAACAACAGATTCAGGTCTAGGACCCTTTTGGACCCCACAAAGCGTCTTCCATGCTACAGACAAAAGGAAACCTTCAAACTTGCACCAGTGTTTGTGGATTGGACTGAGGCTGCCCACTACCCCCTGATGTTTTTCCATCACAGGCGCATTGTTGCCTTCAAATGCAGGCCACTCTGAAAGAGCTCTGTCTGAAACTGTAAAGCGGAGGTCATAGGGGCAGTAAACTCCTGATAGCCTCCATTTTTGAGTTTTTCCGCAATTTTGTCCTTTCATCCTTTTGGTTTTGCACCTGCTGAGAGGGCTGACCTTCTCCTTCACATCAAGGCCAACAGGTGCAACACATTATTAGATGAGTCACTCCTCTCAACCTATTGACATGTTCTGTAACCGTTTTGTTTATTCTCCCTCTTAAAATAAACATATTTAAATTCAACAAATTTGAAGCTCAGGAGCCTGGAATTACAGAAGTCCACTGAATGTCAATAATAATAATAATAGTTATAATTTATTAATGATTACCTGCATTCTACTCTCTTTTGTATTGACTGACCTTTTTTTCTGTTTGTTTTTTATTGAATTAATGCAATGGTAATAAATATATTCAAGGTACAAGAATGCAAAGTTAGTTGAAGCAGGAGGGCCAAAGAAAATTAAAAAACCCATCTTCAATTATGGAAAAAACAACAAACAAAAATGATTCCAAGTCTTACGTAAAGATTCAAAGTCATGTGAAGGGGCTGAAATATTTTATAAAATACCAGAAAAATGGAAAGAAAGATTAAACAAATGTACATATCACAATACAATTTACTGTAAACTTATACAATCATTTTTAAAGGTTAACCAGGACCATAAATAGTCTTTGTACGTTGTTGACAAAGGTGAGATTTATTAACACTGATAGTTTAAAAAAAGACAACAAATTAGTAAAATGTCCTATAACAGAATTTAGAAGAATAAAGTTTAAATGCAAAATGCTAAAAAAGTCAGTGGAAAGCACGACCAGGAGTAATCCAAAAGATTATAATTGTATCAGCCATGTGATCATGCTCTGTGCCGTATCAATATTTTTACATTATAATGAGTTTTACACATGTTTTAAGACATTTAAATAACTTGGCTTTTCTTTTTTTATATCGCCCCTTTTTTAATACAATTTTGATTACAAGACTTGAGGGAGATTTTCTCTTGCCCCACTCTTCTTTCTATAGACGTTCAATGGATGAGTACCTTTGAATGCATTATTCAGCTGCGTGATGTGTTGAGGTCACTGCGGCTTTCCGTTCAAGGGCTGCAGAATTAAAAATGTATCACGAGTGCAAATGAACGGGTGCTATGTTTACTCCAGTGAAAAACCTGCAGATCTACCACACACAGGTTACCTCATCAGCAGGGCAGCCACAGTGTGCTTATTGGTGATATTCACACACAGAGATGCCTTTGTGCCGTCAGCCTGATCTCAAGGTAAACATTGTGATTTCCATGGAAATATTCCCATATTTCTTTGCGTTTTTCAGATAAAATCAGAAATGTGTTTCCAGCTCAAGGAGAGAAGATACTAAGAGTGGGAAATGGAGATTTCTGTATTCTTATAGTGAATCCTACATGCTCATAACAAATGTATTAACATTATATATAATATTCTTTGGAATACATTTTTCAATTTGACCTTTTATTTATGCTGCTCCTTTTTTCTTTTTTCTTATCAGAAAGTAATCCTCTGATCCATTAAATGTATACATTAAATACAACATGATTATCAAAAATATTTTATTATATTCTTTTAATGTATCATCATCTTATCATCTGCATCTTGCACACTTTATAATGTATATAGTATCCTATCTTTATATACTTTTAGTTGTTTTGGGGTCTATTACAGTGTATGCTGTCTTATTCTGTGTTTTCTTTATTGTGTTTTCTATAGATACGCTACTACTGTGGATATGGACTGGGTATATATTACGTGCTTATGTTTATTTTGTATTTTTAGCAATGTCTTGTTAACATGCTGCTATAACAAAACAATTTCCCAAATTGGGATCAATAAAGTATATCTATCTAATCTGATCTAATCCAATCTAAGATAATCTAACATGAAAAACAGACATTGAAGCTGATTGGTTTCATGTTCTTAAACCATTGAGCAAACAACCAATCAAAACAATGACGCTTAAACCATGGTAATATTTGGGACTATATTTGTGTCACGTATCATATCAGAGCACCTCACTTGGTGTCCTGTCCATGGCCTCATTCTGCAATCAGACTTAGGGGGAAAATAAGGGGAAATAGCCCATTTGCTTGTGTCACCCAGCAGCTGGCCACTGTTGACTCTGTGGAGTCCAGTTGGTGTTGGAGGCGCTCAGTCTCTGTACGTATCGACCCCCCCGGAGGTCTGCCCCCATCGCCTCAGCTGCACGTCACTCCGAGTCCATTAAAACTGGACTGGAAGGCTGGTCCAAAGAGACCGGAGACGGGAGTGACAGCTGGAGTAAGAGAGGGGGAGTGGGAAGGAGAGCTGGATGAGAAAAAGACCATGGAGGAGAGAAGAAGAGAGTCAGGGGAGATAGGGGAGAAGAGATAGAGGAAAGGAGTGAGGAAAGGACAGACGTGAGAGGACGAGAGACGAGACAGCGGGTGTGGATTCATGGAGAGTTTAGAGACTCTGTTCTTAGTTTGAACACACACTGATGTCTCAGTCTGCGCCATCAGAGACTTCTTTCTCTGCTGGGGTGAAAACTGGCCAGCTGCTGGGTAGGAGAGAGAGGGGGGGGGGCAGGATGAAGGGAAGGATGGAGGGGCAAGAGATGGACACTGGAGGCAGAGCTGGCACTCGTCCTTTCCTGGCCCTCTCTCTTTGCCTCCCAGTCTCTCTCCCTCCCCCCCCCCCCCCCCCCCCGCTCCATCTCTGTGCCTCAGTAATAAGTGTTGCCCTGATCCAAAACACAGCTCTTTGTGTTTGCGGGACTCAGCCGGACAGATCACTGTGGGAAGGAAGAAGACGTTTCGGAGTCGCCAAATCCCTCTGCTGAGCATTCTCACCAGCTGTCATTTTTTCTCTCTCGGCACCAACATAACTCAGAATGTGATAGTTAATGATAGAACATTCTGGCAGTAATTAGCACTTCCCAGTAACCCACTTCTTTCTGCAGATGAGATGTTCAGGGTTTAGTATTGAGTTTGTTATACAACTGAACTTTTTCTCAGGGGTATTCTTCGTGTTGTTCCACTTTATAATTAACTGCAAATTATAAAAACTTTATAGATTGCAGCTATTGGGCTTATTATTGGGAAGAAAGTTATTTATCAGTGCTTTAAGCAGCCATAAATAAGAACAAAAATCAGGCTGGGTTATCACAAAGTAAGTTAACCATTAAAGGGACATATAATAAAAAAAAGTATAATAATAAGCCATTAGGTCTAGTATAAATGTGTTTAATAAGGGTTATTTCCTAAGATAATCATTTATTCATGTTTTATAAATCAGTAAATAACAATTCATAACAGCTTGGGGTTGGCTGTTTAGAAAGTACATTTTTAAGAAGATCATGGATTTTAGGGTTATTTTTGTAAAAGAGTTAATACTATTCTACTACAATAATCATTTATACATTATTTATTTATTATTTGTGAGCTATGTATGAGAATTCATGATACGAGTAAGTTATCAAAGTGTGTCCAAAGCCATCAGATCTGCAGTCATTTTTTAGTCACCCCAGTGTATTTTAATGACAATAATTACTTATACAGCCATTATAAATAACTCATAATCTATTAAGAACTACACACTACTTTCTTACTTCATAATACGGCATCAAATCGGTAAGAATGAATGCAAATGCTAGGTTTTGTTACTATAACCAAGGATTTCCTGTAGATAGATATGCATCAGCCATTATGGATTTTCCGCATCATAACGAATGTCATTAATGGCTTATATCTGATTCATATTGTTAACCAATAGTCACAATTTATAAGAGTTTAAACTCTGCATTGAAATGTGGTACCCAGTGTGTATAAATGTCTAAGATGTTGAGTCTGTATATAACAAACAAAGGCACAAATGAAGACATGAATTGCTCATACTTTGAGAAGAACACTGGTGTGCTGCAAAGATTTCCAGCCACCTACTGAGCAGAAAATGTCAAAAATAAAAAACCTGAGAGTGATGCATAAATCCCGGGCAGCAGCAGCAGCAGCAGAAGCATTACGGTGTCAGTTTTGACAAAATGCAGATCTCCTCGAGGCATGACCTTGTTGTCATTGTGCCGGGCAATAATGGATGTCACAGTGTGGTAATGGCTGAACCTTATAATCCATTGTTGGTGTGTGTGTTGCGTTGCTTTTTTACAACTAATACATAGGAGTTTGCAGCCGTGAAGTATTGTGGGAGTGTGTGTATCGCCGAAAAACAGACCTGGAAGGCAGTGTGCTGTCTCTGAGGATTGTGTGTGTGGAGATGTTGTGTGAGAGAGATGACAGAGCAGCGGACCCTTGGGGAAGACAGACACCAATAGCCATCACTGCAGAGGAATCCTGGGGGATGGCGAGCTCTCAGTGGCCACGTCCACGCTAGCATCTGACACACACACACACACTTCATAAAACCATCTCACTCTCTGCCACCTTTCCTTCCGTCTGTCTTTCTCACCCAAGCAAAAATCTTGCTACAGTCTTTCCGCATCACACTCGCTCATTTCCAATTACCGGGCAGGTAGCTGCCGTTCCAAGACAATAGCTCACCAAACTTGATTACCTGTTCCCATGGAGCCGGTGGGACAACAGATGAAGTCTGAGGTATTGAACGTAGCGAGAGCGTCGGCTCATGTTGCTTAGAGACTGCCTCATTTATCAAGACGGGCACACACACAGGTGAGAATTTTGAATAACATGCCATTTGAATCATTTCTATTCAAAGTTATTGTGCAAGCATTTCTGTTTTGTTATACGCTACGTGACAGAAACAGAAACATAAACACACACATTTAATTAGGGAGCTTTGAGAGTAGGTGCCCCTTCTGAGGGTGGCTTGCAAAATGGACAAAAGACACATTTGCAGAGAAAATTAAGCATCAGTTTAAGCATTGGTGCGTGCATAGGGTAGAGGAATCCTTCACACTTTACCTCGCTGTTTGTTATCTTCTTAAATAATAGTTTAAATATCGCATGAGTGCTTTTATTTCCTTGTGGAAGAGCCTCTTTGTTTTCTTTTCCAGTCGATTGCCTTTGTTTATGTCTCTGAATAGACACACTGCAGCAAGTTCACCTTCATTGTAATAATATCACAACCCTGATCCTGCAGTGGCAGAAAAAATAAATAAATCCCAATTTAGATTATCGCAGCGTTACATTTGAGCCTTGGAATGGATTCCACACAACGTTTAGTGCCCTTGCAAACATATTCATGTATGGATTAAATGTTACCCGGTGTCAGTGGCCATGTGGCTGAGGAAAAGTGTTTCTATAGCAACCTTCAGTGCATTGATGGATTGCAAAACCCCTATGTGCCAATGCATACAGACACACACACACACACACACACACACACACACACACACACACACACACACACACACACACACATTCTCCTGCAGAAACTCACATGCACACCTTTTTCATTTGTTCACACACAAGCACTCCAACACACACTTCAGACTCAGACTGTATTTGATGACCTGGAGAATTCTTGTTCATCTATCTTTAAAGCAAAGAAACAGCTTTTAGGTGGAAACAAAAACAACAGCAGCATAGTCTCCCGCTATAGGAAGATGCGGGGAAAATCCACAAAGAGGGTGTGGAGAGAAAAAGACACAAATTGTGTTATCTTTCTCCTAATTTAACCGTATATGAACAGTTGAGATTTGGACAGAAGCAAAAACAGCATCTGACAAACATGTAATCCTTCCTGTTCCCTGATATGAATATGAAACCTCACTGATAAGGACACCAAAGAACTTAAATTACGACCAATAAACATAGATTGTAGATTATCATGATAAAAAATGCATTTTGGGGTCGGATGCAGACCTGCTACTGCTCCTCTTCATTAATATTGATGCCTGCGATTCTACACCAGCTCTCGGGGAGCAAGAGCTCAAGGATATTCTGCTTTTACTTTCCACATCAAGTCAATTGCACTCTGCATGCATGTGGAAGCATACGCACATGCACACATGCATAAACAGGCAGGCAAGAGAAGAAAAAAACAACCCCAAAAAAGAAACACCCTTATCTCTCAAATGGTGCATAAATCCCATCATTACAATGCTCATCACAGGTTCTCTGTGTTCCTCCCTGTTAATCATATGAATTATAATTGCTTCATTAATATTTTAAGGGGAGAAGAAGGAGCCCATCTAATCTGAGGTGAAGTCTGCCTCCATTTCAAGTCCAATTGACCTAAGCAGCGCCCCCCCCCCTGCCTGCTGCTACATCTCATACCACCTGCAGTTTGAGCTGAGAGTAAGAATATTTCACTATAAGAGGATATGAGAAGAAACTTCATCTACCAGAGAATCTATAATATTGACACATTACGTTTACTCAAAGAACATATACTGATTAAAGTGGACCTATTGTGCTATATTGGAAAAATATATTGTAGGGCCATACCTATACAAAACATGTCTGTGAAGTTTTTTGCTTAAAATACCAAACAGTTCACCCATTGTAGCCATGCCTCATACTGCTCAAACCCCTCTTTTGCAGCCCTGTTAGAGAAACGCGGATTTTGGGTTCTTAGCTTTAAAAAAAAAAAAAGAGGAGGCGGAGCTAATGCCTGATCAGAGATAAAGTTAAATTCTGCTTTGATAAAACGCCATCCTGTTCTAAACCACATCAAGGATTATTTCTGAAACAGTATGGAGCTCAAATGCTTTTCTCTTGCGGTTTATCACAAGGTGAGTTCCTTTTTTTATTTCCTGCTTTTTAAACACATGTGCTCTACAGTACAGGTTAGCTCTGAGTGTTAGCGAGGCTTGCTAATGTAAACAAAGACGAGATTACGTCCAAAACACGTCAGGCATTGTTTCTGATTGCAACTTTCTGTGGGTCCGCCGCCGATTTGATGTCATATCGGCAGCAAATCTGTATCCGCTTGTTGCCCCGTTTTTAAAAGATTTGGGTACGCAGGAAAAGAGAAAGGGTTTTATTTTCTGACGCTGCGTGAGTTCCCCGACGCACCGGCGACACATATTTATGTATAAAAGACATCAAAAAGTGCATTTTGAATGATAGGTCCCCTTTAAATTATAACGTATATGTTAATGTTGTTTTTGTATAATGTCATGTACGTCTGTGAAGTACATGTACATTACATATGTTTGTGTGAATTTCACACTTCAGCACACCTACACATTTATTTCTTGAATAAGCATCCCAGAGCCATCTGTTCTCAAGGTAAATCACACACACACACACACACACACACACACACACACACACACACACACCACACACACACACAAACACACGCACAGGCGCACACACACACACACACACACACACACACACACACACACACACACACACACACACACACACACACATCTCCATATGATGTAAAATAAAATGCGATAAATCAGACCAAGCCATCTTCGTCATTGCTCCTTATATTAGTCCAATTCTGACACTTGTGTTTCCACTCTGGACACTTTCTCTGTGGACAGGGGTCATGAATGGGCATGCTGCCATTCACAGCAATCTATGATGCACACCTTTCTATTAAAGCCAGCATTAACTTTTACTGCAATTGGTGCTACAGTAGCTCTTCTGTGAGATCGGCCGCCTATGACACTGTTTGTCCTTCATTGGGCCAGTTTTGGTAGGTACTAACCCCACAGAACCTGCTGTTTGGATCCTCTCACCAAGTCGTCACTCTCTATCACACTTTGGACCTTGACAAAGCCACTAAAAACCTTACATTATTGTTCCTGCTTCCTAAACTTCAAGAACTGACTTGCTGACCGGTGTTATAATGTGGAGGAGGGATGGCGTATCTTTGTAAGCCGACAAAAAGTCAAAACGATTTTTGGATTATAGTGGACAATTAGCGCTGTTGCAAAACAAGATAAGTTTTGTACAGCCAAATTATCTCATATTCACATATTAATTTTATAAATGTTGAATGCACTCGCCATAAGTAAAAAGCTAACTAACATTAGGCATGTACATATAAACCTATACATAAATACTCTTTATGGACTTATGTATAAACATGTATGTATACTTATATACAGTATTAACCAGATATACACTTATGGATGTAATTCGATACTTGAACTGTAAAGTATTTTCAACTACGGTTTCGATTCAGCACTGCTCAAAATGTTGAATATAAGCTTTTGAACAATTCACACACTTCATGCTCTGCCTTTAGTCGGTCAAGGGGAATAATACCATCCTTGGTTGGATATTTGTTTGTTTTCTTAGCATGAGCTCCCGTTGAAGCCACAGCTTGCACCTTTCATTATTTCCGCAGACACTTTCTTAAACATTGGATGGATTCACTTGGTACTAAACCGAACAGCAGGGGCTGAAGACACATCGCTCTGTGTGTGAAGGGCATGGGAGGGAACATGAATCACACTCTCCTGATTATCCTAAGTAACAGCTTCTAGATGGAGCAACTGAACGTGCATTAATGGAGCACTGCAGATTCCTCACTCTTGTATGGAAGCGGTTTGCAGGAGGGCTTTGACACTTCCACACACCTGCTCACAATCATTCACCCTTGCAGAACTTAAATAGTGTTCTACCTGAGTCCTTTCATCTCTGACATCATTCCTCTCCATGTTGCTGCCTCCTTTCTTTCCCATAAAGACTTCTTACTGGTCTTTAGAGACTCCAGGAGGACTGCTGGGAACTTTTCTAAAGGACACCTCACTCTTTCGTCTCTGTTACCTTTATAAACTGCACCAAACTATGACTCTTTTTTATTTGATTTATTTTCGAATGTGTAAAACTATAATAAATACAAAAAATAATAACAATGAAATGAAACATTATAATTATTATACAATACAAACTTAAGCAGTCTCAAATTGAAAAACTAAAATATTACTGACTTATAAATTATACAAAAAGAAATTATCTACATCAGAAAAGGGGTTGGAAGAAGTTTACACTTATTTAATCTCATCCCTTCTCCCCAAAACTAAATTATTAACATATATATGTATTGTTTTTTTCTTGAAGAAATACTATACTCTGTCTTTGTTTACCGAGTAATGGATATCACTTTCACTTATTTGAAGATTTTAAGAGAGACACGACCATGCTGTGATTAATGTTTCGCTTTGTTAGTGTGTGTCATGGTCCGGCCCATACACTGCATCGCAACAAAATGCCAGAAGGCACACAACCTGACAGCCACTCTCACTAGCTTTGCACCTCAGCTTGTGTGAAGCAGCAGTGAGCCCGATGAGGTTAACAGCACGCTGTTGTGTCCCCGATTGGCACCCAGAAGCAAACCATCTGCAAACGTTTAGATATATTGATGTAGAATGTCTGTCAAGAAATAAATGGTAAATGGACTGCATTATATAGCACTTTTCCACTCTTCACGACGCCTCAGAGTGCTTTTACATATAATGTCAGCATTCAATGATTCACACACTCACGGCCATACAAGGTGAACTCTGCTCAGGGAAACTTACATTCAAACACACTTAAAGAGGACATAATGCTTATTTTCAGGTTTAATATTTGCATTTTGTGCCTCCACTGTGACATGTTTACATGCTTTTAATGTTCAAAAAGGTATTTATTTTTCTCATAATTCCTGTGCTGCAGCACCTCTTTTCACCCTCTGTCTGACCAGAGCCGTCTGCTCTGATTGGTTAGCTGGCCGGCTCTGTTGTGATTAATCAACCTCTTAGAGATGTCCCGCCCCTTAGCCTTTCATGTACAATGAGTTTGAGCTCAAGCCGATAGAAGCGTGAGTGTTATAGTGATGTCACTCTGTATGCCATGCCATCAGGAGCAATTTAAGGTGTCTTGATGCGCCGACCTCTTGACTGCATTGGCTGGGAATCAAACTGCCGACCTTCTGATTGATAGAAAAACACTTTACCGCATAGCAACAGCCACCCTGTAAGAAAAAATAAGGAAATAAATATTAGTAAAAGTGTCTTTGTTTTTTAATAAACCATCACAAACACATTTTTAACAACGAATTAATTGTGTTATTCCCCTTACATTTAATGTGATTTGTTGATTCCTTTTTATGTTTATTTTAAAGTTGAAAAGTAAACGTTTTCTTCCAGTTTCAATATGGATTTATTTTATAACGACTTAGGAAGGTATAACAAACATGCAGTCATCGCAGACTGTTGAGTCTGAGAGCTTTTGTAAACAATACAAATCTGGTTATTTACTTGCAGTGTGTCAAGCACCCTAATAATCAAAAACAACACTGTTCTGTTCTGCCTGCGACTACAATCACAGAATTATGCCGGTGAAAATGACATTACTAGACATGGAGTAAAACTAATCCCAGAGGGGGAATCTTTAGACACTCCAAGCAGCCGTTCTCTCCATATGGCTGTGTGATGATGGACATGCTGGCAGGAGTCAAACTCCCAGCTTTGCAGGTCACAATGTCAGATGCTCCGGGGGAATAAGTTCTTATTACAACCAGTTTTATTCATGTTTTCACACATGCACTTTTAAAAAAATGCCCTCCTTTACATTCATGCAGGCCAAAGTTGGAGCTGCCCTGCGGAACCTGAGGTTTCTACTGCCAAGACACTGAGAGAGTTGGGGTTAACATTATGTGGATGAAGACCCCAGAAATTTGCCTCAGTTGTGTAATGTGTTCATAATTTGCAAAACACTTATAAAACACTGGTATTGTCTTTTTTTTAAACAAATCGCAGTGAGCATAGTTAAAATGGATTGAAGAAGAAAAGTTTATGAACGTGAAACATTTCTTTTTAGAAAGGTTTCGCATTTACTAACCAAAATCTTGCCTCACCAATACATTACAATACATTACATGTCACTTGTTAGACGCTTTTATCCGAAGCGACTTACATACATTCAGTACTGTGGACAATCCCCACAGGAGCAATTTGGGGTGAAGTGTCTTGCCCAGGGACACAACGACATGCTGACTGCAGTGGGACTCGAACTTGCTATCCCCTGATTCAAAGTTCAGCGCACTAAGTTCAGCGCACTATTCCACTGAGCCACAGCCTCCCCTAAATCAATAAAAAATGGTCCGATACGATATGATACGATAACACTTTATTGTCTGAAATGTTTCTTGCATTACGGCAACTCCATTTGAGAAATATTAAGACAAGATACAAGGAAACATACATTCAACATATTATTATAATCACTGAAGACAATATGTTCAAGACCCTTTAACGTACCTTCGACCTGGAATTTTGACGATGTATTTAATTTGAGGATTGACTGGAGCTGAAAAGAGTGTTTCAGTCTAACCTTGTTAAATTGTGGTACTACTGTGATACCAAGGCTTGTGTTCCTGGAGGTGTTCACAGATGATTTAAGAACATTTTGCGGTGCTAAATTATATTACCTTCTGTACACTGGCTTTGACTGTTCCTTAAATATCAATTTCCCACCCACTTCACCCTCTGGGATCAATACATTTCATCTGTCCTTCTCAGCTCATCATCAACCTCATCAGCAGCAGAAACACATCACATCTCCAGTGCTGGGACCTGAACCCGATTCATAAATATCAGATGCCCTTTCATCTCTATTATTTATTTATTTAGGGATTGTGAGTCATACCAGATGCTTCACATGTGATCTTTTGAACAAAAATGTGTGTATGTTTTAGTGAGCCCACAGCATGTTCATACTTTCAGACTTAAAGGTGGATATTCTGTATTCTTTAAGGTGGATTATGACAGGTAACTGAATATTACCACGGACAATTAATGCTCCATAAACAGCACTCTTGGGGCAATGGAATATTCTAATGTTTTATTTTTATTTTGTCAGGTTGTAAAGTATTTGAAAATGTAAAGTTGGTCTAATGCAGGAATATTTAACACATGATTTATTTCCCAGATGCTCTCTCATATGTTGCTTGTATGGCACCTAGATTTATTGTAACACCTTAAAGCAGGGGTCACCAACCTTTTTTAGGATGAGGGCTACTTTCAAAAAATAAAACAAGTCGGGGGCTACTTTTACTCCTCTTTTTTTTGTTTTTTGCAGTGTATATATTTAGCACATTTTAACATTATGATATGCATACCTTTAACCTTCGTGTGCTGTTTGGGTCTGTGGGACCCGTTTTCAGTGTTTGCTAAAAGAACATGTATACAATTTAATTATTTTAACCTGCTTTATTTGGGGGTGGACCTCTCCTCCTCTAGGGGGGCTTGCACCCCCGGGAAGATTTTTTTTTAAATGTTGAAGTGAAATGCATCAATCTGGAGCACTTTGAGCACAAAATGAATTTATGGATACAGCTCTCAACACTCATATGAAAGGGAGCTGAATACTTTTCAATAATCCAAACATCTTTAGAATATGATCACAACCAATAAAAAAATAATTTAAACTTGTTTATTCTTATCTTATGTTACCTAGTTAGCATTCTATCTTTTCATTTATGCATATTTTCCTAATATCTCCCCTTTTAAACAGTTTTTTTTACTGTCCTATAGTACCCATTGGAATGATTTCTTACTTTATCTATATTAAATAAATAAAGGTGTGCTCTCTCTCTGTCTCTCTCTCTGTCTCGCTGGCTCTCTCTCTGTCTCGCTCTCTCTCTGTCTCTCTTTCTCTCGCTCTCTCTCTCTCGCTCTCTCTTCCTCTGTCTCGGTCGCTCACAGAGGCTGTGTGCGCCTCCGTAGCGATGACGGCTTGCGTTAAAAAAATAATAATAAACATATTTGTAAAGTGGGGGGACACAAACGGGATTTCGAAAAGTGGGGGAGACAATTTCCCCAGTGGAAATTACGCCATGCGTGTGTGTGCGTCAAGTGCAATAAATATATATGCAAGTTGCAACACACACAGAGTAAAACTCTGCCCCTCATGTGCTGTATAGGCTGGCATGACTAGGCTGTTCAATGGGGCTGATGTGTTGTGTAGAATCTGCCAGAAGGAAAATCACGGTCACACTCCTTATGAAGTGGTGAGGTGCCACATTGCTTTTCTTCCCGACTGCAACGCTAGTCCAGCAAGAACGTGATTGGTCGATATTCATTGTGGGGGGTGGGGGGAGGAGGGGTGTTAGATAGATATAGAGTTGTAGTAAGTAGATAGAGTTCGCTATGATTTAAGTTTCGTTTATGCATAGGGTAGATTCTTTTAATTACATTTCCTTTTTTGTTTTGTGTATTTTATACATTTTGGATTTGCTTGGCGAGCTATTTTTAGAACATGCCCGGCGGGCAAATCACGTTGCCCCTGCGGGCGACTAAGTGCCCGCCGCAGGCACCGTGTTGGCTACCCCTGCCTTGAAGGAACAAATTCAGCATTAAAGACAATACAATGAATATGACCTTTAACCAGCTGTACATCTACCAACAAAAATAGTAACAACGCTGCAGAAACAATGGTCAGCCAAAGCCTCTTGTGCAGCACTTGGTATGATAAGGATCTCCCTTGCTGACCTTTTAATTTGTCCATGATTGAAATTGTTTGTTCTGTTCAACAACAGCACCTCTGTCTTTTGTGTGTTTATCAGTCCGTCTCTTCGCTCCCTTACACTTTTCTCCTCAGTAAATCCAACAGTAAAACCCTTTGTCTAAACTTTTTCTCTTCATTTGTTCTTTAGTGGCTCAGACTCGGTCTCATTGCTTATTTCTATCGGCTTTTTTCTTGTTAGACTGAGCCGCATTATGTTGGTCCGTAGTTAATAATCGCTGCCATTCAAACAGCTGTATGTTTGGTGTTTTGCAGCATTATTAGCTTGTTTCAAGAGATGTGAAAACCAGTCTAACTAGTGTGGCAAAGTGGTCCTATTTTGTAGCCCTGCTCGAGTTAAGATCACAATCACTGTTTCAAACCATGACAAATGAGCTTGTAAGGTGGACCTGTTTGAGCCTGAATGCAAACACACACACACACACACACACACACACACACACACACACACACACACACACACACACACACCTCCACCCCTCTGGATCTGGCGCAGTTGGTTGTTCACAGTGCAGAAGCTAGAGGGAGCTGTGGGTGTTTACAATCAACGCTCAGACTTCCTCCCTCTTGCTTTGAAAACACATACACATACATGTAGACGCACCCACACCCACCCACACACACCCACACCCACACACACACACACACACACACACACACACACACACACACACACACACACACCGACGTACAAACACGTACGCTCCCACATGCTCAGGTGAGTTATTAATATTTCATGAGCAGCTCACAGATTGGAATAAATCCAGGCTGTCTGACGTTAAATGCAGCTTCTGTTGTCAAATGTGGGGACAAAGGACAGAATTAATAGGATGATTTTAAGTGAATCCTTTAGCTGCATTAAACCAATGGAAGGAGACATTATATCCACTATCAAAAGCATAGGGTGATGTATTAAGGTTGTACACATGCAGCTATAGTATGCCCGAGGAATACCCTCAGCGGGGCTCTTGTTTTGAGAAGGTGACTGGCAGTTCAGAAGAAACATTGGGAATTCATGCTTAAGGAATTTAAGCCGGTAAACAAATCATAAAGGAAGAGTACATTTACATTACATTATTTAATGTTTGCAGAGGCAGCCATATGTATCTGTTATTTTAGATGTTTACAGGAGTCTTCAAGCAGCACGGCAGATGCAGAAAAAAGTGTGTTCAGTCAGGTTTTATTGGCTTCTTTGCTATCTCTTTAGGCAGGTTGCAGCATGATACAGGAACAAATCTGAAATGCTAATCCATTGTGTAGGATTTGCATAGGTACAGCAGTTATTCGCTGAAATGGATGAATCCACCGCTCTCTATTCCCAGCCTTCACCACTGCAGAGTCGAAACGGCGTGAACCTCTTAAGGAGGTAATTGCTCTCCAAGGAAGTGCCACAGAGATTCCTCATATCCAGATAGAAATAAAGAATTGAACTAAACGGTCACTGGCTTTGGACATTGTCCTAATGGTACACACCTACACACCAACTGTCATTTGTGATTGAAACCACACAATGTTCCTGTTCATTGAATTGCCCAGAATGTGAAAAAGGACAAGAGACTAATTTCAGATCAACCCTGCCTTTGTATGATTATACAACATTATTTTTGTTTTTATGACAAACAAGTTGTTCCCTGTAGGTACTGCATGTACCCGCAAACTATCACCTCAACTCAAACATTACCTTTTCCTAAATACAATTTCTGTGTCAGCTGTCACACTCTCTACAGTATTAGCACTGCTGTGTTTCTTGTACCAAAATCTTATGTAACCATTTTACCATCAAGGTGTGATCTCCCATAACCTATTTTCACTGCTGTTTCATAAGAGGATAACACATATAGACAAGCATAGACAACCCATTCTGAGAGAGAGGCATGGATAGACTTTTGCCATCCAATATATGGGGTAACAACAAGCATCTAAAAGGACACAATCAGCATAATGTTGACAAGATGGAAAGGAAAAAAGCAAGACATTTCAGATGGTTCACCATGTTTTTATTTAATGTGGCCCCTTGAATTATTTTTGTTTTTTTCCACTCGATTTTTCACATTTTAGAGCACACTTGATAAAACATATGTTTTACTTAAAAAGCATGGCTCAACAAAGGTACAAAATGTATCATTATATGTGGAAAGGAGCAGTTCTAAGGAATGCATTCTCTATTAATGATATGGTATAACTCAGCTTTGGATTGTGTATTGCGACCCATAAAAGTGGGACAAAACAACATGGCCGATGATCCCTCAGTAATTTAAGTTTGTGAGCTTGTTGACAGTGTGCTGCCACAGAGGACCAATGCACATGTAGACTGGTAAACTGCATGTCCTCTACAATCAACTGCATGCTGTGTAAATCTGTTCACTTAAGTGTTTGTTAGTTGAACGATTAAGGTTTGAACCGTCATTTCTGTTCATTTTTGTTTTTCGTAACATAATACAATATGAACTGCCCCATTATGTAAGACAGACTTCATTTGATTTTTCCATGTGGAGGCCATCGTGGGTTTAGAAAATGAAAGGTACACTGAGGTCAGGCTTCTGGAGGTTGATAACAGTGAAATCAGGTTGTGGAAGCAGCAACCTGCACCCAAAGCCTTCAGCTTATTGATTAGTCACACAGTGAAACATGCACATATTTCAGCACCAAAATTTCATCCACATGTAAGGTTGATACTGTGTCATGGATAACTCTGTTTGATTTTGGATGTTACAGGAGGGCTCTTTATTCTAACAATGAGACAGTTGCAGCATTTAAAGAGCCGGTTTGGTTTATGTGTTATCTCTTGATGCAGGTTGCTTCATGAGGCAGTAAAATATGACATACCTTACAATTTCAATAACTGTGACTGTAAATCCATTTGGGATTCTACAGGTAAGGCACATATCCCGGGCATTGAATTCTCCTCCGTGTTTGTGCTCTTACCGTTGCCAACCATGACCGCTGCAGAAACTGGAAGCTGTTTATTGTGAGAACATTTTTATCCTTTTAACAGAAGTTCACATATGATATGTTCACGCTTGTGTTGGGTGACCAGGTGTCCTGTGCCTAGCGCCCGAAAAACTAAGACGATGTCCCGCATTTAATGGACAGAGTGTTTATTCAATTGCGCATTGGTGTGAATAGGATTTGAAGTGACACTACATACAAGACTCACAAGAAACACCTGGCTCATAAAGAAAAATGGCGGTCTATGGATACATTCCTCCTCAAACCAAAATAGGATAACCAAACAGATAAGGTAACAGCAGCTAAACTAAATAAAGTTTACACTAGTGATCACACAGGTCATCAGTTTGGGGTAGTAAGCTAGCTCCGGTCATTTATCCAGACTTAGAGATTGCAAACAAATATTGTGAGGATTGTTCGTTGAACAAAAAACATTCAAACCAAATGTATTTAAGTCCTTGACTTGGATAGTTTTCTCCAAACAAATCAACCTAAAAAATGTTTATTTCTAAGTTTTAGATGGGCATTATATTGAAATCTATACTACCTCTTAGCATCACAGTGAAATGTACAAAATTGTCCCACACAAACATACTCTTTGTCCCATGTGGCTCGTTGGCACCTGGTGAAAACCTATGAAGCATGTTATAATTTAATATAAATATTTCCTAAATCTACCTACGGGTACCAATAAATTATCTGAACTGAACCTAAGAAAAAAAACAAAAACATGGATATTTCTGCACAAACTGTGTGGATTTAACATTATTTTAAGGGGGTTGCAAAGTCTCCAAACTCACAGTAAGGGTGAATCTAAACTGGACATTGTTGCTTAAACTTTTGTGGCCATAAAGTGTAGACAGAGGGCTCTCAGTTCATGAAAGACAAAGTGGCAAGTGCACAGGGCAAGTGATGCGAAGGGCCAGATATCATTCATCACCCTCAGACACTGCGACTCTCTCCTTTTAAAAGCTCCACTCTCTTTGAAAATGAAATAAATGGACAACAAGATAAGTTTGTGTGCTGCACCATGTACCCAAAGAGAAGAATACTTATTGTTGCTTGTGCTGAAAGGGGCTAAAGGCAGCTCGCTATTGAAGCACCATCAGACAGCAGACCATAGTTAGAGCAGAGGGAGCTATTTGTTTTATCTGTCCACACAGCTCACAGCCATTCATCATACAGAGGAGGCTGAGCAACTATCAATGTGCTTTCAATAACACAGAGGCCTGGATTGCCTCAACAACCACACAGGCTTTAATGTGTGTTAAATAGGAACAACACTGTACAGCAGCAATACTGTACACACTCACAGGCTCCATTTTTCCCTCCAAAGGCCAATTACCTCGGTGTTGACCTCTCAACCTCCGCCTCTTTTCTTCAGCTCTATTTCCCTCAGACCTGAGGGTTCACGAGGTCGGAACAATTGAACAAGCTGCAAAGAACATGTTGTGCCTCTATTTAACAGTGATGTCAAGTCATGGTCCGTAATAGAAAAACTTCAGAGATGCTAACAACCAATAATATAATGTTAGTGCTGTGCTGAAGGCTGCAAAGGCAAACTGGGAAATTCATTTCTTGCAGCTCAAGCTGTTCTCTGCAGCACCGACGCGCCTTGTTTGCTCTGACACAAAATCTTGTGTGTTTTTTTTCTCCAGCGTAACCTGGGCTTGTCCTTTCTTTCTCAGGCTCATTTCCGAGCCTTTGAGGCAACACGAGAGAGGAAATTGTTGTGGAGTAAATAAGTCACGTTGCATCAGCGGTGCAGTAATGTGTTTCTAATGACCGTCGAAAATGAGAAATCCTCTTGTATTAAGCTGAGGTAATTAATAATAGAAAAAACAAACTGACAATGAGCAGCAAAACAATACGGGGTGTGCTCGACTAACTAGCCTGCAATATGGATTTATGCTGATATATTCCTATGACAGAGAATCTGAAGTACAGTCACACACTCCAAGTAGCATATGTGTTCTTTTACACCAAAACACGCCATTAAAAATCACCATTTTGACTGTAAAATCTTTACTAATATTAATATTATTACTTTTCCTGACAACTAGAACTTGATCAATGTGTTTAGAAGAGTGGGAAACATTAATATTGGCAATCAATGAAGGTGAATGAAAGTAAAGTAGGTGGACGATATTGTACAATCGAAAAAAATTATCTCCATGTTATTGAAATTCAAACCTGGCGAAGAAAAACAAAGCAACATTTGAGAAGACGGCTGAAATATAGAAGACACCAAAGCTTTCATCTTGTTTCAAGGATCAAAATACCCAAATGAGGTTTTGCTGAAATCTTTGTATAAATAAACTACTATAGGGATGCCGAAATGTGACTTTGTTCGTATGCTCTGAATGGTTTCTGTGGCCTGTGATTTCTTAGATCTTCAGTTACGAAGACGTTGGCTTTGATGTCGTACTTGGCTTTATAGTCTGACTCTAGACCTTCTGTGCTTTGTGTTCTCTGGTTTGCTTTCATGCTCAGTCTGTGCCTGCTCCTTATTTCATGGCCTCTGGATCTATGTCAACAATATTCCTTTCCAAACTAGTTTGGCCGCAACATACACACACATCCTATTCTGCAACTGTTATCATCCTTCAATAAGCCCATGACAAATACAGGTTCAACACAATTTGACTACAGTGCCATGAGAGATGTCTTTTTTGACTTGACAAAACAATGAAATACCCCCAAGCCTTAATTTTAATTAGATGATTCAAATAGTGCCGGTTGCAGGATAGACCATCAGGATTGCATTAGTCATGTATCAGAAATGAACAATTATTAAAAGATATACTATTGTTAAATTGAAGCAAATATTTGCCAAGCCTCAGATAAGCTTTAAATGACCTGTGTTGATATAAGATAACAACTAATCAAGAAAGGGATTGGAAAACAATTTATTTTACTAAGATATCCCAGGATGATTGTTTAGTGTATTGTAGAAAAAGGTCGAAGCAATTTGACAAGTGACTGAAATTGAATATAAGACTGATTTGAAATGTTAGGAGCCTGCATCTCTATCTGCTACGAACATTCTGTTAGTCGGTCATATCCTTCCCAGAATCGCTGTAAGCAAGGATGTTGCACTATGTCAACAAAGTGAGTGCTCTATAATGCTGCTGATATCTCAACCAACATCATGAACATCATGTCATACAGTACGTCTGCCTGAAGCCTGTCAGCTGGTGCGGCTGCATGTGCATGACAGCTGACATGGGCGGGTTGACTCACTGAAAGCTTGTGCAGTCGCTGATGTCTCCGCTCACACACCACTAACCAAAACTTAGTCATTGACAGGCGTCTAAAAGCCATTTCAAACCTTTTGTTCAGTTATTTTCCTTCCGAAGTGCTTCCTCTGTTGCACCACCCTTCACAATCTTATAGTTAGGAACATTCACGCAGCGTAGATGCCAATAAGTGCCAAGGCTTTCAATTGATTGCCACTAGAGCAGCTGAGGGTTAAGTGCCACGATGAAGGGCACCTTGGTGAAAGACATGGAGGAGAGAAGAGCTTAGCCCATATGCTTTCCTTGGCTATTAACACTTTTACTTTGTGCAAGAAAACGTTAACCTTGAGCTCAACGGTTATCTTTTTTGTTAATTATACACTAAAAATGAAACAGGAAACAGAATAACACCAGGATCATGGCATAAACATACTAAAATTACCTATTTTGTGATAGTAAAAAAGCTTTTCTGTTGTAATAATATGCCTCTTAAATGTTTTACTGCACATGCCTGGACCAAGGAGTTGGATCAGGAAAGAGCTAAACATAGGGGAAAGGTAACGTCATGAGGTTGTTGATATCCTAAACCAAAGTATGGCAAATCCCCTTCCCTAAAAATAATCTTATTCCAGGGCCATTCTACCGAATTGATGCAAAGTCAGGTTGGAACAGTTTTGAAATTTTGTATGTTTTTTTCCCAAAACTTTGTCCATATATATTTTGTACCATATCTAAATTACACATATCTAGTAAAAGAACCGTACATTTTGATATCGTATTTTCAGACTGTATTGGAATGTTCTTCCTCTACCAAAAATTGTCACGACCAAACATAGTAAATACACTGTAGTAAAAAAGTATTATATTAACCTGTTAAGATTGTTTTACCTTCCCTTATCTAAATAGTATTTTAACAAATATTTCTTGAGGGTTTTCACAATTAAATCAATGCAATTTAATTTTTAATCAAATTTCAAAGTTCAATTTATACAATTCATAAAAATCACAATGCAATTTTTCTTTGTAAAATGCATAATACTGATCATATTGATTCCAGAGTTGATGATTGTTGAAATTGAACATACTCAAGTCAATATACTTAATTTTTTACAAAACATCCAGTGTTTCGGTAGTGACCACAGTATTTTGTTCTCAAGGTTGTATCATATTCCCTCAACCTTTTTGCTTAATCTTAACTCATAACATGCCTTATGTTGAAGTGTGAATGTTTGAAGCTACTGACCCAGAATCAGCACTTTAGTAACAGGCTGAAATAGAGGGGAATGAGGCTAGAATGGGTGATCTGTGTGGTATTTTGAGCAAAACACTTCATAGACATGTTTTTTATATATCTGAGACCTATAATATATGCCTAAAATAGTATAATAAGAGGCCTTTAAAGTAACACACTGATTTTCAGACTTTAAAACACATTTATTTCAAAACTATGGATTTACCTGCTTACCATTCCATTTTGTCACTACCGAAACGAATCACGTCAATTACCGAAACGTAACCATATGTTTCGGTAGTGACTGTTTCGGTAGTGACGATTCTAGCTAAAATTGAGCATAACTAAAGGATGCTACTGTAGCAACTACATGGCTAGCATACACGTTTTTGAAGAGGTTTACACACATAAAAACATAATACTTTGCATAAAACTCCGAAAAAGTTTACTTAATTGAAGATAATATGTGTTCGGTAGTGACAATTCTTAAGGTTACACGCCGATTTTCAGATTTTGGAACAGATCACTTGTCAAAAGTGCAGGGGTGTGGCTAAAAACCAGGCTCAGCCATTGGACTAAAACCCCTTGTGTTTCGGTAGTGACATGAAAACTGGGGACATGATTTTTTGAGTATAGTTTTTTTATTAAAAAATTAAACCACAATAAATCTAAATATTCCAACTTCTGTTTGAATGTAATCATAAAGATCTTCTAAATACACCATTGAACAAAATAAAATAAAAATGTTTTAAGTGTTATTTACAGAAATTGAAATGAGATGTCAGGGTTGGGGACAGCTACTTCCCAATAGAAAGTACCCTATAAATTATGTTTTTGTATATATTAATCTTATCACTATAATATATGAATGCCTTATGTTTAAATAGACCATAACATATCCTTAGTAAATATCTATGTCTGAATACTTAATTGTTTTGTTAAATAGTTTTTCTTGTTGCACTTTGCATCAATCCGGTAGAATGCCCCCCTAACAAAAACACTTTGTTGTAGCTGCTGGGAAAATTCACAACAATTCACAACACATTTTGAAGTGCTTTATTGTGGATTTCTGTTTTAATACCCTACAATCAGTGTGCCAAAGAGATATTCCTCTTTTTCCTCATTCAGACGGCTGACTCAATACCAGGATTATAATTCAATTAATTCCTTATCATTGACAAGCGATAAATGGCTTCCACACAGGGTTCGGATTACCCTTTATGTGAGCTTTCAAATGGCTAATATTACATCACAAAAGACATCCATTTTAATCAAGACAATAATCTGTCAGCAAAATGGAGTGGACATCTGCATCAATGTCAAAAAACTAGTTTGGAGACTTGTGAGATAAATTGGTGAGCAGAGTAGTGTGAATGCAAACACTGTCGTACTGATAAGAATCAAGTCAGAAACAGGCCTCTTAAACGGAAAAAAAAATGTTCCTTGTCATTTTTATCAGATCTGCTATTACAAGAGACTATGCTCTTAAACAGGGTTGGGTTGTAACCATAGACTGTATATATAAAGGTTGTAACGGAATACATGTAACGGCGTTACGTAATCAAAATACAAAAATCAAGTAACTGTATTCAGCTCGCGTTACGTTTGAAAAACGAGAAATCAGATTATAGTTACTTTCGTAAACGTGAAGTGAATACATTTTGGAATACTTATTGGAATTATTGGTGGAAAGGTTTCCTCACAAAATGTAATATTCATTAGCGGCAGAACTGTTTGCACGGCGCTGCAGAGAGAGAGAGAGAGAGAGAGAGAGAGAGAGAGAGAGAGAGAGAGAGATGCAGCGTGTCTGTGAGGCCCCGCCCCCGCACGCAGATGAGCGAGAGAGATCTCTTTTAAAATATATTGAAAGTTAGAAACGGACAGTGTTGGGGAGGTTACTTCCAAAATGTAATATATTACATATGACTTATTACTGTCTTTTTAAAGTAATAAGTTACATTACAATATTACTGTCTTTGAAATGTAATGAGTTACACTACTTTTTAGTTACTTTTGAGTTACTTTCACCAAAATAACTGCAAAAGAATGGCTAGGTATTTTAAATGCTAAAATGTAGTTTAGTGCAGCTCATTATACATCCTGAAGGGCAATGTGGTATAGCATAACAACTGTGTAGGCCATTAGGCTACTAACAACTGTTATTACACGGCTTAGTTGAATACTCGATTCTGATTGTAAATTCTTAACATGTGACACGTTGTTAATACAGTACAGACCACTGTCAAGGACTATAATGAAGGTTGCTAAGTAGGATCAAGAAAGAGAAAGGAAAAGAGGTTAAAAGACGGAGCGCTGGACGTCAGATAAATCACCAGAAGAAGGCAGAGAGGAAGTAAACAATAACAGGAACACGGAATGGGCTCTGTATTTTGTTTAGTATATGGCCATGTACTGTACAGGCCCGGTTCCAGAACTAAATGACTTGGGGTGCTCTGAGATTACAGGGTGCAGCACTAGTAGGTTTACATGAGCAATAGTGGCCGGCAACAGCAATGAAAAATAGCATTGATGTTATGGTCCCCAATGAACAGATTATGGCATTTGTTATGTTTTGAAACCAAGCAAGTGAGAACATTTCAAGTGTGTTAAAAGTGCAATCCTGAAATATTTCATATAGTCCAAAGTGGACTATGGCAAGGAAAAGCACAAAAGCTTCAAAACTGTACTGATAAAACAAAAGAGAACATATTGTAAAATCAAGGCAAATATTATTTGAACCAGCTCATGGTTTGAAATGGCAAACATTGAAAAGCAAAAGTATTATTAAAACCATGTACTACATCATCACCTTGGTCCCATCATATACTCTGGGAAGAGAATATTTACTGTGCTTGAAAACTGGTATCACATCAGAGGTTGACTTTGTGACCTGGAGAACATTTCAGCTGCAACATTAGCTTGTTGATAAGCTTGGGATATGAGATCTTTTTGTAGCCATTCGTGGTGAAGGCATCTGTGCTATTGTATGCATTATTTTTTGACCCAACATTTCTACAGGCATGGCAGAATATGGCACTATTTTCACATGAATATTCTAGCCATTGTCTATTTTTATACCACGAGCTGCAAAATGACCGCCTTACCCCACTGTGCAGGCGGGTACTTGTTTAGATATACCTGGGCAGGCTCTGTTTTGCCGTGGTATCCTGGCACCTGCGGGCCGCAGAGGGGCGGCGTAGTTTCGGGTGACGAGACGAAGACTGATGCTCCGGGGGCGAGTCAGGCGGGAGTAAGCTAGTGTCCACGACAGAGGGTAACGTGATTTCCCCATCTGACCTGTTGCTATTGCCTGCAGTAGATGCAGTGTTGCTGGCGTTTAGTGATGGTTGCTTTAACCATTTTCGTATAAATGATTATCCACAGATGTGTGTCACACTGCTGTGGAAGCACTTTGGAAATGATGCACGTGCAGCGGAGCAGGTCACGCGCACCTGACACAATTTGTTGTTTTTATCTTTCGCTCCGTTCTCTTTTTTGAATAGAGGGTGCATAACATTCAACTGGGGTGCAATGCATGCCTATGCACCCCCGAAGATCCCGACGCGAAGCCTAAAGGGTAAACACCAGGTTTACTAATCTACCCGCACAATTTTACTCTGGTGTCGGAATGTCTCGCTATCTTAGTACATTCTTAAAAAACAAAACACCATTTAATTTCGGGTTAAAATGTGTTGTAACTGCGTTACTGAGCATTGTAACGGGTAATATATTACCCAAATTGCATTAGTAATGCGTTACATTACTTCGTTACAGCAAAAAGTAATATATTACTGTAACTCCGTTACTTTTGTAACGCGTTACACCCAACACTGGAAACGGAGATGGTTCGATAGAATGTGCAAGATAACGTTTATGTAGCATTTCTTTATTTTTGAAATGATGACATTTCATAACGGGATGAAATCAAAGTGAATGGTCTGCTGCTGCTGAATGCATGGGGCAAGTGACTGGAAAAAGTTTTAAAAGTTATTACATCGTTTCAGATAATAATTATAATAATAATAATAATAATAATAATAATAATTAATAATAATAATAATTAATTCTATTTAGAGGCACCTTTCAAAGCACCCAAGGACACCTTACAATTCATAAAATATTCGAAGGAAAGGTTTAAGACAGTGCAAAATGACTATAACACAGGGAACATGTTGGGAAAGGAGACATGTAGCACTACAGTGAGTAGGCTGATCTGAACAGGTGGGGAGAGAGGAGGGATGTGAATGTGGTGATTATGTCAGACTGTCGGATGTGAAGGGGAGAGAGTTCCATAGTTTGGGAGCAGCTAAAAGCCCGAGCCCCCATCGTGACTATAGGCGTGGGGTAGGCAGACCCGGCGCCAGGGCCAGGGAGGGCCAGGCCCTCCCATTTGACATTCCTGCCCTCCCCCAATAAACACGTTTTATTTTATTTATAAAAAAAAAAATGTATTTATTTTTTTAATTATAAATAAACTGTGAACTTTAATCCTACGATGTATGTGATGTCAGATAGTAATATAAGAGTAATAAATTAAAAACAGGTATGAAATACTATATGACAGTAAAACAAGAATAGAGTTTGAAAGGGGAGTGATTTGTAAAATATCCATAAAGAAAAAGTAAATCTGTTTACAGTTCTGTTTCATATGGGTGTTGAGAGATGTATCCATAGATCTCTTCATTTTGCTTTTAACTTCAATATTAAAAAATAAATCTTCCCGGGGGAGCATGCCCCCGGGACCCCAGAGGAGGTTAGGTCCACCCCCCACTTAAAGAAAATAGCACTTTACCCCTGCTTACACCTATATGCCGTGAGCTGATTATCGAGCCTTCATTGTAACAGTCGCGGGTGTACTGTGTATGTGTATGTGCGTTAGGGCTGAACGATTAATCGATTT
The DNA here is from genome assembly GCA_031216635.1 of Dissostichus eleginoides. Taxonomy (NCBI): domain Eukaryota; kingdom Metazoa; phylum Chordata; class Actinopteri; order Perciformes; family Nototheniidae; genus Dissostichus; species Dissostichus eleginoides. The sequence goes on along the minus strand of CM062273.1, from coordinate 11,463,841 downwards.
TAAATCGAAATCGCGATTTTATATGATGCGATCGCAAAGCCTGCGATTTCTTTTAACTTTCTTTTTTTTTACATTTTTTTTTGTTGTTGTTCTTGTGTGTCAGTCATCCACACCAATCGTAAGTGCTGTGCTCCACATGTGGCCAGCCATTGTTAACCAATCAGAAGTGGCCCATGATAGAAGGTGATAGACAGATTGATCCAATCACCTGCCAAGTATTTTTGAAATACTTTTCCAAATGGCTTCCAATGGAGCTTTCCTAGATGGTTTGGTGAAACAAACCATCTGAGTCAGGTTAGTAATGCTCCATCACATGTTCTACATCTATTACAGGGTGAATCTTAAACTGAAGCTTGACTTTAAAGCAACCCAACGGAAGTTTCATGTAAGTTTAGTTCTTTCACTCGTAGCTCGGGCTGCGGGGGTGCTAGAGATGGGAGCACGTTGATGCGACCTTCCTAGCCGGAGATATGGCCGCATTTTACAATAAACTTCCGTTGGGTCGCTTAAAAACAAATATCGCAAATCGAATCGCAATATCTGTCAGAAAAATCGCAATTAGATTTTTTCCCAAAATCGTGCAGCCCTAATGTGCGTGTGGGGAGTGTTGCAGTAGAACATTCCACTGTAGTGCCCGGTACATTAATGGGAAACCCTACATGTTTGAGCACCCTCTATGAAATGTCAAGCTACCCCACAGCACCCCAAAAGAAAATCTCTGGCGCCGATACTGGCCGTGGCACATGACGGTTTTGTGTGCCCTCCCATGAAAATCATATGCCCTCTCTGTAGATTTGTTCTGGCGCCGGGTCTGGGGGTAGGTAGGACAGTTAGCAGGCCAGCAGAGGAGGAGCGGCGGGAGCGAGAGGGGTTGTAGGAGGTCAGCCAGATAGGTGGGGGCCAGTTGAGAGGAGAGAGAGAGAGGAGAGAGAAAGGGAGAGAGAGGGGGTGTAGGAGGTCAGCCAGATAGGTGGGGGCCAGGTGAGAGAGAGGTATAGGTGTCCAATGCAGATGGATGAGGATGGGGGTGATGTGGTCAGAGGCTTTGGTGCGGGTGATGATCCGGGCAGCAGAGTTCTGAATGATTTGAAGTTTATTGAGGAGTTTGATGGGAAGGCCTGAGAGCATGGTATTACAATAGTCAATACTGGATGTGAGGAATGCATGAACCAGGACTTCAGTGCTGGATTGAGACAGGGCGGAGTCTGGAGAAGAATGCAGTCCGGGTGATTTTTTTTATGTGGGGTGCAAATGAGAGGGAGCTGTCCAGAATGACACCAAGATGTTGTGTTTGAGTTGTGCTCTTGATAAGCCATTAAAACAGTAAAATAAGTGTCTCCTGTGCACCAAAACATACCCATCTGTTATGGAAAAAGAAAGTATTCCAAAAGTATTCTAAAAGTAATCTGAATACGTTACTTTTTTAAGACACGTAACTGTATTCGGATTCGGATTACTTTCAGAGCCATGTATTCAGTATTCAGGAACTAATTACATTTACAAAGTAACCCTCCTAACCCTGCTCTTAAATCAATCACTAAAGAGATTTGCTGCAGCAAGGGTGTAAAACTATTTGCCACAATGTCATAATGGCTTTTCTAAGGACATTTTCGCTAATTAGGAATACATAAACTTGCTTCAGGAGGAATGATGGGTCAAATACACATGAAACTGTAACCCAGGCGACTGCTGTTTGTGTCCCCTTTGAAACCAAAAGTCAATGATGTCTTTTCAAAAATGCAAGTGCATAACTTAATTTGCATAACAATATTTTTTTAAAGGATGCCATTGTATTTAGTAAACATATCCAAGTGTTGCCTAAACATAACATTGTTGCGTTTTTCTTAAAATGTACTTGTTGCAACCATAATCCAGAAGAAAATACAATCCTCTTGAAACATAATTGAGAAAGCAGTTCAGTTGAATGGGAACGTCATTTTGTAGGAATCTCTGTTTCATACCACCCATATTGCAAAAATACAAAGATAGTTAAACATTGGAAAGCTTGTCATTAAGGGCAGATCTTCATAGAATATATTTTCGATAGATATGACACATAAAATCCTGTTCTGTATTTCACTATTAAAATATGAAAAGATGTGTAATGTTAATGCTATACCCCACTTTGGGTGACTGTAGCGAATGGGGTTGCACACATTACTTGACCCTTACAAAAAACTTTAGTATAGTTGTTTTCAGGGTGTCATGAAAGGAGAATGAAAAACTGTTTATACTGACTTTACATATCACCTAAATAAAGAAAATGTTGCATATTATCATCTGTTAAAATACAGATTTTTGCAAGTTCATATCTATTCCTAATCCATTTTCAGTGTTGTGCAGTTATCAGACTTACCACTCTCGGTAGCAGGGTAAATGCAGACATTTTTCCCCTTCCTAAATGGAGCAGATAATCGTTGCAAAACCAATTTGCCCAAACTACACTACTTGATAGATTGCCAGCCAGTTCATGCAGACAACAGAACGAACTCTACTCACTGCAACACATGAAAAAAGGGCGGCTCTTTTAAAATCAGCACTTGCTCCGCCTACTCTTCCTCCTCTGTGGCCCTGCTGCAAACACCTGCTGCAGCTCATGTAGCATGTTGTGCTGTTTTAGCTAGCTCACCTGCCAGGACTATCAAAAAGTTAGGATGTGTTTTTGGAAGAATATTCACAGGAGATGCTGGGTTCTTCTCTTCACAAAGGTAAGAGCTCATTTATTGCTGCTTTCTGCTAACTGGCATATTGTGAGTTGTGTCTTGGCATTGCTTGTTTGCCTGACAGTATGGTTGCCAATGCTGCTTTGGTGATTCTGCTTGATTTCTGGCTGCTAACTGCTGCTGCCGTCATCTATAAATATGATGTATTTTTTAGGGTATAAATTGTAAATCCGTTTGATGCTGTTGCTGAGCTCTTTTTTTCTGTTTGCTGTTGTACTTTGATACTTTTATGCTGCTGATTTACTAGTGTTGAAATAATCTTGACATTGGAAATATTTCACACAAAGCACAGGGCTTGGGTTTACCGCATGTGGCAGCTTCATGTGCTTTTCTTCCACTTTTTAATTATTTCCATGTACTGATGATGGCCATCTTGAAATGTGCTCAACAAGATTACATTACATTACATGTTACTTGTTAGACGCTTTTATCCAAAACGACTTACATACTCAATACTGTGGACAATCACCACAGGAGCAATTTGGGGTGAAGTGTCTTGCCCAGGGACACAACGACATGCTGACTGCAGTGGGGTTTGAACCTGTGAACCCCCTGATCCGTACACAAACGCAAACCCACTGCGCCACACGCCTCCCCGCCTCCAAGATGGCTTCCAAAGCAATGCTGATGACTGTTATGTGTTTGTCTGCTGGCTATTTGATTTTTAAACCTTTTTTGACTTATTTTATCACATCTTTACACGGTGTATTAATGTAGTACATCATTTTGAATACTGGTGTTTGAGTTTTATGTCTTCGCTAAATTGGTTTGTCTTATATTTCCTCTTGATTTTTGCCATGTTTTTGTTGGAGAGGCTACTGTGGCTACACATCTCTAATAAAGGGTATACTTTCTTGGCTGTATGATATGCAAATATCAGTGTAATCTTGAATGCAGCATATTCACAAAATTATGTCCCTATTGTATTGCCTTCACGGAGAATCAGTCGCTTTTGACACAAACAATATGTGTCATCAAATTAATATTTTCTTGTCCCACTTCATCTTTAGCCCAGCATCAAAAACATCTCACTTAAAGTAATTGGTTTATCTTACTGCTTATTTCTTGCTCTTGCCTGTATCTTTTAAGTCCCTGTTTTTGTGCTTTTGCTCTGTTTAGCTGGATGCTTATTTGTCTTTTAAGTGCAGTGTGTGCAATGTTAACATTTCTGCATTGTTTTGGCTATTTTCGATCATCATATGTCACATGTTTGAGTATGATACGCTTAGGAATATTGGCCTTTTTGTTGCAATTATTGTTACTTTACAATATAGTTGGCCCTAATGCTGGCTTAAGGTTGAAAGCTGGAGTTCCCAGAGTGTGATTTATTCAGATTGCAGATCTTTTAAAAGAGTTCACTTGTTTTTGCTAGCATGCATGGCTTGCCTTTTTGTTGAGTTTGTGACTGCTGTCATCTATGTACTGTAAATATGTTCAATTAAATATATTTAGCATTGCTTGGCTACCATTTGTAATGCTTTCACGCTGCTAATTTGATGTTGTTGTGAATACTCCATTATGTTGAATGGGTCTTTTGGCAGAGCTTATTCTTCTTTTGTCTGTATTTTGTGTTGCATTTGGTTGCTTTAATCAAGTGTTTCTCAAACTTTTTCATACCAAGGACCACTTAACCAATAAAAAAACCATCGCGGACCACCTAACTCCACAAATATCCAAAATCACATCGTTTTTCTAGAACAGATTAAAAATCGCCTGAAAATGGTACAAACAATTGGCAACATGTGTGATGAAGGTGTTGCGCTGGGCTATATCATGCAATCGAAAGTGAAACTTAAGCTCGCTCCATTGCGGAGATATTCCCGTGAGAGTGCGGAAAAATCAAATTAATTAATTTATTTCAAATGTGACATTTTACCAATATACTCACGAACCACTAGGGGGCGTTCACGGACCACCAGTGGTCCGCGGACTACACTTTGAGAAGCACTGCTTTAATCTGTCCCATGTGGTGGTGATGTATGAATTGTGAGTGTTATACAGTATATTTATCCTTTGATTGTTGAGGTTGTTTAAGGCGTATGACGGTCGTCTACTGGCTCACTGGTCATCATTTGGTTTATAGTAATATGGTTTATTTGCTTCAAGGATGTAAATATGACTGTTCACAGCTCATTTTACATATTATTTTTCCTGTAAAACTGTACTGTACTTTCTCACATACTTTGTATCAAGCAAAGCATTACTCATATTGATCTCTAACTGCATTGTCACTCTATGCTTGAAACTGTACATTGATGGCCATCTTTGCTGTTTTCAGTCAATGTTATTGGGTTGAAAATACATTGTCTGGTCCTGGTTTAATATTGTTTGCTTTCTTTGTTCCTCTCTGCTGGCTGCTGCTGTTGTTTTATACGTGAGCTTTGTGCAACAGTATTTATTTGGCATTGTTTGGTTTGATGTCTGTCGTGCATCATGTTGCTTTCACGCTGCTGATTTTATGTTGTTGTGAAATATGAATACTTGTGTTTGGGTATTACTGGTACTCTTCGCCTGGTTGTTGCCATGACTGTAACCTTGCAAGCGAACCATTCGAACCATTTACCTGTGATATTTGTTTTAATGTGTGGCCATGTTCACATTTTCTTCCTGGAGGAAAGCTGGAGTTTTCAGTGTGTGACATCTGGAGCTTGGACCTCCAACGTCTTTCCCCGAAGAGATTAGTTTGATATCAGCCTCCGCATCAACAAGGTAAGTTCCTTTTTACCGATTTTTTGAATTTGCAATTGAAGTTGATTACTTGGCATTGTTTATTGACTGTTTGTGTAGATGATGGTATGGCTTCTGACACTGCATTGTTGATGAATGGCTGTTTGATTCTTGTTTGTTGGCTGCTAATTTTCGTTGCTATCATTTCTGTGAAGTACGTGCAAAGCTTTTATTTCAAATTGGCTAAGCATATTTTTCTCTTGGTGATTGGATGCTAATGATGTCTCATTAAGTACACATGTTTCTATTGGGTAGTTGTTGGATATTGTCAGTTGTTGCCTCTTGGTCTCTTTTGAAATAATGGCTTTATGATCCAAACACGACATATATGTTGGACTTGTTTGAGTGGTTGTCTATTCACCTCATTATTATCCATTCAACTGACTTTGTGTGAAAGTCAGTTGGGCTTTTTTGTCACACACATGATATTCATTTTCAGTTGATCTGTACACACACCATTGGAAAAGAACAAACGAATTGCTTTATCTTCATTGTCTTGTTTACAATGTTGAATTTATGAGTGACCATTGCTTTGTGAAGTCAGTGTTTTGATTCTTACAATATGGCTGCCTGCTTTTCGTGTCATCTTTGTGCTTGATGTGTATTGGTATTTAATCCTTGATGCTTTCTTGCTGCTGATTTATGTAGTTGTTAAATAGTTCCCTCAAGGGGACCTGAACATGGCTTAGGGCTGCACGATATATCGTGTCGTGATGATAATCGCGTTATGCGCGATATTCAAATCGCAGGACGTGCGATTTTTTTAAACTTTTTTTAACTTTTAACATTTTTATTAGGACGTGCGATATTAAGTAGGCAAATGAACTCAAACACGTCATGTTACAATTCTTTTGCTGCTTGCTACAAAAGGAAAACTCGCGCGGCTCTCATGTCAGGGGTACTTGAGTGAGTGACATGCAGGCTCTGCATGCACAGCAAACCACCAATCACAATCATTCTTGATCAGATCACAGCAGGATAACCGAGCTAGCTCAGCTTGTTGCTCTGATAACTTAAGATCCAGAAGTCCGTGACTAAAATCCTTCATCCGGTTAAATATTGTTAAAAAAATACCAATTGTATAGCATTAAAGTTCAAGAAAGGATGGTTTGCAGACAAAAAAAACTGTCTTTTCTTCAATTCCTCTATTTTTTCATATCGCAATAAATATCGCAGGAGAAAAAATATATCGCAATGTCAGTTTTTTCCAATATCGTGCTGTGCAGCCTAACATGGCTTTTGTCACACAGGTGGCCATGTTCACTTTTTCTTCCTGGAGGAATAAACATCAGCCAGTTGATTCGAAGGCGGCTTCAATGCGTTAACTGGAGTTTTCAGAGTGAGACATCATCAGCTTGGACTTGCGTCTATCACAAAAGAGATTACTTATGTCAGCCCACGCATCACAAAGGTAAGTGCCTATTGCTATTGCTTTCGCTTCTGATTGGAGTTGATTTCTTGTACATCACTGTTTGTGTACATAATGGCACGGCTTCTGACCCTGCTTTGCGGTTGAATGGCTGTTTTAAAGTTGTTGGTTGCTAAGTACTGTTGCTATCATCTTTGTGTGCAATGCTTTTGTTAAGTTTTTGCTGAACATATACAGTACAGTATATCTCTTGGTGACTGGATGCTGATTATGTGTCTGGCGTTTACGTATAATTTCTTTGTGTGGTTGTAGACGTTGCTTTTTTTTTTACTGCAGTTCGTTATTGTCAGTTGCTGCTTTTTGCTCAGTTGTAGAGTGAAATGTTGTACATTGGCTTTATGGATTTAAACATCACTGAATGTTGGGATTGTTTGAATTGTTGTCCATTCACATAATTATTCATGTGTACAACTGACTTATTGAGAAAAACTCAGTGGGGCTATTTCAATCAGGAGAGACGGTTTTGATGTAGAATACATATTTATTGCAAAGATACACAAATGAATGTAATGGTGATTTTGGCGATTAGGCCCCGTTGTGCAGGAAGTATCATTCGGGAGGGTAGATCCGATCCGATCCGATGAAACCCCCTTGGGGTCTAGACACTGGTGGTGGTGAATAGATGTTGGGTTCGGTCTGAAGAGGAGTTGTTTAGCTTGACCCTGGATTCAGAGGGACAGGGGGTGAAAAGGGGTGGAGGAGGGTTGCGAAGAGTCACCTGAAATGACAGCTGTCAGAGGGGAGAGCAGATTTAAAAGGTTTGGCAGAGCGCTATGATAGGCTCTTGGGAATAGAGCGAAGTGATTGGTTAAGCTGGAGAGTGACGCCCCCGATCATTATTGAGAGGAGAGAGAGTAGTTATGTAGGAATAGTGAATAGACGGTCTTCATGGTTGAACTTACGCTGAGCTTCATTTGTCACACAAAAAGATAGTTTATGTTCACATTTTCTCTACATACATCAGAAATATTCATCTAAAACCATTTCATAGTTTTTTACATTGTAACATATTTTAGTCACCCTGGATATGTGCTTCTCAGTTGCTTCTGGGCCTGCATTTCTGATGTCACCTATTTTTTCCTGTCATCTATGCGCCTTATGTGCAATCAGGGCCGGCCCTTGGCATAGGCAGTATAGGCGAATGCTAAGGGCGCATCAACCCATCGGGGGCGTCTCTCCTGAAAGACTGAGAGGCTCTGATAACCTCAGCTCAGTGAGGTAAAGGCACACCCTTTTTATATGATCATTATAGTTATAAAGAAATAAGAGAATAAATGAAAAACAGGTATAAAATACAATATGACAGTAAAAAAAAGTTGTTATTAATAAACAAGAATACAGTTTAAAAGGAGAGTGATTTGTAAAATATCCATAAAGAAAAATAAAATCTGTTTACAGTTCTGTTTCATATTGAAGTTGAGAGATGTATCCATAGATCTCTTCATGTTGCTCTCAAAGTGCACCAGATTGATGCATTTAACTTCAATATTAAAACAAAAATCTTCCCGGGGGAGCATGCCCCCGGACCCCCCTAGAGGATGTTAAGTCCACCCCCCACTTAAATCATGTTCAAATGGATAGGATACTAAATACATTTGCACACATCTCGTGTCCATATCTTTCAGTTTTGGTTGTCATGCCACAACCGTGCATGCATGCGCGAGTCATAGTGAGTGTCTGCATTTTGGGGGGGGGGGCGCCAGCTAAAATCTTGCCTAGGGCAGCAAATGGGTCAGGGCCGACCCTGCGTGCAATGGTATTTAATCCTTGATGCTCCTCATGCTGCTGATTTATGTAGCGGTGAAATATTTCCCTCTTGGGAACCTAAACATGGCATTTTTTACCCAAAGGGTTTGTTGTCATACTTCTCTCCTTTACATTTCATATTGGTCTTTCTAGAGTAACATTGTATACTGGCTTCATGCACGTACATATGACAGCAATCCAGAATACATCCTATTTACATAATTATCCCGCTTTGTGGCTTTTGTCACATTCCCATTTTCTCCAACACTTCATATTCAGCAAAGCATTTGAGAAATATTCAACTCTGAGCAAAGGAATCTTGTGACATCTTACTTTACTATTTCAGTTTTGCCTCTCACTATACTGTGTACACCAGTTCTGCAGTAATGTGAGTATTGTAGTGGGCCTATGACGATGGCTTCCATTGTAACACTACTGTACTCCGTGACACTTCGGTTGCCAATGTTGTACAGGAATGTATTTACGGTCTTTTAAGTCATTCGGCTGGAAGTAGCATGATAACAAGCAAGTCGCAATTGTGCCCTGAGGCGCTGCAGGGGTGACATTGAGCAGATTCTGCGGAGCTACAAGGCGATACAGACTTACAACCTCAGTGAAGTGCCCGAGCAAGGGGAAAGCAGAAGAAATCCTCTTTCTTCTTTTCCCTAACACGGGCCTGAGCTGGCAGTAGTACAAGGCTAGGATAAATGGAAGTACATCAGAGTGGAAGGATGAGATTATCCTGGTTAGGATTTGGAGGAAATACTGAAGGTGGGAGTAGAGACGAAGTTCTCACCTAAGCCACTGCAGGCTGGTATAGAGCGGTCGGCTAAAAGAGGAGAGAAAAGCCTGAGATATAAAAAGTTCCCACTAGTTTCTCTCTATTCTGTACAGGGAAGAATAGACGAAAGTGGTGTTAAATGTATATGCTTTCTTTAGAAATTGTGCGATTTTAGGCCAGCTTAAAGTCAGAATTCTTAAAAAAAGCAATAATTTGTACAAATGTAGACATTTTGCTGGTTGCATTAATTCAAATTCCCATGCTAATATATGCAATTAAGCACTTCAACAAACAGTTTGTGTGTGTGTGCATCTTGGAATATCTCAAGGACCAATTAAGCCGTCCTCTTAACTTTCTGAGGTTTTTGTAAGCAGAGATCTCCAGGGCTCATTGGTACAGCAGGAGTGTGTAAACCACATGCTCTGACCTCGTGACATTGCTGCTGGTGCAGTGTAGATTAGCAAATGGCAAGCATGACATTATTAATAAAAGCCGTAGATACTGCAGCACTGCGCCCCGTGCTAACAGAGTCCTTTGCCACTTTAGCAGCCTCTCAAAGAAAGTGTATCATTACATTTTCACACAACTCCTCAGCTTTAGTCTTCTGCATGAAATATTCATTTAAATTATTGCTTTCTGAAGTATAAAATACATGGTGGCTCTGGATTTGGTTTGTACCTTTTTGCTTTCAGTTAGAAAGTTGTTTTCTAGCTCTACACAAAGATCTGATCTAGAAGCAATTTTGCGAATGAAACCGCATATCGGCTACACTGTAAAAAAGGATTTGATCATTAAGTTATTGTAACTTTTGTCTTTAAGTTACTTTCACTTAATATATCAATTTATGCAATTTCTACTTAATTTCATAAGTTGTTATTATTTCAACTCAGCTCTGTAAGCCAGTTCAATGACCTCTACATTCTATGAAGTCAGTTTGACTGAACAGTGTGAGTTGTGATGTGTAATGTTCTGGAACTTTTCATGGCCTCTTAACATGGCAGTAGTGATGACATATTCCTGCCCAGTGAAAATAGTCCCGGTCTCATAGTTGTTTTCATTAATTGAAGGCATTTAACAGGGACATGAGTTTTTTATTTATTTACAATATACAGCAAGTGAACCACCGAGTTCGATTCGCCATTATCAGAAGAAGAACTTCAACCGGACAGATTGATGACTACGAAAATGTAAGCGGCGGATGAATACGTTTTTGTAAAGCGATGTGACAGTGAGTGACATGACCTACACAGTAACGGGTACGCAGATATTTTCGGCTGATGAACCAGTCGGACAGGCAAAGTGAGGTGAGTGGTTGAATATTTAATGATTTCAGGCAAAACGAAAAGTAGCTAAATGCAGTTAAATCAACACCTTAGTGGTGTTTGAATGTTTATAAAGAGATTTTATTTCAGGGCAGAGTGTTGTGAAAATGTCAGTTAACCAAAGCTAACATTACAGGATTATGATTATCTAAACTTTTATTAAATAAATAAGTTTCAAGCATTCTTACTCTTATTTATGATGCTTGTGATTTTTTAAAAGGTTTGAATGGTAACTGCTTATGTTTGTAGCTTAATTTAGAGAGGTTTTGTTTGTTCGTTCCAGTAATTAGCCGTGTCCCGGCTCTGTTCTGCTAAATATTGAAGCTAAATTAACGTGTTTCGGTGAGGTGGTGTGTGCTAGTCGTGTCTTGGCTCTCTGTTCGGTCAAATATTAAAGCTTCATTTGCGCGTTTCGGAGAGTTTGTGTGTGTGTTCCTGCCAGTAATGAGCCGCGTCCCGGCTCGCTGTACGGCTAAATATTGAAGCTAAATTGGCGCGTTTCGGAGAAGTTGTGTGTGTTCCTGCCAGTAATGAGCCGTGTCCGGCTCGCTGTACGGCTAAATATTGAAGCTATTGAACGAGTAAAATGCTAATTGTGTCAAGAAATAGCATTTATATTGTGTACGAATGCTATGTTCCACTCTTGAAATGGAGACAAATTTGTATTTCTGCTTTTTAGAAAATATTTTATAGAAAAGAAAGGAATATATTGTAGTGCCGATGAAAGGGAGTCGGAGGCGGTGTATTTAGCATGGAGTTCCACTCTTTATTATCCATTAATAACAAGAAGGTAAGTACACATCTGCTCAGTATGACAAGCTAGCAGGAATGACCAAACCTAACCTAGGTGTTCCCACTAAAGGGTCCGTGTAGCAACACTATCCCACAGGTGAATTATGTTCCACTAGGTGTCACCACACAAGCCCCCCCAGAATTCACGTATAAACAAAATCCATGTGGCGGGGAGGAACAACACGCCGACCCCCATGATTCCTGAGCACTGGAGTCGGCAAAGCGACCTCCGCCTGTGCGGCCCCCGTAAGAAGAGGGACCGGAACAACAGGTCCAAAATCCGTGACAGGAATCAAAGCCGGGGGGCGGCCCCGTCTCGGCGGTCGAGCCAGCACCACGGGGCTGGTCTAAGTCCAAGTGAGCAGCCTTCACCCGGTCAACCGAGACGTGTTCAGCCTTGCCACCCAGGTCGACCACCAGGTGTTTGTCCCCGTGTTCTAAGACCCGGAAAGGTCCATCATAAGGGGGCTGCAGGGGGCCTCTGTGTGCGTCGTGGCGGATGAAAACGTGCCCAGCCGAGCGTAGCTCTGTGGGAACCTGAGTCCTTTGAGTACCGTGCTGAGTAGTAGGTACAGGAGCGAAAACCTCCGCAGCGTCCAGCAAGAAAGCCGGCTGGGCCGTCGCAGACCAGGGAGCCGATGCATTCGGGAGGAAATCCCCTGGAACCCTCAGCGGCTGACCGTAAACCATCTCCGCCGTAGAGCACTGCAGATCCTCCTTAGGCGCGGTCCTCAGGCCCAGCATCACCCATGGCAGCTTGATTACCCAGTTGCCGTCCGTAAGGCTGGCCCTGAGGGCCGCCTTCATGGAGCGATGGAAGTGCTCGCAGAGGCCGTTAGCCTGAGGGTGGTAAGCGGTAGTCCTGTGCAGCTTAACCCCCAAACCGCCCGCCACGGCGTTCCAGAGCTCGGACGTGAACTGTGAGCCCCTGTCTGAGGAAATGTCTGACGGGGTGCCAAAACGACACACCCACGTTGCAATGAAGGCCCGGGCAACGTCTGCGGCCGACGTCGACACGAGAGGAACCGCCTCCGGCCAACGGGTCGTTCTGTCCACCATGGTGAGGAGGTAGGAAAAACCCTGAGAGGAAGGCGACGGACCAACCAGGTCGATGTTGACGTGGTCAAACCTCCTCTCAGGCACCAGGAAACGCTCCAAAGGGGCCTTCGTGTGGCGGTGCACCTTAGCGCGTTGACAAGCCACGCACTCTCCGGCCCAAGTCCTCACGTCCTTTTTCAGCCCATGCCAGACGAACTTCGCGGCCACCAAACGCACCGAAGGCTTAACGCCGGGGTGTGACAGGCCGTGCACTGCCTCGAACACCGGACGCCTCCAGCTGGCGGGGACGACAGGCCGCGACAGGCCTGTAGAGACGTCACACAGGAGAGTAATGCCCGCGTCGCCGAACACCACGTCCTCCAAGCACAACCCAGTGCTCTCCAACTTCAGAGTCTGGACGCCGGGGTCAGCGACCTGGTCCGCCGCCATGCGACCATAATCCAGGCCCAACTGGACGGCTCCGATGACGACCCTGGAGAGGCAATCAGCAACCAGGTTTGACTTGCCAGCCACGTGTTTAATGTCCGTGGTGAACTCTGATATGTAGGAAAGCTGCCGCTGCTGACGTGCCGACCAAGGCTCCGCCACTTTGACATGGCGAAGGTGAGCGGCTTGTGGTCGACAAACGCCGTGAACTCACGGCCTTCCAGCAAGAAACGGAAGTGCCGCACGGCCAACCAAAGACCCAGGAGCTCACGGTCAAAGGCGCTGTACCTGCGTTCTCTGGGCGCCAGCTGGCGGCTGAAAAAGGCGAGCGGTTGCCAAGCGCCCTCTACCCACTGCTCGTGCACTGCGCCGACTGCGTAGTCCGATGCGTCCGTAGTGATAGAGATGGGAGCCGTGGATGATGGGTGTGCCAGCAAAGCCGCTTGAGCCAACGCGGTCTTGACCTCAGTAAAAGCGACCTCCGCTTCTGCTGTCCAGTCGATCGCCTGGACGGGGGTCTTGCCTTTCAAAGCCTCATACACGGCCGCATGATGTGGGCGGCTCGGGCGATGAAACGGTGGTAGAACGTCACCATCCCCAGGAACTCCCGGAGCGACCGGGCTGTGAGCGGGCGAGGAAAAGCCGCAACAGCCTCCACCTTCGCCGGCAGAGGTGCCGCTCCGCCCTTGGTGACGCGGTGCCCGAGGAAGTCAATGTCAGACACCCCGAACTGGCACTTTGCAGGATTGATAATTAATCCATGTTCGTTGAGCCGCGTGAAAAGGGATCGGAGGTGGGACAGGTGCTCCTCCACTGAAGCGCTGGCGACGAGTATGTCGTCCAGGTAAACGAACACAAACGGCAGGTCCCGCAGCACCGAATCCATCAGGCGCTGGAACGTCTGAGCGGCATTCTTGAGTCCAAAAGGCATCCGCAGGAACTCAAAAAGTCCAAAAGGCGTTATCACTGCTGTCTTGGGAATGTCCAGGGGTGCATGGGCACCTGGTGGTATCCACGCACCAGGTCCACTTTAGAAAACACCCTCGTACCGGCCAGATGCGCCGAAAAGTCCTGAATGTGCGGCACCGGATAGCGGTCAGGCGTAGTGGCGTCGTTGAGTCGGCGGTAATCCCGCACGGGCGGAAACCGCCGTTCGGCTTGGGAACGACGTGCAGAGGAGAGGCCCAAGGACTGTCGGAGCGGCGGACGATGCCCAGGCGCTCCATGGTTGCAAACTCCGCCCTCGCTACAGCTAGCTTAGAAGGGTTCAACCGCCGGGCCCTGGCGTAGACAGGGGGACCTTCGGTAGTGACGTGGTGCTCCACGCCATGCTTGGTGGTGAGCGCAGAGAAGGTGGGCAGCGACAGGTCTGGAAACTCGGCCAACAGTCTGAGAAAAATGTCCGCCCCCGACAGCGAGCCCGACAGCCCGTCGTACGCTGCGCTGCCGAGTGTGCACACAAGAGAGGAAAACGTCAAGGCATCAACCAAGCGTTTATTCTTAACGTCCACTAAGAGTCCATGAGCACACAAAAAATCTGCCCCGAGGAGGGGAAAAGAAATGTCCGCTGTCACAAAATCCCAGCTGAAACGCTGTCCTCCGATGCACAAACACATAGGCCTCACGCCGTACGTGCGAATGGGACCGCCGTTAGCCGTCGTCAACCGCGGTCCGTGCCCTCCCCGAGCGACGTCTTCCCTCGACGCGGGAACCACACTCCGTTGAGCGCCCGTGTCACACAGAAACAGGCTCCCCGAAACGCTGTCGCTGACAAAGAGAAGCCTGCACGTGCCGCCGACGCTCAGGGCCACTACTGAGCGCCGGCACCTCCGTTTCCCGGAGGTTTGTAGCTGCATGGAGCGACGCACTTCTTCGCCATTGTCCCGAAACGTGCGTGGTAAAAGCACTCTCCGGTGTCTCCACGCCGGCTTGACATTGCCGCGTCCGGCCTCCGCCATGCTGTCTTGACCGTAGATGGGCCGCTGAGCGTCACAGCTAACGCCTCTGCACCGGGCTGTTGTGTAGCCAGGAAAAAACGGTCCGCTTCCTCAGCCAAGGCACGGGGCTCCGTGACGGGTGTGTTGGCCAGCGCCGTCTGGACCCGGGAAGGCAAGTGGCGTAGGAAAATCTCCATGAACAAAATCTGGGGATCTTCCCCCCCTAGCAGATTTAGCATTTTCTCCATGAGATGAGACGGTCTGCTGTCCCCCAGGCCTTGAATGTCTAGAATCTGGCGGGCTCTCTCCTTAGCAGATAAGCTAAATGTCTTAAGGAGGAGAGCCTTAATCGCCTCATATTTGCCATGGTGCGGGGGGGCAGCGATAAATCCCACCAACCTGGATGAAGTGGAGCTTCCCAGCGCTGCCACTACATGGTAGTACTTCAAGTCCCCATCACGGACTTGTCTGCAGGCGAAATGCGCTTCCACGTGGGCGAACCATGCTGCCGCGGCGTGCTCCCAAAACTCCGGCAACTTTACGAAAACATTGCTATCAGCCATGTTCAATGAGACTTCGGAAACTTTCGCGAAAACGTCAGGGTCACCATTGTAGTGCCGATGAAAGGGAGTCGGAGGCGGTGTATTTAGCATGGAGTTCCACTCTTTATTATCCATTAATAACAAGAAGGTAAGTACACATCTGCTCAGTATGACAAGCTAGCAGGAATGACCAAACCTAACCTAGGTGTTCCCACTAAAGGGTCCGTGTAGCAACACTATCCCCCAGGTGAATTATGTTCCACTAGGTGTCACCACAATATTTAGTTTATTTTATTGAAATATGGTGCCCATACACTACATGTCCCACAATGCATTTCGTTCTGTGATTTGCGCACTGAAGCGTCTTAATATCAGCGTTTCTAGCAGCGGGAACAGTCGGTGCTCAAGGCACTTAAAAATGTTGATCTTTGATTGATGAGATTATTGTTATTTAATCTATTAAATTAATGGGAGGTATGTTATTATAACACAGGGAAAGGTTACTGTTCACCCACAAGAATAAATAAGATGTACAATGGTTGAAATTGTTAGATATTTATATTATAATAAAATAAATAATATTTATACATGAAACATTTTTTTTCCTAAACTTCTCCTTTCAGAGGTAATCAAGTTATTACTAAAAAACTATAATAATCCACTGAATAGTCTATGGAAAATAAGTGCAAGCAAATAATCAACAATTACAACCATTGTACAATTTCTTTAAAGTTTGGTATTAAAAAAAATATTTTTTTCATTGATATATTTGGCATGCACGTAGACACAAAAATGCTCTATGTGGATGCACACTAACCTTTCCCTGTTATTATTACATGCATCCCATGAATTTATTAGATTGAATATGCCTCATCATATCTCATCAATCAAAGATGAACATGTCAAGTTGTTTATTTATTTATACGAAGCACTGTTTAAGTCTTTATCATATGAATCCAGGGATAATATTGTAATTGTGAAAAACAAGGCTTGTAGTTTATGGGCAACGTAACTGTTGTAATTGTGTGCATCTTATTCTTTGTCATGTTTTCAGTTCTTATTACTTTATTAAGGCCTGCTTCATAATGTACCTAAATGTGTGTTCTCTATTACAGGTACAGATTTTCGAAGATTTCCGTTTTGCTGCAACTGGATGAAGTGGACTTGTAAGTTGTGCAGGTTTTCAAGTTACAACGAGAAGGCCTCTACATTCATCGTTAATCATTACAAAGAAAAGCATGGACGTGGAAGACGGGGTTTCTGCTGCATTTATCCAAAATGTCTAACAGTCCCCCAATCCCATGTGGATTTAACAAAACATTTAAAGGAGCACAAAAAAGGATCTAACCCAGTTGCCAAAATTTGCTGCGAACTTTGTACTTTTTCAGCACCAACTAACATCAAGCAATTTTTCCTTCATCTGAAGAGACATTTAAGAACAAGAGAGACTGTTAATTGCCCGTTCGCGGGATGCTCTTTTAGGTCTAGGGTAGTGACAACCTTCACTGCTCATAAAAGTCGGTACCACCAGGAATCTACATTTGAACATTTCAGACCTGACCTTGTCATTAAATCTCCCATTCAGGCATCTGTAAATGATGAGCAGGATGAATTGTAGAGTTCAGGCAGAGTTCCAGAGAATTGTAACTACGGACCTGCTTTCATCGTTTCTGGATGGACTTGATGGCCTGGCCCCAAAATTGCTGGAGTTCTACAAAGGTGCATCCAGGACTGGAAAGAAGCCGGCACTAAAAAGCATTTTGGACTGCCTTGAGAAAGATGTAAGTAGAGATGCTGATGACCATAATTTAGCCACCATTTGTTTGCTACAAATGTTTATATCCCACTGCATTTGTTGTCCTGCAGGACACAAATGAGAGGAGGAGGACTGCTGCTCTCTTGGGACTATCACACTACATGTCTGGCGAAAATCAGGCAAATGTCATCAGGATGTGTGATGTAAGATCATAACTTTATTTAATTACTTTATGTAATTTTACATTTTAACATAAATCAACCCAAATCACCCTGTGCCCAAATTTTCCTTCAAAAGTAATGTTTACAATTACCTTAATTTAACTAAAATAATTGCAATAAAGAATGATACATTTAATATAAACAAAAACATCAAGAAAATAAATGTTTAACTATTAAATAATATAAATAAATATATAGCTCAAACTGTGAAAAGGGAGGCAATGAGGCAATTGAAATTATGTTCTATCACATTGCACTTTTACACTGAACTGTAGATTTTAGCTTCTATGTTTATAGCAGAGACCTCTTAATTAGCTTTGTAGAGGAAAAGTACTTGTAGAACACTGAGCTCACTTTTATTTCTCCTTTTTTAAGGCTCATGGAGACACTCTCGAGGAAGCCATGAAGGGGATGCAAGTTGGTCTACTCATAGGCTACGAAGGTGAACGGGATGCCTTTCCTCAGCAGATCTTCAATGTGGCAGTTGTGGTCGAGGAGACAATTGTGCTCCACAACTTGAAAGATGTGGCTTGCAGCTTCGCGATGCTTCTTGGAATAATCTATAGCTTAAATCTTCAGTATCCTCTGGAAATGAAATATTCATTCGAGTTTCTCCAGAGGGTGGTTATCAAGATACAGCCAGACCAAGTCTCTGCCAAAGTACATGGACTCAAAAATAAACTAGGTAGGAGGTAGATCATCAAAGTTGTAACTGACTTTCTAATGCTGTGTAGAAAGTGAGTTCAATTTATTGTTGTTCATTTGTATTTGTATGTGTATCCAATGCTCATTTTCAGGTTCTAATAAGTATTTTGTGCCTCTACAGTGACATGTTTAAAAAGAAAAAAAAGGTTTTAGGTTAGTGACGGTTTTAGAGTATTGGTGAATTCCCTTTATGTTGGAAGTGTGTCACAAAGAAACTTGCACTTTAAGAGGACATGTAATGTTCATTTCAGTATTTAGTGTCTCTACTTGAAAGAGTCCTCTCCTGCTGGTGTTCAGAAAGATCTTAATGTTTAAAAAGCTCTTTATTTTGCTCATACTGTCTGCTGTAGCACCTCTTTTCACCCTCTGTCCTATTTGTAAAATGAAATGTTATAATTCGTATGTATGTATATCTGTTATACTATATATATATATATATATATATATATATATTTATGTTTCTACTTGGGAAAAATAAAAATATTTCAGCATCTGAAGTAACTTCAAGCCTTGATCTCCTTTTATATACATTTGGGTGATGTTTAATATTCTAAGTTCAGTCAGTAAGAAGTTTAAGGAAGCTGGGGAACTTGTCATAAGAGTTAGAAATAGAAAACACTAGTTTACTTAACATGAAAATGTAAGTTCAATTGCTTGAAAACATGAGTCAACATAACTTGAATTTGTCAGTCGGTATACATATAGTTAAAGTTATCCTAACTTAGAATTGTGAGTTAAGATAAGGTAGAAGTTAAAGTCGATTTGACTAGATAATGAACATTTCTTGAATCTATAATGTAAAATTGTAAGTTTCTTTAACTCAAAGTATTAAGTTATAACAATGAATGATCATTAATAAAATAACTTGTATAACTTAACATTGTGAGTTGAAACAAAGTACGTTTTTACTTTAAGTCAACTCATATATATGAGGCAGCCCTTGACTTATGTTTATAAGTTAAAACACCCTATTTATTTTTACAGTAGGATTTCTAAAGTTTTTGTGACTTTATCCCAGTGTTCATTGTATGATGTGTTAAGGATAGGTCTGGTGCACTATTTTAATAGGAAACTGCCTGAATGTTGATGAAACATAGTAATCTACCATAGAATTTCTTTCACATGTTGTCTGTTGTTATAACAATTTAGTTATATTACTAAAGCAGAAACAGCAATATTATATTAGATGAGAAATGTGTCGGTCCTTTAAATGCATTCAAAAAAGCCACTAAACATGTATGTTATATTGATTGGTACAATATAGCTTGTGGTGACTGTTGCCGCTCAATATCACCATGGATTGATACTGTGTACTTTTTAGTTTGACGCGTGTGCTCTCCAATTACGACCACGACATTCTTGCAATTAATATCATTTATTTAAAACATAACAGCGTGTGTGGCAACAGGGTTGAAAACTGTTTGCAAATAGCCTCAATCAACCGCACCTGTGCTGGTGAAGTCACAAAAATACCCTGTGCCCAATTGCGCCATTTAGTGCTCACAAACAACATCAAAACATACAAGTGGGCACAACATAGCTTAAACTAGTTTTCAATCCCCCAAGACAAGTAATTTTAAAGGAGCATCTCAAACACTAAACATTATAAATGCAATACACTAAAGGTACATAAAGAACTAAAAATATTAATTCAAGTTTTCAGTGGAAAATATCGGTCCACTTTGAGAACAATTCTTTAATTTGAAATGTTTGCAAGTTACTACATCCCTTTTTAACAATCAAATGTTTTGTTTTTTTGTTTATTTGCATTTTTTGTAAAACTCAATGGATTGCTTCAAAGCTTAATTAATGAGCAGTCCACTCTAAAGTATATTTAAAAAAAACTGAGATTAGCTGCCTGAATGTTGCACCGTCGTGCCATTTGTAGAACTCCAACGTTTTATTAATTTTCTAATTCATTCATTTGCTCATTGAGAATGTGAATCGATTGTCTATGCATGAGGATCTATATCCAGCCAATTAGTGGTTTCTTTGATCTTTAGAGTGGACGAATCACAACTCTGTCCTTCTCACCACTGACTAGATTGCTTGATAGAAATGTGCAGCCAGAGACAAACAGCCAAGAGGAAGTTGAATGGAGGTGGCCTCCTAATTACCGGGGGAGAATTGTTATTTCATGGCTAACTTTAAACATTGATATGCTCTGAGCCCTGCTGTCTGTGTGGGAACAAGTAAGCTACATTATGTAACAGCCTCAAAAAGGAGCAGGGCTTCTTCTCCTTTCCACTCTCAGGAGTCAATGGGAAGAAAAAAAAGCCTAATGAGACTTTGAAGAAGATCTCACAAGTGCATCAGGTGACCAAAGAGCAGTTTCCCCTTGGTCATGAGAAACTCTCCATGAACCTACATTTGGAAGTAAAAAAAAAAGAGTAAATGGTATTTGAATTGTAGATACTTTGAATAAAGCCACCAAATTAAAAGTTGTCATGAATTATTTATTTCATCACGACAACATTATAATTAAATGCATTAACACAATAGTCCTCTTTAATTATTCCACTCCTGTGTTTTTTCGTGAAGGAATGTCATGTAGTTTGTTGGAAACGTGGATGTTGCATGCATAATGAGCAGTAATATTTCCATAATGGGACATAAACTGTATTCAAAGGGGTAGAAGGTTGTTAAAAATATACAGATGAAAGACGGTAACTTATGTGGAGACTCCAAAAACCTCTGAATATTATTGCCACCAGAAATCTAAAACTTAAATTATTTAAACGGCCTCTCCAAACTGGTTATTCAAGGCCAAAGGCTACCCTTTCTGCTTTTGTAATGTAATAATTGCATTGTTCAGTACAGCCTTCAGTGTTCTCCAAATCAGATTCTTACTCGTGGAAATATTCAAGTAGGCTTTTACTCATCGTGGAAATAATGCAGGGAGTGGTATCTCCAGTGCTGAAACATGTAGACTAAGTAATAACTCTATTGACATTATTGCGACCACATTAAAGATGTTTTATTCGAGACCCTGCAAGACGAAAAGCTCTCTCTCCAGGACAGCAGCAGGCATGAAATATCATCTTCTTGCAGAAGATTTGGTTTGAATGAATGGACATTAAAATCAATTACCTAGATCAGAACATGTAATCAATGGTTTAATTACAGGTAATGTAAAGCCTCAGCTGGAATTGATTCTATTTATCATGCTGCCTCAAATTAATTACATGTAAGTAGGGTGAAGGAAGAAGCCACATCCGACGGGTTTGAGGAGAAAACAGTGAAGTTCTCTCCACAGCGCACGGACCATTAAACCTGGAAAGGTTCTGGATGATTTCTCCAACAGCCTTCTTGGGGTTTCCAGCAGGAGTCTGCACTTCAGATTGGTTTAAGACAAACCTGTTAACTGTAGATAAATGAAACCCAGCTGTTTTAGATTAGGGTTTGGAGGGTTACTTAAAAATGTATACCTAGTTATCAGTGACCTAATCTGAATATCAACAAATACAGTCCCCTCCAAAACTATTGGAACAGCGAGTCATATTGCTTTATTTTTGCTGTACACTGAAAACAATTAGGTTTGACATCAAAAGATGAATACGAGACAAAAGGTCAGTATTTCAGCTTTTCATTCCAGGTATTTACATCTAGATCTGTTAAACAACTGAGAAGATAGCACCTTTTGTTTAAACCCACCCATTTTTCATGTGAGCATCTGAGGGGACTTTAAAAGTAATTTAAGCTGATTTACTTTCTTTTACTTTTGGATAAGCTCAATATCTAATGCAATGCAAATATAGACAAGAAAATAAATATCAACAAGATGTTTTGTACTTGAGTGTTTTAAGTAAGACGACAGAAAAATGTAACCTTAGAAAAGAAGAAAGCAAGATATTTAGTATAAAAAATGTCTCCTGTGCTCAGAGAATTTATTTTGGAAAACCTGCCTTTCATTGAATAAATAACAAATGATCCAA
Organism: Dissostichus eleginoides; assembly: GCA_031216635.1. Taxonomy (NCBI): domain Eukaryota; kingdom Metazoa; phylum Chordata; class Actinopteri; order Perciformes; family Nototheniidae; genus Dissostichus; species Dissostichus eleginoides. The sequence continues at coordinate 11,441,740 of CM062273.1, read as the reverse complement.
AGAAAGTGAAAACGTAGACGTATAGATTCACACTTAAAGTATTAGCCTGCAGAACATTACAGCTCACAAATCAGAAAAAAATCATTTTACAACAAATAATTTGTTATAATATTGTAATCCTGCTAGTAATCCCCAATTTGTTGAAGTGTAACCATAATCTGATGTCTTTTTTTTAATGTATCCTGATTATGTAATCCTGTGGCATGTAATCCATTACTCCCAAAGCGTGAAGACTGATACCTTTCAACCTGTATTGGTCGGCAAAAATGATTTTCATTTTTGTAATTAGTGCCAACATGGCATATGATATGTTTTTGTAATTATTGAGACACAAATATCCATTGCATTTTAGAGAATGTTCTATTATACCAAGGACTAACTCTAACACTCACTAAAACTCTGTCTGTGTAAATGCTTTGGTAATAGTGCTGCGTTTTGTCCTATCAATATTGCAACAAAGCCGTCTGAGTCATCGCCATCACCGGTGTACTCATAACAAAGTTTGAAAACTGAATGTCCATGAGAAAGCTCTTTCTCCAGGTAAGATCAGGGATTCCATTGATCTCACATTCACACAGAGTAGCTAATGATAAAACAGCCATGTCTATTTTGTTTCCATCTATAATGCAGCGCCTCAGCGCGAGTGTTTGCCTGGCTGTTGCAGGCTTTCAACTCGGATTGCAGAATCTGTAGCCTCCAGCATCTGTCTCATTGTTCGTCTGCCTCTATTTTAAGTGTTTTTAGACACCTAGCATTTTGGCAGAGATGGAATAATCGAGAGATATCCTGCTGAATAATTAATGCAGGAGATGGAAGAGCACTGTCTGGTACTAGCCACATGGTAACATAATTGACATATAGGCTTCTCTATGACATAAAGGAAAAACAATGTCACTTCTCTATAACCACCACTCCTAATTGGAAACTCACATTTAAGTAAACAAAGCTGTAAATATGTTGCTGCTGCCCAACTTTTAACACAATATTAGCTTCCCATCACATCTCAAATGTATATAAAAAGACTGGCTAAGTGTAGGAAATATATAAGGGAGCCTCTAACATTTTGGTAAAGATGACCATGAATGACATGCAATTCAACAACTTACTGGATCTACAGGTACATCACACCACATGTTTTGCTTTAACCTAATGGAAATAACAATGGTATTTTCTTAGACATCCATCTCACCCAACTGCCCCATGCACAAAAAGAAAATTCATATTTTATATTAATAATCTTCTTTTAATACTGTATACTTTCCTTCTGGGTTGTCGGTATTAAAAAAACTCCTTGAGCTGCAGTCTGAATGCTGCTGTGATTTCCGTACATTTCTTTCAAACAGATTATTCAAAAATATTCTGAAAGCTCTCAAACCCCTCGGAAAATGTTCAAATGGTAAAATAGTGCTCTTATACTCTTTTTACTGAGTTGCGCATACATATGCATGAAGCATTTTATTTTTTAACAAACATGTCAAAATGGTTAAGTCCTCAATAATGGCAACATTTCACAAAATTGTTAAAACCATCTGTTTTATGGCAATTAGATGTAGAGCTTTCTATGTTACCTCTAAAATTCAGTGACATTACTTTGCTCTATATCTGTGGCATAACAATACTCAAAATGAAAGCAATAAAGTTTCAAAATGCAGCTCCTCTTGCTTTCTACTGCTTCTTGTCATGCAGTACAGAAAGTACTTGAAGGTTGTAATATTTCCGGTGGAAGCTTTGGCTCAAACGCAGAGATAAATGCCACAAAGCATTATATAGTAAGTGTAGCAATATTGCCACAGGCACAAGTGTAACTTTGCACTTCGTTGTGATGCATTGATGACAGTGAGTTGATTCCCACGGGTAGTTCTTTCTCAGGTTGAAATCAAGGACGCTGTCATTGTTGTGCTTCTTTTTGAGAGGCTGATGAGCCTGTGAGACAGATAACAGCAAGAGAAGTATCTTACTTTTTATGGCATTTATGTGTTTTGAGAGCCTTGTTTGGATAAGTGTTGTCCCTGAAGGGTTTTAGATTTTGAATGTCTGAGCGTCAATGGCATGGTAAAACGCCCTAAATGAAATTGAGTTATATTGTCTTCAGAACTCAGAATAATATGATATTCTGCCAGTGATGTAGAGTACTAATATCCTGCTGTAAGAGTTAGTGGGATCTAAAGGGGGCCCTATTACGCTTATTCCCTTTCCTGTAGTTTGTTATATACGTTTTTGTGCATGTAAATGGTCTGCAAAGTAAAATACCAAAGTTCTATCCAGGGGGAGTTTCTCTCACACACTCCGCACTTGCCTGAAATGTCACGATTGTAGTAATTTCTTTACTTCTGTAATATAGTGACATCACTAAGTGAAACTCGTGCTTCTACTGGCTACCGCTCTAACACATTGTACGTGATGCTAAGGGGTGGGACATCGCTAAGCGGTTGAGCAATCACAACAGAGCCGGCCTGCTAACCAATCAGAGCAGGCTGGGCTCTGGTTTCAGATTGCAAAAAACTTGCTGTAGCACAGGCAGTATGAGGAAAAATAAGACCTTTTTGAAAATTAAAGCATGTAAACATGTCTGAGTAGAGAAATTAAATCTAAAAAATGAACCTGAAAATGAGCATATTAGGGCCACTTTACTCTAACCAAAGCATCTACAAACTCACTTGGAAAACTATTCCGCTGAGGTTTTCCTCCCCCAAGCACCTGTGACGGAAAACCCTCAGTGAAATACATTTTGTGCGAGGCAGAACGGGGTGACTGAAACAAGGGAGCTGAAAAATGCGGGCCATCATCACAACAAGTCAACAAAAATTGTCTTCAGCTGGGGAATTATGAGAGTGTTGCCTACATGTGGGTGGACAGACCGCGCTCACAACCTGCAGTGACGAAGAGGTTGTCTCTGTCCGCAGAGGCAGCCATCATGGCGGTGCTGTCGGTGCCAGATGGCGCAGTCTCCTAGAACGCGTGGATGAGTGAGTAACGTAGGAAACTCAATGTGTGACATGGTTGAATAAAACAGACTTTGGGAAAGGAAACTGCATTACGCAGAGCTTAGTCAGTAGCTTCCGTACTTTTTACAATATTATACAGTGAAGTATTCTTTATCTTCCATAATTATACCTTTATCCAAACCTAATCTGTATCTTTAAGGCGCCCTATGTGGGAGAGAAACTCCCTCTGTAGGGAACTTTGTGATTTTAGCCTTTGCAGACCATTTACATGCATAAAAAACACACTACAGGAACCCCGAAAAGCATAAAAGGGCCCCTCTCATCCTTACTGTACACTCTATCTTCCATGGTCTATACCTAAATATATGCACTCATATACTGTACGTCATCTTCAGAGTTTACCCTTACTGTAAAGACATGAACTTAATCTTGAATACATTTTTGTCTAAAAGACTTCTTTCACCGTCATTTGTGGCAGCAAGATTTCATACAGAATCTGATTTATTTTTAAATAAATCACATCATTTGTGGTGCTGATAGTAGTGAAAAATCTGCTTCAATCAACAGAAAACTATCTGAAAATACAGACTATTTTGAGCTGGTGTGCAACTTTTTTAATTGATAAAACCTTTTGGTTGTGAAGGTTTACTCTTGACCTCACCTTGGAAATAACAAGGACATTTCCTGCAACTTTGAGGAAATATTGAAAAGAGCCAATTGAGTTTATATTTATAATTAGTTTGAGTTTGTATTGCCTACACACTCTGCATATACAATGGCAGACAGTAAACAGACTCAATGTCGGTTCATTGACAGTTTTTTCTTTATTCCTTTTTCATGTCATAATAATTGCCAAACATATTATATACTGTTCTTTACTTTTTTTTAAAGATATAATTGTATTTTAATGTAGCTACACTGTCAGACGTTAATATTTGTAGATAGCTATTACTAGAATGTGCAAGTATAGATTTATCCTTCCACAGAATCTGAGAACATATTTCCCTTTTCAATGTTGAAACCACTACAAAGCACCACACCACAGCACTGAAGACAATGTTCAGGAGGAAGGATGTTTTTATTTTTGCACAAGTGGTCTGAAATTGACTCTTAAGTCCTTTTGATAAACACAACAATCAAACACAATGCATAGAACTCGGCATGATTTGTGCAGCCCCGAGCTAAACAATCCTCTCTTGCCTCTTTGACTTTGATAGAAAACCCTTTTTGAAGTGACTGAAGAGCAGAATGCAGAAGTCACTGGAGATTGTAGTTATGAGTGAGTGAACCACATCATGACTTTGGTGTGCTACTTTTTAAAAACCACCCAGGACACCGCCGGCCCCGTGCCAGAGGGGGGCATGGAAAGGTGGTGCTGGTTGGGGATGGAGGGTTAGTTTGAAGCATTGATGGAAAGAGCAGCAAAGACAAAAATCAATATTTGCAGGGTGGATGAAAATTCCCTCAGCTAGCAAACCAGTTGTCTGGAGGAGTTTGGCTGCTTCTGTTCCCCGCTGTTTTTTACTCCGGGTGCCCTTTATCTCTTGCCAGAATCCCTCATTCGATGTGCTTCACTCTAGAGCTCTTTATCATACAGATTGAAAACAGAGGGAATCGCCGAGGAGTGAATCACATGTGATTGGGAATTCGGCGTCCACCACATGGTTGTGCACCTACTTCACTCTTTGAGCTATGACCTTTCCTATTGTACCTCATTAGCACCATTGTGCATGAGGGTATCAGTATGTGTGCGCCTGTAGCTTATTGATGCATTGGTGTCCGAGTCACTGCTGCTTTTACCAAGAGCTGATAAATGAAGGCCAGCTTCACCTCCCCCACCCAGGATCCCTTGCTGCCCCTGGCTAGTTTCTCTGCTGTGTATTGATGTAGAGACCAGTGTCGCTTGTGCTCTTTAACCTCACCTTCCAATTTGCCTTCAGTGTACGGTAGGTAGTATTGAGAATTTGTTGGATTTTGCCAAAAATACTGCATTAAGTATAACCTTCAGGAGTCCTTCGAAATAAGGCGTTTAATCGCACTCGAATGGAAAAAATATACTTTCCCGAACAACAAAAAACTTAATAAACTGTTTAAGAAAATAATCTGCAGTGTTTTCAACATGTAATTTCTGTTCAGTCCCAGCTAAAGAGTCCGTACACATCAGTCATGCTACTCTGCTCCATTGGCAATGAGGCAATCAGTCAATATGTCACAGTGAGCGTGTGTCATATGGTGGCTGTGATGGAGGGCATGGGTTTGGGCTAGTAGGGGTGCATTCTTGTTTTTGGCTGGATAAATCTCTAATGGCAGCTCCCAGTTGCTTCTGCCAAAACACTTGGTCTCAACAACAAGCCGCTGAATGCATCCATGCAGGAGCCTCCTTATTGCACGAGTTGATAGCCCCCGGCAAAGAAAAGTTCTACATTTCACATTGACAAGAACTCGGCTGTGAGGGTAATTGTGGATTTGTTGCCATGCACTTTGAAACAGAGTGGGGAACAGAGGAGAAGAAGGGAAGGAAAGGCAAACTGAGAGCAGCGGAGTGTAACATATGATAGAACAATCAGATTACACTGTAAAGCAACATTTACTTCTCAATGTAATTGCAATTTAGTAATGAATAATCAGTCACACAAAAATGTTCTTCAAAATTGCATATTTTGATTGCCTTACATTCTGCCTGACCATGTAAGTGCACTTCCAATCTACATTATACTATTAGCAATTCTCATTATGCTATACTCTTCCATGCAATCCTGTCTATGCAAGTACTCGTATAATACATTTAGTCCCATTCAGCCTGGATCATAATGGTTTGTCTGAAAACTGTTAGGTCTTTTTTGATATCTGTAAAATGTTATTTAAATAATGCTTGTTCATTTGGAACTAAACAAATCACGTTATAACATTGAAGATGAAGTTTTAAGGAAACAGCTGGGTGACTTTTGTAAGGGATATAAGGGTAGCTACTGTGGCCACAATTGTCCATTTTTAAATTAATAGCACATCTGATTTTCTTTACCTAGATGCTCTTGAGTCAATTGCTTTAATGACGGTTAGGTTACCACAGGATGAAGAGATAGGCCTGGAAACAATACAACATTCTTAGTGAGGTATGGTGTTTACTTCCCCTTTCTTTTTGGTTCAAATATTGTAATGTTTCTGTGACAGGCTGTAAGATAGCGTAACAGAAGACAATACAAGAAGTTAATACTTAAAGCTGGCATCATTAATGTAAGTCACTGTTACGTGCTCCCCTCCCTGGTGTTCTCTCTCCGTATTGCAGGTGCACCTTATCTGCCCCTGGCTCCGCCTCTGCCCAGGTGTTCCCAACTCCAGCTAATTACGGGGAATAAAAGGAAGGCTGGAGGAGAACGATTGCCTCTCTGACACTCCGACCCATTCTGCTGCCTGACACTGCAGCAGTCAGTAAACTGTAGTTAGGAGCTAGAGCTCCATTTGGTCAAGTCTTTTTGTTTATCTTTTTAGGAGGACCTGGTAGTCCAGTTTTCGCGGCTTCATTTATTCCTTTAGGTTATACACCTGACTTTCAGTTAGGGGTGGAAGCTCTGGGTCCTACGGCCCATGGTGTGGCTGGCTCAGGCTCCCTCCACCCTTTTGTTCTTTTTGGCCAGTCCTCCAGACCTTTTTCATTTTAGATTGGCTTGTTTAGAGAAAGACAGCTCAATAGAAGCAAAAGGGTTAACTCTTCTGGTTGTTTCGTCTATTTCTATGTTGCGGGTCTCAGCGTGAGCCACTACAGCTGTGTAGAAGTTGTGTCTCCGTAACAGTTGCATAACACTAAAGTACCCAATTTTGCTAACAGGAATTTAGATTAACATTGGGTAAAGAACTGGTCATACAAGACCAAGTAAGCTGTTAGAAGAAAAACATTATGCATGGAATGGAGCGTGTGCATTTCTATATATTCATTAATCATGTACTGTATTTCTCCGAAGAATATTTTGTAATTTCTTATTAGCAAGAGAACACACTATCAGTTTACAATTTGTTTTATTTTTTATATTTTTGGGGTTATTTTGCCTTTATTGAATAGTACTAAAAAACACATTTAAATTAGCCAAAAAAAAAAAACTTTAAAGAATGCAGGTTACTTTTCAGTGTTTACCATTTGACAAAACGTATTATATATGAAGGATGAGTTATAATGTTTCTTTACGATATAGTGAAAGATTTATATTTTTTATTAAGACAAATGCATATTTCCAAAATTGGAAAAAACATTACATTAACAGTAGTGGCCATCATGAAAGCTTCTGTCCCTACCATTTGATGTAATGATAACCTGCATGTGACTCATACAAACAAATTGGCCGTGGTACCTAGAAAAGATGATTCATATTTTACAAATGTAGCCTAATTCACGTGTGCATATCGCCCCACTCCTAATGTCACTCGCTGATTGTAACGTCAGCATTGAGCAGGTGCAGTCCACTACAGTGAATCAGCGGACCTCTCGCCCTGTGCGTGAAACGTCACCTAATTCAGAGCACTCACCCTCTAACGCCTGCTATTTTCTCGCAGGCCCGTTGAACCCTCCTTCCTGCGTCCCTCCAGCTGGCGTCTCCACCACACACCAGATGGCTCACATTGCCTGAAAAACGTTTTCCCTTTCAGTGTGAACGTGACTGATTCTTTACCAAGTGTTCACATCCTTTACCGCCAGTACGGAGGTGGCATTGTGGCTCAGTTGTTAGCACTGTCATTTGACTGAAACAAGGTTCAGTTCATGTTTTTGTGTGGACAGTTAAGTGTTGGCCAGATTTCCTCCCACTGTTAAAAGACCTATAACTGATTTAACTTATATCTGACTCTCCATGTTTGCCCTTTGAAGAGCTGCTGCCCTTCCTCTGGTTACTTGACTGCTACCCAAAGTTTATTTGCATACATTTCTTCCATGTATAGAAATAAGCAAGTACATAGAGCAAATGCAGGGAAAAGAGACATGTGGAGTAAACTGGATATTTGTGATGCTACTAAAAATGGCAACCATCCCCAAACAACCCACAGAACCATTGGCAGTCGATGGTGTCTCTGTGGTGATATTTGCGAAGAACACTTATCATTGGTCCAGCAATGATTGACTAATCGAGGGATCTTTTTAACCAGCAATGACCATCATTGATTTCTTTATTTTGTTCTCTCTATTAATTCTAGACCTTCCTGTATATCAACAGAAAATTGCAATCAACACAAAACGGTGAAAGTCAATGGAATAAATGTACAGCTCTTTTTTGCAATTTCATCGCATCCTAGTTTTAACAATTACTTCATTTTCTTTACAAAATAATCTGAACAAATATTCATATCAGATCTATTTTAACGATAAAATCTACCCATGTTGCTCATTGTTCAACTCAATATTCAGAATGACTTTGCAGTAAGCAGTCATGTAATAATTAAATTAGTAATTACTGCATCTATAATATGTAAGAAGTTGAACTTATTGGCATGGTATAAAAATAACTAGCTAAATCAATGCGAGGATATGCTTCAAAGTGTTCGAGTCATGAGTAAGCATGTCATTGAAACTCCTGTTCCACATTTTTACAAGCTATATTAAACCTTGTTTAAAAATCACAATAAGTAAATTGTCTAAACATTACTGACTTTTTAAGCTTTCAATTTTTGTGGCTGTTGGGCTCCAGGCAATATATCAAAAAGCAGGAAACGTTAGTCTTTCGCCTCAAAGTACTGTTAGTGCTGTATGTCCCCAAATACAGAAATTACAGGGCTTTTTTATAAAATTTATTTTTAACATAAAATAAGACATAACTGAACCAGACATCTAGTTTGAAGCCTAAAATGACATGGCACATGCTGTTGCAACAAAGCAGACAAACAATGTGGACAGGACAGATTGTGGGACCCCATAATGGTGTAAGACCTTTCATTGTACACAGGGACATGACACGGGCCAGGACGGGACACCTAATTATCTGACCTATTCTTACAGTCAGACCAGAGGCTGAAACACAGACACTTTACTAGCAATGTGATGTCAAGGACCTAATCTGTGTCAGGACCATGACCAGTAAAGTTCAAGCTCTCAAGGCTTTTAATTACACATGCATGCAATGTGAACACAATTATATTTCCTGCTTATCGCCTCCCATTTTAACTACGCAAGCTGTAGGGCATTTGGTTCCAAGTACCAATTATTTTTTAAATATGTGAGTCAAGGTTTCAGGAAAAAAATACAAATATTTCATAAAATGTTATAAATCATTTGTGGCACAGTACGACAATAAGGTATGTATGTAAGGCAAGGCAAGGCAATTTTATTTATATAGCACCTTTCAGCACGCGACAATTCAAAGTGCTTTACAAAATAAAAACAAAAGACATTTAGGAATAAATACAGAATAAACACATTATTAAATGTATACAAACAATAATATATTTCATCATTTGTAGCTTGGAACTTATATTCATTTTTGGGGGAAATATACTAACATATTACTCCAGATGTTTTTCCTGAATAACCATCCAAACCACAGCCAAAACTATTTGTAATGAGCAAAACTTAAGATCATCATGATTCTTTGTTATATAGTAAGTGTATCAGTGTTATTCTGCGATTGGAAGTAATATTTAGCAGTATTTTTTTAAGCCCAAAGCTAAACTGTATTCACATGAGGATGTGTCTAAGCTCATCCTCAAATGTGCCACTGATATGACCCACATGGGTGCAACCTTGACCAGTTGTGCTCAGCCGAGAGTGCAACGCTCAGCCATTCGGGGTTTCCGTGGTGATCATCTGGCTCCCAGTGATAGGGCTGAGGTTATATGAGATTTTGCTTTTCTAAAAGAAATGACTGGGTCCTCTGAGAGAGCCATTATAGAATGTCAAGAATGTTTTTCAGCTTTCACAACTCTCGAGTACCCTGGAGTAGATGGGGGAAATTGAAGTGCCAAAGTTTTTCTTCCTTTTTCATCCTTTTAAAAAAAAACAACCTCCTGGACCTGATAAACCACAAGGCAGAAAGCTGTCTGAAGGGTATGCAAACACCCAGGGATAAAGTGAAACCCAAAGAAACTTTGAGATTGACAAAGAAGCCATGATACTTTACCTTGCTTCACACCGCTGTCCATCCCGGTTTGCAATACCCATGAGGGATTGTGAGGAAGCATGAAAATGATATCCGCTCTCTCTCTGGTGTTCTGCAGATGTCACGCCTGTGGTCCAGAATGTTTAGTAGAACTTGAGCAACATTGAATGTGTTGGGCCAAAAAAGGGAAGCGATGCATCATATGAAAATGGCAAATGTAGATTAAGGGTGTTGCCTCTTGTTACATCTGTTGTGTGTGCTGAAAGCTTGTGCACCTTGACAAAGTCATAATCAAGGTTACCACTTTCTAATTGGTCATTTGAGTTTCTGCCAGTTTACACATTGGTATTTTAAATGCAAATATTTCATCAATACCCAACAAGTCATAAATATATACTGGAGACACTTCAGCTTATGCGAGACAGGACATACAAGAAGAGATAGGATGGGAATGTGGTAGATGAAGTAGTCAGCATAATCTTGAAGCTCGATCTGCACATAGTCCTAGCCAACACCTTAACAACTAATGAGAATACCACCTACGAGCCACTTTGCTTATCACTGACCCTCCTCAATAAAGCTTATTTGGAGCAAATCCCAGTAGTCCGTTTCCAAAATCTTGTGCAAAGTCTTCCAAGAAGTATTGGCTGTATTTCTAGCAGCATACTATGTAATGGCCAAGGTTTGGAAATACACTGTTTCCTTAATCATAACAGTCTATTGTTCTTGTTTCTACATTCTTTGTTTGCATATCTACATAATTTAAGTCGTGCTGTCTAGTGGCTGTTTACCAATTTTTATTGTGTTTCAGTCCAAACATCAATTTAATAACCACGCTTCAACATATACATTAAGTCAGTTGCCAGGTTATTAGGTATACCTATCTAAAATTAAAGCAGTCCAATATAACAGTCCTGAAAATTCATTACGGTTATCACATTGACTGTTGTATAAACTATTTTAATTGAACTTGCTCATAATTTAAGAAACCACATTTTGGCGATGCTGCTAAACCAAATTCCATCGCACTGTGAGGCACATCTGTTAGCCTCACTATCCATAGTTTGAAATGCAGTGAAATGCAACGTGGTCAACAGTGTGATAACATTATTTAAAAATAGGCGCAATCTTAGAAACTATAGATTCAGCCTTAAGCGTTTTGAATGACAAACCTTTTCCCTAATGATGTGCTGTTTTGCATGTGGTGTGTCATACATTGCCCGTATCAGCTAATGTTCCCCATAACGGTAAGCAGAAGGAGACAGGTGGCCAGCGACCTGTGAGAGCAGGTCCCTCCGGATGCGGGCTGATGATGGTGAAAACATGTTCTGGCATTGTATTAATCCAATTCCATGGCAGTAACGTGGAAAATCCAGCAGCTGTCTGAGCTTTATATAGAAGAGCCCAGGGCATGAGGAACCTGCAGTGATTCAAATGGCACAAAGGCACTGGGCCTGAAATACAGCACTCTTCCCCTGGCGTATAGATTTCCCCGGCTGCTTTTTGCCTTTCTCTTCCCCTTTCAGCATCACTCTGCTTAATTTTACATTCCCTACAATTTCCTCATTTGCTGTCTCTTATACTCTGATGGCCTTTCTGCCTATTTCTCTGCCTGCAGTTCCTGTCTTTCATATTGCCCTTACTCCCCAATTGCTCGGGCAGTTACATCCAAAATCAATCCCTTTTTTCTCCTCATTCACTCAGGTTCTCACCTTGTCCTTCTCGCATGTCTCTGCTGTCAACAGGGACTATGGAGACTTTTGAGAGGTGCTGCATTACTCACAAGGGAGTGAAGCAGCAGCTAAAAGAATATTGATGGGTACAGTTTTTGTCTAGGCTGTAAAATGTCTGCATTGTTTAATAAGGCTGTTGATCAGTACCAGTGACCTTATAATTTCTTTACAAGGCGCTGAGATTTTAAGATTGACTTTCTTGCCCAGACACCAACACACACACACACACACACACACCACACACACACACACACACACACACACAACACACACACACACACACATGCAGACAGTTTTCCAGCCACTTAAATGGGGTGCAGTGACCAGTGCCACAAGATAGTTCAGTCATAAAGGCTAATGAGCCCCATTCTCTCTGCCAAGAAAGCAAATGGACATAACAGTGACCATAATTACAGTATTTTGCATCACAATACTGCATTCTGCCTCTTCACAAAGCAACTGGAGCTAGATATCGAAACCAACAGGAAAGTGGAAGAGGAGAGATTTTACGCAATGCCGTCTAGTGGCTGCGTCAAACATGGGTTCGCTGAAAGTCGTTTGGACGGCAGCGATGGTAAAAACAGGGTTAATCAACCGTTGTCTATAAGGGGATTTGGCTCATGGTGATTTGTCCAATAATTAGAACATGGAGAAGAGAATGTGAAGGCATGAAGCAAATGAGATCCACCTGAGGTATATTGATTACTCACAGTGCATTTTATGGAGCAATGTTTTTATCTTTATCAGACTTTGTCAAGTAAGAGCAAAGAAGGCAATAAAACACTGATTACTGAAATGGTTCAACATTTATAAATAAATGTGCAAACGACAAACCAGCATGGTTTAAAAAATAATGGGGTGATTACTGATCTCTTAAGCAGTTCAAAACATCCTGTCAACAGTTGTCTCTTTTATAATGGTGGACTTTGGGGAAAGGCTATTTTTTAATGCACAGTATTTTTGTTGTAATTGAATTGTTGTCCACTGGGGCAAATCAGCTTGATGTGTTGTCATGCTGTTTCCACACCATGTCACTTCTACATTGCTCCAATTAAATGTCGCAGTTTCTAGAAGTCTTCTATAGAGGTAAAACAATTTTTTAAATAAATGTTTCACTAAATTGTCAGCAGTTTTAAGAGTATTTTTACCTATACATGGTGGGCCTTTCACTGGGTTACATTTGTTGGGCAGCAAAGTGGAAAAAAGGGTCAGGAACCTTCACTTTGCATTGCCAATAAGTGGGACTTTTGACGGTCATCAATTCATTATGCCACTTTAAGCTTAAATCATTGGAGTATCCTCCCTCCTCATTATGTCCCTTCTTTCTCCTCTGCTAACAGTGGTGACCTTTAATCTCTGCCGTACCAATAATTGCAGTGCCTGAGGTACTGTGCTTTAACGGGCGGAGAGCAAGGGAAAGAAAAGAAAGATAGAATGAGCAAGGGAGACAAAATATAGCTGTTACCCTACCCTGAACAGACCGCTGATGCCGGCCCAACCCCCCTCCTCTCTTTTCCCCCTCGCTCCTCTCCCCTCATCTTTTCTCATTTCGATTGAAGGCTAATGTTCAGGTGTCACATGCCTCTGCCTCGTGAGCCCCGTGTGAGCTCCGAATTTGCCCGGTAGCGTCCATGACTTCTCATTTCGAGTTGAAACTAAAAGGGTACGCACACAAAACAAATGAGAAAAAGGTTAATGTATTCCAAACACCTTATCTACATTGAAAGACGACATGCCATCTTGTCGACATGTCTCCTATAAGACTGAACTCGAACAAGCAGACAACACACCGGCTCCACTCGCTTACTTAAATTATGCACTCAGAGAGAACTAATGCAATGACTGTTTTCCCCTGCCAGTGGACCATAGTGAGCCTATTAAAATCCCATCGTTACTTTCCTTTCTCTACAATGTGCCCCTCATTAAAAGCCCATGGCGGTATTAAATGAACAAGCCTAAAGACAATGCTGAGAACTCATGGATTTGATGCGACTTGATTATAATATCTTAAATGACCTCCTAAACATCACGACCAGTAATATCAACACACACTGAAGGGATTCATCAGGACTATCATACTTCAGTTTTCATAGTGGCTTGAGGAAAATCATGCATTAAAGCCTTCGAAACAATTGCTGTCGTGATGGAAGAAAAGAGGACCACATCTTGAAGGGAATGATTACTCACTCCAGCATGTGTGGGTGCTCACAGAGCACGCTGCGAGCGCAAATCTGTGGAATACAAGGGTCTTTTCGCACAGCAGTTGGTTGCCATGTGGGCATACTGCTTTTAATGGCATTGACCTGTGAGATAGAAGAGCACAGGTTTCTTTAAATGTTGCACAATGGGGAAGAGGGAGAGTTATAACTTCGACTTAACATGAACTCGGAAACACATTTCACAACTGAAAGAAGCTGTTTTTGAGATGGGGTTCATTTTATCCTCTTTATCTCAGTCAATCATACTCGAATCAGTCAAGGTTTCCTTAAACTTTACACATGAAGTTCCAATGTGAGGCTCAAAAGAATAAAGGCGTAGGTAGCAAAACTTCTAGCATTTTTAATCTCTGCCAATTTAAAATCCTCCTGGCGAATGATTGTGAGTGCCTTAAAGAAGATATACGAGCCTGCATACTTACCACCCACTCAGTGTCTTCATGGAACAGAAACTTTGATTGTGATGATAGCTTTTTTACCAATGGTACTAATCAAATGCTATCCATCAGTCTATCTGACCTTCCCAGTCGTGCAATACACTCCTTGTTTGTTTAGCAGCTTTTGAATGCTCAAGTTATGATGTGGTTTAAAGATTTATACTTAAAATATGAAGACATCAAGCATGAAATTGATGGAAATCCTATCTTTTCATCAGAGCATCAACCCTCTGCCACTTTAAAACATTGACAAACTGTCTTTTAAACACTGTGCAGTATTCCTTTTTTTCTCTCAGTGAAGATGCAGACATGGCAGTGGAGGACAGGTTCCTTATTAGGGGTATAGACACGTCAAAGTAAGCTGAACCTGACCACTTATTGACAGTTGCAGTGTTTCCACCTCTGTGTTATCTCCTTCCTGTGTTTCCAACAGAGCCACAGGAAGGAGATGATCACATTAGCATGCTAGAGGTAATGGCAATGGAAAAATACATTTGACTATTGCACTTCCAATATACATGCACACAAGGATATAAGAATGCACAATTTGTTTTGGTAATTTTTATTTGACCTACAATAATGCCAACATATTAACAGGTGTGATAACAAAAGCCTAGATCATTCCTCCTATCAAAGGGTTTAAAAATATGTGGCAAATGGGGATGAAATAACATGGACGGCAAATATCACCTGCACACTAACATCACATCACAATGAGTCATATAATGACAAATAAACCACTGACTCTTCACTCTGACCGGCTGGAGTGCTCACCCACTAAACAAAAAAATTGTTTATTGAATAAACAAAAGAAGAACACTAAAATGACCACAGTCCAGGACATATAGGCTTTTAGTAGGGGCTGTTTGGATTCTGTCCAACACAATCTTCTCAGGTAAAATTGAATGACATTTGTTGACCCTAGGGGGGATTGAAAGGTCATGAGGTGGTTTCTGTCTAAGAGGGAGCAATTAAATTTCCAGCTGTGTCAAGCATACCATACTGAGAATCATTGGGAGAATAGGAATAAGGGGTCATTGTGGATCAGCACCTTTTTGTTACATTTCAAAGTAAATGCTCTTTTAAATGGGCTATGACCCAAGAAGTTGGGTGTATGGAGGTTAAGATATTGCCCTTGCACTAGCATCGATATCATTATTATACACTACATCTCACATGTAGCTTTTAGAATTATTAGCGTTAAGCATTTAAGCTAGCAAAGGATATCTTCTGAATAACTATAGATCATAATAATCACGCCATATAAATCTCCTCTCAATAAGTTATTCTTTCAGCTTATTATTACTGTTTGTACAACGGCCAATTATCTGTGTATCAATTTAGTTAGGCTGGATTAAGTGATTTATATAAAAAGTGCATGATAATGAAGTTATTATTAGTTTTAAACAGGAAATCTGATTATTATAGCATGAAACGGGCTAAAGAGTTAACCAAGAAGAACACTTACTGCATAGAAATGATCCTGAATTAGAGAAAAGGAAAATGTTAATAATGCCGGTATCAGAAACTGCCTCTGGAAAAAGACTCATTGACATACAATACATATGATCTCCATTCAATAGGCTTTATTTCTGACGTTCACAAAACATGTCACCTCCTCTGGATTCCCTCTCCAGTGGCCCTCGGGTCAAAGGAATGACTCTGATAAAATGTCATGATGAGAAGAGAAAAATGTCACTCTTGTTAGTACTGAAACGTGACATGAAATGTAATTCTTGTTTGCGCTGCAGCCACCTCCCTAGACACACACACACACACACACACACACACACACACACACACACACACACACACACA
This sequence comes from Dissostichus eleginoides, assembly GCA_031216635.1. Lineage (NCBI taxonomy): Eukaryota > Metazoa > Chordata > Actinopteri > Perciformes > Nototheniidae > Dissostichus > Dissostichus eleginoides. The sequence goes on along the minus strand of CM062273.1, from coordinate 11,425,518 downwards.
CACACACACACACACACACACACACACACACACACACACACACACACACACACACACACACACACGTATACACATACACATACAGTACACACACAGATCTCTCTGACCTATCTCAATATAAAAAAGAAATCCCTCTATGACATGTGTGTGCATGTACACACAGACACATTCTGGCATATATCAAAATAGATACACTCAGCCAAGCACACACATGCATGCACATACACCGAGCAGATTAATCCCGGATAAAACGTCCAGCTTTTTGTCAGCTAAGTCAACAGTGGCAGCAAAAGGGCACTGACACACACAAAAACACAGCACACACACTACCGCCCTACTAAAGTAAAGTCTTCTTCTGACAGAGTGCTTCCAATGAAAGGGAATTCATTAGCAGTCCTCGTCTCTTCACACGACGACACAGGCCGGTTGGAGAGAGACATGTTGAAGGTGAAGATGGTGTCTGGAGACGGGAGCCAGCTGGCAGAGCCATGATCGTGTGAAATATGTGCTGAGCAAAGGGATGAAACAAACTCCTATACAAGTCTAAAACATACAGGGTTATATGGCTGTCTTGTGATATCATGCACCTACATGATTTATCCCGCTATGTTCTGAGTGTAACGTAGGGTTGCACTGCATTTGGACTGATATTGAGATATGATTAACAATACTGCAGGGATCGATCATTTTTTGCATTTTCATTATCTTTCAAAAGTATATATATGATGGTAATTGTGTTTTTTTTTTCACACACATTCATGTTTATCAGAAAACTTTTGGATTCATGACATGACATTTTAGTACATGCATGTTAAAGTTGTTTTTGCCAAGAAAGTCCTTTTTACTCCCAGTCAATATCAAAGAGTATAAAAGATGAATATGAATGCAATGATAGGTTAAGCTAATCCATTAACTGAATAGGTCATATTACGCATTTCTAATGCTAATCTGTTAATGCTGACATATGGAAATGGAGTTCAGGACTTCAGTTGCATGTCTCGGCAAATATGGCATTGAACTGTTGAGGCTCTTTTGCCAATAGTCATTTTTAGAGTAATCTTCTTTGACCACTATCAGGTTGACATTTTCGGTTTAAAGGAAAATGTTTTGTCAACTATTACAGGGATTACAATGACATTTGGTTCATCCAGGGAAATCAGTGGTGCCTGGAGAATCAACCAATGACTTTAGTGAACCTCTGCCTTTTTTATAATCTGGTAAATGTCATTTTTGAATGAATTGTGTTGAATGAAATGTTTTGCCCTGGTACAGACATTCATAGTATTTGCATTAAAGGTGGGGTAGGTAATTTTGGAGAAACCAGCTCGAGTGCGCTAGAATTTGAAAATACACAGCCGGAAAAAATCTGCCACTTCCTTACAGAGCCCCTCCTCTAACACACACGAACGCGCACATGACCAATGAGGGCACGAGATAAGTTTGTGCACAGATGGAAGGCTGACAGGCAGGTAGGCCATCCAGTTATTTTAGCCAGGCCGGCTAAAATGATTGGTCGTGCTTTTTACAGTACTACGGCTTCCACAGAAGACATTTTTTTTATGGATTTTTTTGTCAAAGCACTTAAGATATTCATTGCTATCGGGATGTTAAGAGCATTCCATGGAATATAACTAAAGTGTATCTCGAGCCGGTTTCTCAAACTTACCTACCCCACCTTTAAAGTGCCAGTGAAGTGCATTTTTTTGCGCCAAAATGAAATGGCAGTTTCATTTCTTACATATAATTGTACCTGTTCATGGCTAAAATAATTTTTTAGGAAGTGCGAGGGACGAGATAAACATCGCAAATTTTTCAGAGTCTGAGCCTACCGCTGCTGCAGACGATAGCGGCTGTGACGTCACAAGATGGGCCCAGTTGTGATTGTAAACATGGCGGAGCCTTCGGAAAGTGATACTGGTGCGAGAGAAATGAGTGATTTTGACAGCTTTTCGGACAGGATAGATGAGGAAAGTGGCCATGGAAGTCAATTTAGTTGAGGACAATATTTTGTCATAGATCTAGAGTAGATCTACACACAGGATTGGCCATCACCTGATCATACATTCATCTGTTCATAGCATGATGCAACATTCATGTTCACATGCAGTGTTGTGCTAGTTACTGAAAACCAGTAACTAGTTACAATTACTAGTTACTTCACTACTTACCAAAAAGTAATGCGTTACTGTGAAAAGTAACTTTTTAGTTACTTAAAAAAGGGCACCCATTAATGCCCTTATACTGTAGCCTTCATTTCAGTACTGTTATTGCATCGGAGAATAATACAACCTGTTGATCAACTTGACATGCATTTGCATCACTGAACTCTGCTAAGCAATGTGATCTATACAAACACAAACACAAAGATATGTTTCAAAGTGCCAATCCAGCCGCTGTTGCTTAGGTGGAGGTGGAGTGGCGTCGGATGAGTCTGGGTCTGTGGTCTTAGCTACTAGCTTCGTCCCAGCATGTTGTTTCTGCAGATGTTTCAACAGATTTTAATTGCTGTTTTGGGCAGTCGATAGGATCTTTGACCCGCCAAGACACAACTTACATTTAACTAAAACGTTCTTTTCTTTGTGCTCGACAAAAGTGAAATAGTGAGAATATCTCCAGGCGGAGAAACTCGACTTGAGCTCTGCCGCGCCATGATAGTCTTGTTAATAGACACAAACACAGTGGCCTTTATTTTTCATAAACAATCTACGAATCTACGAAACAATAACACCAGCCACTCACCTTCATCTTTTGGTAACAGAAACATCGCCACTTCGGCAGAATTGACATTACCACAGCCAGCGGCAATGCATCGCTTCCCGTGTGTTTTTCCTCCCTTTTTCTTCACTGTCGCCTCCATTGTCAGGTTTCCTCGATTGGCAATCACTTCCAGTCGACTGCGAAACACTTTCCAATAAAATACTCGCTCAAAAACGTTGGTAAATTCCACTTTGAAACAGAGACAAAATGAACGGTGGTGAATGTAAACACTTCGGCTGAGCCCATCTTCTGACGTCACGCAGTAGATCGCAAGCCACGCCCACGAAGGCGGAGGTTTCCCAGCGGAAAATTCCAACTCGTCAAATTCGTTGCTATTCCAACATCTTTTATATGGGTTCCAATGGACAATTTTGGTCATTACTATACGTATTAGCATAACAGATCATGCACCGGCGCACACTTCACTGGGTCTTTAAGTGCACATTTGCAATTGTCAATAGCCTACATGCTCCAAATACAGCCTTATGGAGCCACTTACACGCTGTAGACTCTTCAGTAGTTTTTAGTTCATGACCTCAAGAAACATCAAGAAGATCTTTTAAACGACATAGCTGTGGCATCAAAATTCTCATAAGTGGTGAACAGCATTACATTTGACACCTTCTCATCTTCTTTCAGTGATTCAGATGACTTGTTTGATACGTTCCTTTAAATCTAGATATTTTCTTCACAGTAACACATCCCCATCTTATTAATGTGTGTAGAGCACATTATACACACACACACACACACACACACACACACACACACACACACACACACACACACCAATGTAAATGCTGTTATTTTCCTCCTCACCCAGACAGTCTGTGCATGCTGCTTCATACTAACTGATGCAAGAACAGCCTCTTCCATAATTACATATTTTCTATTGAAAATGCAAATGTTCTGTCTCTGTTGAGCAGCTGGGGTGAGAAAGTTGTTGACACGGGGGAAACACTTGCCCTTCAAAACCGGCAAGCCTCTTAGATGACAGCATGCTACAAAATGTGCATTTTTGGCAGACCAAATTGTAGCTATCAAAGCTGTTTTTCAAGGATTTGCTTCTCGCATATATGTCTGTCACTGCTTTACTGACACTGATGCACTTTACTATTGAGTGTCATTTGTGGCTTTTTTTACTTAACTAAATCACTATTTGTTGAGAGGCAGACCAGCGAAAAACAAGTCATTTGCATACCCTCAGCCCCTAAACACACACACCCTTACTTGTGGCTTTTCTAAACTGCATAATGATGGTAGAAGAAAAATAGGCGCATGTATTGAAGACTATCTTCGGACTGACATATAGCAATACATAAAATAATATTGATTTTTTATCAAAAGAGGCACTAACATTGTGACACTTGAAATTCCAAAAATGTGTGAAGCATATTTTTTCCTTAGAGAGACAAACGCTTAATTTGTTTTGCGATAACTAAAAAAAACGAACAAATGCTCTTCAAAATAACAACAAATAAAAAGCATACGTTTGAATCCACAGACATGCCTGTGTAATATGCCGGCCATTATATGCCAATGTTCTCAATGCTGTGTGTTTTATACATCCCATTCTGTAAGTATAGATTTTGCATCAATGATAAATAAAAGTGAAGTTCACCCCAACCCCTTCATAGGATTTACTATGGTTATGATAGACTCAATGTTATTGACTTAACACATTTATGGACTTAATACATAGATTAAGAAATCTCCAAGCAAGGCGTCTTTAGCTACTCACAGTATGCAATTAGCAGAAAATAACAATGCCATGTGGCGTGTAATTAGAAACGGGGATCAACCTCTTCCCCACTCATTACAGCGCCCTGACCTAAATGGTAACAAAAAAGTAATTTAAGCCCAAAAAAGGCAGCAATTACATCAGTAAAGCTGTGTCATTTTGAAAAGCCGTCTGACCTCAGGACGCCCTGACCAATGGAACTGCTAATAAAGTCAACTTGTGAAAATAAAAAGCAAACGCCTGCCATTTCCCTGGCTTCTAATAAGTTCACATCGAGAGGCGTTTGTCCAATAAAGCCGTTTTAATTGCGCCTTCTTTTATTGTTTGCTCTAAATCCACTTTGCCTAATCCTAAAGAACCTTGGTCATATTTCCCTAGACAAAATGCAGCTGCTGCTATAAGCTTGTTCTCACATTAACCTCTAATGCCCCAGTCCTCATGTCTCCAGCTAGTGTTCACAAAGCTTCTGCTCTATTTACGAGTAGATTTACATTATAGTAAATAGTGTTTGTACCTTGTTGAACTTTCACAGTCTGGCAAATGCAAAAGAGGAAGAGTGATTCAGCATATAGCCGCACAAATCCAACCCTACACACACAGACCATTACCCCTCAGAACCTCATATAGTATCAAGTGTATACTGCTCTCAGTAACATCATGACACGGTGATGATGAATGCTGGCAGTAGTGTCACAGTAAGTGTTACTCTCATCTTCTGTGCTGGATGTGTACCATAAAGATGATGAAAAAGATAGCTGCCACTACCCAATGGTGGAAAGTAACCAAGAACATTTTATAAAGTACTGGTCTATTATGACGTATTTGTACTTCACTTGAGTATTTTGATTAAATGCTATCTTATATTTCTACTCCATTACATTTCAGAGGCCAATATCATACTTTTTTACAAAGTACAGTAAGAGTATTAAAGAGGAATTTATATAGAATTTGTGCAATGTTTGGCAAAGTTAATCCATAATATATGACTAGGAAGATTGTGATCGGAATTCTAAAATCAGTATGTTTGTTAGCAAATATCTCCGTCACAGTATTTTAGATTTTTACATTTTGTCACTCACATAAATCAGCCTGAAGTTTACAGTTATTTTGCAATTTCGTACCTTACCTGCAGTAAGTCATTTTTCGCATTACCTTCAGCTGCTTCTCTAAAAAAAAAAAGTAAAAATGTATTCATGCGCCTTCAGACTTTCACTGTGTAGCAGCTGTTTTCAGATACATGTCACAACAGCACAAACTAGCAGGGGCATACAGTTATATTTTTTTGGTCGCTTACTGCTCATAATCTCGCCTTGTTGTTTTGATGGACCGCTTGTTGACCCAGCCTTTCAGAAAAAGAAAACTTGTCCGTCTGACATGGCTGGACATAACACTTGATAAGGGGAATTCAAGAAAAGGTATAGGAGGAAAATCAGGAGGGTGTCAGAAGGTTGAGTACTCCTCTTTTATAAAAGATAATGGGGAAGCGTCAAAGTTTTCCAAAAATGTATTCATCCGCACAGAAACAAGCTCAGTGACTGACACAATTAAACATCTGCAAAAAAATGCAATGCTCGTTGAGACTTATTACTGTATGTGTTGCTTAACCACCCATGAAGTGGTTTTACAGACGGATTTAAACTAGCCTTAAAGGCAAACGTGATGGTTTTTAAATTCGTGAATAGATGAGTGCAGTGCAGAGCAGGGATCAGTTCATGTCCATCGAATTGGCTCCTTAATTGAATAGCCCGGTGCCCCCCCATTGCCTCACACACAGCTGTATCAGTCATAATTAAACTATGTCCCTGACAGGGCCTCTGAGATTAAATAGTCTAGGGATTTCACCCTCACCTTCGGCAAAGGGCACTTCTCAGACATTGGAGACGGAGACAAAAGTCTTCTGTCCGATCCTTCCGGTTGCAGCAGCCTTTAGGATTAGGCGGCTAATGTTAATAGGGTAAATGGTATCCTGCAGAGCTGCCAGGAGCAGAGCCTCCCTGCTCTTACCCTGAGAAAACTTAACATAACAGCCGTACAGAGATGCATGAGAGGACAGCTTTTGATGATTATATGACTGTGGGCCAAGCTGGACCAGCGGGACAGTTGCACACATAAGGATTGGCACAGAACAAGGCTGAGATTATCACAGCTTGACGGGATGTTCTTGAGGTCTACAAGGTACAGGATATGATTACACAGAGGCTGTTTGCTGCCTCAATGTGGTAAACATCTAAAAGATGGAATGTACTGTAGTGTGAATATCCCATGTGATATTCTGCTGAGGTTGACAGACAGCAGCATCAGAGCAGGGTTTCTTAGCAATAGATGCTGTTACTGTTACAGAGTTGATATTAAAAAAAAACCTAACCCAGACATGTTATTTATCTTATTTTAACTGTGTAATGTTAATGAACTTGCAATCTATGATCCAATCTCATCTTTAGTAAGATCATTCAAATTGCAGCCTTTTAAAAAAAAAAAAATTGTCATAACTTTAACTTGGATGTAAGGAACTAAAAGCTTTCTATCGCAATTAAGCTAAATGCAATGAGCAATATGGCTATAATTACACTTGCTCAAAGTATGTTTTTTTCTGTTGGTTTTCTATGGTGATAATAGGTGCTATTGAACTAAAAGCTAACATTGAAATTGCACCACAGTCTTGCCAAGTATCCAGCCAAGACCTGGCTGATGAAGCACTGAAATTATTTTTACGTTTTACTGCTGCATGAATTATATTGACAAAGAGACTTTTTCTCAGCTGTCCATTATACCATTCCACACCTGGAAAACCTCATGTTTACACCAGATGGTAGGAATATAATTGGCCCATTTAAGGCTGTAAAAAAAAAAATCTAAATTCAGATAACCCTATAGAATTGTTCTGCCTCTGCCTGAAACAACTAAAATAATAATATTCAATATGTACAGCTCGAACTGACAGCTAATGCCTATATCTAATTTAATCCAATTCAAAATGACTAAATCAATTAACCATGTATTACTCATTAGCACACAAGACACTTTTAATGTTTTGACAATAACGCTAAACAAATGAAGTTTACATTTAATTAACAGTGGATGCTGAAATCTCAATTGTTGCAAAGCTATTTTCACAGGGAATAATAAGAAAAAGCACGATTTAATCAGACGTTATAGTGGAATTTCACCTGTGTTTATAACGCATTTAATTGTAAAGCACTGAGGTTTTCAACCTTGCAAATACATAGCTTACTTGGGTGCGCTTAGACGGGTTGATCTTGATTGCTGATTTGATTAATTATCTTTCAGGAAGTCAGTGGGAAATGATTTTCACTCGTGTGCTTGTCATGCATGAGCACACAATGACAGAGCTAAAAATAATGTGTCCTAGACGGTTTTATACTGTCTTGTCTCATTTGTCCTCCTAAGCCCCGCTGAGAAAGTCTGACACTTTCTCATTTTATAAGTCTTGAGTAGAACTTCTGATTGAATCTAACTAGCACAACTGCTCCACCACAGACCTTTCGGCTGTGACTCTGGCGGAGGACCAATAAACCAAAAATGACAAGACACCAACCCAACTCTCTTTCGCTAAAACTCTTCTGCAATAAAAAGAAAAAAAAGAGCTTTTAGGAAATCCATATAAAGTGCTTGTACTTGATTAGGGCCCAAGAGTTCATGTGTACGGGAGAAGAAAGTCCTATGTAGAAGGTCAGTTGCATAATTCAGTAATTCCCAGTTCTCTCGGAGATGGCACCACTTAAAGGACTTTATTTCTATTCAAATAAAAGCCCACAGGGCCAGCAGCTTCAGCATGACACAGCCAAATACTTAGAGGGAACAGGAGGGACGGAGAAGGAGAAAGCATAGAGTCCATGTGTTCAGCGGGTTGTCTTTCAAGCTGAGCTAGTTCAATCAGGCATGTTAATCAGGGGTCATCAACGTCCATGACAGCAAACATTAAATGAAAACTTTGCCACTGATGTTCAACAGAGATGAGTGGCTGTTTTTTCCACTGTCTAGCTTCACCAGGGATGCTGAAGGGGTTTACATTGCGAGAACTGTCTGTCAAACTTCAAGAAACCCCATTTTAAATGACTCCAAAGTTGGACCTGCCTGAGAACTGCTTTATTACTTGGAGCTGAAAGGAAAGTCGCTGCCCTTGAGCTAAATGAGGATGAAAATCTATGAGATGAGTCGGGGAAGAGCGATTCAAATCCACTCTGAGTGACAAGTGACATAACTTTCAGATTGAGGAAATTAATGAGTACATCTTCATCATGTGGAGTACATCAGTTTTCTATTATTGTCCAGTCTCATGCTCGTTTTTTGATAGTTCCCAGCTAGGAAAAGGATATCAATGTTGTTACAGATGTGTTCAGATATCAAGTTGTAGAACCAAAAAGAAGCTTATAGACTGTAGGGGAATTATTATTCATTTTTTGGGGGTATTTTTTCTATGTGGAAATTAAGTTTCTGCACTAAAATGTACCTCGAGTCATCCGGGCTCATTTCATGTTGAATTAATTAAAATACAGACACGTATTTACTTTGTGGAATTAGGAGAAGTATTCATCCAGTTAATATTCAGTCTGTGTTCATGTGCAAGTTATCAGTTCATTTTTATATATTCCCCTATTTATCAAGATAAATAATTATTCAACAGTTTTCTCTGACAGTGAAGCCAACAATATGGCATTATTTTCCCAAAAGAAGAAAATATAGCAAAAAAGTGTATTTATTAGTTTAATTTATTTCAAATAACTAGGTTTTTATATCATGTCTCTTTTTACCTTTAGATATCTTTTAATGCAGAATAAATCAAGCAACTGTATTGGATCCAAGCTGGGAAGCTAGTTGTATTGCTTATATCCTTTGACTTGCCACACATCTGTTTTCCCCCAAGTACCTTAATCCGTATCAGCCCTCACTCTGTAAACAGGGGAATTTGTCTTGAATCATCCGTATTACTCAGTATCTGTTACTCGCTGTTTGTTGACGCTGAGTGATGATCAGTGCGACTCTAGTCATACTTAACCCAGAGATAAAACCCTCAGGTGACTTTGTTCTTAATCACCTCATGCAAATCATGTCATTAATGTTTTTTGCTTTAGACTACATCAAAGGCTCAGTCAATTTAGGTGAAGTGTAATTGGCACAGAGAGTACAAGCACAAGTGTGACTCAAGAAGTGTTGCGTGTCCTATCATCATTTATCAAACACTCTTGTAGTCATACATATGCATGCTGTAAGATGACGTTTGTGCATTGTAAATACCAAATCATGCTCTGAGAAAATGGAAAATGAATGTCAAAGTAAATTAGCGTAGAAACCACAACCTTATAAAGACATTTGCACATGTGTATTCTGTACAGTATCATAAGTACGTCATGCATTAACAACATGCAAAATAATTTCAGCAGCTAATTGACTGCAGGGTTTAATTTATGCTTTTTTTGACTGCTTGTTACTTCCTTTGATATGTGCGCACAGGAGATGGAGAGCTAAAAGAAGAACAGCATGCATTATGCTTCAATGTGGAACATGATGATGTGGCTGCGCTAGAAAAGTCAATAAGATATGAGTTTGTGTATTTATTACAACACAAGTCTATTTTAGGAGTCTTTGTGCAGTCAGTTTAAAACACGCCGTTCCTGACATGACATGACATAACATGAATAAAAAATAGCTTTGAACCTTGGTGTTTAGAAGTCATCAAGTTAAATATTAAGACAGAGATCATTCCTGTTTTTCATTTCAGCCTGAATCTAGTCCTTAGTCCAGAACGTAGCCTCTGGTTTGATAGGATACATTTGTGTGATGGAGAGAAACTTCCTCTGGAGGGACCTTTGGGATTTTAGCCTTTGCAGACCATTCACATGCACACAAACCCATTCACATGCACACTACAGGAATGGGATAACCCACAAATCTGACTGCCCCCCCCCCCCCCACTGAGGTACCAGCTGTGCAGACTCGGTATACTCCAACACCTCTCCCCCAGCTAAACCTTCTCCATGTGACCTGGCCCTTAGACCATCCGACCATGTACAGGTCATGCTGCACTCTGAGTCCTTACTGATTTCATGACTGAACAATGGTCTAAACGCCAGCTGAGAGCTGTCAACATCATCTGAGAGCTGTCAACACCATCATGGACCCATAATGCAAGGATTTAAAGAATTTAAAGGTCCCATGTCATGGCCATTTCTACTGATCATAATTCCATTGTTGAGGTATACTAAAATAGATTTATATTGTGCAATTTTCCAAACTCACATTGGTTTCTCATACAGCATCTCTGTATAGCATGTGTATTCACCGGTATTCACTCTCTGTCCTAAACGGCTTGTTGGAGCTCCTGTCCCCCCCCTCCCTGTGAGCCCAGTGTGCTCTTATTGGTCGGGACGTTGCGAGGCTCGCTGCTCAGTGAGCTGGCTTACTGGTGTGGTTTCCGGGTCGGCGATACAGCGCAAAACTCATCCTGAGCCCACACAAACACTCACAGCCGAAGTAAAAACAATAAGTGTGGCTTGATATTGAGTAAGAAAAAGGTTTATAAACGCTGTGAGAATGGGTCTGCGGAGAGCATTTCTCCGCGATCCCAACTCGTCTATTACCAGCGTTCAGGGAGCTCTATGCAAGTCAATGGCACTCCCTGTTAGTTGAAAATGTACGCTAAAGGTCCTGTTGTGTGAGGAGCTCCGCGGATTGGTCCATTTTGGTTCCGGGAACAAATGGAAAAAGAGAAATCTCCAACGAGGCGTTCTGGGGCAGCATAGACAGGTCTTTTCTGTGTTAGAGTTTTACTCGCTACAGGGTGTACTTTGAGGGTTTGTGACTCTGCAGACCGTTTACATGCATAAAAACCTTCATAACACACAAGAGGACGGGTAATAACCCAAAAAGCATGACATGGGACCTTTAATTAAATGAATATCTTAACAAACCTGTCTTCTAATAGTTAGAAATTGCACATGTGTTTCAATTGACTGGACCCTATACCTATTTGGCTATTTCCTTTGAAGACTAATTGAGAATAAATGAAGATGTGATTGTGAAAGGCTCAGTAGCGTCTCTATTCATGAGTGTATATAGAGAATAATGACATTTTATTCTTAAAGTATTTCACATTTATTATCCTATACCTACAGATTAATACTGAGATTGTTCTCAAAAAAGCTTATTGGGATTATTGATAAACCTACACATTTCTTCTATGCCTACTTTTAAGTTGCTGCCATTACGTAGATGGTCTCCATGGTAAACAATAAAGAGCATTTTTGGTTTTATTCCAGAAGCCATTAGACTTGTAACACAGCCACAGTACAAGAAACTTGTGTATAGACTGATAAATGCACCTGTAGTTTTGACCTTTAACACTTGACCTGTGTGTTACTGTATTGCTGTTTTAATGTTTTTTTTAACACTTGTCATAGTTATCTTTTTAGACATGTATTCAACCAGAGTTCATGAATCTTCTATGCATTTCTGTTTTAATTAAATATGAAATGCCAAATGTAGAATGAAGTATCAATAACTAACATACAGTGATATTAATATTACACATTGTGTACTTTTACCGTGTCCTAGATGTTTCCAACCAGAACGATCATTTGTCTTCAGTGCTTACTGCATTCCTTCAGCTGTCTAGTTTTTGCAATGCACTTGCAGCTCTACTTCAGATTGTGACAGAAAAGCTGATGCAGAGGTTGTGCACTACGGCACGGAGAGGAAGAGAGGGGTCTGATGGGGGGTCGTGCCACTCAGTTCATGCTCACAATGCACATGTGCTTTATTCCTCAGGGAGGCGAGGCAGAGACGCTGACTCTCCTTCGCCCCTGGCCTGCTTTAACCCTCAGGCCAAAGTGTGACACTAGAAGTGTCAGATGGGAGTGCATGTCAAGTGTGCAACCGAATACCCCAGGTGCCAACATGGATAAGTGCCCTCAAGCATAACTAGTACGTCTGTGAGGTCCATTTCGGAATCGTGTTCCATTGATAAAGCTGCATGTTATTTAAAGCACTCTCCACTCTAAACCTTAACCTCTTCAGGCATACCATCATATATTTTTAGAACGCTCTAACTCAAATGTTGATTCCACGTGAAGTGATCTCAGCGAGAGACTGTGAACAGAAGTCTGTGTGTGTACCTTCGGGATTACTGGCAGATGTATTTTACATAAACATTTAAGAATAAATAAAATAGATCCTTCAACTGAAGACGAACCTTTTTAGTGATTCATTGTGTACCCGAGTGGCTACAGAAATAGCGGCATTATAACTGAAGTGACTCCCAGGGGTGGCAGAGGTTTAAATGTGAACCACTGCAAGAAGCACTAACAGTGGTGTTCTAAATTAGACTGCTCCCCAACATCCAATAATAACTTGAATTAAAACAATATACTTTTGACGTTAATGTGATACAACAGTTGTGTTAGTGGAAGTTGGGCTCTTCACTTTTTTTGACTTTCATCACGCTGGGAGTTGCATGTTTAATCAATCGTGACTTTTCATGAAACCATATTATTATATAACAGAGCGAAAACAAAGAGGAAGACTATGATGTCCATGCATTACAATGGCCCAAAAACATTATTATTTATTATTTACATAGTTTTTTAAAGTAACATTTCTCCTAATGGAAGTGTTTTCGGCCGTTGTAGCGTGTCAGCACCTGTCGGCCACCGTAGAAGAAATTTTGGCTGTAGCTCAATGGTCAAAGCACATGCGAATTCTTGAATATACTTGCTACAGAGATTCCAAATTCATACATTTAAGTGTCAAAATAGACTACATAAACTCATGAATTACTAGTTTTGTTCTCAGTGAGTCTTGCTCTCATTAAAAATAGATTTCTTATCTGGCCAATGCTTATTTAGACTCTACAACTGTAGACTTTTTTTTCCTTTATCCAGTGCAAACCTGGCAAATTAAATTCTACTCTCTGTGGAGGGACTGCTTGCCAAGTGGATGTGTTTACAATGTCATATTTCACGGCTGCTTTGCATGGTTATAATCAGGGTCACACTTCCACACAAAGATAAAAGGAGTGCAAGTGTTTTTTTTCTTCTATTTATTTCAAAGGAAGAAAGTATTTTGTCATGCTTTTGTCTAACAAAGGAAGATACAGGATTCATTTAAATGCAACATTTCATTCCAGTAGAGGCTTGTCTACAAGATGAATTGGACACTGATTTATAATAGCAATTTATCAAGCAATTCACTGACCTGCTAAAGTAGAATGAATCTCAACATATTTGTAAAAAGCATGCTAGCTTTTAAGCATGAATCATTTTTTAAATGATGTATACAAGACTGAGGCTCTAGGTGGGAGATTGGCCAATTATGAACTGCAGTACTAATAGGATTAGCAAATTCATATTATTATATATTCCAACAAAATCATAATCTGCCATACAGATTTAAATTAGTAAAAAAAAAAAAGGGAACATCTCGTTTCTGTGTATATGTACTATTTGTATATTTTTCTGGGTTAATAATGAACATCAGTAATAAAGTAAAGTAACTTAAATGGCATTTACCCTTGCAACTTCTCCAGTTTCTTTATTGGGGGACTGCAGTGCTCCATTGCTGGTGGAAACACATTGTCCAACGTCCTGTTCTCCTCCCACTCAGCTATGACTGGTACAGTACAACCACAAAGGGAAATTGGCATTTTAGCAAGGGGTATAACTTCCAGACTCAACTTCTGTGTACTGTAGGCAGAGGAAATTATTATTCATCAGTCTGTGTCATATTTAGAACACACATATGTTTATGCATGGGAAATGGCTCATTCATTATTACCATATGAACTTGCTTTGAACTGAATTCTTTGAACTTTATTTCACTAGGCTCATTAATGTGACAAAGATGTCCAATCAGGTATGCAGTTTGTTGGTATAGGCGGGTATCCCTTCCATTTGTAGCATTTCCTGTGCTGTATATGATGAGACTGTGAGCCCCAATGTGCACTGCAATACTTTTCACATCCTGAATCTTTCGGGAATGAGGATAAGCACCTCCCTCCGAGGCCACGGCTGTCTAATGGAGAAAGTTGGCCTGTCCCATGCTTCTGCTTTGTGAGTCAATGAGTTTGAATTTCATTTCCCGAGATGTCATAAGGGGGCACTGAATCTGTGAGTGTGTTGATTAAAACCCTATTTGAATCCACCAAAATCTGTGCCAAAGCCTCAGTGGGTGATTTAGATGGGAAAAAATACATTATTCAAGTCAAGCTGATGTTATTTTCTATTTTGTGTTGTGAATGGGTCTGTAGGAGTTCAAGGAGCAGTCAATCGTTTTGAGAAACACACTTGTCGGCCATCAAACCCTTTGTCGGTTGTAAAGATTGGTATGGATTGCATCTGTGTATGGGTACAGCACATACTGTACATCCAAATACACAGTGCATACTGTAGGACCATCATGACTTAAAACAAGATAAAACATACAACCTTTTGGGGATGAACCAATATAAATCTTTTCAGCTGATGGCGATAATTGGATGTTTTTGCCGATATTGATTCCAATGTTTTTTTGTTATGTATTCTCCTTTTGTTTTTTGAATATATGAACGGTTTGTGAATAAGGACACATTTCCCAAAATGCTTTTTACCTAGTGTCTTTAGTCTGCTGTACTATTACCTATATATTTTTAGTTCCAACAGTCAGCGGTTCTTTCTGTCCCACATAAACCATTATTACCCGTCTTTTCTTGATGATAATAAATAAATGAGTGTCACATTTTAAATAAACCATTTTGAAGCCAAACTAAGTGAATAGGCCACACCCATTTTTATTTTGTAAAAAAATATTGGTTTGCTAGACTTATGATTTCCTTCCTCCAAAAATAAGACTTGTGCATCTAAAAATAACAGTGGTTGAAAGTATGAATACATCTTTGAGGACATTTTTTACAAACACACTGTTACCACACTTAACCTGCTGCTTTATTACAAAAGAACACTGTGTTCCTCTCTTCAGAAGCAGGTTCACTGACACATTAATTGTTGCAACTTTATCTTGTTAAAATATTTTGTAAAGCAGTATTACCTTCACACTCTGTCTGTTCAGGTACTGTGTAATGCATGCCCACGACACCCATCATCTTAATAAGGACTTGGAACACTTTGTTCTAGCAGCAGGTATTTCTAATTAGACCTAAACGTTTATTTTTAAGGCTGGTTGGCTATGAAACACGGACGACAGAAGATATAATAAAGTACTACTTTTACTGAAAGTCAACATTCAAGAGTAGTCGCACACAATTTGTTTGAGAACAGCGTCACAATTAATGGTACAATCCAGATCTAGAAGTGCCAATTTCAGAGTTTGCGCCCTTCATCTTCTCCAGATGTTTTAGCAGCTTCTACGTACAACGTCACTTGCCATCCTTTTTTTGATCAGTGAGCTGCAATAGGGCTCGTCCAAACCTGGTCACTAACTCTTTTTATGAGACAGCCTGATTAAAAATAAAAGGATGAATGAATAAATGGCTTATAATCAATGAATAAGCATTGAAAACACGGCATGTCCAATAAGTAACAACAGTGCGTGCTAGCCCAGTGGAGTCGAATAAATACAATCTTAAACAACAAGGATCTTGGATTAAAATGATCCCTTGATCTGTTTGTGCCTTGTTTAGGAATAGAGATCTTTTTAACATGTCATGACCCCTATGACCCGAAGGAATACCATCAACCTATACGTACAGCGGGTCAACATGTCATGACCCGCTGTTGGTATAGGTTGATAGCATTCCTTCAACAACAGGGTCCAGTTCTTGAAAGACACACTGGCAGTTTATCAGATCAGGAATGTAGATTTCTGTAAACCCTTTATTTTATCCAATTAGAACTATTACAAAATACCAGTTATATTGCAGATCACAAAAGAAAAGACATGAGTCGTTGTATTTTCTCCATTCTGCTTTGAGTCCAGAGTTCAATCACATGATAGTTAAATAATCAGCAAAATATGTACACAGCGAACATTTATGTTTTCTCTTTGAGATTCTACTATTCTCAAACATTGATGTTTTGTGTGTCTATTTCAATAAAAAGTCTGTAATAATTTTGTATCAGTCAAGTCATACAAATCTGCACCAATCCTGGAGTTATCAGGTTTAGTTATTCAGCTGATCAAAGCCGAAGACTTCCATTTAAGTAGTGGTTATACAAGCCAAAAATACGTTATGACATAATGTGGCCCAAAATCTGATCAGCTCATTTTCAGACAGGTTTTTATATAAATGGATCAGGACAAAAAGTGAGTCAATCTTTTTTCCTGAAACTTTCAGAATCTCTTTAAACAGAGGGGACACATGTTGATGTAGAAAAGACATGAAAAAGTGGATTTTGCACAATAGGTGACCTTTAAAAATGTTACCCACCGTCTCACTCATGTAATTGTTTAATGAGACCAAAGTTTAATCTACAAACCTGTTCAGCTAACTAACTAATCATACATGTTACAACCCGAGCTCCGGGGCTGCAACAAAAAGCGGGGAGGCGAGACGAGGGGTATGAATAATAAAGACGTTTATTTTTAATAAACAAAAGTGAGGATGCGGCACCAGCAACAGATCCCCGAGGCTGGCCCGGAGAGAGTGCCCAGAGGAGTGAGAGAGCGACGTATCCGGCTCAGCTCCTCTTGTAGGCTTCCAGCAGGTGTAGCTCATCAGGCAAGTGCAGCTCATCAGGCACTGGAACCTGCAATCACCCACAAACACACACGAACAGACGGCACCCCACGTGGTGTGGAGGGGTAGTCACATACACTAGACATTGATCTCTAGGGTTTAGGTTTTTTTGGAAGCAGATACATTTTTTTAAACACATTTTGAGATGTGCTTGAAATCCAGTTGTCATTTTCAGTGATGCAAGTTGAGTAATATTTCAATCATCTTTAAAACTTGTCAAATGGTTATATTTTACTTTTCAGTCTTCCGAAAAAAATAATTAAATGTAATTGGATATGCTTGAAAAAGAGAAATATAATGTGATGAGTATCTGAACATTGCATAAGAAAGTTCAGATGATTTTTGTATGTATTGCAAGAGATGAATCAGGTCAGATAAAGGTCAATGATATTAGCAGTGTGAGCAGCGGTGACACAGACAGACAGGATGTACCTCAGTATTATTCAGACAAAGGTATGTGACCTCGTCTTTGTAGCATGTTTTTCATCTTTTTTTTATCAGTTCCTACATATTCAAAGCCTGTGTTAGCAAGCTATAACACAAATTATTGTACTCTAAATAGTGTAAAAAAACTTGGGTTTGGCCTTTCTCAAATTCTACCCTTTTCATTTGTAATTTACTTTGGACTACATGTTCCAAAGGCTTATCATTGTCGGGTTTCCAGCTTGACTTTAATGAATGAAACAGACATTTAAATGTCCCATCAGCCTCTTCCCTTGAGGATCAGTGGTGTGGGTCAGTTTGATCTCTCAGCCGCAGTCTTTCAAGTTGCCTACTTTGTGTAATATTTTCTTATCTGAAAGGGTGAGGCTGTTGAAAGAAAACCATGTACATCACTGCTTGGACAGCACATATCTGGCTAATCCCTTGAACCTGAAGGCAACCCGTGCATCATTACTCTTTCATGTGTCGGGCAAGCGGCTGGGTTGTCATCACTGGCAGAGAAAGTGTCAAAGTGGATGTTTACATCAATAATTAAAACTGAGGGCTCGGAGAGTCATAACAGCTGAGTTCGGGTTGGTGTTACCCTTTAATATTTTCTACAGTTCGTCCATGAGCTGACCGTTACTGACACATTTCCCAAAGTGCTGGATTGTTTTAGGATTGCAGGTTGTGAAACCAAACTGGAAGGCATAGCAGAGAGATATAATATTTCAGACTAGTTTTTTTGGCCAGTCATAGACCATGTGTAAATGATATGTTATGTTAGAAATGTAATCTTACACAAAGGCGAAAGGGTTGCGACTTTTTATTTACAAATATAAGGAGAAAAGGACGATGGCTTGACAGAAAATTATGAGATCCTGGTAGTTTTTAAGATCAGACTCTAAGCTATCAATTTTGTTGTGTATCTAATGCTAGCTAGCTCTATCCAATGTCAGCATATTTAGTATAATGGCTGTATAATGGGAATAAACAGACTTCAAAATAATGTCCAAATTCGCAAAATTAAGTAGTGAATTTGCCTTAGTATAATTTGCCGTAATTGGTCAAGTCATTGTGTGTGCTGTTCCAATTTCTTTATCCCTGACGTTGCTTTGGAAGTGTACACAAGCCATTAAATAGTAGGTCAAATGCTCCATGGAGAAAATAAAAACAAACAGTACTTATTGTTTCTTTTCACCACATGGGCTCATTGTAATTTAAAAAAATGATGGTGTCCAGAAACACTACTTTGAATCAGCGAACTGAATGAAACTAGGTTGATGTGAAAAGTTAATAAGGGATGCTTTTTGCCCCCTAAACAGATGGATTTGGTTAAAAATGCCTCTTCAACTTTAAGCTCCCAGCGGCATTCAAAAGGAAATTGTGGTTAAAATGAGAAGCATCCAGATGTGAATGTGTTAAACGATTTAAATGTTAAGCACGACATAAGTGTGAACCAAGTAAGATCAGCCTTTTCTTGGATGAGAAAATGGTGCATCAGTTGTCCCATCAGGACATAAAGGTCCTCATCTGAATCCACGACGAAGGGTCCTGTCTCCAGGCAGACAGCTGTCGCCAGACATCTTCAATAGGAAACCTCCAGAGTGTGAGGGCGAAGAAATCTAGAAGTCCTCTTTAGAGCAAATCTCTTGTGATGATGATATACATGTCGGCAAAATCTATCGTATACACTAATGTCAGATGATTGGAGTCATGCGGGTATTACTTTGCTGTTTTTTTTGGTGTCATTTGCCAGAGCTGACTAAGCCACATTTATAAAAGGCCACGATACAGAAATACGTCCGAGAATAACAGAGACCATCTTACACTTTATGGTTAAAAAAGAGGCCTTGATAAAAAAGGAATATCAAGAGAAAACATGATATGTTGACACTTGATTAATCTCTGTTATGTGTCATATTTTATACAGCTACCCACTCCATTGGTCTGTAAATGATATGAGCTATAAAATAACACAAACTAAAGCTGGGTATTATGGAATACTCCTAGTTATATAAAACTAACCAACTGAAATGTTGGTAGGATTACGTTTGCTTAGGCCGGAGGTCAGTAGCCAACATTATGATAGTTGTTGGATCTCAGAACTACTGTGCTTCTTTTATGGATACATTCTAGTCTTCCCCAAAAACATTTTCAATCTAAAAACTGACTGAAAGCAAACCCAAAGGCACCATTTTCAATACAGTAGTACCCCCCCGTCTCTGCTGAGTGCGTAGGGTCATGAAGGGGCTGCTTTTCTCACTGCTGGTGGTAGGAGAAAACAGTGTAGAGTGATTTATGATGTTAATCATTAGCAGGAGAGGAGTGGAAGCATAGGGGGAGCGGAGAGAAGCTGCAGCGCTTGATGAAGTGTTTATCCTCTGCTTGAGCCAAGCTACAGTTGGCTGCATGCGGAGAGGCTGAGCCCACTGCCGGCTGATGGAGCGAGATGGACAGGAAATAGTGAAATGCATGCATTCATTGCAAGACTGGAGTCAACAAGGCAATAATAGTTGGGTCCAAATGATATGAGATCATGATTCTATCCACACGACAATAACACCAAACCCAAGAGGGTTGAGGCAAAACAAAAACAAGAGCAAATCAGTCAGAGGCAATAACAAAATATGAAGTCAACATTATGTCCAAATGAAAAACTAAGATGGGGTTACAGAGTTTTTAAAGTGGCAAATCAACAATGATTTACTGCTTTGATCCCTCTGATTGTGATTTGACCAGAACCCAATTAGTACACAATGTGCATCATGGAATTTATTAAATGTAGATATCTACCATTCCCAGCAGAAAATAGCTATTGTACAGTGTAGTGTACGGTATGAGGTTGGAGAGTTTTTCTGACTATTAGATTGATTTGCCAAATGTACATGTACCCTTTTTTCTTTTCTTTTACTTTAAGGCTTGAACCTCAATTTCAAGACATTTTAAAGTAATTTAGCTAACTTTAAAACTAAAGTAAATGATGGAACATTAAAACATATTTGAAAAGAGATATACATCTAGTAGAGCAACATTCATTGGGAGCTGTCTCTCTGACCATCTGATTGATCTACGTTTAATATTCAATATGCTTTTAGGTCTGTTTTGATCTCCAACTTCTGAGGGAAGTATCTGGCTAAGCTTTTTAATTTCCCAATATGTTTACCAGCTTGCTGCTAACAGTGGCTGACTACAGTTTGGTGAGGTAAAGGACGTCTACATGTCCAAAGAGTTTTTTTTGCTGCACACAACTGTCTGTCTGTGAGGCCAGTGACAAAAAGTTGAAAACCAAAACACTGCACTGAAAGAAAAACAAGGGACCGGAAATGATCGCTGTGGCCAGACATCTTCAATAGGAAAACTCCTGAGTGTGAGGGCGTTGAAATCTAATAGTCCAGAGCAAATCTCTTGTGATGATGACATAAATGTCGGCAAAATCTATCGTATGTCAGATGAATGGAATCATGCGGGTATTACTTTGCTTTTTCTTTTTGTGTCAATTGCCATTTGAGATGACTAAGCCACATTTATAAAAGGCCACGAGACGGAAATACGTCCGAGAATAACAGAGACCAGCTTAAACTTTATGGTTAAAAAAAGAGACCTTAATAAAAACGATAATCAAGGGAAAAAATGATATGTTGACACTTGATTAATCTCTCAGTTATGTGAAAAAAAAAAGTTTAAAAACAAAACACTGCACTGAAAGAAAAACAAGGGACTGGAAATGATCGCTTTACTGCATTAATCTCTTGCTTTCAATGCAAAAATAAAACACAAAAACAACAACTTCCTTATTTCAATTGAGGCTCTTGCACTCACAACATAGTGGGTTTGCTTTTATTACAAACATTTTTTATATATTAGGAACCAATTCTGTGCCCAGTGTGATTCCTGCCTGCTTGATACTGAACTGACAGACTCCAAAGAGGAAAGCCACCCATATCTGAGACGTCTAACCAGCAGATTCCACCATCTCTCTGGCACATAACGGAAAGGAACAAGGTCTCCGTCAGAAGCCGGCCGCTCTTTGAAGCGTGACAAAAGTTCTGGATGTAGGGGGAGGGGAGCTTTTCACATCACACAAGCTGTCAAGGAAGTTCAAAGAGGGTTCAGAGAGAAGTCAGAATTCACCTTGACGTTCGCTTTTGGTGCAAGAGAAGTGAGACTCCACCTGACGGCTCACATATTGCAGACGTCTCGCTGCCTACTCGAATGGCAGGTCAGATTGGTGGAATATCCCCTGCGATGACAAGTTTTTGTTGTTCTTTCCAACGCCTTTTTGAATGCTTCAATAAAATATAGCGGGGCCCCCGTTGAGGCAGCCAACTCATGCTCAAAGTGTGTAAAGCATGACAAAAACACATCAAAACAAGTTAATTCCTTCAATCACACCAATTAATTAGATTATCACATTTCCTGTTGTATACACCCAAGTCTTGAAAAAGCTGGACACTATACTTGAAAGAAAGGAGACTATTCAGTTTTTAAGATATTGCTGACAGCTTTCACTTAATTTATGCCTATCTTCAAAAATCTTAGCAGGGTTCTGTACCTGAAACCTGAATTATGTGTATGACAAACTGTTCACAAATGATCCATGGGGGGGGTGGGAGCATTTATGTTACTTTTGCATTTTACACGATGGATGATGGATGTGGGATTGGGCAGTATCATGAATCATATCAATGTTTTCCCAGTCACTGTCAAGACTTGTACAACTAAGTCTGGCTCCTGAACGATTATCAGGTGAAGGCAATGGATACACCTGCACCTTCATAAGGATATACATTGGATCTAAGCATGTTTTGGGGAAATGGTTCTTTAAACTGCTTATGTGATGCAGGTTCAGGAATGCAGTCAACAAACTTTTAGTGTTGTACTTTAAATAATACCTGATTACGAGCAAAACATGATCTTTCTCAGCCTGTTGTCAAGTTCATTAAAACTCCAGCGGTCAGGAGCTTCGTATCTCACAGCAGTTTTATCGACAAAAACACACTTAAATGGCTAAGTAAATGTCAGGTTTTTTGTTGCCGCTGACCGCTTGTGTCCTCCTCTGTCAGTGGAAAGTGCCACACACACACACACACACACACACACACACACACACACACACACACACACACACACACACACACACACACACACACACACACACCTACACACACACCTACACACACACACAACACACACACACACACACACACACACACACACACAGAAGTCTCGTTATGTAGTCTACCATTTCAACAACCTTAGACATCCCTTGAGGCTCAGAGCAATCATCTTGACACCGACCATCAGCCGACAAGAATCTGTTCTTTCTGCCCAGTGGTTCACTTTTAACACATATGCTTGGATCACATCAGCAAGGACGACAGATCTATAAGGGAACTGTCAGCTCTTCAGTGCTGAAATCAATCTCCTCATGTATGAGGACCTGTCTGTATGGTCCAGCAGATGTTTAGCTACAGTATATAGTTAGCATAGGTTCAACCATGGAGGCTGGTTACATGCTTACATCTGTGATTCTTACCAAATGACCTTACTAGGTTAGTGTGTCCTTGCTGAAGCAGAGCAACGTGAGTAAAAATGTGTGTCGAGATTCAGCTGTGGTGGGCCAACTCTCCCGGGAACGTACTGGAACAGGAAAAGCAATTAATCTACTGAGCCTATTTTACTAGATTTATTTTGTGGCTATCCATTACTTATGAGAAATGTCTTGAAAGATCCTGCGTTATTTGGAGCTTGAACATTTGTGAACACACAGCATTTATCTTCCTTCAAAATGGATCTAAAATTCACTGAATACAAAAACGCAACATTTGATCACTGACACAAATACAACTTGAGCTGTATGTCCTTAACTTTTAATTAGACCAAAGCATCCACCATTAGGAAACACATATTTATAATTATATTATTAAGAAAAGCACAATATATATTGTTCTAGTGGAATTTGGTGGGTCAAGCAGGATCACCAGTTCCTTCTTGCATCATCATGCATGAGATTAGAACAGCTGCAGTATCAATCAAAATGGATACCTACCAACTCCCAAAAAACACTTTTTATTAAATGTAAAATAGATATTTTCTTGTTGGCTTGTCACTGGTAAACTGTTGGTAAACTTAAAATGTTAGAACATTCAGCAATAAGACTCTTTTCAAATGTTCCCATCTTCGAATAAAACTTAATTTGATAAGCCGGCTCCATCTACAACAAATTGGTCTGCAAAATACGTTACAGAAAAGAGTGCAGCACCTGAAGACAGGAAACACTTCCACCTTCTTGATTACTGATTATGCCTTGATTAGCAGGGAGAGTGGAGGAGGTGTGATTGTGTTTGTCTGTAGTGTAAGCCTAATGTCGGCTTACGTGTGTAACCATTTATGTAGATGCCATTGCTGCAATTAGCAGATGTGACACTCTTGGGCTCCTCTTGTAGTTAGACTGCTTCGTCTCCTGCGTCAGAGGAGCCCCCTGGTTGGCACAGCAGCTTTCCAGAAGATCCAGAGGCTGGCAGTGCCAACAATTCACTGTGATTGCTTGCATGCTCAAAGCGGTGTTAAAGGGCAGCAAAAAGACTTGCCTTTGTACGAGTGCAAAGATGGAATAAAATAGAGGCATGAGTCTGTGACCTTATTCCTGAGGGGGTTTATACATTTCTGCCTTAGAGGAGCAGTAGTAGATATTTGGTCATGCCCAGCTGTTGTGAAGCATCAACAAAAGCAAAAGCCCCCGAATAAAAGCAATTCATTTAAATGTAAGGCCCTTTGCTGTGCCAACAATTGGCCGATTCCACAATTTGTTTGAGCAGGAAGTGAATACCATTATGTTTCCTGTCCCTTGAGTCATATCCAGACCATGTTGCCTCTCCAATGAGATAAGAGAACAGACATAGCCAAGCAGCTCGTCTGCAAGTCAAGTGTCACTCAGGTTTGCTGTGTTGCGTGGCAGCTGTTAATTGTAAATTGTGAATGAGAATGCAGGCCACCAGGTGTGAGACATCTAATCCATCACATCAGCCTCTTTCTACGGCATGAATATGGAGATTCTCATTTAATTATTTTACATTGTGCTGCAAGGCAGTATCCCTTGGAAATAGGTCTATTGAGTTTAGACAAAAACACTTGCATTGAGCTCGGCACACATGTCAAATTTGTGTTAAACAAGCTACACAGAGTCTGCGTGACTTTGTTAAGAAGTTTCATAGTTTAAAGCAATCAACTAAATGTACTTCGCCCGCTCAGTGACTCAGTTACTATGTTCATCATCTTGGGGCTAAAGGATAATGGACATCCTAAACAGTCATGACAGAATTCATCCAATCTTTGTCATGCTGTGAGTAATTCGCCAGTGTTTGGTCCATCATGTTGTGGAAGAGCTAAAGGTTGCTGCAAGCTTTAGTGATAATAAATACTGACTGTCAGATGTGTCTTAGAAAACTTTGCTTACTGGTCATTACTTCAATTCCAATTAATAAGCAGAGCTGATGGCCGCTGATAGTTGTAAACAATGTGGCAGACATGGTACATGCCTGTTGCACAAGTCTTCATCAGACCATTGTTATCACAAGAGTGCACATGTTTGGACATTTGAAGACATGCAAATAGTCAGTGTAGATTGCCGTTGGCTGAAATAAAGAAGAAAATAATTGTTCCCCATCTACAAAATACATTTTCCAAGCAAACAGTTATCATAAAACTTGGCACATTCAAACGCAGAGCCTGTAGGCTAAAGCTCCAAAAACGTACAGAGAAACCACAATTACAAATAAAAACCTAATTAACCTTTATAAAAAATAAATCATTAACTTGACGATAACAAGGCTTAGGCGTTATCAATGTTTTCATATATCTTCATATTGTCCTGACATTTTAAAGGGGTACATGTTTCTGACAGGGTTTGTACTGTATGTTAAAGTCACAATTATTGAGCCTGAGCAAAAGTTATTTCTCCTGGGTTAACCCCTCCACTTAAATCGGCAGGTGTCAACAATACCTTGGTACATGAGCTTGTGTCTTGAGGAATTGCAATCATAGCACTGCTACTTTTACAGCTATACAATTACTGCTACACACTCCGTTGCACGTCTTTCTCTCTGTCTCTCTTGACGGCACAATTGCTACTACTCGCTACTGTACCAACACCACAGTAAACACACACACATACACACACACTGAAGTCTCGTTATGCAGTCTACCATTTCAACAACCTTAGACATCCATTGGGGCTCAGAGCAATCATCTTGACACCGACCATCAGCCGACAAGAATCTGTTATTTCTGCCCAGTGGTTCACTTTTAACACATATGCTAAGATCACATCAGCAAACTGCTGCCTATTCTGACCCAAAGAGACAACTCTGTGCCTTAGAGGAGCAGTAGTAGATATGTAGTCATGCCCAGCTGTTGTGAAGCATACAACAAAAGAAAAAGCCCCCCGAAAAAAGCACTTCATTTAAATGTAAGGCCCTTTGCTGTGCCAACAATTGGCCGATTCCACAATTTGTTTGAGCAGGAAGTGAATACCATTATGTTTCCTGTCCCTTGAGTCATATCCAGACCATGTTGCCTCTCCAATGAGATAAGAGAACAGACATAGCCAAGCAGCTCGTCTGCAAGTCAAGTGTCACTCAGGATCTAACTGTTAGCTGACTAGAGATAATGTGTTTGAGTTGAAATTATTGGCAGTACATTCAGTCCCTCTCTCTCTTATCTTAGTGCTGCATTGTTCATGTTTCAAAAGTTCAAATCTCCATTGCTAATAGTTTTGTACTGTATATTAATTAGAAGAGAGAAAATAACTGACAGAGGTGCAAAATCTGTTTTAATAATACTTTGAGTATGATAATCAAATTCCCCATTAGAGCTTTTGATATGTGTAGATAGTCTATTTGTGCATATGAGTTATGAACCTTGGAATAAAAGGTATATTCACAGGTGTCTAGTTGAAATACTCGTCAAATATCAGTCAGTGCTCATGCCTGATGCTGTGATACCTGCCATCCTCGTCAGCCCTTTGTTCTCGTTGGGATCAGGATGCCATTCTGCAGGACCTCCACTGCCAGGGGCTGAAAACACTTGTCCAACCCAACTCTGTTATAACGTCAGCTTATTTCAAAGGTTCCTCTTGTATCATTGCCACATTTCATGTTTATGACTTCCTGGATGTGTTAAGACCCATATGATTAAAACCAAATATATCCAGGCAGGAACCTTGCATGGTAGCATCACATTTACATTTTGAATTAAAGGTTGGCATTTTATGACAGGATAGAACCTCATAACAATCTCTAAATACCCTTTTATACCAAAATAGGGCCCACGCCTAGTGATACTAATATTTATTATGTTTAAGATTAAGGCCATAAAAGAAAAGCCACTACTAAAATTGGGTTTTTATTTTATATTGAGTCAATTTATTGACAGTATTAGCAATGTTAGTCCTGAGTTTGCCATCAATGTTCTACTCCAATGACCCGTTGTACAGGTAGCTCCTACAGTCTGCTCAGTGAATTATAATACACATCAGTGAATCTTCTTCTTTGAATGTAAACAGACTGGCAGCCATATGTTAAAACAACCCCAAAGAGCACATACTCAAATTCCAAAAAAGAGGACTGAGGGAGGCAAAGTCTGAAGCTGTTGTGTATTGATTGCAAATATGTTCAAACAAAGCTAAGCTCAGTTTTGTGTGTAAAAACAATACAAACACCAGTCAGTTCAACGCTCATTTCCTGTGCCAAACCTTGACAACTGTGATGAGCAACAGCTTTTCAAAAAACACACTGCAAGTCTGAACTAAGGACCGTAAACTGCTGGAGAACATTTAAAACAAGGCTAATAAAACGCACCTGCTTTATTTTGATCACAGCCGACAATAGAGAATTCAGTGTGTCAGGTACAGAGTATTGTCAGGAAATCATGATTAACTCCAGAAAGAAATACAAATACAAGCCGCTCTTTAAGCGATAGCCTCACTTACCAATATTATATATTTTAGCTATATCTTTTGATATAAAGCACCATATGAGCAACATTCATACTATGTGCTGCCAAGTTAAGTTGCATGGCTGGATTTTGTGTCGTTTCTCCTATATTTTCATCATCGGGTAAGAATGTGTACAATACTTATTTAATAAACAAATACCTTTACATTACACAACATTTTAATCAGTCTCAGCCTTATTACTAGACATTTGGAAATGTCCTTAAGCAGACATCAGAGTGGTAGCATTGTTATAAGGTTAGCATTTAGCTTAGAAAGATCCTCTGCCTGGCTACAGCCTGCTGGTATAACTGTATTTTCTCAGTCTTGTTAATTTAAATCTAAACCTAAATATGCCCAGTATGAATTTAAACGTTAAAAAAACACAATTGTGTTAATAAAAAAAAAAGAAGCAGACTTGCAGTATAGTTTAGCATTTAGCGAAATTCTTTATCAGAAAACCCTGTTTGCAAAGATTTTGGTTAGCTCGTGTTGTTGAATACTTTCTCTTCCCTGTTTTTTCTCCTATCTTCTTCAGCAGATGACTGCTCCTACTTTCTACACAAGAAGTGGATAGTCGTAATATTGAATATGCAACCTAAGAGGCAGCACAACACTGCATTGTTATTTATATCGTTAATTTGAATTTCAAAGGAAGCTATACCCTCCTGGTATGGTGATGATTCATAGACAGCTTTTAAAGGCAGTACAGATCGGCAGCGGTGTCTTCCAACAGAAGGGGAAATTGACAAATGGGAAGGGATGATCTTGGATGACATGGGGACAAATGGATTAGGGAAAGGACACAGTTAAAAGCTTTCTTTAGAGTGTTCGGGTAAATCTGGTTCATGTTAACGGCATTTAATCAGAATTTGGCCCCACTGCTGGCTAGTGTTGCTACAATAATAATATATGAGGACAATCAAAAGTATCTTATTTCCCCCATAGTGGCTCCAACATCTTTCTCTTTAAGAAAACTGATACTTTTTCCCAATGGAGATCAGCTAGAGTCCAGTAATCAGTGAAGTGTTAGGTTTTTACAATTTATATCTAGGTCAATACATTCTGACTTGCTTGTTGGTGCCAGCACCTATAAAATCAAAGATCTACTTAATCACATTCCTGCCATATTAGTCTTTTCCTAGTCTTGGCCCTGTCTCCTGTGAAGAATGGTTGGTCCTGCTTAGGGTCATCCTGCAAGGCCAATAATAAATTCCACCAGCGTTACCTGTCTTCTGGCACTTTCTTGATAACACTCATTATTGCTCAATGACCTGGAGGCAAAGCTTCACTTTGGGCCTCATCACCTTCAAGCTGCAGCTCGGGAAACTCTTCCCTTGCAGCTCACCTCTGCTTTTAAAAGCCATAAACTCACGCCCGACAAGTTAGCCAGGAGACAAGAGCCACAAGCCGTGATTATTTGATATTGTAAAGTGAATTACACCCTCCATTCTCCTCGAGAGGGAGGGAATGTTTCCGAAAGACCAAAGGGATGTATCCAAGATGCGTGCAGCAGTTTATGAGGCTCCTCAATCACAAAGAGGAAAAGTGTTTGAATCTCAGTTAGACCCGGAGCGAGAATGAAAGTTGAAAGTCTCAGTCAGTGGTGAGATGAAATAATAAAAGAAAAGAGAAAAAAGCACCCTAACATCGTTTGTGATGATCATTCCAGTCCAAAATGATAAGTCAATGTAGAGAATGGATAAAATGGTATTCATGATAAAGGGAGAAACTGTAGACTTTAAATGGTGCTTCAGTCCGTATTGTTGGATGAAGCACCTTCCCTTAACGTAAACACTGCTCTTAAAACACTCATACTGGAATATATAGATGCTCAACTGTGTAGTGGAGCTATTGCAATGGCCAAATAGAGCGAGAGGGCCCTAGGAGGCTATTCACACTAGTGCGGATCGTTGTTAAAACCTGTGTGCTTCACTTCAAATGGGTTTAGAACAGCTTGCGGATGTGAACAGGGCAATGGAGCAGCACCATAATACACTCTGGGATGTTCACCTCAGGCAAATACTCTGTGATGCTAAGCACCTCTCTCAAAGCTGCCAAAGAAAGTCCATTGATTTCTCTTTTTTGTTTGTGGACTCGTTTTATTGTGGGATTTGAGAGAGAAACAGAACTTCCAAACCACTCTCGCGGTGGAGGCTTCCCAGCGGCCAATAGAAAAATCAATCAATTAACATGATTCTCTCTCTGGCAAATAAAAGAAGCCTCTCAAGACTACTTGGAAACTAGGTCATTCTAGGAAGTTACATCCCCATAAACAGCACTGACTTTCCCAGCAGCAATAAGTTATGAAACATTTGGACTTATTCATACTGTAATATTCTATGACTGTCCAACCAATCAAACTATATTCACTTTTTTTACCACATTTTTAAACGCGTTCTTGTCCTTGTTGTGACAATGCTTTTATTGCTCTATGCTCTCACGGTTACAGTTGCCATTTTAACAAATTGGGAACACTTTGCGTTGGTTGCATGTCATTGTAAAAAGGGCTTAAACAATGCCATGTCTGCTTGACAGTCATGACAGCCATTTAGCTAGCTGAAATAGACAATCACAAGAAATGCACTATTAAATGCTGAGAATTGTCTTTGTGTTCGTTTATGTGTAGCTTCCTCAGAGCCTGTGATGGAAGAGCAGTCCTAAAGGAGAGTACATCGAACCAGTCGAGATCAATTTGAATTTTGGCTGTTTCGTTCCTGTAGACAAGAGCCATCTGCCCAATGGCACTAAAAACAGATTACATTTTGTCGGATGGTGTCTGCATAGTAAGAATCCCACCTGGAAAAAGAGTGATTTTCTCAATGTACAAGCTAAATCAATAATGCTGGCATGAAAGTTAATTCGTTTTTTATTGCTAGTTTAGCTGGAAATTCCAGTATATTTGAGCCATTTGTCTCACTCCCTTTCAATGTTTTCCTAGCAGAGAGGCTGTTCCGGTACAAAAGTCATGATAATATACGTGATTGTGGAGTATTTTTAATTCCAAATGTAACCTTATCTTTATGTATTCCCTGGGACTGGATGCAGAAGTTATTGATGAACTCAACCGAGGCGGACAAAGATGGTGGACTTTAGGGCTGGCTATCGCCACTTATATCCTGAATTGAGTTTCAATAGTAAACAAAATGGATTCCATTTGGGAAATTGAAGTTGCAATACAATTATTGCTTGGATTTGAAAAATATTCTGAGATAACCTTTTACGTAAATGTGTATCGTAATGTCATTTGTGCAGCTACATTGTGGTTAGGGATGTCCCGATCACCTTTTTTTGCTCCCGATCCGATTCCGATCATTTGATTTTGACAATCTGCCGATACCGATTTTTCCCGATCCGATCTTTATGCAATGCATTAAGAGAAAAAAAAGGAAAAAAGCATTCAAGTTGTCCCTTAAGGTTATTTTTTTATTTAAATGACAGTACCCAACTACCCATTCTATCCAACATGGATATAGCTTCTTTTTTTCACAGCAGCATTGGATCAGTTTAGTTGTGCAGCATTGGATCAAAACAAAATAAAGCTTATCAGTGGTCCACCACAAAATAACCATGTAAACAAGCCCAAAAGAAGCAACACATACATGATGTTGTGTAATTTTAAACCAAAACTAAGGCCTCAGGATGACTTTAAGACGTGAACATGGTCATTTTTGTTTTTTAACATTAAATAAAATAATACAAATATTTTATAAAAAAAAAAAAAAAAAAATTCCCGATCCCCGATCTTTTCTCCCGATTCCGATCTTTTGAAAATCACGTGATCGGCTCCGATCCCCGATCACGTGATCGGATCGGGACATCTCTAATTGTGGTTGAGCTGTCTCGTATTAATAAATATACAATATGAAACACACATTTTAAACCACACGCTTTTGAAATGAATACGGCACTGCTTCTGTTTCGTACTTTTGGCCGATCAGCTAATGTTTTGATTCAACTGTGGTGATTTTATTCATGGGTATTGGATCATTCAAATGAAGATTGATTATAAATAGGAGATTCTATTTTATTTTAACACTAGAACCGCCATCGGGTCAATTTGACCCACAGCTGTTTTTTTATTGTATGTAACTTTTTTTCAATAAAATATTAAAGTCTCCCAGTCCGTCACTTTTCCTGAAAGTGTGTTATGTAGCACCCTCTGTTGTTAAAAATTGTCAATATGAAGTCAGATTGAAGAAATCGCCAAAAAAATTGCCATTTATACCTATTTCCGCCAGCGGGTCATATTGACCCCACCCCTTTTCGCGCTATTGATTTCACGTGTAAACATAAACATGACGTGTTGCTATAGCAACGCCTTTTGTCTACTGTGGTTCCTTATAGATTGAGAGATAGATTGAGAGAGAGAGAGAGAGAGATAGATAGATAGATATATTGATAGATAGTTATAGATAGAGAGAGAGAGAGCCAGTGTGGCTGCAACTTTCTCTCCCTCTTCTTCTCATATTCCCTGTCACTCTCCTTTAACTCCTCCGGTGACTTTCTTTTATTTGAAGATTGTTTTTTGCCCGGCGCTTGGCCAGTTACCGGTGGTTTTAAAAACATTTTGGCGAATGGTTAGGTGGCGTGACAGTCTGTAGTGAAGGAGCGCGCTCCCGCTCACGGGAGACTGCTCGCGCTGCGCTCCGCATCAAACAGCTGTTTGCTTTTCACCCAACAACGACAACCGCCTCACGAAACGCTATGTTGTAGCGTTAATAAACGAAACAATTTAACAACATTGCTTGTCAAAATACCAATACCACAGGACCATTTCTTTTTCTAAAGCAATTTTTTTAGTGGCCCGAGAGGGCAAGTTGAAAGTACGTTATGCTGGCCGGGGTGTCTAAATAGTGCTTCCGGGCCAGCGGGCCATTTATAATGTCGAGCCCTGTGTATCATATGAAAAGCTGAGAGTCCACAGATTCTATTGGTATACGTTTCATCCCTGTGCGATCAAAACTCACTGTTCAATAAAAGAACATTTTACCTTGAAAATCAATGCATTCTAATAGCGGGTCAATTTGACCCGGTGGCGGTTTTAGGTATACAAAAACCTCTGGCGGTTCTAGTGTTAAAAAGCCTAGCCATAGTAGACACTGATAACTGGCAATGATGGTGGTGAGTGTTGCTCTCAAATCCACGCAAATAAATATACCTTGATGTACCGGTAATGATGCAGATGTTTTTGTACAATTTTCCGAGACTCACAGAAACAAATGCACACAGAAAGAACCAGCACTAAAATCTCCTGCTCCTCCTGGGCTGTAAGTCCACAGGCCAGGGTGTCCTGGGTCCGCTCCAGGGTCTTCTCCCAATTGGCTGTGTCTGTAATACCGCCAACATGCTGCAGCCAAAGAGCAGCCATTACAGATGTCTAAACCACATTAGCTGGCTCTTGTCAACAAGAAGGAGCAGTGGCTCAACACTGAATGATACACATGAGGATATACTGAATGTGACAGAGTAAAGACTATTACTTATTTACAGTATATGTAAAATAACAAGCTAAATACATAAACTCCACCTCTTACTTATAAGCATAATCATTTACATACAAAAAAAAGTGAAAATGATCATTTAAGTACGGTTCAGAATTGGCCCATGGAAAAACATTTCTTTACTTTAATATTCAATATGCCATATATTTAATATTAAAGTAAAAATACTTTCATGCTGAAGTTCAAGTCCTTTTCAGTCGGTGAGACTTTTCACAGCTGATCTTTCAAAACCTCTCAAGCTGTTATGACACTGATTTATTACGAGTCCTGTGTGAGGCAATAAGATTTTTCATAGAAAGTAATATTCTTCTGAGGCAACACTGATGAAAGTAATGGATATTAGATGGTTCTTTTTAAGATCTGTTGAAATCAAAATGCCATGTGGAAAAGGAAGACATTTAAATATGAGCTTTGCTTTGGATTTGTATTCTTGAAAATAATAAAATAGGCTTTTTTGTATTTATTCTTCTAAAGATGAGGCCATTCTGTTTCACACAAAGTCAGTCTACCCAATACTGCAGGATTACTTCAATATCGTCATGGACATCACATACAACACAGAAAAACTGACCGACAAACACAGATGTGGACATGCAAACCCACTAACAGTAAAAACACAACTTCCCCAATGCAATATGATAAGGGGCGTCCATGATATAAATCACATGTGTAGGTAAGAGGTCAAATAAATCTGATTAAATAGCACATGCAGCTACATGACTTCCAGTAGAGGTCAGCTCTATATCGCACGTTCCCCGGCACTGATGCGCATCTAACGTTTTTTTATTCGGCACATTAGAACAGCCGTCCCTGAACACAAGTCAATCAAAGTCATTCATTCATCTTATATTGTCCATATAGGGTCACATTTGGTCATCATTCAGGAAGGGAACTCAAGCGTGAGGCTTTGAGGACATTATCTCCACCAGTCATTGTTCCATGTGCCTAACCCTGCTGGCACATGCATCGCAGCAGAGTTTATGCTTAGCCAGGCCCAGGGGAACAGGGCATACTGTATGTGGCCTGTGTAACCAGCCATATGTGACCCCTGCTCATAACTCAGTCATATGTAAGGACGGGAATACAGTGACCTGTCCGGGGCTTGTGAATCTGCAAGCCAGGCTTTATTTCCTGCTCATCCTTACACATTTATGGGGAGCTGACCATGACAACCAGAGGGGAGTTGATATGCGTGCTGGGGGTTTGAGGTTAATGTTGCACGTACCACTGTCTGTATGTGCGAATGAAATCTGTTCTTTATTTAGCTTTTCATGTAACAACCAGATTTTGTCTAATAAATAAATACACATTGACTTATATATTTTTACATCAACATCTCTATAAATGACTCAAAAAAGCACTTAGAATTTACATTACATGTAATTTAATACATTTTTATTTCAGTGTTTTGTGTTTCTTGCCTTAAATGTCTTAGATTGGATCGTCACTTGATTAGGATGCTATTGTGTCTTCTGATTGTATATATCAGTGAGATTGTATAAGTATAATCCATAAAACTTTATAAGCTGACGATACCAGGAGTTTTTGGTGAGTTTATTTTGTTGTTCCTGTCCCCTATTGAACAAAAATTACTTTACTCTGTGGATTAGGTCGAAAGTTAGATTGAGGGCCTGGTCGTTGTGAATGTTTGGGTATAGTTTAAGTAAGAGAGAAGTACTTAATTAATTGAAGTACAATGTCCATGGTACCACATGTGTCTACAGATAGACGTCTACACTTTGACATCACATTCTCACCGACAGCCTATCAAAGGAATCCTGTTTCAAAAGTTGTCAGTGATGCATCTCAGTTAAATGTTGATGCAGAGCTCAGCCCTTCTAAGCACTCAAAATATAAAGAAACATCCACCACACCTGAAAGGGCTTCAAGATAGCCTTTGTTCAAGCAGGCAGAACCATTGAAATTGGTTTTGTGGCCAAATGGACACAAGTTGAAATCTGAGTGATGTCAGTCAGGTCGCCTGAGGGTGGATGAAGGATGCTAACAGACCTATATATGAACCAAGGTCAGATTTAGATGGATAGATGTATTCTAAGTGTATACTTAAATCTATCATTTAATAAGTTGTCATGTCATTGTCATCCTTACTTTTACTGGCATTGTATCAAACATATTTGTAATATACAGTGTAGAAATCCACGCATGCATGTGCACATTTAGAAGTTTATTTCAGTTTTCCAAAAAGCTTAACCCTATCTCGTTTTGTTTTTTTAATTGCCACAACATGATTGCAATAGTGTTATATATAGTATTGTTCTTTAGCTGTGAATGCTCTTTAAACCATTACATTAGCTCCTTGTAAATCCCTTTCTATGTGAACTCGATTTCACCCTGAAAACATGACAAGGTAGAGATGAATCTTTAATCCAGCGTTGCAACCCAACTATTGTAGAAATGGGAAACGCACTTAATCACCCTTATCTGTGATCTAATGAGTCAAATAGAATTATGTTACACATTCTCTGTAACAGAACGCATTGACAATAAACGCACAGCCTGCAGCTTTATTGTCCCATTTCTGTGTTATTGAGCCAATTGCATGCGATCTAAGGCCATTCAAAGTGCCAGTAGTGGCATCATGATGCCGAAACTGGAAAAGATGTATTGAGTGCAAAGAAAATGGGCTCTCAGCTCGGAATAAAATATCTAAGGAAGTACGACTGATGAAATGGCTTCAGAGCAATAAGGATGTCAGCAGAACTGCAACCACACATGGGATATCTAAGTTTATTAAAGTTCCACAGCGCGCCTCCTGTCATTCAGATTCTTTGAAATAAACAAAAAATGCTGGCGCTGATACCATAGAAAACAACAAGGCAATGCATTATTCAACAAATAATTCAAGTAATACAAATAATGAATCAAACATTGTTGGTCCCCCTTTCACTCTTGCCAGATATTATTAAATATTCCTTTTTCTCTCGCTGTGTTTTTACTTTCCCCATGTGTGCCGTGAGAAGCATTCCCAATCAAAAGCCACTTTGTACATAATAAACAAGGGCGGAGGATTAAGTGCAGATGTCAACAAAGACGCGCTTGTTGATGAAGTGACTGGTGCTGAATATTAACATCCAGCTAAGCCTGGCTAATTCACTGCATGTAGACTGATAGCAAATGATTGGTCAGAGGAGAACAGACTGGGCTGCTTGTTCGTCGCTGCCCAGCTGGAACACAAAGGCCACCACTGTGTTATTTGGGCAATACATCGCACTCAAACTTAAACGCCTTAAGCTGTATTCAATGGCAATCTACAGGAGCCTAAATCTGGATTTGAAAAAGGGTTAACTATCTACTATCACATTGAGATGTCATTAGTAACTCCTCGGTTCTGCCTGGGGCCTCTGATGTTTGATTGACAATTTCATTAATTGGTTGACTTGAGAGGATGGCAACTTGGCAATAATGTTCAGCATACACTGTAAAGACTATATTGTTTCACTGAATGCCACATGTAAACATGTGATGCAGCGCTTTGGATAATGATGAGGTCAATTTAACATGGAATGCAACATCATAATAATGTTTTTGTCACAGATTCACACTGAAATGCAGGCTTTTATGCCATATAGTATGTCGTGTGTCATGAATGAATTCATGCGTTTCAACCACACTTCAGGAAACAAGGCACAATTGTTTTTGTCTTACGGGCCAGGTCTCTTCCATTATCTAAATTGCCTTTTTTATAATTTGCATATACAAGAATCACCCGCTCTAATTATTGATTGAATGCTAGACCACTCGGCAATTAATTCCTTTTCAATAATTGTTTTGATTTGTATCAGAGTTTCATTAATTAGGTTTACATTTGCATGCAATCTCTTTCATTTCTGATTGCAAGCTACAATGTGGAATAATTACTTAAGGGTTTAGGCTAATGACCTTTTGAGCCAGGGAAA
The DNA here is from genome assembly GCA_031216635.1 of Dissostichus eleginoides. NCBI lineage: Eukaryota > Metazoa > Chordata > Actinopteri > Perciformes > Nototheniidae > Dissostichus > Dissostichus eleginoides. The sequence goes on along the minus strand of CM062273.1, from coordinate 11,388,497 downwards.
AAAAGAAGCTGAATGCTAATTTGTTAGTTATGAATTGATAAACAAATCAAAACTGATACCATTGACTGGTATTTGATAACTACATCCTCAGAATACCTTTATTAGTCCCACAGAGGGGAGCTTTACATCCACAGAGGGGAAATGTACATATATCCTGTGCCTACCTAGATGACATTGTTCATGTGCCTTCATGGAGATGCTTCCCATACTACATACACTAATGAATACTTAGATAGAAGCTAACTTTAAACAAAGCACTTACTGTAGGCAATGCTCAGTGAAGAGTAAAAGTCTTTGGTAGTACAGGTCATCTCCCAGCAGTGAATATGTTTAAATGCATGACAGTGACACAAGGTGATGTTCTAAAAGTAAAAGCCAAGGTTGGGGGGGTTCATTAAAAAATGTATTGTTACAATGATGTGTTACCTGTAAGTAAATGTAATCAGTAACTTCATCTGAGTATCAAATATAAAAGTATATAGAAATAGTTTATTGCATACAGCTCAGCTCACACACACTGTTTTATGAACACTGAAATAAAAAATGAACCAAAACCATTAAACAAATTCAGGCAGTAGGCGTATATATTCACACTTAAAGTATTACCCTACAGAACAGTTGCTTACAAAGATTACATAAAATGAGATCCTTTTACACGACAGACTGCTCTTTTTTTGTTTTTAGTAACATTGTAATCTTGCAAGTAATCCCCAATTAAAAAAAATGTTACAGCAATCTGATAACATCTTTTTTTGTGTAACTTTAAATGAATACAGTTAGCTGTTTACTGATTATGTACTCCCATTACATGTATCCATTACTTCAAAAGCCTGGTTTAAGCTTTTTCAGGATATCTTTCCTGGGTTACTATAGGCCAGGGGTGTCCAAACTATGCGGGCCAACATATATATTTAAGAAGTACAATATAAGATAAGCAGAAGTTTATTATACTTTTTGAATTTGCTTAGGGCCGATTCAAAATGGGCCCGCGGACCATTTTGAATCGGCCCTAAGCAAATTCAAAAAGTATAATAAACTTCTGCTTATCTTATATTGTACTTCTTAAATATATATGTTCAAATATATTACACAGTATTCATGTGTAAATAAGCCCAACTTTCAAATAAATTCAGTCAATTCAAGTTGAAAACATGTTCTAACAAATCTAAGTTGATAATAAAAAAGTCCAATAACAAATGTACATAACAACCTTCAAATATATACCTTCATATTTCCTCTTATCAGCAATCTGAAGCTTTTGTTTTAAGGAATGAGCTGCTAACAAAATAAATGAAACTATGGAGAGCTTTGAGGCTGTTTTTTTCTTACAGCATTTTCAAGTATCAAGAATAATTGACCTACACTGGATTGATTTGTCCAACTTATAACTGAACTTAAGAGGCAGTATACCTCACCTCTAGGGAGTGGCCCAGCCCTTCATATATTTTTCTTTATGTGGCCCTCGGTGAACAAAGTTTGGACACCCCTGCTATAGGCAAATACGGTAAAACATGTATTCTCTGTATTTGCATTCTGTAGAAAATAACTGAATATACTACATGCTAAAATATGCAACCTTTAGTTAATTGTCTGCATTTTTCCATGATCTGGCTGATCAGTCATTTAGATCATACAGATAAGATTTCTAAATGACTAACAGTCAAAAATATCTTTGACTCTGTAGCAAAATATATGGCAGGTTTCTTTCTAGCCCTCGGTATCACAAGTCAAATTTATAAGCATACAAATGGCAGAGGCTCTCCTGTCATTCATAGATTGAAAGACAATAGACAGATGATGAACAATGAAGATGAATGGCTTTCCACCCTGCCGAACGTCGCTATGAACAAATGAATTCCAAGGGCGCTCCTCATCATTTCAATGAGCTTTCCCCCCGCTATGTTTCAGCATAAATCATGTTAACCTTCTCATTTTCAAGTTCATTCATTTTTAAGATGCTCTACCTCCTGTCTCAGTGGCTACGGGCCTTGTGGTTGCATCAAAGGGATCTGATTGCGGAGATTCCATTAAACCTCACACTGCAGAATATTGTGTCATTTTCCCAGGAATGCCAACTCTACTATGTCATAACTCAAAGCTGTCATTGCAACGCACTACGCAGCATGCAAATGAACGTGGCAGGTCCAGGGATATCTGCGGGAAAAAGTGTGTGGAAAAACCAGTGTTACAACGCCTCTATAAAAGAGAAGATTGATCGATATGATGACAGGAACACCCACGTGTGGAAATGTGGAAGCTGCTGACACTCGTTTTTACACTCGAAGAGAACTTAGTGTCTGATTTACACTGCCATTAATTTAAGCAAATTATATCTTTATTGTTAAACTGCTTTTTATGGATACCCTATCATTTCACGAGACGGTATGTTGAAATTCGATTATTCTACAAATGCTAATGACTTTGAATAGTCAATATGGTATAGGTTAGTTAACGGATGTTCTTTGGCACAACTATAGGCACCTTAAACACTTGGTTAAGGATATAAATACATTGTGGTTGTACAGTACTTACAATCAAACTGATGGATTGTGACAGGTAGCAAACTAGGGTCAAATGGTAAAGACCCACTGGAAGGAAACAATTGTGCAACATTGCCTTTCCCTCTTTCTTGTCACTGCAGACATGGCCAAGCTAGTGGGATAGCGACTAGTCTGCTCACATACTAAGAAGCATTGTAAAAAATAAGCACCCCTCTTTGTAACATGCTTAAAACTAACTTGTTGGCCAATATACCCAAAGGATAAGGTGCCAAAGATGATTTGGTGTGTATAAAGAATATCCATTTGGACTTTTCGCTGTGCAATTTTCTTTTGTAATTCTATTTCAATAATGTTTTTATGATTTCCTGTTTAATGAGTCCTTCACCAAATAGAACCCTAAGAAACTAAATGTCAAATAGTTTTCATGGTTGAGTTGTTTTCTCCTTGGTAGCTTTCATTCTGAATGGCTGTCTGATTTTGAGATCCAGTAGATGAAGGTTGAATTAGAACCAAACAGGATGACCTTGTATTCTCCCAAAGGATTTAATTATTGGGTCTTTGTTGTTTGGTTATCTATAATGTGTGGTTGAGGGGGGGAAACAAAAATGAAGAGGAAGAACTGCACTCAGTCATCAGATATTCTTGGGGAAACATTATGGAGGCTCTTCATGGGAATGTGTTATCTCGAAAAAAAGCATTATTGTTTTATAGCAGTTGGTGCCACCAGTAAGCCTCCATTATTTTGTCTGCTGTTGTACATTATTATCACCAAAGTGGTAGCCATCTTGATGTATTGTAAGCACTATGACATTCCTTGCTTGTTACTGTGTCTTGTTTAGTGTGTTACTTTACTTGACATTGACTGTGTATATTATTGACGTAAGCATAACAATAACATCTTTGAGAATATGCCAGAAAGGCCGATTTTCATTTGTTATGAGAAAATTGCCTTTTCGTAGCAATTCTCCCTGATGTGTGTGTAAGTGCTATTGCAAATAATAGACATTTTGTTTTCGGACTGACTGTCTACCTCCGTTGACATCTAAAATGTTCTCAATCTATCCGCACAGCCATATAACTGCATCTTAAGTACCAGAATACAACTTTTGTCTTGGATGTTGAGCATTATTTTGCACCCAGTCTTCAATATCTGTTTGTTCACCTGCTATTTGCAAACAACCTGAGTCTTATTTTAACCAAAAAGGGGAATGAATGTCATCGTTGTACCACAAAGATTATAATATCAGAGTGGGAGCTGTTTGACAGTTCATTGTCTTCATTTACACACAGATACCACATAAGGAGCGCATGTTTTTGACGAGATTGATGACTGACACTTTGACGACTGCATGGAAAAACAGAACACCCCCTCGGTTTACACTTAATCTACTAAAATGCTAATGCGTGACCGATCAATACCACAGTATATTTACCTCAGCCCTTTTTGCTGAAATTGCAGTAGCTTGAAACGACAGGGGGTTGTGTAGACTATTTTTTTTGCCACTGATGAATTGAAAGCTGCAATAGAGAGATAAAGGAAAGGCCTAGGTTTACTGAGATACTGCCTGATACCTCCACACCTCCCAGGCAACCTCAAAACGACCCATGAACCATGATGTGGTAAAGATGTCAGCTGGTAGACGTAAGCATGAAAGGCGCTTCAAGGCTTTTCCTGATGGAGCAAAAAGCAAACAGTTTTGACACCAGTCACTTAAAAAAAAAAATCCTCTTTTTTTCTCTTCATCCGTAATGGTATGTTAGAACAAGTCAAGGGTTGAAATGCATTCAGGCAAATGACAGCCAGGGTAGATGGGGGGGAAATGCATGTCTCTGTTGCTTTGACAGGAGGACACAATGTGAGGATTGTACCAAAATAGATTCAAGATGAAATTAGAAAAAAAAGAAATTCGTTTTTGATGTTTAAAATCCATCAATTAGGACACATTTTCTCCACCTTCTATGCGCTGTATTGAAAAGCCTTTGTCTTTTACAGGATTTTTACATGAAGACATTTCCAGACTGACACATAGAGTACATGTATATCCACTGGAACAAGAAAGAAAAACAATTGGAAGTTAATTTGTATTCAATTGGAATAATTCAATATATTAAGGCAATACATATACAGTATGTATAGAAAGAAAAGATTAGCTTAACATTCATAAATAGTTTTTTCACTTGAACTATGCAAATTGATTTAATTCATCGGTTACTTCTTACTTTTAAATCAGACGAATTAAGATGGTCACAGATGCAGCATGAATTTTGTTGTGTTCAAGATGATGCTAATGGTTATTTTATTACAAATGGCCAGAGCATATCAAGCAAATATCTCGAACAAAGAGACACAAAATGAAAATGCTTTAGAAGATTTTAGATAAGATGAGAGGCGCTTTTGGGCAGAGTGCTAAGACTAATCTATGGAGGTTCTTTTGAGTTTTGATATTTGAAAAAAGTATTTAAATGAGGAGATATTATTTCATCCATTTAAAGCTTTCAAAAATGACTCAGCTCCTGAAAATGTTCAATTTATAAGGCTGTTTTTTTGTTTGACATTAACAATATTTCTTTAATTCCCTGAAGATAAGAATTATATCACAGACAATAGTCAAATGCTTTTTAATATGCTATTTAAGAACAACAATGGATTTCAGATACATCGAAGGTGCGTTAGATATGTCAACTTTTACATTTAAAAAAAAATGAAAATGAACTGACAATATCAAAAATATAAATAACAGTGTTTCATAAGCTCATGATATATTCATTTTAGATTGTATTGACTCAATGCTAGAGGAGAAACACTGCCCTCTATATCTTTGGAGCAGGTGGCTTGGAGCTACACATTAATTATTCCATTAAAAAAACATGTTAACCTAGTTTGAATTTATGCCAGAGAAAGGAAAGAGCACACTGCATTTCGACCACCTTTCTTTTAAAATGGTGTTTTAGCGCCTCAAGTTTGCAGCAGAGCCACTTTTACAACTGATGGAGCTGGATGTAGTCTGTGGCCAATGACCCTCACAGTAATGTATTGACTGGAGCAGGGCTATTGGAAAGATGTCAGACTCAACAGAAACCGTTTGGGAAAAGTGTCCCCTGGAGGCTGCCTCACTGGTTCATTAAAACGTATCATTTATATGTTGGATTTCTGTGCACTCCATAACTAAGGTTAGTCCAAGAGCATTGTGGTTCTGTCCCAAAGGGTTCCTAACTCAGCCCTGAGCTACATGTCAGATGGACATAACATATCATGTAAAGCATTAAATGTTTTCAGTCTGCTGAAAAAGTCCCTTTTTAAAACACCAGTTTTTACCAGCCAAATACACTTTAAAGACATACTGTACTGAACATGTAACAATTATAGACAGTAGTATTCAGCATTGAAGTTAAAAATGTTAACGTGTTTTCATTTCCACCAATCAATCGCAATCAGCCCTAGAACCAATGAAAATCGGTTGTGTGTCTTTTTTATAATAATAATAATAATAATAATAGTAACTTGGATTTATATAGCGCCTTTCAAGAAACCCAAAGACACTTTACAATAGGACCAGAGGCTGTGGGGGGGACCAAAAGGAAAACAGTCACGAGAACAGAATAAGATAAAAAACATAAATAAACAAAGGATGATCACAAAAAAATGTAGAGACTTTTCTTGCTATAGTGGTAAACCCTTTTATACATGTATACCGATTGGTTCCCCTCTGCAGGACAAATGATTTTTTGTGGGGCTTAAAAATGGTTTTGGATTTCACCTTTTTCATGAGATGAAACCTAAATAGGAAACTTCAACTGCTTTCCTTTTTTAAATGCAAAATAGATAACACATACAAAATCCAGAATATGTAAGCGCTGATTATTTCTTCTTCACATTCACAGGGCCACATATTTTACAAAGGAAGCATCCAATGAGAGTGCACTTGTGGAAACAGAACTGAAATTGTTGTTAAGCTGACAAACGCAGTCATATCATGCGTCAAACAATTTGTACAATGCTCCATCGATTTTCTCAAGTGCCTTATCTCCAATCCTCCCACTCTTTCCACATTGAATAAGGGGTTGCTAGATAACCGAGGTATATTGAGTCAGACTTTAAAAGAGAATACCACCTAGTATTTACATTGTTTGATGCAACATTTGACGTGTATATAAGTATTGGTTTTCATTTTAATTTTCATACATGAGAGTAATAGTCTGAATACAACTGCATACTACATTTATACTACTACTATCATATATTGTAGTAAAAAGTACCTAATTTAATTGAGCAGACATTAAGATTGAAGAAATAGGTCAAATGTTTTACTTGCATTAATCATATTTAAAGTTCATTATATATTATTTAGTATAAAACGCAAGGTGCAGTTTTGGAAAGAAAAGTAGCTTCAAGCTTATTTTTAGATGTTTTTGAACTTTTTGCGTTTAACATCCATGTTCAAAACAAAATATTATTCTTGGCAGAGTTATATTGCATATTAAAACGGGTCTTAAGGAGACTTTAAGTTTCTTATTTATGAACTTTATCTATTTTAGGTTTCCCTTTTTATAGACTCCAAGACATACAGTTCACTACCCTACACCCTCCTGCATTTCTATCTGTTTTCAAAATGAATGGTCCTTTGTATGAAAAAAAAAGAGCAATGTACACTTAACTGTCATGGAATCAGAAACCTTAGACACTCAAGACATAACCAAATATATAATAAAATAGAAACACTGCTGATTGAAGGAATTATTATATTGTTGTACAACAGTAAAAGAGCCAGAATACTTGCGTCAGGTCCGCCAAGAGTGTTTGTGTCTGTCTAAAGAATAACATAGTCTTACAGGTTTGATATACTTCTTTTTAGTTTACACAGCACTATATCTTTGGACCTTTTACAATCACATGTTACAAGATCCTATGCTCAATAACACGTTGCAAACAGACATGTGTCACATTCAAGGTCTCTTTAGATAAACTAAATGATGAAACTCATGAGCATGGCTTACAGCACATGATCATATAATATAGATTATTTCAACATAACATTATTTGTTATCTTTGAATTACATTCATCCTTTCAATTAGTCAGGCCAGTTTACAAAATGTAACACAACTGTGGAGCTTGGTGCCACTCTGAGATCCATGAGCCATGACCGTGTCTGCAGGTTCTACAGTAATGATTTTAATCAGGAGCTCATTATGTCTCACACAGAGAGGCCACTCAATCAGATCAATTGATTAATTAAGTACCAAGGGCGTTTGGGGACCCGGATGACAATATGATCCCTGAGGACAGGATGAAGGTCCGAAAGCAATAGTTGTTAAATAAATGCTTCTGCAGGGTCAGCATAAATGTCGCATGTACCCACTTATACATCTAATTAAAAAAGCAAATAGTCCTCTCTCAATTGAATCTGATAACTCACTGCAAGGGCAGATGCTCTTTCTAGGCTTTTCGGTGTTGGTTTTGGGTACACACTCCAGTGTTAAGTCAGCAGGAGAAGAGGAAGAGAGGAAGGGATTTGTGCAAGCCAGTATCATATTAAAGCATGTAATACAGGCTAATCCTTCTCCACTCATGCTGCTGTAAGGCCAGGAATACTGAGGGAGCCGGCTTGATTTGACTCAACCTACAGTAACAGCTGGGTGAATAAGGACCACCACTGTGTTGGCCATTTATTCACACTCACTGAATAGCACTAACATAGGTGGGAGTAGTTCCACATGCGTTGTCTTCATCATGAACCAGAGTCATGGCCTTAAGCTGCTGTATAATAAAACAAATAACATTTAGATGTGTTTGTGTTTACCGAATGGAATGAAATACAGGTATTTCCAGCATCATGTAGAGAAAATCGTGTTAAACTGGACCCCCTGAGGAATATTTATTTTCTCTCAATGGCCTCAATTTAGATTTCAGGATTTTTTTACTAACACAAAGCTCAATAGAGTGCAGTAATAACAGACCAACACAAATGTAATCTTGATTTTTCAAGTGAGGCTTTAAAATGTTCAAATTATTTAGCATTTTCTTAAATAAAGATTCCAGCATGCACTTTTAAGAGGGTCTTAGAAATTGGTGAGAGTGTATTCAAGCCAACCTTTAGTTATTTTGAGCGGAAGATTTTTCTTTGGTGTAAGAACATGTTAAGTCAATTCTTTGCAGACTCTTTGAAGTGTACTTACAAATAAAATGTACCAGCACAGGATGTTCACAAAGTATCAGCCAAACAACCCTCTTTCAATCTTTAATGATATACAGGCTAGTCTCGTTAAAGCACTCATTATTTTCAGGCCATCATTTTAATGAAGTGTTTCAATCATTCAGTAACCTTTCATGTTGCAATATTAGAGACATATTTTTTCAGAATCCCAGTTAGTTATGACCCCTCTGATTTCAGTCAAAGCAGATTTAAAGTAAGCTTCGATGTTGGGAATACTGATCCGTCTGTAGGGTGTAAGTGTGTGTATGTGTGTAGCCCAGCATTTTGCATCCTCCCAAAGGGTTGACTTGTTCCAAATCAGGAACATGGTCACCATGAAAGGGAACGTCATAGCATGTGTTCTCCTCAAAATCTAAACGACTCCTTCCTTTCAAGCTGTGGCCTATTACTGCTGCATTTGACTCTGTGGGGCAGACTGTAGTTGGACTGAATCCTTCTTTGCATGAAAATATATTCTGATCCTATACTCTAGAAGTCCCTCTCCACGGTTAGGTTTACCAACCCCTCCTGCGGGATCCAAAGATATGTAATATATCATCTCTGTAGTGTTCTGGGTCCGTCCAATGGTATCCTGCTAGTTGGACATGTCGGCAAAACCTCCAAAGGATGCATCGTGATAAATTAGCTGAACTACCTGAACTGACTTTTTTGATGCAGAGGAGCTCCTCTACTCCGAGCTCCCTTCGGGGGTCTGAGATCCTGTCTCTTCCCCTCCGCTACCGGCCTCATCAAAAAGGCCCGGCGTCAGTGGGGGGCACTGACATTTTACCTCAGCCACATCACATGCATTACATTAATGCACACAAAGTTGACAATATCTGGTTTGCTTACTGGACATATTTTATATTTTATTGCAGTCTATTTCAATGTAAATTACTGCTTTATATTATTTTTTTTTATTATTTCCTTTTTATTATTTTCTATTTTACTATATTTTGTCAATTCTTTTTTTAATATTATTATAATGTTCTTAAAATAGTTCGCTATCTGTGTTTTTTTAATTTTTGTTATACTTTTATGTATGCACCACGACACAAGTCAAATTCATCGTACTTGTCTACCTACCTGGTAATAAACCCATTTCTGATTTTGATTCTGATTCTTACCTCTAAGCATGATTCCTGACACTATTTGGAGGAAACCTATTTTGGCCACTTGTATCCAAAATATGATTCCTTAAAAACTAAAGATTTTCCTTCTGGCTCAGCTCGCTTCCTGCTGAGTAAAACGGTTTTGGATGCACCTTCACCATCTTTGATTTTAAAAGGGAAGGTATCTTATAAAATGTTTGTCCTTAAAATGGTAGGAATTAAGACATTAGACAAAAGCTGGATTAGAAGTAGAAAGCATCGTTGTCATGCGTCATAATGTTGATATAATTGCCAATTACATTTTAAATTGTGTTTTCCTACTGTACTGTTGTTAATGAGAATCACATTATTTAGAACTGCCGAACCCCTTAATAGAATATAGTTTGGCCAAATGATCCACAAGAAATAGAGATTGCACTCAATACTTTGCTCTCCGGTCAATTAGCTCAACTGATTCCTCTGTTTACATTTTAATTATTGGTACTGCTATGTTTTCATTCCATTAAATCGTGTTTTTAAAGCAGTCCTGAAGACGTTCCAAGATATTCTTGTAACGGCCATACATGGCTTTTAAAAATGTGTTGGTCGAAAACTCCTGAAAGAGTTTTTAGACTTTGTCAACACGTAATTTATTCCGTAGGGGTTGAGCCCAGTTAGTTTCAGCATGGATAGATTCCATTTAGGAAGATTGCCGTTCCTAGTCCTGCCCTTTCCCACTCGGAGCATATCCTCCGCTGACAGGTCAAATGCATCTCCATTCCCCTGTAGTGAAAACCTTGATGTGACCTTCTCCATCCAACTGGCCTTTTAAGGGAACATGTAATCAATGACTCCATCGTGTAGAGTTTGGTTTCAACACAAGGCAGCGATCTGCTCTTAGCTTGAACTCCCTCGTTGTCACCTCTAACTGTATTTTTTATCACTTTACAGCCTCCCGATTGAAACACACAGTTCTATCATATAACCTTCCCATACCGCAGATAAAGTAAAAACCTGCCACAGAACGGGTATTTTAACACAGCGTTAAAGTACTTTTGATCTTCACACATTTATGATAAGCACCATGCTAGCTTATTTGTTGACACTCAGCATTGCTCTGGAACACAAAGGGCTTTTTCACAGGTACATTTTGTACCATTGATGGAATAAATTGTAGGCATCAAAGTCTTTGATTCACACACTACTGTGTATGTTCAAAATGCTAATTTTCTGTTGGTTTAACCTGAGCCACATATGTTAGTTAACATTTGCACTAAAGAAACTAAGTGTTGTTGGATATTGTACTACTAGACCTTGTTCTCATAGTAGGAATGTACAGACGACAATTAACTGATGCTGGAAAATCACACTTTGTACAGATGGGAGTAACGCAACGAGCAGTGTTCCTCAGCAGGGAAATCTATGTTATTTACTTAGCCAATGTTTATTTCCACTTACAAAGCTAAATGATACCTGATACATATTTTAAACATCGGTTCTACACTGTGTTCATTGATTGTATTCAATCAATATGTGAAACTAGGACACTGTTACTTTTTCAATGTGAACACAGATATGAAACCACTTTAACTGTGTATCAATGTGATCATTAAAAGGAAACATGTCACTATTACCTCCGGACAGTCGTGCACACCTAGGACTTTTTTTTAAAAAGCGGTGGGTTAACGATTTGCATATTAGGTCTGCTCACTCAATTTACTTCTCAGACGCAATGGCTGCAGTTTAACAAATGGATTAATATTCTGAGCTGTGTGCAACCGTTGCGGTTTCACCAAGTCTTACCCAGGGACAGATTGATCGTCCTTCGTCTAAATTGTTCTTCTGGAATATAAACATCTCAAACGACTTACAATTTAAAGTCGATTTAAGTCACATCTCCCACTGATCCCCTGCAACACCCATTTGTTCCGCATACTAATCGAGTACTTCTTTTATATGTAGTACAGAACACCGTGTGCCATGTCATAAATATACAACACATATTAGCTTTAGCTTTTAGTAATTTCTGTACTTTTAAAGAAGTATACTAACAGTATGCTGAGACTCTTACAAGGGAAAGTCTGAATGAAAAACATCAAGATTGTGGTACAAATACTCCCAGCTGAGATGACACTTTGCCTGGGGTAAGATGCTGTGCACCTTTCTATCTCTCCTCCTTTCTCCTGGCATGAACAGGCTCTGCTTTCTCTGCACATCCAGATGTATTGTCTCCTGACGCATTTGATCATATCTCTGCCACTGTAAATCGCTCTGTGCCTCCACCCCCAGAAATCAGTTGACACATCAAAGCCCCAGAGGGAGGTTTAATATTGGAGTGCACCATTAACATGTGGGATCCGTACATACACACACTCGTGTATTTTGGAACAAGAGTTTTTTTGTTTCAAAATGAAAACTGGCTTATGACAGACAAGTCAAAGTACAGCGCTAGTGCAAAGGTTTATCCGTTTTTATGACGTGTATGGGAGACCAAAGGAATTCATCAAACAGAGGTGCTTTAAAATAGCACCACTGACAGTCTGACTTATGCGTTGTTTTATGAAATCAAACAATTCTCCAAATAATGCATCATTTATTATCGCAAAGGAAAGGAAAAACAATTCCTGTGTTCTATTTTTTAGAACTCCATCCAAAGTTTGGAGGAATTGTCAGCAATTGTTGACTGAGCTTCTGAAATCCACCTTGAAGTTGGCCCCCTACAGTGTGACTAACCTCAGTAATCCATCCCAGATTCACACCTCTAGTGTCAGGCAGGCCTGTTCAGAAAAAAAATCCTGTGCCTTAAACCCAGATTTGCGTGACCCAGCAGCCACTTGGGTACAGGTTTATGCAGATACTTAATCTGTTTTAGAGTGTGCATGCATGTGTTCGTGTAAGTGTGCGCACTAATTAAGTCAGACTGGACTTTGGTGACCTGAGGCTGGCATGTTCAGAGATATCCCAAGGCTCTAGCACATTTCTTATTTTTTACTTCTCTCATTAAATCTGTTCATTCAAGTTGTGTACAAACTAGAAAAACCCACCTTCCACGATCACTTCTACCAGTGTTTTGACATTTAAAACGGTGGCCTTAAAGCTGCAGTAACCTCCGCATTCAACACAACAATGGGAAGGAAAACTTTCATTTGCTGTAAATGCTTTGAAAGTGGATTTTTTTGACCTCTTTTTCTTTATTTTTTCATTCCTATTTTTATACCAGAGAAATAGACCAGTGTTATACACCACTTGGAGCAAACTCCATGTAAAAAGCCTTTTATTCTTAAGTAACTCCTTTGCTATGACACATACTGCAACAAAGTTGGGTCAATTCAGGTTGAATGCCAATAAGCAGCTTTTGTCAGCTATAAAAGAAGTCTTACAATCAGCACTTTGATGTTTTTAAACCAGCGTGTGATGACTAACGGAGCGAAAAAAAAAGCCCAAATCATCTGTGCTCACCTCAAAAAAGGGGTTATGAAGATTATGCATATCACCCCAAATACTGACAAACTGCAGGGACAAAAGGGCACAGAGATCCCAGAACGATCCAACCTACAGGGATGAACAGACATGCACAATATATGAGGATTGTGATGGAAAACTTGCCTCAAGCCTAAAACTAACCACCTCTTTGACAGTTTTTTCAATGGTGATTTAGTTATTTTGAAGTTGAAGTGTTCAATTATTATTCTCCTTGCAATGCGCAAAGTAAAATGTATCATCAAATCAATAGGGAGTAATAATGTTCCTCTGAGCTTGATAGAGCTGTTATAGCTCTGCGAAGTCTTCTTTAATAACTTATGTGTCGTATATAATATGGATTTAAAGTGCAGGCTTCATTACTTGGGAATATAGTGCAGTAAATTCCAATGCATTCGCAGGCCTGGATTAATATACGTACTCATTCACTCCAGGATGCATCTTTGAATAGCGTTGACCTGCAGGGCCCACGGCCATCTGTGGCCCTTCTCCGTCCCCCTAGCAGAGAGAGAAAAACCCCAGCTGCTCTTTTGGCTGCGGCAGAGCTCACCAGGAGGAGTATTTAAAAATCCCTAATCTATCACTCTGCCCAGCCAGCCCTGTCTCCGCTGGCTGGCTTTGAACCTACAACGATTTGCACTGTCCATTCCACAAGAGAGACATCGTTACTGCTTAGTTAATCTATCATACAGCGAGGGAGGGATATAAAGAGAGGGGGAGCGAAAGTCATTGGGATCATCCATAATGATTTGGAGATTCGCCTGGATCATATGTAAACGACCCTTGTGGTATTGAATGCCAACAAAGATTTCCCCTACTGCGTTGCCATAGAATTTTTCGTCACTTTTATTATGATTTCATTTTTTGGCAGATTACCCCAATGTCATTGGATCAATTGCATCCTGCTGTATATTGTAAACCCGCTCGGCATGGCAAAATAGGCCTGAGAGGTATTCGTACACCATAGGATAAGTAATAACTATTGAATATGTCGATGCTTAATGTGGTTTTACTGAACAGAGGAGGATCTTAAATACAAAAGGAGTTTCTTTTTATTGGCTATTTAGATGAAAGACTAAATGCGTGTTTACAAGGCAGTGATACTAAAGAAATTACCTCCATTTTTTGTTGTCATATATTGAGGCAGCACTGTTTGTCAGTAATGTCCAGAAGAAGCTCATTCAAAGTTTCTTCACTGCAGTATTCTAAATGGTGCTTTAAACCACTGACCTGAAGGCAATTTTGTTATCAACCCTGCACAGCTACAACTGCTTGTCCAAGGTAACAAAGCATTTTTTTTACATCATTGCACTGAGACACTCTACATTTCCTCCATTGGTTTGATTTAAACACAGGCAGCCTTTGGCATGCTGGTTCAGGTTCCCTGGTGAGCTTAGCTCTGCAGGGGCAAGCGGACTTTGTTTCACCCATCTGACATGTTCTGGGCTATTTCTTTCCAAAGAATGATTGTGATTCCCAACCACATTTCAGAAAATCAATGAGATCTGCCCGGGGGGAAAAGGGGTAAGAGAACACGGTAGGAATACATCAATCATTCCCGCTCAACCATTATGATGCAACACAACGTGCAGAGTCAAAAACATAGGAATGCATCAACAAGATCTATCTTGGCTGCACCTCAATTCTTATAAATTATAAATTAATATTGCTATCTTAGCTTGGGAGTGACCCTGTTGACATTATGAAGAGCATAATGCTGAAGCCATGTAAGGAGAGATGAGGAATTATCACTGCAAGCAGACAATATACATAGTCATTTTTAAAGCAATAGTTCCAGCATTTGAAAAAGGCTCCAGTCCATATATGAACACATTTTCAAAACTATTTTATATTATGTTCTATTCACAAATGGCCTCATACTTTGTTAAACCTTTTTATCCTTCACCTAGATTTAATTCAATGCCTTTGAGCATTTAATGCTATAAAATGACAGTGCAATGATAATGCCATATTTTAAAAATAAAACATATTTTTTGTGTTTAGATGCATGCCTGCTGACATGCTGAATTAGTTAAAAAAAACAACATTTGTAATAAAAATCTTCCATCTGCCCCCATGCACTCTTGCAATCTTCCTTTAAATTACAATCTCATTGACACTACTTGCCTTTGTTGCTTTTTAACTTGCTCTTGTGCATCTTCAAAAGGCAAAGCCTGGTTGATCGGTGGTCATGCAAGAAATCTATTTCAGCAGGTAAACAGAATTTGAATGAAATTGAGTGTTTTTGAGGACTCTGGATTTAGGTTTAACATCGGAAAGTGTCCATTAATCCCATCACTCTGTGGAAATTGGAGACTTCTTATTAAACACCTGTTTGATCAGTATTAGGTGGATTCAGTATCAGCCTGGCAGTAGCTCTTGCAAAGCACAATGAATCACCCCATTATGAATGCATTATGGAGACGAAGAGCGCTCGGCCGGGTTATAGAGCCGCTGTCTCTGTAATTAGGCCAACTTCAAGCTTAGTGTTTGTATTCAATAGGGGCACATTTATCTTCATAATCCTATGCATTTTTTTAATAGAAAAGTTTGATTGCGATGTCGAAACATTGATAATAACGTATCTACTGTAAATGTATATATAATGTAGGTTTTTTTCTTATCAGGTAGAAAAACAAATATGGTTCAGGGGTTAATTTACTGTGTTAGTTACAGCAAAGATAGCAAGCTCATGTTAATAAGCTTCGAGTCAAAACAAATATGTGTGCAGAGCGCTGTAGCGTCTAAGAATAGATTTCACAAATTTAACTGTGGAATTTGAAAAGGCTCATGGGAGTGTAGTAAAGTGTGAAACAAATGTAACAACATATTTAGTACTTTCAACAAGTATTTCTGTGCATCCAGTGATCAGTTACACAAGATCAGACGTTCAATGTAACTGCTTTTCTGTATCCACAGCTGAGTGAAATCATTCTACACATTTGATCAGTAATTCATTGTATTGTATTGAAACCTGTAACAACATTACATTACATGTTACTTGTTAGACGCTTTTATCCAAAGCGACTTACATACTCAATACTGTGGACAATCCCCACTGGAGCAATTTGGGGTGAAGTGTCTTGCCCAGGGACAGAACGACATGCTGACTGCAGTGGGGTTTGAACCTGTGACCCCCTGATCCCAACACCAACGCTCTATCCACTGTGCCACACGCCTCCCGTGTGGGTTTCCAACATCTAGCAATGACAAACCAGACTGGTTCCCATTTAAAATCACCCTCCCCATGTGGCCCTTGCCATGTTGTGTACAGTATAGAGTCATTACGAACGCAGCAAATGTGTAAACAGGCGAGAGCTGGTAATTGTGAGTGATTCCCAAAAGCTCCTTTGTGCTTTATTTTCAGCATCAGTGCATTATTTCCTAATTATCCTGGTGTAACTTAGTGTAGTATTTGGACAGGCGTTTGTCTCCAGGCACTAGCATTGCAGTCAGTGTTTTCTCTTTGTGTGTGTACCTGCCGGCGAGGCCTCGCTAGAGATCTGGCAGCGAGCGTGCACATATGTGGTGAGTCATCCTCGCGCTGTGGCTCTGATGACAGGCCGCTGCACGTGCTCCAGCACATGGTGGGCTACACATGACTACAGGCGGTAGGGCGACTCTGTGATCTTTAATCATTTAGTCAGTGTCGCCCCCCCCCCATGTTTACAGGCTTTTCTTCTCTTAAGATCAGAACCTAGGGCGTAATGAACTTCCTTGTGTTTGATACTTCCATTTGACTCATGATATTTCCATTTAGTGAGACTTTAACTTCACTGTATTTCCGAGGAAAATAGACTCCACTACATTCATTTGGCGGACGTAGTGTTACACTTTGCAGCATAAGGTTTTAAGGCCAGCACGGTGGTTCGGTGGTTAGTGCTGTCGCTTCGCATCAAGAAAGACCCGCGGCCTTCCTCTGTGGAGTTTATATGTTCTCCTCGTGCGAGTGTTTCCTCCGGCTGCTCTGTTTAACTCCTGCAGTGCAAAGACATGAAGGTTAGGTGTCTTGGAGACTCTAAATAGCCCGTAGGCGTGCATGTGAATGGGTTTTTTCCGTTTATAAGAGTGCGTGCTGCACAGACTGGCAGCCTGTCCAACGTTTACCCAGCCTCTCGCCCACTGCATGCTGGGATATGCTCCAGACCTTTTGTGGCTGTATACGAGATTAATCTAAATAGAGCACGGATGGATGTATGGATTCAGTGTTAGGACAGACGTGCAGTAGGTGTCATGTGCAATACATCACAACATATCAAAGTCAGAATTTTAAAGGAAAATGTAGATGCTAGAATCATGCAAGTGCTTCATTTAGAAATAAGAGAAAGATATTAATATAGATGCAGAACTTACAGATGATAAATGTGTGATGATGCATTGTTTAAGAAGCTAACAACACATAGTTAATAAAACTTGTTAAGCCAGCTGCAGCATTGCTCTGACAGGTTGAAGCTGTGATGCAAAGCTCATATAAGGTGTGAATGTTTCCCAGAGGTGTCTTTAAGGGTGCAGAAACCAATTTGCAAGTAAAATGCAACAAACAAAGCATACTCTACAATAAGTGCCTATAAGTTTGACAATTGACTAAGTTGTTCACTGTTTCCATACTTTCTTTGAATGTTTAATGCTATTCATTGAATAATACTTCATTATATTTAGCTTTCTGTATAATCTTACAAAGAGCACAGCATTGATGTAGGTTAACTTTGTAATGTGACACATTCAAATGTTTCCTGCCTCAAAGTATTTGCACCAATGGTGTTAATGCCTCCTTAATTTCTAACTGATTTTGATTCAAAGAGACATAGCCTCCTTGCCGCCCCTTAGAAAGCTTTGCACACAAAAAAAACATCAATGCATAAGTCAAAACCGCTCTAAAAACAATTCAGTTTTCTTGCTTTCCTCTGAGTTAGACTACTCTAATCAATAGGCCACCAGTGTTTGATGTCTAGGTCTTTGGCAGGCACTGCTGTAGAGTCAACATAAATAAAACGAAAATCTAAAATAGCCTTTGCAGAATATTCAGCACATGAAAATGCGCAGAGACAAAATCAAAGGCCGTGTTTAAAAAGCTCAATGATATTGTTCTGTGAGCGTTTTGCTGGCCTCTTGTATAGGTCATGTGCTGCAACCTATTGCAGCAGAAAAAGGGATATCTGTAGTGAGAAAGCAAGAAATGAATTTAGTAACCAGGCTGCTTTGTGCAATATAGCACAGCAGCATGTTCTACATAAAAACAGCAAAAAACATATCTCAAAGGGTTTGGTATTTTTAGCGAATATGTAGCCGGGGATACATCAGTGGAAATGACCTCAACACAGCCTACCTGTTTTCAGGAAAAATATTTTTACCCACAACCACACAATATGTAACAAAGTTAAAAATAGTTGTATTCGTACACTGTTTCCTTACATGTATGAAATCTGACATCATGAGAGCTGAATAACATGAAAAACCTAATAAGATTAAAAACCATGGCTTTTGCATCAGGATCATGAATTAACTACAAAGTGCAGTTACATATGCATGCATTATTATTATCCATAAATCCTGCTGTTTCCCACCACTCACACCACGCATGCTGTACTGTCGTCACACTGTAAGCACCTATAACACTCTTCTTATGTCATGTTGCGTAATGCCACAGCAGCATGCGTCAATATAAATGTGACTTTCTCACACATAAACACGGCACATGTGAACAAGATGGACGGGGAGTGGCGGGGGCATATTACAGTACATCTCATTATCTGTTTTTTTAAATTGCATTATCTTTTTAAAATTCAGAGCATTAGCATTTCATTAGCATTAAAGCTGTGCTGGCAATGTTGACTGCGATGAAGGAAAGGATCGGTTTGCTTGCCAGATTTTGGGAACATTACGGTGTCATGTTGGTTTGCATAGTCATTGGCAAGCTAGGACGGTATGATCATGAGATGTTTTATGCAGATCGTCTCCAATTTTATATTTGCATGTCGTGGGTTCAACAGTGCACATGTTGTTGATGCACAGGGAATCACAAAAACCAAGACAACCTTTTTTACATTTTCAGTGCCAAGTTTTTAATTAGGAATTGCATTTAAGTTTGTTATGTAAGCCACGAACATCATCGCAAGGGCACATTAAAAATACATTTTATGTTTGCCATGAGTAGACCTTGATCTGTTAAATTACTTTCTATTCAAGCCTTTGATGGATAGCTCAGTTCTCAAAGGTACAGTAGGTTGCAAATATAACCTCTCTGCTAGGAGAGTAGTTAGTGCCTGTTTTTATTTTTCCATTAAAATATCTTCCACCTGTTTTAGTGATGCATCACAACTTAATATTTATGCGCATGTTTTACAAAAAATCTAAGTCTGGAGTTTTTTTAAAGAAAATGTCATGTTTAATGTACATTTGTGTAGTTTTTGTTTACATAACTTTAAGGTTTAATCGATATAAGAAACTCTGATCTGTCAAGTGGAATCAATGACGGTATATGGGTGTGACAAGCCACATGTGGACAACTATTCCTAAAATATGATAATAACTAGGATAGCCATAGCACCCCCTAAGCACCCCCAAGAAATGTGTCTTTCTTTTTTTTTTATGAGTGAAATTCATAATTTGAAAAATGATTGATTCGAAAATAATATGCTACAGTACAAGTACTTTTGGGTCTCTGTGGCCGTTTCTCAATGTCGAGTATACCTGCTGCAGAGCCACTATTTCAAGTATACTACGTCATCGAGTGGCGCCCAATGCTGGGCATTTAACATGCATTTAAACAGTCCTTCGGCGCCACTGGATGACATAGTATACTTGAAATAGAGGCTCTGCGGCAGGTATACTCGACATTGACAAACGGCCTGAGTTTCATTCAAGCTCTGCTCTGTGGGTGTTTCTCAATGTCAAGGAAGGATCCTTCAGAGCCACTATTTCAAGGATGCTACATCATCGAATCCCGCCGAAGGACTGTTCCAATGTACAGGATCCTTGGAATTCTACCAAGGACTGAGTCCTTTGTTGCGGGAAATTTCGAGGATGCACATGTGTATCCTCGGCGATCTTAAAAGCCCCACAATGCTTTGCGCACGGACCAATTCCCAAAATCTTTGGCGGAAAATGGCTGAATCCAGGCAGTACACATTTAAATGTAAGTATGTTCAGTGGCGTAGTAAATGTGCACATGACTTGGGTTAAAAGTCTATAGTCCGTTTGAGTTTTGCCCGTGTGAACGCAAACCGAACCTTCTGAAAAATGAAACAATGTAACAAACGCACCAGAGAAGCGGACTATTAGGTTAGAATGAGACCTTAGAGCGTTTTGCACCTAAATAAATAATTTAAATGAACCTTGTTTTGACTTTGCCTCTTTTGTTGATATTTGTGGTTTATGCTACAATGTACACCAATATGTGTAAAAAAGGTTTGCAGACATCGAGTATGATATGAATACACATTGTATTATTGATTGGTGATGGTGATTTTATGATTTTCTTATGGCTGCTTATCCTCCAGGACTTTTTCAAGGCTGCAAACAGAAGGAGAACGTTTCATGTTAGTTTAGTGGTTCTGTCCTGGAGAGAGGATCATTTTACAAAATACAGTTACTCAAGTACATCTTCGATCTTCGCAAATCAGTTATTAGTCTTCAAACAAATCACGCTCAATTTAAGGCGGGGCCTCTCATATGACGCACACTTGCTAGCCTGTTCCATTCTTCGTTCTCCGAATGCCAGGAAGGATTCTTGCCTAGCCTCTGAAGGACCTGACTCGGAAGACATGTCCTACCAAGGAAGCGTCCTCGACATTGAGAAACACCCTGTGTGTGTGGGACTCTCTCAGTGTTTAGATAATTAACTGTGGTCTAAGTTATCTCAGTGGGTCTCAAACGGTTTGGTCACGATTAATGTAAATAAGTAGGCTATTTCCGAGGCACACGTTTATATGATCATTATAGGTATAAAAAAATAAGAGAATAAAAGAAACACAGGTATGAAATACTATATGACAGTAAAACAAGAATACAGTTTAAAAGGGGAGTGATTTGTAAAATATCCAAAAAGAAAAAGTAAATCTGTTTACAGTTCTGTTTCATATGGGTGTTGAGAGATGTATCCATAGATCTCTTAATTTTGCTCTCAAAGTGCACCAGATTGATGCTTTTAACTTCAATATTAAAACAAAAATCTTCCCGGGGGAGCATGCCCCCGGACCACCCTAGAGGAGGTTAGGTCCACCCCCCACTTAAAAAAATGTGCACTTTACCCCTGCTTAACCTATATGCCGTGAGCTGATTATCGAGCCTTCATTGTAAAGTCGCGGGTACACTGTGTATGTGCGTGTTGGGATTGTTGCAGTAGAAAATTCCAGTGTAGCCCGGTACCTTAATGGGAAACCCTACATGTTTGAGCACCCTCTATGAAACGTCAAGCTACCCCACAGCACCCCCAAAAGAAAATCTCTGGCTCCGCCATTGGTCAGTTACCCTATTATAGACAACTACAGGCCATATAGCCTTTAAATTGTCTTTTGATATAAATGGATAAGTCGTTGCTTCTGGAGAAAAAAGGGTCAACTTTGCACAAAATGATGTAATAAGCAGATTATAGCAGAACAATTATTTTGCTTTTTGGGGGAAAATGTTACATTCATATTTGTTTACAAGCTTATCAGTATGTCATTGTTCTATCCGTTCTCTCTCATGTTCATTGAATGTAAAGACAATTAGAATTAATGAGTCTGGACCTACGTACATTTAGTTTGTAGGGATTTAAATAATTTCTGATTTAGCTGTACTTTTTTGTTAAAAAGCAGCAACCTTGTCTGAACTCGGAAATATATCATTTTAAGTTTATTCTTGGACTTTCAAAACTCTATTATTCCAGAAGTCAGTCTAACTTCTTACCATCTCTTAAAAAAAATTAAACCCCATCTTCAATCCCATTGTTGCTTCTTTAAACTCCTGTTTCTGTCTTCATTGCCATGACACAGGGGATACTATTATTCTGAGGATTAAAAAACAGCGGGTGGTTGAGCTATTCTAACAACAGTATGGCTTTTTTACGTAGAGGAAACTAAACCAGCTTTCTCTTTAAACACACAGTTCTCCCTGTTTCCCTCAAGCCATTTTCTATACCTTTTTGTTACCAGTATAAGTCCACTGAGCAGGCCTTCTTCAGCAGCAGCCTCTTTAACGTTATACAATCATGAATACAGAGGTTTAAATGCACACTCTTTAACTGTTGAGGGTTTGTGGAAGGTAGAATAATCCGTGACTAGTACCATAATCAGGTCATATTTTCACTTTATCCAATACCTTATGAATACAAACTTGGAAAAACCAATGCCTTTAGCTTTTGATAGTAAACAAAGCCTGCTAACAAAATTAAGATGGTGAATGTGGTAAACATAATACTTGCTTAACAGGTGTTTGAAAGCACTATCATTGTGAACATGCTTACATAGTGAAGTTAGAATTGTTTGAATGCACAAATCAGAATTACTAGTAAGTCTTGTCGTTTCAATAGACTCAACAATGCACTGATATGGTTTCTTTGCATTTTTCTGACCACATTTTTAAAAAACGTTAACTTTTATCCTCACTTTTCCTCAGGCTCCAGGAAGTTGGCATATTTGTGTTTTTCAGGAAACATCTTTTCAGCTATTAAATGGCTTGCTATGAAAGTTGGTAAAGATATTCATCGTATCCAGAGGATGAATTCTGAGAAGTGAATTGATCCCTTGCTTAGATACTGTATAATTCAATATTATTTCTATGGATTAGAGCAAAGATTGCCACAAAGCCGTGGTTCACAGATGAAAAAGACCTAATGACTTTGGTGACCCCTTAACTTTCACCAAGCAGGACTTTTTTTTGTGGTTTTGTATATGTCAAACTACATTGCTGGCCGATTAAATTCTTGTTTAAGATAAATAATTTTCACTAAAGCAACTGCAAAAAACTCTTCTGAATTTTCCTGTTTTCCTGTTAGTTTTTACCAGCCCTTGAAACCAGCCTCCTGTGCCTGTGAAACAGCCTGTGTGGCTTGTGCAAATGAATATATTGATGTTTTCCTCTCATCAATAATGACTCGTGAGACAAAGGTGTGAGAACGTGGTCTTCAATAAAGTACATCCTGGTCATTTCAAGCTGAGCAGAGATTAAACCTAGCCTGTTGCTATGACTACTGTCAGGATGAATTCCTGTCGTGGATCAGGGCTTTCCGGACTCATCTGCAGACAGACAGGCAGAAAGGTTGAACTCTAATTTCCCCTAGCATGTTTGTAGGGACTGAATGCAAAAATAACACCAACCCTAGTGGTCCATATGGCTAGTTCTGGGAGGACCAGCTGCTCAGGGCTTTCAACGCCATTATCTTTATTTCACACTCCCAGTGAGATATTTTAATTTCTGATGGGGGACCGCTGGTGTGAAGCAAAGGAGGACAACGAGTGGGAAGGGGGAACCACATGAGTTCATTTTGATTAAAAAAATATGGTATTTTAGTCATTAAAAAAATCTAACACATCACATTCCTGAACATGCCTATTTCTGATCTTTACACCCGTTAACAAGCCTCTGGTTTAAACACATGAACAATTCTTTATCAAACACACATAACAAAAGAGCCTAACCCTTGCAGTTATCCATGCACGCTTCGGTGACACATTTTGTGTATACTAAAGCCCTCTTTGGGCTGCATTAGTAATACCATGGGAGGCTGTAATTTGATTTCGCTATGCAAATTGGATATTTCAGGCAGCCATCCAGGCAGTAAAATCATTTAGAAGGAACTTTGGCAATTCAAGAACATGGCCATGCAATGTGTAGCACCCAGCATACTTCAACGTTTAGGAAAACCGGAATAAATCTCTCTTTAACGGGGTTTATATGAAAGTGATGTTAGTGTA
Organism: Dissostichus eleginoides; assembly: GCA_031216635.1. NCBI lineage: Eukaryota > Metazoa > Chordata > Actinopteri > Perciformes > Nototheniidae > Dissostichus > Dissostichus eleginoides. Next base: position 11,364,338 of record CM062273.1, on the reverse strand, counting down.
ACTCATCACTTGGAATATGTCCCATGGAATTTCGACATTTAACCAGGGTGCAAGTATAATTGTGTGAAAAACTTGATGGCGTTCCAGTAAGGGATTAAAATGGCTCCAGATAGTCCAAATTAACTCAAAGACTCCTGCTGAGTTTGTAATTCTGTTGGAAATTTGACCCGAGTAGCCAAAGAAAGTCTGATAACTTTGTTCTGAATTAGATGAAACGCAAAGGAAAATGGATTTGCTCACAGTTTCAGACTCACTTTCGCATTAGTGGTCTCCAGCAGATGAACCAATTCATGCTGGGGGCCAGTCCAACTTGAAACTATAGTCTTAGGGTAAAGTACATACTCCACGTTATATTCAACCTCTAGCAAACTCTGCACAGCCTGGAGGACGAGTTATGCTGAGACAAAGAAAGGAGCATCCCATCTTTTGCTTGTAAGGACTCTGTATAATTCAAAAACATGCTGAGTCTGAAAGCCTGATTACTTTAAAGTATATACTCCCCAAATGTATTTCAATGAATTATAAGAAATATTAACTGTGCTAGCAGCATGACTGAAATGATTGCAACATTGGTTGGTTGGTCTTTCCACCTCTGTGCCTTCTGCCATATTGGATTTCCCCAAAGAAAGCAAAAGTTGGTACAAAGTACAAAAAAATACCTAATCACTTATGTGACCCCTTAAATTTCATCAAGTAGGACTTTTTTTGTGGTTTTGTTTGTCAAACTCTCTGCAAAACGAATCACATTTCAATTAGACTTGGTTGTAGTTTGTGTTTACTGCTAATCAGCCAATGTCACCATTTGCCGTAATAGTGGTCATTGTATAATCATGGTGCTATAAGCATAAAGCTCCAACCTTCTGATAGTGGCTGTCGACTCTAGTCTAGTGTATTTTGGCTAATTTCTTGGTCTAGATTTTATTTATTTTAAGTGTCTCCAAAAGGCAGTGGGTCAATACAGCAGGGAACCTCAACTAATCTTAAACATTCAGTAAAGTCTAACTGGTCTGTTTGCATGCCTTTGGACTCTAGTTCAAATTCCTTCTCACTACATTTTTTGATAAATTCCCTGATGGCTGTGAGAAACTAATTTTAGAACTCAAAATGTTGAGTCGCACATTACGTTTCACATTTAGGATCACAAGAGAAAAGTATTAACAATTTACTTTATGTACAACCAATCTGTTTGATTTGTTTTCTATGTTTTCCATAAAAAAAAGGGCGACTGTGGCTGCGAGGGAGTGCGGTCGTCTTTCAACCAGAAGGTTGTGGGTTCGATCCCATGCAGTCAACATGTCGATGTATCCTTGGGCAAGATACTTAACCCTGAGTTGCTCCCGATGGCCAACGGTGTGTGAATGTTAGGTCCTAGAGTAAGTTACACTGCTCTGTATGAATGGGTGTGAATGGGTGAATGACATGTAGTATGTAAAGCGCTTTGAGGGGTCTTAAATACTGGATAAAGCGCTATATAAGTACAGTCCAGTCCATTACATTTATATTTTCCATTTTAAAGACAAAGTGATCAAGCAATTTATTCAAAAACTATTTAAAGTTTAATTTTCAATGACCACAACCAATAAAACCATTTACTTTAAAACAAAGGCAACCCACATTTAAGACCAGAAAAGTTGATAGCTGGAATCAGCCTTTATTGGTACAATGTGGCTATTATGAAACTTATCATATTTAAAGTGGTTCCATTATGTCGTAATCAAACCGGTTGACATTTATGTAATGTCAACCTGATACAATAAAGCAATAAATGACTGAGATAAACAACTGTGATTTATTTATTTATTTTCTATGTTTTCCATAAAAAAAAAACAAAAGACATCATAGCGGGATGAAAGGTCATCTCTTGTCGTAATCTGAATGTGTTTCCTAATTATTTAAACTGCAGAACAATCCTATGCTAATGTTTAATTCAAATGTATGAAAAGGAAATTGCTGCGTTTAATAGCCCAATTAATCAATCTGGTGTGGAGGGGCTCTGGGGACCTTTCTAACGCACAGTGGGAGCTATAGGACACTGCTCTGTGGGCTGAGTGAGACGTTGATTCATCGCCATCGACCTTCACATCCGTTTGGATTTATAAGCCTTTGATGTTGAAATATGAATGACCCCGTAGAACTGTGAACGGCACCTTTCAGTCTGCATATGTATTATTTGAAGGCATGTAGATTGAATTTAGAGTATTTGATTGAACATATATTTCATTAGTCGGTAAGTAAACCCATAGAAAACTCATGCATTGTGTTTACATGAATGCATTGCTTGTAGTCTGGTTAATACTCAGGAGGAAATGTACATACTTCTTGTCCCCCTCCATGCAGTGGATGCTAATAACACCATTACAGAGTGTACAGATCTGCCTATCCATCCTGAACCCATATTCCCCCTCCTACTAATGGACTGTCACATGAAAACACACAAAGAACCTTTCACATCTTTTATTACTGGCAGGTTTTTGCTCTCCGGTGGGAAATGTTGTTTTGCTGTCAACCCATCCCTCTTCCCCGGGCTTATATTTGTGGAGACAGCTCCTAATTAAACACAGCAGCCAATGACACATATCAAAATAATGCATGGGAAGAACTGGCTGAAATAGAGAAAGTTGCAGCTAAATCTTTCATTTCAGCTTGTGATGTGGACAGAATGAGGCAAGGGTAGCTCGGCACCCGGAAATGACAAAGCTGTATATCCACAGCTGCATGGATAAATCACTCCAATAGATGTGCATCCTATTCTACAGACATGTAGCTCCTATTTGTTTTCTACGGCGAGATTTAATGAATTTATTATAAGAAAAAACTCTATGTGGACGCATTGATTAACCACACACTGGCCTGCCATCAAAATTGGATTTATTCATACTAGGTTTTCCAGATATATCTCACTAGAGGCTTGTCGATGAAGCTTAACATTTTTTCATGTTTGTTTTTCTCATCAGCCGCAAAACATAAACCCTCTAGCATCTCTACTACAGAAGTAAATACATCTTTATGTATAAATCAGAGATCCACAGTGGATCTTTGCAAAAGCACTTAACTCGGTTAGAAAAATTTGTACCCAAGGGTATGAGCAAATATGAGCATTAAAAAATGGGCGAGGACAACATTTGGAGGACTTCCTAATATGATATTTAATCAATTTGGTTCAATCAAGAACTGATTCCTAATTCAGGAGGTCTAATTGGAACAGAGGCTGGGGTAGCTGACGCAGAATAAAAATGATTATGTAGGACAAACTTCCAGGCTCAGGGCCATATCCAAATACCAAAGTGTAATATTGCATTAGTTGTTGGAAAAACAAAGGAACATTTATGTAGACACGCACGCACACACACACACACGCGCACGCACACACACACACTGCAAATTCTCAAAGTGAAATTTAGCTAACAAGCATTATTTGTGCTATTTAGTCATGACCGCTAACGTTTTAGTGGTAACAATTGTTCTCCAATCTGAGGGCAAAAGCCTCACCAAACATCCAGTGATGGGATACCAACTATACAAAGGTATTAAGATAAGATAAGATAAGATAAGATAGATGGACCTTTAGTACTCCCCGTGGGGACATTCAGTAGTTTAACAGCAACAGGGTAAGGATGAAAAGCAGGACAGCACAGATTCACACAGATTAATACAATTAAAGATAACATCAATGATAGAAATTAAAAATGTTAAAATAACTATGAAATAAGAAATTAACTCAAATGAACATATACATATTGGGTCATATATACACATTAGATATATTTACATGTGTATTATGTAGCATTACAATTATGTTCTCTCTGCCTCAGATGCACTGCAAACCTCTCCTAGCACCAATATTCAAGGTTTATGCAAAGTCAAAATGCTGCTAAATTGCCGGAGCAAAGTCATGTTGCTTAGGTAGAGATTCAATAGAAAACATAACAGAATTTAACCAGAAATCTGAATCATTCCTAATGTTAACCTCACTTTGCTGTCCCGATTCACAGTTTCCTTCCAGAATAAAAAGGGTTACACTCTTGCTTGGAGAGAACAATGAGAGGCTATGCAAATCATTCAGCTGATATTTGAGTTTGAATAATGCATTTTATAATCAAAATTGGAACGTGAATACTGGTGGGACATATTGTATATATTATTATGACTGATGGAGTTTGCCCACAGCAGTCTCAAAGTTCATCAACTGCGCTGCGTTCACTAACTAAGTGGCCTGCAGTGCCACACAGCTGCCACGCTTTCCATTGGCTCCACCTTGATTAATGCAGTGTTCTGTGGCAACATTAATGACACTGTAAAGGTTTTGTTTTGATTACAGTAAATATGCACACACACGCGTCTACCTTAGAGCTAGTGATAATGTATTCATGCATATTAATTTGGTTTCCTCACTCCAAAGTATTTTCTATCTTGCCTTAAAACATATACATTATACACAGAATAATTATACAAACATATTTCACAATGATTAATCAGATCCTAAAGCTTCTGTTTGGGTCAGTGAAGGACACGTCTGAAATGAATAACTGAAAGCTAGATATATCTGGTCTTCCTAGACTTGTGTCCTATATACAATGCAAAAGACACCAAGTAGAATAAATACCCAGTTAAATTGTTAAGTTTATAATGTGTTTTTTATTACGCTGGTGTACTGATGTGAATATTTTTAGCTAATGAGAAACATTTATTTTGCATTAATTGTGAATAATTGTTTATTTCTCTAAATTAATTCAACATTTAAGTTCTTTATTTAATATAATGTGTTTTGCTCTTTATGCAGAGTAGATTAACTCTGCAATTACACACCATTTAGATAAGTTAATTATTCTTTGTAAATAGTATTTAAAAAGAAGAGACAAAAGGGAAGAAAGCTGACAGAAATTCTGAGCGGAAGCCTTGAATGTTTGTAGTTCTGTTAAAGTCAGGAGGTAAATGACCCCATGTTTTATAAAAGGGTACTCTAAATGAATATGTATAATGTCTCTGGTCTGCTCGATGCATAATTATGATCTGCATGTTTTGGGCCTGACGGCTGTCATGATAGAACAACTAGCTCAGAGCAACGTCCCAGTTTGTTCCCATTCAAAGAATATTAATGTTAACTACTAGACCACGGCAGCTCATTATAACATTGTAAAAGCAGCACACTGGTTTTACCTCCTAGATTACTTGTGAATGTAAACCATCTTGCGGTAGTATGTTTTTACTACCCAGAAAATAATGTCTTATCAGAATCAGGTTTATTGACAAGTAGGTTGATACATACAAGGTGCTTGCTTTGGTCTATTATAGTGCATAAAGAAACACTGTAAGAGGAATTATATTGTAAAAAAGGAGAAATGTTATAATACTTTAAAAACTATTTAAAAATAGAAATATTCAAAAATCCACACAAAAGTTAGTACAACTCGAATATCAAAAATGACTTTGAAAAAAATAAATATGTGCAGTATGAAGGCACTTGTTCAACTGAGTATTTCCACATTACAAACTCTATAGTCTAATTTAAGTATTGTATTTTCTACTCGACTTCATTTATTTTACATTTATGATGGTGTCTGATTATAGGATAAGCTACCCAACTATGTGTTATGTAATCCAAAGCTTCACCTTTAGGGATAAAAACATGAACCCTTCAATGAATATAATACAATCATTCAATATATATGATTCTAAAATGGGCTAAATTGCAAAAAAGGTTACTTTATCTTTTAGTACTCTATGCATATTATGATGCTGATACTTTTGTACTTTGACCTCAGTAGAGTTTGAAAGCAGAGTATTTTAACATTGTTTTATTGGTACTTTCACTTTAAAGGTCTCCTAATATGCTATTTTTAGGCATATATTATGGGTCTCAGATATAGACAAATATATAAAAAACATGTCTATGATGTGTTTTGCTCAAAATACCAAACAGATCATGCATTTTAGACACCCCTCATATCCCTCTATTCCAGGCCTGTTATGGGGTGTTTCTCAATGTGGAGGATGGCTGCTCCAGAGCCACTATTTCAAGGATGCTACGTCATCGAGTCCCGCCAAAGGACTGTTCCAATGTCCAGGATGCTTGGAATTCTACCGAGGCCGGCGTCCTTCGTTGCTGGAAATTTCGAGGCTGCACATGTGTATCCTCCGCGGTCTTAAAATCCCCACAATGCTTTGCGCACGGACCAATTTCCAAAATCTTTGGCGGAAATCCCGCTCCATTTAAGGTGGGGCCTCGGAAATTATGCAAACCTGCACACCTGTTAGCCTGTTCCACAATTCTTCGTTTTCCGAGGCTAGGAAGGATTCTTGCCTCGCTTCTGAAGGACCTGACTCGGAGGGACATGTCCGACCAAGGAAGCGTCCTCGACATTGAGAGAGAGAGAATGGCTGATCCGGGTCCTTAGCTTGATAAAAAAAAAAGGAGGAGGGGGAGCTTGTGCCTGCTCAGAATTCTATCGCAGATACTCAGCTAATGCTCGCGTGATTAAACGCCATATCATGTTCCAAACTACATCAAGGATTATTTCTGAAACTGTATGGAGCTCAAATGCTTTTTCTCTTGCGGGTTTACCACAAGGTGAGTTCCTTTTTTTATTTCCTGCTTTTTAAACACATACTCTCTCCAGTACAGTTTAGCTCTGAGTGTTAGCGATGCTTGCTAATGTAAACAAAGACCATATTACGTCCAAAACACATCAGGCATTGTTTCTGATAGCATTGTTTCCGATAGTGCTGTGGGTCCACATTTCCGATATTACGTCATATCGTTCGCAAATCTGGATCAGCTCCGTTGTACCCCCGTTTTTAGAGATTTGGGTACGGAGGAAAAGAGAGAGGGTTTTGTTTTCTGACTTTGTGAGTCTCCCGGGTACACATATTTATGTATAGAAGACATCAAAAAGTGCATTTTGCATGATAGGTCCCCTTTATTATTAAAATATCTGAGAACTTTTTTCACTTCTATTCCAGAGTGAAGGAGGGTAGGTAAGGTGATTTTGTGAACTCCTGCAGAGTCATCCATCACCTTGCTGTGTATTCAATGTTAGTGATTTGTTCAGAAAAAAACCCCAAGACTACACATGCTGGCCTTGTTCCTACGTAAATCCTCCACACTGAGAGATATTGAAAAGATGCAGTCCTGCATATCCGGACACATCTCCACCGAGCAACAGAAAAGCCCGGCTCCACACATTATCATTCTGGTATAGGGGGGAAAACATTGTGAATCTATGTGTGTGTGTGTATGTGTGTGTGTGTGTGTTTGTGCCATTATGACAAAATGTGTTCCTGGCAGTGTTGGGTGTAACGCGTTACAAAAGTAACGGAGTTACAGTAATGTATTACTTTTTGCTGTAACGAAGTAATGTAACGCATTACTAATGAAATGTGGGTAATATACTACCTGTTACAATGCTCAGTAAGTAACGCAGTTACAAGTTACAACACATTTTAACCCGAAATTAAATGGTGTTTGGTTTTTTAAGAATTTACCAACATCGCGAGACATTCCGACACCAGAGAAAAATTGTGCGGGTAGATTAGTAAGCCTGGTGTTTACCCTTCAACCGGCCCGGTTCTACGGGGGAGCATAGGCATGGATTGCACCCCCAGTTGAATGTTATGCACCCTCTATTCAAAAAAGAGAATGGAGCAAAAAATACAAACAGCAAATTGTGTCAGGTGCGCGTGACCTGCTCCGCTGCGCGTGCATCATTTCCAAAGTGCTTCCACAGCAGTGACACCATACTTGCCAACCCTCCCAATTTTCGCGGAAAACTCCCGATTTCATTGCCCTCTCCCGGTTTCCTCCCGGGGTCATATTTCTCCCGATTTCTGACAAAATCAGATTTACTCCCGACAGTTTTTGGACTTTAATACAGCTACACCATTGTTTGGTTTCCATGGTAGCGCGTCTCTTTAGCAGCGCGCGCAACTGAAAGTCTGAGAGGGTGTTCAGCATGGTGAGGAAGATAATCACAGAAAACTGAACAAGAATCGACAACTCTACCCTCTGCTCACTCCTTTCCTGTAAAATACAGGTCCAGCCCACACATATGCTCCATCAAGGATGGTGCTACAGGCCGCAAGGCATTGCACTTACAACTACAGCTCCGGCGATCCACTAGCCCCCCCCCCCCCTCCCCCCACCGCGTTGGTTTTGAAATGCTCCCGACTTCTGAGGTCTCAAGGTTGGCAAGTATGAGTGACACACATCTGTGGATAATCATTTATACGGAAATGGTTAAAGCAACCATCACTAAACGCCAGCAACACTGCATCTACTGCAGACAATAGCAACAGGTCAGATGGGGACGTTGCGTTACCCGCCGTCGTGGACACTAGCTTATTCCCGCCTGACTCGCTGCCCTCGCCCCCGGAGCAGCAGCAGCAGTCTTCGTCGCCCGAAACACCGCCGCCCCTCATCGGCCCGCAGGTGCCAGGATACCACGGCAAAACAGAGCCTGCCCAGGTATATCTAAACAAGTCCGTACAGTGGGGTAAGGCGGTCATTTTGCAGGTCGTGGTATAAAAATAGACAATGGCTAGAATATTCATGTGAAAATAGTGCCTTTTGCTCAAGTGTACAAACCATATTTCTAGGAAATAATGACCACTTTTCAGAAAACGATTCAGACCTAAAGAAAGACTCATTATTCTTCTCTGATTCCTGTCCAGACATTTTTCATTTGCATGTTATGCATTAAACTGAACCCTGATGGTGAGATAAGTAAAGTATTCAAGTTTACGGCAAGTTACAAATGAATGTATCGTCAAAGATCGGGCCTTTTCATTTCGATCGTTTAGGGCCTGATCATTCTTGCGTTACGATTATTCTTGTTTTTTTGCCACAAAAAACACATACATTTGTCAACACACAATTTTCAAGCTTCACTTTTTGTTGCACTTATTCCTTCACATTCATAATCCTTAAAGACTTCTAACCATCTGGAGGAGAAAATATGAATTCTATCTAACAATAAAACTAAAATATATATAGCTTTTAATATATCTCCCAAGTTGTGCCTATTTTTGTGAACCAAATATAGATGGGCAAAACAAAGTCATGGGATATCTTTCTCACTTTTCACAACCAATATTAAAAAAACAGTTCTGGTTTATTTTGATGTTAATTACCAATATGTAATATGTCCATGCCAAGGGCGCCGGAAGCAGGGGGGCCAGGGGGCCATTGGCCCCCCCACTTTACAGCCCTGCCCCACATTTTCGCAGCAGCGGATGCCGCGGAACACTGTACACATCCCGTTTCAATAATTCCCCTCTACTCTAAAGTCGCATCTAAAAAGAACGCGATCTGATCTAGCTGTATATGTTGTTATTTTTGATTGTTATATTCAATCTCATTAGCTACAGGCATTTTTGAAGCTTGTAAAGGGAAGATGACAGCTCTCACTCGCCACTCTGCTCTTCCACAGCGCCGCTTCCCCTCCCTCCGCTGAAATTATGAATGTAAGGCGTATAGTAATCATAGATAACAAGGCAGGGTCCGTTACAGTTTGTTTTAATCTGATTTCAAATAAACAAAGTCTTGGCTTTTAGAATATTAAACTTGTTTCGGCAAATTCAGATGATAAATACAACTTTGAAGCTTGTAACGGCATAATTACAAGCGGAGAACGGAGTAACTTGACGTCACAGCAGGCATAACAACAGCCGGTGTTTCTCGTGAGTGTTTTCCCCGGAAACAAACACAATACACACAAACACAAAAATACACAAACACACACACGTATACACACACACACACACTCGCAACCCAGACCAGCATTCCAAACGAAAATATGTTCCCTCCGTTACTACTTTGATAATTTGCTCCGCTAATAATCAATCAGATCGATCCAGAGAAGAGGAAACTATAAAGGTCTTTTTCTCAAAATGATGACTCGGTGACAGTCATTATAATGTTATGCTTAATATTTGGAGTACAAAAACAATCCTGATATCATTAGAAAGCTGGGAATCTCCTCTTTCCAACATTGTATACAACTCAAAATGTGTCTTCGGGTCAATGCGACTGATTTCGATGGAGCAGGTGGTCACTTTGCATTAGGTAAAATAAAGCAGGCAGACATAACAGGAAGAATATGTACATTTTAATCCAATCAAATAGGACATTGTCACACCATTCAAATGTATCCATGTACATTACAATAAAAAAAAAAGCTTAGCTTTGTTTATTTGTTACGTTGTTTACGTTATTTGTTACGTTGTTCTGTGTGTGTCAGCCGTTAACCTAGATAGATAAACTTGCAAACATGTCAGAAGAACCGGCGCATAAGAAAACAAAATACAGTCAAACTAAACTGAAATTCAACAACTTGAATGTCACATCCCTGACATCCACAACTCCGGAGCCTGGCCCTTCAACCATAGAACCAGCGCAGCCAGATGAACCCCAAAGCAGCAGCTCTGCGGCCGCAGAGACTGTCAAAACCGCCGCCGCCGGCATCGTTGAACCGAAACAGGCTGGTTCCGACTGCATGGAGGTTTGTTATCGGGACATTGAGACGGGCAAATAAAAGCTTATTTGGGCAAAGATGAAGGTACTTCAATGCAGAATGGTACAAAAACAGAGAGTGGTTAATTCTTTGCAAAACCACTAAACGAGCCTTCTGTGAAATATGCAGATTTGCTGCTGTTAAACGGCTTGTAACTTTCTCTAAATGTGGAGATGACAGCTTTGTAAATACCGGAGTTAATAACTGGAGCTTTTCACAGAGTGTGTTCAAAAAAAGTGCGCTTACTTCAGTCAAACACCAGTCAACATTCAGCTTGTCAAACAAGAGCGTATTGAGCAGGAAAAAAGAAGAGATGGAATGATGGAGCAACTGCGCTGTCATATGTGTGGGCTGGACCTGTATAGTCTAATTTACAGGAAAGGAGTGAGCAGAGGGTAGAGTGGTCCATTCTTGTTCTGTTTTCTGTGACTATCTTCCTCATGCTGAACACCCTCTCAGACTTTCAGTTGCGCGCGCTACTAAAGAGACGCGTTACCATGGAAACCAGGGAGAAATGCGGGATAAATATGACCCCGGGAGGAAATCGGGAGTCTCCTGCGAAAATCGGGAGGGTTGGTAAGTATGTCACATACACACACACTTTTTGGCCCCCCCACTTCTGAAATGAATCCGGCGCCGCTGGTCCATGCAATATACCACGTTAACTTTGTTTACAGAAGCAGGCAGAGGAAATGATGAGAAGCATTCTACCTATCATTGTTAAAGTTGTACCTGCTGTTGAAAACATGTTTTCTTTTGAAATTTCAAATGTTTTTCATCCAGGATAGTTTTTGAAAATTCGAGAAATACCTTCAGTAAGTGTTGTCAGATGACCACCTGGGTTTGTTAAAGATAATAAGGTATTTGATTTTGTAAAATTAAATGATTAGCTCTGTGAGTCCATTGTAATGACATGAGTAGCTCAAACAGGGGCTTTTATAAATCCTCCCATAGTACCAGTGCTGTCAGATGTGTGAATGACAGAGTAATGTTATTGATTAAAAAGGTGTTTTTTGTCTATTTTTTCTGCGGTCAGAGATGAAAAGAGCCTTTCCTCCCTCCAACTGTTTCTCTTTTTATTCCAAACAAACCACTCTCACTCGGTTTAATCGATATTGTGTCACGTCAACCATGTTTAAGTCTCAAAAAGCATTTACGTCAAAAATGTTTCTGATCATTACTTTTAGTGTGTCTGCAACATTTCATGGAATCACTTGTAGAGATGCTCAGTTTGTTGCTGTCTGTTGAGTTGACAGTGTTTGTTGTGTTTTCTGTGTACTGGTAGGACGGTTATCTGACAGGAACCTATTGTCCTTACTAATAACTGTCTCATTATAGCTGAAGCATTTAATCATGAGTGGCAGTTTGTATTTATAGTGTCATACAAATAATTTGTTTAAAGGATACACATATTACATTTGTGTATAGATTAGATAAGATTTACTTTATTTATCTCAAATTAGGAGAAATGGTTTTGTAAGCATGTAAACAAGGCATTGCCCAACATAAACATTAAATACATTCATATCCTCGGTGAAACATGTATATCTTTGGAATACACAATATAGATAATACCCAATGAATAGTATGCTCAATTTCAGGTTCATATTTGAATTTTGTTTAAATGCTATAATGTTCAAAAAGTGCTTTATTTGTTCTCATAGAGGTGCCTGTGCTGCACCTCTTTTCACCCTCTGATTGGAGATATTTTAGCCTTTGCAGACCATTTATGCACAAACACTGCAGGGAAGGGAAATCCCCCCAAAAGCATGATTTTAAAAGCAATCAGGTAATTTGTTTTAGTCTCATTAAAAAGACTGATTTACTATGTGGACATGTCGAGAAATGTTTGCCCTTTTTGGTTTAAAAAAATTAATTGATTGAATACCGTATTACCATATTATATTCCCAAGGCCCATTTATCAGTTTATTAACCTGAACCTGAAATAGTGGAATACGAATAATTCAAACCTGCTTATGACCTTCAGGTTCTAAGCCTTCAAGTCGCTTATTTTCCATATGACATCTGTCTTGCAAAAAACTGTACACGTGTAACATTGAATCTTTTCTCCAAGTTTTGAAATGTGCTCCTGGTACACTTTTAATCGTATAAATAAACATGAGCTTTTCAGGATTTGGTGAAGGCCAATCCTAGCTGATGTGACACACACCTCAACGTACCCCAAAGGATGTATCAACAGAACAGCCCTCTAATGCACGGTTAGTGTCAGTCACTCTTCCACTCGCTTGTAAACATTTCAAGTCACTACTTTTTTTAAAACTGCCAGGTTGAATGAACGGTAAACATAATACATATCCATCACGATGACAGGCCCCCTGCTTTTTTGGGCCCTTTCATTAAGACCTCAGCCTCACAAGTCTATTGATGCCGTGTGACGCAGCTGTAATCTGTTCATTACTCTGTCCGACAGTAGAGACACACGCAACACAATCTAACGTGGGGCAATGCTTTGAAGAATATGGCAGACAGACTCAAATACAAGATGGCTGGCTTTGTAATAAATAAACTGAATGCTATTTAAAAAGAAGTGAAGAAGTGCCCCGACTATCTGGAACAAACTCCCTGAATCCTGCAGGTCCGCTGCAACTCTTACTACTTTCAAATCCAGACTGAAAACGTATCTTTTTGCCGCTGCTTTTGATTGAGCTGTTCATATTTACACTACAGTATGGCTTTTATTCATGTATTTTATACCTGTTGTGTTTATTTTATTATCTTTGCTTTTTAAAATGCCTGTTTTTGAATGCCATTTTATAATGTGTTTCTGCTAATAATCTTAATCTTAAATGTCTTTTATTTTATATTATAAAGCACTTTGAATTGCCGTGTGCTGAATGGTGCTATATACATACACTTGCCTTGCCTTGCCAAGAGAATATGTCTTGTTTTGACTGAGAGTTAGGAAAAAGTAAAGCATGATATTGAAGTTTCTAGCAAAGATACTGTAAAAGGCCACATACTATGAGGACATTGAAACACAAAAACCTACAGGTAAACTATCTTTATGGCTTGAACAGTGATTAAAGCACTTCTTGAAGGTACAGCACATCATACAGACTTTGAGCCTCAGTTCCTCAGATCAGCTTAGGATGATGTGTGAATACAGAATAAGCTTTAAAATATGAAAGGTTAAAATGGTGGAGTGGAGAGGAGCTACTGAAAGAAGGAAATTACTTGTACCGCCATGTGCTTCAAAGAAAAAGAAAAAGGGGAAATGAAAGAAACCATCAAATACCTCTTTTAGGATTAAAACTTAAGTAAAGTCTCTTAGATGAGAAATAAAGAACAATCTTATTATGTTTTTGGTAAGAACATCCATCAGTGAGTTGTTCATTATTCATGACTTCTTAATTGGTTTGATGGATAAAGTTAATGGTGTCATGTCCTAAGGTGACTTACTTTCTAAGGAAAATGGAAGAAATTACGATCAGACATTGCCCTTCATACCCTATCGATACACAATATTTACTTATCTGCCCAACTTTATAGATTTTGAAACGGATAAAGGCTCAGTTAACATATTAAACTCTTTGTATTACCATGAGAGAAACAGATCTTCAGCATTTTCTCAAACAAGTGACGTGGTGATCAAGGCATTTCTACTTTTTTGTATATTTATAAAAACAAGCAAAAGTATATGCCAGAGGGAGTTTCTTTCCTGAAACGGCTCGATAGGACTCCTGTTTTCTTCCATTACGTATTGAAATCAGTATGTAACACTCACACTTAGGCCTGTCACGATAATTCATTTTGTTGGACGATACATTTTCCCGGAAATTATTGCGATAAACGATAATATTGTCGGCACCGTTGTAAGACCATTTTAGACCACTGACATAATGATAATATATAATAATAATTCAAGTTCATCCTTTCAAACAGAACTTTTTATTGAACATCCAACATTGCAAATGAAATGTGAAATAATATTCAAATATATAAATTATATATAATAAATAAAACTAATTAAATTATAACAAATTAATTAAATCACACACAACCAAAACAATCAATTAAATAGACTCAGGCTGGAAAACAGAGCTCTCTCTCATATATATATATATATATATATATGAGAGATAAATAAATATGAGCACACATTGTCTCACAAGCAAAAAAAACCTCCTTAAAATAGCAGTCAAGTGTACAGTCCACTGTCCATACAAAGACCCAGATGCCTCAACAGGCCATATCCAAATCTGTATTACAAAGATTTCGAGCAAGGAACACCAACATGTTTGCATTGTCGGGCGAATGCATCTTTGATTGTAAACTGTCGGGAAGGTGGGGGCTCTCCATCTCCAGCTGCCGTGTTTGCTCCCAGCTGGGAAAACGGAAAGGGCTGGTTGTGTTTCAGGTGCAGTTTAAGGTTGGTCGTATTGCTAGCTTTTGTTGCTACCTTTTTAAAACAAATGCGACACACTGCCCGGCTCATTCAAGTCCCTAGGTTTGCCTCGTTGATTTGGCTTAAATCCAAAATATTCCCACACCGGAGATGTGGTATTAGGTTTTGGAACCAATTCCATTTAACTTCAAATTCCCCTCGAGTAAGTCACACGTTGTCCTCTGCTTGTCTCTATATTATTAATTTGGCTGCTACACTGTTGCACGCGGAGTTTCCTGCCTTGGCTGTGTGTGAGCCCCGCCCCTCACAGCGCGCCGGGCTAAAATTGTGGTCACATCCTTATGTAAACCAGCACGCATGTAAATGGCAATTTATCGAGCTCAGAAAAGTTATCGAGTCCATTTTTATTTATCGTACGATAAGTCAATTTATTAATTATCGCGACAGGCCTACTCACACTTCTATTGTCTCGCGCTCCAACACATTGTATGATAGGCTAAGGGGCGGGACATCTCTAAGAGGTTGACCAATCACAACAGAGCCGGCCAGCTAACCAATCAGAGCAGACTGGGCTCTGGTTTCAGACAGAGGGTGAAAAGAGGTGCTGCAGCACAGGCAGTATGAGACAAATAAAACACAGCGGAGGTACTCAATACAAATATGGACCTGAATATGATCATTAGGTAACACAAGTGTAGGTACACAAATTAACCATCAACTAGTTGTTAATTAACATGCATATTAGCAGTATATTGGCTCTTTATTAGTCATTATAAAACACTTATTAATGCCTTTTTCTGCATGACCATATTCTACAAGTAATAAGCCATTAGTTGAGAGTTTTTCCTCAATAACCCTCTAATTAGTGCTTATTTATTGCAAGTAAGGAAGTTGTACATGAGTTTTGGTCTTAATATGCTCCGCTCAATATGGGCCTAATAAGGCAGTAGTACCACACGAATAGTAATTCTCCCATAATATCACTTAACAAATATGATCTCTTCTTATGTAACAAGACATGAAACTATAAGTGTTAATTGTGTCTAAATAACTCAAAATTAGGTATTTATATCTAAGAACATGTTCCCTATTTTAAAGTCAAGTCTTGTTCATAACCAATAAGCTAGTAGTTTGACTCTAATTAGGTATTTATATTGGGGCTGTCAGTCGATTAAAATATTTAACATGATTGTCCATAGTTAATCGCGATTAATCGCACATTTTTTGTCTGTTCTAAATGTACATTAGAGGGATATTTTTCAAGTTTTGAATACTCTTATCAACATATGAGTGGACAAATATGCTTTATGCAAATGTTTGTTTATTATCATTTGAACAATGACAAATATTCTCATGAATATTAAACACAACAACCTCTGAACATTACAAATATTCGCCTCAATTCAACATGGAACCTCTCTCATACAATACAAAGTGTGTGTGTGTGTGTGTGTGTGTGTGTGTGTGTGTGTGTGTGTGTGTGTGTGTGTGTGTGTGTGTGTGTGTGTGTGTGTGTGTGTGTGTGTGTGTGTGTGTGTGTGTGTGTGTGTGTGTGTGTGTGTGTGTGTGTGTGTGTGGAGACACTGTGATGGATCGTTGGAGCTATGTGCAACTCAAGGCATATGCTCGAACAGGAGCTGCCTGGACGCTGCAATCATGTTGCGCGCACTATCCGTGCTGAGTGTGCTGACTTTTCGTACAATGTCCCACTGTCTGGCTACCTGCATAAAGTCAAGTGCTCGGCGCAGTTGTCGTCAAAATGTCGCTCCTCTGTTTTCATTGAAACAGCTCCTTATATCCGTTAGCGCAGCTAGCTAGCACCAGATGCTAACAACAACAATACATGTAAGGTGTGCGCATTCTCTCTCTCTCGCTCGCTCGCTTTCGCCACACATACACACACCCTCCCGGTCCTCCCGATGGCCAGTCCGGGCCTGCCGGTGAGCGTGGAAGTGTGGTCTGCCGCAAGCGGGCGGCAGGAGTGGGGCTGTCAGCATCAGCTAATCTATATCTACTGTCACTTTTCACATTGAACATGTGCTCTTTTATTAAATAAACTAAACGCTTTCATTTTAAGTTGTGAGTTTAGTGTTTTGGACCCTAAGAAACACTGATGCATTCATCAATAGCAATAATCCACAGCTCCTCTCTCTGCTCCAGAGGATTTAAAAAAAAATATCCCAATGTCAAATTTTACAAATATATAAATGTGCAAATATGAAACATACAGGTCAATATCACCTTGCTATTGGTAGCTGAACTGTCAATACCCCAAAACATATTCTCAGATATAAATACCTAATTTTGAATTATTTAGAAACAATTAACACTTATAGTTTCATGTCTTGTTACATAAGAATAGATCATATTTGTTAAGTGTTATTATGGGAGAATTACTATTCTTGTGGTACTACTGCCTTATTAGGCCCATATTGAGCAGAGCATATTAAAACCAAAACTCATGTACAACAACTTCCTTACTTGCAATAAATAAGCACTAATTAGAGGGTTATTGAGGAAAAACTCTCAACTAATGGCTTATTACTTGTGGAATATGGTCATGCAGAAAAAGGCATTAATAAGTGTTTTATAATGACTAATAAAGAGCCAATATACTGCTAATATGCATGTTAATTAACAACTAGTTGATGGTTAATTTGTGTACCTTAATATAAAGTGTTACCAATCATTATACTGTATGTCCTCTTTTAAGTTTTAAAACAGTCATTTTAACCCTGGCATCTCATGATTCAATTGCAAATCAGTTTTGCAATTGAATAATTTTGAATTTAAAGCCTTGAGTGTCATTTTGCATTTCTTCTTTTTTTATACATTATAATCTCTTTCAGTTGGATAATAAAGAAAGAGATAATCTATTCATTTTCAGGAGTAAAGTTCAGATTCAAAATGTAGGGGATACTTGGGATTTTTTTTTACTGTGAGATTGAACATTTACAGTAACGGTCCAATAAAGGGCTGCAGAAAAGCTCTCTTTAAAAAAAAGAAATAATAATCCATCTTTGCTGACATTTTTCAGGTTAATCTTTATCTTCATCTTGAGAGTAACACAATTATTAACGCTCTTAAAGGACTGGTCAAATCTGTCAAATTATTATTTTAATGTTATGGTAGCAACAGCTCATACTGTCTCGTTTTGTAATAGTTCTAGGTTGGGCTTTTAACATTTAATTTAGTACTTTATCTCAATTTCGTTTTTTCATTCCCATGCTTCAAAAGCTTCTCACTGATGCGCGTGTTTAGACCTACTTAACAATTGAAATGCAGATTAAGCTTCAGTTCCTAGATCAGCTGTATTACAAACAGAGCAGCGTTAAGCCATGCAAGATTTAGAGTAATGGAGACGGTGTTGCTGTGAGACTAAAATAGTCACGTAAGAGGAAAAAGAAATCGGTTTTCAGTAAAACAAAAAAACAAAACCTTGAAAAGGTTATTAGAACAGGAAATGTGAGATTAATTATGAGTAAAGCGCTTTCAGTTATTAGTAAAAATACATTTGCTGAAATCTTCCTTTCTGCTTTGCTAAAACTATTAATTTTAACAATGAACATTTGCTTATCAATGCGCGTGTTTTTTTTTCTCCTAGGGCAAAGTATGCCCAAGAGAGACATTCTGCTGTTGAGAGATAAGTTCTTTTCACATCAGAAAACCTTTTACTAAACGGCATGCACCAAACATAAAAGCAAGTACAATAGCCCAAAGTCGCACTCCGAGATAAAGAAGCAAAGCAGTTTTTTTCATTGTGGAGATTTTCCATATTTAGTAAAAGGTTCTGGCATTAAAAGTGCAACGTGATGAAACTACAGAGGCTCTGCAAGAAGCAAAACTTTTTCATTCTTATAAATGACTTGTTATCTCTTAAAGATTTTCCGTGTTAGCAGAGGTGGTTTACTATATTGTGGCCCACATAGTAATAAGTAAAGAAATGATTTTTAGTTTTTTACTCATTGTTATAACATTTTCCAACTCTGTCATAGCAAACATATTCTATTTGGTCTTTTTGGTTGCTTTATAGGTATGATTTAAAGGTAAGCAGGACTTCCTCCCTGCTGACTACAACACTCCTGCTGCTAGTGTGCCTGACATGTAATGGATTATAATAAATATGAGGCTGCATATAATCCTCGCCCACTCACCAGCAATGTGTTTTAAATCTCAGTCAAATATTAAGATTGCTATTCCATTAGCTGAGTGAGAGCAGTTTCTATCTTAATTCAATCCAAGCAAATAAAGCGACAGCAAAGTGGACGTTAAACCAGGAAGCCCCTCCTGCATTTGCACTCATAACAAAAGGTCTAATATTTCCCTAAAGCACTTCACTGCATTCATTTATTCCCCTTCTTCCTGTGTTTGTTCCCGACCCCATCAGTGCCTTTCCTTTTTTCTTTCTATTCACTCCCACACCATTTATCCCCTTGTCTAAGACTGTTTCCACACCTTTTAACCAATCTGTTCATTTCCCTTTTTATTCTCGTGTTGAACTGCTGCCATGTCACTATGACGGTGACAGCAACGTCACCTGAAGAGAAAGAAAAGCCACTGCATATGAGATGTGTTTTTTTTCCACTATACCATGCTTGTGAAAAAAATTCAGTTGCCTGTCAGCGCCTCAGAATGCCAGTTGGAGTTCAGCTGTATAATGCCATCGCTCAGACCTGAGGCTGGAGGAAAGCAGGCAGCTCTTTAGCTCACTGACATTGGCAAACATACAGCAGTAGCACTCACAACCTGAGAGCAGGGTGTTTATAATTTATGTCAGTAACGATGAAGGGTTTAGAATAAATGACAGGGACATATATCATTAGATATTATATCAAATAGAAGATTAAACTTCAGTTTAACAAGTTGCTGTTGAGTTTGATAAACACCTTTCTATAAACACATTCTTGTTAATAGAGCTTTTTAATGTTTGAAACTAATTGGATGTTGTTTTATTGTAGATCATAGTGCTTGAAAGACCACCTGTTCTACACATTACATATTTTACTGAACTTTATAGGCTAACATTTCCATACAAACATCATTCCTTTTCTATTTTCTGATAAATTAACCATGACCTTTTCCACTGCAGCCCTTTTCATAATTCATGTGAAGCTGCCTTTCAGAAACTTCCCTTCAATCTTATGTTACACTCTATGAACCAATAGTTCTCTCAATAGGGTTTAAATAAATATATATCTCACGTGTACAAGCAAGTGAATCATAATATATTTTTTCCTTTTTTTTATTGTATCCCAAATCCAGGAAATCAAATTAAAATATCACTTGGCACACTGAGCCATTCTGCCCCCCCTGTCCCTGTCCCTCCTCCTGCAGCACAAAGTGCAGTCCCACCGTGTGCTTGATGTTCAGCCACAGGCTAGTCAGCTGTTGGCCTCTTTTTTTATGGCCTACTTTCCATCCAGAATGGAGTTTTTGGAACCTGGGGATAAACAGTCCCACATCTGTGCTCACTGCCTGTCGACTTATGTCTTGCATTGTGGAGCTGCAGCTGTACGTTGCGCTGTGCTTCTGAACGCAGCTCACATCTGATGATGGTACACACTTTGTTGGAAAGGAGCCAGGTACTTTTAACCCTGAGCCAGTGGCAGCTGCTGTGCTCGACTCATGCAAGTGTTTTGTGAGGCTTCCTGTCATTTTTTTATGTGAATTATACGATTTTATCATACGTGAATGATCAAATACTTCCTAGCTCCTACCGTTGAACAACTATTGTGTACATTATAACTTTTGTTTTTTACATTGGCAAACCCTTTAATACTTCTTATGCCTTTTAGTAGTAGTATTTTATATATTATTTCTTTCAAAATGCTTACATTTTCAGCTATGCTTTTGAAAGAACATCCATAACATTCATCTGGCTGCAACTTACACATTATTTATCTAATAAATCATATTCCAATCACTTTTATATAGAGTCTTATTGCATTATTTTACTATTTTGTCTGTATTTACTTGCACTATTTGGTTCTGTTTTATTGTGTTGCACTGTTGGAGGAGCCTGTGACCTAAGATTTTCATACGTACATAACTACACTGTAGCCATGTACGTATGACAAATAAAAGCCTTGAAGCCTTGATACCAAAAACAAATGTCCTTGACTGTCATTACATAACCTCATGCATAGTCCTTTTTTATGTTTCTTAAACAAATTGGTGACTTTTCACATTAACTCAAGTGCTTTGAGCACCAGGAAAAGTGCTATATAAATAACATGTATTATTATTAACTCTCATGCTAACTCCTTATAAACAAATAGAATAAGGCATAACCTCTGACAGCATTTCAGCCATAGAGGATTAGTGATGGATGATGAAACACTGCCCTTAGATTTAGTTTAACTAACAAGAGTCACGCAGCCCACTGCCCGCCACCCTGCAACACCAAGATAATAATCAGTAGATAATCTTAAATGTGATAAGCTACAACTTGTTTCTGTGTCACAGATGCAATATACCACCCCCCCAGCACTATGGTAATAACATGCAAATAAAAACAAACCACAAAGCCTTTGGAGTCCACACTGAGACGTTCACAACTGTGTCTCTCCTTGGTGTGTGTACTCACCTAAAAGAAGAAAAACGTTTTTATTTCACTGCATTTATAAGTATTTGTGTTTTTCACTGTGCGTGTGAATGGACACATACATTGCATATAAAAGGACAGATGCCAAAAAGTAATCTCCAAAACTTTAAATATTGTGTTGCATTCTTTTAAATCTAGTTGAACTAAGTGCACACTTGCCTGTTGGCAGTGTGGTCATATGCTAATACCACAGCTGGATTCAAATAATAACACTTAAAAAGACACCATCCTTTTTACAACTTATGAGGAAAATGGGCAGCAACTTGCCGTTAGGTGTTGAATTACGAAGCATTAAAATCAACATTTATTGGGAGCTTGTTTGGAGCTTCTCGTATCCTCCCCAATTGTTGAATGATATAAGTTTACAACGCTGAGAGGTAGCCATGTGAATGTGTTGAACAAATAAACCCAAATAATGATTTGTGTCAACATGCGTGGGCTAATGTCACAGATAATAGCACACCAGGGAATAAGACAGCTTGTTTTTTAGCATCTCCCCCTCTCAGCTGCCACTCAAGTGATGTCCACACCGAGGCTTGGAAACTGTCTCCTAAATATTTCCAAGGATTCGAGAATCGTATTCATTCTGCAACACAAAGACACAAAGCGAAGCAGTTGCAGTCTTTTTATGCTCCACAAAGAAAGAAAACACAACCAAACAAACAACTTTCCTGCAGTGCATGCTTTTTGAATTTCCAACAGCGAATAAATGGTAAATTCTCTAGGCTGAGGATATGGCAAACATCTTGACATTTAAAAATCAACATCATGGAAACATTGTCTATCAAGTTTGACGTTTGAACCAAACATCAATTATGTAAATCCAGAGTCCGCCTCCTCTCGTCCCAGCGGAGTCCTGCGCTCTGTTCTGTGGTCCTCCCGTCAAGTGCAGTAGCCTTATCTGTGAGATGTGGGCAGTCTCTGATCTTCCTGCTCCGTTAGCTTCAAGTTTTGTTTCATCCATCTTACATTCTTGTGACCAGACATCAGCCAGCTCCATGCTGGGTAGTGGAATAGCTGAGTTAGCTTGGCCTCCGTCACTCAGCCCTCGGTAGGGTTCGGTCCAGCAGGTCTGGCTGGGCGGTCGAACGATGCCGCAGGCCGTGATCATCTCAAGGTCCATGTGCTTTTTTTTCAATGCAAATGAGTGTATCTCATCTCTGTGACGACCATTATATTTTTGCTTGTGTTGTTTTATTCTCTTGCCTTTTTACGACAGTCTTTTTATGTATTGAAATATCATTTTAAAGGTCCCCTACTGTTTTTCATTACTTTATTATAGGTCTCAGATATATACAAAACATGTCTCTGAAGTGTTTGTCCTCGAAATACCAAACAGATCATTGCAGCATCCCATAATCCCCTCTGTTTCAGCCCTGTTTCAAAAGTGCTGATTCTCTGTCTGTTACTTTAGATGAAAATAAGGAGCCCCTCCCCACGCCCCTCTGAGAGATATTTGGTTAAAAGAACACAATGGTGCTCTAGGAGGAGATTCAGGTGATAAGGTGGGGGGGTTACCTTGGTTGGTGATTGGCTAATGGTTACACAAGACAAAAATCGTTATGACATCACAAAGTGGCCGAAATCTGATCAGCTAATTTTCAGACAGGTTTTTATATAAATGGGTCAGGACAAAAAGTGAGCGAATCTCTTTGCCTGAAACTTTCAGAATGTCTTTACACAGAGGGGACACATGTTGATGTATAAAAGCCATGAAAAAGTGGATTTTGCATAATAGGTGACCTTTAAAGTGTGTTTCTGTTGCACTCTACTTTTGTGTTATTTTTAAAGCACTTTGAATTGCCTCGTGTTGAAAGGTGCTATTCAGAAAAATTTGCCTTGTCATAGTCCGTGCAAGTTGCAGTTTTTAACCCTGTAAAGTCCAAAGAAAAACATTAGAATTTATTTTTTTGACCTTTCAGATGTTGTTGTAGGGAGCCTCTGGAGCAGAAATGAAAGAGTTTTCACATTTTTTACGTTTTGGTAAGTTTTTAGGGAAATTTTGTAATAATGCAACGTTGGGCTTAGGTGGGAGCAGCATTTCTGTATTTCTACTCACATTGTCTGAATAAATATATTGAACAACTAAGGGTTGATTTGCAGGATTGATTGCTTACTTAGCCCTATATCAGTATATAGCATGAATAATAATCACACATCAGTCATATTTTTTATGAATAGTCATTTATTAAATATGAATACAAAGGTAGTCCCAAAAACAGTTCCTATCGTCAGAAAAGCAGAGACGGACGTCAGACTTGGTGCATTGTGTGTTTGTGTACCCTTTACTGCAGTGTCTGCAGCGTCCTCTTTGTCTTCACTGGAAAATGTGCCATTAGGTCCTTGCGTACATCCAGTGGAGGTTGTGATCTCTTGGATGGGCCCCGTTTGGTGGACTCCCATCACCTGAGGATGGTCTCTTCTGAGCATTCAACGGGCTCCTTGATGTCACCGTCGCTGCTGGGCTCCCGTTGCCTGAAGATGGTCGTCCTCTCTTGGGTGTTTTCAGAGGAGTTGTGTTCACCAGATTAGAACAGAATCAATCAAGATACATGTCAAAAATACATTAGGATACAAGTCAAAAATATTACAGTGAAATATAAAAAAATATTACAAATAGCAGAAATGCATTCTTACCAGGATGAGAGGATGCTATGCTGCAAGGGTGATGGTGTAAAAAGATAGGCAAAAGTACAAGAAATTAAAACAAAATTAAGCAGAGCAGCTGAATCTGCATGCGCAAATGTCACTTTTCAGTCTGACCTCCAAATAAAGAACATTTTGAACAATGGAAACATTTGCATAATAGCAATATTACAGACTGGAATTCAAAAAGAATTCCAGTCTGTTTTAAATATTTTATTCATCATGTGAGTGAAGGTGTTGTGTACAGAAGGTATTTTTGCACCTGTGTCGATGACGTGAAAACCAGACAACAAAAAAAGTTAACAATTTATGAAAATGTAAAGAGCAGATCTAAAAATAGCGAGGGCTGCTTTTAAGACTGCCAGCTTATGTGTTGGTGTGCATCATCCATAGTGGAATCTCATCAAAGCGAATATATATTCCTGCCTGGAATGATAACAAATAGACATGCAACATATTAATCGCTTAGCCGTTGTTCGTCAAGCTCACATTTGTACCCAGTTTTAGTGGCTTTATTCATTTGGAGACTTGTTGCTATTACAAAGGGTATACTAGTAATGCATAATATAAAAACAAGGGTCATACCAGTGAGTTCGTACTGTGAGGCGAGGAGAAGATGAGTTGTGATCTCTGCATGAGGAATTTTTTATTTCTACCCTTACCAGGACTCTAAAATAAACATTAAAAAACATCCAACACAAAACAGGCAAAGTTGAATGAGTGCCACAAGGTTGTCTGAGGCTAAAATGCTGCGGGAAGACAATCACGTACATTAAGCAAAAGGTAATGTGCATAACTAAAGCACATTATTCAACGTTTTTCGTACTTTGGTAAAAAGTGATTATCATGCAGCGAGGAAAAGTGAGCTGCAGTGAACGTGATTCACAAAGTGTGAATGATTCTTAAGGTGCAACGGAATCAAACAGCGTGAGCGCTAAGTATTCAGTAAAGGTCAAGTTAATGATTATCTTGTTAAAGGCACAATCATCACTGCAACATTTCACTACAGTTGAAAAAAAACCCCACACAGCTATAACCCCCCCCCCCCCCTTATTTTTTATTTACATTGTAGTTTCACTCCACTGCTCAGCATTTTACGACTGCCATAAATGGATTGTTTTGTCCCGGCATCAAATCAATCTGCCATTCTCACGGACACACGGCATTTGTTTTGTGCTTGAGGTGTTTGAAAAGAAACAAATGGGAAATTGTCCATCACCTTGCTGTGAAGACTTCAGGAATCCACTCATTCTCAGTCACTTGCATCCACTCTCGCTGCTTCTCATACGCCCATATCAAATGAAGCAGTGCAGTATTATAGCACTGAGTTGGATGGCTGCCATCACAAACGCAGTGAAATGAATATATTCCAGGCGCTTTTGGAGGATGGAAATGTAATCAATTGGAAACAGGTCGAGGGTATATTATTGAATGCTTGCGAGTGCTGCCCCATTAATAATGCCCTAATACAAAATTCAGACCCGGTGTGATTTGTAGATACAAACTATAAAACAATGTCTCACAAATAAGATGCAGACTGCTCTGTTACAGATGAAAAGCTGTGTATTCATAGACAGACATACAGTAATTCAATTTAGCTGTGCTGGGTGACTCTTGACATGCAATGAACCTGCACTTAATGCAGTGACAGATGTAATTAACTAAGATCAAAATGTTAATCTGCCCTACAGTTACATCTGCGTTTCATCATTATTGTCAAATAGGCATTGAAGTTGGCCTGTGTAATTGAGATTTTTTATTCTTTATTCATAACCACATGCACTTTATGTAATGTTCCTGTTTTCATTTCTTATGATTTTATCAAAAACACTTAGAGGCCCTATTATGCTTTTGGGGATTTTACCTTGTTACTGTATAGGTTTTTGTGCATGTAAATGGTCTGTAAAGGCTAAAATCCCAAAGGGAGTCTCTCTCACACACACTCGTCCCCTGCCTGAAACCACTTGATTGTAATCCTTTGTTTACTTCTGTAACATACTGATATGTAAACCTCACACTTCTATTGGCTAGTGCTCCAACACATTGCACTTTATAGGCTGAGGGGCGGGACATCTCTAAATTGTTGACCAATTGCAACAGAGCCGGCTAGCTAACCAATCAGAGCAGACTGGGCTCAGGTTTCAGACAGAGGGTGAAAAGAGGTGCTCCAGCAGGTAGTATGAGAAAAATAAAGACCCTGAAAATATAAATAAAATAAAGCATGGAGACATGTCACAGGAGTAGAAGCACAAAATACAAATATGAACCTGAAAATGAACAAATATGTTATCTTTAAATATTTGTGTGTGTGTGTCATGTGTGTGTGACATGTGTGAGTGAGTGGGGGAAAGGAGGAGTAGTCAAATGAATTTATAATAAGTTTGGCACATCAAAGATGCCATACTGAAATGTAAACATCACATCAGAATTTCTGTAAATTAAATTTGAATTTGAGGCGTGTAAAATTAAATCAAATTTAATTCCCTTATTTTCATCTTCCTGTTCCAAATCTATCAAGGTGGGTTTAAGACATCCAACAACAGATGTTGTTCATTATGCTGTTGTTTCTAGAGCACATCTAGCTTTAGGCTGTGGCGCATTGAGCAAAGAGCTGATTCCACTTATTGGATACACAAGAACAACAAACCTATTAAAGATTGTGGTATGAACAAGAGTATTACAGGCCCAGAGGAGACAATTTCATTAATATTATGACACATTTGGAAGACAAGCAATGAGACAGCAAAAATGTCCCTTTGTTTCTTTAGTGCGAGGGACTGATCATTACGCTACTGTTTGGTTGGTATACTGAACTTGGAAGTGCACACTGCAGGCAATATCTTGTGTTCTCACAGAATTGTGATCTACTCACAGGGGAGCAGAGAGGCTATCAAATCCAACAGCCTGCAGCTGAAGCTTAAAAGACAAATATGAGTTCTCTTTTTAAAACAAATGGTTCCTGCGCTGACAAAATGAACATTTCTAAAACAAATTATACTACTTCTTTAAGGATGGCGGGGGATGGAACCACACTGTTTAGTGCCTTGGTGACAAAAATAAACAACTTCTTATTAACTGGATCTTTTCCCAGCGTGATCACTGTTTACAGTTCTTTGAAGCATGCCAAAAGATATTCATGATTCCAGATGTATCCCTTTTTAATATTTGGTTTATATGTAAGAGTTTTAAACGTTCAGGCTTTGGTTTGGTTTCTCAAAGTGAATTTGGTAGCAGAGGTGTTACGTTTTTCAGACTGAGTAAAGAGCCAATATAGGTTTCCTTTTTTTCCTTTGTACATCCATCCAACAGCGAAGGTGAACTGCAGTGAAGCCGCATTCAAAATGAATACATTTGCACCTCCACACTTTTTGGTCTTGTCCAAAGATACAACTATTTTGGGATGATATTTGGAGAAACATGCAGCATATTCTAGAGTTACAGATCCCTTTCTCTTTTGTAGTTCTCTACTTGGGTGACCTTCCAGAAGAAATGACGGGGAGTAATAAATACCTTTTGAAAATATTTACTGTAGCGGCAAAAAAAGCTATTACTCGTAAGTGGTTACAGGCCGGATCTCCTTCAATAGATCATTGGATTGAGATCATTAAAGACATTCATGACATGGAGAGATTGACACTTTTGTTAAGACTTAAATATGACCTGTACACAGTTCGATGGTCTAAGTGCTTCTCAAACATTTTCTCAGCCAAGTACCCCCTGACCGACCCTGAACATTTTTGATAGAAAAAGCCTATATAAATAATTACAATATAGTGATGTTCCATCAGTGTGTGATTTATTAACTCCTTCATGCATGAATTACAACAAACTAAGGATATTTTCATCTTTATGCATGAGAATGTTTTTTTAAACAGATTTTTAAGTAATATATGTTGAACAAACCAATAGCAAAAACTATAAAATACAATACACAAATATTATAATAAAATCCACTGGTGCCTGATGTGCAACTATACCATTCGAAACCCCATGCATAAACAAGAAAACAGCATTAAATTAGCAGTCTCTAATGTAGTGACCACAATGCATGAAAGGCTTTTAAAAAAAAACCTGTTCTAACTGAAAAAAAATTGCAATTATAAATAAACTATGTAATAACCCTGCAATGACACTATTTAGGAGTTTTAGGTCCTCAGCGATCGTGTAGGGCTTTTTGGCTTTAGCGATGAGCAGTGACACCGCGATGCCTCCAGTGCTTTGGCTGATGTTGTGGAGGCTTTTCGCATCATCTCTTGCGAGGATCTGTACTCAGCAAGTTTGCTCTTGAAAAACTCCGGTGGCTTACCAACATGACACAGGTGTTTGGTGCTGAGATGTCTCTGGAGGTGTGCTGGTTTCATCGAGCTGTTGGCTAGTTTCTCCCCACAGAAAAAACACAATGCCTGGGGCGGGTTGCCGTTTGTTGACTGAATCCCATCAAAGCATACGCCTCCTCATATTGACGGCATTTTGTTGGCTCAATTTTGGCTTTCTTTTTTTCTCCGTTGTCCACGTTCCCTGCTGTAGTGCTGCTGAGTTTTTAACCACGATTCCATTTCAATGTCTATTTGTTATAATTTAATATTGCAACTAGCTTCCCGCTCGGCGTGGTTCCGGGCTAGAGCCTGATTTAGC
This sequence comes from Dissostichus eleginoides, assembly GCA_031216635.1. Taxonomy (NCBI): domain Eukaryota; kingdom Metazoa; phylum Chordata; class Actinopteri; order Perciformes; family Nototheniidae; genus Dissostichus; species Dissostichus eleginoides. The sequence continues at coordinate 11,335,578 of CM062273.1, read as the reverse complement.
TCTGGTTCTTCCTGTTTCCACCGCAGCGGAGCCGGCTCTCAGTACCGAAACCCGGTTCTTAGCTGGCCCCACTCGGCTGCCCGGCAATAACCAATACTTCACGCTTACGTCGGAGGGGGGCGAGATTATCCTGAGCAATAACAGTTAATGGCGAGTACGGCATTAAAAGTTGTAACAAGCAGTAGCGCTGAGCCTAGTGACTAGAATGTGACCACACACGGATCTTGAACCCTTGGTGGTTCTAGGAATATTTTATATAAAATTGTGTTTTCTATTTAACTTATTGTACTATGATTATTTTTGTAATAATGTATGGTATTTTTTTAATTAACCTTTTTTTCTTTCTCACGTACCCCCTGCAGTACCCCAACGTACCCCCAGGGGTCCGCGTACCCCCATTTGAGAATCACTGGTCTAAATGGTTGAAATATATCTCGAAATAAGTGTGATTGTAGATATTCCTTGCTCACCTACCGTTGGAAATGCTGAATGTCCGAACCTTGTTTAATTGTAAACAATATTACACCATACATTGATAAACCACTGTCCATGTCCATCATACAGAAATGTACTTCCTCCAAACTGTAGAATACTCGCTGTCTGGAAACTATTTGTTGTAATGCACTGTGCTTGTTTGTGTTGTTTGTCTGAAAAAACTCATGAATACATTTGTTCTAATTGCTCAAAATGTGACATTTGCAAATTCTTGGGTCTTTAGCAATACACCCACCAAGTGTGAAGTAGATCGTATCAAGGTTTCTCGATTATATGAAAAGGAAATTCATAGAAGCACACAGACAGAGAACCCTTGCTTTATAGAACGATTAAAGTAAGATCCACTGAAGATGTGACATGCACAGGAAACATTGATCTGTCTTTTTGAATGCTTCATAACTTGAAATCCCAGTATTCAAGAAGCAGGCTCAAGTGTTTCTCTTTTGTTGAGCTTCCCCTGAATGCTGACAGTACTCCATTTCTTTGTAGCAAACAAAAGTTATATCACTATTTCAAAAACAAGTTTAATACGCATTATTCTTTAAGAGATTTGACTCAGCTTTCTTTGAAGACGCATTTCCTTTTGAGCAAAGTCTTAGTTTTATTTTCATCACACTAACTTCAACTTGAATGCATGACCACTCAAGTTGTGACACTCACTGCTGAGGAATGGGTATTCAGTTCTGGCATCTAAATGGGCAAAATAGCTTTTTCAAATAAGCAATTAAGGCTAGACAAAAAAAGTGCCTTTACCCTCATATTTTTCTCAAATTAAGTATCAGAAATATGTTGACATATAGCAACAATAAAAATAACTGGAAGGTGGGTTTTTGAGTTGGATCTGAACATGTCAAAAAAGTGTGCAAAGTGAATGTGTGTCACAGGTAAAACTTTTTCTGCCAAAGTGAATTAAAATAGTTTTTCTGAATCGTTTGCCACAGGCAGGCCATGTATGATACATCATTTGAATATACTATAAACTAAAGCCTCGGAGATGCGAAAATAATTCGATTTTTTATGAATAGTGTGTATTGCTCACATTGTGTTGCCCTAATTTTGCTGTGTTGTTTCCTATGTTCAGTGTTCCCTCTTGGATTTCAGACAAACGCAGTGTTGATTCTCTCCATTAATATCAAATGCAGATGAATATTAATCAGTTCCCCTGGCAAGCCTCAGCCAGGGTGAGAAATTAATCAAACTGCAAGATGTCACAGTAAAAAGCAAAAATCCCACTGCTCCTCCATCTAACATGCCCTTCCACATCTTAAAGAAAAAGCAATGTAAGGCCACAAAAAGAGCATTCTTACCTTTCAGCTCACTTAAAACAAAGCAAATCTTACATAACACGCACCTTCACTTCGCAAGAAAGTTAATTCAAAAGTAAAATCTATTCAAACTCCCATCAAACTGCAGACGCAGAAAGTGGATTTGAACAGATCTTAAGCGGTGCTAAATTGTATTCATTACTTTTACGACAGCAGGGTAATATCTCAGGTAATAACAAACAACTGAACTCCTGTTAACATGCTGTTGATTTTGTTGCCAGATAATGCTAAAACCATAGCGGGAGAACTATAAAGCCTCACGTTTGTTTTCGATAAGAGGCGATTGAGTATGCTGGATTTAATACATGAGTTCTTAGGGGAGTTTGCGCGGTGTGTGGAGAGGTGCTTAGTTGTGGGGGTGGAGGCTGTGGAGACGTCTGGCTGCTTGGGAGACCATGCGTGCTGCTGCAGTCTGTGGGAAGCTAATGACCGACGCACACTAGCTACGCAACGAGGATCACCAGCACAGCTCTCCATCTCTCTCTTGCAGAGGGGATTTTCTCCAGTAATTGCACCCCAGAGTGGACCTGAAAATCCCATTTTGGGGGGGAAATGGCAGCTGGAGATGCCCGAGTTGATGCACAAATACATACATTTCTAGCAGTAGCTTATCAGTCATCATTCTTCAAATACTGATATTTCACAAATACATCTTGTACAAAATTCCTGCTATTTCTTAAACTAACATTATGTCTCTCTTATATCATGTTGTATGGACATTTAAGAGATTTTTCCTCAAAGTCAACTTTATTGACAATCTTTCAGTTTGTGTGTACAGACAGAGACATCGAAATACCGTTTCCCACAATCCCGAATACAAAAAATACAAATATATAAAAATATATAAAAATATATATACAAATATGTATATACCTATATATATATATATATATATATATATATATATATATATATATATATATATATATATATATATATACATATATATATATGTATGTATATATATATATATATATATATATTTATACATGTGCACACATTAAGATATAAATAAAAGCACAACAATCAATATATACAAAATAACAGTAACTTCAATATCTTTGGGAAATGTTCCCATTTGTTGTTGTGAGACATGTTTTCATGTGAATAGCCCTGGAAGATTCATGTCTCCCCACTGTTGCATGAAAACAGAATTGAATCACTTTGGGGTTGTGAATTAATGGGGTGGTTTAATTCGCTTTAGGCATAGTTCACTGCTCTATTGTTAGCTGTCCCAAGAGAAAGATGGCCCAGGTGTGTTATGTGTAGAGCCTGGTGCAAAAATAAGTTTGCTCCTTACAGACGCGTTGCAATGCAGATAAGAGAGTGAATGCACACTCAGTTGCCCAGCACAGTCACACACTGGAGAAATGCTCCAAACGTGTGCTTGATTTAAAAATAAAAGGAAAAGATAAAGGTTGTAGAAGGTTGTTTGCAGGCATAATTAAAACCCACTCAGGCACTTTGGTGGCATCCCTCACATGAGGATTTAAATGATGTGGGGTGGAAGGCAGTATTGGGAAAGATTCACATGTTCAAATAGCTGGAGATGGTGGTCGCCAGTGTTTTTGTGCCTCTGTTTTGCTCATTATCGGGAATTCCAGCTGTTTGACACCCTTACTGCCTTCTGTTCAGCGAGTTGTGTTGTTCTGCACCCAAAATAGACCCATAATGGCATCAACAAACAAACAAAATAAAGCAAAACATACACATTAGCTCCAATTCTTGGAAGTAGACCAAAAGGGATACCCTTCTAGTTAATGGCTAATGATAACAAATGTGATTTACATTTATGTGCATAGGCATATTATAACTGTTAAATTAGCCTTGAATTGTCTGAATGAATACATTTGCTGACGTATAGTATCCATGTTTGGTTTCTTTTTCAGGCCCTTCCATATTCAGTTTGAAGTCTGATGCATTGGAAGTTATTCAAATGATCAAATGATGATATGAATGGTATCCTAAAGGTAAAACGGGTAAAAACAATGTTGGAAAGGGTTAGCTTTTTTCATGTTGACTTGCGCATCCAAGAAAAGCACAGGTGTCACCAATAACATTAACGCTGATTTTATTTTCTGTTAAATTTAGGTCTGCCAGTAATCCATGCAGGGAGTCAGCTCACACAAGAGCTCTGGCACTGAAACACCCAAATGGAATATAGCTATAATTAATAGGATTAGTAACACCTGTGTTTGACGAGTCAAAATGTCCACAGTGAGAAAGGTCTGCTTCAAGCTCTTTTTAATTACCCAAATCTGCAGTGAAGGGGGCAGCTGATGAGTGATTAAACACAGGTGTGGTACCTCCAGTATGGCATTTGACTGTCTGTGGTGCTGAACCACATATCTGAATATACAGCACTGCACCAATACGCTCCTCGGGTATAGAGGAAGTACAGGCTGCATTTTCTCCAACAGTATCAAAGAAGCTTCGCAATTCATCAAAAGAAAATTCACAATAAATACTTTGTAAGGGAAATGTAATCAGATAATGCAGTGCAAACATGAACTGTGCTTACAATATGTATCTGTTTTCTTTGAACTCTCCAGCTCCTGAATGTGTTCAAATTATGCACATAAATCAGTGGTGGCCACAGATCTTTAAGTGCCCTGAGCAGCAACTCAATGAATATGAACAAGTACTTCACATACCTATAAGTGAATCATGTTGATGCATGTAGGATTCAGTCAAATTACAGGATTCATTTACAAAAATAAGCAGATCACAGTTAAGATGTTGATTCTTCACAACATCTTAGTAAACTATTAATACAAGTCAATATCTAGCCTTTATTAGGATGTACAATGTATTAATATATAAAGGTGTGAACACAAGTTGTCATCTGATGGTTATATTTCGTGTCATTGAAATAACCTTTGTACAAAACCTCTCCGTTTATAACAAATAAGAAACACTACGGCTACATTTTACAGACTTTTCTGCATCAGGATTTCCTCAAAATACATAATCAGTAAAGCAGCGGTTCCCAAGCTGTGGGCCGCGGCCCCCTAGTGGGTCGCAAACGCATTGCAAGTAGGCCGCCAAATAATTTGCAAAACATTATGATTTATTAAAGGTGGGGTAGTCATGGTCATCATTGGTCATGTGCGCGTTCGTGTGTGTTGGAGGAGGGGCTCTGTAAGGAAGTCTGAAGGAAGGGGCAGATTTTTTTCGGCTGCGTACTTTCAAATTCTAGCGTACTCGAGCTAGTTTCTCCATTCTTACCTACCCTACCTTTAAGATAATTTTTTATTTGAAGCTCTTTTCCTTTCTCTTTCTTGATCCTCCTTAGCAACGGTCATAACAGCAGGAGGAAGCATCCTCAATGTGGGTGGGACAATTTGACAGGGGGTGTGGGCAGGTGGTGGACCTCACCTCCTCTAGGGGTGTCCGGGGGCATGCTCCCCCGGGAAGATTTTTTTTTAAATATTGAAGTTAAAAGCATCAATCTGGTGCACTTTGAGAGCAAAATGAAGAGATCTATGGATACATCTCTCAACAACACCCATATGAAACAGAACTGTAAACCGATGTTCTTTTTCTTTATGGATATTTTACAAATCACTCCCCTTTTAACATGTATTTTTGTGTTACTGTCCTATAGTATGAGTTGGAATTATTTCATACCTGTTATTCTCTTGTTTTTTATAACTATAATGATCATATAAAGGTGTGCCTTAGAAATACTTGTTTACATAAATGATTACCAAACCGTTTGAGACCCACTACTTAGACTAAAGTGAACTATGTAAACCCTCAGAGAGTCCTTTACCTCACTGAGCTGTAGTTATCAGCCTCTCAGTCTGACAGCAGAGGACTCTCCCTCCACCTCTTTAATAACAGCGCCTTATATCCGGGTGCTAGTGGAGCCCGCTTGTGAACTGTTAGCGCCGGAGCCTCGCAGCGGGGAAACTGTGGCGCACATCATTTTACAACTAAAGACACAGCTACACAAAAAACACAGCATGTGTACAGCTCATGTGTACGGCTCTGAGAATCTGCCTTGGTACAAAGTAGCAGTGAAAACATGGTACGGAGTTTCATTGATTTGGGCATTCTCACAATAAGCAAGTGGAATGGATTTGATAATGAAGCACTGACACAGCGCTCTACAAAGAGCGGCGAGTGGATAGACCGATTCACGGACTTTCCGCATAGTAAAAGTGGGGGGGTCTAAACTAATCATTTTAAAAGGTGGGGGGGACTTGTCCCACCCTCATATAATGGCTGCAACGCCCATGGTTGAATGTTTGCCGCAAATATGTTTTACATTCTTAAGTGGGCCCTGAGATGAAAAAGGTTGGGAACCACTGCAGTAAAGAGAACCACATGCTACAAGCAATTTTTTTGCTAACTTGTTTCACTGGTTTACCATGCTCATGTTTAGTCTGAAGCACTCTTTTAATACATTTACATCATTGTGGCCTGAGGGATTTCACACAATGCAGTATGTTTACCAAGACTGGAATATGTATCTGTGCTTTAATCTTCTGGAGAAGTGGAGAGTGGGTGGCTGCAGTATGCTAGCAAGGAATATAAATATAATGCTTTTGAGCAACAGCACCTATTGGCATATTAACCATATGTGCCGCATACTGCGGGGTGCTTTGAGTAAAAAGCAAAGGTAACAGATGTAGAGCCCTCTTTTCTGCAAAACATAAACCCTGCCGAATTAAACCCATTCTGGTGTGTGTGTGTGTGTGTGTGTGTGTGTGTGTGTGTGTGTGTGTGTGTGTGTGTGGCCACGGTGGATGGAGCTGCAATGATGATTAATTCAAGCATCGCATTTGAATTCTTTTAAGCTGCAGTGTATGCAGTCTACACCTAGAAAATGCATTTATAAGTAGAAAATAGGAGAATGGAAATATAAATTGGTGTAATTGACAGGCTACCTGTGCTTGTGACAGAGAGATATCAATATTCATTTCCATGTCCCTGCATCTAGCTGCTGGCAGCGCCGCGCTTAGAGCTCATTTGTGACTGAGGAGTAATGACACACAAGCTGCTGAGATACTGAGTAAATGCCTGCTAGCCACAAACAAAAAAGAGTGATATAGCTGCAACCAAAGAAGCGTGCTTTTCCACATTTTTGTTCACATTATTTGTTGCAAATGTTCCTTGCATGTTTTCTTCTTTTTCCATCTGACATCTTGGCTGGCTAGCAAAATATGTTGTCATATGAAATGCATTAAGGAGGCATTTTTCTCTTTGTTCCCCTCCTGCAGCTGAGTTCAAAGGACCTTCTGAGAAAGAGGCACATACTTTTATCCACTCCTTCAAAATAACACCATGGAACGTCTGGAATGATGATGCAGTGTGAAGGTTATCATCTGTTATAAAGAAGCGCGTTAAATAACTTGAAGTCTAAAGGGTTGCTTTTGTTAAGAATGTCTCCGAAAAGAAAAAGAAAGCAATAAAATAAATCAAGGGATATTCCTTTTTACCAAACAGAGTGCACCTTATTTCTGCTTGACTTCAGTGCCGTTCAGTGAAGAATTAAATGTTCTGATTATTTTGTGGGCTTTGCATGCCCTCTTCTTTACTTATCTTTCTGAACTTCTGATTAAATGTGTGCTTGCATAAAGTCAAGACACTCAAGCACACAAAACTCATGTCTATTTATTTTGGTTAACGAGGAGATATTATGCTGATATTATGAGATGTCCCGCCCCTTCGCCTAATGTGTACAATATGTTAGAGCACTTGCTAATAGAGGTGAGTGTAACATAGAGATTTCACTATGTTACAAGAAGTATTCAAAGGAGTCCAATCGATGCGTTTCAGACAAGGGGAACTTAGGTATTTTAATCTTTGCAGTCCATTTACATGTATAAAAACTATATAGCACACTACAGGAAAGGGAAAACCCCAAAAAGCATGGCAGGGTCTCTTTAAAGAATGTAAGTACCTGCCTATGGTTTTCACATTATCTTTCATCCGAGTAGCTTTTGAACTGATTCAGACCCAAATATGTTGAGAACTGTCAAAAAATAAATAATTATTTGTTCACATTGTAAGAGATTTAGCTTTTTTTAAGACCAAACATATTTATATATATAAACATTATTTTCAGATCTATTTTATATGCCCTGACTGAAGTGAATACATTGGGTTTTTTTTGGCAAAAGGCCCATGAACACATCCCAGTCAGATCCCTTGTGTCCTGACCTTGAAAGGGACATGTTAGGTGAGCTCTTGGAAATAGCTTTTGGAGAGTGACATTAAACTCACCTCCCTCTGCGCCCTGGAAGCGGTGGTCTGATCCCCTCTTGTTATCCAGCGGAAGGCTGATAGTGACTCCCTGACAACATTGGGACTCAATTGCCTCTGCTTATTATCCTTTGGCATAGAAACATCTCACGTCCTGCTTGCTGCTCAGGCTGACCTCTATTCCATCACTTAACCGCTGATGATAAGATGGGGGAGACTCGAGCTGACTTATTCATGTTGAGCTAACCGACGGTGAATACACAGCATGTCAGGGTTCCCAGGTCAATCATGTTGACACGTGTCAGTTGTTCAATGAATCCAAACAGTTATGATAAAGGTTGGTTTTACATATTGAAATGACTTGATCTTTCTCCGTGATGTTTTGATAGAAAGATTGCATTTTCTCAGAAAAAACGTTTTTCTCTGCAGGTTTTTTTTGGGTGACAGAGACCAACCTGCATGGAGTAATGTGTGAAATCTCTGCATACCCCTTTGAATAATTACGTCATGTATCATTACACATTCAATATCACTTTCTATAGAAGCTGAAGGCTCATTCTGGACTAAAGGTCAACAGTGTAGGGTTTGGTGAGGGTATTAGATATTGGCAGGCGTAACCAATCAATGCTCAACATTACCAAAGAGGCTCCAATCTCACATGGAAGGACCATGGCAAATACAGTTTATAATGCATTACATGATCCTTGAAATATAAGACTTGCAGTAGGTATCAACACTATTTCCGAGCAATATCCTTGTACAACATACCTCATTTATTACAGTCTCTTTGTCTTGACAACAATTATTTAGCCGGTGAAAGATTGCGGCACTAAGTTAGTCAGCCTTACAAAATGATCTATTGACGATTTTAACCTTTTGTTTGTTGGTCTAATGGAAAGAGTGGGTAGTGCTAATCTACTGTTTACCTAGGTAATTTGGGACTTAACAGAATGTTTACAAGGGTTTAGAAGAAAGCCACTGGATCCGTAGGCTGTTTCTCCCATCATTTGTTCAGTTAATTTATTTTGAGTTGAAGTCGACTCCTCATCAAAAATGTATTCTGTTATCTTTTTAAGTTACCATGTGGTTCATTAGAAGCAAATTTAAACAGTTGTGCCTTGTGTTAAATGAAATAAACGACAAACAATCTATCTTTATTTACATTAGAAGTTGCATTGATCATGCTTTGGCATTAAATTGGCGTGTTAAAGGGACTTCAACGCTAACATACAAATCACTGAGTGTAAGATTGGTCTTTAAATATAATCAGTGCAATTAAAAATGAAAAAGATTTAATACATTTGAACTTCTTCATCTAATAAGGTTAAGATTAGTATTTAATAAACACTCTAGTTGTATCATTTCGGTGTTCTAGAAAAAAATGGCTTGTCAAGATGCACATTTTATATTCCAGCGTACTTTTGGACACTTTGAATCTGTGATGTGCTAACGGTGAGCTTGTCAAAACATCTTCACATGCCATCTGACCACATTTTCAAAGGTGCAATGAAAGGGATCCTGTAAAGCCTCTAACAGAACTCCACTGCCAGGCTTTTCACAGGGTTTTGTAGATGAATAACCTATAACATACACATGCACATAATTAAGTCCAGCTAAACTGTTGATGAGAGGAGGAGACGCATTAAATGAAGGTCAGTGACCTGCAATGTTATGATGCATGCATTGAATATACGAAAGGTCTACATGGGTGAACTGTCTGGTTTGATGAGACAGAGATGAATAGATGCGTGTTGCTAACCAAAGTAGTTGCCATGTAATGAATTACTGTCAAGGTTGCATGATTTAAAATTCATTTGAATACAGTGAGCTGCAATAGTACATTCGACAAGTTGTATTTTATGCACGGAAAATGTATCTTTTTTTTTTTGTACACTCAGAGTTGTGCTATCATTCCCATTAGTTGTGATAAGTTCACAAGATCAGAATATACACAGTCTAAAAAGGGTATGTTCAAATTCAAGATTCAAGTTAACAATTACCAGACTTTTTTTTTTTAGCCTCAATTGATTAGTTTCAGTACATGGTTTACTGACTATAGATGCAATATACTGTATGTTTTAGGAGTTTAAAGAGGACATCATTTACTCCTTTTCAGGTTCATATTTGTATTTTGAGTCTCTACTGTGACATGTTTCCGTGCTTTAATGTTCAAACAGAGCTTTATCTTTCTCATACTGCCTGTGCTGCAGCGCCTCTTTTTGATTTGTCAACACCTTAGAGATGTCCCGTCACGTAGCCTATCATGCACAAGGTGTTGGAGTGCTAGCCAATATGAATACGAGTGTTACACAGTCATTCTGTAACCCAAGTAAACAAAGAAGTCCAATTAAGGCATTTCAGGCAGGGGGGTGTGTGGATATGTGGATGCTGTGTAGACCATTTACATGCACAAAAACCTAAATAACACACTACAGGAAAGGGAAGACCCCAACAAGCATAATAAGGCCCCTTTAAGAAGAAAGAAGAAACATGTTTAAGGCAGAAAACTAATCAGACCTGTCTAGCAACCTACAGTATAAGCCACATACACTTTTAGTTAGTTATTAATGATTCAGAATACAAATATAGTTGTGACACACATACAGCAGTTGTGTGTTAAACCTATACTTCTAACTGTGTGCTCAGTCTATAAATGCTTCACCTTGAGTGAAGAACTCACAGTTATCTAGAGTTTTATGATTCTACTTCTCTGATGTAAAAGAGTGAAACGGAGATGGCCCAGAATGGAGGAACATAACAACTGGACTGGGCTTGAAATCTGTCTGTCTGAGCTGTCACACACATACTCAGAAAAACACCACTCTCACACTGGATGTGTGTTATAACATCAAACGTTTGTGCTGTCAGCGAATACGGCTATTGGCTATTTGTGTCCAAAAGATGTGCTGCAAAAACAGTCCAGCTGTCAAAGATGGCCAAATAAAACGAGACAAGTTGCATCTGTGCACAGCTTGCTTGTGGGATGTGGCAGTCTCTTTGAGTGAGGAGGAACACTTTTTAAAACAACTGCTCTGCACTCCAGGCATAATCTCGCTCCTCCATTCCCACATCGCACTGCAGCTGCACAGAGACAGAAGCAGCTCTGTTCCTCTAGAGGAGCCTTTTTAAAGTACAATGAGAGGAAACCAATCCACTGGTTGTGAGTCTGATTCTGTAATCCTTTGTTCTAATAAACACTTACTGTACCCCGAGAGGCTGGAGCTATATAAAGTTCCATCCAGGAGCACCTTAATCTCATTCCCCCAGTTTGTTATCCAGTTTCTTTGTTTTAGAGATTGTCTTTACTCCTAAACTTACATTAGGTTTAAAACTCAGATATTGGATCAAAATTCACCCGTCTAAAAACACTGTGCATGTACAAAATGAAAAAATAATACACATATTGCCTTTTTTTTTTTTTTTGCACTTGTAACGCGTTACTTTTATAATTCAGTAATCACACTACAGTTACTAACATTGCCCGACACGCGTTACTTCGTTACTTTTATCAAATCAGTAATCACACTACAGTTAGCCTACTAACATACAGAATTACTAGATTCTCCCTTTGACAGACAAGAGGGATTTCCGCCGCAGGTTTATATTTAAGTGACATTTGCGCGACCACATGCAGTGCATAAACATGGCTGAGTCAACAGCGATAACTTTCGAGGGGTGGAGGTATGCCCATTATTTTGAGTTCGTCCGAAGAAAGGACAGGAATGTGACGGTGAGGTGCAAACTGTGTCCAGGGGGTGGTGCTAGTGGAGCCTCGCAGCGGCGAAAACTGTGGCGCGCCTACACTGTAGGTGCGCCACATTTGCGCTTCAGATGAGGCTCCCTCTGCAAAATGAAGCACCCTCCGCAGTCTGCGTGATCTGCCTGTAGGGAGGGGCGGCCCTGCGAGTAAAGTAACAAGTAAAGTAACGCGTTACTTTATGTAGAGAGTAACGAAGTAAAGTAATTACTTTTTTTTAAAGTAATATGTAATAAATTACTTTTTTTGAGTAACGACCCCATCTCTGAGTACAGGTACTATGTAACAAAATGGTTTCTCTGCATTTGACCCATCCTAGTGTTAGGAGCAGTGGGCTGCCATTATATACAGCGCCCGGGGAGCAGTGTAGGGAACGGTGCCTTGCTCAGGGACACCTCGTTAGCACTTGGTCTTGCCGGGACTTGAACTGGTGACCTTCCAGTTGCCAAGCCAAGTCCCTATGGACTTAACTTATTCCCAATGATATGTTTTTAATCAGTCGTCTCATTGTTTGATATTGTATGCACTGATAAAAAGGTGCACAATATGTCTGGGGTTATGATTTTAAAGGGTTAAAAAGCCATTTTTTATTTCATCTATACTTCAGGTTTGTTTGCTTTTCAGAGTGTAGTCAAATGTATTATACAAACATTTTTAGATAATTGCTTTGGTGAGCTAATTTCTTTAGTTTATTTTTAGCTAAAACAGAGTAGGACAGTTGTAAGCAATGGATGGACTTAGATAATGAGCAGAAATTACAGCAGCTGAATGTAAATGCATACTGTATCATTATTTAACCCAGAACTCTCACTATCAGGTGGGTATAATAAGAGCCAACATGCACCTTACTGTAAATGCAAGTCTTTCTTCATGGTTTCTGACAGTGATCTGATGGTACGATGCATGAATCCCTATAGCTTCTTGATGATGAAACTACTTTTGTTCCTTTTTTACAAAACCACTTGAAAATGTATGCGTAGCACTCGATATAAAAAAAAGCACAATACTGTCCTCGAGCATTTTGTGTTGCCAGAACTAACAGAAACACCGGGGAGATGACACGACAGCACCTGGCATCACAAACATTACATTAGACTATAATTATGCATAATATGGATGATTAATACTAATTAAGTGTTCCTTTTACAATATTACAATTCAAATGGCTCAATATCATAGCCTCAAATTACACAAGTGTGATTGGTGTGTGTGTGGATTATTCTAGCAAAAATAATCCATGTCCCAGATGGTGAAATTTGTCACCCTCCATAATGTCACAGTCATGAAATAATAATTATAAGCAGTGCTACTTAAGCCTCTGAAATGTGGCTGCTTTGCTGCAATAAACTTGTAACCTTCTTCTGCTTATTGCCGACTAACTACCCTGCAAACAGAGAAACCCTTCAAGGCATTATATTACCAGCTTTACAGTGTAACCACACTTGCTAGGGCTTTTTTCTCAGTCTTCAGCAGAAAGTTGAACATTTGCACCACAAAGCTGTGTTCACAGAGCGAGCGAACAAAGATTTCAGTTCAGTCTAAATCCTGGGGGGAGATCCAATGGCTGAGCTCAAAATCCAATCAGACGAAGAAAAAAACAAAGAGGATTGATCGCACTCTACCTGTTCATTTCATGTAAAGTATTGACAGTGCACTACACTGCAGGGTAATCCAGTCAAGGAGAAAGGAACATGTAATTTTGGTCCACCGAGTCTCGGTAAACAGTACAACAGTCCTAGCGAAATAATCCATTTCCCAGATGGTGAAATTGAACTGAGATGATCACTTGTTTGTCTGCCCTTTCGCTGAATTTAAAAGTTGCACATTTAATATCATGCTGTTGTTTCTTTGTTTGGATACGTTCACCTGGATTCACTAACTCAATATCGCTGACTGTAATGCTTTTTCCTGGGTACAAGTTTCCTCTAGACTCAATACTTCAAAGCTTGGCTAAAATAACATGATTGCATCAACAATTTGATAGCCTGTATTTCATCTGTATTCAAGCAATTGTTATATATGTAGTTATTTTCTTTTTCTTTGTAATACCATATGCAACACTTTGATGCCACTGATACTATTTATATATGTAAACAAGTGGAGAGTACACAACCAAGGATTAAAGCGAGAGATAATCTCATCTAATGACACTCTTTGCAGGGAAACTATACCGATAATCCTCAACTCCAGAGTCCTATTTAGGTCCTTTACTGCAGTCTCTGCTTTGTGGGTCTGCACATTTTCATGAGGCCAAAAAAAGATACTTATCAGGCTACACAAATGCATGAGATTTATTCCAGCACCCCAGCAACAACATTTTCCTGTAAATGTCTGTCGGCTCCGCTATCTGGTTACACTTCACAAGATCCTAATGTTGACAAATGCCGCTGTCTTGTCAAGGTGGTTTATTTATGGTCGGAGTACAGCACCTATTGTGGGCAGAGCTCAGTGACTTGGCGGTCCGACCCTCCTCCACCATCCTCCATCTCAGCTCTTCTACTCATTCTGACACTACCTGCCAGAGGCAACTCCGCCTTTGTTCAATAACATACCAATAACCTGTCTGGACCTTTGCTGAACTTGTCAGTAAAATAATAATGGACTTTAAGTTACTGCAAGTCCTTCTCCTGACAATAAAAGCCTCTCCTACTATTGACATTTTCTCTGTCAGAGGAATCAGAGGTATTTATTTATTCCAGGGAAAATCAGGTTTTGTGACAGTTGCGCCTGTTTGGAATAAAATGCAAAAATATTTATACAAACATGGCTGAAGTAAAACTATTCAATGCAAGTCCTAGTAGCCAATGGGACACGACATCTAAGGCCCAGCAACGAGGTAGGACCCTCTGAATAATTGGCTCGTGTTGAAGACATCGTGAAACTCTTGATGGTGCAATCCCTGTCAGCCTGATCAGTCAGGAAGCTATCATTGAGTGTGATGTTGTCTAAGTAAATGCTGGTGTAGCCATGTTTGCATTAAGTACATTAGACTACACTCCAGATATTCCATCTGACTCATGGCTAACAGAATTGCCGAATCCATGCAGTTGCTGCACAACAGAAGCTTAGATGCATAACAGCAGCATCTCAATGGTGAAATAACAAATTAAATCTCTCTATAACAGCTTGTTCAGAGAGGGAGTGGCTCCTGTCGTGTTCATGTATTACCCCTTACTTTGGTGTTCCTGTTCAAATTTTATCTGCCTTTTTTAACTTGCTCTTACATTAACACAAAATACATTAATCATCACCAAATTTTATTTTACGCCCTTTTAAGATATAAAAGGGTTTACATGAATAAGTGCAGCGGATAGACACTGAAAATGTATTTTAAAATTAACATTTTGTTGATTTGTGGGTGTGTACTATCTGATGGATGAACATAATCTAGGCTTACCCATTCATTTACTATGGTGGTCTTTTTTGACTGGGAACACCATAGATGTTACAAAGTTGACTAACCAATCAAAATTCACTGAAAGTGGTGATCAGCTATTTTACTGTATATGTTCAAATGCCCACTGTGGAGGATATCATAAGTCTTTGAAGCAATCAAATGCAAAACACAATATTTATGATTTATGAATGAGTGAATAAGTCAGATTTGACCCAAACACGACAGGAGGGTGTAAAAAGTACTGAAAGAAGTTTTCAATAAAAAAACAAGCTAAAGTTCAAAATAGTAAAAATATAGCTGGAGCAACTGCAACAGGTAGCATGGAGAAATATAGTGGTGTTTTGGTATTAAAATAATGTACTAATTTTAGATCAATCAAGAGCAGGCGCAGTGAATCCAAAGATTGAATATTCCCTGCTTTAACCTTAACAAAAGTGTCAGGAAGGACGACTCATCCCTCTCCCTACCTTGAGCCCCCCCTCCTCGCTGTGTATTGTTTATTAAATCACAGAGCCCATGAACGCTTTATTAAACGAGGAAAAATATTGAAATTCAGACATTCCTCTCCAGTTGAGTTTGTTCTCACACTCCTCTGCTCTAAAATTGATTTCACGCTCTGTGGCTATCTGCATGGGAAATAATGTGCAGCATTATTAACCGGGAGAAGGGGAGGAGAAAATCACCGGGGAGGACAGGAGGCTCAGAGTCACCAGATAAACACCGCCAGTCTGTCATCTCACGACTCATCCAAACCTAAAGTGGGTATTGAGTCCAAATTAGCATTGTTCTGTTGATGCCGTGTTCCTCCTAAGGACCAAGCCATTTGAGATTTGGGTAGACTGTGTTGATGAGCGTCTCGTCTTTCTTTAGTCTGCTGGGTTAAAGATGCCAACCTCTCCTGCCCTCATCAGGGAGAATTGATTTTGAGCGTCTCTCTCAAGACTTCTTTGCAGGGGAAAGTCACTATAATGATGGCAAAACTTAACTTTAGAGTGAAGCAATACAAAGTATTTACGTCTGTTTTTTTATAACGTTTCTGTTAAATGAAACCCTTTTTTTTTTTGTCGCAAGGCAAATCACTTAAAGAACAACACATGGAATACAAGAGCAGTGAAAACAGGCCACTTAACAACATTTCATCAGGGGATAGGAATCAAGGTGATGTCAGTTGTCTTTTGTTGATTGGATGTGGGTGTATGCTGGTGTGATTGTGTGTGTGTGTGTGTGTGTTTGTGTTTTAAACAGTCAGGGAAAAGTCTATAGAGTAAATAAAGCAAAGTGGGGAAAAACTAAAAGAAAGCTCAGAAAACTAAATAGAAAAAAACAAATCAAGTAATAAAATAATGTATCTTTCGAAAAGTGTCAAGTCAAATATCCAAACTAAAGAGCAGATAGTTACATTATGCAACTTCCACAATTAAATCCTGTTATCATTTTTAATCAATTAATTCTGCAGTTATCTCTTGGTATCTGCTACCTATTTAAAAAACAGGAAAAAAGGTAAAAAATTGTGCTGTAAAACGCGAACAAAAATAAATGAATTCTTCCCTTGGATCAAAACATTTGGGTGACATAGGTTTGGGTGGAGGCAAACTGTTCTCAGTGTGTATAGTTAATATCCCAGTGTGGTGCTGATGGCAGAAGTACACAGAAAACAATGAAACAATGACTTATCCTGCACCCGGCCATCTGTTAGATCAATAGTGCTGCCAGTTCAGATCCATTTTACAGCTTCCATAACTGTTGTTGATGTTAGCATCACAAGTCAAGTCATGGTGTGGTCATTGTGCTCTGTTTACCCTGAAGGTCCATCTTTTAGTAAATCATGCACCATTTTGAGATACAAAATCAAACCCACAATAGCTATTTTAATCTCAGTTATACCCCACCACATGTTCCATTTCAGATATTTGCGACACAATGATGGCTCAAAAACATTTTCTACAGAAATCCAAGTTTGTCTGGCACCTTTTCATATAAAGTCAGTCAAATTTAAATTGGTCAAATAAATGAAAATAATCAATTATATTATAGATTTGAAATGCTGCTTGACTGAGGGAGACGCAGTGGTGGGAATTCTCTTGTTGAAGTAAAGCTTTATACTGGATGTATCATAATTGATGTCTATACTGAAAATGTGTTAATGATGGCGCACGCAGGGATGCAGGGTTTTAACAACAAAACCAGAACACTGTTGTTTGTCTGGCCTGGTGCGTCCTACATCAGGGAAAACAATCAAATTTAAAAGGTCCCAAAAAATGACAGCTTGAAAACACATCAGAGCTGGCAGCAACATCTCTGGGAGATAAATCCAAGCTCATCATCAGCTGCCCAGTATCACAAGAGGAATCCCTTGATGATGGCAAGAAAGCAAATCACACAGTTTGAGTTTGACTTCAACGGGTTAAGAGTTAAAATCATGTCGAAGAACCAACTGTGTCGATCAACCAGTTTGAGCATTTGCTGCCGTGCTGTTTCATAACTCACTAACAGATTGGCTCGGCAAACAAACATCGGTGTCAATATCAACAACAAGGTGATTAGGGCCTCAAATTGTGTTTCACTTGCATAATAACTTGCTGTTAACTACACTCTGAGTTTATCTTCCTGGGTTCATTTAATCCAACTGCGATAATGTTGTTTATAGATGTGATGACAATCTAAAAGGCATGCTCTCTATTTAATTTGAAGCTAAACAGGTTAAAAGAGATTGTCCTATTATGAATGCAAGTTCAGTGTATTGTTTCTGAGGAAAACCTGATAACAAGGGCACATTTTAACAGCATGCTAGTGTCTTACATAACCGGATAAAGAGAACATGTTACATTATGCCCCGACATCCTAATGGCGAACACTGAGCTGAAGCTACTTTGAATCTTTTGTGAAATGTGATTGACTACATACATACAGATTTAGAACATGTTCCAGACAGGAGAAACAAAGTGTCTTAACACATATAAGTGTTTTTGGGGATATGATATGAGCTGCCTATTCGTCGGGAATTACAAATAATTAGTGTGACTGAATGTGTGAATTAGTAAAAGCGGTTACATTTTGTCGTATAAATATAAATATATCCATGGTGCAATATGGGCTATGTGATGTTTTCCAACTTTCTAGGAACATTTTAACAAATGAATATTTGTCATTTTTCCTTTTGTGTACTGAGCTAGGTTCAGGATGTGGTTAGCCAAGACTGGAAACAGGAAAACCGCTAACCTGGGTGTGTCCAAAGTTCAAAAATACCTATGAATCAACACAATGAATCCGCTTGTTTACACCATGTGTGAACAGACATAGGAAATAGAGAACTTTATTATTTAGTTTTTCAGCTATTTGCTAGAAACAGCAGTTTATTCACCCACCCAACACTTTCTTTGCAGTTCCTTTGGCTTGTTTCAACATAGTTATACAATTAGAAAGAACATATACATTTGTCATGAAAGACAGCTTTAGAGTTGATGTTTCAGATAAAGCCTAGACTACCTGTTTGTCCCTGCTCAACGCTAAGCGTGGCTAAACATGTCCAGACTCCATCTCTGTACTATCTTTCATAGACGATGAGTCCCATATTTTAATTTCATTTCCAGAATGAAAATAACAAGTTCAGTTCTCAAAATGTTAAACTAAATCCTTTAACACACAATTGAAATCAGCATATAATCCTCATATCACATTTCCAAAATCCTGGATCAGGAACAGCATCAACTGTTCTGAAGACAAACAATCCATCTGTCTGGGTTTACCTGTTTTTGATTCTGTTCACATGTCTTGGACTCTGTTGTCTCTCTTTGATGCACTGTTGGTTCAGAATCATTTCTCAAAAACACTGAACAGAACCATACAGCAAAGCAGGGACAGCATGAGCCATAACACCGTATCTGAAGAGGATCTAGTCGGCAGAAAGAAAAAAAAAAGAACACACGACAAACCTTGCAATCTGGCTCACGATGACACAGAAATTGCTTTTTAATCTAATAGAGCGCTCCTCCACTGTGAATTACTGTGTATGGAGTGGAGGTAGTAATCCTCTGCCTGGCATGAGCTGGTGCTGGGAGTCCTCCTACGCCTCTACAGGGTAACACACACACACACACACACACACACACACACACACACACACACACACACACACACACACATACACATACACATACACATACACATACACATACACATACACATACACATACACAAACACACACACTCTTACTTCTCTCTGTTAATTCTCTGGCTTGTTAGCCATCTATGAGAAAACTGGTAAACAGTCATGAGAGGACATTGTGTTCTGGTCAAATACAGAACAATGCTAGCTGCACTAATTATTGGCCTCACCATCTTCTGGCCGTGTGTCCTCTTCTGTCTGATGCTAATGGTGCTACATTAGACTAGAATAGTACTTCATGCTCCATTTGCGCGTAAATACACTTCGCTTAGTGCAGTGACCTTGGAAAAGCTTAACATCTGGTGCCTTGCTCAAAGGCATTTAGACAATGATGGAGAGTTTGTGTAACTGCTCCACATTGACTGGTTAACGTCCCACTTGCATCACTACCAACACTTGTAATGAATATTTTAGCTGGCACATTTCAGTTTACGTACTTTCCAAATTGAAGAAGTGGAATTCCATGTATCCTTTTCTTTAATTTCCCTTAACAAGTGAGTCACTCCTCCCAGAGCGCAGGAGGAGAGGGGAGAAACACACCGAAAGGCTTGGGAGAGATTCCCAGAGTTTCTGTCTGGGGAATTGAAGCATTTCTTCGGAGGACACTGTGTGACTCTCCAGGGCCAGCAACTGCTCTGATATACCCGACCAGACATTTCTTCTGTTTCCCTGCTAGCCTCCTGTGTCCTACTGTCCTTTCACTTTGTCAAACTGCAGCATCCCAGGAGACAAAGGTGAAAATAAAATGGAGAAACTCTACCTTTGTAGGCTGTACCCCACTATATTAAAAATAGCGCACTATTGCGTATAGGGATTTGCTCTGGATTTGCAGGTGATTTCTCTTTAAAGCTTTTTTTGTTTACTCTTCCAAGGAGTCTTTGTTTTTGGTTTATTGGTTTGTTATTCGGCAGGATTACAGACAAACTACTGGCCTGGTTTTCATAAATCATCGTGAAAGGGTGTAGCAATTTTATACTATTTTGTACTCATGTAAACGACCTTGCCTTGGAGTTCTGTGATCTTTGAGCGCCATTTATTAATTTCCTGACTAGTCTCTTTTAATACTTCTGCTAAAAACTTTGTACAAACATGTTCATTATAGACACCTAAAATGCATGTATTTTCTTGAAAGGCTTGTCTTTCAGAAAATGCCGTTTTTGTGTTTAGTTTTTTACAACAGATGTGACCAGATCTGTCATACATGTAGGTGTGCTTTAGCTCTAGCCTGCTCTTCCAAAAGTATGTGCTAGATTAAGGGCTAACTTTTGTTTGTAACTGTTCAACTCATCCTTATTTGTGCTTTATTTCTCCTGAATGTGTTCCTCTACAGCTCTTTCTGGGTTTGATTCAGTTTCAGTTGTCTTCCTTTTCAAGATGCCACAGCAACTGTACCAGATCTGGATTTACAGTTGTGTCAATTCAACAATTGCCACACTGGTAATACAACATTGCTTTCAATCACGCTGCCATTAGCAGTACTCTACCATCCTTCCTTATAAAGCATAGTTTGAAGTACCAGAACTCTTGGGCCGTTTGGAGTCATGAGAAAATAAATATAAATGCAAATGTATGAGTGTCTGATAAATGTATTCACAACTCAGAACTCCAGCACCTTTTTTTTATGGTTTAAAAAAACATTAAATGTTTTTGGTTTGTGTTGAGCACTCACATTACATATAGAAGTGTTTCTTAGAAGATAGATTTTGAATGTAGATTGTCATTTGTGTGTTCTTTTTTTTAGCATACCAGCAAATTGTTCCATACTCGGTTAGTAGTGATTATGCTTACGTGACTTTTGTGACGTGTTCAGCTAATACCACTGGAGAATTAATGCAGATGGTCCGTTCACTTGGGGCGATTGTATCCTAAAGAAAACTGAGCAGGATGCACAATTCAAATCTTTGGAAAAACACACTTCAAAGTCCGTCAGAGACAGCATTACATTCCTTTTTATGGTTTTAGGAGGCTGTTAATAATTAAACATATACATTTTTCTTGGATAGCATTATATTACGGTATATATTTGTAATGTAGATATTAGGCATTTTTGTTGTTTCTCTTTTTTTATACATACCAGTTCATTTAAATGCCCTTTACATACTACACCCACTTTCTTTTCCCTCCCTTTTATCGGATATATTTGAGCCCCAACTAGACATTTTCTTTTAAAGCAGATATATTTGAACAAGACATTTTTTTTATTAGGCAGCTGTGACTCAGAGGTGGAGCGGTGGTCCAATAATCAGCACGTTGGCGGTTCAATCCCTGGCCCCTGCGGTCTACATGTCGGAGTGACCTTGGGAAGATACTGAACCCTAAATTGCTCCCGAGGGATGTGTGAGGGTCCTGATGAGGTGTGTGTGTGTGTGTGAGTGTGTGAAATGAAGTGCTTTAAGAGGTCTTTCAAAACCAGAAAAAGCGCATCATAAATGCATTAACAATTCACCCAAATCCCATTCTGAAATAGAACATCATTAATGTTATTTGTCAAGTTATGCTAATTTGTGCTGTATGTCCTGATAAATTAATTATTCCGCATTCAAATTCACATCTCAACCTCCTTTTCACAGAAATATGTAACAGGTTAGGTGTCTCAGATCACTGAGAAGGGCGACAAATACGCACCTTTCTAATCGCATTTAAATTGATGCATCGCCTCAGGCAAAAACGATGAGGAAATGTCAGTGTTTTCATAAGCCTCTCTGTGAAAGGAGCAGCTACAGTGAAATACCTTTGGCAATTATGGCAACGTATGCTAAAAAGACACACAGTTTCTCTACCAAAACATGTCATTGGTGTGAACTATAGTGCCAGCAAGAGCAGTTAAGACAACTATTTACCAAATGTTTCTTTTTGGATGAACTGCACCTCAGTTAAACACAGTTAGTACATCAAGTTTGTGTTAAGAGCAAGGTTGAGCTAAGGTGCATTGAAGTAGCACAAAGTGCACTGATAGTAACCTATCAAAGAAGCTGTCATGATGTTTTTAATAAACACTATATGCAAGTGGCGTTAACCTCTCTAAACTACTTCTTCCCCTGCACTGCTCATGCCTTTGCCTGTCAAGACAGAGAAACACATTTAGTTAACGCTTAAAGAGACACCTTTGCACAAGTGAGAAGCCCAGGTGCCAATTCAGATTGACACGTTGGGGTGTCAGTGATGGAAATGGAAAGTTTTATTGAAAGAGAACAAAGCCAGACACAGATTTTTTTTTGACGAAAACCATAGCTTCATGAAACGTTTGTTCATACTTAGTTACAGTACATTGATTACGCTCACATGTGACGTCTTCAGCCGAGAATAAATGCAGATGGTCACTAGACTTGGGGTGATTATATCAGAATACACAATACTAATCTTTCGGAAACACTTCACAGTCCTAAGAGACAGCATTACACTCCTTTTTAAACATCATTTGTTTTGTTGAAACACATTAATAATGTAGCTAGGTTTTCCTCTTCATGTAACTTGTACTTACTAAAATAATCTTTATTTAAATCAATGAATTTAAACGTGTTCTTGAGCCTTGAAGAACCTTGAACAATGTGGACATCATCTGAATACACACAACCATTTCAAGGAAACATAAATAATACTTAATGCTAATAGGTAAAATTATGCCGGTCACATGCAGCTTCTTCATCTGCTGCTTTTCTCAATTTTCTATTTGTATGAATTATTGTGTGAAAAGGTCCTTGAAATTGACTAAATTGTGGTCGGCCCTTCTCGACGTTGGCTTTTGGTTTGTTAAATAGCATTATAAAATGTGGTTTAAGTTCTTAAACTGCAGATCTTTTTCACAATTGCACAACATTTAACTTAAAAAATGACCTTGCACGGTCTTTGGGGTTTCCCTTTCCTGTAGTGTGTTATATGTGTGTGCATTGTCCATGGTCTGCAAAGGTTAAACAACCTCAAATCTTGCCTGAAACACTTCCATTGGACTCCTTTGTTGACTTCCGTAACATAGTGACATCACTATGAGACACTCTGGCTAGCGCTCCAACCCATTGTACTTGATCGTCTGAGGGGCAAAACATCTTTGAGCGGTTAACCAATCACAACAGAGCCGGCCAGCTAACCAATCAGAGCAGACTGGGCTCTGGTTTCAGAATGAAGATGAAAAGAGGTGCTGCAGCATGCAAACAAAGCATTTTTTGAATATTAAACAATTTTCGCGTCGGGCTCCTGATCAGCTTGTCGGGTGTTCTTTTACCCATAATGACTGCCTCGCTGCACATTATCCCTTACTAAACATGTCACAGTAGAGACACAAAATAAAAATATGAACCTAAAAATGAGCTCTTTAAGCTTTATGCCATCGTCGGACATGTGCTGTAAGAATCTGTCACCATGCTGGATGTATTAAAATTAGAATATGTTTGCTCTCTGTTGGTTAGAAAACTACTGAAGCACCAGAGTCTGAACCAGCGTAGACTTTTTATGACGACTGATATTTGCTGTCTGAAGACGAGCCTCATAGAGGAAAACATACCAGATGTTGCAGATGGAATGAATCTTTCCACCCGAGGCTTTTTGAACAGATGAATATGTGTCAGTAGCTCTTAACGAGGCTGTTGGGCAACACTTCTAATGGAAGTGGATACAAATTGTCTTCCAAAGGAGCAGTTTTACCAACCACAGGAGGGGCCCTGAGCAAGAGGCATAAGAACCGAGTTCCCCCAAGGCCTTTCAGTTCCCCCATTAGGTGACTTTAAGGAGGTAAGCACAGCTGGCTGGGCTTGTTCCTTCCGCTATATGCTTTCTAGACATTACAATATATCTATACTCCAGCAACTCTGAATTCATCTTTAAATGCAAATTGCGGGAAGTCCAGCGGCCCTAAACTTTTCCCCTTTTCATTCAGAGGTGTTGCTGAACCGAGGAGACAGTCTTGTATAACTACTATAAGTAATGACTGTTTGGAGAAGTCTAAACAAGGCAACTACTTCTTTGAAGAAGTTA
Source organism: Dissostichus eleginoides (assembly GCA_031216635.1). Classification (NCBI taxonomy): domain Eukaryota; kingdom Metazoa; phylum Chordata; class Actinopteri; order Perciformes; family Nototheniidae; genus Dissostichus; species Dissostichus eleginoides. Next base: position 11,311,258 of record CM062273.1, on the reverse strand, counting down.
AACTGAATGAAAGTAATGAAAAACAGTCAATCAGAGCTTCAAATACAATCTGTTGAACTTTCAACAAAATGAAATATGTGATGTTGACAATTTAAGACATTCTTACATTTAAAAAAACATTTAGTCAGGGTGGTAACCTTAGCCGCTTTCACACCAAGTACTTTGCCGTACTTAGTTCCCAGCACTTAGTACCCCCATGGAACTAAGAGCCGATCGCGTTCACACCGGAATAAGTTCCCTCAGGGAAGATTACGCAAATGAAGCCGCTGACGTCACTTCTTCTTCTTCTGCTTTGGGTTTACTGGCAGGCCGCAAACCACTTCACGGCGTATACTGCCACCCGAAGTCCCCGGCCGGAAGTCCCCGGAGTTGGGGACTGGCTTCAGTAGAAGCTGCTGGGACTCCCAGCAGCTTCTACTGAAGCCTTCCGAGTAAATCGCCAGGACGCGACACCTCCTCATCTCCACCGCTCCCATGTTTTTTTTTGTGTTGCCATAAGTTATTCTCTCTCTGTTGGTGCGCGGAGCTAATGCTAATGCTAATAATGCTAATGCCAGCAAATACAATGGCGGCTTCAAAAAATCTTTTCAGAGTTTTACGGGGCGTGGTTTGCAGTTCGCCCAGCCAATCAGAAATTGGTACTTTTTTCTCCCCAGGATAGTCCCACCTCTCTAGCAGGCACTAACAATGGGGGTAAAAGTTCTCTGAACTAAGTTCTCTTTTTGGTGTGAACGCAACATTCCAGGCACTAACGGAACTAAACGGGAAAAGTACGGGTAAAAGTACTCCGGTGTGAAAGCGCCTCTTGTTAGTAAATCCACTGAATAAAGCTGCAAAAATGGTATGTTTAAAAAAAAAGTTGATAATGCTTAAACGTTTGATTTAACGCTGACTGAAATAGTATATAATAATAATAATTATAATAAATAACAACTTTATTTGCATTCTAGCTTTCATGCAAGGAAGCAGCTCAATATATATATATTTATAGACAAAGATATAACATTGTTTTAACATAATACTTAGTATATAGCATACATATTAAATATTAAATAAATAAAGTAAGTAATTCTCCAATAAATACATTGTTTAAATGGTAGCCAATAATTGTGAAATCGTTCAGGAAATCATTAAAACGTATCTTCAATATAATACATGTTTTCCCCATTACACTATCTGTTATACTTTTTATCTCATAACAAGATGCCTGTGTTCAACCAACGTTTTGATCCACAACATTAAATATGTCATTAAATACCTATATTTGCGAGTTGTTGTACTTAACATGTCTTTGAAATGGTGTTTGCTAACTAATGCTTAATGTCTTGAATAAAAAGACAGTAGACTTCCTAAAGCTAAATTATGTAGGCAGTTTATAGCCAGCCATTAGCATATGGCAATTGCATTTACACTTCAAAAAACACAAACGTGCTGAACATTAAATAAATCAAATGTCATTACATACTAATGATCCAGATCAAAAACAAGAGATTACATGGAATAAATAAGATACAAAAGCACAGTAGACCACGTTTTTTGTACCTCTGTGTTCTAAATCTCTCTGTCTTAGTTTACTCCAAATGTTGTGTGCATGTCTATTTTTTAATGGTGTGTCGCTCTGTACGTTTTATTGATTTAATTTGGTTCTTCTCAAATCCGGAGGGGATTTATTTGTGAATAATACCTCAAATATAAATGCCTGAATGTGATGGAGGACTCTATCTCCGGCTGAAAAAGTCAATACAATTCATCCTTTTTGTCCATTTCCTATTTCCTGCATTCTAGCCCCCCCCCCTCAACCCACAATACATCCAGGGAGGCTCATCTATCCTCTCTTATGTAAACAACCACCTACACACACTCCTCTGCCTCTCTTCTTCTATATTTTCTCCTGACACACAGTCTGGGGATTTTCTTTATATGGGTGTTAAATTTGAGCTATGATGAAATACAAATCAAACAGATGCTTTCGCTATTAGAAATATGTGCAATACAGTGATGCATTGTTCTAGGACAGCTCAAGGTTAGTGTTGTGTGGTCTCTCCACATGAATTATAAATAGGTGCTGGAGGTTTGTGTGTAAGTGTTTGTGTGTGTACGTGTTCGTGCGTGGCTTCATACACAAACAGCAAGGGAAAGTATACAGACCTAATTGCCCAGCAGAGATGAGCTGCCTGTTTGTTTGTGCAATGTTTTCTTTACAAGTGGTTGGTCGTAGCAAAAACACCAGACCATGATGGATTTATTTTTCTGTTTTTCATATTTAGTTTTCAGTAGTTTCATTTTCATTCCAAGTACAACTTACAAAACCAAAATATTCTTCAAGCTTATATGTGTTTTTCTAGAATATCTTCATTTATGTATGTTACAAAAATAAAATAATGCAACTTCTCAAGTTTAAATGTTGTTAACAATAGAACTGAAAAACAACTAATTAAAAACAATACAATTACTGTATTGCAATAATTCAAATGTTTTGGTAATGCATAAGTGTTGTTACTTGTTGCGGTAAGAACAGACCTGGAGCTTTAAAACAATTTGCTTATTTCATGCTATGCTAAGATATTTGTGTTCTCCATCTACCCGTATGTCTTCTTGTGAAGTACATTAATAAATCTCATTGTTTTTTTAATTTATATTTGCATACAATTTAAATGAACAACGTACAGGTAATTCATTGGTCAGCTTCTGAGGTGTTTGTAAACATTTTTGAAGTTTGAAAAGAGCCAGGCTTGCTGTTTCAGCTCTTTAAATAATATACACATACTAGCATGCTATCAATATTCTCACCCAACTCTCCCATTGATACCGATTCAATCCCAGAAATGTGTTGTTTTTGGACCCTAGCTTCCCGCATCATTAGTCATTTAAACATACGCTGCATTCCCCCTTTTTCCATTATTTTTCCATTAGTTTTCCATTTACCATCTTATTCTCGGTGCCTTGCTGGTGGACACGCATAATAGATGGTGGAATGTTACATTTTTTATTTGGCCTCAAGTTCAGAGCAAATGCATTTACCTTGCACAGATTAGTTTCGAATTAAACTTATATAACATGGGGTCTAAGCAATCAGACCTTTCCCGGTAGCTCTCTGCGTCTCATTTCTTTAAGCAAGTTTAATTATCTTTAATGGCAAAGTCAGGCTCTGCATATCTGGCGAGAAACAAGGTCCATTCCACATAAATTCATTATACTGTTGTGCCTGGGTAAGAGGTGGTGCTTAAGGCAAGTAAATGTCTTGTGTCATTTATGGAGATGTGGAGAATGAAGTTTGCCGTGGTATTTTGTTTTTGATTAGACTGCAAAGACAATTAGCCAATGAGAATGAAGAAATAATTAATTATAATCAACCATGCCCACCCTGAAAGATGGAGACATTTTCAGATAGGTTAAGAAAACTCTATATCTGCAGAGGTTAATTTAAAATCTTAGTTTGAGGATTAACTAAAAATCTAGATTTGATACCCTTTATTTTAATTATTGTTATAGAAACAGGGATAATTATATCAATATCTCTCGTTGCACAGTTGACCAGGCCTAAAAAAAAACAATTACAGTAAAAAAATGAAGCTATTTTATTTTTTAACAATTACCTTTTTTTTTGTATGTCACAAACATGATATTTTCCATTTTTAGAAAAACACCAAAAGGCACGAAGGCAATATATTTTACTTTTTGTGAGATTACTGTTGCTGTCACTTTGTTATTACTGTTACTAATGACTTCTGTTGAGGCATTAAATGTTATATTTAGGTGTTTTATGAATGTGTTTTATCAAAAATATTGGCAATCAGTGAACTTGGATACCAGCAGTTGCCCTCTCTTGTTGACTTGTCATTGGCCTGCGATACAGGATACACGGTATGTCCTGTGTGTGCTGTGTGTGTGTGAGGTCACTTGTGGGAAAGGATGACACCGGCAAGATTAACGTATTAAATGTCATGCAGATTGAAGTTTTAAATTATGCAAACACCACTCATAGAAAGAGCTGCTCTCTAGACAGACATGATATCATTGGCTGAGTTAATCCTAAGTGGGAGGAGTCAGAAATCCACCACCAATGTTTCTTTGGGGGGAAAGTAACATTACACTGAAGCTAAGGGAAAAGTAGGAGTGAGGAAACTAATACCGTAAAACTGTCTCGCGCTACAAACTGATGGAGTGTAATCGAGCTAATTGTTTTCTGTAACTTAGCCAGTTTACCCTTAGCAGCCAAGTTCACGACTACTTTGATCAAATGGTATTACCATGCCGACCTGCCAAGAGCATCAGCAGGCTATAACATATGTCTGAAAGAAAATATCCAACAGTTGGCATTCGAGTCTGGCATTTATTTATTTATTTTTTTCAATCAATTGCATGGGTAAACCTCAATTTCTACTATCAATCTACAATCAATCTCTATATGATGAAGATGTCCTCTTTAGTCCACATTTCTGAATTTGAATCATAAAGGGTTGTGCAAATACTTTATAAATTACTTATCTGACCTGCAAAGTCTTCCCCCGAGTTTTCCATCTTTAGCATTTGGCCCTTTGGCGTGAAGAATCGAAGAACCATTGTAAAATTTTAACTCAACGATAGAGACTTATAGGGTGACCTTCTGGCTTTGGTGCTAAATCTAGATAAAAACAATTATAGAGTTTAACAAAAAACAAAACAGCACGTTCTCCCCACGTCGCAGCCTCATACTATATAACTGTACGCCCCGATGCTTGTAGATAAACGGTTGTGAGTGGCTGTCCAAAAGCTGAACATGGACCAAAGTTTGTTAGCTGGTGGTCTCACAAAACTGCAGTTACAAATACAAGTTAGAGCCTCTACTCTTTACTTCTTTTAACTTTACCAATTGTGCGGTAACATGGGAATATTCATTTTCAGAACCCGAAACGAAAACAAGAATAATTTGTTTGCTTCTAATTGATGTATTAAAACTAAAATAAGCATTTGTAAACTTTACTATTCTGTAGTAGACCTAACCTTTAATTTAAGAAGACACATTTTTCATTATAAGAATCTTGATTTCTTCTTTTCTAAGGTTACATTCTTCTGCTGACATAATACACTTGAGTAAAAAACATCTTATTGATATGTTTCGTCTTTATTTGCAGTGCATTCAATAATGAGATTATCCAAAAGACAAGTCAGGTTATGTTAACTTTATTTTGTGATGAGTCAGATTAGGTTACTGATTAAATTGTTTTACGTGTAACTAGTCTGAATACATTTTTAAAGTCAGCCTGTATTAAAACGTCTCTGCAGCAAAAGGTCCTCCCTTACAGAGCTCATTAACAAAAAAAACAAAGATAAAGATAAAGACCTGTCTGGATCTCTCTGGTGGAGCATGACCATTTCTGGCAATGGCTGTGTGCAGTATCCATGGAAACAAGAAAATAACCTGGCAGGGCTGAAGAAATCCCTGGCACAAAAGAAGGGTTTTCAAGTGTAACCAAACAGTGCGGACACTTTCTACTCAAAACAGCTACGAAATATTTCATTTTAATAAGAGAAGCCTACGACCACACAAGTGACACACATAGTTGGTGCTATTAGCCCAAATAAAACCAATATGAGTGGTTTTGATAATGTTAATAAACAACAACAAAAATGTCCTAGGGCCCAGAAAAGGTAAACACTTTTGGAAATAAATCAAACTGCTTAAAACGGAACAAATAATGTACTTGACAGAGCTCCAATGCATTGGCACTGACACTTTAGATCAAATAAAAAAATCTTGTTTCTGTAAAACCATCTTTAATGACTACTTAAGACTGTAACCTTGAGAATATCTAACTAAAAACAAGCTGTACCTTCAGTGTATCACCATATCAGCTTCAAAGGATTGTTGTAATCCCTTATTTGATACAGTGAGAAGCTTAAGCGGCCACGATACAATGAAAATTGGGGAAAGCCTTTATTTGAAATGAAGCACAACTATAGCAGTTAACTCAGCAATTTGGAGGCACTGCTTTCACACTGCCCAGCTGAACACATTTTTATTTATTTTTTATGGAAGCTTGGCTTGGATGCAGGCTGCTCCAGTTTTTATTTGCTCTATTTATAATCTGTATCCTCTATTCTGCACCTGCGTTTTCTATCCCAGCATCAGTTCTTTTGCATCACTTACACACAAATAAATACCATCTACTAACTGCACCAGCACTTAAAAAAAAAAAGAAATGAAAACTATATCTCAATTTCTATTGTTTTTAAAAGTACCAAGGCAAAGTACAAAAACACATCTGTTGTTTTCTGTACTTTCAAGAGCAGCAGGCTTTCAGTTCCTACTGCTTTCTTGGTTTCAGATATCTTAGAGCGTTGAGTCTCTTGAGACCCTCTTTAACGTGTCAAAGTAGTCCTCAGGTAACTTCACCCCAGGGGCACTTGGTCTTTGCGGTTGGATGTGTCACAGATTCTTTCAGAACAAGAAATATGGATTTATAGAATGCATTCCTCTTCAATGGCTTGTAGCATTGTTCCAGATTGCTGAGCCGGAGATAACCAGAAGGTTTACATTCAGATCTGTTGTCTCCAAGGCAAAACCGTGAAGCGCAGACTTCCAGCTAAAGCTGCTCACATCCTTATGGGGTCAAAAGTTACATCTCTGCTGCAGAGCTCAGCATCAATAAGCTGTTTTTCCCAAACTTTTATATTCCCACACAATGGTTTGCTGCATATACAGTCATACTTCACACACAAACACTTACTCATCAACACTTCACCACTGAGCAGATTCACACAAACAAGTGAGCCTGAAGAAGGCCCAAAGGGTTCTCAACATCATTTTGCATCCCTCTGAGCAAAGTAATGTCTTTGGGAAAAAACAATGTGAAGGCTTTATTATGATTTTTGGCAAACATCACAAAGTTAACGCTAGTGGGAGTTTCTCTCCCACACCCTGTCTGAAGTGTCTCAATTGGACTCCTTTGTTTATTTCCGTAACATAATGACATCACTATGTAACACTTGCACTTCTTTTGGCTATCTCTCCAACACATGGTACGTGATATGCTAACAGGCGGGACATCTCTAAACGGTTGACCAATCACAGCAGAGCCATGCAGCCAAACACTCAGAGCAGACTGGGCTCTGGTTTCAGACAGAGGGTGAAAAGAGGTTCTCGGGCAATATGGGAAGAATAAAGACCTTTTGAACATTCAAAATACACATAAAAACTTGAAAGTTAGCATTATGTCCTGTTATAGTTTATTACTATGGAGTTTTGATTATGAAAGCTGTCTTTTCTCATAAAGGGTAGTCAACCCCAAAGCCCCAAGTTAGAGGGGGTATTCTGTATGCCCATCAGCAGCTGTTGCCATCAAATGATTGGGCTTTTTGCTGCAAACAATCTGTAATTCTTGGTGACAACACCAGGTGGATTCTCCAACCTCACGTCAGATTTGAAACGATGGTGCATCGGTGAACTCATCTTTGCAAAAAAAAATGTCTTGAGTCTGTGTTTCGGATTGAGATAGAGGCCAACGACAGATGACTGGGTGTAGGCAGCTCACAGATTTGAATAAAACCAAATGAGTCAAGCTGTTGTTGAATAGGAAAAAAATGTGCTCAAGCAACGCCTCTCTTGACGGAGCTGCAAACAACAAGTCAAGTGTGGACAGCTGCAAATATATTCCACAAGAACACGTCACATGTGCAAAGATCAACCAATGTAACAAGCAGTTGTTGTGAATGAACAAAGAAAAGCCCAAATTGGTGTTCTTTTTTAAGATGCAAGCTCTGCAAGAAATCCATTATGTGGAATAGAAAAGGGAGCTGTTCATTCTTCGAATTGAATTGAGTGGAATTGCAGAAGTCCACACGCTGGTCAGAGGGTGTAATGTGTTTGTGCAACATGCAGAACCAACTTGCCAAAGCTGCTTTTGTGTCTCCTTCGACTCCTCGCTCAGGTTGCTCCGTCCAGAATGAAAACGTGCTTCTTAGGTACAAACGTATTTGGCTTTCGGTGGCCCGTGCACTTCTATTGTAAAGTTAAAAGAACACCTTCTCTTGCTTTTTTACCTTTCAAGTGTTCTTTCAATAGTCTCCGCTTGACATAGTCGAGTTTAGATTATTTGCACCTTTACATATTTTAATAGGATTTCAGTTCATACATTTTGCAAAACACCATCAAAGTACCCCATCATAGCATTTGTTTGCTTGCCAATCATCAAAAATGATTATTATGAGAGTCAGGCATGTTGTCATGTTACTCCTCCTTAATCGTTTTATGTTCTTCAGGGTGTTTGATAAACCATAAAAACAAATATATATATAAAGACTATTACTAGTACAAGCTCTCTACTTTTATTGGTCAGGTTTTGCTAAATATTATCATGTTATGTCAATTTGCCATACATTACAAGACAATAGTTATTTGGGTTTAATGGAAAGTATTGTATTCGCATTTTTATTGTGAACATCATGGCAATCTTGGTATGAAGGCTAAATTGTGTTTTGTTGTGTTGTTGATGTTTCTAGGTAGTCAGGTTTTGTGGAGCCTTTTGTCAGCCTTCAGAATTCTCCTTGGAAGAAAGTATTTCAGATCGATGTGTTTAGCTTGTTTTCTATCCTATTACTGCTAAAAAGGACAACGTTTTCTAACGCACATCGTATTTCATAGCCCAGAGATTTAAAGTTATTTAACTTAATTTGCCCTTATTAGTCCAGCCAACCGTTTTCCTGGCTGCCATAATATTGTAGTGAATTATGTTGAATTATTTTGTTTTCAGCAGTCATTTATATCCGTGGGTTAAATACAAATTTGTTGGCTGCATGCTGGCCATCTCATAATAATGACTACTAAGTAATTATTCCCTTTAAAGCTCATGCTGAAGCAATAACTGCAAATCATCTAATGTGCTTTGGTTCATTTGTAAAACACTAAAGCTCAGCTGGCTTTTGTGAACACATACTCTGTGAGCGGTCGTATTGATGTGTTTTTGATACAATAACAAAGTAATTCCGCAGTCAAGCAATGATTGATAGGAAAATAAAGGTAAAAGTAATTTAGAGCGCTCTGTTTCTTTTATAAGACAACTGATCTCACGGGCTCTCCTCTGCGGTCTGAGAGAAACAGGATTTTCTCACCCTCATCTTTCTCCTTGTGACTCCTTTTAAATAATTGAAAGCTGAGCAAAGCCGGGTGATTCTTTCCAACTGAATGAGAGGAAATTCTTCAGTGGGCTCCTGCAGTGAGACTGTCCAAAGAGCCAACACCGCTAGATTCGTAATATATCTACAGCTGGGTGGTGTCTTGTCATTGTTGTATTGTTCATCTCCAGGGTTTTGTAAAGAGAAAGTCATTGCTGGGGTATTCAACTGGTTTTTGACATTTCCCTCTAAGGGCTTTAGGTCTTGGAGAACAACTGGATTTATCACAGTCCCTCTGTATTGTTAAGTCTGCCTCCATTGGAACTTCAGGATATCAATTGATCTGCTGAAGTTCCCCTGCGATGCAGTAATTACCTCTATTGGAAATTAGTAACTGCCTCTGGTAATTGCTGCATGTGATAAAGCACACTCCATATAATAATTATGGAGTTGTCAAATGTAAGGGGATTTAAGTATACGTCTGTACTTTTTTAAAGAACAGCCTATAATTAACATCCGTCAACATGAGTTCTTGCACTTCTTTGTGAACAACAGTTATATGGAAATCTAATATATGGAGCCCAGTTGATCATAATGATGATGATGAGAGCTTTTTAATGAATGTGAATATGCTCAAACATTTCCTTGATTAGGCACAGCTGTGTTTTGGGAAGTACTTTTTTCTGGAATATAAGCCCTTGGGGATTCAAGCGCTTCCATTTACTGCTCAGTTTTGATTTCTTTGCATGACAAATCATATGTTGATAGGCAGAGAAAAAAAATGTAGAAATGCAATGTTCTTGTACAAACCTTCCACTTTAAATTTGACATAATTACATACCTTGAGTTAGACCTCTGAGCGAGATCCCATTCGCCTCAGGACCGATGGACCTTAAATGAGCAGTGAGCAGAGACCAAAGTTCTCCAACATCACTGAGACAGCCTTGATTATTGCTTTTTCTGCCTTCTCTGGGACTCAATACACCTTGGAACGCTAGTTACTGAACATCGGTCAATAACCTCAATTCATCAATTAGCTGTTAAATAGATTAAACTATTAGTGTTGAGGCCTGGGAATTACATAGCTTTTGGGGATGGCTGTAAGATAGGATGGTTAGCCAAGAAATCTACATCTAAGTCAATTTTCTTCATTTAGCCCAATTTACAAATCACAGTTTGCCTAAAGGATCTTTGCTACCCGAATACCTTCAGGTTTTGCTTCTAGAAATCCTATCTTTTGTTGTCCTATTCTTGTAAAATATAATGAACCTTTAAAGGTCACCTATCATGCTATTTATAGGCAATAGCATAGGTCTCAGATATATAAACAAAAAACATGTCTATGAAGTGTTTTGGTCAAAAAACCCAACCGATCACCCATTTTAGCCATGCCTCATATCCCTCTATTTCACTTCCTGTTTCAAAAGTGCTGATTCTGGGTATAAAGAGGTCTCTCTTAAGAAAGAGACCCTTTGTCTCAATTAAATTTTCACCTGTATAAATAAAGGCTAAATAAACCTTAGCGGCTCATGCGGGACCCGGCAGATACTGTCTAAAATGCTGCGGTGATGAAACGCAAGGATTATTAGATCAAGGATTATTTCTGAAACAGTATGGAGCTCAAAGGCTTTCTCTCTTGCCGGTTATACCACAAGGTGAGTTACTTTTTATTTCCTGCTTCTTCACACACATGCTGTGTGCAGTACAGGTTAGCTCTGAGTGTTAGCCATGCTAATGTACACACCGACCATATTACGTCCAAAACTGTCGGGCATTGTTTCTGATTGCAACGTTTCTGATAGTGCTGTGGGTCCGCCGCCGATTTGACGTCATATCGGCGGCAAATCTGGATCAGCTCCGTTGTAGCCCCGTTTTTAGAGATTTGGGTACGGAGGAAAAGAGAGAGGGTTTTATTTTCTGACGCTGCGTGAGTTCCCGGACACACCGGGGACACATCTTTATGTATAAAAGACATCAAAACATGCATTTTGCATGATAGGTCGCCTTTAACATCACTGAGATATGATGTTAGGGCCTCTGGTAAAACTACCCAGACAGAAAAAAACACAATAGCACAAGGCCAATTGAGAAAATAATGAAAAATGAAACCCATACTCACCTACAGATATCTTGGAACAATGCGACGAATGCTAGCAGCAGCCCGGCTGTGCTTTTTCTCATCAGATCTCCTCGGCTATCTCTTAATGGCACCTGCCTGAGCAGCACCGTCGTTTTTCAGCAGCCCGCTGTCCTTGAGGCAAGTAAGCCAAATTATTTGCACACTGGTTAGCCACTTCAAGGTGAATCAACAACTGAGAGCTCTCAATTACTCCACAGTGGCATATTCAGGCCTCACAGAGCTGAATTATAGGTTGGATTGGCCCCATACCTCCTCACCTATTTACCTAGATAATAATTGCCCAAATAACCTTGATCATACCTCTGCTTGCAAACAATGTGCTGTCCCCTAAAGTGAGCACACATTATTGGTTCAGTATTGACATTAGCCAGCAGTGAGTCTCTTTTAGCAGACTGCCAAAAAGATGGTTTTAATGGAAGACAGATGTAGTTTTTGGCTGTTGGGAACTCATGACTATTTCATGGGATTGTTAAATAAATAAGGAGGCGTAGATTGAGTTGCCTACAGAGATGTGAGCTGTGAGCTGTGGCATATGGCCCAGGCAAAAATGGGCCTCAACAGATCGCCTTCTTGGACGCCATCGTGGGTGCATGCTCAATAGCCACGAGCCGGCCAAGACACTAAAAAAATAGCAAAGCAGTCAAATGCAAGAAACAGAGGGGAGCCGGGCGGCTTTTTTTAGCAGCAGAGCTCGGGGAAGTGTTTATTGACTATGCGGAACTGTCTGCTGAACATCAAAGCTTCTGCTAAGTCCCCTCATGGGAACCACACCAGACATAAACCCCTGAACCAAGGATGATCAAAGTCTCACCCATTATTCAACTTAAAGGCCATTAAATAAATATGAATATTCTGAATTTATTTCCACAAATATAAACACACTACCCACCACCAGGAAACCGTCTCTTTTGCAGATCATGTTTTAATTACTGAGGATATTTTGAGAAATTTTTTGTTCTTTTGTATATCAATTACAGTAGTGGGATATTTTTACTTTTATATATGTGCTAGATTATTGCCACATTTTATAATTAATTAGTCAAGATCAGAATCTGATTCAGAAAAAAATGTAATAATCCCAGGGGGAAAAAACGGTTTTTGTAACATTATAGAATGAATGAAATACAATATTAATAACATAAGATATAATCTATTAACCTGTTAAGCCCTGAGCCTGTTTTTTCGGACAGGGCCACCGGGCTTAACAGGTTAAATAATATAAGAAATAAGAATGTGCAATAAAAGATAAAGATATATAAACATAATAATTATAGTAAAATGTCCAATACACATGTGCGTATTTCATCAACTCGTGAATTCACATATTACACTTCATTAGCTTCATGTCAACTCATTTGCTTATGTATTTGTGTGATTACCGAAGAGTCGCTGTTATGCTAATGGCATCCTTCAGTAAATCCAAGGTAATTTTTTACCTAAGAATCATTGTGTAAATACTTGAAGATGTGCAGGACAAGGTCATATGGGATTTGGCTCATATAGTAGCCTCCAAACTTTATCATTCAGTCGAGTGGAAGCCGGTAACAAAAGAAACTGTCATCTCAAATTTCCCCGAAAACCATGAAGAGAGGAATTGAGTCAACAGCTTCCGGAAACAGACACATTGTTGCTCACTTCAGAGCATAGGATGTTGCTGCTTTGATTTTGACTTTCACTGAAACAACAGGAGACACTCCTACTTTGACTTGTGTGTACAGTTTACTTGGAAGAGCTTCAGATTGCTCAGCCTTGGGGATTCATCAAAAGTAGGAAGTATTCAACGGGCTCTTTAATTGTTTCACTTATCACTGTTTCTCAGACTTTTTTTGGGGACAAAAGTTATACAACTCTTCTCATAGTGTGATCAATAACAGCCCATATACGTCACTCTGAAATCATCCAGCATTTTTAAATATATCTTTCTAATCCTCTTCCGCTTCTTCAGTACATGTTGAAGTGAACTTTGGATGACTGAACAGCAAATTATGTAACATCAAGTAAATGGCACCTTTACAATTGTTAATACCTCTGAATATAAAGAAACTTGTTATTTTTAATATGCAACAGTCCAGTGATACATACTGCACCACTTTGGAAATATATATAAAGGCCATCCACATAAAAAGTTGCTGCTCTCCAGCGCATATCAGACAACAGCTTGTGTTTTAAGACAATTGTTGTTCGCTGCAATATCATATTTTTCCTTAATAATGCATGAAAATGACTATTTACGGCAGATGGAGTTTTACAACAGTAGAGCAATATACACTAAAAGATCACATCGCTCTGAGTTGAGCATGAGGAGATGTATCCCTCTATACTAAATTAAACCCATCCAACTTAATTCAGCTATTGACATTAGCATAACATGTATTTTATTTCTCAAAATAACACTATATTCATATTTCACCTGTTATAAAAGACTTGACTCGTGTAGGGGTTTCAAACGGAAAATGTCTTGTCACTAACAATAAATACTTGTTGTGTCATTACAGTACCTGTGTTTTTAAATATCAGATGTGCTGGTTACTCTTTCCAGTGCATTACCATATTGACCATGCAAGTCCTTTTGTACATTTTAGCCCATTAACTCCTGATTGTCTGGTCTTTACATTACTGCAACTTACTTATTTATAAGTGTATGTTCCACATCGACCCATGAATGTTAAATGACTTGCTTTTGTATTTTAGGCATCTGATGCTTCTGTTGAGGTGCTACATACAGCACATGTATACTTTAACTGCATCACTTATTACCCAGATGTAATCAACAACATGGATTTGGGAAAGTGCAAGCAACACCCAGAGGTGTGTCTGTATTTCCATGCTTACTGGGAGAGTTGACTTGTCGTACGGTGTCAGAATCCATTTGCCTGTTCTTGACCTAGACATTTAAACACAGATCTAATATCTGAGGAATGATAACAATGGATGTCACCAGTACTCTCCAGGGACCTCAAGCCTCAAGAATATCTTCTCTCCGCCTCTATTCTGCCTGTCTGTTTTCAAGTCAGAAGACAAATGAGCATGCTTTGATAGAGCCTGAGAAGAAAAAATGTCAAAAGTCCCCCTGGAGCCTACCAAGGAAGCAAGGAATAATAAGGAATTGGACAAAGATCCAAACATAATGCAGAGGAGAACCATATTTTATAAAACAAGGCTGTCCCAGTCCTATCCCTTGTCATTTTCCTTCAAAAAGTAACTTGATTTGCTTATGTTTCACTAAGAGACACCCTAATATGAAACACTTTTGAATGTCACCAACTAATTACCTTGCCAATATACAGAAGTATATTTTTAACATGACACATTAGCAGTGCTAATGAATAATATTCCTATACTTAATGTTTGTGATCCTTTACTAATGGTGGTTAATTAATGTTTAGAGGCCAGACAAGTAAACATGTGAAATACCAATGCCCTGTAAACAAGTAATTAGCATTGGAATACATGATGGTAAATTGCGGTCTGCATAATCATTTAATGAGGTATCCAATCAAAGAAAATAAACATTAAATTGTTTATTTGGTCACTGATAGATACAAAAAAATACAGCCAAATGTGCAGCTAGACTTCAGATTTTACATGTGTAAAAACACATTAAAGGGGTATTACACTATATTTCACTTTCAGAAATCTGTATAGATGAAAAATAAAATGTATTAAGATCAATAGGACTCGTATGTACACAATGTAATTTATGTGACATTGGTATGAACCAATGTTATTCAACCCTACACACAGACACACACACGGCTGTAGTTTTTGGCAATAAGACAGTCCTTACCAACGACACCTTTTTTAAAATCAAGATAGGACCATCATGTGTTTAAAAAAAGTCCATAGATTGTTTAATACAACATACCATATTCTCAACAATTCAACATCAATGAAATTTTGTTAATTAAAAAAAAAAAATCTGCATATTACCTTTATTGCACAGAACAATTTGAATGTATTTTCCATAGATTTCTTTTTTTAACTTTTTTTTTTAGTAAAAAGTTGGCTTGGACTACATGTTCAACATAGTCCAGGGTCAAAATTAAAAAAAATGGTAGAACAGAAACAAAAAACTGAATCCCGGGATCACTCGGGACCAAAAAAAGGCTGGGTACAGTAGCCACACTTTGAACAAAGAGAGCATTCAGCAAGAGGGAGAACGATGAGCCATATCCAGTGGTATTTTTTTTTTCCTTTATGCAAAATGGATTACACCAAAGCTGCTTCAGATTGCTCCATGGGTAAAACCATCTGTGTCACTCAAACCATCTGCATATTCTGTCAATACTTCCAGCCCATTACTCTGTCGTTGTCTGTAATGTCATCCATCATAAATAACTTAACCTTTATCCTCACACACGTTGCAAAGCCCAGCTGTCCACAGTGTGTGCTCGAAAAGGAAAAGGCTGTAATGTCAGATGTTTATATGCAGGTCCAACTGGGAGCATTATATGCACAGTTCTTTTTCCACTGACAAACATTGCAAATTTCTAGGGAATAGCAAACCTTTAAATGATCCTGGAGGGTAATATGTCCATGGCTTTGATGGGGGGGATCATCGACATAAACAATTGATTTTGTAAAATGATCAAGAAAAAAAACAAAACGATGAAAGAAGTATTCTACAGTTTGAAGAGCACATCTATTAAAACATTTGAGCACCAAACTTTTTCTTCCTCACAATCATGTTGAGCACAAACAATACCATTATTAAGCGCTTACAGTATCAACGTCCTAAAATTAACTATTCAGCTTGATGGCAAAACCGTAGGATAGATGCTGTGTCTATTGTTGGTACAGAGCTCCATCATATCAGCAACATCTCACATTTCATTATGTATCCTGCTCTCAATCCATGTTTGTGCACTGTGTGCATAATAGGGGTGACTGACATTGACACTGATATCAGATACATGGCTCAAAAGGCTTTATTAGAGCAGTTTCCCAATGATAAAAATCCTGTTAGTCACATTAAATTGATTCTTACATACCCTTTTCTTTGATTTTTACAGTACATAACTGAGCATTGCAATTACTATTTTAAGTTGCACTATATGTACCCTTATGTATCTGCATTGTAATTTCAGAGCACTTATGTGTATCATTCTGTTTTTCAGGTCACCTAATGACCAACTGGTTTACAGTACCCTTCATTGTTCTTTCTCGGACAATAAGTTGGCTATGAATTAGCTGCAAATAAGATGTTCTATTGTGCCTCGTTCTGTATTTCCTATCATGTCATTTTGCTATACTTTGTTATATATTTCTGCTCACTGGTGGGACATACTCTTTTTTTTTCATCAGGTATTGTGACCAACATATACATTTGATGGTTTACAGAACAATCATCACTATAGGAAAGAAAACGGATATGTAGAACATAGTATAATGATGATTCATTTAAATTGTATAAATGTGCTCATCAACCTATACAAATCTCATTCATAACTTGACATCCAACCTTGGAAACAAATGTAAGAAAAAAATAACAAAATAAAAAATACAGACACAAAACAGCGATGTTTGATCTGCCCCTCCCATACTGGCTGTTTGAAGTGTTTTCTTTTCAGATATATTGTTCCCAGTATAAATCCACAGGAATATGAACTGATATGACAAAGTTGACTTTCAGTTGATGCCTTCACAGGCCATGTAGAAACCACCAATGCCTTGTAGCACTGGATGTGCTTTCATTCCCTCTTACATGTGAAAGTCAGGATGTCCTCTCTTCTTTAGCGCTTCGATCAGAAAAAACATTTTACTCTATTTCACAGACCAGGATCCACAGGTTGGTAAGGGAGGAAAGAAAATGTCTTCTTTTCCATTTGTCTTTTTTTTTGTTCAAAATTAATAAATTCCTCATCTGGGTTATATCATTTTCATGTTAAACTTGCGAGGAGCATCCGCTGTGCTGCTGCTCATGCCAGCGTCTGATTTCCGTGGCACATACTCATCTCGATGTTGTGCTTCGTGGCGCCTTTACCTCTACTCCATAGGAAGAGCAGCACCAGGCAAAACAAGACGACACCGAGAAAAGAGATGAAGCCCATTGTAGTGGCAATGATCAACGTCTTAATATCAAAGGGGAAAGGGGCATTGGCTCGTGTACCATTACCAGTTTCAGCGGGCTGGTTGGAGATGAAGGCTAAAGTCTTGTTGGACCTTTGTGGCCAGTCAGGCGAGTAGCTATGGATGTGAAGGTGAGCAAGGGAGGTGTCATTTCCGCCGGCGTTGCTAGCTATACACGCATATGTACCATTGTCTTGGGTCTGGGCATATCGAACCTCCAGGGTACCATCTGGCAACACGGAAAGCCTTCCAATTGTCTTGGAGGTGATAAACTTCTTTTGCGGAGATAGCCACATTATCACTGGAGAAGGATCTCCATCTGCTTGGCAAGCGAAATGAACAATGGCTCCCTCGTCAACATATTTCTGCTGAGCTTTGCGATCCCTAATCCTGACTTGCGACACGTGAAGTAGTTTGGCTGCAGGACATCTGGAAAGTCTTTGAATTCTTTGCCTTGGACAAACTCAGGGGAGGCACAGGTAGGCTGCTGCCTGTTGAAGTTCAGTCTCCAGCGTCGTCGGAAAACCCATAACAGTCTGCAGTCACAGGCCAGGGGGTTATCATACAAGGCAAGGGTTTCGAGGTTGCCAACTGAATGGAAAGCAGACTCCTCTAAAGTAGTTAGAGTGTTTCCAGAAACATTTAGGATCTTCAGGTAGTTTAGACCACGGAAAGAGTAGGGCTCAATCATTGCCAGTCTGCCTCCAACCAGGTGAAATTCCTGCAAACGCAGGAGGTCATGAAGCTTATTCCCCTCAATGGTATGGATAGGGTTATAGGAGAGATTAAGAAAGCGCAAATAGACCAAGTGCCGCAGGGCAACATAAGGAATTGTTGTCAGGTTGGCATTTGCAATGGTCAGGGAGGTGAGATTTAATCCATACAAGCAATTTGGAGTCATCGTATCCAGATAAGGCCAATTGGCTATTTCCAACACTTTCAGCCGGTAGAGCCGTTTGAAGGAATAATCCCGTATCACATTGATATTGAGGAGACGCAGCCTGAGCGTGATCAAATTGTGAAGGTGTGTAAAAGCATCTGTTGGTACGGAGGACAGGTTGCACTTCTCAAGACTCAGATGCTCAAGGCTACTAAGCCCGTGAAAAGCTCGGTGGGAGATGAAAACAAGGTCATTATCACCCACCTCTAAGGACCGCAGGTTGTACAAATCCTGGAACATGTAGTCCAACAGGATGACAATCTTGTTCTCACTTATGTCCAGCTGTGTGAGATTGCTCAGGCCTGTGAATACCCCAAGCTGTATCAGCTTGAGCTTGTTGCTACGCAGCCCTAATGTCCGCAGACCGTAAAGGTTATTGAATGCTCCAGGTTCAATGGTGGAGATCGTGTTTTCACTGAGCTCCAGGTTTTCGAGGTTGGGAAAAATGGCAAACTCGTCTGGGTTGATGGTTCTGATTCGGTTCTTGCTCAGGTCCAGCAGTTTTGTTTCTGCAGGAATTCCCTCGGGAACTGTCATGAGCTTTTTGCGGTGGCACATCACAGAGCGCTCTTGAACATTGCACTCACAGCGGGATGGACAGCCTGTAGTGGAGCCAGACAGCACGGCGCCAAGCATCAGTATCAGAATGGGCTGCCAGAAAGCCACCAGGTAGCTGTGCCCAGTCGCTTCCCTGGCCGCCATCTTATCGGTTACCTGGGGAGACACAAAGAAGAGGAAAACCATTTAGTTTGAAAATAAAATGTACCAGCTTTGACACCAATAATAAACTACCTACATTTCAGTGCAGATCTGGAACATTATGTACATCAGCTCAAAGAGGAATATAGGAACATGTACAATGAGATTGTATGCCATGGTTTGAGCGATAGAGTGAAATTAAAATATGCAGTGCGAACTTGTACTAAAACACTTTCCTTAGCCATTGTTTACATTTTCCGCTGGATGGTTAGTTCAACATACAAATGCTGAAAAATGCCATTCTGGTGTGACAAAGTTTCTAACAGAACAGAGAGTATGAATCCCGCTGCAATATTCATGCCACAGACTCTAGATGAATAGAGGTGGGCGGTTACAAGGAATAAGGTATGTGCTTGCATAATTGAGAGTGCTGACGTTTTTGAATTTTGCACCGTTCACTTTTCTACACAGAGCTTCAAAAGGTATTTAAAATGCAAGCAGCTGCTGTGAATGCACTGCTTTCTGTGACACCTATTTGTGATATCTTAGGAAGTATTGATTCTACCAAGAAAAATCAAATGCCCAATACATCCTAGTAATCTACATACAACTCATCCGCGCTCTCATTTTGTCTCCTGTATTCTGAACACCATTTCCAGTCCACACCTTACAGATGATCAATCAGTCAATTGTATCACCCTGATATGAAGTGAAGGGGCAGAGCTTCAAGTGGAATTAACAGCATTTTTCATGCTGTGTCACAGGCGCATACGTTGAGCACATCTGTGGTTTGATCTGGGTCCATAACGTCTTTTTATTTTTCAATCCCCTACTCTTTTCATCCTACGTCTAGCCTGCATTCACTGTTTGAGTTTTAAAAAGAAGCAGTAGGGGGGTGGAGCAGCAGTAACAGGAGGATGCAATCAAAGATGGATGTTGGCAAGTGTGATGTATGTGCTGTGGCTGACACTTGGCTCCTGCAATCCTTTACGATAAAATATAGACCTTACACCACCAGGGAATTGGATACAGAGAGATAAATACGGGTTTAAGAAGAAGAAAAAAACAACATTTAACTCCAATTCTATCTTTAAGCATGCTTTCACATATTCCACTTACAACGTTATTAACAATTGATGTTATCATTTCATAATTTCCAGTTATATGCAAAAAACTAAAATGGCATCCATAACATTAAAGGGTGAATTAATGATAGTGTCACTAATGCTATGATTGTAGATGGATGTTTTAATTAAATGTTTAACCATCAATTAAAATATGTAATTTTCAACATTCAAGTACATGTTATGGAACTGTAATTAACTCACAGTGAAGTGTGAGAAAATAAACCCCCTCCTCACAGGAATTAAATCCTTCATATCTAGTTCACACTCATCAAGACATTCTCTGGGGGACTCCTGTCTGTGTGTGATGGCTGTTGTCACCATACAAAGACTTTCGCCAGTATTATGCAGTTTCATCTCTCTCTCCCATGTAAATTGCCACATGATCACATGGTGCGTTTTTGCTGATCCACATAAGGTTTGTGACGGATAGTGCACATGTTTGTGCTTGAGCAGATTTCAAGGACCATGTTACATTTGACGGAGTATGACTGTGTAGACTGGAGCAAAGGGGGCAAAAAACCTGATATTACAGTTACATTACGGTCAGTTAATCATGGGGTGACATGTTACTACCATTGTGGTCACATCTAATAACTTTTTCCAACTAAACCACCGTGCAACTGGACATCAGACTCATAAAAAAGGGTTTATGGGTTAGATTTATTTCGCACAATTGTACTTTATTACTTCAGAGGTCAAAGTCCAGATAGGGAATTTGATGAAACCATCTTTAATCAAGTGAAACCGGGAGATTTCAAAACAGGCGGAGATGATTGTTCACCCCTCAGCAGAGCCTCCTGTGCTCCTTCCTGCCTCGAGCCATCCTGAATCATTCTTATTCCTTAACCCCCATTGATCAAGTCAGCGCTGAGTGCCGTTAGATGGAGTGGAGCGGGGCCGTGTATGGCATGCTAAGACACCTAAGAAGAAGGAGTGTCCTTATTGCAAGCTCAATTCCATCAGTCTCCCTGTATCATGTGGCTATCGCATATTGAATATCAGTCGATGAGATACTATTATGTCCAACTCTATTACCACTGATACTGAAACCCAATAAAGAAAATGGTCAAATCATAATCCCCTGTTGGTAAAGCTCCATGACTTCATCTTCAGCAGGTTATAGACCCAAGTGAAACCTTTTAATGAGTCTTCTTACTCCTCTACACACTTTTAAATTCCCCACAAAATAACATGACATAAAATAACACTGAACTTGATTACTCCATTATGATCCATCAGATTATTTTTCCAAGAGCCATAAGAGAGAGATGTTGAGTTTTTACAGTCATTCCTTTTTTTTTTTCATGACGGCAACTTTATTGCACATGGCTTCAGCAGCAAATAAGTACAGACAGGGACACATTAGGATGAAGAATGGCATCCACCGGTAAACATTTGCCGCTATGTTTTGTTAATGATCTGGTGTTATCATTCCCTTGCAGGCATATACTCTGAATACAGTGTTTCATTCCAATCAGCACTCAAGTGAGCTCCAAGAGAATTACATTAATTGAGGTAAAGTGAGAGGGGGCGTGCTTCTCAAAGAAAAGCATGTGGCCGAGTAGAAGTAAGACATCATTGATGAATAAATAAGGACCCTATGGTGCAAGAGCTGTAATATCAATGAATAGTGAGATGAATGCCTTTTATGATAGAATCCACAGGGATCCTAAAGATGTTGAATCATATCAGGAAATGAACGGTTCCCTATGTTCCTATTATAACATAGTGGCGTAAGAGTAGCCATCAGTGGATCTATCATAATAATACGGACAATCTTAATACGGTCCTTAAGATATTGTTTCTTTATATACCCAAGCCACTCAAACAACCATTTTTTTTAATAAAGATATTTTTCACTCATTGTATTTACACCTTGTTGATTGAACAGGTTTTGTGCACCCACTTGCAGTGAGTTGTTTTAATTGCTCTAGCATTTAATGTGAAATCACTCAAATAGATCTAGTGCCATGCATCTGAAAGAGGCTGTTTTTCATTAGGTTCTCCACAATAAGCACAATCAAACTACAAGTAGGGAGGGTATTGTTACAAGTAAAGCGTTGCTAAAAGCTTTAGTTTACCTGTCACGCAACATCACTCCTGAGCCTAGGTAAATACCTGTAAGCTTTGATATCCTTATGATGCTGATGTTATCTGTTACACATAGTGTTAAAAGCCTTTAATTCCTATTCCTCTGCAAACTGCTAAGTCAGCTGGCAGTTTTATCCTGAAAGGACGGACCAAGCTGTAGAATTGTATCTACTGTACTATCTGAATGGCTATGATAGTAATGCAAACCTAACTCGAAACCACATTTACTGGATTTTAAAATGTATATACTATAGTTTTTTTCATTGGATAATTAATCAGTGAATCAATTAAAAATCAGCTTGTGAGATTATAAATGTCACTGCTACATAAAATGGTTATTGGTTCAATTATTTGCAGTAAGCAGCAGCTTAGAGTTATGACACAGAACGTGTATAGTGACGGCCACTCTGTGTTAAATCCATCTTAACCAGGAGAGTGTGACCTTTAGCTCCCCAAGAAAGATCACTTTAACACTGCTATAATGTCGCCTAGCTGAATTTCTCTAGAAAGGTTACCCTTGTGTCATTGAGAAGCTTAGCTGCCTGGTAGGCGTGTTGGCTGCTGCTAGGCCTGTGAAATGGCAGGGCTTAAATGTAAGCCGACGCCCGACAGATGGACAGCAAAGCCCTAATCTGGGCGAAGAAGCTGGTCGGAGCAACAAGGTGCAGAACTCTTACAGCGGCCAGCTGTTGTCCCGATGAAACTCGGCCATGAAACCTGTGGACATCTGACCCTGAAGTTCACCTCAATGTTTCTGTGCAGGTGCTCTGTCTAAATCCATCACAGATATGTAAAGTAACTAGGTAAGCAGCCTATTTGCAAGTGCCCATAAGTGAGAGAGTTTCTAAAACGTAGTCTTTCTTGACTCATTGATATACAAAGGGTGGATAAACTATTTGCAGCAATTCTACTTTTCCTTATCTCAGCTGTACTACATTCTATATATATTGTTTGAGTAAAGATTGAATACATAAAGCAAATGGTGATGCTACAATTACATTTATTTTGTTGTTGTTAGCCTTAACACATAGCATGCCTAAAGCCATATGGGATCTTGACCCTTTGCTTAGACCTTATTGTGTGGTGTGGGTGTTAGGGTAAGTGATCAATTACATGTATTATTGTTGTAGTTGTTGTGGTCACAGGTTCAAATGTTTTGATGTATTTTCATAATGATTAAAGCACTGGACATACATCTTCAATTCAGTGGGATTTCCTCTCCAGAGGATATCATTACCTCCAGAGATTAAAAAAAAAAAAACAATTTGCTACTGATTATGGCAATAATGGGTGACAATATGTGGAGAGTTCAGTAGTATTGTGGTTGTTAAAACTCAGTCATTTTCATTGCACCCAAGTTGACGCATGCTCCTTATTGGGGCTATTTTTTATAGATGTGGTTCGGTGTTATGTGTGAGAGACGGAGTGTGTGTCCGTATGTGCTGTTATATCATGATTAAACTCATAAGCCATGCCTCCCCAGCTCAGTTCAGAGGTCCATCGTACATTTTTGGTTCTTCAGGAGATGTGTTTTCAAAGAGGAACATCCCCCAGAATGTCAGGTGCACACACACACACACACACACACACACACACACACACACACACACACACACACACACACACACACACACACACACTCCTTTCACAACATCCAAGAAAACAAAAAGGGGAAAAAACCTGCCAATAGATGTTTTTGGAGGAAGAAGGGTAAAATCAAATTTGATAGACATGCAAGTTCTGACAATAATAATGATGTTTGTGTTTTGACAAGTAACACGTTTACATCTTACATCTATCACAATCTCACTACATGACCTTTAAAAAAAAGAAAAAGAAAACGACATCTCTGAATAAATCCAAGAGGAGAATATTGTTCACTATGTTTTTATTATATTTTTATCTTACAATTATATTGTTAAAAGAATAATGTTATGCTGTTTTACATACACCCAAACTCAGCTGTCCCTAAGAAATACTGATTCACATTTTCGGTATAACAATATTTTTATCAGCGACAAAGGGATGAAAGCATGTAAACTATATCAAAATAATAATTTATATTGATTTATCTCTTACAATTTTAAAAGCGACCCATTCATAACCTTGATAACATTTATTTAAAGTGCCTTTCAAAGTGCAACAATATTTGATTTGATTCATATTGAGCTGAACCTTTACTGTGCATTTACGTTTTTTTAAGCCTGTCAAGCTGCATAAACATCTAAAGTGAAGTTGGATCTTCCTCAGCCAAGAAGTATTCATCAAATACTAATGCTTTATCTGTTGAAAAATATGATAAGATGGAGCATGTTTATGGTAAACAAGTTGCTGATTCTAAAGCATTCAACATCATTTTATTTCTCTCTTCTATCACTTTCGTCCAAGTGCTGCTTGAAGTGTTGTTGATTTAAAATGAACAAGGCAGATCATATGGAAGCTAGCAGATCTGTGAGCCTCACAGCAATGATTTGAGCTAAAACACGCTATCATCAGAATGCTAACAAACAGCCATGCTAAATGTTGATGTTTAGAAGCCTACCAAATTCCCGTGTTAGTTTAGCCTGCTAAAAGATGCTAATAAGCCCTAAACGCAAGGTAGAGCTGAGGCTGAAATATTTTTTTTGCGTAGTAGGTCGTAAACCAAAGTATTAGACATTATTGGTAACATAGCCTGATGATAGTGCTATATGAAACGTTAGAGGATGTCTACCAGAATTCAAGAACAAACTATACATGGTCATGTGGCAAACAAGACTCCAGTTGCCATTACTCCAAACACGCTACGAATAAACACTTATGGGTAAAAATAGGTTGTAATTTTTCCATGGGCTGTAGTACAATTCAAGTGTTTTGCTAGCAGAAGGTAACTAAGCAGAACTGCTAGATTGTGAACGACTTAGCTCCCCCAGAGAGAGCTGCTGGAATGGCGTTTCCCTTTTTTCCTCAAAGGCTGAGAGAAATGCTTTCCCAGGCGGGAGGGCTGCTTCTAACACACATACTGCTGTGTTAGGAGCAGCTGTTCTAAAAATCTCTGTTTGTCTGCGTATTGCTTTGTCCCATAATGCTTTGTCCCCTGATCTTTTTGGAGAAGGACAACTTGCTGACAGAGCCTTCAAGGCTTGAGGTGATTATGACACGGGGGCACACGGTTACACACGGATTCTTCTCCAAACACCGCAGGAGATGCCAACCTTCGGTGCTCCGGTGCACCACTTGCTGCTACGCTCGCAACAATGAAAGCACCGCCGCCATGGCAATACATGAAGGAGAAAACAATAACCAGGGAAGGTCACAGGGCTTTGTATTTCAGACTGTTGATCATGGATGACTGATTTACTGTGTGGGCCGAACCTGGCTTGTCAGGCATGGCTAGAATGGGTGATCCGTTTGGTATTTTTGTTTAGTTTGGAAGATTGAGAGGCCAGCGCTAACAAGGTCCCATGGGGTGCTTAAAGAAAGTCTGTATCAAGCAATGAACCAAAAAGTGTATATATATTTTTTTCATTCAGCAGTTCGAGTCATGTAATTTAAAAAAAACTTTCAGATCACAAACTTTGTTTCACTGACTGCTGTAACAATGGATATAAAACGGTCAAAGGCCATAAGGCTCTCACTGCCCCAATAATTATTTCTTAGGTTGATACAAAGACTCATCCAATTGATTTATCATGCAAAAGTCTCCAATGTAATAACAGCTCTGTTATTTTTATTTGATATTTCCAGTTTTTCTATCATTAAAATGAAATATATTTGGGTTTTGAAATATTGGTCAAA
Source organism: Dissostichus eleginoides (assembly GCA_031216635.1). NCBI lineage: Eukaryota > Metazoa > Chordata > Actinopteri > Perciformes > Nototheniidae > Dissostichus > Dissostichus eleginoides. Next base: position 11,285,322 of record CM062273.1, on the reverse strand, counting down.
CAAACTAAGCTGTTTTTAAACAACAATGTTCAGTTACTTACATCAACTTTGTAGCAGATAGCTTTTTAGATGTCATTTTAAAATAATAGTTCATTGTAGTTGAGCTCTGCTTTAGATCTTCACTACACAAAATAGTCCCTAAGGCTGTAGTAAAACTTGAATGAAAATAGCCCAAAATGCTTCTCCTTGAAAGAGCTTTTGTGTGTACTTTGAGACAAAAAAGCTGCGACAGTTTGCACTACAGTACAAAGGGCCCACTTAACAATTAGGATGATTGTAGTTAAGTTACACGTTTGTCTTTTGAGAAAATCAAGAGCCTTTTTTTTTCGTCTCTTGCAAAATGTACCAACAAGTTTTTGATTCGGTTCCCCCATCGCTGCTTTGAAGAGCTGCCATGAACACATTTACTTATGTAATAATCTGTTTTTTCCTCACCTATATAAGATATTTTCTTGTTGTTTTTCTTCTCAATATTAAACTCAACGGCAATTACAATTGAATAAAACCAAATAACTTAATTTAGGAATACCAGTACTTGAAATCAAAGCAGTAATTTTTGAAAGGTGCAGATGTTAAAAATACCTTTCTAGGCTGAGGGACATATTGTTTACATAGGGACTCGCAAACATATTATATCCTTATATGAAGTGAGTGGATTTGACAGCTTCCCAGAGAGTGTTTGTATTGGGGGTTACATAAAGGAAGGGGGTTTGTATTCTGCCTTATGCAACAACCACTTCATCCATATACGTCTGAAGGATGTAGCTGCGACTACACCGCAGGCTACACTGGTTCCTCAATTAAGGAAGTCAACATAGAACAAGCCTTAATTTTATAATGAATAATTTGAGCTATATATCTTATCAGCTGCTATAGGAAGTGTGATAGGCAGTGCGGAGCGGCTTAGAGCCATATTGACTTTAATAGTGACTGGCATCTAAGGGCTTCCCTCCCAATGTGGTGAATAACATGTCCCCTCTGCTTAGCTGGCCCTGCAGCTCAAAGTGAGGGAAATGAGCTGTAATTAGTTGATAGAGAGGTGCAGGAAATGCCACATGAATGCACTGGGATCAGACACTGGAGGATACTGCTACTGTAGCGGGAAAACAGCATAGGGTTCAGGCAATACACTTGCAAAGGGGAGCTCAATGCAATGATTGTTTTTATAATATTCATTATCACATTATTATTATTATTATCGGTTTTCTATGTAAAAATAACTAAGAAATGCTTTGGGTTTCTATTGATGGAGAAAAACTATGAAAGATATCATAACTTGAAAAAGTGCATTGAAGACCTGCATTTTTAACAAAGCCTTCGGTTAGAGCTCACATTTTATGGTATTCATTTGATTTGATTTTGATGGTACTTAATTTGAATCGTTTGAATGTTTTATGTCTTTTTATTGTCTTTTTTTGTTATCTTAATTTATGTTGTATTTCCATTTGTATTACATACACTATCTTGTATTTTCATTTTGCTGTAACTCCATCATTTACAATGTTGTTATTTGTTTTAATTTGTAAAGCCCACTGATAAAAACGTGTTTTGTGATATTGGGCTATACAAATAAAGATTGATTTGATTTGATAACTCGACATAGAGTTTTAAACTAACTGTAGGTAGAGGCCAATAAACCCCTTGGACAGAATACAACACTAAAATAGTCAATGTTAGAAAAGTATTCATCTTTAATGGGATCCTAAAAATGTTTAATACATTTCAAAGAATTAACAGCAGCTGATATAAATTGTTATCAGTCTGTTAACTTTCACATATTAGTATTAGCTATAACAACAATCCAGTATCTAATGGGCTTTTTCTCTGTTTTAATATGTATTGATCTATTTTATGACTATTTGAATCCAGCTAGTGATCTTTGTAACTCCTTTTATGATTAAGAGAGTAAATGTTCAATATCTCTTCGCAAAGGACGTCTGATAATGCATTCCTGAATGGCAACTGCTATTTCTTTTTGAGTATAGAGTTCTTTGACATTGAACGAATAAAAGCAACAATCTGTCCATGTGTCTCCAAAGGGCTTCCTCCCACCACTTTATGTACCATTTCACATCTCACCATTGACAAGTTTACACCACCCTCAAAAGAAAAGAAAAATAAGCATTGAAACAACTTTTTAACCTCGACCTTGTCTATTTTTTTGAATGAGAAAGTTCTTTCAAATAGTTGCTTTTGCATGACATCCACTATATGCATCTCATTCAGAGACACAGTCTTTGATGGATTTAAAATGGATGGCAGTGCAAACACACCTTTTAGAAATGCGAGAATGTACAACACACACATTCATCTTAAAAAAGAAAAAATACGTCAAAGCCTCCTCAAAGTTCTTGATTTATGGCAAAGTACTGCGTGAACAAAGTCACCAAAGCTTTCTCATTTAGGATTAATCTCTTCTTTGGAGTTGGCTCAGACAAAAACTCTGTCTCATAAGTGTTTTATTAAAAAATCAGTTGCATTATAAGAAGTGCTCAAGTGCCAGCCCAAGCTCTGAGGCAGATTATGTTTCTGCTCGACAACAAAACAAGTGTCTTTTTTTTCTGCTCTCTTTTGCAAGGTGACAAGTCAAAAAGGTAGATTTAACCTCCCAAATAATTAGTGACAGGTCTGCAGTGTATCACGACGGTATAATGGCTCTTGTTTTAATGTGTTGACCCAGACATCTGTTGACTTTCAACACTAAACTATAATTACAGCTGACCCAAAACAACACGGCTTTTGAAATTCAAAGAGCGCTGCCAAACAGTGACTCAGGATCTCTACTTCAAGCAAAATGAATCACCTGATTGTATATGCAAACAAAATGGCGCCTGTTGAAATGCAAAGGGATTGTAAATGAATTGTCCATAGGCTACGGTCTGTTCAGTTATTGATTCAAATGGCTTTCTGCTGATAAAATAGGCTAGATAACTGACACATACTGGCAGTGACAATAATTCACAGCATTTAAGTCATAGAGGGATTAGTTACAGACTGTAGCCAATAAATATGCTTTTGCAAAAAAGGCATGAATCAGACAAAAACAATCCTGGGCAAACATCCTGTAAAACTGAGTCTACTATACAATCGATTGTTTCCAAAACCTATACCACAGCTCATCAACAAGTACTCTTATTCTCAATGTAAGCATCCATTATTTATATCTTTCCATTTCTGAGTATCAATTCACTGAAACAACCTTATGTCGATGCTTTTTTCCCCCTCAACAATCTACAGAGAGTGGAGCAGCCCTCGCCGACCCCACCGTGGCTCCAGTGCAGAGATAGGGGAGATGAATCCATGTCCTCTGAGAGATTGCCCAGAAAGATGTAGCCTTAATTAGCCAGATAAAACCCACATAATGGCGCTATTGATATAGACTGGAAATGAGGACTAAGCAGAACAAAAAAACAAAGACTACTGTATATAAGATGGCCGAGACGGGCTTTGGAGATGGTTAGAAAGTAACTGCAGTGGAAGGAAAAAAGGGGCTCTCACTCTCAACTCCAGCAAGGGGACATTGTCTCCTCTCTCTGAGCAATCCACCTGCTCCAAATTCTCTCATAAGAAGCTTAGAGGAAAAAATGCTGACCTTCATATGATCAAAGATTATGTGGAGGAAAACAACAACAGTTTTTTGAAGTACTTAAGCAATAGCACTCCTGGGAGGTTCGAGCAATTAAAGGCAAAATTACTTGTCTAAGCTGTCCTTGTATCCTCTCGTTCCCTATCTTCGGTTCCCTCTTGTGTGAGAGGAGGTCATAAAGATAGTGAAAAGAAAAGAATCACATCTCACTAGCTCTGCTAATCCTAGGAATACTAGAGGGAGCTGAATCTCACTTTTAGAAAGACAATCTAGGTATTTCACATGCTACACATGGATCAATGACAAGGTGACCCTGTATAGTAATACCAGATGGCTTTAGGGTTGGCAAAGATGCTGCAAATCCCTTGTCAACACTAGTGCACCCCTTTTTAAAGATGTGACAGAAATGTGCAGTAGAAGTTTCTTTCAGCTTTAAGTGATTTTGCTGAAGAAGCTTTAAAATGGCACATTTAGGGAAGCTTATATAAACCATGTGTGGATTAATATTAGAAAAACCTCATTAGATTTTGAGAGCAATTCATATCAAAGCCCATCCAACCTCAATCTGCAGAGCTGGGAAGTGAGATCCGTCTGCCACTCATGCTCTAATGAATGAGAACGACTGTTTTTTTGTTTTTTTTGTCTCCTTGAAAAGAGCAGTGCCTTTGTTGAAGCGTGCTGACAGGGATATGTTACAGTATGCTCGTGGACACACATTTTTAGAATTTCATCTTTGTAGTCTTGTCATGTTAGCCTTGTCGTGATGTAACTAGTATGACATTTACAGAGGAGACAGTGCTGAAACATTGCTGGCTGGGCAGAAAAAACATTTTATATTTATTTATATATTGTGCATTTCTGATGATTGAACATATTTGTATTGATAGCATTGGCATGGAAATGAAATAACAGGAACTTTGGAACAAACAAACATCTTCTTACCTGAGATCTACGTCATCAAATAAAATACATTTGTGCTTCAGGGCAATAAATAGTCACATTTAAATGTTGCTTTTAGAACAGAAATGTAAATGTTTTCATTCTTAGGCAAAATATTGTTTGGCTGCAGCTTTTTCAATTTCAGCATTTGCTGTTTTTCTCTGTTTACTGTTTCACCCATAATTGCCAACATTGTAGCAGCAAGCACATGCAAATGCAAAACACCTGAATTATGTATATGACATTTGCATATCTAGCACAGGTTCAGCACCAGGGTATGAACTGTAGGACAGATTACTCCGGAAGCTTCTGTTATGACATCAGACGCAAAGAGATCTTTACTTCTCATCATGAGCAAGATGTTAAATTCACAGTAAGACACGTTCTCTACAAAGCATGTGAGATTCTTTTTTTTTCACACCTTAAAATGACTTTTCCAAAATCGTAATAACTTTTGCCCTCCTTTCCACCTTTTGAAAAGAGTGTCTTGATGAATCAGTTATGAGATGAAAGGGTTAAATTGCCGGAACCCTCCTCTCGCCCCACATCGACGATCCGCAAACCTCCCAATTCCCACAGGTTCCCAACTACTTTGCACTTCTGTGGCACGTCACTTGCCAGCGTCCAACAAGGTCAAATGCCATTTCATTTTCTCGCCTTTGATCGCTGCCTGGTCGTTTCATCAGTCTCGCCCTCCCACTCGCCCTGCCACCACCACCATCCCACCGCTGAACCTGCACTCACTCATCCCCCCAGATTTAGAGCATGTGACTAGCCGATTTAGTAACTGTCTGTCAAAAGTTAAAATGTAAGTAAATGTAGTAACACATGGAGATGATGTACAAAAACAAATTAATCCTGAAAAGAGATGCTTTTTATCAGATGTATCTACTAATTTCATTCAGCAGTGCGTGCAAAATCATTAAGTCCGAGCTATGATTTGCTTTTAGAGGAGATCAGATGATAATCCACACAGACAGCAATGTGCGTTGAGGAGTGGCAAACCTGAATCCCAAACCTTCTGGCAGTAATTCTGCTTCTCGTGTCCTTGAACAAAACTTCCTGCATTCTGTTTTCTACCGAATGAAAGCTGAAAAACATCGACTTAATGAGATTCTCCATCTTGCCTCTCTGCTTAACCAACCCACCAACACTGTGCAGCCCAGCGTAGAGAGGAGTTATTACTGTATGCAGTCCTGCAAAGCTACACACAACTGAACGCACATTACAAATCTACAATGTCACAAGTACTATTAGTTCTAAAATTAGCATTATTTCATTGCTATAGTTCTCTGCTTTGTGTAACCTTATTATCTAACAGCTCAAATTATCCTGCTTTCTAAACGGCATTTTAAAGAAATACATATTTATAAGAGTTGTGGGATTATTAATAGCAATAATCCTAACAACACATTATACAAATACATGTAAAACATTGCTCATGCACCTCCAGCAAATAGCTCCTTAAAATATGCTCAACCATGTTAACTAATTCAATATGTTGCTCATGTGGTTAATTTCTAGTTGGAAATCGATTCGAGTTTTTATGAACTGTTCATCTTTTAGCCATTCATTGGTAGAAAAATAATATATTTACTGAATATGAAGTCTGAAGGGTTGCATGCCTTTCTTGCTTGTTTTCATAACATTATAAATTGAACATGTTGGATTTTTGGCCGCTGGTCAGAGTAAATAAGCAACTTTAACACATTAGTTTGGCCGTGGAAACTTGTGATGGGGATTTGTCATTATTTTTGAAAACGTTGTAGAGCAAATGAGGATGTTTGGGAAAAAGATTATAGGTTCCAGCCTCATAAATACTCAATTAATTTAATTTAGCCATTTTCATGAGTCGTGAACTATTTTTGACTTGGAATGGAGGTGGCAAAAAATCCTGTTTTGTTTTTCAGATTCAAAATTAGTCAGGAAATGGTGTACATTTTATTAAATATTGGAAACAAATTGCATATCCAAAAATAAGACTAACCCATGAACATAAACAGGATATGACACTCCACTTTAATAATAGATCATCTAAATATTGATGGAGATGAATACACTTTCAGTGACATAGCACAAGTTCAAGTTTTGCTACAAGCAAAGGGAAAGCTCTTCTTCATGTCCATGTGTAGGTGAGAGTATTGCTGCTTCTTCATGTCTAGCAGAAACTAACATCTCCTCATGCCGCTCCGGTCTGGTCGATAACCTGAAATCTGACCCCTTGTTTCCTCCCTGCACTTTTGCTCTCCTCCGACACAGTATGAGCGGTTCTTTGTTACTCTGTTCTGTCATTCCCTTCTCCCTCTCCCCCTCTCTGTTGACAGTGATATAAGGTGAGTGAGGGAGATGGACAAACAGACAGAGCTTTTAGAGAAGTTAAACAGAGAGAGCACCATGGTAGAAGAAAGAGAGCTATTAGGGAACTAAGAGCCCCTGCCCCTTTATACCTCAAAGCAAGGCCTCTGTGGTCTTGCATCACATGATGAATGGGAGCTCACTGTCGATGGATAAAAAGCACCTACACTTATCTGACAGAAGGAGGGGATACTGGGCTTGGAGTACATTAAAATATGTGAATGATTTGAGAACCCTTTAATCCTAGTATCACAGAGTGTAGCCTGTCTATAATGTACTTGAACAGCGGTGGCCATGCCATTAATGAACTTGGTTTGATATAGATATCGTTTTGGCCATTTTACAGTGCCATGATAAAGCAACACAACAAGTTCAGAGACATGTCAGACCTAACTCAAACATGAATTACCTCAATGGCTAGGAACAGGTCAGGTATCTGTTAGCCGAACCCTGGGAGAATCAGCTCAGAATTACCCAGAAAGAAAAAGGACTTCATTATTATTACACTACTTCCTCTTTTGCTTTTCAAATCAGAGGAGATCTGTAGGGGATCCGGGGCAAACTATACCTTCACTTCAACTTGAAGTAGATCCTCGGTCAGCCTACTAGACAAAGATGTTGAGAGTTGAGAGTGCTATCTCACTACCTAAACACTGAACTGTGTGAACTATGCATCTCAATAGGGTATTCTAACAGCTATTACACCGGAGAGGTGGGGCAGAAACACAGATCTTGTTCCCACTTCTGGAAAATATCATACGCTCCATTCAAGTGAGGCTGTATGAGTGGAGTTTCTATTGTCCCACTATTGGGTTTCCAGTCATGAGTGAATAGCACTGTGTGAATAGATGCTTTCAGTAGAACAGATGTGACATATTGTAATTTTGCCACACAATAGCAATCATTACCACTGCAAAACAATTTACAACATACTCCAGTTATAAATAAGTTTGTGAATATCATATGGGACAATAATATTCAGTGCAAAGATCGAAAAAAAAGCATTGTATAACACAATGGATATGGATTCCACGTAACATCTCATTTGCATTCAATTTCAGGGAATAAGTGAAATCAAAGAGTGCATTTTGCCATTTACTTCAGCATCTTGTAACTAAAATGTTTTAGCTGTCACCTCCTATTCACAGCTGTCAATGTGAGGCCACCGACGGCCTCTAACAGTGTAATTTACAGCCCACTAGCAGCTTAACAGAGTGACACACATGCCATTCAAAGTTGTCTAAAAGATGGGCGTTTAAGTTTAAGTGTGCATGGCAACAGGGGTGCCAGCATAGTTACTGATTAGTCCCTATGCAGTGAATGCAATTGTTCTCTCAAGAGGGTTCTAAACACTTCTTAGGACTTGGCATCTTTTGTAGATTGTTTGGAATATAATTGTATTGAATGTTGGCAATGCTCAAGGACTTTTAGAATAAATCAAAATGAATGCCGTACACGTGGATCCTGAATATGTTTTAGCCTTGTAGAGGTAAAGTGCTCTAAGCATACTGTGTAGTCCATCTATTCCTCTCGGCTGTTGCCATTTGAAAATAAATGGTAATCCAGCTTTTCTTTTTGGACTCCTTGATTTGTTCTCAAGCTGAAAAGGTGAAATCGCTCTCTCAAGGCACCTTTCAGAAACTCTCTAAAGACTTTTTTTCACAACACCGTGAGGCAGATCAGAATTAGGTGCACTTTAGTGAGCGTTTTTTACATGAATCCTTGAACGCTAAATGAACCCCACAGGCATATTTGAATGCATGACATTTAGAAGCCTCCTAATAATCGTAAAGGGTAGATTGTGGATGTGTTCTATAGAAATGCATTACATCGTTTGGCTTAGACCATGTGGGCACTTGCTATTTTTCGATTTCATTTTAAAATGTGTTTTTTTCAGATTTGTGGCCAATTGATAAAACAAGGTGTGTGCAAAATCTGGATTAGTGCATATAATATTATGTTAATACTTGAATCATCACAAGATTAAGGGCAATGCAGTTGGACAAATTTGATTCCATAAATGACACTGTTAAAGCCACTATCACTCTGAAGGTAAAATGGAGGGCAAAGCCACATGCCCACATGTGTTTATACACTGCAGTATTTACTGTAGGAAACCAGGATACATTAATAGATATTCAACAGAGCTTTGTTAAAGCAGCATGATTTGTTTATAGAGCCGGGAGCATGAAAATTTAGATTTCTTGTCACCCACAGGCCTAAAAAACATTACACCACTGTGAAAAAAATACTCTTCTACCATGGACCCTGGCACAAAGAAACATGTTGTTGGTTATTGTTCAGCATGATAGAGTACATACTGTATTTGGAGAGACATGTCCCATGAATGACTGCATTACAATAAAAATAATCACGAGGTGTTTCATAGTTGATTAAAGGTCCCCTATTATACTGTTTTTCATCAATATATTATAGGTCTCAGATATATACAGAACATGTCTCTGAAGTGTTTGGCTCAAAATACCAAACAGATCATTGCAGCATCCCATAATCCCCTCTGTTTCAGCCCTGTTTCCAAAGTGCTGATTCTCTGTCTGTTACTTTAGATGAAAATAAGGAGCCCCTCCCACGCCCCTCTGAGAGATTTGGTTAAAAAGAACACAATGGTGCTCTAGGAGGAGATTCAGGGGATAAGGGGGGGGGGGGGTTACTTTGGTTGGTTATTAGCTAATGGTTACACAAGCCAAAAAATCGCTATGACATCATAAGTGGCCAAAATCTGATCAGCTCATTTTCAGACAGGTTTTTATATAAATCAGGACAAAAAGAGAGAGAATATTTTTTCCTGAAACGTTCAGAATCTCTTTCCACAGAGGGGACACATGTTGATGTAGAAAAGTAATGGAAACAGTGGATTTTGCATAATAGGTGACCTTTAAGTGCTTTTGTCACCCTGTCTGTGAAAGTTACATAATAGGTGAAACATTTGACACTTAAAGAGATCACAGTGATACATCTTTAAAAGATAAAACACATAATTCTGAGGACTTTGAGACAACACTTGCAGCTGCTTTTCCTGCTCATCTAGCTCAAAAGGTATCCAGCAAGGACAAGAGCGACTTGTGAACGAGAACCCCCTCCCCCCTTCAATCAAACAGCTACTGTGATCCCACCGCAGGCGTTTTATGAACATGTTATCCAGCCCAGGGCACATTAGATGTATGAAGGCGTTGGCATCAAGTGGAATGGCAGCCAGGTCTTAAAAAGACAACATAATTGCCGTCCCGGGTAAAATCTCCCAGCAACGTGTGGATAATCTATAGGCACCAAGGCCTCACAACTGGGAGCTAATAAACACCTTGCCAATGCAGAAGGTGTCGGCTTTACACCCGGGGTGAGTGTCTCCAAGAGACGCGCTTACACGTCATAAGCCAGCATTAGCCCTCTCACTAACACTATTGGTCATTTAGTGCGTTGTGAGAAGGCAAGTCTGTGATCAGTCATCATGCACTAACATCATGGTCCACACTGTCACCGCCCACTCCGTCTCGACTGCTCCTCTGCCCCGGTCTGCTGACAAATCTACAGTGAAGTGATTTAATTTACAACTTATTAAAATGTGGCACACACTCTTATTCTGGTCTTATAGGTTTGCTGTTCCATCCTTTCTGCATGAGATTCAATTAGAAACATGCCAAGATGTAACCTTTCTTCGTAGAAATATAATGCTGTTATGAGGAGCATGATTTTCCTGAGACATCTGATACTCTGTGTGGAGGTTTAGCTTATTGCAAACATTGATCATTGTGTTGTAATTCAATATAGTATGTCAACAGCAGCATAATGTTGCAGGAGAGCGAGCTGGGGGGCTCTTTGTTAATGTCCTATAGCCTATCGCAGGGCAGAAAGGTGAATCCTATTGACAACTCTTGGATGGCCAAGGTCAGCGGCCGCACATTTGTTTAATGAAGGCAGCCAGGGCGTGTGGATAAAGCGGATCGCACACCTCAGCATCCTCTTGGCTGTTGCAAGGCAGCCATGATTGAGTCAGCAGCATCCCGAATCATCGCATAGATCAAAACCCGACAGCAATACGATTTAAAGCCTGCAAGTGAAGTTGAAAAAACCTAAAGGAATGCAGTGAACGGTATAAAGGATTATAGTGAAACATCTGGTGTGATAAGGCGACTCTAAAGTCACTATTGAGTGTCACAAAGGGACCTAGCAGAGGGAAAATACTAAAGATATTTCTTAATAAGAAGAGAATGTAACCAAGGAGGGAAACAAAGCACTCATAAGAGGCTATAATGCATCTATGAAGCCCCATGTGCCACACACTTGCCCCTGCCTCTGTGTGATATCTCAGGGTGTATCAGATATCTATCATTTTGGATGGTGAGCGCTGATAAAGCAGGGAGAGGCTGCTCGAGCTATGGCAGGCTGCTCCTGTTCTATCTGGCTGTCCGCTCCCTCCGGCTATTTATAACCAATAGAGCTACAGCACTTTATGAATGTCCGCAGGCACAGCATCACACAGCTTTCTGATACTCTGCCGCAACTGTTTTGGTGTGTTATTATAAGGAGCAGTGCTAGACAATGAAGAGGGAAACATTTCAGGGGCCACTGTTATATATTCTCTGCAAATGCTGCCTTGAATAACAAACAACATACGGTGTGTGGCCCCATAAGCACACACACACACACACACGCACGCACACGCACACACACAGACACACACACACACACACACACACACAAGTTTCATCCTGTGTCCTGCAGTGTAAGCCCCTTATGGACCCCATTGTTGTCATATTAAAAACCCAAAAATTCCAAAGTCGTTTCTGAGGATCAATGAAATGCACGACTCCTGCTGCAGAAGCCTGCTTTGCTTTAATACGCTGCCCATTTAACAGATAGCCATCTTTGCAGATGAATGAAATGGCATATGGGGATGATCACGACTGCCTCACACTTCCACACAATGAGAAATGTAATCTCAGCAAAGTCCATACGTGGCCAAATAAAGGCTAGATGGCTAGATTAAGATAACATTTTGCAATCCCACCAAACACCCCTTTCCCCTGCACATACACACACACGCCCCATTCTCACACACTCACATTCACGGGACAATTACATTTGAATGGCTTAAGCCTTCGTCATCCCAGACATGCACACATACGCAGAGAAATGTCCAGATTACACTGTCAAAATGTGAGCGGATAACATCTCTAAATTAATTTCCAATGTGCTAGCATTAGATGATGTTTACCTGCAGAGGACGCGCCTAAGCACACTCAAGTCCCCGTTTGCTTTTCTGTCCTGTCAACCGATTCTACCCTTATCATCGCGTACTTTCTCGGACATTTTGGAATATACCGATTTGACATCGGAATGTTATCCAAGGAGTTTTAGGACAGCCTATCGTGATAATTAACGTCACCAAAGACACATTATAAGTCACATTTTTTGAGGGATGTTTCCTTCCAAGTAGCCCAGACCGCTGCATTCTGGATCTCCACCCCTCTTAAAACCTTGGCCTGAGCTAACATTACAAACTGAATCGACATGAGAATGAACACTGTGAACAATAGTCTGCGTTAAAAGAGAACCCCATTTTTGCTTTCCTAATCGAAAACTCACCTGCTGTATCCTTCACTGCTTCCAAGCATCCTCTCGCATTTCTCCCCGACGGCAACTCCCAGTCACCAACACTCAAATTGAGACGCACTTTCTCAAGTCCATCGCCTTAAAAGACAGATTTAAAAAAAAAAAAATTGAAGGGGCGGTAGAAGAAAAGATAGCAGCAACCCGTTTCTTGCAGATTTCCAACGACTTTCTCCACAACAGCAGTGCCGCGGTTCTAAGATGACAGCTGTAGTTTTTTTAACCCACACACACACGCTCACACGCACACACACGCAGCGCGATCCTCCCTCGGTAATGGGACTCCCTGTGCGCCCGCACTCGTCCGAGGATCAACGTGGAGAATAAAGAAGGAATGCAAATGGCAGAAAGAGAGAGAACAAACTCCCACGCACCGTTCCCGATGCAAGCGCACATGCAGTCCTCGCTCCTTGATGCAGTCTCTCCACAGCCTCGCGCTCACAACACTGTGTGACTGTCTGTCGTCAGAGGCACAGCAATCTGCTGCTGAGGGGAGGGAGGAAATGATCGGCGGAACGCACTCTGCCCGGTGTCCTACTCAAGTGTGTGTGTGTGTGTGGTAAAACTGTGTGTGTGTGTGGGTGGGTGGATATGCTATATGTTTGATCGCAGCGCACATGCAGTCCGTTCATTTGCTGTTTTATTTATTTAGACTGCGCGTTTTGTTAACCTGTCTTATCTGTCCAGATTTGTATGTTGAGATTCCACCCCCTGTTAGCGCGCACCAGAACACGTTTACGCGCATGCAGACGCAAGGATACATACATTTCCTAACAACGAATCTCTTCTGACGGTGAATTGAAACAAACTAACTTATATTGCCATCGCAACATCTATATGTTTTAGTGACAAGCTGCTGGGAAATAAAGAAATACAATCAGATGTAAGTATCTGAGACTGGATATCTGAGACTGGAGTGGAGACATGAGGAGGGAAGGGGGCTATGAGAGGAAGCAGTTCCTCTTTTGAGAGCCTGATGGCACTGTGGGCTTCAGATACTGCTGACAAACATACATAAACACACACACACACACACACACACACACACACTGACAACACAGTCTTTTGCAGGCCCTGCATGTTGTCTAATACATCTCTGATCCTTTGTCTATCTCCTGTGAATTTTAAAGGGGTGTCAGACACAATCAGTCAGAGATTGCAGGGCTTTAAAAGCAGGAGGAGTAAATATTTCATAAGAGCCATCTCTCATCTTGTCCCATCCAATGTTCTCACGGCATTGTCTGTAATGTGATGCCAACGTGAGAGATGATCATATTGTTGTTCTTAAATATGTTATAATGAGTTCAGCACCACTGGATCTCCTTAGATATTCTGTGATCGATTCACGATCTTCATTCAATGCATTTTAATGATGAATCTATTTTAGGATCTGATTTTATAGGACTCATTTGTAATCGCTGCCCATGGTACATTGATTAGCTAAGGTTTGTGGGAGGACAACAAATCTGTTGGATTCCTTAACACTATCCTCCTCTCACCCACGAGAGGCAGCACGATTGTAGGGGTTAAGGGTTATCTCGTTTGTAGAACAATAATTCATTGAATCCTTGCAGCAATTTAAAGGGTTTGGTTTTGTTAGCATTACATTCATTCCTTTTGGAATTAAGAAAAATGAAAGAAATACATCAAGTTTTCCAGTGAGAACATACCAAATAAATATTAGTATGTTATGGTTGAAAAATGAATGACATGGTATCAACACACAACCACAGCCATCTCGTCACTGTAGTTTTCTCGATGTTCTGTAACTGGCAGCAAGGTCAACAGTACTTAACAGATAGCTAATGCTGTATCAACAGCTGTTAGGAACGGTTTTCTCTCAATCAGTCATGCCTAGATAATAAACTACTCATATTTGACACGATAATGAGCAGGAAATCGCTCATCATCGTCATCATCACCGTTTTCCTGTCATCACTAACGTGTCATTTAGCATTACTGTTATCCACCAATGTATAATTTGCATTACATTATTGTGGGATTGTTGACAAAAGTAGGTGATGGTTAGGATCTTTGAAATCCATTCATATAACAATAATATTTATTTGGAAGTATGACACTCTTAAAATGCATAGTTAGTAGTGAGTGGTTTTAGATTAATGCTTTACTTAACACCAATTGGTGCCCATTATAATCCCGGCCAGACCAATAACTTTAGGCATCATTACCACGTTTATTTAATATAATTTATTTTGCTGGTAAAACAAAACTTTACAGTAGTCCTATGTTTTAACCATATCCAGATCAGCATTTAATAGCTGATCCGTATTATTCACATATGTTTTGAACTGCTAATTTAAAGCTGTTTCTTAAGTACTTGCCATATTATTGTATTCAATTGCATTGAAATGATATTTGCAGAGGTTTCTAAATGCAAGTTTTCCACTGTTGTCAATATGCGGACATTCAAGGATTGCTATATAATAATATCTACTGACAATAGAAAGGGATTTGCTTTTCATTTATTGTAATTATTGACCTCAAGGTAATGTATACGTTGTGATATATTCATAGCTAAAATGTATCATTGGTATTGGAGTTACCCTTTAAATTCAATTTCATATACAATCGCATAACATCTCACATCCACATTTAATCAGAGCTCAAATGAATTGATTCCAGTTTTTTCAAGCTTTTAGAAGAGAAACATAATTTGTCCATCATACACACATTACATTTTGTGTGTCTTACCTTTCTTACATCATCAGCCACACACATTGAGTGTTTCTAGTCAAATTTGTGCTCATAGCCTTCAACAGATAAAACACAACTAAAGTGTTTGTCTGTTTAAAATGTGTCTGTCCTCCTTGCTTCTCTGCACAGACCCTCAGAGCAACTTAAGCCACTCAGGCATCACAGCTACATGTGAATGTCATCAGCATCAGTTCACGCATGGCCAAGGCACCCATGCTATGCATACAGGATATTTCCTCTGTATTTTAGAGCTGTATCCCACCGCCTGGCTGTGAACCTATTCCTTAAGGGTGGGGGGGGGAGACACAGGCTTCTTCTTTTCCAGATCAGTATACTAGACCTGAACAGACATAAAAGCTACTTTAGTCTTAAAGTCATTTGACATTTCATTTCCCTATGAATATGACATTAAAGATAAACCTTTAAAAGTTTAAAAGTGGATACCTTTTGATCTAAACATATGTGAGACATTCATGTGCTGGTATCAAGTGCTTTAACATACGAACTAGACACTATCTGCATACTATCAGCACTGGTCAAATACCTGTAGAGTGTTGCAATATAAGTAAAACCAAGAAAAAAACATATTAAAAATGTGTTAAAAAAACAAAGATGTTCTCGCTGAATGCACTTTATGTGAAGGAGCTAAGTTGATCCCTGCCCACCTCGCCTCCATGCTCTGCCCTGCAAAGCGCTGCAAACAACAACAGAGGTAACAATGGATACCCAGTGACGCCACAGCTTTGAAAGCATCCCATCAATAATTCATATGTTCTGTTGTGTTCCTCAACACTGGCACGCATGCTAGTCTTTAAAGGAGAGGTGTCATGCTTTTCAGGTTATTACCTGTCACCTTGTGTGTTATGTAGGTTTTTATGCATGTAAACGGTCTGCAGAGTCACAAACCCTCAAAGTACACCCTGTAGCGAGTAAAACTCTAACATAGAAAATACCTCCCCAAAACGCCTCGTTGGAGATTTCTCAGTTTCTTCCGGGTACGAGCCGACGTCAGCTCGTACCCGGAAGAGCTATGGCCACACCCAGCGGCGCTGGCCGCACCCTCTGCCAGCCTAACATTTACTGTTGGAAGCGGTACATGCGGTACCCGGAACCAAATGGAACAATCCGTGGACCCGTTACGTTAAGCCCCCGCTGATTGGTCCAAATTGACCAATCCACGGACTTCCTCACACACACACACTCAGTGCAGGCAGCTCTGCTGATTTCACTGAAGGACGATGCTGTTCCTACTTTGTTTGGACCAGCGGGAGATTCGGGTACACAACCTGTAAGTATTCATTGTTGTTTGTGTATTTATGATGTTTAAAACAAACAAGGTATATCTACCACGACTGTGTAAATGGGTAAACGTTTTTCTGGTTGCTAAGCCATTGACACAGTGCTAACAGGGCTAACTAAGTTGCTAGCGTTTCCATATATCAACTCCAATGTCAGCAGATGCCCTTACATACATGTATCTCATAGCAGGAGAATGTCTGCATTCACACACGAAATACTCATAGACAGTATACTCCGGGTGATTTACCGTACGGTCAGTCGCGAAACGTAATTACATTATAGCTGGCGTTCCTAGCGTGTATGCTACCGAGGTAAACAAGAAGGCTACTAACAGCTAGACATGAGTTTGATAGGGAAAACACTGTTTTTATGCCAGCTACAATGACTGACCGAACGTAGCAGACTACCCGTATAAGATTGCAATTGTAAACATGTTCTTGCTAGCCTAGACTAGCTGTTGTTCATAGTAGATTGGCATATTACACTGAACAACTAGCAAATGTAGGATAGCATATTAGCTGGCAAGCTAACTGTGTTGATTAGATAGATAGATTAGATAGATACACACTCCTACCACAACTACTACTAACAAATCTAAAACGACTAAGTTTCTCTAATATTTTGTGATTTGCATTTGATTTCGTCCAGCCAGATCAGGAAACTCCTGGCGTATCTGGCGGACAACACATGACGGGATGACCACTCTGATGCCTCGTCCTAAAAAGCCCCGGCAGCAGCTTACAAAGCTGCGATAGGCAAGATGCCGAAAACTCCTATAAGGGGAGGAATGGATGATATACAGTGTATATATGTATATTTACACATGTTCATTTTGTACATTTCTAAAAATAAAGTTTGATGGAAATACTTAGTAGCCTTTCTTCCCTGAATGATTTGCTCCTATAACATATCATTCATATATAGCAAACCATGATTTGATTTTTCATCAAACAGTAGTAGTTTATTACAGGTAAAAATAGCTTACTCTTCTATAACAACAGTTGTAGGTACAGTTCGGTTAGTTAGCGTATAACATATACGGCTGTACCGACGCCATTGTAAGACTGAAGTTCCGCTCAGAGCGAGCCGAAAAAAGCACTGTTAGACATGGGATGGGAATCGGAGCACACTGGGCTCACAGGGAGGGGGTGGCAAGAGCTGCAACGAGCCGTTTAGTGGAGAGAGTGAATACTGCTGAATACACACACTTTACAGAGATGCTGTATGAGAAACCAATGTGAGTTTGGAAAAATGCACAGTATAAATCTATTTTAGTATACCTCAACAATGGAATTATGATCAGTGGAAATGGCCATGACACCTCTCCTTTAATATTTTTGCCATACTGGGTGTGAGAGATGTCTGTCACTTTCTGTGATGAAAGAAAAATGTCTCTGTGATGAGATGACAAAATTGCCATTAGCTTGTTATGACATAATCACTTCCATGCTGATTTGCATACTAACCTGCAAGGCTGTCATTCTTACGATTTAACATTATCGATAAGCTGCTTTAAATTAGCTTTAATCCTATTTTGAAGTGAATTCACTTCACAGCAATTGTATTATAAACTTCGCTGCTGCAATGCTCCTGTATAAGAAGACTGACATATTTCCAAACTTAACCTGGTTCTGTGGGAGAGAAACTCCCTCCTGCATGAACTTTGCATACCATTGACATGCACAAAAACGACCCCACTACAGGGAGGGGAAAACCCCAAAAGCATATAGGGCCCCTTTAAGACTGGAAGGCAAATGGTATTTTTAGATTTAAGTGAGTGCAGGATTCAGTAGTCCACTCTTATATTCTGTCCATTTGGTATCCTTTATAATAAAACACAACAGCTTCCTAAATGATATCCTATTGCATCATAATGTAACGATATGTCCATAAAGTCTGTGTTAAGAAACACCAGACATTATCATCCAAAAATAGAGGAAGCAATACTGTATTCAAAGTGCAGCAGGCACTGGCTAATGGCTGCACTGGACCAATTTATAGCACAATGGTTTATGATGTATCTGCATCATAAGGGCTGAGAAAAAAGACACTGAAGGTGGGCTTAAGTATTTCAACATAAAAAAAGATATAAAAGTGTTGATGGAGGAGGCTTTTCTATTTAAGCATTCAAACTGCTTTTTTGTGAATAAGATACTTTCTTTATTTTTATGGAGCAGTTAATGGTTTCCTAAGGTATAGCTATCTAAAGTTTATGACTTTAGAGCAGGCCCGGACACACCAAGCCGATTTTGGCCGTCGATGGGCGCCAGGCCGACGATGAGCGTCGACACGCCCTACTCAGATTGGTGTGTCCCGCACCGTCGTGTCTTTTCAGCCGTGCCGACACCTTTTCGGCCGAAAACCCACCGATTCAACATGTCGAATCGGTGGGCAGTCGGCCAAAGGCTGTCAGCAAAATAAATCACTCTGATTGGCTGTTCCGCTAGCGAAACGGGAGTGAGGGATCCAAACAAACTATTAAGAAGGCAAATCTGAGATTTCATTTAACTCCAGCTCTCGACATAGGTTCGGGAAAGCCCCATGAGCTTCTCGTTGTAGAGTGAAAATGGAACGCACGCGCTATTTGTTGTTTGTTTATATCACGCAGTCTGTTCTTCTTCTCTCGGCTATCACGCAGTCTGTCTTCCGGTTGTTGCCTCTTTTGAATTACGAATACACACTACCGCCGCCTGCTGGTAAGGAGAGTTATTGCCACTCACACATGCGCAGTTCGTACGTGCTTCTTGGCCATCGGCTGAAGTCTTTGCGGGGTGTTCAAGAGCGACACATGGCCAAGACGCAGAGACGCGAGGCGACACAACAGTCGGGGGTCCGTCTGTGTCAGTTCTTTGGTGTCAGCTTGTTGTGTTTGGGCCTTTAGAGCTTGAGCATCATACTGTGACAGCAGCCACAATTTGCAGTATGTTATTATAAGCACAGGACAGCTCTTATAAAGGGAGGAAGTTAGCCAAACCCCTCTTCTGAAATTTCATACAGTGCATTACAACTTGTAATTAAGAAAATATGACCTATTTCTGATTTACATTTGTCTTTTTAGCAGCGTGTAAACATAATTAAGTCACGTTCTCTCTTCTTTTAATTTACTGTTATATTCAAGTCAAGTCAGTTTTATTTATGTTGGCCTTAATCACACATTTGCCTCAAGTGTTGTGTAATGTGAGCGTGAACAGATCATATTCCTTGCAGCAGAAGAGTGTGTGTGTGTGTGTGTGTGTGTGTGTGTGTGTGTGGGTGTGGGTGTGTACGTTCGTTCTGCTCTTAGGTGTGAGTAAAATGTTATATTTTTTCAGTAGAACAAAGATTTAAAATAGGGACATATTAATTAAAATGTCAATATATCTCTACAAGTTGTGATTTCACTTAGGATTAGGATTTTGAGTGTAGACTGAATGCAAACATGTTTAGTATATTTATATATATTATGAGTTCAGATAGACACAGAGCTTTTTTATTTGTAGCATTGTACAGTACAGTTACATACACTTCTTTAACCCTCCTGTTGTCTTCGGGTCAAATCTGACCGATTTACTACTTTCATCAATCATAACTTTTTTGTTTTACATTCGATTGCATTAAGGCTTTATGATATCCTTCACAGTAGACATTTGAACATACTAAATTGCTGATCACCACTTTCATTGAATTTTGGATGATTTAGTCAACTGTGTAACACCCATGGTGTTCCCGGTCAAAAATGACCGCCATAAAGAAAAGGAATTAGTAACCATGCGCATCAGATAAAACACACACTAAAAAACACACACAACACACACACACACACACACACACACACACACACACACACACACACACACACTAGATGTGTTCCCCCCCCTGATGTGTCCATCCCCCCACATGGATCACACCTGGCACACACAATACATGTTCAGTGTCTATTCTTTGTATATTTACTGCAGTTGTTCATGTATACCAGTAGTCTGATACAATATGTACAGTTTGAAAGGGTGTTAAATGAAATTTGGTGATGATTAATGGTTTTTGTGTTAATGTCATAGCAGTTAAAACAGGACCGGTCACATTTGACCGCGAACACCAAAGTAAGGGGGGGGGAAACGAAGACAATAGGAGGGTTAAGTCTTATACCAGCAGGTCCAATAGCTGCAGTGAAGAACATTTGCTTAGAAATAACCTCTATTTTCATATTTCTCTCTCACAAACACATATATTGAGTCCCTCATTGTCACTCACTCTCACCCTCCGAGGCACTCATTTGCCCTGACTTGTATCATTATGCTGCTGTGTGAAACGCCTGGTGAAATGAAAATGGAAAGCAGTGTATTTGGCGAGGTTAGAGGGGAAGACTACCCTCAATAGGGTTTGAATTGCCAAGATCCTGAATAAGCATTGTAATATGAGCTTGCAGGCAGAAAGGAAATGTGCTCAGCAAAGGAATTGGATTTGCATAACCTACACAAATACTGGTTAAAAATCCCAAAACTCTAACATTATGTCATACTGTAAACTTGGGTATTATTGAAGGACTGCATGGGTTTTAGGGTTGGTCATTTTGGATTTGCAGAATATCATCCTCAGATGAGATCATTTTTAATGACAGGCATTTCAAAGACATTACGTTGAAAAGGTGTTGAACCAATGTGATGATGGCAGTCATCATGATCATAAAAATATGTTTGAGACAGTGTCTGTTCACTAGAGGACAATCTTTGTGACAATTACAGAGATGAAGAAATATGCACAATGAGCGGCTAACTACACAGCTTCTAAGTGCCCATAATCATGGCAGAAAAATCCTCAAGGTAAGTATATTTTACACAATGGTTCCCGCATATGACTGAAGAAAAGAGAGCCTACTAGCTCAATGGTTAGAAACTATAATGCTTGTGTTGCAGGAATCCACTTGTATCAGAGTGTTTAGTCTACACTGCCTATATTGTATAGCAAAGGAAAAAATGGGCTTCAACTTTTTATCTAAGTGACATCAACAAAAGTAATTTCAGACGGATACAAAGGGCTTATTTACACCAATCTGCAGCAAAATTGACCCAGCTCTGTTAGGCCAGTGGTCATATGAGCCACACTTTGTCTTCAGTGGTTTAAATGTCCCACAATACAATTGGCAGGCGGCTGCTCCTCAGCCTCAGTGCTGTGCAAGAAAAATGATGCTCCCATGCCACTAACACACACTGCTTTGGGCAGACTATCATTCCTATTAAACTAATAACACTTAGCTTCTTATCTCACAATGTCTTGGCAAAGTCACTTCCACCCTTGAACAAAACACAATGTATTTGAATGCTGGGGCTTAATCTATCACTGAGGCTCGAATGAGACTGCGTAATCCTCTGCAATTTGCCTTCTTGAATTCTACAATATCACTGATTTTTTACTGCATTTTGTAGTACACGCATTTCTCTTTCCGAAGGACAGTGATGTTGTCCTTCAACTTCACCAGAAGGCAGAATGTAATTGTTTATTTTCATCTTTCCACTCAACAAAAACCTAATACACGATGAGAGCATTCTTACAACAACCCTCTTACCCTGTTTACATCTCACAAACAAATGTATGATACTATAAGTAGAGTTAAAGGTTGTGGTAAATGTT
This sequence comes from Dissostichus eleginoides, assembly GCA_031216635.1. NCBI lineage: Eukaryota > Metazoa > Chordata > Actinopteri > Perciformes > Nototheniidae > Dissostichus > Dissostichus eleginoides. The sequence goes on along the minus strand of CM062273.1, from coordinate 11,263,193 downwards.
ACAGCTAATCATTTCCTGTCCATTTTGGATTAATCATGTTTGAGTCACTAGAGGTCAGAGGATAGTATTTAAATATCAAGGTCAGAAAGAAATGAATGGGAGACCAAAGAGTGACGACGCAGATTAAGTTCTCGAAAAGAAAAGGTTGTTACAGGCCCTGTTTTGATGATCAACAACTTCGCAGCAGGGAATTTGGGATTGTAGGCTTGGTAGACCATTGACGTGCAAACTACATAACAAACTATAGGAAAGGGAAAACCCCCAAAACCATCAAAGGGCCCCCTTCAAAGTATAAAACATGCAGATTGTATTTAAAAGTCATTGCTTACAGTCAGACACATTGTTGCTGTATACTGTAGTATTATACAATGATTGTTATATTTTCCCTAAATGCAAATGCAATTGTTTTAAATCATATTTAAACATTTAAGTCACTTTATCTGTCGGAATAAAATTATGTTAGTCCCAGGTTCCACGACTCATACACTTTCATTGGCATAGAGAAGATAGTCAAAAAGAATAATCCCATTTAAAATGTAAATACATGCATTTTGAATGAATGATCTTTCCCTGGGAAGGACCCATACACTCACTGTCAAATCCCCATCACCCAATATATACATTAGTAGTGGTTTTATAAGTTGATGTTGGTCATATGAAGCTATGACCATACATGTACAGTTCATTAAGTGTATGGGCATTGTTATTATCTTTCTTTAGATATCTAGCTATTTGGGTTTTCATGTTGCCAGCAAGACAAACGTGTTTCACTATAGACAAGCTATTACGAGCAGTGCTTCGGTGTAAGACCCCCGCAGATATTTTGCTCATGGCCTCTGAAACAATGACCCTATTTTTATTTATTTTTTTCATCTGCAGGGCACCATCCATTGCCGGGGCTGCTCGGCTGTCAACAGACAATGCCTGCCTGACACGAGAGCTCCCTGTAAAAGATGTTGCCCTCCCTCTATCTCTGTGCAATACAGGCACACACATAACAGTGTGAGGACAGAAACACACATGGGTGCATGAACGCACAAATCCGCACACACACACATCTAATCTGACCCTGAATCAAACCCCATCCTTTAGTTTTTTAGACAGTAATGGGAAAAGGAGTGATATTTGAGGCTGTGATGGTAAAATAATCCCTATATCAGGAGGTTTTAGAGTCCCCCCCCCCCCCCCCCACTCACAAACTCCACCCCATTCTGATAGGTACGGAGATTTCAATCACTTTATAGCTGCCACCGTAGCTTTAGTAAATTGTTGACAGCCAAATCCATGTCGATCTGTTGAGTGATTGCATGCTGTGAAAGGTCTAATCTCATTTTCTCTTCAGCACCCTGTAAATGAACACACGTTAAGTTTAGGCCTTCAGTGTTTTCCCCTCTATACACTGCAATGTTGCATCATACCGCATTTGATACATTTCCGATCATCATTAAGGCCTCCAAAGTGTTCAGAGCTTTCATGACGTAAGTATATAACGTGAATATTAAATAGTCCGTTTTGAAAAGTGTCCTTTCTTTGAACTAATGTTTTTAAGATTGGCCTTAAAATATGAACTGATTATGATTAAATCATGTTCACAAAGGCTTAACAAAGATGTAGATTGTCAGCGTTCATGGATCTCTCTGAGGTCACACTCATAAAGAGGGTCATGGAAGTGCCTGTGCCTCTGGCAAATGCCTGCACACTTAATGCTTTTCATGCATTTATAGTCCCTAAAAGGCATGACTCATGAATGGAAATGTCTGCACAATTAAAACTTAAAAAGGGCTCTTTCATTCAGAAACCAAAGATTCCAAAGGAGCTTGAATAAATAGCTGTAGTTAATTTGTGACATCTGCCTCAAACTGCCTCCTGTTTGTTGTACTTGTGAATTAAATTAGAACAAATGCAACTTAAGCAAAACAAACTGGAGACATTTAAAATCTGTATCTATATTTGAACATATTTTAATAAATAATTTGCAGGAATGAATATGACTGAGATCCTTGAGTAACTGTGCCCAAATAATTGCCCATTCAGCTATATCTTAATATCCTAAGGAGGTCCACGATGTGACTATTTGCTATTTGTTCTGGTTCATGTACTCAAATTCACTAAATCTATTGAATTGGTATTCATCAGTTGATCCAATTTATATCACTGTATGATTTACTCAAAGTTAAATGGAAGTGTCGACGTACACATATAATAACGGAATATAAAGTACTGTCATGTTGTTATCATGTCGAATCAGAGTTTCCTTAGCATTGCTTTTGCGACATGACAAACCATCTTCAACACACTGGAATTATTTGTCATCTGCTGTTCATTAGAGCTCCACTGGGGCATAAAACATCCATTATGTTTGAAACATTGTTTGTTTTCTTACATAGCAGAATATTTCATACTAAGCGAATGACAGACGGCTCAATTTGTTTTAAAGGTCCCATGTCATGCTTTTCTGGTTATTACCCGTCCCCTTGTGTGTTATGTAGCTTTTTCTGCATGTAAACGGTCTGCAGAGTCACAAACCCTCAAAGTACACCCTGTAGCGAGTACAACTCTAACACAGAAAAGACCTGTCTATGCTGCCCCAGAACGCCTCGTTGGGGATTTCTCTTTTTCCATTGTTTACTTCTTGGGTATAGTGACGTATTTCGGGTATAGTGACGTTACGTTACGTTACGTCCGCGGAGCCGTTACGTTTGGACCAATCCGCGGACTTCCTCACACATACACACGTTTTGTTGTTCTTGAACTGTTAATTGTTTGAGGTGATTTTAACCCTGGGCAGGTTGGATGGTTTAATGCCTGTCACCATATTGTCCTTCATCAGACTTTTGATGTGGTTATGGTTGTGAAGACCATTTTAAAACAAGCTTGACAAAGATTTGACTGTTTTATCCCTTTTAAATTATCATTTGAATTCCTTGCACTGTCGTTTCAATATAAAGAGATTAAATAAAATGTGTAAGCTCAGCCCTGTCTATGTTGGATTGATTTTTTCTTTCCATAATTATAATCATGTTCAATCATTGTAATCTTCAGCCCAAACAAAAGTGACTCTGAAAACTAAGATTGAATTAAAATAACTTTAGGCAATTTATCAGCTTTCATGCAGCTCCATCTTGAGCCAAATCTGATATTGTTTTGAGAATACTCGACCCCGTAAAGTGCTGTTTTGGGCATTTCACTTTATTGGTGATTAGTGCAATGTGCCCATTTAATATTGTTCAATTGAATTAGGGTTTACTCATCTGGATTTCATCTTCATTTTTATTCTGGGAGGAATCATTTTAAGTCTTTGAGTATTTTACTCTGACCTCGCTCTACCAGCTGCTATCTGAGTATAGCACAAAACCACATGGTGTTTGGCTTATTAATCAAACAGAATCAAATGAAAACAAAAACCACAGTTCTGTCTTGTTTGATTTACAACAATACCGATTCCAGCACAGACGACCCACTGTTAGCCAAAGTCTGTCAGGAACGCAGTCAAACAGTTCTGCATCTGTCAACATTTGCCAGAAAGGTTTACAACACAAACCAGTAAAATGTGCTCAACTGAGAAGGAGAGTTTGTTCTTTAATCACACTCAAGGTTTTTTTATTTATAAGTCTGGGTTAACAGAAGTGTCACGATTGATTACATTAAAAAAGTAATGGCTTTAAAGGTCATCTATTATGCAAAATCCACATATTCCTGTATTTTATACATAACCATGTGTCCCCTCTGTGTAAAGAGATTCTGAAAGTTTCAGGAAAAAAGATTCCCTCACTTTTTGTCCTGATCCATTTATATAAAAACTGTCTGGAAATGAGCTGATCAGATTTTGGCCACTTTATGATGTCATAACGATTTTTTGGCTTGTTTAACCATTAGCCAATCACCAACCAAGGTAACCCCCCCCACCTTATCACCTGCATCTCCTCCTAGAGCACCATTGAGTTCTTTTTAACCAAATATCTCTCAGAGGGGCGTGGGGAGTGGCTCCTTATTTTCATATAAAGTAACATTATTTAATTTGTATTGCTATTTAACTGTATTTTATTACGGTGTAAAATATTTTTTGTTTTATATTAGATTTCTTGTTTTTTATATTTTATCTATGCACCATGACATCAAGTCAAATTCCTAGTATGTGCGAACCTACCTGCAATAAACCTGTTTCTGATTTTTGATTTCTGATTTTCAGACAGAGAATCAGCACTTTTGAAACAGGGCTGAAACAGAGGGGATTATGGGATGCTACAATGCATGATCTGTTTGGTATTTGGAGCCAAACACTTCAGAGACATGTTGTGTATATATCTGAGAACTATAATATATTGATAAAAAACAGTATAATAGGAGACCTTTAATGTAGAATTTCCTCCATCATAATTTTGGTTCTTTTTTTGATCTCCAAATAACTTTTATTTTCTTAATCAATTGGTCAGGATGCTAAGTGATCTCTAGGCTTGAAACGTATCTTCTTGATGGGCCGATCTATGAAATGGTGTCCAAAAACTGTTGAGAATTACTTCATTGTATACGCCAATACATTACATGTTAAAAATCATATCAGCATGTAGAGGATAATGTTTCGCATTTTCATCCAATTTAGCTATTGAGCCGTCAATTTATTTAAAGGGGGCCCTATTAGGCTAAATGTCAGGTTCGTGTTTGTATTGTGTACCTCTACTGTGACATGTTAAGCCCATATTCAAATAATCGTTTCAATATATTCACACAAGCTAACACATTGACCAACTGAGAATAGTAAAGATACTAATACAATACATTGAAAACTTGGGGAAGTAACACAAACAACTTTCAGAGGAATTGTGAAAAGTTCCCTTTCCTATCAGTAAGACTCAATCATATTGACTTGCTTGTATCATAACGCTCGGTTAAAAGGACATGGATCAAATCTGTTATCATAGGTGTCATTTTGTTTGCCAAGCTTTTTTCAGGTTGGAGGATAGAGCAATGATACAACAGCAATTTCACAGGAGCACGGAGATAGGAGTTTCCACAGCGCAAACAGGCAATAGCAAATACAACCATTTAACCTCTTCAACCAGTCTACCCTGTAGAGGCAAATGGCAAACACATAAATGTTCACACACACAGCCAGGCAAGCAAACATTGGAGAGGCTGCACACAACAGAATGCAGTCACTCTGGCTACTACATTAGGTCAACTGAATCTCATTATTTTCATGCCCTTTCTGAGGCAATTATTTTGTGGTGAAATGCTACATCTCTATTGGTCGGCTCTATTTGTTCCAGGGTTATGGCCATTTCTGAATGTGTGGATCCAAGCAGCATGATGTTCCCCTTGTGGTCTGTGTTTTTTTGTTTGTGTTTGGGATCCTTATTAGCCGAAAAGCCAGTGCTGAAATCGCTGATGGGAGTAAAGACTTAGGGGTCAAACGTCAAAGAGGACTCTGCTTTTCTTTCAAGTGGTAATTAGAGAGAAATGAACTAAACCAGGCTGAGCAGAGCCAGAAACAATATTGGGAGCTTCACGCTGACCCCTGCCTCTTCCCCAAGCTTCTTATGTAAGCATTTATCTTCAGAGAACCAATTTCAGAAGAGGAAATGTGGCCTTGTAGTGCTGTCAAGCAGGGATGAGACACAGCAAAACAACTTAATTCTGGACTTTAAATGATGACTGTTAAATGATTCCTATCTCTCATCACTGTAGGTCTTACTGGGATGTGGTTTCAGCTTGATCAGAATGAATAGTTTTAATGTGTTATTTCCTCATGTGCATTATCAGAATCTCCGTCCCACACAGAAAGCAAAATAATGCTCTTTTGTGTGTCTTCAAGGGTCTCTGACTGATTTAAAATATGGCTGGGACTTCAAATATAAAATCAATTTAGCAAAAAAATGGATATGGTGGCCGCAGATTAGCAGTTATAATGTGAGGGGGTAAAAAAACAAAATATAACAAACACAGAGAGAAGAGATGAGAAATAATCACTGTGTGTGTAATTGGGACACATATTTTATTCACAGCAGTGAAAAATAAAGAGAACAAGAAGTAGGAACCAAAAGTAGTAATGTGAGTATGGAGTCAGAGAAGAGAGGAACAGCGAGTAGTTGTCTCTTGTATTTAATTTCCTTTACGTCTCTAGTTCAGTCTGTGTTACATCACTTTAAGTACTTTCTCGGTTTTATTGATGTCAAAGTAATATTAGGTGAGTCTTTCTGCAGCAACCTTACAAATTCATGCATATATCATTGCATTTGCAAAACATGGGCCATAAAAGTTTCTCAAACCCCAGAGAAATGTACTGCGAAATGCATTTAGTTTATGTTTGAGAACATGAAATACATTTTGTACATTCGGCCTGACTGTTCCGGTCCTAGAGATTACTCCTACTTTTACATGAGTGTTGATGCATGGCTTAGTGACTCTGACATTAAGTGCATGCATTTCCTGTGAGTATATAGGAGATATAGTGAGAGGTTCACTGCTCTGTTCTGCTAGTTCAAATATTCCAAAGTAATTGCTCAAGTAGCACATGCTGTCAACTATAAAAGCCTTTCATTGTGGGAGGACCAAGCCCATATGAACTGTTTCCTGCCTCAGAAGAGTTATTAATAAAAAAGCCGGTGACCTGGTTTGTACAAGGAGACCCCTGTGGTGCTTTATTTCATTTACAGTATCAGAGTTGACACTGATGAGTGGATACATGATTGAAGGTTAATAGCATTCCAATGATTCGGGGAGAAGGTTATAAACCCTTGTCATCCTCCTGCTCCAATAATAATCATTTTAAAAAAATTTTTTTACAAAACACAAAGCAGCAAAACTGCCTCTGGATTTAAAATAATGACTTCAAATCGATAAAGGGCATTTTTATTATAGCAGTAGCTGACAGAAGCAATAGGCTAACTCTTATCTAAGCAAGACCTTGTATGTAAATACTAAAATGTTGATGTTGGTACTGTGCAAATGTTGGTATCATTTGAGTTACTGTAATTAAGAGAATATTATAGCATGCTCTAGTATTGGTTTCATTGTTTTGATATCATTGAATTGAGTTTAAAAGCTGCCCAAAGTACAGAAGTTAGTTTAAAAGGATACCAACATCCATTGAGGTTTTGTTGCAATTAAAGTATTTCCTACATTTGGCAGTTTGGGCTAATTCAGCCTGGAATATGACTCCATTGCTTTAAACTCCCCACGCAGAGCTCTGATTGGTCAGCAAGAGATCAACTCTGTGCTGTCACAGAGTTGATCTCTTATCTCTAACATAACCTTCTCCGAGGTAAAAGCGTAATAGGACCCCTTTAAATAAAACATACCATATTCCACGAATTATAACGTTTTTGGGGTGGCATGTGTCTACATTTGACCACTGCTGGAAAGCTGCAATAGCATGCATTACTACCCCAAGGTTAAATGAAAGACTCATATGTGATATCCAAGATATTCTACATGGCATCAAGGAAAGCTTCATCGCTTTGAGGGACATGCTGCGATACCTCCATCCTAACATACACCCACGCATCTAAAAGACAGTAAATCATGTTAAGCTCTGCTATTGTTTGATTTATATTCAAATCTTCGAAGTCCTGTACTTAGGATGTAAAACCAGGTCCCCCAACAATCAGAATACCATGATCACTTAATGGTTTTTCTCAGACTGCTCCCTTTCTTCAGACTTTCACCCAAATCTTGACTCAGCACTAATCTGCAGGCAACAGATTCATATCGTTCTCTCACAGTGAAGATATAAGTATTTACCATCATCCTCTAAAATGTTGGAGACATGCCATAACTCAACCCTGATTTGGCCAATCTGGGAAATATGATTGACTAATAGGGTTAGGGCCTTTCAATTTGAGAAGTTTGGACCTTTAATTACACTGCCTCATCAGACCAATTAGTCTAAATACCTCAACAGTGTGCCAATGTTTATCATCGTTGCAGGATCTGTCAAATAAGGCAGTTTTTTCACATCATGTATTGTTGGAAAACCTTACACATTTATTTTAACACTTCAGTTGGGTCAGTCTATATTTTAAACCCTAAAGCACAATGTGACTCTGTATCATCCTTCTATGTTTGTCAAAATATGACGAAACAAACAGAGCGACACAAAGCAATCAATAGTCTCGACTTCTATTTCATGGGTGACAAAAATGCTGGCTCTCTGCGACAATTGTGTGGAACTGACTGTGCTCAATTTGAGACTGGACCAGAGATGATGGCTGAAGTCAGAAAGAGACTTGACGCAGCCTTGGCAGGAATCTCAAAATTAAAGGTGAGGCAGGCCACCGCAAGTACCCGACTAATACTGAAGCCAATAAAACTCAGTGCTCGCAGCTGGAGACCAGCCAATGCCACAGGGAACAGCAGGATTAAAAGGTCTCCTGAACGATTGAGAGGGCAAGGTGGGCTCAGCAAAGTGTGTACAATGACACCTGCTGTGTCGCCCTGTATTAACAGTGCTGTGTAATGTTTGTCAGCTCAAACCAATATTATTATAGCTGTGTAGATGTATTCCTTTTACAAAATGCAGGGAGTCTTTTTTCATGTTTCACACCTTGCCGCATTTAATTGATGATCTAAGAGATGATCTAAGGGTATGTTTCTGCATTAAGTGAGATTCCAAAACAAGCCTTTTTCCAACCGCTTAATGAAATGATTTACTATAATCTTTTCACTTTGTCTGAAACGAAAGCCCAGTCTGCTCCGATTGGTTAGCTGGCCGGCTCTGTTGTTATTGGTCAACCGCTCATACATGTTCCGCCCCTTATCCTATCACGTACAATGTGTTGGAGCACTAGCCAATAGTCCTCCAGTGTTCAATCGTCAGTGTGCATGTTCTGCAGAATTAATATTGTGTGTGACTGAAAGTCCTTCTAAAAATTCTCCAATGTTCCTAGTGTTGAATAAAGCAGCCCAGTAACTGTATTTCTTTATTTCCTGTTCTGTCACCATGCTTTCTCTGCCCTCTTTTATTGCCACTAAATATGTGAATAGGGTTTTGCATGAATTAGTTTGAAAGTTCTGCTAAACCACATTCAAAACAAGACCTTGTGTTTTTATTTGTATTAATGACTGATCCTCAATGCCGTGCTTCAGTCGTGACATGCCTGAATGGCATTGAAACCGGGAATGTGAGGGAGAGGCAGTGCGCTTTTTAATTTGAAGTAGACTGTTGTTACAGGGTGAACATTGAACAAAGCAGGGCTGTGTCAAAGTGTGTTACTAATTAGGGGTGCAACAACTAATCGACTTAATCGATTAAAATCGATGACCAAATTAGTTGCCAACTAATTCAGTCGTCGATTCGTTGGTGACGTCATCACGTGTGTTTCACAGGCAGTTCAGCTCCAACGTTATCGGTCTTTTTATCGGTACAGGAGACATTTAAAACATATATGTCATATGTATTATTGCTACATAAACATTATATCGCAGTCTTAGTGTCGCCAACTCCGTTTCTAATATGCAATAAGACTACAAAATGCGTCTATGATGTATTTTCGATCTTTCCAATCCAGACGAGAGATCTCACTCTCTCCCCCCGTCTGTGTGCGAGGGGGCGGGGCAGTTTACACACACGCTCTGCTACATACATGCAACACACACACACACGGAGGAGATGGCGGAGAGAAGCGCTCCAAGGTGTGGTTAAACTTTATCCGTCTCGATGTGGACAATGCTCGTTACCAAAAGTGCAATAAGAGTTTAGTATCTAAGGGCGGTAACACGAGCATTTTGTCTAAACATTTAGCAAAAGTGCACCACATTCAGACGGAGAAATGCACCGGGTTCGACTGTCTTTCTAGTAGCTCTGTAGCCCCATCCACGAGTAACGTTTCCACGTCAGGTGTTATGTATGCTAGCAGCAACACACAGAGTTAACTCAATGATTCAAACATGGGTTAATGATTAGAGGTAACTGAGTTATTTATTTTGTTAAAGTTTCAGCTATTCTGTTTACAATTCTGTCATCAGATTATTTAATACGATTTGTTAAAACACTTGTTTCTTTTGATGTGAAATATTATTTATTTAATTTAAATAAAAAGCAATGTTAATTTTGTTCACAATTTGTTTAGTTAATTTACCTTATTTATTTTCAAAAGAACCGATAAGACTATCGTTAAAGGACCGGATCGATAAGCAGTATCGATAAAAGTAGTAGTACCGTTAAAACCTTAACGATCCGAATAATCGATTAATCGTTTCATTAATCGATAGATTAATCGATTATCAAATTAGTCGTTTGTTGCAGCCCTATTACTAATAGAAGAGAATGGAGGTGGAATTATTAATATTACCGAATGTTTACTCAATCAATGGACATCTAAAACAGTTCTGCTAAACTGTCTCTCGTAAACACCAGCGATATTTCAGTTTGAGATTGGTGCATTGTGACACACTGTGACTCAACGATATGCCTCTACGGAAGCTTTTAACGTTGGTGCCAATCTTAAATGTGACCCTGTAATTATCTCCGATTCCCCGATAGAGCGGAACCTATACAATTATTTGTCCGCCTTTTGTAAACTAGCCTTTGCACTACATGAAGGTCTAAATGTGACCTTCAAATGGCATTTTGTACATCCTCTTGGGTCCTACTTAGCAGTGAACTTTTTAAGGCTCTTGATACAATATTGTGGAATGAAAGGGCTTCGAGACAAACTGGCTGCATAATTAGTTTTGAGGAACACTTTTTGAAGTCTCAAGGGTTTTAATATAATTCCCATGAAAGTGCTATTATCTAACATTGCTTTCACCTTTCTTCTGTGATATGTTCAGAGGAACCAGTAATCATGGACAAAGGATAAGATTAGAAGCCACGCTCTGAGGCGTCTGGTCTGCCATCACTTTGATGCATCTCTTTTGCAGACGATTCATCGCCCTTCACCCTTGTTTCAATGATCCTCTTTCCAGATCATTAAAGCACCTTTGGCTTGAACTTTGGTGTGGCACACATCCTCTACAGCACCACCGCCGCCCACTGATCCGCACCTCCGGTATCGAGAAGCCATCCTTCACGTTCTGAAAAAACAACAGCGAACAAATCGCTTCTCCATAGGGAGTAAATGACTCTTTCACAATCAATGCTATTTCCCTCAGATGCGACACATTAGTTACTGCCACTTGGAACCACGGCAGGTTATTTGTCACACAGCTGGTACGTGTAAGCTTTCAGCAAGACTGTACCTCTATTGGATTCCAAGTCAAAAGCAAAAAAGAGACCAAATGCTCATTTGAACATTTGAAGGGGGCATGAAGAAGAAACTTCTTCTCGACGCTCGAGAACTGTCAGCAGGAGGGCGGGGGGAGCCTCGCTGCGGGGAAGCAGTGTGTGGACCAGTCAGCGCAACTTACTTTAGGGATGCTCCTATCGCCAATTTTGGGGCCGATCCGATCGAGTGGGCGGGGCCTATGGGGATCTTCCATTTAAATCTCAGTTAATGGGGCTCATTCACTGGTGCTTCCACAAACAACAACCAACATAATTATTACATTCAAATGAAGTACATTATTCAAGTTTACATTAACTTTGGATAATAACACGGGAGAGATGAGCGGAAGCGCTCTCTTTTCCTCTCTCTCTCTCCTGACAGCCCGTCAGTATCTCATGAAGCTCACTGATCCAGTAATGAGTGACCCGACAGTGAAGAATAAATATATTTATAAATAGCTAAGTGTGTTAGGTCTAACTCTTGTGTGTTTTGCTCCGCTCACCGGTCCGTCACAGCGGGTGGAGCAGCAGGATTTCTGCTTCACACACGTTGCATACCGCTATTTTATTGTCATTTTCGGACACCTTAAAATACTGCCACACTGGTGAAGCCATTTTGGCGAGCTTGTTTTGCTGCGCACAGAGAAAAGTGTCATGTATTTTACGTCATGCGATCGGCTCTCGCGATTGGCATTTTTAGAGAGCACCGATCGATCGGCAGAGGGTGAGTATCGGCCGATATCAATCGGCGGCCAATCGATCGGAGCATCCCTAACTTACATGATGCCGAATTTAACAAACACATTTAAATAATTGGTTTAAACGGCATAATAATAAGGACGATCCTCCGTTCTGTGATTCTCCAGAACACACATGGCCAATCCGCCCCTGTGTAGCATGTTATTTCGATGAGAGATGAGCAGATCGCCACTGGGCTTTCAACTAAGACACAGCCACGCAAAAACTGCAGCATTTGTACAGCTCCTTATGGGTACTGCAATTTGTGAAGTGCTTTCCTCTGTGGTGAAACGATCAGCACTGCACTACGGAGGAAAGCGGCAGAAAGTCGCCTTGAGTTAAAGAGAGCGGGGCTGCGTTGCGTGCATGGCAGGTAACGGGGAGACGCGCTCTGGCGGCGGTCTCGTTCAGGATCCGAAAATAAAATTTAAATATTTTGCACACTTATTCCACTTACCTAGTGTGCCACTGGTTACGGTGCCGCGTGCCAATGGTGGCACGTGTGCCAGGGGTTGCCGACCCCTGGTCTAATGGATTCTTCCTGTGATTTGTGTCCTGGATCATTGCAAGCAAAGGCAGTGTTCTTCCTGTTCCTCCACATCAAACTCACTGAAACCAATACAGGAACACTTATTCTCATTAAACCGATGTGCTGCTCGCTGTTACTTGCCACTTGCTCTTGTAAATCTAAAGCCTCCAGAAAAAAATGTATGTTGAGAAAAAAAAGCACAGTTTACTTTTTTGATCGAAGCATTTGTTTAAAGAAAGTAAAACAGGGTCGTGATAAAATATATGAGAAATAAAGACATGAACCTTTTTTACTTTCCTTAGGAGATGTGTGTTTGCTACTGGGGATAAAAAAGCTATTTCTTTACTTTTCTCTCTTACAGTTCTACTTTTGACCTTGAATAGGAATACCCTGGTGATCATCGTGTCTCTTATTCTGAACAATCTACCTTGGCCTGAGAAAATGGGATACAGCTAAAAAAGGGCCATAAGCAATTCTTGCTAGGGGAAATATTTGCTGTTATGGTTTTTTTCCCCCGTGTAAGTTAGTAAAACAGAAAGAGAGGGAAGGTTTAGGCTCCGATCAGTGCATCATTTTATCTTAAGTCATCATATTTGAAGATCAGGCAGGAAAATATTTTTTGAACCCACACAACATATGTCGTGGGACCAGCACTTCGAAAGTATTTTCAGTGGAGGACCTTTTTGATGATATTTCATAAAGTAACTTATTAAAAAATGAACTTGTATTAAATTATAATTGTATACAAGCTTTCAAAAGAACACAGCTGTAAATTCAAATAATGGTCTCAAGAACTATGAAAATAGAAGGAATTAAAAACATATTTTCCTTTAAACTGAGGTTGGGCTGGGAAAATATGTATTCATGTGTTCCATATGTCCAAACATTTAATGCACATATTGATAATTTTAGACCTAAGTAGGTTTTAATGAATCATTCATCTTAGAGTGAACAAACAAAGGGAATCAGTTAACACAAATGCCCAGCTGATTGCATTTCCTGCATCGTTTAATCACTTCAAAGCAATTATTTTCACTTTCATAGTGTCAGGGTAAACTGGCAAATCAGTCCAATCATCACACACTGTGGTCGTGTTTGGTAAGAGATGGCGAGAAAACACTGTAAGAGGAAATGTGCGTAACAGTTGACCTTTCTAGATAATTTCCAGGATGTCGTCTTAATGTAAATTAACAGCTAAGTGGTGCTATTTTCAACAGTAACACGTCTTTAGTGGGTATAGTCATACAGTATTAATTCATTTCCATGAAGCTGCTTCTATTGATTTAACATTATATCTTGATCTGAATCACGCACTGATTGAATAACAGACGACTAATATTGATTGAATGATGGCTGGAACTCCAAACACTCTACCCAATCAAAAACAAGACAGAGCAAAAACAAGGGAGATAAATATTTACCATAACTTACAACATTGACACATGCATGGTGTAACAAACAATACTGTATAACATGTGGTAAGGTTAACTGATTTGTTTAAAGAGACCCTTTTATGGTCGTTTTCAGGTTCATATTTGATTGATTGATCATATCTGATTGGTGAGCTGGCCGGCTCTGTTGTGGTTGGTCCACCACTTATGCTTAGGGCCGGGACATCTCTATCTCAAACAATGTGCTGGAGCGCTAGCCAATAGAAATGCAAGTATTACATAGCGATGTCATCATGTTACAGAAGTAAATAAAGGAGTCCAATGGAGGCGTTTAAGAGATTGAGTGGGAGAGAAACTCCTTCTGGTGTTGATTTGGGATTTTAGCCTTTGCAGACCATTTACATGCACACAAACCTATATAACACACTACAGGAAAAGGGAAAACCACAGGAATCCTAATAGTTCCTCTGTAAGGGGAAGGCTATAGACTTGCTTGATGAATTTGCAACGTGGCAGTGGCTGGCAAATAATAGTTTTATAGATTTATGGACCTGGGCATTTTTATGGACCTTTGTTTTATGTGAATGGTTTTGTAGAGAGAACTGATGATGTTCATCATCTATGAGCTCAATTTCTGCAAGTTTCCCTTTTCACTTCAGGCGGTCAAAAGGGTAAAATTAGTCTCAGCATAATAAATGGAAAGGCATGGCTAAGTTACAGACCAAAGTAACTACAATGTTCAGAGTGAGGTCAGCAAGGTGAAACTCTTCGAATAGCACATTTCTTACGATGGATGAACAAGCAAATGTATGAAAAATAAAGGCCACAGAGAAAATATAAAACACGATCCTAATTTGTAACATGGAAGGAAATACAGGTAAAATGTAGTGAGTACATCACACCAAACAACAAAGAAATGGTTGATGAAGTCAATGGGTGTTTTTCCTATGGAGACACAAGAGACAAACCACCCTTTCTGAAGAATGCAGTGAGGCCATAGCAGAGACAAGACAGAAATGATTACGGTGTTGTGTGTGCGTAGAGGCTGTGAAATGTGGGGGCGCATAAATCAGGTTACGGAAATAGAATAGTTTGCTCCTGTGTAATCGGAAATCATGCAGTTAGTGGAGGCAAAGATGGGGACCGATAGAAATAAGTTTCTCCTTCCTTCGTCTTCCGCTAAAAGCAAACCGGAAAACAAATCATGAGTACACTGCGGCTTCCTGTGTCAATTGGGCCACATCCCTCACTGATATGAGATGTTCTTTCATGCATTATAGAGTGAAAGCACCAACAAAAGCAGTAGGAACAGTGTGCACTAAGTCAAGCAGCATGAATTGTTTTGTCTTGGCTTACCTGCAAAGGTTAAGAGCCTATGGCATTTGTATGAGAGTAGTCTATTGAAACACACATAATACTATATATTGTGTTTGCAGTATATTATCAAAAGGGTACAATTATGATCATGACACGCATGGTGACCTAGAAAACAAACGTAACATCCTATATCAAAAGATAATAACAGCCCATGTGTCCATTGACAGCTATAAGTAATAAAAGCGTCTTTGACCTTGAACAAGATACTACAATCCAACAGACTCAATTATTGTAAATCAAACCTGATAATAACATCAGCCAAATGTCAAATGAACATAATCAAAACACTTGGGACAAGAAGAGCTTATCAACAAATCTCAGTGGGAAAGAAAAGCTCTTATGGAGCTCACTGAACTGGGCCATGAAGTGTTTGGTATCCACAACACGCTATAAGACATGCTATAAGATCAGTTTTGAAGTTGTTTCTATACGTGGGTTTCTGTATAATATTCTTGCCATTCTCTTTGTATTTTAGCTAGTAGGGTTATTCATAACTGTGCATCAGATTCTCCCCCATGACTCTCTAACCCTGCGTTTCTTAGTGAACTGGATCTACACTCACTCCATCCACTGTAAGCCATTTCTCGTCAGTTAAAAGCTTCAATATTTGATGCACAATCAGCTCTAAACCATTACCGGCAACCTTGAGTGAAGCTCAATATTGTAATCTTTTGATAGCGTAGTGCGCCCACATTCCTGCACTTATTCTCGCAATCATTTTAAAAAGAAGAATCTTGCAGCAAGACTTAACCTTTACAAGAGGAAGTTGCTGCAGACATTTTTTACTTTACTTAAGTGTACCCTGCAACATTTTTGATCTTGTTACACAAAAACAAAAAGGCATTTCTTACTATATTGTTCATTAATTTAGAACACGATGATGTCCTACTTTGTTCAAAAGTCTTGAAGAAGTAATTAGATAGCAATATAAAAGCCATTTCATATCTAGGATTAATGACTTTTGAATGTCCATTAGGGGGACCATTACAACTATGAGCAAAGGGAGTTAATTCCCAGCAACATCTTAATATCACTTCCAATAATCTATTTGCATTTCTTGTCCCGCTGCGTGCCAATGAGTGTGCTGACATCCAACCAAATAACACTTGCAGTTATGCTTCGGTTAGTCTAAGCTATTAAATAGACCACTATATCTATTTAAACAATGGCATCACAATCATCCCACAGCAAAACCAGTAGTCAAACATAATGTTTAAAGATGGACATTGCAGGACAATCATTCGTTTTGATCTAATTACATGTTATTCAGCTTTTTCCACAATAATATTCAGCATGACTTAATTGCTTGTTTTTATGCAAAATGTAAGCCCTAAACACTTTGACTTTCTGCAATACAATTATAACCCTTCTTTTGTCTTTTATACACAGTGAAGTGTAGATTGCTGCTTGAATCTAAGCATCAAGTGCTTCAAGTGTTATACTGCCACCACTGTGCAGCCATACAAAACATTTCAAGTGTTTACTAGAAGTCTGTATCCTTGTTTGTGTGATATATATTACATTTTGTGTGTCTGTGTGTTCAATATGTACAGTTGTAGTGAATTATTCGAGACAATACTAGAAATGCACTTATGTTCCACAAAGCGGCACCCTGTAAATCCTTTTACATGATAGAAATATGGCCCTTGCATCCTTTGGAAAGCTGACCTTGGATTCTTGTTTTGCTGTTAGCAGCAAGGATTAGAGGAAATCTTCCACAAACACACATTTAGCTCAGAGATATATGGGCTTATTTTGCCTCGGCTTTATTTAAAAAATGCAAAACAAGGCTACTTTTGAACTGCAATCTTTGTTATTGACAGTTAGGGAAAACACTGTGCAGGGGGCTGATTCTTTTCTTCTTATCAATGTATTTTCATGTTAAAAAGTAGATATAGCTGAAAGGCACAAAACTTACTGACATTCAGTTCTGTGAGAAGAAAGACTTTCCAAAAGTCAAGCTAAACTGTTGCAACATGACCTCACTATGAATTAAAGAACCATTTATTTCTAAGTTTTTAGCTCTCTGATGCTGCCATAACTGACCTTTCATGATGTTATTAAATGCACTCCAGATGTTCTCTGTGTGGCTGGATGACATTTAGAAATTGGAAGAAGGTAAACATATATTAATACATTTTAACATATTGTATATGTATATAATATCCTGCTTTATATTTTGTTTACTACATTGGTATTTCAACATGTATATTTTCAACTTTTTGTAATGCTGTTTTATTTCTATTTGAGATGTTAACATTTTAGAATTGTTTATTTGTACTCTTTTAGTTTCTCTTATGTGCAATTCCTTGTCTTTTATGCTGCTGCAACGCAAACATTTCTCACATTGGGATCAATAAAGTACATCTTATCTTATAATGCCACATTTTCTATTTTAGTTAACTACAGTGTCATGTTTTAAGAAAAACAAGTTAAAAGCAGTTACAAATGATGTTAGTTTGGTAAAGAATGGGCAGACTAATGTACTGTACGACAATCAATTAAAAAGGTATAATAATAAGAATTGATATATCTAATGGAGGGACTATCCAGAATACAATGCAGACATTTAGTGATCAACATCAACAATCTGAAAGTCATGTTAATTGTTTAATTTCAATACATCACTGGTGCCAGCTGCTCAAACAGTAATGATTATGTTTTATTCAAAGTTCAGGCAAACTGAAGCAGCTTTGGTTTTTAAGGAAATTCGGGAATCAACATCTTATTTTTTAAAACACTATAAGTAGGGAATGATGTTTTAGTTGTATGTAAACTTTTTAAATACTGTGATCTTTATCACAGTAGAAAACACCTTGAGGTGGGATGTGAAATGGATTAATTGGAATTCAAGACACATGTTCACACCGTGCTCTTACTCAAGCCCAAACAGAGCATTTCAGTAGAAGGAATATCACACTTCCTTGGTAGACCATTAGTGGACTCCATGATTAAGCTTTGGGATATCTAATAATCACTGAAGCACTCTTTACTCTGAGCATGAATATGGGAATGCTTTGATTAGCTTTTCACACATTGGTGAGCGGGTTGGACAGCATATCTTAATGTGCTAAAAGTTATCTAAATATATCTAATTGGTAAGGTTGACAGGGACACACCTGGAATGCATTGTATAGAAGTGTTGATGACCAGCTTTCAACAGTTGACATATTGCTGAGTTTTAACACCACTGATCATTTAAAGGTCCCATGTCATGGCCATTTCTACTGATCATATTTCCATTGTTGAGGTCTACTAGAATAGATTTAAATTGTGCAATTTTCCAAAATCACATTGGTTTCTCATACAGCATCTCTGTATAGTATGTGTATTCACCAGGTATTCACTCTCTGTCCTAAACGGCTTGTTGGAGCTCCTGCATCCCCCCCTCCCTGTGAGCCCAGTGTGCTCTGATTGGTCAGGACGTTGCGAGGCTCGCTGCTGCTTGCCTCTGCTGCGAGGAGCGGACAGGTTTCCGGGTCGGCGATACAGCGATACACAGCGAAACTCATCCTGAGCACACACAAACACTCATAGCCGAAGTAAAAACAAGAAGTGTGTCTTGATATTGAGTAAGAAAAAGGTTTATAAACGCTGTGAGAATAGGTCTGCGGAGAGCATTTCTCCGCCATCCCAACTCGTCTATTACCAGCGTTCAGGGAGCTCTATGCAAGTCAATGGGGACTCCCTGTTAGTTAGCCAAGGGATTCTAGTGTGTGAGGTGCTCCGCGGATTGGTCCATTTGGGCCAATCCGGTCATTTGTTGTTGATTTGGGTGTTCACACGTCACAGAACCCAGGAAGAAAACAATGGAAAATGAGAAATCTCCAACGAGGCGTTCTGGGGCAGCATAGACAGGTCTTTTCTGTGTTAGAGTTTTACTCGCTACAGGGTGTACTTTGAGGGTTTTTGACTCTGCAGACCGTGTACATGCAGAAAAACCTTCATAACACACAAGGGGACGGGTAATAACCGGAAAAGCATGACATGGGCCCTTTAAGACCACTGATCATTGAAGTCTGTTTCCTGCTGTAGCTTACAAGATGTTACTTTACCTTCAATAACCCTAGCAGAAATGACAGTAAAAGCCCTTGATAACAGACGGGATGCATCCAAGGAAAGCCTGCATTGTGTCGAAGCTCCTCAGCTAGAATACTGCAGTAAATGATGGCGGTCATCGCACATTTAATGCTAAGGCAAGATCATGAATGAAAGGTTTTCATTTGTTACAGAGGTTAGAGTTGAACTGAAGGGCAGACGCGGTGCCTTTGGTGACATTGTCGTGTTTTGACAATCCCTTGATATAACCCCAACACTGGAGAGCAGTACTTTATTAAAAAATAAAAATAAATCCTCCATATGTCAAGGCAACTGAATAACCATTGGACACAGAGTGATGATGAGTGGGAGGAAAGACTGACATGTGTGAAAAGAAAATGAAACATGAGGGATGTTTTTCTCTTGAAATTGATAATATATAAACAGTCAAAAACTCTGTGACATGTAAGCCTAACTGATATCCACTGGGAAGTTTGTACCTCGAAACAGTGACACTTACTTGCAAAATAACTAGTCTTGTGAAGCTGCTTCTAGTGTGTTTCAATGGCAAAAGCCAGAACACCATAATAATGTAGTGTTAGAGTACACGCCTTGTCTTAACACTCTAACAATGTACTGTATGTTAAAAATGTTAACCTTCTTATTCCTAGCACTACATGTTCTCCCAGTATTCTGCGAGCATACAGATGCTGAATTTTGTTTGTCCTCCGTCTATTTTTTTGTGAGATGCCTTCAAAGAGGTCTTGACTTTCTAAATCTGAAAAATAAACCTTATTGTGCATTAATAAAGACGCCAACCCATTGCTAGGAGCGAAACAAAAAAGTGGATAAGATGAACAGGGGCTGATGTTGAACATTTGTTATCAAACTCCCCAGGAAATGCAGAATTTGACACACTGTCAAGAATAATAGTCTAACAATACAACACAACCTAAAAAAAAGTACACTGGCATGCAAAGTAGATAACCCTTTATTTCAATAGTGATGAATGTTTGGTGGTGGCATTTTCCTTTATTTTACATTTTAACTAATGTACATTAATTATCAGATGGACAGTTCTGCTTCCTCTTTATTATTCCTTCAAAGTGTTCAAAGTTTACTGTGCAAAAGATAAGTTCTAATAAAATGTGTCATAACAGCTTTGAATGTCAGTCCGGGCAGGTGGTGTGTGGCGCAGTGGGTTGTGCGTTTGTGTTCGGATCAGGGGAGCACAGGTTCAAACCTCACTGCAGTCAGCATGTCGTTGTGTCCCTGGGCAAGACACTTCACCCCAAATTGCTCCTGTGGGGATTGTCCATGGTATTGAGTATGTAAGTCGCTTTGGATAAAAGCATCTAACAAGTAACATGTAATGTAAAAATTTATGAATATCTTGTAAGGCATTTTGTTCTGAAAGCCCAGACAGAGCTTACATACACTCTTCGACAATACCAATGAATATTCCTGTAGCTTTATCTGATTTTAAATTGTTAGTGTGAAGATATCCTTTGGTGAAATCAGAATATAATTATCTAGAGTTTGACAACTTATATTGAAATCGAAAGGGTCCAACCGGAGAGAAATTGTCTCTAATTGGACAAAGAACGACGCACTGCCCTAAAGCACGAGAAACCAATTACGGTGCTGGAAATAAACAGGCGGCTTCAGTCAACCGCTCTTTGAGAAGAAATTCATGAATTCCAGATCATTCAAAAACAGTTAGGGCGTCTAACGATGTGTACAGATGAATCGTGGTGCATTTGAAAATTGACAGGACATCATGTTTGAAATGCAGCTACTGTGATGAAAACAAGAGGCTGGAGATAACTTTACCAGCTCAGCCTGAAGATGGTGTGATACGTTTAATTTTCTTCAAGAATCTGATACACATGTCTCATAAAGTAAAGGGAAGTCAGCCTTAAACAGGGAAAAACATAACAGCATTGTGACTCACAGCCATTAACCAAATGGCTGTTGGATGTTTTGAATGGAGGTTTTACTTTACATTCCTGCCCTGTCTTGTCGACATGGACGCAGTTTCACGCTGCGGAGAGTGTTCATGATTCAAAGGTCAAGTCGTGGGGGTTTTGTATGCAAGGCTGAGTGCAAGCCATCGAACAAGAACGTTTCTCATTAGAGCACTCTGAGAGGTGTCTCTTCATTGTTCTTATGCAAACGAGGAATCATTTTCAGATGCTGTACATGGCAGTTATTCTGTGAAGTAGAATATATATTCTCCCATCATAATGCACAGTACACCAGCTTTAGAGATGTGTTATCCTGATGTAGACAAAGAGAGCTGATTGAGCTTCGGCTTCTTTACACTGTTATTGAATATTGTGGGATTAAAATTGGTCTTTTATTGATAATTCATTAATTATATGTACAGAGTTACATGAACTTGCTTGTTTGAGTGTTTCTGTGCAGAAATTAAGAGGATTACAGCAATTTGAGTGGAGAAGAGTGAGTTTCTCGTGCTCCAAGATGTTTGTAGTGATTTCACCACCAAATTGAAATTGGCCCTGATAATTCAAATCCAATTACAACTTCCAAATTATTATGGGAATTATAGTACAGAATAGTTGTTGAGATATGCCCAGGACCTCTTACGCAGCGTCCACACGGCGGCATGCGTTGAAGCTTGGGCGTGTCTGAAACTCGACCAACAACCAATCACATGAATCTTCGCCCCGGACACACAAGCACGCGGTTTGATTGGCTACAGCTTGTACTGGCATATGATTTGATTGGCGGACAATTCCGTCGAAGCTTCAAAAGTTGAACATTGCTCAACTTTTGAAGCTGAAAGCGAAGCGACGAAACCAATGCAGTTCGGCAGAGTGACGTCACCCCATTCAAAGTGAATGGGCAGAAGCGATGAAGCTTCAACGCACGCCGCCGTCTGGACGGGCCGTTAGCCTCAAACAGTGATAAGTGAGTGAGTTGATGAAGTGGTTTTATGTGATTATTTTCGCAAATAATTTCATTATTTATTCTATTTAATGGTTTGTATTGGAGGCAAGTGACATTGAACAATTATGTCCCTTTGAGGAACGTCTAAGTCTGTTGGGGAATCATTTTTATTTCTTAGGAACTAACTGTAATAATGACGAACTGGCTGAAAACAGATGAGTGAAACACACAGACAGAAGGATAACAAAGGTTCTAATGTTTGAACTATTTTTACCTGGAAAAATGTTCCTGTTGACCGTGAATTTCCATGTTAATCCTGAGGTTGCATCTTGTGTTCATCAATACACAAGATGCACCAATGAAACACTACTTATATAATGATGTACTGCACTTTTACAATGTATACATAAGTCATATAATGAAAGGAAAACACAGTATCTATCCCTGTTGTCGTGATAAGAAAATCCAAATATGCAGCTTTACCTAGAATACATTAATTCTGGCGATATCAGAACCATGTGTTGCCAAAAACACAACTTTTCTACCCTATTTGTTTGCATTTTTTCTGGCGGAATGAATAACTATCAATGCAAATAATCATTGTTGTTAAAACACCTGCATAATATTTGGTTACTTAAAGTTAATCTAATTTTGACAAACACAAAACGGTCAGGAGACATTTAAGTTCACGCTCACGCTCAATCGTCCACAGATTGAGACACCTTATTCAAAATGCTCTTTTCAGTCAGAGACATGTTAAGCATAGCCGTTTTCCCTGTTGGCACCTTATGGAGGCACTGAAAATACAATAAAAAAAAGCCCCTCCACCTCGCCTCGATGTCTCATACATCTTCAGTCATGCGGAAGGCCGTCCGTCAGTTTTACTGCACATCGGCTTCCTCTCAACGCAGCATCGATGAATGATGGCCCTAAGTGCAACTAGATAACTACGGCAGGGGATGATAAAAATGTGAAAACACACATCGTAGACAGGAAATTGGCCATTTTGGAGCAATTGACACAGAGGAGCTGAAGTGATGGCACTTCCTGTAATGCTCATCCCTTCAAAAGCGGAGATGTCTGGTCGTCTGCTGGGAGATAGCTACAGTCCACTGGACATATTACTGCAGTGCACTAACCTAATATATCTCATATAAAATGTGTTTTTTAGCTTTTTCTTCTATTTTAGCTGTCATAGAGTGCAACCTAAAGTCATGAAAAAAGTTCCAGTCAATATCCTGTTGAAGGGATTAACATTCAACACACATTGGGCGAGTCAGTTGAAACAAGTTAGGTTTGCTTAAAGGTCCCCTATTATACTGTTTTTCATCAATATATTACAGGTCTCAGATATATACAAAACATGTCTCTGAAGTGTTTGGCTCCAAATACCAAACAGATCATTGCAGCATCCCATATCCCCTCTGTTTCAGCCCTGTTTCTAAAGTGCTGATTCTCTGTCTGTTACTTTAGATGAAAATAAGGAGCCACTCCCCACGCCCCTCTGAGAGATATTTGGTTAAAAAGAACACAATGGTGCTCTAGGAGGAGATTCAGGTGATAAGGGGGGGGGGGGTTACCTTGGTTGGTGATTGGCTAATGGTTACACAAGACAAAACATCGTTATGACATCACAAAGTGGCCAAAATCTGATCAGCTCATTTTTAAGACAGGTTTTTATATAAATGGATCAGGACAAAAAGTGAGAGAATCTTTTTTCCTGAAACTTTCAGAGTCTCTTTTACACAGAGGGGACACATGTTTATGCATAAAAGACATGAGAAAGTGGATTTTGCATAATAGGTGACCTTTAAATACGATGTGAGGTTATCAGGAGTGGTTAAATTAAAGAGGACATATGCCTATTTTTTTTCAGACAACCCTATATAGCACACTACAGGAAAGGGAAAACCATTAAAAACATAAAAGGGCCTCTTTGAAAATGGCCTGGTAAATGAGGCAATGAGGAAATGTAAATACCTGCTTTATAAAAAATGTATCGTTGGGACTTAATGGTTAGTGGAATATGGAGACAGGCAGGCATTATGCAAAATGAGATGATGCAAGTTATCAGTGATCAAGGTTATAATACCTAAATCTATAAATATCCCTTCCTATACTTAACCTCCTATCTTCTTCTCATCTTTTCGCTATGGATGTCAAATTTTGAATTGAACTGAATGCAAATTATTGATGCTAATGGTGATAATGCCACAGCTGCTCTCCCAGGGTTATACGCACATTATAGAGGTCAGCAGTTTAATTTCTTTATGGAGGGCTATCAAGGAATTATATGCCATCTCTATATAATCTGACATGAACAATGGCAATCACACCAATTGAATTAAGATAGACTTGTTATTCATCAGTGCACAATTGTGCTCGAATGCATCATGTCGCCATTTGGTATTTTTATCACTAACATAAAGCTTATTCACATGGTAACATTGTATTCTCCCTTCGTCAAAGCCAGCAGCCTGTATACAAGTGGGTGTGAAAATCCTTTCAGTGCTGATTAATAATTCATCTGTGAGTTGTCAGAAAGTGTTACTGGTCTAATGCTTATCAAATTACATTACCTCTGAAACCAGAGGATTGCATTGCAGGGGATGATTTTCTTATTGACCAGCCATGAATACAATTTTCTGCTCTTCATTAGGCAAAGCAACTTAAAAGGCAAATGGAGAAGAATATCAGGCATTGCAGCAATCAAAGTAAAAACTATTTAATTTATGTCTTGTTTAGCACATAATGGAATAAATCAAATTGAGTCGGGCAAATGGTGCACTTTAAATGCAGGGGATAAATTAAAACACTCTGAAAGATTGTGCCATAACACACATTCAATACGAACGAGTATGAAAAACTAGCTTACAACAGCAAATATGTCTCATAGGAAACACAATGAGGAAACTTGTTTATATGTATGCATCTTGTAAGTTGTGAACATCTCAGTCAAATATTCATCATTGTTTAGTGTCCTGTCTGTCTATAACTTTGTGTGGTATTGTTACCACTGATCAGGTCTCTCTTGAGAATGAGACCCTGTGTCTCAATGAGATTTTACCTGTATAAATAAAGGCTAAAGAAAAAAAATAATTATCAACAGATTTCATTAGTTTTTCTCCAATTTTCACTTAAAATAAAAATAACGGCAACTAAAGCATTGTTACACATATGTATGGTTATATTTAGTTAAAGCAGTTAAATATTTTAAGGTAAGGATAATGTTTTTTGCTAATGAGTTGCTTTAAACATGACACACAGTGTGTACATCTATTAACATTTAAATAAAGTTGTACTTGTTCCCTGTTTGATAGATGTCCCACCCCTTAGCCTATCACATGCAATATGTTGGAGCGCTAGCCAATAAAAGTGCATGTGTTACATATGCGGGGCGGTCCCTGGCCAACTTGAGGCCCCACGCAAAGTTATATGATGAGGCCCTCTGTTTTGCGAGCGTCGACGGGGGGGGGGGCGCTAGTGGAGCCTCGCAGCGGCGAAACCGTGCCGCGCCACACTAATTGCGCCTCATAAGCGCATAGGTGCGGCTCAGTTGAGGCTCCCTCCACAAGATGAGGCCCCCTCCGCAAGGTGAGGCCCCACGCAGTCTGCATGATCGGCCTCTAGGGAGGGACGGCCCTGTACATATGGGATGTCACTATGTTACAGAAGAAAACAAAGGCTTCAAATGGAGAAACGCCCCCTGGCATGAACTTTGTGATTTTAGCCTTTGCAGACCATTGACATGCACTAAAACCTATAAAACACACTAACCACAGGCATGATGGAGACCATGTTAAACATTTACTAACTGCAGTTTTGAAATGCCTTAGCCCCGGTTAAAGAGCACCAAAAGTCATTCTACTATAAGCGATGCATTCTGGGAGATTCTTTGGTTGGGATGCAGTGATGTTGATAGACACTAATTAACTCATTTGATATGAGCAGATCAGATGTTATGACTCCCAGTGAGATGACTCAGTGTTGTTGAGCCTCCAGTGATAAAACCCTCACACTGTTGTATGTGAGAGGGTGTCGTGTTGTTTTTATCATTCCCTCTTTTACTGTGCTCATAGTTGGATTTAAAATGTGTCACAGCCTGCAAAACCAGCTCATTTCAGTGCAGTGAAGTTAGAGATGATGTTAGACTAAACTAAAATGCTCTGCGCTGCTTGCTGATCAGCGGGACCGTCTCATAATTCGGGTAGTGCAATAATACTCACAGGCAGTAATTGCTGTCCTGCTGATTCCAAAGAGCTGCTGGTGCTGCTTACTGTGCAGATGGTGGGAGGCTGGAGGTGTGAGGTAGGCTACGTCTCCCCTTAATCCACATTCCCCCGCAGCGTTCCCCTTTCACTCGATCAGACACCTGCAAAAACCAAGCAACAGTGGAAACTTAACTCCCAAAAAATAAGATCAGATCAACAGTCAGGCACTTTCTTTGTGCGTATCATCAAATGTATTGCCGAGTCATTTCTGAAAGTGAAACATGTGCTTAAAGGTCCACTATTATACTATTTCTCAACAATATATTATAGGTCTCAGATACAAAACATGTCTCTGAAGTGTTTGGCTCCAAACACCAAACAGATCATTGCAGCATCCCATAATCCCCTCTGTTTCAGCCCTGTTTCTAAAGTGCTGATTCTCTGTCTGTTACTTTAGATGAAAATAAGGAGCCACTCCCCACGCCCCTCTGAGAGATATTTGGTTTAAAAGAACACAATGGTGCTCTAGGAGGAGATTCAGGTGATAAGGTGGGGGGGGGGGGGGGGGGTTACCTTGGTTGGTGATTGGCTAATGGTTACACAAGCCAAAAAATCGTTATGACATCATAAAGTGGCCAAAATCTGATCAGCTCATTTTCAGACAGGTTTTTATATAAATGGATCAGGACAAAAAGTGAGAGAATCTTGTGTGCATTTCATTTCTTGTCTTTGAGCATTTAAAGTACATCCCATTTGTTGGAGTAAATTGCTATTTAATTAGTTTCCACAAAGTCAAAAGCAATTTAGAGGAAGACCTGTTTCAACGGTTGTTCATACTGATCTCAAAAAGCTTCTACTGAAATAACTTATAACAGTTTTATCGCCCGATTTTTTTAGAAGCGTGTACTAGAGGGGATCCCCTGAACAGCCCGTCCGGTCACATTGCCAAGATAATAAAGTCTGAAGATGGATGTCTCTATTAAGGTTTTTTGGCCACATGATGTCCAATATTCACTTTGAATGTAGCTCTGTTTTGGGCTCTTTGGTCATTAGCTGCTTAATGCTTCAATATGTTAGTCACCGGTTAGTCACTTAATGTGTCTGCTGTCTAATGTGTGGCAGAGTACAGTGGTTATAGGAGATCTATTTACTGGAAGCAGAGGCCTTCTGTGGACAAACACAATGTCAAAGAAAATCGTGAACCAGAACAATGAGCTAAAAGACATTAAAAAGGCTGCTTAGTTATTAAAGATATGCAGGGTCAAATAACACTTCTCTGTTGCCTCCTCTCTACAAGCGATGACTTTCACATGCATATACATTTTATTCAGTTTAAGATATTGATTATAACATCTTTAAAAACGACCTCAATGATATTTCAGAGAGGAGGCAAATATATTGTCTGGCTATACAGTGAATTTAAACAGCTGATTTCCCTAAAGTAATTCATGGTTTAAACCAGGGGTGTCAAACTCAATTTCATCGCGGGCCACATTCGCATAAAGGTTGCACTCAAAGGGCCGGTTGTAACTATATAAATATATAATATATATATAAAATAATGTGTTATATTACATTATTGCCTCTGAATTGGATTATTATCGGATAGGATAATAACTTAGTAATTAACTACGTCTGAAAGCAGAAGTCCAGGGCATATAATTGCAAGTCTCTTCAGTGCGCATGTCACAAAACGAGATGCATTGTGGGACATGTAGTTTATGGGCAACCTGCTTCTGTAAAGTGGCATCTAACCGTAAAATATACTTATTATATTCTTTGCAAGCTCTTGCGGGGCCACATAAAATGAAGTCGCGGGCCGGATTTGGCCCCCGGGCCTTGAGTTTGAGACCCCTGGTTTAAACAATCAACATGAATGCAAATGCACAGCCTTCAAACTTACTGCAAGGACATTGTTATTTCAGAGAAGGAATTCACGGAAATAAACTAGGCTACTTAACAAAGTGGAGTCTGCATAAATGTACCTTAGGCTAAAATAAATAATAAAACATTGAGCATAAAAAACAAAACATTAGGCATTTATAATTTAAAATATGGCCTACCATTTCTTTAAGAATATATTTACACATGCAGCAACTTCATGCTAAAGAGAATCATTTTGAAAGGAGCACAACAGTGTTTCTGGTTTCACATACTGACATAACATGCTCCATTTCCCTCTCTGTGGGGGACTTACGATTAGACTTTGAAAAGCACAAAGAGACCTTCGGTGTTCGGAGGTTGCAGATGCCACACTTAATTTGTTCTTTCATTACAAAAAATAAATAACAAAAGAACTTCATGGTGAAATGATTGATATTCACATTAACAATAATTGATTTTGTAAAACATTATTTTACTCCAGATGCTACTAATACGCTTTGATGACAAGTTGTTTCTGCGATAATGAAAGACGCCGAATAGTAATGATGTGTTATGACTTTTACAACCACAAATATCCGTAAAATCATTACACCAGCTGAGCAACATTTATCAGCAAGCGGGGTAAAAGGCTGCGACCATCAAATGGATTTGCAAACATTTGATCTTCCACATTTTGATATGTACACACAGAACTAGCTGATGCATTTAAATCAGAAGGGATGAACTTCCCTTTGATTTCCTGGCTGGGGAAAGTAAGACCTTGGATCCAAAGCAAAG
This sequence comes from Dissostichus eleginoides, assembly GCA_031216635.1. Taxonomy (NCBI): domain Eukaryota; kingdom Metazoa; phylum Chordata; class Actinopteri; order Perciformes; family Nototheniidae; genus Dissostichus; species Dissostichus eleginoides. Next base: position 11,234,132 of record CM062273.1, on the reverse strand, counting down.
TGCTGGAGCATCTGTGCCTCTGAAACTCGTCTGCACAGTATTTGGCAGTAATGGAGACACCTTGTTCATCCTCGGCAAGATGTTCTACATCTCATCTGCCTGATTACTGGCAAAACAATTAATTTCAATGAATGGTATTTGGTTCCAGATTATTTCCAGCATCTGTTTTCCAGTTTGCATGTCACATTGCTGTGTTAGTGACATTATTTGCTTTAAAGATACAGCTGCAAATTCTGAACTAAAATTTTACTTGTATACGGTACAATTATTGTTGAGGCATGATACACATAATCAATCTAAATATGGGTACAAAATACATTTGAAAAAAAAAAAATTCAGTTATAGAAGAAGAAGACGATGGACCTTTATTAATTCAGTTTCCACTCTGTCGTACACACACATGCGTTTTATACAGGCCATACAGTACACACAGTACACACTTTTTACAACATGCACATACATATACAAATACACACACAGTTATATGCACACATGCACATGCAGTTGAGAGGTCAGAGCGGAGGCAGCCAGTCTAGCCGGCGCCAGTGAGCAGTTGGGGGTTATGTGCCTTGCTCAAGGGCACTTCGGCAGTGGCCCAGGAGGTGAACTGGCCCCTCTCCAGTACCAGTCCACACTCCGTATTTTTTGGTCCGATCGGGACGTGAACCGGCAACCCTTCGGTCCAAAGTCCAATCCCCTACAGACTGAACCACTCCCGCATTATAGTAGTCAATAATTAAATATCCACTTACTGGATACCTTTGGTGGAATTACAAAGCTTGGGACTCTAATTTGTTTACGTAAACAATGTATTTACAGAGGACAGATTATGCTTATTCTCAGGTTCATATTTGTATTTCCTGTCTCTACTGTGACATATTTCACCCTCTGTCTGACACCAGAGCCCATTCTGCTCTGATTGGTTAGCTGGCAGACTCTGCTTTGATTGGTCCACCACTTAGAGATGCCCTCCTTTAGCATATCACGTACAATGGGCAGACCATTTGCATACACAATAACCTATATAACCCACTACAGTAAAGGGAAAAGCCTCAACATAATCCCTATCTGTGAACAAACTAAATTGTTGGTAAGCACAGTAAATATTTCTGCAGAATTGTATTGAATCAATAGTGGCAGATACTTAATTGGCTCAAATCCTGGAGTCAAGGGAAAATCAAGTCATGTACTATGTACAGCTGATTTTTGTACCTAGAATTATGTATTCACCCATGTTTGATTGAAAACGATGTAATCTGATGTGAGGTATTGTGCTCACAGCTGTATTTAAGCATTTAAGACCTTCCTTGCTGAAATAGCAGACATGTTTTGCTTGGCTTCCCTTTGTTAATACATAAGGAGTTGCTTGAGGGAAACCAGGAAGTCAACTCCCGTATCAAAACTGCTGCCGGGTATTTTAAGAGTGAAGCAGAGCCTGATAAGGGAATTGTCCCATTGTTTTCTTACTTGAAAGCTGTCAACTTGGGTATGCAAAAATTATTCCTGCCACTCTGTCACATTGACGGGACCTCCGAGAATATCACTCTTACTGCGACCGCTGTGCTACCACAACCACGACCACGGCATGCAGAGTAGCAAGCATTTCACTCTGACGTATGATATTCAAAGGCAGCAAGGACGATTACTGACATTTTATAAAATGAGTCAGAGGGGATAAGAGGTTTCAGTGAATAACCGGAAAAAACAACTGCACAACATCAACTACTTCCTTCACAACCTTGGTAGAGTTGCAGGTAAAAGAAGAAACCTATACACAAAACTGAGTACTAGGAAAAGAGGAGATTATTCATTCATAAACATCATCTGCACAACAATTAACATTTAAAATGGACAACAGGGAATTTAACAAAATGGAAAACAAGAACATGATTGACGACTTGGATGTTGTGTGAAAATTCCACCAGTAATCATGACAGAAAAGTAATCATGACAGAAAAGTAATCATGACAGAAAAGTAATTTCAAGGGTACTGTAAGAGAATGAAATAATAAATAGCATAAATGTATGCATAAGTGAATTATGGATCTACAAGAGCAAAGCCTCAGGGAAAAATAAATTAACACTTTTTCTCAGTTTCTATCATGTGCTCGTATGATTTTACAATCATCTCCATAAGCAGAAGTATTTGCAACTGATAGCTTGGGACCTTTTTCTTCCCCCCCTGTGTCTGTGACAGGATTAGACTATCTCTCCTTGTGCACATGGATGACTGACTCCTTGGGGCCGGTACCATCTCTGTTGCACCCCTCCCTCCATCCCAAGGCAGAAAACATTTCTATTTTCAACAAGATTAGCTCTCACCACAAGGCACCTGACAGGCAAAAGCATCACCCGCATGGCACACGCCCCCAGGCTCCCAGCAGTACGTATCATGGCCTCAGTGACTAACAGGGATCCCGGGGAGTTTACCTAACAGTGGCATGCACAGTAGGGAACACACTCCCAACCTCCATGAGACATCTTTCAACCGCCCCTGTCTCAACCATTAACCACGCACGATTTTTGAACTATTTTCGAAGCAGTAAATAAATCTGTGGCTGCAAGAGAAAAGTGTGCACAGTCCCTTGGCAGAGTTAACAAACGGCATATTTCTCATTTACTTAAAAGTCAAAGTCAACTTTAATGTCAATTTTACTCAGTTTGTGTTTACAGACAGAGAGATCGAAATAACGTTTCCAACAATCCCGAATACGAAAATACAATCATACAAAAGGATTGGTTCAGTATCCCATTTTATTAAAAAAATGCTAGACTTATTTCAGAGCAGCAAAATAAATAAATAAACAAACAAACCAATAAAAAAGTTGTTAAGATTACGGCTCTGAGTGTGTGTCTAATTCCTATGTCATTTTGCAAGAAAAACTAATATTGTGTTGTTCATGATGTTGCTAGTAATCACTGTTCCAGTTCCTCTTATCTTCATTTGGGGATCAACTTTCTGTCAGTTTGGTTTGCATTAACCCTGCTGTTGTCTTCGGGTCAAATCTGACCGATTTACTACTTTCATCAATCATAACTTTTTTGTTTTACATTCGATTGCATTAAGGCTTTATGATATCCTTCATAGTAGACATTTGAACATATCAAACTGCTGATCACCACTTTCATTGAATTTTGGATGATTTAGTCAACTTTGTAACACCCATGGTGTTCCCGGACAAAAATGACCGCCATTAAGAAAAGGAATTAGTAACCTTCCGGATCAGATAAAACACACACACACACACACACACACACACACACACACACACACACACACACACACACACATACTCTAGATGTGTTCCCCCCTTATGTGCCCAATCCCCCCATGTGAATCACACCTGGCACTCACAAACACACACACACACACAGAACAATTTGACACATTTCCCGCTCTTATGTGCCCATCCCCCCACATGGATCACACCTGGCACACGCAATACATGTTCAGTGTCTGTTCTTTGTATATTTACTGCAGTTGTTCATGTATTCCAGTAGTCTGATACAATATGTACAGTTTGAAAGGGTGTTAAATGAAATTTGGTGATGATTAATGGTTTTTGTGTGAATGTAATAGCAGTTAAAACAGGACCGGTCAAATTTGACCGCGAACACCAAAGTAAGGGGGGGAAAACTAAGACAATAGGAGGGTTAAACACACAATCGGGCCTCTGTAATCCTCAACTAAAACTTCCTCAAACAAGGGATGAAAATCACTTTGAAAGACATTTGTATATTAAACAAATTCAGCAAGTATCAGATATTACAAGCATAGATAATCTGCAGAAGGAATTCAAATGATTTACCTCCCTCACAACAATTAACAGCGTTAACAATGGCTTGGAGGTGCCTCAGAGCGAGACACTTAACCCTAACTGCACCACGGGGACTGCTCACTGACCTGGAGTATAAACGGCTATTACACTCTCACGCTCCAAGGCAGGAAGTGTTTTAACTGATTGAGTAGGTTGGTGTATTTTGAAAATAAAAAGTGAGTGATAAACCTTCACTAACCCTTTAGGGAAAATACAAGTGGAAAATCAGCAGCTGGATGATCTGATAAACCCTCAAAAGTACTATTTAATAGGTAAATAAACACATCTGGAAACATTTCACTGAATTCTGTCATACACATTTTCAGGTAGAACATCTGTCTTCATTTAGTGATTAAAAAATATCCCAATAACTGTATCTGTCTTTATAATCAATGCATCAATAATAGCTTAAGACAGGGGTGGAATTTGCATAAATTAAAGAAAACAATAAAATTCATATTATTTTAAAATTGAATTCCACTAAAAGAGATAGTCAGTCAGTCTGGCCCTTGTTTTCATTCTTTCTGGGAGTTAAATGAGAAAATAAAACCATTCTCAAATGAAATATCCCATATAACTGAAGCCAAGGGAGCTAGCTTAGCTTAGCTTAGCTTAGCTTAGCTTAGCTTAGCTTAGCTTAGCTTAGTATACCGGACAAAGAGTAAAACAACTAAGCTGTATCTAAAGGTAAATAATCAGTCTACCATCAATTCTAAGCTCACCAATCAATATGTTTTATCTTTGTTTTCGTGCCTCGGGTATTATGAGCCATTTCCAGTCTTTATGCTATGCTAACTTCCCCTGGCTAGAGCCTTACATCTTACGTACAGATATGAGAATTGATTTTCCTCATCTTCTACACTTGTCGTTAGTTATTTGTCTGTAGCAACAACACAGCATTTTATATAACATATTTATGGCCATAGCATGAGAGAAAATGAGAACTACAAATCAATTAAGTGTACTATCATTTCAAAGCATATATTGCCTTTCCACTATATCTCAAATACTAGAAGGAAACGGAGTCTCAATAAGTATTACATGCTCTGATAACTTCCTCTTTCCCCTCACCTAAAAAATATATACATACAAAAGTACTAAACGGTTACTGTGTCCTGGAGGTCATCCCGGTGTTGAAATCCATCAAATTGAGAAAATCCCTGTTTAAAATCTCAGGACGTCTCAGTTTTGTAAAGTACTAATCCATTTTGAGCCTAATGGCATGTTAGCTTCTTTTTTTAGCAATCTTCTTTTTAATCTATGGCTCCTTGAAACACTTTTGCATTTTGTGTTACTGTACATACAGCAGTGGAATAAATCAATTGTATAATATGGTTTACTGAGGTAGGATATTAGTCAAGATGGAAGCAAGCATGATTTCATAGTTGTTATTCTTGACACATTCAGCAGTAACATGTTCTATTTCTGATCCTCTCTGTCTGCCTGTTCTCACAGTGCAGTCAGAGTATTCAAAAAGCAGGAATTTGTTGTTTTGTATCTTTACTCATGTACTTTGGATTTGAAATTACCATCATGCTGACCTTTGAGGGTGAACAGTGTAAGACTCCTATACATAATCCTCCACCGCTACATAGTTGTACATCAGCTGTTAACCCTTAGATGCACGAGTGGCTGGACCCTACACTCTTCCATAAGTGGGTCAAAAAGGACCCGTATTAGAATAATATATGTATTTATGCCATTTTTGTCATTTTGGTTAAGAAAAATCACTATATAATATTTCGTATTATATTTTGGTTCACACTAGAAATATTTTATATTTAATTTTAAAATCCCATTGTAGCCTTTCAAAGGTGAAAATACACCATATTAAAGCATATCCGAGTTAACCTATTCCACTTTAGACTTAAAAAAGCAGAACATTATTGTAAAAAAAGAGAACTCTTCTGATATTTTTAGATATATTTTATTTGTCGTTATCAGACAAGGGAAAGAGTAACTGAGTTTACATTCTAATGGATGTGACAAATACCACAATTCTGATATATGACATACTGTAAGTAAAGGTTTAAGATCCGTAATATGTATTATATGGTGCAGTTTAAAATAACTGCATTGGTTTTCAATAGTATAGCAAAGATGACCAATTCATGATTTTTTTTGAGCATACATTTGCATCCAACATGTCAGCACAATTATCAAAGTAATATTCTGCATAAATGTTCTCTTATCTAGAATAAAATGAAAATGTATTTACAAAGTTGTGTTTTTCTTGTGTGCCTCTGCGTTTAGTCAGCTCCTCATTCAAAAGTGACCTGTCCAGCTTGATTTATGATGCTCATAATAAACCATTTCTATGCAGGAGCTCTTTGTGACAACGGAGAAGATAAATAACACACAACAAGCAGTAAAATGCTAATCTGATTTCCCCATTAGGGTCCATGTGCTGATGATGCAGCATGACAGTCACCTAAACTGGCCAATCAATGAGTTACTAATCAGTACATATCCCTTCCTCTCTCACAGCTCAGTGTGAACACACAACCGACTACAAATAGGTATGAACTAAAACAGTTGCAGTTGTGTCTGTAAGGGCAACAGTCTTATGGTCTGACAGGTATATCTTAAAAACAGAGCCCCTTTTATTTGACTTCCCCATTTTATAACCTATCCTTCTTCCATTTATTGCCAGCCTAACAACTTGAGGAGATAGGCTATTTATGTAGTGCTAGTCAAGCTCAAAAACACAATCAAAAATAACCACAGTCAGCGTCCCACGAGGCGACAAAAAACCTTTTGACATGCAAAAGTAATCAAGTGCTCCCCGAGCCATTGTTTTCACGGTTCAGGGCTCCTGCCCCCCCCCTTCTCTTTCCTCCGTAAGGAATCTGAATTCATTTTAATGACTTAATTTAAAAGAGCAACACAATCAAGGTAGTTAGAGGAACCTAGCAAAGTTTTGATGTCAGGGTTTAAGTCTAAGTCATTGAGGGGTAAGATGGCGGCGTTCACATTATTTTCCAGCTGTAATTGGAGAGCAGCAGTTTAACTGGGGCAGATGAAAGAGTTGTCCAGGGAGCTCCACAGGTCCACTTTAATTAACGAATAAGCAATTAATCAATTGCTAATTTGTGAGGGGCAATTAACAAAAATGCGTAAATCTGATCTTAATTGTGCTGTTTGTTTTTGGGTGTGCGCTGTGCCTTTCCAGGTTTTACCCTGCAGCCACTGAAAGGTCCAGAGGTGATTAGACCCATTACCCTATGTTCTGGTCATTTCAGCACACAATGAGACATTTGAGCTCTGTCATGATTCACCATTTGCACCGCTCCATGCCAATTTCTAAGTAATCCATCAAATAATTTGCTTCACACGAGCAAATTAATCTTAAATGTATAATTATAATATCATTAAGAGGCTGTGTGTCCCTGAAAATGATGCCTAAATGATTTCATGAATCATTCCGTCCAAAGGTGTTTAGAAAAAAAAAAAAAAGCTGCAATGCAGAATCCACTGCGTCTCTCATCAAAGAAAAGTTCATTATGTTAATGTTGTCCCATTACACATAAACAGACACACTTGGGTCATGTGTCATCATATTGAATAACCCCAAGATATTGTTTTCTATATGATTTAACAGATAGTTAATCAAATGGGACACAACATATCGGTGTCTCCTAACCCTCAGCAATAATGCAATAATTAAGAAAAAACCAACCCACCTTTTTAATTTAATAAGATCATGTTTTATACAAGTCATTTTGAAGCAGTGAAGTGTAAATGCAGGTTCATTTCCATTCCCAGACATAGTTTTTTATTATATGATTTCTACGTTTTATTGAATTGAGTGAAGAATCGAGTAATCCTTGACCATGGATTTCTTTTTTCCAATGCTCAAAATATCACTCAAAGTTTAACAGCCACCTGTACCTTTTGTCTTGATACATAAATACTTGAGTGGCACATTTGAAGATAATTTATTTGTATAAATTGATATTGAACATACAGTACAATGGCTGAGTATTGACTCATAACTGCAGGACCTCAGCCAGACATTTCAGTAGAGTCAGCCCTGTAAGCAGATGCAACTTATTTCCTGTTTTAATTTTCCTAATGGGTGTCTGTCTCATAATGCAATTCTGAAATAGTCCTCTCGCTTACTGTAATTGCAGTCCTGGGTGGCTTATTTATGTATAAATGCAATTACAGTATGAAGAAAAGTTTATTGACAGGATCAAGCTGCTGAACTTTTTAACTTCCTAAGCATATTTCTAAGGGAATACCATTCTTAAAGTGGCCATAAAAGCACCAGCATCTCTTTGTAGGCAGAGTCATTTTACTACATGAGGGACGGGGATGGCTGATAAAGTATCAGAGAACTATAACAACAGTGGCTTTACTTTAATAAGGTAAACAGCTTAAAGACTTTAGGGTCAAGTCAACACCTGAATAACAATGCTGAGTAAAGTTTGGCATTCATTTCACACTTTAGGAAAGTGCTGACACTGTGTTACTCTGAGCTTTCACATCCAAATGAATAAGATGAACAAAATCAGAGGATTCTTACTTTAATACTATAGTGATTAGCATTGATCCTAAGGGAGTGAGCTAAGAGGAATAACCTGTTTTGGGAAAATGTTCAACCTAAACATTACTGCACATTTAAATTGCATGGTATATCTACTAATTAATGCATATCCACTGCACACTCATGCTCAGAACGGTTTGGTGTGATGACTGTCTTGAAAGAAGAACCATGTGCAGTTCATGTCGACCTGTGGGCCTGCATGAATATTAATGACGATCATTACTCATTATAATGCTGGGCCATTATAGCGAACCTACAGTAACCCCTGCTGCCCTCGAGTTGCAAAGCTGCAGGATTTGCAACCTTGGGATCAAATAAATCTCCCCATGATACTGAATGTGGCCACTTTAGATTATATAAAGACCAAGATACCACAGCCAAAGTAGAATAACCTGATAAAATAGAGCATACATTTACTACCTTGATCTAAAGACTGATATATGGCAGGTATGGAATTTAGATAGCAAACACAACAGCAATGACTATCAACAAAATCACTTCACCTTGAGCATGTGTCTTTGGAGACAAGACTGCCTCGTGATTCATTCCCAGCATCATAACAGCTGCTTTTATCTACATTACAAGCCCTGACTGCAGCAGAATCATATCACCGTGAAGCATGCTGTGCTGTATCTGATGGCCAGATGTTGCTGTGTTTCAGAAAACACAGAGAACCTCACCTTGAACCATCATCATCAAAAAGGTCAGGAACATACATTCTGCTTTGTGCTGACTCAGTATCACTACTGCTATCACTCCATCACTAATACCAGTGGTGGCTTCTGCGGTCCTCCCTCCAGACTGCTCACCAGGCCATTATGTGGGGAAAACACCCACATCACGCTCTTCCTCTTCTGTGTAAACAATCGCTAATAATGCAGTGGCACATTTAGCCCTTAATAATGACTTCCTGGTGACACCAAGTCCCAAGACACACTTACTGTAGTATTATCTCACTGATGCTTAGGAAAGTATTTATATTACTACTGGAGCCTGATACCATATTCACCACATGGCACATAGTCAAATGTATACCCCTAAACATTTAATTCCCACATGGATCGAGGAGTGGTCTATCAATGACTTGAGATTTTGCTGTGAAATGACTTTAAATGAGTTCATGACTAACACAACTGCTGCCAAAATCACTCAAGCTTATTTCATAAGCATAAATGAGACAAAGTGCAATGGAGTGTTTTGTTTTTGTTAGGGTTTTTAAGGTTAATGGTGAATGTACATTTACGATTCCGTAAGACTTCCAACTCCTCGCTGTCTGGGGCTCAGAAGTAGAAACGGTCTGAATTTATTATGGATGTAACATCATAAAATGCTGACACACTTTCATACAGTCAGCCTTTCACAGTGGTTGAAGTCTTTTCTTAAGGATTTAGCTCCTTATTTTCAAATTGAGATGAGTAAGGAAAACCTTATTTTGGCAGAAAAATAATGGCACTCTTCTGGGTAAATGATAAAGAATGCAATTCAGCCATGGAGTGTATACTTCTACTTTATATCTCAAAATGCATTGTTATTGTATCTGTGCTGTATAAGCAGACATTACATGATGTAGCAGATGGTCGAAAGTAATTTATAGACACTTAGTATTCCACCATTTTCCTGGGGTCCAGTCCCATCCAAGAGTCTTGAGATGATTAATGGTGACATAAAGAAGAACATAACAACTTACTCTAAATACTCTCACTATTAATTATTGTTACTTTTTCAAGCATCAGTCTGACTTTGGTAGAACTGCTTACAACTTACAGAACAACTACTCACTACTCTAAATTGATTTGAGTAAATCACAAATAATACTCTATAGTTTAGACAATTGTAACCTATTGGTACTTTAAACCCAAAAGGTGTGGGGGGGGGGTGCTAGTGAATTGTCAACGGGGGGATTGTAATAATACAAATAATATTAATCATCTTTGGGAACCCCTGCTTTAAACTACTGTAGTAAGATAAAGTAAAATGTGTGTGGTGCAGTGGGTTGTGCGTTTGTGTTCGGATCAGGGGAGCACAGGTTCAAACCCCACTGCAGTCAGCATGTCGTTGTGTCCCTGGGCAAGACACTTCACCCCAAATTGCCTAACTTGAAGTCTAACATGTAATGTAATGTAATGTAATGTAAAATACCTCAGTAAATGTCATGTGTTACTATTAACGATTGATGTGGAGACTATATATGCAATTGTATTTTATTTTTGGTATTTTTACATTTCCCCTCAGTAACAGTACTGTTTATCTGTTTTAAAAAAAGTTTAAAGTTCAACAATATCACAGGTTACATTAAAACATAACTTTACAATGAATAAACATGGCCACATCTGTGAAGAGGTATACACAGAGGTCTTAAGATCTGATCACTGCAGATTGCATGGGAAGCCCCCTTGAGACCCCCCCCCTCTCGATAGCCTTATCTGTGATGTGCAACTGATGAACTCCTGATGGACTCTCCTAGTTTCGGCCGTATGGATCAACTGACAGAGGGACGGGGGGTTTGGTCCATTTTTCTCTCTCTGGGAGATAAGCTCTGTCTGTCAGCTTGATTGACGTATCAAAGAAGGGCAGCTGCTGTCATTGTGGGGACGACGTGACTTCTAGAAAGCCTTTCTCAGCCGTTCGCCTGGACTAGTTTCTAATATAAACAAGCCGGCCAGACAGACATGGCCTCTTTGTTTGCAGCCATAAAGAGGCATTATGATGCTGCTGGGTTTCTGGTACAATAAGACCTGAGAAATGAATAGCAGACTTCAGCAAAAGCAGAAAGAAAACAGTGACGCTTGAGAATGGAAAACGGCGAATCCAGGATACAAGTCTGGAAATAATGATTGGAGACCAGGCATTCAGTGGAAAGGAATTTAAGAAAAAGACAAGAATCAACATATTAGTTTGAATCAAAATGTGCGTTATGGTCTTTGTTTGGCCTTTTATTATAAAACCCATTTGTCTAAAAACTCATTTGTTTCATGCTCAAAAGTGGCATGGAGTGATAAGAAGCCACTGGCTGCCCAACAAGCTGAACAAATAAGTAGAATAAGACGCTCTTGAGTAATCAGTATTAATCCAAGGCATCATTTGCGAGTTATTTTTGCAGAGGCATGTCGACTTCAAGGCTTCACGAGTAAATAAAAGGCTGTAAATACTGACCGAGAGGCCGACTGCCACTCTGCAGTGAAGTAGAGCGAGAGACTTTCACAGTTAAGGACCAACAGCCGCTTTTTCTTTCATTTAACAGGCGGCAGTTTGCCAACACATCCTTATCCTCAATTTACCACTGCTAAAATTAGGTTTCAATTATTCAGCTAGAGACCAGTGAGGAATCATAAGACGGCCCTGTGCATTTCTCTGAGTTTCTCAATTTTTCCAACTTCTAAACTCCTGAAGGATTTCCCCAAAAATGGGCGGTAAATCCAGCAGCAGTCGCATTCTCATCACTCGGCTGCCAAGGAGGTCTGCCTGACTTAAGTTGACAATACGGTTTTAAAACATGCCTTGCCTTCATGCTCTTTTCCTGTTTGACAATGCATACCATTACAACAAGGACAACAAAAAAGGAAAACAACCCATACATATTGCAGCCGCGGGCTCACACGGGGCTTCATACATCAAAGCCTGGAGGGAACGGGCTGCTGAGATTCACACAGGCTGTTTTGCATTCACCTCTCCGTCCTTCAAAAGCTTTACAGCTACCAGCCTGACTGAAGAAGCCACAGAAATGTAATTGGAAATTCAGACCCGCACAAGGAGCTACCATCCATCAGACAGCGATAGGTACAGTAGCATTTTACCCAACCACTGATAGTTCTTCTTAAGTGGTTTGTTACAGATGAGTCTTGTGATGCAGCCCGGCAAGCAAAGCGTTTTCAGGTTTGGACAGCCATTGCTTTTATTGAACAGATGCTACTGCTAGTCTTATCTGATTAACTTGAAGGAAACAAATGTAATTACCACATGTGAACACTACTTTATTATGTTTATGTCTTAAGTCAATGTGTATACATTTGATTAATTGAGGCATTACCTTTGATACATGGAAATAAAGCAATTATATATAAGAAAAAAGTAGCAGTTAGAACTGTCACTGCAGAGAAAGGATGACAGCTCTTTCTGTGTGCACATCTCTTGAGACTTAACATTGCCAAAAGCTATAGATGTAAGGATCTGTATTTCCCATTTTACAAAAGAACAATGGAGTGACAACCTGCCCATGTTTTCAACCTGCTTTCCTCCCAACGTAGTACACCTTTAGATAATGTATCATATATTATGCATGGTTGGACAATTTTTGGGCCTATTTCATCCCAACCAGATATTTTTTATTTAATGTATTGTGTGCCACTTGTTGAGTTTGCCCCTCTCCTTGTCATTATCAATATTTTGCACACGGACAGTATATCTGCAAATAGTAAGGCTATTTGTTGATGGATTAATGTTGAAGCTTTAATAACAGTAGAGCATATGAACACTTAAAGGTGGTGAGGTCATTTTGGAGAAACAAGCTCGAGTGTGCTAGAATTTGAAAATACAACCGGAAAAAATCTGCCACTTCCTTACAGAGCCCCTCCTCCAACACACATGAACGCGCACATGACCAATGAGGGCACGAGATAAGTTTGTGCACGAGATGGAAGGCTGACAGGCAGGTAGGCCATCCAGTTATTTTATCCAGGCTTTTTTGAATGACAATATGTTAAAAATAAACTGAAAAATCTAATCAGAAAAATCTAATTACATATGCTCTTCATTGCAATAATTGCTTGCTAAATGAATAGCTAGGCAGGTGCTCTAAATTAAAACACTATTACCCTTTAAAGGTTGCCTAATGATCGCGTTAATGTAATCACAATCTTTGTTCTATTTCTTGGTTGGTTTCAAGCAGTGATCAACGCTAAAGAAGCCTTTAGGCTCAGTAAATGTGAAAAGCTCTTAAAAATGGTGTGATTAATTTTGGTTATGTGTGTCTATGCCTAATTAATTTATTTTAAGTGTTTTGCTGAATCAAGTTATTTTAGCTCACCTCAAAAACTCTCAAAACATTTTTTTTTGGCGAGACCTGAAACAGAAAGTTTTATCTGGCTTGTTTACCAGTTGGAAGCACTGACCTACATTTTCAGTCTCTCTTACTTCCTGTCTTAAGTCTTATTTCCTGTTTACTAATACAGCACAAGCCATCTGTGAGCCATTACCATTCAAATCCAAAGACTGACACCCTGCTGGCATGCAGGGAGAGCCATGATTGAGTGAAAAAGAGCAGACGCTTTATTTTCTTATCGTCAAGACAGATTTCAAGGTGACAGGAGAGGTGTCGAATATGTGATTGATTGCGCTCAAATCCAATAGAGTCCAATAACACACACAGCTGAGTCAAACCACCCGGATCAATACGGTTCCAAGTGACTAAGATGGATATGTATTTGTCTTTTCTGTCAGAGCGTTATGTAATAAATCAAGTGCAGTCGGTAATTACTTCACATGCTAACTGTCAGAAAATATGATTAGCTTGAGAGTCCTGTTTATTGTTTAATATTGCCAAAGTAACTGAACATTAACAAGAGGGCAGTTTTCACATGATGTGTAACTTGCAGGACGGAAGGAGAGCAGAAGCACTAAAAACATTAAAGAGTACAACACTGCAGTCATAATACTGTATTATTATAATACCTGTGCACTGAATTAAAGGTTATTTCAATTTCTTGTAGTATTATCAGATTACTGACTATATGCCTACATAAGATATGTCAAGACATTACTATACTTTCTATAATGGCACCATAGGTCACTTTACCCAATACTTAAAGAGTACTACTTTCCACCAAAGTGACACTAATTGTTTTCACTGAAACCACAGGGCTTTTGACATACTCAGTATAAATATGTATTAACTTGTCGTTTTTTTCATAGTCATTACAATTCAGTAATCCCTCTATTGGTTATATTCATTTAATCACAGTCAGTCACAGCAGTCCCTGATAACACATAACTTCAGAGAAATGATTTCATGGCTTTGGTAGCATGTATGAGTGTGGTGATTACTTTTTAAACATTGACAACACATATACATTTAATAATAAGCCTCAGACAAGATATCTTTGAGTTTATATACATTCTATAGTGGTGTTAGTATAGTCACAAAGTAGATGAATTTGCCTGTTCCATCCACAAAACAAATGAATGCATTAACAATGACATAGAATAAGATAAACGTGCAATTAAAGTGTGTTGTTAGTAGTATATATATATTTGAGAAACCTTTCCACGGCACTTCAGGTCACTGAGTGTTTAGGCCCACACAAAATTAAGTGAGGGTTGAGAAAATACCTTATAATTTAACTCTTCTACAAACCTCTCAATCAACCTAATATTTGCTTTGCATTCAGCTCCATTTTCAGAAACATAAAAACATAAAATAATATCTTACTCAAGTCGGCTAGCCCAAAGACTGCACTAGATGCTTCTGTTAGATTACTATGCATAGGCCTACTAATAGCAGCAGACCTTTCACAACACTGCATTACAATGTTAATTTCCCCCCAAATGAAATAATCTAACATTCTGCAGTTTTAATTAGCAGTTAGTTTCCCCACAATTTGGGAAATATCTTATATCTGTAAAAGCTATTATGTCATGGGGAAATATCCCATGGGTCACTAGTTCTTGAGCTACCAAAAAATGAGGCCCGGTAACATAAAATGAAGTCAGTTAAATCAGCAAAGAAGATGTACAAAAAATTATCTCCCAAATCCTCTTAGTCAAACGATTTTGGATTATCTTCAGAGTCCTTAAAAAGTCAAAATGAAAGGAGCTGTGCTAATCTGAATGTACCTAAAATAAAATTATGTGATAGAATCAAGGGCCACTTCATTATTTCGGTGTTGTGAGAAATCATACTCTCTCACTCAATTTAAAAGACCCACCGTTTAGATGTCATTATTGTGTATCCTTGTATGTACTAATGATGATGAGTAACAGATGGGACAGCAACTCGACACTGCGTTATTCAACAATCTGCAGGGAAACTAAATGTCCACCAGACCAGAACCAAAATAACATTAAGATGAACCTGTGCAGATAAATGTTTATACTATAAAACAGACACAGTGCAATTAGAGTCCAAGCACTTCAGAGTTCTTCAGTTTTTCTGAATGGCCTTCTGCTAAGGTGTTAATGTCCCTGCAAAACAACTACCATTGCAAGAGTCTGTTGAATTTATGAAGGATATAACGGTGCACTCATCAACCTATTCACACTTACCTTTCACATCCAAAGTAATGATGCAGTCTAAAACTTTTAGTATAGCAATATTCAAAGTATGGTGTTTTATCACAGTGGAGCAAACTGGTTAGCATAGGCTACATTAAATAAAATGGGGTTTGCTGTGGCTCTGATATGGACGTGGTAGGTGTAGAAATAGGCATCTACCAACCATAGGGTCATTGGTTCGATCTACTAGTGTCCTTAGGCAAAATGCTTGCTCCTCCAGGCATGAATACATGTTGGAGAGTAAGTAAGTGGTTTGAATAAAAGTGTCCGCCATATGACATGAGATGTAATGTCCGGAGTGTATAACATCATTATTAGTTTCATATCTATTGAGACCATAGCACTTTCATTGAGACATATTACCTAATGTCACATAAATACAACTTTAAGTTCTTAAACAATTACATGACACACTTCATTACTCCGATTTGGCTGTATGGCTAAAGAGTAAAACATTCTTCAATATACGCTTTAGTTTATTTGAACAAAACACTGTACTATCAGCATCATGATTTTCTTGTGCTGCAGACCTGATACTCTGCCCCTCTTCTGATGGAGGGCAAATAAAGACAAAGCCTATCTAAAATGAGCAAGAGAGTACCTTTTTTACATAATGCAGCTTAACGATCATTTAAGAATTACAGTTGATAAGCATTATCTTGTTTCTGAATACACCGTACAAATTTAAATACAGTCTCATGTCGGCTTAATCTTTGATAATGCTGGACGTCAGAAGGAGAAGAACAGGATGTAAAAGAATGGAATGAGTTAAACCTCTTCACAGCCTCACTTCCCTATGCTCTCCTCCTGTCTTGTTCTCAAAGCTCCAGGGAGCTCTTGTAGGCAGGGAAAAGGGATATTTTTAGCAGGTTCTACAATCCCTCCTGTAAATAATTACCTTTGTTGCTGTTGAAGCTGCCAGCTCATCAGATTGGATGAGCGCACAGCGTCAAACGTCAAATTAAGGCAAACAGGGACAGCACGTCTACAACTTGTGACGATAGACCAAGGACCATGGAGTGAACACTGGAGCCATTGGATGTTGGTTAAGGCCCTGTCCACACGGAGACGAAAACGAAATGAACCGAGGTCGATATCAAAAAAGTATTCCGTCCACACGGATTCGGCACAAGAAACGTGTCTGTCCACACAAGACCGCTCGACTCGCTGGAGACGCTGTAGTACATATGCCGGGCCTGTAAGTGGCGCTGTACTTCCGCCACAAAATACACCAAAAGCAGCAATAAGACCCCCCGAGCATGGTTGCCTGGTTGCCCTTGTGGTTATTCTCCACGGTGGATTTAGCTGCATTTTAGCAATATGTAGTTCATGTAGTTCTCCATGTCCACTTGTTGCTGATGGTTGTGGTAGAGGAGCTGTATATTTTTGCACTAACATCTGTAGCATGGTCAGTAGCGTCTGGAGCACGAACGCAACCCTGTGATCCGCCATTGTTGTTGTTGTTGGCAAAACGCATCAGCAATGACGCGGGGGTGAGCAGGAGAGGAGAGGCGGGGCAATGATCCTTTAGGGCGTACACACGGTGCCGCAAGCGTTACGTTACCAGACCTTCCCACTTTGGGATGCGTTATCGCTTGAGGGCTCCGTTTCCGGGGTTCCATTACGGCCTCGTCCATACAATAAAGAACTATAACGGATACACACCCGTTTCGTCTCTGTGTGGACGGGGCCTTATATAAGCCAGCACAGTGGGTAATAAAACCGTTTAAAATACACTTAATGGTAAGTGCAACTATTGCACCAATTTGCCTAGAGAGCTGTTGAATGGTTTAAATATAAACATAAATAGCATTAAATTAGAATTATTACACGCACAATTGCTGTAATGGACTTGCTAGGTGGCCAGCAGTATACCACAGTCGTATACCAGGCAGTTCCCAAATAGGAATGTTTATTTGTGAAGCCCTCCCTATTCTTGCAACTGCTCCCCTAGGCCTTTGCTGTAAACAAGAATATGCTCTTAGCCAAGTTTGCCTGGTTAAATAAGGATGAAAGAGAAGACACTCCAACAAGAAGGTCAGCTAAAGTTTCCTGTTATCTCTTTTTGTCTGCTGCACTGGGACACATACAATGCTGAACATAAATAATGACAACGCTCGGTTTACGCAGGGACAGTAACTACTGGATTGATCCCTCAGAGTTATAGGTTCATACACAGCCAGTATGCAAACTGCTCAACTTTCACCCATATGGAATGATTTGACTTTTTGGAGAATACAATTATTTGTTTTCTGGTGGAGATTTGCCCAAGGGTCAACACCACTCTCATATCTATCCATTATATTTAAAGAGGCCTTATTATGCTTTTTAGGATTCTCCCTTTCCTGTTGTGTGTTATATAGGTTTTTGTGCATGTAAATGGTCTGCAATGGCTAAAATCCCAAAGTTTCCTCCAGAGGGACTTTCTCTCCCACACACTCCCCCCTTCCCGGAAACTCCTTTGTTCATTTTCTCAACATAGTGACATCACTTTGTAACACTCACACTTAATAGGCTAAAGGACACGGTATCTCATAGCGGTTGACCAATCACAACAGAGCCGCCCAGCTAACCAATCAGAGCAGACTGGGCTCATTTTTTAACATTAAAGCATGTTAGGCTCAAAATACAAATATGAACCTGACAATGAGCATAATATGTCCTCCTTAAGACTACAGGCAGCTGCTGGTTGTCTTACCACAACTTAACCACTTGAAACATAGGTAAAAACAGCTAAAATGTCCCGTGTGGCAGATTAAACAAACATTTATATTCAATATTGATCAGAGACCTTAAGATGTGCTGGTAGGCAGATGTGTTACTTACCAACAGAGAGAGGGTATAGCTATTTAGTTTGCAGTCTTTCTGCTAAAGTATAAGGTAAGCTAAGCAAAGCAAGGAACATGTTGGTCAATTTGATGGACAGTAAAGTTTCAGAATCTGATTGGTGAAACGGAAAACAAATATTTGAGGAAGCATTTCATCTCCCTGATAAGCCTTAGTTGCTAAAAAAAAACAAGTGGAGGACTGTGATTACAAACGCACTGTCAACAGATTCTCATGGGCCCACTCTTTTCTGAGGAGAATAGGCAGTCTGCCCTCCTTTGGTAAATTATAAGGACTGTTTGAAGGGGCTGACGCAATTCCCCCTCCACTGTGATGTCACTGATGTTAACTATCTTCCTTTCATCTTTTTTTCGGCTTTACTGCCTTAGCTGTAACTGCTGCATAGCTGCTTCAATTCCTTCAATCCAAAGCCTGCCTTATTTCTTTGTAAGGCATGCAGTTTTTTTTTTTAAATATCCTTTGGGCCTGCATAAAAGAAACCTAATTTGGCCAAACAATGTCAAACCCCCCAGTGACATGTACCAACCGTGAACCTGCTAGATCAGATCAATTAACATCAGTCATTGACTTTCAATACCCGCTGCCAAATACGTGTCCAAAAGAATTTTCCCAGCTGTCTGTCTAAACCTTTCCATATCAAAGCTTTACTCTATATGCTTTGACAGAATCCATCTTTCCTACGCACAAAGAAACATGTTTATGCTATTTCTGTGAGGGACAAATTCCTTGGAAGAAAACATTGTTTCTAAGAATGTGTTTGCACATCACATGGACATGATGCGTGACATAGCAAAAACCTGAACCCTCATTTTATTATCCTCGCATTAGCATTATTAGCATTAGCCCAGCGCACAAACGCAGAGAAACGAACTTATGGCAACACAAAAGAAAACATGGGAGCGGTGGAGATGAGGAGGTGTCGGCGTTCTGGCGATTTACTTCCGAGTAAATCTAAAGAGTTCTGATGAACTAAGTTCTGTTGAACTAAGAACTAAGTACGGCAAAGATGCGAAAGCGCCTATTGTTCTGTTTATAACTTAATGTCTGTAAAGAATCATGAAACATTGACTGTGTGATATTATTGCAAGGTCTGTCTTAACCCCTCAAACAACATAAATAAAGCGTTATATGTTTTAAATGTGGACTAAAGTGTTCTGACATGATAATGTTACCCCAAATAAGTCATGATGCTGGAGCAGTTGTTGAGTTTAAAGACTGGATTGACATCACAAAACAAAGCTGTGATACCTATAGATAACAAATTAATTCATGTATTTAAACATGTTTAAATTGCCTTGAGTTATATGTCTGGAGTTAAGTTGTCACTTGATTAGAGATCAACATCTAATTAACAAGGTGACAGAAACTTAACATGTCTTTTTTTGTATCACCCGAGTTTTATTCCTTATTAACATCCCCTAATTAGGCGGACAATAGCATGGCATGGTAGTGTCATCACACTTGGAATACAGTTAAACGCTATAGGCGCTTTCACACCGGAGTACTTTTCCCGTACTTTTCACAGAAATAGTTCCGATAGTTCCTGGGATGTGGCGTTCACACCAAAAATATCATTTTTTTCGGGAACCTTTCACACCTTTTTAGTCCCTGCTAGAGAGCAGGGACTTTCCTGGGGAGAAAAAGGTTCCAATTTCTGATTGGCTGGGCGAATTGCAAACCATGCCCCGTAAAACTATGAAAAGTTTGGTGAAGCCGCCATTTTATTTCTTTGCATTAGCATTATTAGCATTAGCATTAGCCCAGCGCACCAACGGAGAGAGACTAACTTATGGCAACACGAAATAACACTTGGGATCACTTGGAGTGATGAGGAGGTGTCGGTGCTTCTGGCGATTTACCCGGGGCTTCGGGTGTCGATTTACTGCCACCCAAAGTCCCGGACTCCGGGGGGCTCCGGGACTTCGGGTGGCAGTATATGACGTGAAGTTGTTTGCGGCCTGCCAATAAACCCAAAGCAGAAGAAGAAGAAGAAGAAGTGACGTCAGCGGCTTCATTTGCGTAATCCTCCCTCAGGGACTTATTCCGGTGTGAACGCGATTTACTAGATTGTTCCGGGGAAATTAAAGTTCCCAGGAAAAGTTCCGGGAACTATTCCTGGGAAAAGTACTTGGTGTGAAAGCGCCTTATGTGTTTAAATAAAATGTGTCTGTTAACACTCATCTAACTTTAAGTTGAGTTTTTAAAAAATAATTGTTACGAAACAGAGCATAACATAGAAAGTATCACTACTCACTCAGAACACACAACCCCACAGCTGTTTCTCAAAGACACCATGAATATTAACATTGATTATTCACTTTGTCCTCTCTTACTCTCAATTTCCTCAGCAAATTTCACTTTGATGAAGTTTGGCTTGCAGGTTTAAGGTCAATGTTGACATTTAATTAAACTAAAGCACTTGAAATTTGACAGTTAAGGAGAACAGTCAAGCATGACATAAAGCAAGTCGGTAATAAGAGGACTAACACAAATACAACCGTGGTCACTTACTTTCAGAATTCAAACGTAACCATACATTTACATCTACACTTTATCCAGTGGGATTTTATATCACAGTGGACTTTTTCCATATAACATTGAGACGTTGAACAATAGAGTTGTAACAGCTGTTTTTCTATCACAGTAGAGGCCTACATGTAATCTTTTAAATGATACATTTCTTTCTGTTACTCTCCTCACTGAGAGAATATGACTTTAACGTTAAAATTATTTAAAGTCTTAGTGCAATGAGAATTATCTTAAATGAGGCCAGGGGAAGTGTGGCGTTCTGTTTCCTAGTTTTTTAATAATCCATAGATCCTCAAAGTAAACTGCTAGACAATACAGTATATGATTATGTACTGTATGGAATAGTTTTAACTGTATTTCACTCTATGTACCTAAGGGAATACTTTACAGAATATGCCTCGAGTGAAGCTTCATCTGAATAATAAATGAGCATATGGTATGCTTATAGTCATCAATGCATTACTTTAAAGAACAAACTGTATACAGTATGTTTACTTTTTACAGTAGGGATAGTTGACCTTATGCAATAAATAATCCCTCCTGGTCTATGAAATACTGTTTTTCCCAACCATATAATGTTCAGGTGGGCACGATTCTTAGTACATTTTAAGTAGTTTTGCCCACACATTAACAACACTCCCACACACCACCTGTACAACACTTCTAGACAGGTACTTGGATACTGATACAGTGTTCCTTATATTGATATTACAAGAGATATCCAATAATAACTCTGCTGAGCTATTGATGCATTTGTCTCACACTTTGAGACATGAATTTACTTTATACTCTAGAGTCAACATTTAATTTCAGTCGAACTTCAAATATCGTGTGTTTATGCCAAGAATGCCGAAAGTTGAAATGTCAAGTATGTTCTTTTAATTGACTTTAGCAAATTAATCCCATGCATATTCTCCGTTTCTCATTGGCTGTCTTTATATTCACATGACCTTTCTGAAGCATTCAAACAACCACATCTTCAGTGACAAGACAGAGGGTGCATGCTTTAGTGCTGTTTGCCAATGGGTCACACTACTCTGTCTTAAAGCCACATTATTATCTTTCAAAATGATACAAAGACTGAATCCACTTAGATTTAGCTGCTTTTTGTAGATTAAACCTTGAAGAACTCTAGTCAATTGACATGATGAAGGTTCATCAAAGGGATACAAAGCATCGCTTATTTATTTTCAATGGGCTCACTCGTTTCAATTGATCACCCAAAACAACAAGGACAAGGCTAACATTACATGAAATTTGTTAGACGCTTTTATCCAAAGCGACTTACATACATTCAGTACTGTGGACAATCCCCACAGGAGCAATTTGGGGTGAAGTGTCTTGCCCAGGAACACAACGACATGCTGACTGCAGTGGGACTGGAACTTGCCCTGATTCGAAGTCCAGCACACTATCCACTGAGCCACAGCCACCTAACAAAGTGGAGGCCGATATCTTTAAATAGCACATATACTTTACTTCAGTTAATTACGTTTTTTATTAATAACTTGTTTTTACTATCCCATTTTTTACATATTATATTTTAAGCAATGCTTGTACTTTAAACTGTGTTTATTTTATATTTGGTCTATTTGTAGTATATTGCTTTTATCCTCACAAATTCAGTATGCTACACAATTACATAAAAATGTAAGTAGTCTACACATATGCACAAAGTTAGTATGTACACTTGTATCTGTGGAAGTACAACCAGATATCAGAACATTTAAAATTGCCAGCTAGATTTTTAATAAGTGGCCCTATTATGCTAATCTTTCAGACATTTGTACGTGCTTTAATGTTCAAAAAGTGCTTTATCTTTCTCATACTGCCTGTGCTGCAGCAGCTCTTTTCAGCCTCTGTCTGAAACCAGAGCCCAGTCTGCTCTGATTGGTTAGTCAGCTGGCTCTGTTGTGATTGGACAACTGCTTAGAGATGTTCCCTCCCATTAACCAGGGTTAGATCATCATGTACATCTGTTGAAGCACTAGTACCGGATCGATAAGCAGTTTTTCTAATTGTTTCAATTAGGCCTCATTATTTCACAGTGGCACGGGATCATCTGCCAATACAAGCACTTTTGTTCAATCTATAATAAAATATAAAATTATAGTTGGATCTTTTTGTCTTGTTATTATTAGCAGAGAAAATGTAATGTTTCTACAACTATATACAATTAATTCTACCAATCTCGGTGGGAACCAGGTTAGGGGGGGCTCGAAAATATTTCCAATTAACCAAGGGGGGCCTGACTGAAAAAGGTTGGGAACCACTGCACTAGCCAATGAAACCGTGAATGTAACAATGTGATGTCACCATCTTACTGCAGTAAACAAAGGAGTCCAATGGAGGGAACTTTGTGATTTTATCCTTTGCAGACCATTTACATGCACAGAAACATATACTGTATCACACTAAAGGAAAACCCCTGAAGAAAGAAAGGAAATTAAAGTAAAGATGTAAGAAATAAAGAGTATTGGCCTAACTGGAAACTCCATGGAAGACGGGAATATGAGAAAATGTAAGTGAAATTAGAAAGAAGGCATACTCTGTTAAGAGAAAATAAAGAGAGGGAGACAGGAGAAATGTGTCAGTGCATGAGGAAAGGGAGAAAACATAGTGGAAGGATGATAAAGAGATGGCACCACATCTAAGACTAGAAGCTGTTCTCCCTGTCTCTCCTCCCCTCCCACTCCCTCTCATTACCATGGTGTCCTCGCCAGCTTCTCTCAAAGTGTCAAGCGCAAGACAGGATGTTGTTCGTGTCAAGATTTTTTTTGCATGTAAGGCGTACTTAGAGGATTGTGGGTAACTCCACTCCTGTCGCATACAGGCAGAAAAACAAACATCTGTCAATCAGTTTCGCTGGGAAAGGTAGTGTTTTAATGGACATGAGCACAAAGCTAGTGAGATCTTGGTGGATATCCAATGTTTACTTAATTAATCCTGGTGGCTTGATAAGTAAACAAGGTAAATGAGACGCAGGGAACCCCCCACAGATTCTAATGAGCATATCGTGATCTACCTAACCAACACCTAACATCTAGTTAAAGCTGCAATAATCAATATAATTTTAATTAAACATTGATTACATTAATGTGTGATTGATGTGATAAATGTGACTGGTAGCCAAAAACGTACTATAGTGAAATATTACCTTTCATCTGTTATTTTGAGCCATTCTTAGTCGTTGTTTTTGTTTTCTTGCCCACAAACTTCACTCTCTTCTTGCTATAAAAAAAGCCTGTTACCTGTTAAAAAAAAAATTGGTAAATAATGATGAATAAACCACGTAAGAGGCAGAACTTTTATTTCTTATGATTAGGCAGAGACCAAAACAAAGTTAAAGCTGACCTGACTTTCACTCCATGCCTGCTGAATATGCAGGTAAATAAACAATTAAAAAGTCAGCCATATCAACTTTATGAGACGTTTACCATCCCAAATAGGATCATCAAACAAAGAAACTGCATGGTTAACCTTAAATATCAAAATTGTTGCCGTCATTCTGTATATGTCTCTGAAATAGACCATTACCTTCAACATATCTAGCAGCAAGGTGTCAACAATTGGTTAAATGTTA
The DNA here is from genome assembly GCA_031216635.1 of Dissostichus eleginoides. Lineage (NCBI taxonomy): Eukaryota > Metazoa > Chordata > Actinopteri > Perciformes > Nototheniidae > Dissostichus > Dissostichus eleginoides. The sequence goes on along the minus strand of CM062273.1, from coordinate 11,209,540 downwards.
TGTCTCTATAAAACAAAACAGAATACCTTTTATTGTATCCTGTTCTTTATTTCCAAACACTGCATTTCCTAACAAATATAAATGAATCGAAAAATAATTGCACAACGTAATAATACAAAATAATCATCTGACTCTTAAGAACACTGCAGGACTTTATTAACTTAATCTATTGTCTCTTTATACTGCTTTTTAATTAAATTGATAAAGAAGAAAATGAAAGAACACATTCAAACTCAATTGAAAGTCAGAACTTGAATCACGGATTATATCTAACCTTTCACTGTGGTTGAGAAAACAATGGATTTTGCAACCAGAAAATGTTGTTCACCAAATAGAAACAAAGTGGAGGTGAAGATGGTGACGGGACTTCGTTAAAAAAAAGTATGGGAATAATTCATTTTCCCAATCAGATATTCTGTGTGTGGCACGATGACTCGGGTCCCAAACCTCTAGTTAAACCTATTAGCAGCAGCAATTATCATCTTTTAAATCTCTCAACCCATTGGTTTATGTTAAAGGGGACCTATCATGCAAAATGCACTTTTTTATGTCTTTTATACATAAATATGTGTCCCCGGTGTGTCGGGGAACTCACAAAGTGTCAGAAAATAAAACATTCTCTCTTTTCCTCCGTGCGCAAATCTCTAAAAACGGGGGTACAACGGAGCTGATCCAGATTTGGCATTTATGACGTAAATGACGTCATATCGGATCAGCACTTTAGTAACAGGGCTGAACGGAGGGATATGAGGCATGGCTAGAATGGGTGATCTGTTTGGTATTTTGAGCCAAACACTTCATAGACATGTTTTTTATATATTTGTATATATCTGAGACCTATGCTATTGCCTAAAAATAGCATGATAGGTGACCTTTAAAGCATTAAATACCATTGAATTAGTTTTATATTTCATCCATCCCAATTAAATAGTTTACCTTACTTATAAATTAAACAGTGTGCCCTTTTCTCCAATATCTCATAAATGACAAAAAACATTGTCTCTGTTTGCCTATTCACCATCTGATATGAATGTATGCATATCGGCATGTTGTGGGTTTTAAGTCATAGATACTGCTCCACACTGCTCTGCTTCCTGCTGGAAACTTTACACTGCGGCGGAATAATCTCCTATGCCAAATTGTCTTCCTCACAGCATAAAATTGCTGTGCTAAATCTAGCATGGCCTTTAGCAGTGGGTGTTGCTGTGCGTCAACAGAATGATGTATAAGGATGGCACCCAACCTGCTATTCATAAGGCTGCTGATTGCTGGCTCTTATTACTCGGCTTCATATTGATTTCATGGCATGTCAGCGTGTGATCGTGATTCACAGGAGTTACAAGTGCTGTCTCAACATTTTTCTCCTCTCTGACCCGATACGACTTGATGTTGTCCTTGGGTCAGATTTGTAACATTAACCAAAGTTAACAGCTGTCGTTATCCCAGATTAATGACAGAGAATGTCAAGCGGAGACTTATGGAAGTGATAGCTTACCCCACACTAGCGTTATTTACATGTTGTTATTGATTTTACATAGGCCTGATCTTTAACCTGCAACAAGGTCAGCACTCTATATGCTATCTAAACATTAATTCACACATTAACACCTTAACACAGATTCCATATAACAGCTCTCACAAGACATTTAACTACATATTTAACACTGGAAATACACTTAACTGAATCTTAAAGCTGCACTGATCAATATTTTATATTAACACTGGATCAATATACTATCTCAAATGTGAAAGGGGTAGCTTGTTCCAAGAAGCAATAAAAGTGTACAGCAAAGCATAACGATTTGAAAAAATGCCTGACAGGCCTTTTTCAATTACAAGACAGTACCATTTGTATCTGAGTCTGTATCAAGACTTCAAGTTGAATCTCATTCCCCTGAGGATATTGTGCATTAAATCTCTGAAGCTGAAATCTAAATCAGGCTTTCTATTTCCTCTGACACCACAAGTAAATGTTTGCTTTTATAAGTGAGACGGTCCAGCTTGTATTTGTCTTTTAAACTAGCTGCATCTGATCAGCAAAAACACGTCGGTTTGCTATCCTGGCTCCAAAATGGTGGAATGAGCTCCCCATTGACATCAGGACAGCAGAAAGCCTACACATCTCCCGGCGCAGACTAAAAACTCATCTCTTTCGACTCCACTTCGAGCGATAGAATTACTAACAAAGCACTTATATACTAATAAAGGACTGGCTTATCTAAAGCCAGTTGAGTAGCACTTGAAATGTTTTGGCTCTATGAAACCTGATGTACTTATATTACTCTGTTTTCTTCAAGTTTGTATCTTCTTGGTCGAATGCACTTATTGTATGTCGCTTTGGATAAAAGCGTCAGCTAAATGCAATGTAATGTAATCTGACAGACTGTGAATTTGAAAAATAGGAGGATCCAGAGACATTTCAGTCAGCTTTGCAAATGATGGGGTTACACAACAGAACTGCAGGGCCCTTCTTTAGTTTTTGTCAGGAAATTCAGTTTATAAAGCAATAAGCCTAATTAGCAATTTGGTTGATTATTCATTAAAACCTCCTCAGTGGTTTCATCCCACTTCCTTTGCTCACTGTGGCAAAGCAGGGCAATTCAACAGATTGGTTTTCACGTAGATAAAGGTGAGCCAAATATCTGCACCGAGGCCAGTGGTGGAAACAAAGGCATGTTTGCGTTGCAGCAGCATCTCTACGTAAGTATTGGTTTCATCTTACTGAGGAGTGACAATTATCATTATCACGAGACATTTGATAAGACAGGGGTCACTCCCATAATGATTTCTGCATCAGGATCCATTATGAATTGCATACGTGCAAGTATAGAGTGAGAGTAATGTGTATAATTATGTTTTTATCGAAATATTCCTAATTATAGCTTGTTCATAAGGATGTTGTTGCTGCAATTCTGATCTGTAATGAGTCTCAGAGGATGGAGTAGCTTATATAAATATCAAAATAGAATCATAAAGATTGTGATGGATGGCTCATGCATTGTGGAGGCCATTACATGGAGAATATGAAATACAGATGTAAAAAGATAATTATCTAGACTCTAAGAGCAATCGTTCCCTGAATGAACTCTACAGATAGAAACATAAATAGCATCCAGCTCCACAGAAGACCCCAGCAGCTCACCTTTGGATGACTTATGTCTTTGGCATAGTACTTATGTTACTATACTTATCATTTACAACAAGGAGCGCTATGTACTTCCTGGAACATTTTCATTAGTGCGGTTAGAAACTTAAGAGCCAATGGCCTGTTCCTCATCCCCTGTCATGTTGCCATGGAAACAAGAGGAGAAAGAAGGGAACACAGGAAACATGTTTATATATTTTTCTCAGAGTGCAAGGACTCGTCAAGTCCTCAACTTCACTAACTGTGTGCTGATTTCTTTAATAAATAAACATGTATAATTAGCCTCTAAAAGACATGAAAGGATTTAATCAGGATTTAATCAGGATCAAATAAATATGAACTGCTCGTGAAGGAAATTGTAAAACTATGTTTGACATCCTCCATATTCTATTTTGACATGGAACAAGAATAATATTTAGGTGTCTCTCACCCAAAGTACATCACTTTATTAAAGGCTAAACAGTGCAGAGACATGGAAAACACTCACACATGATCCTCTGCTATCTCTGAGACGGTGCTGATGCGGCACATGGCTTATCACACATATTTTCAGTATTTGATTACAATCTGCACAGAGATCAAGATAAGGACAATTTCAAAGAGACTGCCAGTACTCTTAAACTGCTCCATCTTAATATATTTGTATTGCTGAAAGACACTTTAACAGAGTTGACCAATGCAGAAAGACATCCGACCATACTGGTTAGTGCTCATCATTTGTGTATTTCCTGTAATCATAATGTCATATGCCACACCTGGACCATTTAGGTTAAAGATGGCCAGTCAAGTAATAAAACAAAAAACAAATGTATACGTTTAATCTTACTTCAGCGGTTTCAAACATAAGAACAGAAATAAAACCGATTCAAGGCTCATTTCAATCATATGTTGCCTAATCATACTGAATAAAAGGTTAGATTCAATTATTGATAAATGAACGGCCCAAGTGCCATTGTCCTATGTAGAAATGTTGTGTCCTCACCACTTAGGATGTAATATAACAGGTCGGTATAATTACCACAGTTACCACTAATAACAAATAATTATACAAATGTATTAAACCCAGATAAACTGTGAGAAACATTAGATAAAGCATTATTTGTCCGCGACCCGACCACGGATAAGCGGGAGAAGATGGATGGATTATTTGTCCAAAAATTATAATATGACGACTGCCAAAACTGAATGATCAATCATCCACATTTGTATAAGCAAAATGTTTAGTTAAGGCTAAAGACAACAATACATGACCATAACTGATGATGTACAGAGCAAGAACGATCATATTATATGTATAACTCAGTGATTGCCTTGATTTTCCTTAAATACTTATTTATTTAAGATGGGACGATGCACATAATTAACATGAGCACTTTGAATCCTGCACTTGAGCACTAGAGTCCATCATGTGAATATGCCAAATTCATTGCTGTAACATTTGTTGGCAAACTTCTAGAAAAAGTTGGGAGAAAAAAGAGGAAGTATGGGTGCAAAAAAATAATAAGACGGTGGCAGAAGGGTCGCAGTGGAATCAGTCTCCCTTGGAGGGAAGACCAGGTCATGTGATCATATTACAAAAGGCTGTCCCTTGAGTGATGGCCTACAACTCCAGAGGGCAACTCTGCACTGCTCGACACACAGGGAGAAGTCTCTAAAGAAATATTCACACAAACCAGAACGTGTGTCATGGTTACTAATAACTAGTGATAACTATTTCTGAGTTTAAAAGCATCAGAATACCTTTTTTTACAAATCTGCCTGAATTGTGACATAATTAACTCCTATCAACAACATCACTAAGCAATAGTGTTCCCAGGAGAAATCTAGTGTGTGTGAGTGTTAGGAGGGTGAAGTGGACTTATTCAGAGTCACAAGTCAATAAATAATTGAAAAGCTGCTCTTGTTCCACAGTTTTCCCTCTGTCTGCTTGTGTCTGTAATTAAGAGGTTAGGGACCCGCTAATCCAGAGGCTCTGTCTCGGGCAGAGGACGACGCAAGTCTTTCAAGATGCAATCAAACTTTAACAATCAAGAAGCACAACAGTTGCAACTTCAGAAGGAATGGAGTGATTAGAAGAGAGGGAAGAGGCATTGATTGGACACATTAACCGCTCAGTTGTTACATAATAAATGCCTTTAAATGTTACTTAAATGTGATTTTAACCTTATTTTGTTTACAAATTACATCAGGGCCAATATTTAATTTACTCTATTTTGTTACCAAAATGGTATGCCTTCAAATGAGTTTACTTTAACATTGAAATTAACTTTCTACAATGAATCCATGTGGGGAAAATATTCCTAAAAGTTACTTAGAGTGACATACTGTAAAAACCTTAACTTTTTTATATTGGTCACATGTATATTGTTATACTATATAAAAAACAGTTCACTGCTTCTTTTGCACTTCTGGTATGATGCTGATACATTTCGTCTCAGTACTAGTACTCTAATCTAATCTGCCTAAACCTTTGTGTGCAATATTAAACTTGCGTGAAATATTAAATATAAAAAAATCTGCTTCAGATATCTACAGGTTAAGTGAAATTTAATTGAAAATTAATTACTAACATCACTATTGGTTCCACACAAAGCTCCTCTTTCCTGCATCTGTTAGAGAATGACTCCCATATGAGTTAAATGCAAACTAAAAAAAGGAAATAACAGTGATGTAAATCTCTTTGCTGCAGTGCTAAACAGATATATCACTGATCTTGACTCAAGTCGTACAGTCTCACCGGCAACTGATGAAGAAAGACAGGATCTTACTTTATACCGATGCCAGGACCAAAACATATATTTTTCCATAACACTGAGTGCGTTCCAAGATCATTTTCTATGGATTTTTCCTTAGTAATGTCAAGCAAGCTGCCGTCCTTGCTGAGGCAAACTGCACGACAAACAAGAGGCTTTTTTTTACCTCTCTAACACAATATTTCACTTGTCTATTTCATTCTAGGTTACATTGCCCTTAAATGCCTTGAGCCTCCACCATGTCATGTCTGCAAAGTGAGGTATAGATTAAGTCATGAATTGAAATTGCTATTGATGTGTGTTCTGGTTATTTTAGGGCCACTCATCCATCACTGTCTTGACTGTATGTCACGATTAAAATGACAGCTGGATGCAAACCACTGTTGAAATTATTCTATTTTAACAGTGACTCATTATGCTTATGCAATAGTTATGCTATAACTCATTATTTATAGGAGCCGAATGCCAACTCATCATTACCTCATATTCACTGCAAAGGAGGGATATGGACTAAAGTTATTTCAGAGTGTAGTTTACTCTTACATTACATAACATGCTGAACTTTTTTACGGGAAACAAACTCAATAACTATTAATTTTTGCTATGAAGTACTACAATTTGTTATCTCTTAATACTTGCAGTTTGCCAATATCCAATAATGTAATGATCTTGGACAATGAGGTGGGAATTTAAAGCAATACTCTTTGCATTTATCGTACAAAATAAACCGCACAAAATGAGAGTTCAAATTAATAAATGATATCCTGTTAAAAGAAACCACTTGTATATAAGCAAGGTCATTTTCCTAAGGCTTTCATTCCTCCACACAAACTGACAATGACCTTACTATTTGAAACAAGGTGTGAGAACTGTCAAATAGTTTGTCTCACCACGGCACATAATTGAACCGCCTTCACCTTGTACCGTCTTCTGCTGGCGAGTCGTAAGGCAAGGACACCGAGCAACAACTGTAGCTCCATTCACACAGATGTATTTGCATAACCATCCCTACCTGCACATAATTACTCAAATAACCTTGAGCCGGCCAGTTGAATGAGGTGTGACTAATGACCTGAGCAGTTTGTGTTCAAACCTTCAGACCAGGCTAGGGGAATGCTGCAGAGCATTATGTTGACTAACACCATCATTGTTTGTGTAGGGAAATGTTATATACAAATGCAAACAATATCATATTGTCATCTGTTTTGACAAAAAGCACAGGATAAACAAGAAGAAATAAACGGCATTAAATCTGATTTAATTCTAATTGTGTGTCATGTGGCAGGAGAAGAATAATAAACCAATCTGAACTGACTTCAAACACGTGTCAATTTGTTCCTTTATAATTTTTTGTCAAATGTTCCAAGCCACTTTCTTCTGAAATAATGTCATGTTGCTTTTCAAAAGGACTTTTTGAATCAAAATGGTGGACCTTGATTTGCAGGCATTATCGTGCGAGCAGCTGATGATTGAAATGAAGGAAACCTGTTGAGTATAAACATTCTGGAGAGAAATGACAAAGCAATTACTGCGTATTTAGCTGATTGGAGAGGTTAGACCCGTTGTTTAGTGAAGGATACCAATCAATAGCAAGCCCATATAGAAAGTCACTAATGGATAATGTTTTGAAGCTGACTACAAATGTTTTTCAAGCACTTTGAGAGTTGCACACTTGATGACTCAGTTTAATACTCAATGAAGAGTGAATATGGAACTTTGAACATTGACGTTGTGTGTTTTGGATTAGGGCCTCCATCTATCCGTCAAAATGTACTGAGTTTGTGTATCCAATCTGATGCTTTACACTCACATCTGATTGTGCTTGTTTTAATAAACAACATGTTCTATTCCTACATACACTGCATTTTAGGACTGTTGCCTGTTCTTTTTACATTTGTGTTTTGTGATATAAGAAGGGACAATGCACCCTTGAGTCCATCATGTAAATGTGTCCGATTAAGCCATTAAGGCTAATATTCATCTGCAGTTGGCAGGTTGATGACATTGAAAGGAAACATAAAAGAGAACATAAGAACAGGCCAAGACCCGTGAGCACATTAAAAACATATATGCACAATTGAAGCACGATTGCAGATCACATTAAAGCACATTTGCATATGCATGCTTCTTGCTTGTCAGTGAGGTCGACAATGTAACATATGATAATGATGGCTTGTAACAATGTGCCTATGGAAATAAATAAGAGAATGTAAGCTATTAGCCAGCTAAAAGTTTGATTTAATAGGATGCTATACAAACACACTGTCTGTAAATAGACATGTGAATCAGAGTGACAAACCGTGCACAGCTAAAGTGATGCAAGACCAGGGGTTGTTGCTACACTGTGCTTTTAATTATAATTGTTAGTGCACAAGTCAAATGACTCTCCAAGGGTTTCCCCTCAGGAGTTTTTAATGTTATATATTCATGATTAAAATATTTAAATTAACTTTGCCCCACTAACATATAACATGGATATATATATTTTTAGCTGAATCACATCCAGTCCAACAGGCAGTAATAATACAATGCCATTAAGAACAGAATTAGCTTTCTTAGCTATAGATGTATTTGCAGTACTAAATTAACGGTATACAGTGTTATTGGTTACTGCAAAGTTCTACATTTCTATATAACTCTTAACATAAATGTACCAAAGTATTCATCCGCATGTGTAAGAGACTGGGGTTTGATGGCAACATATGCATAGTCATGTAATCTGCTTTATCTGCCAGAATACATGTATAAGGTGTCTACAGTGTCTTTTAAATAGAAATGTTTTCACGGTGCATGATAGAAATCGGTTCACGTGTGTGTATGCTTAAGGCTCCCATTTAAGTTTGGAGGCATTTCCGGCTGCATCAAGTTCAAATATTATTCAACAATAACACCAATTAGAAAGAGATCTTGAACTCGAGGCTTTCATTGATTGAAAACCATTCAGCATATCCTCCTTTCTTTTCAAGGTCAAGGGCCTTTAGTCAATGTATAGATCAGAAAGTGTCTCACACCTGCACACTGTGCAATCACTTGTGCTTCGCCCTCAGCAAACTAGCTTCAGCCTGAGGGCTGGACTTCACTATAAACAAACCAACAGAACAGCCGTGCATTCAAATGAGATCTCCTCAAAGACACCATCTCCTACACACCCTATAATAATTCAGCATGCGCCCTGTCACAATATTGGAGGGGAAATACAGGAGAGCAATGGTCAAACTGGCAATAAATCAATAATCAAATAGGGGTCACCGATAAGCATAAAAAAGTAATCAATTCAGCCTATAGCGCTACATCTGCTTGTAAATGGTTGCATGTACAGTAGGAGGTGAGCACAGTCGGAATACGTAAATACATAAGCAGTAAGCACTATGAAACCTGCCGCGGTTGCAGAGTGAAACCAAAGCGAGCACATGCTGACAGCCGGTCGTAGTGGTGGTGAAACGCAGCATCACTCTACACATTCTACACACTCTACACACTCTGGAGTGAGCAGCAGAGTGCTAAGTGCCGGTCTCTTCCAGTCAATGTATCTGTATGCACCCCATTACTCCATCATTACTCTCTTCACTAACTGGATTAATACCAGAAACAAGTGTTATGTATTGGTTAAACAGATGTAGGAATGTCAACATAATACATATTTGTACTGACAATCAATAGATAGATGCTATCATGGCTATCACAATAATAATGTGTTTTTTAATCAAAATTCTTTAAAATTAAATAATATTGATAGTATTTTAAAGTATTTTGGGAACATACAGTAAAAATAAATATACTTGTATGTTCTATATAATAATTACATAGATAGATTGATAGAGAGATTGATAGATAGATACTGTATAGATAAATATATAATGCAAATGTAATAGTATTACAAAAAAGTCCCTTCGCTTGTATTCATCAATTTAACAATATGCAATACATACAATATATTTTTCAACTGTATGTGAAAAGATTGTGCATGGATACATTTAATTTCTAAGGATACAGTCTGCATCCTTAGAAATGAAATGTATCCATGCACAATCTTTTCACATTCAACATGTCTAACTGGTATTTTGAGTCACAGATTAAACTTCCCAGCGTAAAACACATCTGGTGGAGCGGGATTTGGCTGTTTTGATGAGACAAATATTGCTTTTGTCAGGCTGTCAGAGCTTCCCATTGTTTCGACTCTTTTATTGCTCATAAAACGACTCCCTGCTACCCAATGACTGGCATGCACCTGTGCCACCCTCCATAAAAACAGCTTTGGTGAAGGTTTTAAGCAGCTGTTAACAACTCCTCCAAAACTGAGACAGCAGGTAAATTGATATTGTAAACCATTCCCAGATCAAAGACAAAAGTAGATGCTGAGAAACTGACAGCACAACCAAAACAGATACATTGAGGAAGCATTAATGAACTCTCTGCTGTGCGAAATGACTTTATCTGGAATTGGATCTGAAGTCTGCTTAGTTCTTTCTAGTTAGCTATGTGGAGCAGACAAATAGTGATTTTTACTTTTTGGATACAAATGTGTGATATAATTGGAGAGGCGAAGCTGCAAAAGACTCGCTGTGTGTGCTGCAAGAGTGGGCTTCACTCACTTCAATTTTTAAATCATGAGACTCTACCAGAGAGAGTGCTCTCCGCCACACACCAGTGGAGCTTCATACCCAATTACACATGTGAAGAGCACTATCGATGCCTAAACACATCCCAAACTCATCTGAAGTTAAGACAGCTATTTTAGTCCCATCATGTATGTCCAGGTATCAGATTGTGTTATGCTACTTATATCTTGTGAGTAATGCAAGATCAGCAATGGTCGTATTAGTGTTATGTGCCATCAACAAGGGCAAATAAATATGACAGCTAAACAGCTTTTAGAGAATATGTTAAAGGTCACATATTATGCAAAATCCACTTTTTCATGTCTCTTCTACATCAACACGTGTCCCCTCTGTGTGAAGAGATTCTGAAAGTTTCAGGAACAAATATTGTCTCACTTTTTGTCCTGATCCATTTATATAAAAACCTGTCTGAAAATGAGCTGATCAGATTTTGGCCACTTTATGATGTCATAACGATTTTTTGGCTTGTGTAACTATTAGCCAATCCCCAACCAAGGTAACCCCCCCTTATCACCTGAATTAGGGATGCACCGATCGCCAATTTTGGGGCCGATCTCCGATCGCCGGAATCAGTATCGGCAGATACCGATCGCCGATCCGATCGAGTGGGCGGGGCCTATTGGGATCTTCCATTTAAAGTGATGTTTAAAACTCAGTTAATGGGGCTCATTCACTGGCGCTTCCACAAACAACAACCAACATAATTATTACATTCAAATGAAGTACATTATTCAAGTTTACATTAACTTTGGATAATAACACGGGAGAAATGAGCGGAAGCGCTCTCTCTCCCTCTCTCTCTCTCCTGACAGCCTGTCAGTATCGTCTCATGCTGCTCACTGATCCAGTAATGAGTCACCCTACAGTGAAGAATAAATATATGTATAACTAGTTTAGTTGTCCAGAGGTAGATCAAATAGCTAAGTGTGTTAGGTCTAACTCTGTGTGTTTTGCTCCGCTCACCGGTCCGTCACAGCGGGTGGAGCTGCAGGATTTCTGCTTCACACACGTTGCAAACCGCTATTTTGTTTTTCATTTTCGGACACCTTAAAATACTGCCGGACCAGTGAAGCCATTTTGGCGAGCTTGTTTTGCCGCGCACAGAGAAAAGTGTCATGTATTTTACGTCATCATTTTACGTCATGCGATCGGCTCTCGCGATTGGCATTTTTAGAGAGCACCGATCGATCGGCAGAGAGTGAGCATCGGCCGATATCGATCGGCGGTTGATCGATCGGAGCATCCCTAACCTGAATCTCCTCCTAGAGCACCATTGTGTTCTTTTTAACCAAATATCTCTAAGAGGGGCGTGGGGAGTGGCTCCTTATTTTCATCTAAAGTAACAGACAGAGAATCAGCACTTTTGAAACAGGGCTGAAACAGAGGGGATTATGGGATGCTGCAATGGGTGATCTGTTTGGTATTTTGAGGCCAAACACTTCAGAGACATGATTTATCTGTGACTTATAATAAAGTAATGAAAAATAGTATAATAGGGGACCTTTAAGTCAAACACTTCGATAACACTGGTTGTATCAACAGTGTTATCGAAACACTCAATAACCTCAGTTAATGTGAATAAAATAAGTGAACTCAAGCAAATCCAAATGATCACCACATGCAACACAGCCACATAGCAATCTACAATCCTAAATGAAAAAAAAAGAAGTATAATAACAATATTAATAGTAATAATAATATTAAATAATTGTATTGGAAATATAAAACAAACCTGCACTTTCCAATGACTGACGTGCATTATTTTTTCTATCTGCTGCCATCAAAGTGTGGCATACTGTGCTTATTCCCTACAAACAACACGTCTAAATTTAATAACCACTGAAAATAAATAGCCTCCCACAGTTTTTCGTCTACAGTGACAGACTAAACAACTCCCTGTGGCACACAGGCATACTGAACATAAAGATAAGAGCAGGAAAAACGTCAGATAGGACAAGGGAAAAAACTCCACTGGGAGACAGAAGTGCCTCCAACACACTGTGTTCCACAAATAGCCAAACTTTAAATGTTAATTCAAGCTTGTTTCAAAGGTGTTCGTTAGAGTTTTAATCGATAAGTTCCAGACGCTAAAGTATTCTTCTTCTAAAATGTTTTCTCTTGTTCTCTGAGTTTAGGAGGAGAGATCAGTGCCCAAAGGAATTTCAAAACCAGTCTCCCCATAACAGACTCCATGACAAAGAACTACTGTTATTGCAACAGTTTACATCATGATATTGACTTTATTTCAGAAGGTACTTAACCAGCCACCACAGGCTATGTACAATCTGTTTTGCAGATAAATGCTGCATGCACACATTCTATGTTAGCATTAGGGATAAAAGAAACAAGAGATGCCATATGCTGCTGTTAATAATTAGTTTGTCTTGACCCAATGTCAATCCAAATGTTACTTTTCCATTATATCGCACACAGAGAACAACTGCATGACCAGAATAATAAATATTGGCTTGGAAGTTGGCAATCAAGGGAAATACAAGAAGCAGAACACTTAGAATTGAGGGTAATTCACACAAACAAACATAACCTCCATTAAGAACTCACATCTGATCAGGCACCAAGAGAAGACATTTTATAATAATACAATCACTTATAAATACCACTTATTATCTTATATTAATCCTTTAGATAGGGACAAGAGAAAACAAAAAAAGATGGAAGAAATGACATGTTAGGGTAATTAAAAGCTCATGATGTGTATGAATTCAGCCAATCTCATGTTATTATCGCAAGGACAACTAAGATGAAGACACTGACACTGATTTAGTACATTATATTACAAACAATTCATGTTACTAGATCATAATCTAACACATATCCATATCCATATCCACATATTGATGGCATCAATATTCATAATATGATTTAGTACTGGTAGTATAAATACTACCTAGGATAGTGGTAGTACTGGTAGGTTATTGTTTTTCCTTCAATTAACACTTGTTATGGTAGGTATGTAAATTAACTAGATGAAGGTAACACAATGTGCTTAACTGACAGAGCAATCCTTACTGTGAATCATAAGGAGAAAAAAATGAAAAATCACATGTGGAATGCAGATTTTTTTTTATATGAGGTCCTGCATCGGGCCTTTTAAAATGTGTGTGTGCCAGGACTTCTGGTCCAGGCTCTCGTCATCTCACGCCTAAACTACTGCAACTCCCTCCTGGCTGGTCTACCTGCATGTGCCATCAGACTTCTGCAGCTCATCCAGAATGCAGCGGCTCGTCTAGTCTTCAACCTTCCTAAATTCTCCCACACCACACCGCTCCTCCGCTCCCTTCACTGGCTTCCAGTAACTGCTAGAATCCACTTCAAGACACTGGTACTAGCGTACCGTGCTGTGAATGGATCTGGCCCCTCCTACATCCAGGACATGGTTAAACCATACACCCCAGCACGTGCACTCCGCTCTGCGTCAGCCAAACGGCTCGCTGCACCAGCACTGCGAGGGGGACCCAAGTTCCCATCAGCAAAACACGCCTGTTTGCTATCCTGGCTCCAAAATGGTGGAATGAGCTCCCCATTGACATCAGGACAGCAGAAAGCTTACACATCTTCCGGCGCAGACTAAAAACTCATCTCTTTCGACTCCACTTCGAGCGATAGAATTACTAACAAAGCACTTATATACTAATAAAGGACTGGCTTATCTAAAGCCAGTTGAGTAGCACTTGAAATGTTTTGGCTCTATGAAACCTGATGTACTTATATGATTCTGTTTTCTTCAAGTTTGTATCTTCTTGGTCGAATGCACTTATTGTAAGTCGCTTTGGATAAAAGCGTCAGCTAAATGCAATATAATGTAATGTAATGAGGAGGTTTGTGTTAGTTGTCAATCTTATCAGAAACTCCAGATGGAGGAACAATGTATACATGTTTGTTATTGTCTTAATGCCTTACTGCAGTTATAATGAGGCTCTATTTATAGACAGAAGTACGAACAGGAGTAAAGATGAAAAGTTTCATATATGTATCCATTTCAAACAAAATGATATATTATGTATGTTTCTACAGGAAAGATTGTATATCTATTCTTGGTTGTTTGTATCCTATAATAAAACCATGAAAAAGAAGCCAGTGTGCTCAGTGGAAATAGTGAGACAGAGATTAATTTATTAGCCTGCCTAGAAGACGTCAGGAGTTGGCAGCAACTGGCAACAAAGAAAAACAAATAATACCGCGAGGAATCTCTTGAAATCAATTTCCAACCAATTTCTGGCTGCGCACTGAAGGAAAAATATTGGAGTACATATGGCTTTGACGATGATATCATAACCCATGTGAAGAAACTGAGATTACCACTACTATAGACTCTTGTAGATAACGGCAGAATCATTTTACATCATGTCAAGAAGCACATATGTCAATGTGTATAGGCCATGAAATATCCATTAATCCACAAGAAAGCCTTTTTCACACTTCATGTATTTTTACGCCAATCAGGTGACACTCACAATCATATAAAAGCTGCAGCGTGATCGCTTATAAAGTGACAGAAACTGCTACATCCAGGGACACATTTAGCCTAATTCCTTACTTCCTCTTCTTCTGTCTACACCTTCAGGGTTTCTTCTACTGTCTTCTCATATTTTTTCCACCCATTAAGTCAACAACACTTACTTTGAACTGGAAGTATAGTACGAATCACTGAAGCGAGACACTCTCCAAATGTGGTTTCAAGTTTTCTTTAAAGGCTGGGATTCCCATTGATACCTTATTTGAATTTAGTGACACAAAAAATTGAATATTTCACATGTTTTTTATGATACAGTTGAATTATAAAAGGTTACACTTTCTCTCACACTCTCTCCCACACACACACATGTCCTCCCAGTCAGATTAAGAGCAAACAGGGGGCACTTTGATTACAGCAGTAAAATGACCCGCTTCACACAAAGTTCACCTCATTTTGGTTGCAAATTAAATGTCAGCTTTGCTTTAGAGAGCTGAGCATAGCCTCACAGAATACAAATATGCTGTGGCCATTCCTCCACATCAACTGTGTTACCCTGTAGGGCTGTTTAATGAAATAAATCCAACAGAGGATTTTTGCTTTCAATAATATATTTCCATTTCAATCAAATACACAATGTCCTCATAAAGATATGAAACCAAAAATGTTTGACAGTTCCGACTCTCACAGCAGGGATACAAAAATAAATTGCATCAGTTTCAATTAGACTGTAGCCTCAATCATATTAACAGTGCATCATCTTCATTAGTGGCCTGACCCCAAGTGTAATCTCAGCATACCGTCGACACTTCTTAACAAAGCACATCACAGTGTGCGAAAATACAGGTTTAATCTAAGGCAGGTAGTAACCAGAAATAAATGGGGCCTTGTGCTCATTTTCAGGCTCATATTTGTATTGTGTGCCTCTACCGTGTCTACTGTTTACATGCTTTAATGTTCAAAAAGTGCTTTCATTTTCTCATACTGCCTGTGCTGCAGCACCTCTGTTCACCCTCTGTCGGGAAAAAGAGCGCAGTCTGCTCTGATTGGTTCGCTGGTCAGCTATGTTGTGATTGGTTCACCACTCAGAGATGTCCCACCCCTTAACCTTACACGCGCAATGTGTTGGAGCGCTAGCCAATAGAGGTGCAAGTGTAACATCGTGATGTCCTTAGTTCCGGAAGTACACAAAGGAGTCCAATGGAGGCGCATGCTTCAGCAAAATGCCTTTCCTCAGTGTTCACCACACTCCACACCACTCAAGTGAACAAGTGCCCTGTCATACAATTCATAATATGCGCTTGAAACTCTAGAGGAAGTTGGGTTTGAAGTTAGTAATGTGATTCATTTACCGTATTTCCTTTTTTTGGTTTCCAAATTCATTGCAGGCATTGACATTGACAGCCCAACTCTAATACAGTCCATCATGCTGTCTCTGATCTATTTGGATCCCAGCTTGCCATAATACTTTCTCAAACCCCTTCACAGAATGATCACTAGCTCACCAGTGCCTCTCAGCTCTCTGCTCCAAGGGTCTTTCAAATTTGGCTTAAGTGAGAAAAGCTCACCTGAGCCTGGCCCACTTAAGGTTGTTATATCTGAAGACTGCAGCTACAGGAGCCTCTCCTCCTCCTCCATCATAATCTTCCCTCTGAACTCCAGACAGCGTTAACTCCCCGCTGGAGCAGGTGATGAGTGGCAGTGTTAATGTTATGCTACGTAGATAACATGTTCCCAGGTTGTGTCACAAACACATGCTAGCAACACGTGCACAACAACATAACACATGCGTTCGGTGTAGGCACAGCTTACTGTATAGTCAATGAAAACAAAGCTGTGTGTTACTTTAAGGCTTCCTCATGTATACAATACAAAAGTAAATCATACTGAATGATAGAACTAGTCAAGTGCAAGCACACATTAATAAACATACACATATTGGATGTAAACAAGTGTGTTGATGAAAATCCTACCTTTTAGCAGTTGCTCCCCAACTACAAACTGCATACATATAGCCTAATTTTAGGTTAGTGAGTACCAACTACAGACTGCATAAACTATCAGGCAAATCTCTCCAGAGCTTCCTCCAAAGGAAAGAAATAGATTAAAGAAGTTTAATCTCAGCCAGAGAGGGAGATATGACAGACTAGTCTAGACTGAAATGTCTCTTGCTTTCTCCTGTAGGATGTTTGGTATGAGAAGATATTATGAAGTGAGTACGGTAAATCTGATGTTTACTACTGAAATATCTCTCAAGCACAATGATATACCTACATTGCTGAAAAAAACTAATACAGGCGGCGGGCATGGCTGCTACTAGGTTGTGAGTGACAAAAATAAATCAGGGTTAGGGTTTAAAGCTTGCACACTGGATGCAGGTGTTTTTATTTCAACACCTTAATAAGCCTCATGGTTCCAGCTGAGCTGCTCAGATAACATCAACAAAGTTCATGTACTAATAACATGGATGAAGGTAGAAGCTGTCCTGACAAGACTAATATGAGAGGGAGGGAGATGTCAAATATGCACGGCTTTCCACACTAGCTGAAAATAAATCCAATCAGAAACAGAGAGTGAAAACACCTGTATGTGAGGACCGTTGGCTTTCAACTGAAACCTTTCCAAAAGCATTGTGGCAAATAGTTATGGAAACCACTTGAAACATGACTCATGAGGTGTTTAAAAGCATTAACAGCAACACGACTTCCATTTAAAAGATCTGGACAGAGTGCGATATAAGCTAATCATAAGGCGGTAAAATGTGTTCCTTTAGTCAGCAAAACTACGACAGTAAGCCTAAATGTTTCACCGTAAAACATACTAGGTGGTGGGAACACACAGGAAGTGATATTAGTAGACCACTCATATCATAATAAGGCTTCCCAAACGTTTGTGGCCAGTCCAATCTCCCAGCATTAAGGCAGCAACATTCCCACAACCTCAGAGATTAACTTTTTATGTCATTATATTAATTTGAGAATGGTGTGTTACTGTATACGTTAAGAAACATGAGGGAGACCTCAAATGGCATTATACAAAAGCTGATATATAACTTGTCCCCAAATAAAAGTCTCGCAAATCTAGATCTGTAGATGTGATACAAAACACACAAAATGCATAGTATTGACAATGTATGAGACCATTTAACACGAGCCTCTTCAGGTATAAGTCTATGAAATAATAACAATAACTGTAGCTGAATAATCAGCAGGATTTCAGCCAAGGCACAAACTTAAATGCAAAAACCCAAACCCCCTTCTTTATTTCGTTCTCTTTTCTGGGTCTTAAAAAGTGCCCTTTTAGAATGTGCAAATTAGCATGTATTAGCATTTAGGATTGTTGTTTATTTATTTAAACCTGTTCAGTATTTTACTGAATCCTACTGCCATTTACAAGAAGAGCAAACATAATTTGGATGGCCAACCAAGATGGGAGTGCAAGACTCTGACCAGAATACTAATGACAGAGACATGGTGAGGAAAAGATTTAGAAGCACTTTCTATCACATAAAAAACCCTGGACTGCTTGAACCCCGTTCAAATTAACATACACAGTGACAGTTCTTCAGGGCCGCTATCAGCCTGATAGCATCTTTTACATATGGCATTTCAATTTTTTGCTGAATATCAACTTGCATTAAAGAATGTCTTTCTGTAAGGATGGTTAGGTCATTTTATATTTTTCACAGCACCACTTTGTAATGTACAAACCATCAAGATTAACCAGTTCAGCACTTTTGAAATCCTATTAACAACACATTAAATGCTTGCTTTGATCATTTTACAGTGTCAGGAAAGATATTTTAGTGATATTTAAACAAAATATGAAAATGCTTGTTGATATTCTTTATGCCATCTCGTTTTCTGCATGTGCATTGTTGTTGTTTTTTAAATACTATACTACAAGCTCAGCTGCTTACTAACAAGCTAATACACATGCTTATTTGACCGTGAAAGTGAAAACACACATTCAGTCAGTAACATACAACCCTCACACTCTTTTGTGTAATGTTAAAAGCTATCCAATTAAGAATATAATTGACTTGGTGCCTCATTGTACTGACTGTGCTAAATGTGTTTTTCTCGTGTTCTACATCTGATTGTTTACCAGCAACGGACAATTGTGACGTATCATTGACATGTTATATCAGTTGAAACATATATTGACTTTATATTTAATAGATGCAAGTAACCCCCCCCCCTTCTTTCTCCTGCTGCGTTGCTCCAAAAATAGAGCTCTGGGTGCATCATCCATGATAATTAAAACTATTGGCAGCTTGCTTTAGCCTATGTTTTCACTCCCTACTGACGCTGATCAGAGTGGAGACTTTAGTACCGTCAGGACTGGGAACTGATCCAGCAGCGATGTTTGTGGAAGAGGCACCTCTCACCCAGCTGTGCTTATGTAATAGACTTGCTCTTTTGAGGCTTGAAATTAATCTAAAATAAATACTATTTTCATGGTTTGATTATAGCTTATTTTAGCACGTTTCCAAGCAAGCTGTGAGTGTTACAGCTTTTGAAATATTAGTCACAAAGCAGGTTTTGACAGAAGCTTGTGTTCCAGGGCATCAGAGTAACAAACAAGCCGGGGTCCGATGGAGAGGTCTCAATTAGATATTATTTTTAATTCACCTCCTAATAGCGAACCGCAGTGACGCGTCCTAAAACCCGGAAGTAAACTTCTTCCGGTTCCATCGTGAAAAAACTATGCAATTTCTCCATAGGGTTTTGGAAAATAGCTCAAAATAAGGTCTGTGGTTGAAACACATTTAAGAGAGGGATCACGTTTTGTTCAGCCAGATAATCTCCACATATCTACGCTACTTTTATAATTTTCGAATCATAAATCTAGTCGCCAGAAGCAAAATGCTAACGTTATGCTATAAAGGAACTACAAGCTAGAACGGCAGGGTCGCACTACTCAACGTCACGCCAACTTAAGATCGCCTCAACTGACTTTCGCGCGTTTGCATATTTTAACAAAGCTTAACAAAGCAAAAAACAAACTGCCGAGTAAAATTGGAAAACACTGGAAATTAACTATTCTATAATGTGTAAAACTACGGTGCCAAAAACGACTATTAACGACTATAAATGATGATGGTCAGATAAAGATATAGATACTAAAGATACTAAAGATACTACAGATACTTAAGATAGGCATATACTCTCTTTCAAGCAGAACACAGGGGGAAAGAAATTTAGCGGGAGTGTTTACGTAATCGGCGTAATGACGTACAACGGCCTCGACCATTTCTGTAGTCCACTAATGCCACTTGTTAACAACCATCGTTTTTCCGACACGTAAACTCTTCAGAAATCACCAGCGGGGTCACTGCTGATGTATTTAATGTGGTAGAACAAAACGTGATCTATCTCTTAATTTTGTGTCAAACACAGACCTTATTTGGAGTTATTTTCCAAAACCCTATGGAGAAATTGCATTGCTTTTTGACGAAGGAACCGGAAGTGGTAAAAATGCTAACTTACTTCCGGGTTTTAGGACGCGTCACTGCGGTTCTCTATGTGAGACTGTGTGTGTGTGAGAGTGCATGTGTGCAGGGGGTAGAACCAATTTCCAAATTGAAAAGTGTTGTTAACCAGCCAAAAATGTAATATTGTAATAAAGGCTGTTTATAAGTCATCACCATGCTGACTCACTGACATTTAACATTTTCAAAAGGCTGTAAGCACATAAATCCTTCATACAGATGGTCTCAGTTTTCTTCACACATAGAGGCCCACGTATTGTCCAAAATAGATGACCTGTTGGGACTGTGAAAAATGTTCTAAACCACATATTGATACATGATCAATTGGCTCATTGTATTGCCTACAAGGGTGTGAATTTCACCAGCATGCACATTCACAAATCCAAGAATTTGTCTCTGATGTCTTGTCCCACGCTTCTTGAGTAATTCATGGCAGGCTAGGCGGAAAATATTAATGAAAAAAATAAATCAAGACAAATAGTATGATCACTGTCAACTACTCGGCCAAACTTGTCATTGTTGTGAGCAGGAAGTTAACCAAGAATAGTAGCATGTTTTTTGTTGGCAGTTTGCTATTTTGAGTCATCCAGAGGAAAACTGAGATTTAGAAGTTCTTTTGAAGGGGACATATGCTTATTTCAGTGTTCATCTTTGTATTGTGTGATTCTTCTATGACATGTCTCCATGCTTACATGTTCAAAAAGGTCTTTATTTTGCTCATACTGCCTGTGCTGCAGCACCTCTTTTTACCATCGGTCTGAAACCAGAGCCCAGTCTGCTCTGATTGGTTAGCTGACCGGCTCTGTTGTGATTGGTCAACCATTTAGCGATGTCCCACTTTTTAGCATCACTTACAATGTTTGTGATAGCCAATAGTTGAGTGTTATATAGTAATGTCCTTAAGTTACTAATAATCAAAGGAGTCTAATGGAGGCGTTTCAGGCAGGGGGGGAGTGTGTGGGAGAGAAACTCCCTCTTGAGGTAACTTTGGGATTTTAGTCTTTGCAGACCATTTACATGCACAAAAACCTATATAACACACAACAAGAAAGGGTAAATCCCAAAAAGCATAATAAGGCCCCTTTAATATTTAGTATTAATAACTTTGCAGTTTAAACATAACATAGCAGCTAAAACCCCAACACAATCTCTTCACTCTGGAAAAACATTTGGGATTTGACCTACTCCTCGAATTTAGGAGGTGTATCTTGCTATGTGTGCCAGAAATCAAGAGAATCTGTCAAGCTTCAAAGTATAGTTTTATTTGGGAGTTTGACAAGCACAAACAATTTCAACAGAACTAATAGGTGGGACAATAAGGGCTTTGTAAATTAAGATTAAATGGTGATTTAACATAGTAAAGCTGCCACCCTGTGATTTGGAAGAATATCATTCTGAGTAGAGCTGTACAAAATGTAGGGTTCTCACTCCTCATATCACTCTCTCCCCATAACAATTCATGTTGGAAGCAATTTCACTCGGCTCTGGTTAAGTGCCAAAAACTGACGCAGAAGGAAGAAAGCTGATACTTCCTTTTCCCAGCATAACTATAATGAACAGGAGCAGTGTTGTTAGAGTAGTGCCTCCATTTTGAAAGGAAGTAAAGCTGTATATTATGCATGTCAGTCAAAGAGCATTTTAAAGAAATGCTATCCAGATGATCAATAAAACCATCACTGTGTTGTGTCACAGTAATTACAGTTAGCAAGGCATTTCTTTTTAATCATGGGCCAGACTTGATTGACGAGTGATTGAATTAGACTTTCCTGAATTAGATTAGACCCAATCATCAGGCCACATGTGGAAACAGGCTCGCCCACGTTGTACAGTAGTTCTTGAATTTAAAAATGCTTATTTGTTGGGATGTGCATTTGCTTTTGCCATGGTACGCTTTCAAAGCAAACTAAAAAGTACATTGCAAAAGATTGCATTGATCTCCAATATCGGGCAAGTGACCTAAACTAAAGGATCATTAAAACATGAAAACATAATGCTGCGGTGCAGTGGCAAAAGCCATAATTTCCCTCAATTGGCGCTAATATGATCAGAGATTGTGCACTTGTCACAAACAATATAACAGGATTCTAGCCAGTGGTTTATTTTTTAAATGAACAGTATAATTCCAATTCATAAGCCCTATTTTATTTAATGAAGAACAACAGTCTTGCTCTTTAAAATAATTGTCATGGAGACAATGTATCCAAAATGAAACTGGGGGCAACAGAGGAAGCATGTGATATGATTTTGTAGAACAACAGGATGCACAAAAGGTCAGGGTTGAATCATTGTCTAGGACAGTCACATACAATTATCCCTATTGTGTTGGTCTAGCAAGAGATGGAAATACGGATTATAAAAGCTATTCCTGAATTATTTATTCATTATACCATTTAGCTAAGTCGGCCGGAAAAACTAGACAGGGGAAGAGAACAAATATTGCTCTCTCATCCTACATGAGCAACTACTGAGTAAGGTCCTCGCCCTACAACTGCTGCAGACTTCAGCTGTATTTGACAAATCCCAAATGTGAGTGCATGTGAATATAAGGGAGGAACAGGGCGATCATTCCAGAAAAGGTCTCATTTGTTGAAATTCAGATCTTTTTTAGTGTTAGTTAGGATGATGTGTACATGATGTGAAAGACTGCTTATGTTTTCTGTCTCGTAAAAGGAGCACATACTATGCCACAGAATGATAGGAGATGGATATCATCAGTCTCAGACATAGATCATATGGTTTCAGGGAACGAATGTCCTAGGTTGGTATATAGAATAACACTAGTTAGTAAAAGTAATTTCATCAATCAATTTTTAAAAACCCGCCAAAAAAACTCTCTATTAGTAAATTCTGTTTTTGAGTTCTGGTATACATGGCTGTAATCTTGGTATTTAGAATCAACATCTTTCAAAATATAGAGTTTTAATTTATTGTCCTGCTTGATATATTAACAACCAAACAGAAAATATATAGCTTTTCAGGCTTAAACTGTTTTGTCGGGGAACAGTCTGTTATGGAGTTCCTCAGGGTTATATTCTTGGTCCTCTTATGTTTTTTATTCCGCATTGGTAAAAATGTCCCTTATTGTCTTCCTAACTGCCATTGATAATAGGGATCCATTAAAGTATATGAAAGCCTAAGACCATTGTTTACCTTAGGAATACATTATCCAGTTAAACCCTACGCCTGAATCACTAATAGCTCAGCTACCTAAGAATTTCAGCAAACTAATCACATGACCAAAAGCCCACAAGAGTAAGGTTTGCATTTTCATATCC
Source organism: Dissostichus eleginoides (assembly GCA_031216635.1). NCBI lineage: Eukaryota > Metazoa > Chordata > Actinopteri > Perciformes > Nototheniidae > Dissostichus > Dissostichus eleginoides. Next base: position 11,185,780 of record CM062273.1, on the reverse strand, counting down.
ACATTTGAGTAAAATATAGTATATAAAACTGCACTGCCTTAGTTTAGATGAGAAATGTGTAGTATTTCTGTGGCCTCACCTAGAAACCACCCCAACATCTAATCTGCTCATGAATTTTAAAGACCGTCTTTGTGACAAGCGTTTTACATTAAGTTTTTTATTAACATTGTGTTAGAAGGAGAGAAGCTGATTCAACTGTTAAGCAGAATAAGCTTTAATAAAATTCAGTCAAAAAATAATTATCCTCCTTCTTCTTGTAGCTTTTCAGCTGAGAGTTATAGGGGAAAAGGTAGATTCATCCGGATTTTAGATTAATTTGAAGTGATTAGCTACTCCTTCATCCCTTTTAGGTGGTGGATGGCCAGAAGTGTATTAAACTTGAATTGAATTTACTTTAAACACTCATGGTGAGAGTTAAAGAGATTTTTGTTCAGTGACACAATTGTTTTGACTTGGTATAAACAATAGGATAATGTGCTACATGTTAAATTGGGTCTAGCAAGAAACAACTGTGGGATGATAAGCTCATATCCACAACACTTTACAATGCTTGCCCACCACTATGAACACCATTAACTGTGAATTGCTGTGACACATTTGCTTCAAACTTCATTTCATGCATCATGGTAAATCATGAAACCACATCAGTAATACCCATCATTCTCTCTAACGGCCTTGAGAATAATTGCCTTGGAGGTTAAGCACAAGTGAGTAGTTAACTTCTCATTTGGCGATGGGCAGTATCAGTGGTTTCTGGCTGTGGATGCAGGAGCATTCATGGGCACTGTGTATAACTGTGAGTCACCCTCCGATGCAAGTCACCCACTGCATGGCAAGCTTTTACTGCAGCAGAGTACGGTAGAAATGACTCAAGCTAGCCACACACTAAGGCACATCCTTTGTCTGTGTGTGTGCCTGAGGCAGACTGAGAGGGAAAGAGGAAGACATCACTTAATAATTACAAAAAAAATCTACTCATTTAGTAGAATACCTCTCATAGACATAAGCTCTACATTTATAAGTGATGTATTCAAGGATGTCTTCTTGATTCCACCTTTCATTTGAATTGAAACACTCATTAAATCTTTATTTAGCAAAATCAGATAAATGTTTATTTAAAACCCTTAAACCAAAAGTTATATTGCATTAAGCATGTTCAGCCTGGCTGTAGAAACGAGTATCAGATTCAAAGGGACCCTATTATGCTTTTTGGGGTTTTCCCTTTCTTGTAGTGAGTGGCTAAAATCCCAAAGTTCTCTCCAGAGGGAGTTTCTCTTCCCCCCCCCTACTTGAAACGCCTCCATTTACTCCTTTGTTTACTTCTGCAACATAGTGACATCACTATCTAAAACTAGTTCTTCTGTTGTTTAGCGCTTTAACACATTGTAGGTGATCCCAAAGCGGCTCACCAATCATACCAGAGTTAACCAATCAGAGCAGACTGGCCTCTGGTTTGATGTTGAAAAGAGGTGCTGCAGCACAAGCAGTTTGAGAAAAATAAAGCAGTTTTTGAACAGCATGTAAACATATCACAGTAGAGGCACAAAAGTATTAATTACTATCATTATGCAACCTGAAAATATCCATAATAGGGCCTGTTTAATTGATATAAGCAAAGATAGATATGTGATATACTGATGAGACACACACTTTCAATACACTGCATTAAATCCAATCAGCTTGAATATATGTTTCAAAATTAACTCTGCCAATGATCCAAAACTCTTTAATCCGAACTTGAACCTCTGTGGCTGCACCTGCAGTTTAATATGCATCAGAGTATCAGCAGTCATTGCCTAAGTGCTGGAAAGGAATTATAAATGAAACAGAAGGAGAGGGTCTACCCAAGGCGGGGTAATTTGATTTATCTTTTATTATTCTTCCATCCTCCGGTGTTATCATGGTTTCTTTTCCAAAATAGGAAATTAGATAAATATTGATGTCCTTTACAGGAAATGCAGGCAAGCATGTGTGAGATGCAGTACGTCTATCACTTTTTCCTTAGGGAGAGCGTGGAAGTTGGTGTAAACTGAGCCCCTACGAAATGCCTCAGAATAAGTTTCCCTGCCTTAAGGCTTTCTATCTTTCTCTGTCTCTTTTGTCCTCTTCTGTGTGGCATCCTGTCAATCTTGCATTGCTTCATCCTCTCTCCTTTGCTTCCCTCCTACATCACCTTCCACTAGCCCCTCTCTCCTATTCTCTTCATTGCTTTCAGTAACAGCATTAGCGTCCCTCCTCTCTTTCTCTCTCCCTCTTATGTTCCAACATCTCTCACTCTCTCCTCTCCAACAATCTCTCTTTACTCCCGTCCCTGTAGAGTTCACAGAGACAAGAGAGGGAGATGAACACAGAATGAATAACAAGACAGCAGTAGAGATAAAAGGAAGGAAGCTCATCCAGAATGCAGAGGGGACCAAAATAGCAACATCAATTTTACCTCATGCTAGCAGCTGACAAAGTGAAAAAAAGGGAAACATTTTACATATTTTATTAACATGATATATTCCTATGGATAAGATTGATAAATATAGAACAAATTATTAAAATACTTCAACATCTTTCTCTTCATGCATCCACGTGATCTGAAAGTCAGCCATCTCACTGTCTAATGATCTCTTTAGAAGTCAGAGCTGTTCTCAAAAGGCCCCATCAGGTAATCAGGCACATCAACATGAAGGGAAGTTGCAATTTATTACTCACCCCCCCCCCCTCTTTAGCTGAGGAGCTATCTACAAGAATATGTGTGCAGACAGGCATACAAAGACATATAAGTCCCACCTTGTTTCATCACACCTACATCGAGTACACACACATTCTGTTCAAGTCACACATATTTTGCTCTCCTCCACAGAAAGTTAAGAATGATAAATCCAGCCGTTCCTATTCTGCTTGCACGTACATAATTATGATTTACCTAGGTATTATAACCTCCCTGTCAGTGTTTACAAATGGCCAAAACAAACAGCATCACTGTCATGTAGTAGACCATGCAAAGTTGTCTCTAAGGGATAGGATCTGAAAATAACAGCAGATCAATAGCAAATACCAAGTGGGGGATGTTTTCCCTCCAGCCTCTGAAAGCACGAGCAACACTGCTGGTGTCGACACACATTTCTGTTCCCTGTATGTCCCTGCACTCTCTCACACAACCCGAGCCAGCCCTTCCTCATTTCCCCCCCCCCTCTCTCCATGTCCTAAATAGCTTGCTCTGCTTCATTTAACTGCTCCACTATCCCATAATGTGTACTGCTTGCACCTGTCAATATGTTATGAGCAGCAAATCAGGTAGGAAGTGCAAGAAAAGGAGACATATATATAAAAAAGAGAGTGAGCGAAGGAGAGAGAAGGAACACATCCTTACCAGCGCTGAAACGAAGGAAATCCAGAAATTGCTTGCTTCAGTCCACGGAGGCTGCTCATTAAATCCAAGATACTGGGGAAATGATTGAAGATTCCATCGAGATGCTGCCCCGAGAGGAGGGAAATTAGATTCTTTTAATAGCAGGATTTTAGAGTGTTGTTAAAAAAAAGTCTGGTAAATATGCATAAGGAGAAGGATCTGATATCCAAGTCCAGAGCACTTTAGGAGTCCTTACAGTCAGCTGCGAAGCCACACGTGTACACTCACTGACACATGCGGTTCACACTGCAAGCCACACACATACGCACACACACATAGGGAGGATATATCCTCTGTGAGAGTCAGCTTGGCTGAACGGAGGGATGGAGACAGAGAGAAAGAGACACACCGCAGTATGGAGGGGATCTGGAGAAGGGTTAGGTGGAGGGAGGAGCCGCAGTATGAGAGATTGAGAGAGGGGAGGGAGGAGGAAGAGGGGAGGAGAGAGTCTCTCCATCCCTCCTTATTACTCCCTAAATTTGAACTGCAATGTGATATGCTAAAAACAGTGGGAAGTAATACATTACTTTATATACTGATGATATATTTATTTGTTACCGTTTTCCATGTCAAACAGTTAAATACAAGGGTAAAAGATATATATGCTGTTACAATCAGATTGCTTTGTGTATCAAAATGCTGAGTAATGCCGCTTCCTCATGCACAAAGCCAAACAGATAAATAAGATGGTAAGATAGCTGAGAAAGATGAGGAGGAAGCAGGTTGATGCACTGGGCAGAAAGCCCAGATCCAAAGACATCCCGGTGGTATATCAACCTGGTGCATATCGACTAACTTTGCAAACAACCATCAAAGGACCTCTTCTAACTGTGCCAGCTGCTAGCTATCATCAGATATGAACCTACACTGTACTTGGTAGTTATAACCTTAATTTAATGTATGCCACTATACTCTATGCATCAGCCTACATGAAATGAAAATATTTTAAAAAGTTATTTATTGTTCGACTTGCTCATAAAGTGTTAAAACGTGGAAATTATATAAAAAAACAAGCATTTTGTAAAAAAGTTGAAGAACAAAGTCAAAGTCATTTCAGCTTTTTGTTTCAAAGTACTTTTGGAAACGACTCTTGCGAAAGTGGAATAAGAGCGGATATAATTATCTTTGGGTCATTGCTCTAACAAGGATGTATCCTCCAGCATTGTCCAACCAACCACGCACATTACCAAATATTCTCGCCAACACTTCCTATGAAAAGCACAGCGGCATCCCTTGGCTGACTCGACTCACTCTATATAATCCTACACTGATGATTCATGCTCTAAATCGGCGTAAACTTCTGGGCAGGGGTTAAGAGTATGGGTGGCATGAGCGGTCAGGACACCCCACTGCGCTCAGCTTACAGACGGGATTAAGAATCAGTGGTGGATGGCTGGGAGGCTCCGAGGATATCTCTCTCCTCAGTTGAGCCATGGATGCCCTTCAGTGGTTTAGGCTCTTGATTGGCCTCAGAGGATGAAGACGACAGTTCAATACACAGCTGACTTCAATGTTATCGCTTCATGTGTGCACACTGACACAAATTGATTAATAAACCATATTTCAATTTGTTCTTCCATACGATTCAACACAAATAGACTTGTGTGATCTCATTGAAGTTAGTCTCACTGTTGACTCAATAAAATATATAATCCTTGCTGGCGGTTGAACAAATGACCGTCAGATTGCAATGCCAGCGGCTCTGTAAGGCTGCACTTAGACACGGTAGTGCTTTTAGCTTAATGCTAACATCAGCATGCTAACTTTCTCACAATGACAAAGCTTACCTGTTATTGTAGATAGAAATCAACTTTTTAATTGTTATACCATTATAAGTATTGCCATGTTGGTTATTTTAATCACAACCTGTGATCATACAAGTTTATATTAAAGGTTAAGGGATAATAAATTATTATAGCATAGACACCTACTTTCATTTTACTGCTTGGTTATATACTGTAAGTGAGATTATTGTATTTTTTGTTTTAAACATATTTGGAGAGTGGGATAATTTGCAAAAAGACAAAATGTTATGATATATCTATCGAAAAGTATCTCTTCTGTATCAAAATGTTATCACAAAAAAAGTAGACAAACATATACACTATATGTGCAATACAATCCATAATGCAAAGCTTTGTTTTCGGTCTTAACATGACATGCATGTAAATTGCAGTGATGTGTGACATTATTTGTCAGTGGTGTTGATGAAGCGTTGATGATTCAGAAGTGTCTGACATGTTTTCAGAATAGTGAATGAGGGCATAAGGGAGAGATTTCAGACACAGTGACAAGTAAAAGAGCGTATTTCCATAAATGTCAATATATCCCTTCAAACAAGGGTGCTGGAGGAATATGAAAACATTTCATTTAAATATTCTGCAGAGTCGCTATAGTTCTCATATACTCTGCTTTTATTATGTAAGCGCGTGATCATTTGTGTGCACCATACAAGTATCTTATTGTCTTGAAATATAATAAGCTACTAATTTGTGACTCGACAGCAACATGGAAAAGGTTAATGTTGTGATCACTCCTTTTTATCACTTTTGTCAGGAGACAATTGATCCCTGTAATAAGTAACCACATACTAATAACTTCATATCTTTATAGCTCTGTATGGTAATTGACATTTGCATAGGGAAATATATAGTTTGCTCGCATCTGTGTTTGGAAAGCATGAGGTTTGATGATCATCATTAATATTCCAATACTGAATGTCCTAAGCTTGGATATGGGATTGATGGTTAGCTGTTTTTCCAGGGCAATGCCTGGATGCATATTGCCACTTAGGGACCTACACCTATGGCAGTGAAGAATGGCAATATTTTCCTCTTTTTGCAATGTTTTCTACAAAAGTTACAGTGAATACCCATAGCGAAGGAATGTAGCACCTGCAGCCCCTCTGTGCGAGGGAAACAGATGCTTTTGCAGGGTTATGGAAAAGGGTTGGTGCTTGCAACCAATCATAAAAAAAACACATCAATTATTTAGTAATTCCAACAGAAAAGCCTGGGCTTTCTGTCCATCCACACAGAAGACAGACACAGCTTTCCCTGCCATCCTGGCGTTGGCTCCTGTCATTGTTTAGCATAGGCAGTGTGTTCCCTGGGGAATGCAGGAACAACATTGTAGCTTTGTGAATGACAGCATTCCTCCCATTTCAACACCACAGTGACCCCAAGAGGTGTTCAGCCACCAAATTTCCCAATGGATCACACAGATGCTTCCATGCGGGAGCTTCCATGCTGTTATAAATTGCTTACATTCGGGCAATTTATTGTGAATCCTCTGCAGACATTAAAAGGGAGGCCCTCTCCTTTCAATTACCAGCAACATGGCACATGTGTGACAGTTGACATTGTACATGAAGTGTAGAAATGTACATATAGAACTGCACAGAACCTAGGATGCTAAAATGTTACGTAGATTTACTACACTCTTTCTCTTTGCAGATGGTGTTAAATAACTTTGTTGGAGTCAAAATTAATTGAAAACGATATTGTTAAAGAGGCCGTATTTAGTTTTTTGAGGGTTTTCCCTTTCCGCAGTAGTGTTTATATAGGTTTTTTGTGCATGTAAATGGTTAAAGTCTAAAATCCCCAAATTCAAGTCAGAGGGAGTTTCTCTCCCACACACTCCCATATGCACTATTTTAAATGACTGGATACAATTGCATTAGTTATATTACTTTGTGCTTATACAGCAGTTTGCCCAGAGAATATATTTATCCAGTACGTATTGTCATATTCCCTTTGTAAACTATATTTGTATTACTTTGGTCAGCAATGATATTGTTTCTTAGGTTGAAAATAAGCCCCCACATATTGTGCTTCAAACAAGTTTGCCTGCTAAAGCTCTAATAACAAAAGGACTTTGATATACTATTTTGCAAGTTTGCAAAGGAGCTTAATCGCAAATGTTGAGCTACTCGTCCCTCTCATAGCCACCTGACTCATGAAATGGATGTGCATAGTGTGTTTCTGCCCATTGTTTCTTAAATTTAAATACAGCCCTTCCTATCCTATAATGAGCATGAGATCCATGGACAATGGGAACGCTGTGTCGCTAATCCAGCAAAAGAGCTAAAATCCCACCATGCAATGGAGTTGGTAATTACATGCACACATTGGCAGTTGTTGTTAGCCGTTTGCTATCCAATCAAACTGTCCGACTAGCTTTTGTCTATAAATATAAGTCAAAGTTATGACATTGAAACCAGTGTCATGTAAGATAAGATAAGATGTACTTTATTGATCCCAAATGGTTTGTTTTTTTCGGGATCAATAAAGTACATAGTGACACGTTTGGTTATCTCCACTAGGCCAATTAACAATGTTAATTTCTAAACTTCCAGTAACAATCATATTTCCACCCATTTTTATATTTTAATGTACAGAGCTGGATAGAAACAACCTGTAGCATATGGTAGAGGTCCATTGATAGAATCTGTCTATCAGGTAGCCGATGAAGGCAGATAATAAATAGAGAAGAGTAGCTTTTCAGGGCAAAATAAACAGTCCTTGCAGCTTAATGTCTGAAATCACTTCAAGACTTGGAACAAGCATTTCCAAATTTGGCTAATGTGTAAGCTTAAGTGGAAGAAAATGTTCTGTCCTTCACCGTCTAAATGCATTTTTATTATGTTAACCAAGGTCTCTTTAAATGTGTTAAATCACACAGAAGTGACAGTCCTATTCACGTTAAGAAATGTAAGCCTTGATTCTGTCATATTTTTAAGGAAGTCCTGCTTGCCTTTATTAGCTGCGTTAAGATGTGTCAGCTTGTTGTATCCCAAACTCAGTAATATTGTGTCATTTGAATGAATTTGGATGCAATAATTATAGCCTTAGCTCTGTCTCTTTTAGGCATGCATTAGTTTACTGTTGCATTGTGTGAAAACAACCTGTGTTGCAGACATCTGGCCTGGCTAATTCCTGTGTCAGTGGCTGTGTCCCCCGCTCAGCCCCCACTCATTAGCTTGACCTCTTACCCTGCAGTTTTAATAATCCACAATATTACAACCTCTAGTGACCCATGCATATTTATAAAGCCCTCATTATGCCATCACTCAAAGTAATCATTATCCTGGGGCCCATTATAGCAGATTTTTTTGGCACAATCCACTGCGGGACTGTTTTCCAATAGACATCGCAGAAGCTCATGTGCTTTGCAGACTTTTACACCTTGGGGAATCCCGGGGATCACAGGTGGCTCTGAAGAGTGACAGAGGATAAACCTTGAATATATTGATCTACATAAACAAGCAACATATTATATTAAAATCATCTGGCCAAAATGGCAAAGCGGACACAATCATTTAGCCAGCTGCTATGACTCAAAACAGAAAAGGAGAGGCTTGGCTATAAACCTTTGTAGTTAATACATCTCCCCTTCCTTCAAAGACTCTATCAGCGAGTCTTTCGCATACTTTCCAGCTCAATATCTACACTAACAACCCTCGCTCCCTGAGCCGCTTGTATGTTAGTTTTATTTGCTTTTAGCTGCGTATTGATTGCTCCTGTTCCTACTGCTGTCTGTAAGTCTACGATATGAGGTCTGTTGTTGTTCTCCAGATCCATCCCAGCGCTCATATTGTTTGTATTGGTATCAGTGTGCATTGTCTGATTATAACCCTCATTTGAGTGAGCTCTGCTGTGCTGTTTGCAGCTGTGCGACTGTGGGCCTGCTGTTACTGATTCTGCCTCTCTTGTCCTTTCCTGTGTTGTTGTACTTTGTTTTCTTTGTTTGTTCCCTGGCACTGGCTTTCAATGTTGAAAGCTGCTTTTATTTTGTGACCCCCCCGTGCCCCTTTGTCTCACAACATGAGCTGTGTTTCTGAATGTTGCTGACAGGAACCAACCTGTGTTTGATTAATTAGTCAAGTCAAATGTGTAGCTATGGTTGCAATGGTTGTTGGTATAAATTGGATAATGTTTGGATGCACCCTATACCTAAACACTTAACATTATAGTGAATACATTACCTGTTCGATCCTGTATTTCACTTTTGTAACTGTTGCTGCACCTCAATTTCCATTATCTTATCTTACCTGATCACCTTCTACATAATGTGAAATAAATGCAATATGTTTCTATTGTGTTTTGCTATAATAGCACTTTATTGACTAAAAACAACTTATCTCTTTTACCTTGTATCAGTTCTTCACATTTGTTGTCTGACCTGACACAACTGTTTCTAACCGTGTGTGTCTTATTTTGCAGCCATTAATGGATATTATGACATAAGTATTACATTTACTTAACCATTTTGTGGATAGAGGCTTTAGCCAATTAATTGATACGAAATGAATCGCAGTAAGAGGGCTAGCAAATGCCTGAATTGAGCCAATACAGCCTTTTTAATATGCCCATGGATTGTTATATACAAAATGATTACGTGTAACTACAGCTGGGTACAATTTGTGCACAAATAGGATAGAACAACATTATGTTGTTGGGTTGTAAGGTGTTGTTGTTTACTTTGCAAAGCCCCCCAATAATGTCTTGCCTTACAGATTATTACAGGAAAACACAAACACATGGAAAAAGTAAAAAAATCCAGCTAAATCCTCTGCAAATATGGCTGATATCCAAAAACAAGTGCCTTCCTTCCTTCATAGGGATTCCATTTTTCATTAATTTAGTCAGAAATATGAAGGTTTTGTCAGAAAAGCTCTTGAGGGTATTACCTGCTTCACAATAGAGTGGCTGATTAAATGAAAAGTGGCAGTGTCCCTCACAATGGTACATTGTGCATTCAGTGACACAGCGGAGGTAGAAGGGTTATTTTGGACCTGTAACCTTCAGTCTGTAGACCCAAGGTTGTTCTGCTCACATAAAAGAGAGAAGTGGGACAAAGCTACTCCAGTAGTGACGATGTTTAATTCAATAACTTGAATAGTAGTCAAGTTTTTCATCACTGTGATTACAGTTTGGTTTTTGTCTTTACTTTTATTTTGGGTCTCATTATCAAACTGAATAACAGACAGATTATAACTTGCGTCCTTGCTGTTAGATTTTAGCACTGCAGTACACAGAAACATCAAAGATTTATACATATCCTTGTTTTTCAGGATTTGTTTAGGTTATTTGAATCAATGCATGTATATCTTTAAACCTGTGTAAAGCTTTAGTTTTTCATGCATAACCACAATGGCAGAAATCCTATTGAACTTCACATTTCCATGAACAATAATCCAGCAAAAATATAAAAGGAACTCTTTGTATTTGTCACAAAGCAGACTATTCTTTAGAGGAACAAAGATGATATTAAGGTGTCATATAGGCAGCAGTCATTTCTGTCACCCTGTCAGCCAGTTATCATTGTTGAGCATGTTGTGTGACTGTGTGAACTGTGGGCTTCCTGCAGTGGGAACTTCCTCCAACTCTTCAATTTCGCTCTTAAGGATGTTGCAATATTTGACCTGCCATGCCCTCCTATGAATATTTGAAAGGAAAAGCCATAAATGTTGAAAAGATTATAAAAAAGTGAATACCCCATCCCACTGTTGGTGGTTCAAAAGTTTTACTGTGTGCATGAAGAATATCCTATGCATTATTTAAAAGGTGCGGTTTGCCGTCTTATTATTCTGTGCATTGGGACAAAACAAGCGGTCTGTTCTCCAAATTATATGCCTCTAGCCTTGAGCAATCACATTTAATGCTTATTTTGGTATCAAATGCGCACACAGAGGTGAAACAGGGACTATGGGTACGAGAGGAGACAACAGGTGACCATGATGTGAACTCATCATTTCATTCTTATGTTAATATCTTATTTTATTTATTTCTTGTATTTATCTTGTATTTTATTTGATTCTAAAACAAAACAACTGTCAAATTCCCCCTCAATAAAGTAGTTATCATGTTAAATTAAGTTGCCATACTGGATTTCAGGGCCTTGCAGGTAATAGTTTTTTATCAAATATCTGTCCAAATCCCCACAAAATCATTTGTTTTCTCAGGAATGTCTCAAAAAAAATGATCTTTCCTTACCCCAGCTCTAATTTAATTCACATTTTTTAACTATTCAATTTTCTTTGCCTAGATGATGAAGTGACCGTCACTATGGCAACTCCCTGATCCTGTTTAATTTGCTCTCAGCTTGTGATAGCGGAGTTGTGGTATATCCATAGGAAGATTGGAGGCACTATGGCAACACTGTTCTTTCATTTCCCTGCTATCGGTCCTCAAGAGAGAGGTAGTCGCATTTCAATAATGAGAGTTCTAGATGCTATCACACAACTCATCATGATTTCACTTCCTTTACATCAGGGTAGCTTTATATATATATACCGTACATATGATATGATAAAATGTATGTAGGACATATCCATATCTATGTTTGGTTACTAGATACAGCATTATTTGCTAACTTTGTTCCTGAACTATTTCATATTTTTCAACCTCCACACTTATTATTACCTTTTTCCTGTTACATTCTCCTAAATATATATGTTTTAGTTTAATTTTTCTTCTATTAATTCTCATATTTTCTGATTTACCCTACTGCATGCCTTACTTTGATTAAACTGTATTTAACATATACTTTTCCATTTAACAACAATTGTGTTTGCCTTATTGAGCCATATTCATAAGAAAGATTGCATCTTGACACAGTCTTATTCCTACCAACCACATTCATCTTCAAATATTGTACTCTTTCACTGCTGGATAACATGATCTTAAAAAGTATTGTGCTTACTCCTGTTTTTGTTTGGTTACTTTTTAAGAGTAATGTGACCCACAGAGCAGGAAAACTTTCCTCCAGAGCAATAAGGTTGACAGTAGCAGTGGGTTATCCAAGGTCAAAGCTAAATTGATTCTGGAAATTGACAGTCTATGCAGATAAAACCTAAGAAGAGGGTGAGAAAATATAAGATGTGTACTTTTGCTGGAGCAGCTCCCAGACTCTGAAGGGGAAACCTATGGGTGGGGGAATCTGTAATTCAATTCTTCACCACGGTTTAAAGTCCAATTTCTCCCACAGTTATTGAATCTTAACAAGGTGATGAAATCAGACTTGCCTCCGTCGTTGGCTGCAGTAAAATACAAATATCAGACTGACGCAGCAGAGAGTCTGAGAGACCTGGATTAGATATTTTTTACTGGAGTAGCAGCATTATTCAGAGAGCTTTTTGAAGAGGGCTGGTTAATGTCGCGCCAGTGTTCATTCTGCTGCACCAGAGCCAGAGGATGTCTGCCTCTGGGGAGTGTGTGTGTGTGTGTGTGTGTGTGTGTGTGTGTGTGTGTGTGTGTGTGTGTGTGTGTGTGTGTGTGTGTGTGTGTGTGTGTGTGTGTGTGTGTGTGTGTGTGTGTGTGTGTGTGTGTGTGTGTGTGTGTGTGTGTGTGTGTGTGTGAAAAGAGATGTACTGAGCCGCAACCTGGATCCATTCCAGATTATCCCTGTCTGAGCTTCAATACCCATGTGTGTGTGTGTGTGGCACACATGGGTATTGAAGGCAGATATTCACACACACACACACACACACACACACACACACACACACACACACACACACACACACACACACAGCAGCAGCACCCAACATGAATGGATCCAAATGAATGGTTGAATGGTTCTGACTGATCCTTTTCCGGGTTCACAAGTTCTCTCCTTTGCTACGAAATGTGTGAAATTAAAAATAAAGGTTGTGCATCACCTTACTATTCCTTCAAGCAGTAAAACACACACACAGACACACACACACTAACACACACTCACCTACCTTTGGTGACCCTTACCTGTCACACTAGGGGAGGGAAATGGATCTGGGGCGAAATGTTTACCATGCATTATTTTTTCAATTGAGAACACATGCATTGATGTAATTGTGGCCCTACGTTGATCATGCTAAAATGTACGTTGATTAATCATACATAAAATCCATTTATATTACATCTGAGAGCCACAAATACATTTGGAACTTATGTCAATGGGTTTTATAGCAATGAGTATCTTGTTTGCATAATTGAGCTATAGTCTTTCAGAAGCATGAAGAGAGCCTTTCACAGAAGGTGAAATAGGTGAATCCCCCTGGATATCTGAATGTTATGTTATTCCATATCACTGACTACAGTCAAAGAGACCTGTCAGAATGAGGATAAAGTCAGCTTATTCTTAAAGGCACCATTCCCTTTAATGCTTACAGTGATAACTGAAGGTTACTCGCTCAATGGAGCTGCCATGATAATTGGCATTTAGTGATGAAATGCCTCGCACAATGAATGCTAAAAGGGAAACTAATTACTGCCTATCCAAGTGTCAATAGCGTCTTCTGCTCTCTTCTAAATGTCAGTTTTACATTGAAATGCTGGAGGCATGGCTGCCAAGCACTAATGGCTGGTCAATGACAGCACTAGCTTCGGAACACACTCTAAGATAGGATATGACGAACATTGTGACAGCTCTCCTTTCCATGCTGCTGCTTGTCCTTAAACCTGCAATAAGGAAATGTTCACATTTTGAAACCTTTCGAATGATCACCTATCATTTTTACTTTAAAAGGCTAAAGCTGATTACCTGTGCCTTCAGATGAAAGCATGCCATAATTGTTATAATCCTGCATGTCTGACTGTCACCGTTGCTGCTCTGTTAGGTTTGTCTCCAGTTTGACCCCAACACAGGGCTGTAACAGTTAAGGTCCTGATACTCATTACAGTTGCAACACGGGTCGCAGCCACTGTGGTCCTGGTGATGGAAGGTCAGGGCTAATCACAGTAACGTAGCAATCATGTCAGCTGAGGGAGAAGTGTTGAATGTCAGGGCTCATTATGCTACCAATGACATTGAAGGCAAGTTTGCAATTGCATGATTACTCAGAGGGAGCGTGGGTAACTTTAGCTGCTTTGAGTTCAATATACCAATCATTAGGTAACCCAAGAGAGTGCAACAGAGACATGGAGGGTCTAAATAAAGACGTTTCAGACATATACTTCAGGTTGTTTTTACTCTATACAATATCCCAGACATTTTTACAGGGCCAAGGTTGTGGTAAATGTACTGTTGTGTTCACTCTTTCTGCAAAACATTAGCAGTTTACTGAGGGGGTAACATTGTACCATTCAGGGATTGTTCGTCAATGCAATGTGAGAAACTTTTATGTTTGCAAGAGCTAAAGCATCTCAGATGTTAAGATCTAATGGGTGTTGACAGGTTTAAGAAGTAGTTATAATCTCCAACAACATATGAGTTGGCTTGTTTGTAACTGCCATCAGATTGCTTTTCCATGTTGTATTGACTCGCATGCAGGCGACATGGCTTGCGGGTAAATAAAGAAGAAGGCTAAAAAACATGGCATTCGTGCAAACAGACTGCTAATGTTTTCAATCAGGATGGAAGAAGAATCCCACGGGGTGTTTGTCTGTTGCTACGAGCAGAAGCAAATGACAGGGCCACCTGATGCAGTCCAATGCTTCATGTCCCAATCAATTAGTAATGGCTCTGCAATTATGAGCCGCATAGAAAGTCACTGATGGAGGTTAAGTGTTACGTTACATGTCAATTGATAATGCAGTGGTTTTTTAAATAGTGTTTTAATTCATTCTGATGTAATGATCAGCTAGGGCCTGTCCGCTGACAAAGTATTAAAGAATAACTTTACTCTAATCACAGCAAAAAAACATTTAAACTCATACGGACCTGAGATTGGCATGTTGTTATGCAAATAGTTAAAGGCGCATATGTAATCATAATGCCCCTACTTTACGGCGCTTAATTGCATGTGTTACACAAGTGAGTCCAGACACTACGTCCTCACCCTAGCCACTCTGCCTTAGTTACATAAAATAGGAAAGTACCATGCCATGCACGGTTCAGCATAAAGTCGGCATTGAAAATCGAAGGTAAGACCTTGAGGCAGTGTGCCTGTATGGATACCGACATATCATACCTCAACGACTATTAAAACACGGAAAATTGAAGCAACATCATAAAATATAAAGTTCTATCTTGCTGCTTCATCAAATGTTATTTTAGTCATGAATATATAAACTCCATCTTTTTTATATAAATCAATTGTGTTACCTTGCTGGCGGCCCCTTTAAACCAAAGTATTGGACAAATAAAATAGTTGACCTTAGGTCGCCATAAAAGTGATGAAGTGATACTGAAGGGGACATTAATATTTGAGCCAAATGTCATGCCAAGCCAATGTTTACATCATGTTTGCCTATGTTGCAAGACTTAGGTCTATACATTCTTCAAAGCCAATTCAAGCTAGAATTAGAGTAAAATATTTTACTTTTCTCTAGTGGATGCTTTTGGGTCTGTTGAAAGAGGGTTTGTTTAAAGCCGCCATATTTGGTTTTGGGGGTTTTCCCTTTCCTGTAGTGTGTTATAGAAGTTTTTGTGCATATAAATGGTCTGCAAAGGCTACAATCCCCAAATTCCCTCCAGAGGGAGTTTCTGCAGGGAGTTCTGCAGCCTTATCTATAGCTTGAATCCTTTCCTTTACCTGCACTGCCTGTAACCTGCAGAGCAGCTTGAGAGACCTGGGAGATATTTGAGATTACTTTGAATGTTAAATGTACTGCCTGAGGGAATATGGATGCCCAACCTATTATCAAACTGTCATCTATTACTTTCAATTGAGTTTGTTTTACGACTAAAGTGATTTCTATATTATCATATTGTGCAATGTGTCTTATTTAAGTCAGCATTATATTTCACAATGTTTGAGCTATTGGAATATTTTTTTCAATGTACAGGAGACAGACATTCTCCTGTCCTCCTGTTTTCACAGTGAAGCATGTTTTTCACAGTATGGTGGTGCTTGACATGTCATTGACAATTGCTCTTTTAATCCTGATTCTTATTTACAGTAACCTTTTCATAAACTAACTCAACCAGTTTGTTGTTAACACAAAGCTCTGTTTAAGGATCACCAGTGCCACACCCTCTTGGTATTCTATCACAGCGATGTATGATGGCACAATAATACAGAGAGCTCAGCTTTTGTCGTCTTGCACTGTATAATTTGAACTAAATTTACACCCTTCTCATATGATTGGCTTAGAATTGAGGAGACATCTGATTGGCTATACTGTAGATAGAAAAAATTACTCTAGTCTCAAAAAACCCGAATGCACAGCGATCCATGCACAGAAAGCGGTTTGTGTTTGCAGGTGCAGCGGTTTTAAACGGAAAACAAATATGTGTGGATCAAAAATACACATGTAACACTTTTTTCTGTATTTAGATTTTATTTACATGTATATGAAACAGAACACATTTGTGTGTGCATTGAAAAACACAAGTGTGGATCCGGAAATACAAGTGTGACTCCTTTTGCGGATCATGAAATACAAGTATGAATCCTTCTGTGTGCATGTGTGTATTATGAGACTGTTCTGAGGCCATACAAGTGCAATGAACCATTTTACAGTCCATATAATGCTTGTTGCCTTGGTAACATAACAGGCTAGACAACATAGCAGTCTTGCTAAACAATCACATGTCACTTAAGACACATGACATGACAACAACCAGATTTGACTGAATAACTAACCGGACAGTAACGGGTGTGTCTGTTTCACAATATACAGTATACTTTGTAGGAATAAAAAATGAAGCTTCATATGAATGCCATCTCTTCATGCACATTAACAAAAATAATAAAGTACAAATGGAGTAATGAAGGCATTATGTTTACTATAAGTTCTGCAGATAGAAGTGAACTTAAAGAATTTAAAGATTTAGATTAAGCTTAATCCCTCTTTCTCCTTATTATTGTTGGAAAAAATGAACCTCAAGGGTGTGTGTGCAACCCGGTATCACGGCAAAACGTGAACATGTGACGATTTACCATGCTGGGAGACGTGAAGATGTCACAATTTCGTCCCTTCGAACGTGAAAGTTACACGGTATTGTTAACATGGCCCAATACCCGGTAATGCCAAGCAAATGTTACCCCGACGGTCGGTTGTCAATATTAATATAATAATGATTTATTTTTTAATAGTCACACTCGATTTCGCCGATGTTCTTGTTGCCCCAGCTGGTCGACACCTCTTTTAGCAGAAACAAAGGCTACATTAATGTATTAAATGGATTTTAATCCATGCGTGTGGATGTGGAATTAACGGACGTGACGTTGTGCGATTGCGTTGCCAGGCAACAGCTTGGGTTCATGTTAATTTACAAACTCTTCAACTAGAACCGTAGTTATATTTAAAAACATTTTAGAAGGCCTCACGAAATACTTTAATGTAAATTAAAATTTAAATGTGAAGGAATGTGTGTAGGACAAAATACATCCGTCATAAACAATACCGGAAACAGACGTAGGCAAGATCCTCAGCTCGATGATTGGATGGTTTAGCCGCAATGCGCGTTGGGACATGGTGTTTATGCGATGTGAAATCCGAAAACATTTTTTTTTAAATAAAATACTTTATTCCGAGTGTGCTTGCTTTTCTCTTTGAAAGTCATCACATAACGGCATTGTAATTGTTACGATTCGGGAAAAGGTAGGACCCAAATGCAGTTTAAAAAACGGAAGTAGTTAGTTTCAAAATGTAACAAAAAGCGAGCTTTATTTACAAAAAAACAAGCTGTTGACAATGAAAAATACTTAACAAAACCATGAATCCAAAGGGTAGGTAACACGAGGGAGCATCCAGACAAAACTGACCGTGATAACATGAAGGGTGACAGGAAAGACTAACAATGAACCGACGGAGAACACAGGAAAAGGCAAGACTAAATACAGAGAGGGGTAATCACGAGACGAGAAACAGCCGGGCAGGGGAGGAGAAACACAAGGGCAACAGGTGAACACAATCAGACAATCAGACACACCAGGGAAACTAACGACAGGGAGGAAAACACAGGGAGAAGGACCAGACAAGAGACAGGGAGGAAAACATGAAACAGGGAGAAAAGAACAGCAAAACAAAACCCATTACCAGACACACAAAACTAAAACCGTGACATAACACCAAGATCGTGACAGAACCCCCCCCTCAAGGGACGGATTCCAGACGTCCAAAACAATGTCCAACATTTCCAAAAGGGTGGGTGGAGGGGGTCCGGAGGACGGGTCTGGGTCGACAGCCCAGAGGCAAGGCAGAGTTCATGGTGGGGGTCTCGGGCGGACGGCACAGGGGCAAGGCAGAGTTCATGTTGGGGGTCTCGGGCGGACGGCCCGGGGGCAAGGCAGAATTCATGGTGGGGGTCTCGGGCGGACGGTCCGGGGGCAAGGCAGAGTTCATGGTGGGGGTCTCGGGCGGACGGCCCGGGGGCAAGGCAGAGGAACAGGAGGTGGTCTCGGGCGGACGGCCCGGGGGCAAGGCAGAGGAACAGAAGTCGGTCTCGGGCGGACGGCCCGGGGGCAAGGCAGAGGACCAGGAAAGAGTCTCGGGCGGACGGCCCGGTGGCAAGGCAGAGGCAGAGAAGCGACTAAGGCCGCGGCGGGCATAGTCAGGGAGCTGGGCACAAGGAAGGACCGGGTTCGTGGCCGACTGGGCCACTGGCGGAATAGGAACCAGTGTTGTCCGGGCAGGACCCCTGGACGGGACATGGGCTGGTGTCAGTGGGACCCCGGACGGAGCAAGAGCTGGTGTCGACGGGACCTCCAACATGACAGGATCAGGTGTTGGCAGGAAAGCCGGAGGAGCAGGTGTCGGCGGGACCCCCAACAGGACAGGATCAGGTGTTGGCAGGAAATCCGGTGGAACCCCCAACGAAACAGGACATGGAGTTGGCAGGACCCTCAGCGGAACCCCCAACGACACAGGACATGGAGTTGGCAGGACCCTCAGCGGAACCCCCAAGGACACAGGACAAGGAGTTGGCAGGACCCCCGGCAGAACAGTAGTCGGCGGGACCTCCAACGGCACAGGACATAGGGTTGGCAGGACCCCTCGGCAGAAGAGTAGTCGGCGGGGCCTCCCACGGCACAGGACATAGGGTTGGCAGGACCCCCGGCAGAAGAGTAGTCAGCGGGACCTCCAACGGCACAGGACATAGGGTTGGCAGGACCCCTGGCAGAAGAGTAGTCGGCGGGACCCCCAACGGGACAGGACATGGAGTTGGCAGGACCCCCATCAGAACAGTAGTCAGCGGGACCCCCAACAGAACAGGACATGGAGTTGGCAGGACCTCCAACGAAACAGGTGTCGGCTGGACCCCCAACGGCACAGGACATGGAGTTGGCAGGACCCCCGGCAGAACAGTAGTCAGCGGGACCCCCAACAGAACAGGACATGGGGTTGGCAGGACCCCCGGCAGAAGAGTAGTCGGCGGGGCCCCCCAACGGGACAGGAGATGGAGTTGGGAGGACCCCCAGCGGAACCTCCAACGGACCAGGACATTGGGTAGGGACTTGAGACGGAACTCGAGAGGAAACTCGAGAGGGAACTCGAGAGGAAACTCGAGAGGGAACTCGAGAGGAGACTCCAGAGGTGACTCGAGAGGGGACTCGAGAGGGGACTCGAGAGGGGACTCGAGAGGGGACTTTGAAAGGGACTTGGAAAGGGACACGAGAGGAGACTTGGAAAGGGACTCGAGAGGGGACTTGAGAGAGGGCTTGAGAGGGGACTAGAGAAGGGACTTGGAAAGGGACTCGAGAAGGGACTTGAGAGGGAACTCGAGAAGAAACTCGAGAGGGGACTTGAGAAGGGACTTGGAAAGGAACTTGAGTCTTGAGTCGGCGGCACCCCCGAGTCGGCGGCGGGGCCCCCGATGAAGAAGGGACTTGAGTCGGCGGGACCCCCGACTGTGAAGGAGCTTGAGTCGGCAGGGCCCCTGATGAAGAAGGGACTTGAGTCGGCCGGTATGCCGACAGGACACGAGGGGTTGGCATCGGCCGGAGAGCCAACAGGAGACGAGGAGCTGGAGTCGGCCGGTACGCCGACAGGAGACGAGGTGCTGGAGTCGGCCGGTACGCCGACAGGACACGGGGAGCTGGCGTCGGCCGGAGAGCCAACAGGTGACGAGGAGCCGGAGTCGGGACCATGGCTGCTGGGTCCGGTACTTGAGCCGGATCCATGGCTGGTGGGGCCGGAACTGGGGCCGGAACCATGGCTGCTGGGGCCCGGACTGAGGGCTGGAACCATGGCGGGGTGGGCCGGTTCTGGAGCCGGAACCATGGCCGCTGGGGCCGAAACTGGGGCCGGAACCATGGCTGCTGGGGCCGGAACCGGGGCCGGAACCATGGCTGCTGGGGCCGGAACAGAGGCCTGGATCATGGCTGTGTGGACCGGTTCTGGAGCCGGAACCATGGCTGCTGGGGCCGGAACTGGGGCCGGAACCATGGCTGCTGGGGCCGGCCCTGGAGTCGGAACCATGGCTGCTGTGCACGGAACCGGAACACGGAACCATGGCTGTGTGGGATGGTACTGGAGCACGGTACCATGACTGTGTGGGCCGGCACTGGAGCATGGAACCATGGCTGTGTGGGCCGGTACTGGAGCACGGGCTGGCCTCCTGGCCTTGCGTCTCTTAGAGGTCTTTTGGAGGCTCCGTGGACCTCCAAACGCCAGGCGGGATCCCGAGAAAGGGTCCGAGAATGGAGACTGGCCCTCAGGGCTGCGCGAAAAAACTCTGAGCACTTCAGGCAATGAGCTCCTCAACCATGGCACGTTGTCCACCTCCATTTGTGCCTTTTTGAGGACAGCCTCTTTGTCCCTTCTAGCCAAGGTTCTACTCCACTCAGCATAATGACACTGAAGAGTGTACTCTAGGGAGATCAAATCCAAATCAAAAAAATAAAAATCCGCTGGGTCCATAGTTGGTCGGTTCATTCTGTTACGATTCGGGAAAAGGTAGGACCCAAATGCAGTTTAAAAAACGGAAGTAGGTTTCAAAATGTAACAAAAAGCGAGCTTTATTTACAAAAAAACAAGCTGTTGACAATGAAAAATACCTAACAAAACCATGAATCCAAAGGGTAGGTAACACGAGGGAGCATCCAGACAAAACTGACCGTGATAACATGAAGGGTGACAGGAAAGACTAACAATGAACCGACGGAGAACACAGGAAAAGGCAAGACTAAATACAGAGAGGGGTAATCACGAGACGAGAAACAGCCGGGAAGGGGAGGAGAAACACAAGGGCAACAGGTGAACACAATCAGACAATCAGACACACCAGGGGAACTAACGACAGGGAGGAAAACACAGGGAGAAGGACCAGACAAGAAACAGGAGGAAAACATGAAACAGGGAGAAAAGAACAGCAAAAACAAAACCCATTACCAGACACACAAAACTAAAACCGTGACATAACACCAAGATCGTGACAGTAATACACGGTTCGGCTGCATTAAATATTACATATATGCCGTAGTTCTCTATTTATAGAGCCCTGATTAGAAGACCTTTGAACAAACTGGAAGAACTGCCACCAAAACTGAATATATAACGTGGATCATAAATATATATGCAATTAAACAACATCTTCAATTTCTTTTCACACAATACGTCTCCTTGCAGTATCAATAGTAACTTGACTGACTTTTTTATTTAATCCAATTGGTAGATAGGCTGTATTTACACCATAACGATGCACAGCTGATAGAAAAGGACTTTTTAAAGATATTACTGATTTTCTTTTAATAAAATAATGTAAATACTGAGTTGAGAGAATAGTCAGGGGTTTTGGGTGATGGGAGACACATCTATGGATTCAGAATTTCAATAGCTTACCATTAAATGACGGATATACCTCAGATATGAATGTGTAGAAGTAAGTGTCCTACACTAATAATACAAAGTTATTATGGCATTGTATGCTGTGTGTTATTTGTAACATCTTCAGAAACTACCTTTCCAACTCCTCACCAGTTGACTGTTACAGGTCTATACAGGTTCATGGTACAATGCATAAGCTTCAAATCGAGAGACTGAAACTGTATTTTTCTTTACCGTTCAGTTTTAATTTCACAATAAAGTTAATAGTAATATTATGTTTGATATTATTATGTTTTAACTAGACCACTGGGTCATGTTAAGACCATCTTTTCTGTCGGTTTGGTGTTACAAATATCAAAACAATATATGTGTGGATAACAAGATAAATCCGTCATAAACTAAACTGGTAACTTATACTGGAAAGTATAATTTATTGTATTAACACTGTAAACTTGACCATTTTTTTTACCCGCTCCGCCTAGTGGTTAAGGCACGTTATTGCATTTTTTTGTTGAATATGTTATATTTGATGAAAAACATAAAATATTAAGAGTAGCCTACATACAAAATAGGGGGAAAGTACAAGGTCAAGGATCGAAATATAGAATAGAAAATATCAAGAAGACACTCTAGTGATCTCTACAATAAAACAGTTTAGTGCAGGATGTCCAAAGATATTAATAGGAGGATGTGCAAAACAGACAAACTAATAAGGCTTTATTTAAACATTAAAGAATACTTTAAGTTAAGTTCTTCTTTTAAATAAGAAAAACACTTTTGGGGTATCAACAGATAAATATTAAGCCTGACTAAGTACTTAACGTCTAATATATTGCATAGTTTATTTTGGCACTTGACAATCACCTTCCCTGAATTTGACTCAGGTGTAACTAAAGTCTGATTTAAGGGCTGTATATATTTCACATCATTAATCAGAATCTGCAAAGTAACTAAAATAAATGTAGTGGAGTAAAAATACCAGGTTAACCTCTGATTTGTAGTGGAGTAGAATTACAAAGTAACAATAAATTGCATGATGTACATGTTGCTGTAACAAAAACATTTCCCAACTTGGGATCAATAAAGTATATCTTATCTTATCTTATCTTATCTTATCTTAAGATGATTGATGGCTACTGCCATATTTGCAAAATGTGCCTCTGAACCTTGACAAGTGCATGTTTCAGGCTTATCAATTAACAACAGGAGGGGTCACAGACATAAGACCAGCTATTAAATAAAGCTCTTCTGACCTTAGCTGTCATGTGGGTATATTACTGTAATGCTGTCCATTAGGGACACAAGCAATTTTCACCCATTTATTAATTATATGTTTTAAATTTGATAACACCACTGTGTTTCATATCCCCTAAACCTCCAGGGATGTACACAGTTTAATACTGGCAACTTCTAATTATGGGAAATACGAAAACCTGTTTTAAAACTACAATTCCCAGTAGAGACGTGCCATAAAACATGTTGTGAAACACAATTAGCCAGCATGTGTAGTTCTGGGGAGTGGGGTGGTGGGGGTCGGACCCGTTCGAGTCCAGTTTTGGATAGTCTGCCGTGGTTTAATTCCATTTCAAAGAGCTGTTTGACGCTCGGCGTAACCTTGGCGCACTGCCACTCCAACATCCAATCACAGAGCTTGAGGACTAATCATGGGGTTTGTCAAGCAAAGCGGATGTTGCAGTCCCAAACGATAGCTGAGGATAATGGGTAGTGTAGTGTCTTCGGCCATCCTGAACTCCGAAAAAAACATTTGTTTCTCCGAATCGAAGGTTAAAAACACAAAAGCATTGTACACAATTTAAACCAATCAATGTTGTGTAATTAACAAGGATAAACTGTTTTTTAGTGGATGAGTACGGCAGATATCACTGTAAAATCATTTGACAGTGAGGGGAATACTTCTGGTTTTATTAAGAACACTTTGAGACCGGAAATACTCTTTTCACCCCGTGAGGGTTGACGCCAACTTAGCATGGACGCTGCCGTCAATAGAAATGAATAGGGGAAAGACGTAGTATATACACCTCAAATCATCTTTGTAATATCTATCAAACTATAGATCCTACACATCCACTGGACGTGGATTCTAAAAGTACAATATACACTTCTTGCTAGAAATCAAATCAAAAAGCATTTTAACGGCCAAACTATTCTACAATTTAGGATTTTCCAGAGAGGGTTATTTGCAGTGATGTGCGGTGAGGTCCATGGCTGGTGAGGCACTGACTCTTTCAGAGTCAGATTTACAAATATTATATTTTGACCTTAATGGAAATATTCGGATATTTTCAAAAGCATTTTTAGTTTGATGCTTCGATTCATTTTAAACAGACCGTTCAACAAAAGGATACCCAAAATCTAAATATTGGATTGTTCTCTCTTAGTAAGATCTCATTTTCATTACAATTGTGGTCTTACCTTGACTTGAAGATGAAGTCCATGCTATCCTTCTGGACAACCATCTCTATTACTTTTTTGTAAAAGTCCTCCTTATCTTCCTCTAGTTTCAAAAGTCTAGTTTGTTGTTTGCGTCTACCGTCTCTGCGTAGAATAACAGTAGCAACAAGAACCTGTGGGCTCACGTGCGCCCCCTTCAGTGCGGCAGAGGTTATGGCTGCCTCTACTGGTGCTTTTTTCATTGCCGTTGTACGATGAGACCAGCGAGCCTAAATATCATATCGATGTGAAATAAGTTATAATAATTATTTAGAGACTATGGATGGCGAGGATAAATGTAATAAAGGGATCTACAAACATTACATTGGTGACCTACAGTGAGATGGTAACAGGCATGCGCTTAGGGCCCGCGCTCCAGCCAGTTTCTGTGGGGTGACGCATTCTGAGGTGAGGCAGACCTCATCTGTGCCTCACCTTACCACACAGTAACTGGCTTGAGCGCGCTCACAAAATAAGTGCCCGCGCAAAATTAGTGCCCGCGCTCCAGCAAGTTACTGTGGGTTTACGAGAGGCAGAGCTCGTCCCTGCCTCACTTCTCATCGCTCCCATGTAGTTGTAGCGGAGCTCGGCAAATTTGCTGATTTTGACTATAAAAAGCGATTGGAATCATACATAAATCACACTTACAACACAGATCAGTGGAAACATTTTATTATTATTACTATTTAGTTTTTCTTTAGTTGTTTTTCCGTTACATTGGAGTATGACAGGTGAGGCTCTGCCTCCCCTGCCTCCCCTGACTGCACGTCACTGGTTATTTGTGAATATACGACCCTCTGGAGCGTTTGCAATCAACGGGAGCATCAGCCCATATGCCGCAAATTGTTGTTTTTTACACGACCACTAGAGGTGCTAAACTTTAAAACGTGACTATAGGTCGTAATAAGCTGCTGAACAATCGACCTATTTGGTCGTTTTTTGGAGGAGGCATTGTGTTTATAGATATCCGTAGCGACAGATGTGTCCTGTTTATGGTGGGTAGTAATAAAGGCATCATGCTGTTTTCAGGCTTATTAAAGCCCTCTACCTTAATATAAAATACCCCCAAGAGATACAGTACAGTAGGTGCGAGACTTTTGAAGGGCAAGTGGGGAAGTAATCCTTTGAGAAGTGGCTTGGAAGTCAAAACAAAGACAGAATGCGACACGACTTTAAAAGAACATCGGAGTCAAGAGTCAGCTGTAATACGTTTCCCTAATGCACAGTTGTGACATCTGCTTTTCTTTTCCCAGCCTGTTAATAGGATACCTATTTAGAACAGCTAATTACCACCACAATGAACACATTACAGTGAGTACTTGCTCAAATCTGTTGGGCCTAGGTCGTGATGACAAATATATTGTTCCCATTACAAACAAGAACCCAGTGTGCCTGTTACTGCTGTGTTTTGTTAGGAAATCGAATGAGATTCAAGAAGCAAAATCTAGTAATCTGTTATTTATTGTGAGGTCAGACTGTTCTGGGACCTTTAATCGGATATATTGTATGTGCAGTTACGATAAGTAATAAGGGTATCTTTATCTTGAGTTCTGTGCTAAGTGCGTTAGCATTTTTTCGCTTAGTGCTAATTCAGAGGCTTGGTATTACCCTTGTGTTTTGTTTTGGTAAAAATGGTTCATATATTCAGTTAGCTGAGATTCTTCCCGTTAATCTGGTGCTACACATTAATAGTTTCATAAATGTTAAGAAGCCCTGAGACACAGTTGGGGGCCCCCCAATTTAAGAGGTTAATTAACAAAGAGGTTAAGAGGTTAATCCAACAAATGAAGATTCATCAGGACACATACATGGGTAGATAATAACATCCTAATTTCCAGCGTTCATTGGTTGAATTCTCTATAAACCTTCAGTTAAACTGTTCATATGTTGATATTCAGCCCTATTTTGTACTCGTTCTTCACAAATGCAAGGCCCCATGTGGATCAAGCAGCACTGGTAAATGTGAGTATTGAAACGGAATACATTTCCAATGAATCGTATAATACCATCAAAGTAATCAACCTCGGGGAAGCTAATTAATGTGTGCACTTGTAATATAGCTGCAAAACTTGAAGTAAGTTCTACAGATCCATATTACAGTGATATTTAAGCATGACATTCCCAAAACATGGACAAATGAATAGCTTTGAAGTGGCATGTTATCCCACTGAGACCTCATTGAATTGCAGCACAAATACTGTTTATACATATGTAAAAATACAATGTACAACACTATCAACTCAAGAGAGATGTTGTCCTTTGTAGAGTCTGGTTTTACATTCATGGCAACAAGTGCGAGTCACATTTGCGATGTGAGATCTTAGAGTAAGCATGCATCAATGATTTGTTCACAACACAAATTCCATAACGTTTGCGATAAATTGGATTTTAACAATTTATTTGATAGTCCTGCCTTTCATTATGTGGGTTAAAATGTAATTAAACTTAGAAATGTTAGGTTTTATAGTTTCAATCTATATTAAATACTTTCTAATGTGGTAATGCATTTCCAAGTTTAGCTGGTATCTTTGAGGAATGTCAGATGACAAATGATGAAGGACGCTGAAAAAAGAAAACAACAGTTGACATGTAATCAATAATCGTCATGCATACCTCAAAACACAGCATGGTTGTTACTACTGATTCTGAGTATGAATCACAGCATTTACACTATTGAGCAGGATGCTATTCCCAAAACTCATTAGGCTACACTTTATTTTCATTCCTACTGTATTTGGAGCACATAATCACATAAAAAACTATTAAAATATGTTCCCTTACATTTTGAATAGAATGAAATAAGGTGGAATAATCCTTTAAACACATTGGAGTATTGTAAAACTTTGATACCGTGAATACGAAAAACATACCATGATGAGGAGGCAAGTTGTCTCTCAGATGCATGAAAGTTCCCGTAAAGACCCACCTCATTGCATATTAGACACATTAAGCTTTTTGAGTAGATTTATGTGATTTGTTGTTACGATGTTGTGATTAAGCTCTTCTCTGGTCTAAATGATCCATGAGCTTAGCAGAAGCTGACATCTGTTTGCGAATGAGTTTGATAATGTTTTTATATTTGGGCATTGCGTACACATTTCAGCATCTGTGCTGTTTGCTAATTGCTGTCATCATCACACATCAAACAGTAATTTAAAGTTAAGACAGCTGTAAAATTAGTGTGATATGGCGTCATTGTTAAAGAGTAAAAATGGTATGCAGAATGTTTGGCGTGTTGGATAAATTATCCGACAAGTATGGGATGTCAGATCGGCGACTGTTTTCAATGCACAAACTAATTACTAGATTTCTTCAACTTTTGTTGCAAATATTGGGCCAGACTCATTTTAATATTATTTAAGTATTTCACCTTTTACAAGGTTGTGTCTATAGAGGTAAAATTGATAAATGAACTTCTAAGGAGCGGTATTAAACGTTTCCACATGACCTAAAAATATGCATAGGGGTTTGCAAAATACTTTACATTACTGTTTATATTAGTTTAAAAAATTGCTGATACCTGCTTTGCACCAGTCCAGAGCAGCTGATGTTGGGGTCACTTTTAATGTGCCAGATGCTAGTTACATGCTTACCGTTTAAAACGCATTTACAGCCATGGTCAAAGCTAAATCAAGCTTTGATGAAATCATAAAATGTGTTCATGAGGTTTATTTTGCCGTGTGTCTCCACCTCAGCCATTTTATGAGCCAGCTGGTCCTATAACAGCAAAAATAAGACCTTTAGAGTTGCTATACTGAATGGAAATCCACCGAAGCCCTCATTGTTCATCAGGGCTCTATTAAGCTTGCATAATGATGCAGAGAAAGCACCAAGGAAACATACCAAAAGAGTATTATCATTTTTCACCGCCTCCCCTAGGAAGCCGCACAATGCTTGTAAACCTCTGTGACTTCTCTCAGCCTCCTTAAGGGTAATGAGCAGGCCATTGAAAATGAAAGGCCAATGAATTAGCCCTCGGCCTTGCTTTTAATCAAAAGTCAGATCAGCAGGAGATTGCTCATCACTACCAGTTTCTACGGGCTTAATTATATAGAACTGTGTTCATCCAATGATCTCTGCCCCCCCCCCCCCTCCGCAAATTAAACTGTAAAGAGATACTGAATTTACAGAGAGGGTGCACCTTTGTGATTTTATCGCATAATACCTGCTTCAATGGCAATCCACCTTATTAAACTAATTTGTTAAAGTGTCTGAAGTCAGTGGCATACATTAAAACTGACCTAAGCTGTGCCACAATCGTTGTCCTTTGAAATTAAACACATGGTGAATCATGTTGAGTTAAACATGATTTTATCTATACAACGATCTGACAGAACCGAGAACTCTGGCAAGAAAAAAGAGGAAGCTTGCAAACGTGGGAATATAAACATAATATGCTGTTCCTGCTTACCTTATCTGGAGTTGTATCAAACAAATGAGTAATTGACATTGGACGTTACCACAGTGGTCTACATTAACACAGTAAGGCACCTTGAGTCTGCATGACTCACTTTGGCGCTCTTCCAGGACACCACCATTAGCGTCACTGATTACATATATAGATTCACTGTGTTGGATTTAATTTGTAAAACAGAAGAAGCAATTAAATCATTAAATCATTCCGCAACCAAAAACTCATGTCCTCAACAGCAGCATCGGGGAAGCCATGAACACAAGCACTGCAACATAGAATTTAGGGCTGCAATCTCAAAGCATGGATGATTATAGAGCAGCAGCCTACAATTTAATAAGAGCTTTAACACTAGAACCGCCAACGGGTACATTTTACCCGCAGCTGTTTCTTGATTGTATGTAACTTTTTTTCAATAAAATATTCAAGTCTCCCAGTGCGTGACTTTTCCTGAAAGTGTGTTATGTACCACCCTCTGTTGTTAAAAATGGTCAATATGAAGTCAGATTGAAAAAATTGCCCAAAACATTGCCATTTATACCCATTAGCGCCAGCGGGTAATATTTACCTTATAGAAAATGCAGTGATCTTCGCGCTGTTGATCTCGCGCAAAAACATAAACATGACGTGTTGCTATAGCAACGCCTGTTGTTTACTGCGGTTCCTTATAGATAGAGAGATAGATAGATAGATAGATAGAGAGAGAGACAGATAGATAGAGAGATAAATAGTTATAGATAGATAGATAGATAGATAGAGATAGAGAGAGAGAGAGAGAGAGAGAGAGATAGAGAGAGAGAGATAGAGAGACACTTTGCACATAACTCACTGGTAGCGATCTTTTATACTTCATGCAATCTGCATGAAGTAAAGCTGAGAGTCCACAGATTCTATTGGTATAAGTTTCATCACTGTGCGATCAAAACTCACTCTTAACCTGTGTTCTAGTATGATAAATAAAAGAACATTGTACCTTGAAAATCAATGCATTCTAATAGCGGGTACATTTTACCCGTTGGCGGTTTTAGGTATACAGCGACCCCTGGCGGTTCTAGTGTTAAAGGAGGCAAAAAGAGAATACAGTAAGAAACTATTCAAGATTGGCAGCCAAGACGCATGTGGCAATGTCTAAGAAATATGACGAATCACAAGTCCACAGAAACCCCTCTTTGTAAAGTGTTTAAACAAAAGTGTCCAATATACACACATACTTTGCGACAGTCTTTTCTATTCATGTGCGCAAGAAAACAAAACCAGCCTGACTGAATGACTGCCTAATTGCACTCATCTCTGTATTGATAAAGTGCTTTGAAAGCTCTTTGAGGATTACATCTGCTACTCTCAACCCAGCCAAATGGACCCACTATAGCAGGCATCCTCAAAGTCCGGACTCCGGTCCGGATCCGGACCGAACCACAACTGTCTCTGGACTCTGAGCAAATTATACTTTTCATATGTATTATCTGTATTATCTGTATTATCTGTGTTATCTGCGAGACATCGCCACAACGCAACGAGTCAAAATTCTCCGCTATGTCCACTGCAAACAGTGCTCTGCATGTCCGACTGTTCCAATGTCTGTGTGTGTCTATCAACGCATTGGTCCAATCACATTCAGCATCCCGTCAGCGTTTTTGTCCCCCACCAACAGTCTGCGAATCAGAGGCAGAGTAGGGCGGGTCTTCGCGGAATGCGGGTGGGGAAAAATGCGTGTCTCGTCTCTCCCAGCTGCCACCCCAGTTGGCAGCTTTGTTTTGAAAGAAAAGTTGTGGCTCATCGGACATTTATGAGAGAAAGTCTCTAATGTCCGAGTGCAAGTGAATGCAGCACAAGACCCACGTCTTGTAACCCCTCCCCCGGCCCTGGCGCGAGCGTGGAAATATGATTGGCGGCGATTTAATTTGAACGGGACGGTGCAAAACGAGAAGCATTCGGACCCAAGTACTGAAGGAATGAGGTATTTGCGGTCTACAATAACAGAGAAGAGACTGTCAAGTTTGGCTGTACTCAGCATTGAATCAAAACGCACTAAAGCTGTTGATCTTAATAGTTTGTGAGGCGTTTCGCTGAACAAAATGGTAATCGCCGCATTCAGCTGTAATAGACATGTCAACTTGATGCTCTGCTCACGGATGAGCATACAAAACTGTTAAGATGATGACCTTACGTGTGTAAATATATTTTTTCTCTGTGGGGGTCTGCCCCCAAAAAACAGTTTTAAGTCCTGAGAAAGTCAAATAAGACGGTGTGTAAAACTACACTGCCCAGCCAAAAAAAGTAACCACTTTGATTTAACTAGGCCAGTAGGTAAGGACATTCCACTGGATAATAACTGAAGTATAAAAGAATGCATGACTGAAGTGTTTGAAGGCAAACAAAAAGAGGAAATAACAGGTCAAATCAAGCAAATCCCCCTCTCAGATTCCACAGCAACCAGAAGAACATAAATACTGGCTGGTGATTTGATTAATCAGCTTTGTGATGGAATAAAAAATGCATAGTGCATTTCCTTAGCTGTGGATGAGTCTACTGACACCACTGACAATGCTCAGTTGCTGGTGTTTGTGAGTTTTTATGATGAGGCAAAGGGGGAGTTTGTTGAAGATGTGTTGGGCCTGACGAACCTCAGTGGACACACAAGGGGGCAAGACATTTATAAAGCAATAATGGGAATGCTGAATGAAAGAGGGTGCAGCTGCCTTTATTCATAACTGTGCAGCTCTTACACTGCGACTCTGAGGGATCAAGCACAGACACAATAACAATGAAAACTGCTGCATACAGATTATTTTTGTTTTTGCAACCTCGTGTTAAGAATCTTGTTGCAATTGTTTGAATGACCGTAATAAACGGACCTTTGTCTTATTGAAAAATGTCTTTGGACCTTTAAGATTTGTATTTGAGTACCCCTGCACTATAGTTTGCATCTCGTCCCAACAGATTAGCAGAAGATGCCCAAGGAAACATCCTCCACACCACCCTCACCTGGACAAGAAAGGAGCAATGTGAGATTACTGATCATTGACTTTAGTTAAGTCATAGTCCCCCCTGGACTCTTCACAAAGCTCAATGACCTCAGGATTAAACCCCCTCAATAGGTATGTGGATACTTGACCTCCTGACAAGAAGATCCCAGGTGGTGAGGGTATGCTGGTTCTCTGAACATCAGGAAGACTAAGCTAGCTGATAGTTGACTTTGGGGAAAAGCTGGGAATTAAGCCACCTTTAATATCAACGGGTCCTTGATGGATAGGGTGGACAGCTTTGAGTATGTTGGTTTCCACAACACTAGTGCCTGATCTGGCCTGAATACTGACTCAGTGTTAAGAAGACCGTGGCAAATACTGAGGAAATGACTACTCCTGTGCATTGAAAGCGTCCTGCTAGGGAACATCAACACCTGGTACGGAAAAAGCACTGAAAATTACCTCAACGGCCTCCAAAGAGTTGTTTGGTGACTGAACATGCAATAGGCTTTTGTGTCCTACCTTAAGGATACTTACACCAGTCAATTCATTAATAAGGCCAGGAGAAACATCGAGGATTCAAACAACTGTTCAAAACAGCCTTTTCTCCCTGTTGAGGTTTGTAAAACGATACCGTATACGATTGGCCAGTGAATCTTGAGTGAGTGAGATTCAGGAAGAGCTTCTACCTTTACGCCACTTGGATCTCCCCCGGAAATCATACAAATAGACATATATTTAATAGTATTCCTATCTTTTTTAATTTATGTTTAATGTAATGGATGAAGGAACTAGTAATTGTGTCTTCCATGGATGGAAGGAAAAACACAGTGGAGAGCTGACATAGTTAAGCCATCATAAATAGTGATTTGATTGTAAAGAGAAACCTTGCATTGACTGTACAGTACATTAGGGCTGTTATTTAAAGGTCTTTTAAATGTGTGTTTTATGTGCAATATTTGGCATAAGAAAGACAATAATTCTTGCATCGGGTCTCATTTAGCACCAATGCAACAGAACAATCAGTGTTTAAATGTTAGCAGTAAGGGTTGGCAGCGGGAGGCCGATTGTACAGTAGCGAACACATTTTATGACTTGATTTATCTGATCTATTTAGTTCTTACAGCTGATTATTTGAAAGATCATTATGCTGAACAATGACAAACTGTCATGTTGAGGT
The DNA here is from genome assembly GCA_031216635.1 of Dissostichus eleginoides. Taxonomy (NCBI): domain Eukaryota; kingdom Metazoa; phylum Chordata; class Actinopteri; order Perciformes; family Nototheniidae; genus Dissostichus; species Dissostichus eleginoides. Next base: position 11,152,734 of record CM062273.1, on the reverse strand, counting down.
TGGTCTTTGCGTTTGCAACACACTGTTAAATTGTTACTGGCATTTGCTTTCTTTTTTTCCCCGGACCTACTGGATGAAAAAAATGCAACTAAATCTGAATGAACGAACACATTCTATGCTTAACATTTGCATAACAATCCCTGGCCTTTCTCTGACATTTAATATAGCCTATGAATTATAATCAGTCCTAATAATGAGATGAGAAATGCCAAGGGTGTCAGTAAAAGGTTTGCCTTAAATGAATCGCTAGCTCCCCCCCATTCTTCAAATGTGAACTTGTACTTGAAGGTCCTAACGGCATTCAGACATTAATACATCAGCAAACAACTATTTGCTTTTTAAATATATAGTGGGGTAATCGTATCTTGGGCTGACATGAAGTCAAACCTTTGTGAGTGTTTTAATCCGAGCTTCTCTGTTTTTTGTTTTGGTAGCCAGGAGAGTCACACATGCACGAGTGCCTGCGTGTGTGTCCCTTTAGTTAGCTTGTGGCTACTACTCTGCACTGCAGTCCTGCTGCCGTTTCTACTTTAAATCTCTTAACCTGTTAGACCCCAAGCCTGTTTTTCAGATTTCAGGCTCGAAAATGACATTTCCAGAACAAATGACCATAACTACACTTCTAAAAGGGGTAAATTAATAATCTTTTTTCTCAAAGTAATGATAAACCTTTGAGTTGGATTTAGAAAAGTCAGAATCAATATAGATGTTTTTTATTTTAAAGAAAATTCAGATTGAACATGGTAAAAAACTGTAAATTATAGTGTCCCTCCGAAAATTATTTTGTACTTATAGTGAAAACTACCCTTGGATGATGGGTTAGTAGACTAAAAGCTTTAGGAATCCAAAGTACAACATATAATAAGTACCCTGTATCAAGATTGATGCAAAACAAGTGACATTTGACCTTTTTAGAGAGATTTAGCAACACTTCTGGGGTCATTTGGGTGGATTTTCCATATCTCTGGCCCCCCTTGGTCGATTTTGATGATTGACATCTCTTTCTAACCGTCAGAGCCAATGGAATCGAGGGAAAGTTCCACATACACACACAGGTTACCAAATAAGGAGTGATAGTGACGCGTAGAAAAACCGGAAGTTGCGCTAGCCTCTGGTGGCTACCATTAGTAGCTCATTTTGATTCTCCGTTTTTTGCATAAAAATGGTTTTATGGATTATCAATAATTTTTTCAAAGTCACAGATACATTGGATGAACCTATGGATTAACCTTCAGCCGCGTTTTTTCTCATTTTAATGCCATTGAACACGACTTTTGATCAGAATAACAGCTAAGGTGAGCCTATCTCCGTTTTTTGCTACCTAAAGCTACGTCGTGTATTGTCTGTATTTGCTTCCCCTGTCATGAGTTCTGATCGCTCAGTGATGATCCTTATATTTCTATAATCTGTGGAATCTCAGGATGTTAGCTAAGCTTGTTTGTGCAAATCCAATAAGTATATCGATCGGTATAGCTAGAGTTCTGTGCTAACGGCCTTAAGATTTGTTTGCCCGTGGCTAATTCACAGGCTCAGCGTTAGCTTTGAGGGTTTTTTGGAAAAAAAAAAAAAAAAAGATCAGCTAGCTGAGTTTCTTCCTGTTACATAGATATGAAACATTCATAGTATATTAAATCTTAAGAAGCCCTGAGACACTTTTGCTTGCAGATGTTGTGATTTCGACCCCTTCGGCGGGTCCGTGGGGCTAAAGAGGTTTTAATAGAAGTGAAGCTGTTTAGACGGGTGTCTACTCAATGCCTCATTATGCTTTTTAGGGTTTTCCCTTTCCTGTTGTGTGTTATATAGGTTTGTGTGCATATATGCAAAGGCTAAAATCCCCAGCCTAAATGGGTTAAAGATGCACGGTTTGCAGACAAATGCATACCGACACCATTAAGTAGTGTACATGTTTTAAAACACTGCTGAGAAATGCCTGGTGAATGTAATATTATTGCTGATATGCTTTTGTATAGGCACTCTTTGGAAAGTATTCACTGCTGCTATCAGGGGAACATAACATTGTTTTAACCTAAAAGCATGATAACATATTTTAGAAGTATCTCATCAGAACTTTGAAAAAGTGCCTTATATAATATAGGAGGAGTCTTTCATTAAAAATGCCTTGAAATGATGTGTTATACAAGAGAAGCTGTACTTTGCACACACAGTACTGTGTATGAACCCTTATATTAGACTGCAAAACAAAGACCAGCTCTCCTGGGACCAGCAAACCCTGACACCACAGAAAAACCTACAGAATTATCATTTCTGGTCTTCCTCATATTTTCTGTTTGTGTTCTCACTGCAGGCTCAGCAATCCATCTCTGCCGGCTTGTTCCACATGCAAACTTAATCAGATCCCGAAACAAAAGAGGCAAAGCTCTCCAAGAGCTTGTGTGTAATTGCATTACATTTCATCGAAAAGGATGATTCTTTCATTTGCCATTGTGTAGAAATTGTGTAGGGTCTGCATTTAGTGATGTTTACAGAAATAGTCCAGTACAGTAGTTTTAAAGTATTCAAGTCGAAATTTCACTTGTATTCATCATGTCTACGATAGATAATTAACACATAAAAGGTCTGTCTTCCTGGCGAGATGGTGTGACATTCTTCAAAAGTTGGATTGGTTTCACAGCAGGATGAAAAAGGCTGGGAGCTTTTTCTCCCCCATGATCATAGAAAATAATACCTGCTTGCATGGATTACAGAAATTACAAAGGCGTTTGCATATGTCTTACCTGTAAAAAACGGCTTTATAAATGTTGATACTTTGGGAAACAGTTTAGGATACACCTGGCAGCTGTACAGCCAAATGGAAATACAATTAATTAAATTAGTATCTTATCTTACTCTGGTAAAACATTATTTGTATAATCTTTGTTGGGGACAACTTCAGCTAAACAAACCGTTTTTTAGTTGAGTCAGTTCAACATTTGTTTGAGTTGGTTTTCCCCCTTCACTTTTCACATTACATTGCATTTAGCTGACGCTTTTATCCAAAGCGACTTACAATAAGTGCATTCGACCAAGAAGATACAAACTTGAAGAAAACAGAATCATAAAAGTACATCAGGTTTCATAGAGCCAAAACATTTCAAGTGCTACTCAACTCACTTTAGATAAGCCAGTCCTTTATTAGTATATAAGTGCTTTGTTAGTAATTGTATTGCTCAAAGTGGAGTCGAAAGAGATGAGTTTTCAGTCTGCGCCGGAAGATGTGTAAGCTTTCTGCTGTCCTGATGTCAATGGGGAGCTCATTCCACCATTTTGGATCCAGGATAGCAAACCGACGTGTTTTTGCTGATGGGAACTTGGGTCCCCCTCGCAGTGCTGGTGCAGCGAGCCGTTTGGCTGACGCAGAGCGGAGTGCACGTGCTGGGGTGTACGGTTTAACCATGTCCTGGATGTAGGAAGGGCCAGATCCATTCACAGCATGGTACGCTAGCACCAGTGTCTTGAAGTGGATTCTAGCAGTTACTGGAAGCCAGTGAAGGGAGCGGAGGAGCGGTGTGGTGTGGGAGAAATTAGGAAGGTTGAAGACCAGACGAGCCCCTGCCTTCTGGATGAGCTGCAGAGTTCGGATGGCACATGCAGGTAGACCAGCCAGGAGGGAGTTGCAGTAGTCTAGGCGTGAGATGACGAGAGCCTGGACCAGAAGTTGCGTCACTTTCTGGGTCAGGAGGGGTCGTATCCTCCTGATGTTGTAAAGAGTCTATCTGCAGCAGCGGGTTGTGGCAGCAATGTTTGCTGTGAAGGACAGGTTGTTATCTAGGGTCACACCCATATTCCTTGCAGTCTGAGTCGGGGAAACAACAGAGGGGCCGATCTTGATTGTTAGGTCAAGAGTGGGACACTCTTTTCCCGGAAGAAAAAGCAGCTCAGTCTTGTCAAGGTCTCATATCAGTCTCTGAGATTTAACCGTTTAGTCATGGAGGAAATGACTGAACTGTTACCATTATTTAAGAAAATCCAACACATCAATCATCTTGTGGTGAATCATCCAAGAGCCAAATGAGACACTAATCTTTTAATGTCCATTGCTCATACACCAGAAATGCACAATTTTGTTAAATCAAATAAATTAAAAGAGAATACTGAATAAATACTGAATTCACATTAAAGTAACATTTCTCAAAGTACATCTCAAAGAGCTTATCTGTTCAGCCATGAAAACTTGCCTTGTATGCACCCCACCGACTCGCTGACATTCGTTTCTTGTTCAAGGTCAGCTGTGAGGTAAAACCGACCTGCGACCTTCCAGCCAGAGAACAGTTCCTGTCATCCTCAGAAATATGAGGCCATACTTTATCAGGGCCTGACAACAATTTGGCTCTTTGTCAGACTGTTGGGAAAGCAGTGCAGACACTCCTGCTGTATTCTTTTATTAACAATATTTTCTTATATTTACATAATCTTAAATCTGGAGTGCTGAACTTTTGCTTCTGCCCTCTGGCAGTAAAAAAATATTTCCATTAGGTTGAAACCATGGCAGACGTTTTTGGAATAAATGATAAAGAACAGATTCAGTGTTCGGAGGAAGGATTAAAGTATAAAAATATATATATAAAAAAACAGTACTTTTGGCAGGGTAGATGTGGCAAGCTCACCTGTAAGCATGTATTTGCCAGCACGGGAAATTTGACATGGACGCCAGGCACAACAACTCCAGTATACTGCGAATTACAGAGAGCTTTACCTGGCAACAACATACATTCATTTATGTGTAAAAATGTACTCCAGCTTAAATAATGTATTATTGGTGCACTTAGTTATTTACTTTGGCCATGACAACATTGATTTGATGACACGTCCCAACAACTGGTGTTTTAGTCCCGATTACAACTGGCTATCCAGCTCTTACTGTGCCGTTGTTCAGGTGTTAAGTACAGTATGTTAACATGTATGTGTGATTGTATTAAAACCAGGACTGAAATACACTGAAACACTATAGACATAGATTGAAAGGCTATGTCAATACTCACCATTTATCCTCCAGGCACTTTTCCTCTCTCTTCTCTTCTAACAGAGAACTAATCATTTTCATCATTTCATTGTATTGTTATTAATGTATTTATGATATATAAATGCAGAGTGAATATTACCATGCACATTTCAGGACATGATGGACTGTGGCACTGAGTCGCTCTCAGTAGGAACTTCATAATCTGCCGGAGGAACAGATTGCTCACTTACATTTCTGTCTTGTCATCATTTCCGGCTGCTGAAAGAATTGGCTGATCTTAGCACTGTTGGCAACCGAAGTCCAGCCAATTTGTCAAACTTTCCAACAGTGTGTGCAGGCATATTAAATACCCTTACTAATATGGAAATTAAACCTTGTATCGCATGAGTTTGAAGGCTTAAAATCTGCGTGTAACCTGCCACATTCCGCAATCTGTATTGTTACCTGAGAAATAGTGAAGCAAATTTTCGTGCACATGGAGTTGATCTGGATTGACTGGTAACTAACTTATAGAAAAAAACAGCTGTAGCTTTAGACTCCTTTGAAGCTTATTACCCTCTTCATTTTCTCCAATCATAATGTATTGTTTGTTGGTGAGAAAAACTCAGATACTTTTTGCTACAGTGTTAAGAGATAGAATTAAATGTACCCATTTGCCAAATAGCACTATGTCACTTCATTTCTACAAGTGCAATGCAGAAACAACTGGTAATAGCCGTCTGTGCAACTGAAATTACACATTCATTCCTCATAAGAATCACCTTAGGTGCATTTCTGGTACATCAATTGGAGTTTAATATGTTTTCATAACAGGAGCTCTTACAGCCATCACTGTTCAGCAGGCTAGGGAAATCTGCTTCATGCCTAAACAGCAGTTCCCCATTTATCTGCAGCACAAATAGTGGTATAATATTTAATCAGAAATTTAAATCAACAACATTGTGTTGTGTTCAGGGACATGTGTAAACCTGTCACAGAGTAAACACTACCATATGTGTAGAGCAGAGCAGAGCAGGCATGTACTGTCAGCCAACCCTGTCTCCTAAAAATTACGTTCCCACAGAACTAAACTGCATTCTCAATTACGTTTAGCTAGAAACGTATTTTCTCCCACATTACGTTTGTTTTGAACGTATCTCAAATACGTTTATTTTCTACATATCTTTTAGAAACGTATTTTCTCCCACATTACGTTTGTTTTGGACGTAACTCAAATACGTTTTCTTTCTACATATCTTTGCCATTTATTGTCTTGCTTATAATAATGATAATAGTAATTTATTAATATAATTTCAGAGCAAACGTATTTTCGGGGTGGCGGCTCACTGTTGTTCAGTTTACCAAATCCGTTATTATGCTGGTTAATGGGTAAATAATCACAATATTGTTTGCAGTCGTTTCATACTGCATTCTCAATTACGTTTAGCTAGAAACTTATTTTCTCCGCAACAAGTCCTCCAACTCATACGACCAAATAGGTTGATTGTTCAAGCAGCTTATTACGACCTATAATCACGTTTTAAAGTTTTCGACCTCTAGTGCTCCTCGTTGACTGCAAACGCTCCGGTGGGTCGTATATTCACAAATAACCCTCTCTGGAAAATCCAAAAGTGTAGGATAGTTTGGCCATTAAAATGCTTTTTGATTAAATTTCTAGCGAGAAGTGTATATTGTACTTTTAGAATCCACGTCCAGTGGATGTGTAGGATCTATAGTTTGATAGATATTAGGAAGATTATTCGAGGTCTCGCCAGGAGAACGTCAATATACTACGTCTTTCCCCCTATTCATTTCTATTGACGGCAGCGCCCATGTACAGTTAGCGTCAACCGTCACGGGGTGAAAACAGTATTTCCGGTCTCGAAGTGTTCTTAATAAAACCGGAAGTATTCCCCTCACAGTCAAATGATTTTACAGTGATATCTGCAGTACTCATCAACTAAAAAACATCAGTTTATCCTTGTTAATTACACAACATTGATTGGTTTAAATTGTGTACACTGCTTTTGTGTTTTTCCCCTTCGATTCGGAGAAACAAATAGTTTTTCGGAGTTTAGGATGGCCGAAGACACTACACTACCCATAATCCTCAGCTATCGTTTGGACCACACCAGTCCCTTTGCTTGACAAACCCAGTGATTAGTCCTCAAGCTCTGTGATTGGATGTTAGAGTGGCAGTGCGCCAAGGTTACGCCGAGCGTCAGCACTTTGAAATGGAACGAAGCCGCCACGGCAGACTATCCAAAACAGGATTTGAACTAGGCCATCCCACCCCCCAGAACTACACATGCTGGCCAGAGCCCTGATGCTCGCTATTTGTGTGTTTCCTTTTCTATGGCACGTCTCTACTGGTAATTGTAGTTCTATAAGACGTTTTCGTATTTCCCATAATTAGAAGTTGCCAGTATTAAACTGTGTACACCCCTAGAGGTTTAGGGGATAGGAAACACATTGGTGTTATCAAATGTAAAACTTATAATTAATACATGGGTGAAAATTGCTTGTGTCCCTAATGGACAGCATTAATATATACCCACATGATAACTAAGGTCAGAAGGGTTAGGGTTACCCTAACCCCTCCTGTTGTCAATTGATAAGCCTTGAAACATGCACTTGTCAAGGTTCAGAGGCAAATTTTGCAAATATGGCAGTAGTCATCTATCATCTTAAGATAAGATAAGATAAGATATACTTTATTGATCCCAAGTTGGGAAAATGTTTTTGTTACAGCAGCATGTACAACATGCAATTTATTGTTACTTTGTAATTCTACTCCACTACAATTCAGAGGTTAACCTGGTATTTTTACTCCACTACATTTATTTTAGTTACTTTGCAGATTCTGATTAATGATGTGAAATATAAACAACCCTTAAATCAGACTTTAGTTACACCTGAGTAAAATTCAGTGAAGGTGATTGTCAAGTGCCAACAATCAGGAGAGATATTTGATAGTTGGTGCTTGAGAAGACTAAACATTTATCTGCAGATCCCTATAAAGTATATTCATTACTCGTTATTCTCTACTAATAGTTGCATTACAAGACATCTATCAATATGTGTGTACCTCTACCATTAAACCGTCATATTCTGCACATTTCTTATTCTATCTACATACATCTTATAAGAGTATAATTAATATGTATAATATCAGTTAAAATAAGTGCTTCAACATTAATATTGTAGGAAAGTTGATTGTCGAGTCCCAAAACAAACTATGCAATATATTAGACGTTAAGTACTTTGTCAGGCTTAATATTTATGTGTAGATACCCCCAAAGCTTTTTTCTTATTTAAAAGAAGACCTTAACCTAAAGTATTCTTTAATGTTTAAATAAAGGTTAATTCGTTTTTCTGTTTTGCACATCCTCATATTAATATCTTTGTACATCCGGCACTAAACTGTTTTATTGTAGAGATCACTTACAGTATCTTCTTGATATTTTCTATTCTATATTTCTATCATTGACCTTCTACTTTCCCCCTATGAAAGTATGTACTCTTAATATTTTAATTTTTTCATAAAATACAACATATTCAACAAAACATGCAGCAAAGATTAGCAACACAACCCTTACCTGCATTGCAATTACTCTAAACGTGTAATAACGTGCTTTAACCACTAGGTGGTGCGGGTTAAAAAACTGTCAAGTTTACAGGTGAATGATGAATAGTTGGTTGAAAGTTCTGATGTTCAATATTGTAAATAGTGAGATTTTCCAGTTTCTTTATTTATATAAATTGTTGGTTGAAAAAAAAAGTTGTAATGCTCAATTTGTATTTGTACACATCACATGAACCTTGGAACGTAATATGAAGTCATTATTCAGTCCTAACGTATCTCAGTCCCTGCTGTGGTGAAAGTAGAGTGATAAACACCTATTTTACTCAATTTCTATTTTCCTTTTAGACATGAATTACACATTTATATACAGTGTAATTCATATATTTCACTACTTTTGTGAACCTAAGACTTTGGTAACACCAAACCGATAGAAAAGATGGTCTTAACATGACCCAGTGGTCCAGTTAATAAAACATAATTATATCAAACATAATATTACTATTAACTTATTTGTAACTTCAGAAACTACCTTTCCAACTCCTCAACAGTTGCCTGTCTTTGACTGTTACAGGTGTATACAGGTTCATGGTACAATGCATAAGCTTCAAATCGAGAGAGATTGGGCCTCACACCGGAAACTGTATTTGTCTTTACCGTTCTGTTTTAATTTCACAATAAAGGTACACACAGCATACAATGCCATAATGTATAACATCTGAAGATGTGTAGTTTTATTTATGTTTTCACATAATTTTACAGGATATTGCTATATTATTACACATATTGTAGTTCTACACATTCATATCTGATTTGTAAAACATCACAGGCAGAAAGGTATATCCGTCATTTAACGGTAAGCTATTGAAATTCTGAATCCATAGATGTGTCTCCCATCACCCAAAACCCCTGACTATTCTCTCAACTCAGTATTTACATTCTTATATTCAAAGAAAATCAGTAATATCTTTTTACTGATTTACTTTTTATCTCTAAAAACTACAAGTCCTTTTCTATCAGCTGTGCACCGTTATGGTGTAAATATAACCTATCTACCAATTGGATCAAATATAAAAGTCATCCGAATTAGTGTTGATACTGCAAGGAGACGTATTGTGTGAAGAGAAATTGAAGATGTTGTTTAATTGCTGATATATTTATGATCCACATCACGTATTCAGTTTCGGCGGCATTTCTTCCAGTTTGTCTAGAAGTCTTCTAATCAGGGCTCTATAAATAAAGAACTACGGCTTATGTGTAATATTTAATGCAGCCAAACCGTGTATTACAATGCCGTTATGTGATGACTTCCAAAGAGAAAAGCAAGCACACTCGGAATAAAGTATTATTTTCTTCTTTTTAAAATTTTTTTTTTCGGATTTCAAATCGCATAAACAACATATCCCAACGTGCATTGCGGCTAAAATATCCAATCGCCGATCTTCAACGATAGCTGAGGATTATAGTAGTAGTTAGATGTTTTCGCATATCAAAACCTCTGAAAAAAGAAATGTGTCTCTCAGAATCGAAAGGGAAAAACACAAAAGCATTGTACACAATTTAAACCAATCAATGTTGTGTAATTAAAAAGGTTAAACAAGGATGTTTTTTAGTTGATGAGTACTGCAGATATCACTGTTAAATCATTTGACAGTGAGGGGAATACGGTTTTATTATGAAAACTTCGAGACCGGAAAGTCTGTTTTCACCCCGTGAGGGTTGACGCTAACTGTACATGGACGCTGCCGTCAATAGAAATTAATAGGGGGAAAGATGTAGTACACGTTCTCCTGACGAGACCTCAAATAATCTTCGTAATATCTATCAAACTATAGATCCTACACATCCACTGGACGTTGATTCTAAAAGTCAAAAAGCATTTTAATGGCCAAACTATCCTACAATTTTGGATTTTCCAGAGAGGGTTATTTGTGAATATACGACCCACCGGAGCATTTGCAGTCAACGGGAGCACTAGAGGTCGAAAACTTTAAAACGTGATTATAGGTCGTAATAAGCTGCTTGAACAATCAACCTATTTGGTCGTATGAGTTGGAGGACTTGTTGCGGAGAAAATAAGTTTCTAGCTAAACGTAATTGAGAATGCAGTATGAAACGACTACAAACAATATTGTGATTATTTACCCATTAACCAGCATAATAATGGATTTGGTAAACTGAACAACAGTGAGCCGCCACCCCGAAAATACGTTTGCTCTAAAATTATATTAATAAATTACTATTATCATTATTATAAGCAAGACAATAAATGGCAAAGATATGTAGAAAGTAAACGTATTTGAGTTACGTCCAAAACAAACGTAATGTGGGAGAAAATAAGTTTCTAGAAGATATGTAGAAAGTAAACGTATTTGAGTTACGTCCAAAACAAACGTAATGTGGGAGAAAATACGTTTCTAAAAAGATATGTAGAAAATAAACGTATTTGAGATACGTTCAAAACAAACGTAATGTGGGAGAAAATACGTTTCTAGCTAAACGTAATTGAGAATGCAGTTTAGTTCTGTGGGAACGTCATTTTTAGGAGACAGGGTTGTGTCAGCCCATGACCATGATAGATGAGTCCTTGTTATAAGGTGGACTCTCCTGCATATTTCTCCTTAAACATGGCTACTAACAGCCCATTATAGATCAGACTTTGGTTATTTACACTTACGTATGAAGGCTTTTTATCAGCCTTTGTAGTTCTACAGGTTTTATTCATGACTTAGTATATGTAGATTTACAGTACATGCATATAGACATTCAGTGTGTAACTTGTCAGCATAAAAATTATTAAATAATCACTTCTTTCCCTTGAATATGCTCATGTTTTATTCATGTAAGATCATTATTTACAATTGGTTTAACAGTTGTAAAGAAACTCTTAAAATCAAACAGGTACTTATGTCTTGCTTAAGGCACATATTAATTTCACCCTAATATATAATAGACAACAATGAACCACTCACAAATACGTATGTTTCACTTATTTAACTCAATTTATTAGATTTTATTTGAGGTTGTTCTCCATACCTATAATGTAATCGGAGCTTTTGACCTTTGACTCATGTCACATTACACATTGAAAATACAGAAGACAAATTGCCCATTCACTAGAGTCCTTGTTCTTGGTTACATTGACCGTGAGAGAGTGTAGAAAGAAGACAGCGACACAACAGGGACACCAAAAATAAGGTGTTAATAGAATAAATAAACGAAAGATCCCTCACTTGCATCGGGCTGTCATTTACTTTCTATGAGTCCTGACCTTGTGTAGGGTTGTGTGATTCCAATGATGTAAAGTAACAATGCCCTAGAGATAAATTAGCCCACATATGTATATTCAACCACTATTATATATAATAGAATATATGAATAACAGTTCAACTAGTATATAATTAGTCTGTAGAGAGCCCATTATGTGCCTCTTATGATACTGTTTGATGGTACTGTGTCAAAAGAGTGCAGCATATCCAGTAGAACAGGAAGGACTTTGACAGTCAAGACAGCAGCTTATCAGATCCTGACATTGATTCACGCCTTAAAGCACTGATAGTCAGATCTGATGTGATTTTAGAATAATCTAGAAACTACAATTTTATCAGCCTAAGCCTTGGTCAGCATTTCATAAAAAGCATGCAACAAATGTCTTGTTGCCATAGGAACTGAAACACTGAATGTGAAGGAAATCTATTGCTTGAGCACATACATATGCATTAACTGTACAGCACATAGGAGAGGGATATCCTCCACGGACTGCTTTACAATGAAGCAAAGAGAGATTGTGATGCAGGTTTAACTGTTGGGCTCCAGCCATGTGTCACTGAAGAAGCCAATTAAGGAACGGACATTGAAACTGGGAATACAAGGAAAGCTCAGTACTGCAGCTCATAGTTACACTCCATTCCTTTAATACAATCAACTACTAAAGGAGAAAAATATGGCAAAACATCTCCACGTACCTCATTAAATTGCACAGTATGTCCTTTTTACATCCAACTGCAGTGTTGGAGAGCATCATTAGGTATGGTATTACTGCCTGGTATGGTAACTTGACAGTGCAGTCTAAGTCACAGATCGCTCGCCTGGTACAGACTGCTATGAAAATGATGGGGGTTAAAAAACACCCATCTCTCCAAAACATATACGAGCAGTCCATTATCAGACAGGCAAAAAGAATTGTGTCTGATCCCACCCACATACTCCACCCAGAATTCCAGCTCCTACCTTCTGGTAGAAGATTCAGGGTTCCCAAGAGCAGGCTGAACCGCTATAAGCACTCATTCCTACCTATGTCCATTAAGCTTCTTAACATTCACATGAAATGAAATGTAGTCAAATGTAATGAAATGTACTTTTTAAATGTTGGCCATGAGGGTTGTGCAATAGGTCGCCATTGTCAGTATGTGCGTCTGTGTATTGTGTTTGTTCAAACGGTGTATGACTGATGATATGTGTATGTCTCTTAATGTCTACTATGTTTGTATATGCATGTATGCGGAACTGCAGGACGGAGTCCAGAACAAATTTTCTAACGGGGACAATAAAGTATATCGTATCGTAACTGCTGCTGCTCTAATAAATGAGTATGAAGTTGTGTCATTTGTATTGTGAGGGATGACGTTAAATATCTGAAGAAGCAGCGTTAACTTATAATGCTCCACATATCTGGAACAAACTATATTTTCTGCATGCTAATGGTCTGAAAAGGCAATAATCTCTGTGTTCCATCCAGAGGGAGCTTCTCTCCCTTAAAATGAGCAAAATGTGTGATCTTTAAATCCAGGTTAAATACTTATATTGTTGCTGCTGCTTTGGATGGATTAAAATAAATATGCATATCTTATATATATGGACATAATCTTATTTTTGTATTTTATACCTGTTTAATTGATATGTTGTTATCTTGTTTTTTTAATGACTATTGTTAATGTTTTTAAAAGTCGTTTTATAATAAATGTTGGACTATATTATTATGCTTTTAAAGTTTTATTTTGTTGCCTTATGTTGAAATGTGCTATATAAATAAATATGCTTTGCCTTGAAGTCAATGCAGTACTTTTGACATTAAAAACAGCAGTTTCACAGCACTTTTTAGATTATACTTCTTCAGAAATAAAATATGCTGTGTCCCTTAACTGCTGTCCATCAGATTACCTGTAACCTGCTTCTGTGTCCCCTTTGTTTATCCCAGGCAAGGACATGTAGACTTGAATTTGAATGTTAACTGACTAGACTGTCACATTTGCAGGCAGCTCTATTGTCAACCCTGAGATGAACAAAGATACCTGTCGTATCGCCATGTTCTCGTTCCCCTGCTAACTGCAATAGGAGGTGAAGCCTTGTCCTATTGTGGTTTTGTTACACTTTGCTGTTGATGCATGCAATTTGGAACAGTTGGTTGCAATGTACCTGCCCTGACATCTAAACTGCCATTCTGCTTGGTAAGCTTTCACATTTTTGAGGAAAACAATAAAGCTTTAACAGCAGGCTCTTAAAATAGCAGAGAGCACAATGGAGGAGACACTGGGTTCTTGTGCAATGCTCAAACAAATACGTTTTTAAAGGGGCGCTATTATGCTCACTTTCAGGTTCTTGTTTCTATTTTCTATCGTCTCTACTGCGACATGTTTAAATGCTCTTACATTTAAAAAAAGGTCTTTATTTTTTTCTCATTCTGCCTGTGCACCTCTTTTCACCCTCTGTCTGAAACCAGCGCCCAGTCTGCTATGATTAGTTGGCTGGCCGTCGTGACATAGTGATTTCCCAAAGTTACACTAAGAGTTTCAAAATGTGATTATGAAAAACATTTCATATGAAAATATAGAGAAAAGCAATGTACATTGTTTCAGCCTTTGCCCATGCTTGACATAATTGAACAACGGAATTAAAATAGATGCTGCATGTGCCATATATCTGGTATTAAATGTTTCGAGCACTAATAAAATTGAACATCTTTAAACAATCTCTGTTTCTGGGAGCTATTTAATGACAACATATTCCCTTTGGTGGATGCTTTCACCCAAATCACCTACACAATGCTAGGAGTGAATACATATCAAGGTTTGCTGGCCCGAGTGGGAATCAACCAACCGTAGCAGCCAAATCAAGATGAACAACAATCCGCTGTGCAAAAGAATGTTAAAATCAAACTCCTCTGTAGCAACTCAGCCACAACAGCCTTCACATTTTCCATCTGCTCACATATACTCACACACCCAGCCAAACACAAGAGAACAAACAGACTCCCGCAGGAAATAGCATGTGACCCTCAACCTTATCGCTTGCAATCGATGACTAACACTGTTGCCTTAGCACTTAGCCTATCTGACAATTTTTTCTCCCACACAGGCAGAGCTCATTTCTACAGAGCGTGGGGACAGGCCTCCATCAGACATGCCTGGGGGTCTGGGTAAAAACACTGTTGTCATAGTGTGTTAGCTTTAAGATTTACAGTTTGTAGTTGTCTTTTTCTCAGTATTTATTGTCTCCATATTACATGTTGGTGGCAAACTGAAATCAAATGGACGCTAACAATTTTGAGTACTACAGAATTTGTAAAACAATTTGACCATGTCTTGTCTAGCTCTGAAAGGAGTTTCAATACAAATAACATTGACAATGTCCTCTCGCATTCAGCTTGAGAATGCAATCCAAACAAGAGACGCATACTTTAAAAGAAAAAAGCATTTACCAGGCAGGAAGAGTCGATGGAAGAAACACTTGCAGCTATTGTTTGTTATTTAGGCTCACAAACTGGAAATGTAAGGCTACACCACTGTTGTATTTGCCAGTGTTAACACATATCAACACAATTCAAAAGAAGCATGTACTTGCCATATTGGCCCATTTGATACAGTACCTTGACTACTTTCTATGTCTCTTGGACATAGCCAATGTGTTGTGATTGTTATTTGGAAGGGATGTCGCTAAAGAGAGCTTGTGTGTGTAGTATGTACTGTGGAATAGAACCAAAATACATTTGGATTGAATTCTCTGCATACAGACGATGGTCCACTACAAACCATTTTATTTTTCCGTTGCCCAGCAGTAGCCTACCCATTATTTGTTCAAATGGGTTGTGATCGGATATTAAGAAGGCTATGGCATATGAGTCACATCATTTTGTCATGCTCTTCAAACCCTCTGCTTTAGCCCTTTATCGTGACATCTACCTTTGCTATTTGCCCATTTATTCAGGGTTCTTTTATCCTTTACTTACATTGTTCACACTTGTTACACTTGACACAAGTAGTGCATATTTGTTTGTAATCTTTCCATCATTATTTTGAAATTGAGAATGCGCGTGGATTACAAATTTCTCTATGATTTACATCAAATTAGCCGATATCACCATTAGTTAAAAATAAATAGGATCATCTTCGCTGTGTGAAAGTGCTTTCTTGTAAGTCTGACTGATTGTGTTTCAGTGATACATTACTTCTAAATGATCCGTCCTACTTTGCATTCCCCTGGCCACATCCCACCACTCAAATGTGCAGATGAGTGTGGGAGGAAGTGAAGTGCTCTCGGCCTGTCTGCCTATAGGGCCATCCAGAGGAAGCTGGTGCCAGAGAGCATTGGTTGAGGAGATTCAAGTGTGCTTATCCAAAGGCCAATGGAGACAGATGGAGGAAAGGGATGTTTAGACAAGCCCCTCTCGTATCGCCGTTGAAAACATGTGAGGTATTTCTCTGCCTGTCGTTGCCTGTGGTATAAATTACTGTTCACCCCAAAGAGATGCCACGCACAGCGTAAGAGAGATAAATGGGTTGCATGCTGCTGGCGTGGAACACTGGCTCCCCATGCACGTCACTGATATTAGCTCAATATTACTAGCAATGCCTCCCCCATAGACCTAGGTCAAACATGCACGTCTGCATTGCATTTGTTTAACTCTTACATTCCTCATAGATTTTCAAATTATCTAAAACCCAGTAGAACTGAGAAATCCAAAGTCAAGCCATAATTCATGGGGAATTGAGCCTGAATGGCTTTCTGGCACAAATTAGGCTTTTCAAGTGATGTGGCTTGGCGCTGCCTCCCGTCATGGGGACAAGCCTGATTAGCATTATGGTGATGGATCAGAGGAGGGGGACAGTCATCATTTTGAAGACCTTTGATACTGGTACACTAAATCCCGAACGCTCTAGCTATATCACTGCATGTCATAATGTTTTGACAGCACTTGACCTTGCAGTTTTTTCTCAGAGAAAATAACTCCATAAATCAACAAGCTCTGCTCTTCTCTACGGCACAGTCAATGTGGACATTTAACCACAAAAACCGAGCTGTGCCGGTTTTCTAATCTCCTTTACGGCAGGGATTAGTTGTGATGGGATGTTGCTGGTAGTAGTGGCATTTGCATTTCTTTGCATTCAGACAAGGAATCACTTTGATCAAAGCCTTTCAGAACCCGTTTAGTCAAGGTGCAATGATTCATTGTCAGCATCAGGACACCATTATTGGTCTTTTGCACAGTCTATGGTCTTTACACAACTCTAATGCGTTGGCAATTTATCAGTTGCATGGTCTTTATGATGCAAAGAGGGAATAACTGTAATTAATCTCTCGAAGAAGCATCTCCTTGTGCTACAGGTTAATGTGCTTCACACTTAATTGATGTGAGCCTGATTAAAAACTATATGGGGATGCAACAGTAGCAGACTTAAAGGACCGTTATACAGAAAAGTGTTGTTTCAGTAAATGTGTAAGAGAGTAGGATGCTTTAATTCAACACTTACATTTCCAGACATCTTATAGGAAGACTACATCCTAGGGAAAAGGTAGAACAATCACAAAAAAAACATTTTGAAGCATTTAAGAATATAATTCAAACTCTCAAAGTTTCTTCTTGTAAAGAGAATTGTGAGGTCAAAAAGGGCCTACATTTGAAAGTATTCTTCCTGTTACTAAGCTCAAATTGCCAGGGAACTGTAGATGTTGAAGAGAACAATGAGGAAAGTTTGCTTATGTTTCAGAACACTTACTAAATAAACCATGGTTGTGGTAAAATTGTCAAATTTGACCCAGATGTACCCAGATGTACCCAAGTGTCAGCCATGATAAAAACAGTTTGGATTCTCTAGATGATAGGAAAGGAGCTTCAATACTTCCTTTATAATGTAATGTACGGAACATTTTAGTTTCCCCATGGCAGACACTCATCAATAACATCCGCTGGCGCATCATGACACGTCGCCTAGTGTAAGTGCAGTCGGATTCTCTTAGCAGCGCAGTTACCTTTTCCTCAGGCCTCTCACCCAGTGTGCACTAGGACAGGCTTGGGACCCCCAGTGACCCTGGGCATGATAAGCAGTTTAGCAAATGGATGGATGCTTCTGACATGAGCAGCTTCCTGTTCTTACAGAATGTAAAATCAATAAAGTTGCCCTTTGTCTTCAGTCACAATAAACATACATAAACAGTAACATATTACAATTGAAATGTGTGTGTATTGACATACCTCTTGTATTTGTAAATCTTTAATATCTTTCATTTCTTCATATTGGATCATAACTGTCTGACGTTTCTCTTTGCACACATCACATAACAGATCATGTTTCTTTTACAACATTATGTACAAAGTTTCCCAGAGGGAAAAGGAGGGAATTAATCATTTACTCCTCAGGAGCCTTTCAACCCTCTTCTTTGGTATCGGAAGTACCACAACCACCACTGCAACAATGAGAAAGGTCATTAGTGGAAAGGAAGAGAGAAAGCCTGTGGTCCACAGGGGCGTATATTGGACATGATCCTGAAATGAAACATATAGGTGATGACAGAGAGACAGAGAGGAAGTAAAAGAGACACAAATAGGCAGAGACAGAAGTGGGAGGAGGAGATGAAGCGTAAGAGAGGTGGTTAAAAGAGAGAGACAGTGGGAGGGAGAGAGGGAGTCGATGGTCTGGGAGAGAGCGATAGAGACGAAGAGAATGAGAGTAAGGGAAGAAAGAGATGGCCTGTTATCAAGGGGGAGTTGCAGTTAGGGGTTTTCCTTTTCTGCAACGTTGCCATCTGGTTCTAACGCCTCAGAAGGAGAGCATCAACCCGCAGAATTACTGACAGGTGAAGTCATCAGAGCAGGGTGACCACAGGTGCTGAGACAAAAAGTATAAAGTAGGCTTCATGATACATGCTTTGGTCTAAAAAAATGCAAATAATAAAACGTCAGTAGTTGGTTTTCATAACAACAAAAATCATTATGCTCTGTAATAATTTAATAATGATATTTTCATTATTGAGTGAAAATCTAAATGTGTTCATTCGTTTAATTTGAACGTTTACCACTATACACCATATAAGTGTCACACAGGTGCGACAAGCTCCATATAAATGACAAGATTATGTAATTTCAGTAGGAATTCTGCCCTTAAAATGCAGTATTATAAATCTGATGGAAGAAAAAACCTTTGCAGTCATTAATCTACACAGATGTTTATGCATCTGGCCCCAGATGTTGAGAAGGTATACATGGCCCTGACGTGGCACTAAGCATACATTTTTAAAAGCTCTCTCATTAGCACCTCTCATCTGTCCGTTGACGTTAGCCGTTAGCTTCATGTAGCACTGTTCTCAAGCGTCCCTAGTCCATTGGGGGTCAAGTTGGCAAATCTATTTGACCAGTGTCTGTCCTGACAACTGGTACTGGTAAAACTGTGGCCTCATGGGATATTTAAAAACAAATGATGGAGGCAATAAAAAAGTTATTTTAAAGAAGAACAGACAGCAATCAATACTGTTTAGTTTGTGTTGTAGTATTTTACTTGCATAGTTAATGCCCTGGAAGGTTTGGTGTTGCCTTTAATGGTGACTAGAAGGACGTTTTATTGAATAAACAAGAGACCGGTAGACATCATGTCTTTACTAACACTAGTCTGCAACTGCAAATTGAAATCCACACCATATGGACTCTGACAGTTGGGGCACAAAGGGGCTCTGTACACCAATCATGAATTAGAGCTTTAAATCTCTTTGCTAACAGGCCGTGCTGGAGCTCCTTTGCGCACTGTGTCAGCATTTTAGGAGAAAGACAGAGGGCAGCATATCTCTTTACCCTGGTAATTAAAGGCTTTGACCTCTTCCATCACCTGGCCCTTTGAGGCTCAGGGGTTTGAAGAGTGGGTGGGACCATTACACCTTCGCTTTGCTCTTTGAGGAGTTGAGTTCAAACTCTCTTTGATGTCAGGGTGGCCACATACTATTGGTAAATCCATTTAAAACACATATTTGAAGCTGATTTCAATGCAAAGATGCTGATGCAGTGGCATTTACAAGTGCAAGGTGCAATATTGGGTGGTGAGAATATAACATAAAAGAAGGAAAATACAGCCACAACATTAAAGGCAAATCAAATGCATGGAATACATAAAGTATATACACCGGCTAGAAATGTGATGCCCAAAGTACTGAGAGTGTTTACAAAATGATAGGGTAACAATGCTGCTATGTCCTTTGGCAATATATTGAAAATTGATTTCTGTCTTTGTTGTGCTCTGCTGAATGTCATGTTTGGCTTTTTAAGAGTTCTCTAACAACCCTGAATGATTGACTGAGGTTTTAATTAATTATTAAAGTGGTATTGCAAACAATAACAGGGCAAAGCAGAGGAAGAGTATACACAACATATATTGCCCAAATAACTTTTGGAAAAACGGTCTAAGCACTTCAAACTAAACCTCCAAAGCCTTAGATAAAGAAAAGATTGTCCAAAGTGCAGAAGCAAACAATAAGAATCTGGGCTAAGTTTGGAGGACTTTTACTTTCAAAAGTAAAATATTGACTTTCACTGACTTTTTATCACATTTAGCTCAAATATTCAGTTTTAAACTGACAGTTAGTGCAAACACAACCAGGGCAATGCGCAGCAATGCATTAGCTCACCTCGTAAACCAAGGGAGCCATTGCAGAATATAGAGTGGGTTTTAATTATGCTGCTGTGCTAGTTGGACTTGAACGGGGCCATTAATTCAAAGAGACAATCATGCCCTGGCCCTGTAAGCCTACCAAGAGATAAAGGCACACTGCTTTGACGATGTCAGCCCTGCAATTAAAGACCTCAAGCAACATATTCGACGAGTGGCGACACATTGGTGCAATTCTGTCTGACAATGGGCATATAACATTATCCCTATGATAAATCCAGTAACTATTTTCTGAGTAAATGAGCAAGGTTACTTTAATTGATATAATTCCTAAGAAAGGTGGCATAACACAGTACCCCCAACTCTCATTGTCAAACTCGATTGTACACTTGACAGTTTAAAGGGAATTATGTTAGCATTAATTGTGATGGTTTCTATTTTTCTAATTCCATTTTATGCCAATGAAAGTAACATAATCAATATTATTTTCTCTTTCTCTGCACTGAACTATTTGCCAAATACCAAGCAGTACGCAACAAAGGATGCAGATCTATTTCTGTTGAATTCATAGTGAATGTTAGCCTTGCTTTGATGTAGGTTGCAATTTTTACTGCATAAAAAGACTAAAATTGAGAAGATAGAGAGACTTGTGACAGAATATGGCATGAACACAGTGTTGCTGCTGTGACCTTTTAGTAATACTCGTGCAAGTATTGGGACATCATCTGTTAAAACAATTTTCAGTTTCCTTCCACCCGGATTAAGAAGTTAAGACCATGAGAGAATTGCCTCTAAAAGGAATCTAAGGTGGCATTTGATAAAATAAGTGCTGAGAAAAAAAAACACTCTAGATGTGATCTTTGGCCTTTAGTAGTTAAATACAAGATGTGATTACATCCCTGATTTTTCTTTTTTACATATTATATATTTAACTGTTCTATGAGAAATCTCTTAAGAGCAACTCTAGTTTCGCTTCAAGATATAGACCTTTTCTTTCTGATGCTATTTAACTTGATCAAATTAGACTTCTTTATTGTATTATTTTTTAATAGTACCTGAACACAGCACCTTTTAAATTTAACATTGTGTGTTTTCTGTCTTAACGCCCAGCATGTTGAACATAATTGTGTTTATAACCACAAGTACATCCACCTTACTTTAAAATCAAACAGTATTAAACCTCAGGAACCCATTTAATATTTGATGAATGCATCTTATGATGCTTGAGTTATGCATAACCCGACATTCACAAAAAGCTGTGCGGACATTTAGTTTCTACTATATGTCTGATCTTGTATCCTTCAGTACATTCACATACGGTTTTTCTACCCCCATGTCTATAGAAAACACAAACTAAAGATGCACAATAAGCAATAATCATAATGCCCGGCAGACAATCTTTGCCCCAATCTTAATGCTTTTGATGAGATTGCATTACAGGTCTGAATGCCTATTTGCATCGCTAAAAGACATGCACTTAAACTTTTATAGTTGTTAGAATTAACTTTCCGTACTTTTTGCTTGGCACAGATGCCAAAATGATAATTATAATGTCATCCCTTAGTTTCAAACAGATGAAATGAACATTAGCTCAAGAGGGAAAACTTTACTATCTGCAAGACATTTATGTCTTTGAAGACATCACACGATACCAAATGAGGTCACATAAATGAGGTCAACAGAACAAATGAGGCAAAGCATTTTGACAAAAGATGAAAACACCTCATAGAAGGCTTTATGTAATGATACTGAAAAGCAGTAAAAAGTCTAATTTAGGAACATTAAAGATATCTAAAGTATTTAAGGGTCCTTTGTTACCAGCATGCTGTAGGGACAGAGTGCTCTGAATCAATTATCCTCCTTCCTGCAGCCATCCCTACGACGTCCTGCTGTGGGCTCTGGAATGCAGTAACCCCAAAGCCATATGCTAATCAGACTCGCATATGTCGCCTGTGAGACTATCTAAGAGCCTAGAGGACCCAAGAGACAGAGCAGGGTGCTGAGACTGGGCTGGGGGGTGCTGGATAAGAGACAAGTCGTTGTCCTGTACATGTCTTTGGGCTACAGCGTGGAGAGAGAGAGGAACGGGGCAGTGACGGGACAGTCTGGCTTGCAGCATGCTGCCAGATGGAGAGATTGCCCGTGGACATTCGCACTTAGTAGGAGACTAGTGCATCTACTGGTGCCAAAGAGCATCCAAAATAATTGTCTCTTTGCTCAGCATTCTTTTAACGGTAAAAATAGATTTAAACACGGTTGGAGCCTTTTTAGGGATGTGTGCACCTAAAATTACAGCATGAAATGTCATTGGTTGTACCAGTTCAAATAGTAAATAATTCCAGTGAGATTTTTAGTCAGTAAGTAACTGAGATTTCTATATTTTAAAAGGTTCTATAATGCTTTTGGGTTTTTTCCAATATCGTTTTCTGTGCATGTAAATGGTCCCCAAAGGCTACAATCCCAAAGTTCCCTCTCCTCCATTGGACTCCTTTGTTTACTCTTGCATCATAATGACAGTGACCAATGGCGCTTGAACAATCACAACAGAGCTGGCCAGTTAACCAATCAGCGCAGACTGGGCTCTGGTTTCAGACAGAGGGTGAAAAGAGGTGCTGCAGCACAGGCAGTATGAGAGAAATAAAGAGCTTTTTGAACATTAAAACATGGAGACATGTCACAGTAGAGACACTACATACAGATATGAAACCTGGAAATAAGTATAGTAGGGCCCCTTTAAAGCTGACTTCCCAGTCAGACCTTTTCTTTCTGATTTGGTAGGAAACACCTCCGTTCTAATCATGACAAAGTTCCCTCTGCCTACTCACATTTTCATTTACCAAGTGATTGGAGACAAAGCAGTGACCCAGTTAATAGTGTCACAAGAGATTTCAATTATAGGGGCTGAGGAGCCTTTTTGTCTAGCCAAGGTGATAACATTATTCCACTGTTTAGCATTGTAATGAACAGTGTTACCTCTTATACAATTCTGATGGTTTTCCAGGGTAATTAACTGCTTTTTTTTCTGTTGTTAAAATGATACTTTTCATTTTGAATTTCCTTGCAGATTTTGTTGTCCTTGCTTGTAGATGTAGTCAGTTGTGTTCCTTATGACTTTACACACACATAAATAAACCTATAGTGTCCATTACTAAAATAAATGATTCATGAATGCTTGTCAATATAAATCCAGCCCCGGGTGGAGAACCACAAGAGGATATACATGCAGGTCAAGACAAAAAGGCAGAGAGCAGGAATTAGCGACCTGTGCATCATGTATTTGCAGTCTAGTACAGTTAAGCTTCAGAGTACATTAAGACTCTCCAGACAGCCTGGGGGCAGAGCTGCAGACCTGACAGCCGATGAAGACTCAGGGTCATAGAATATTATTTCGCCTTAGTCATAAGCCGTGCCCAACATGATGTGAACATCTCAAGACTGATAGTCCTTGGTTCGAGAAACACAAGTACACCTCCTCCATCGGGCAAGTACAAATATCCTGTCAAGTGGGAGATTTGCACTTACAGAAAGAAAAGTCTGGTCACACACTGAGACTAATCCATCTGCTAAAATCCCTTGTAACTATTTCATTACATTTAATAAATTGCTGCCAAACATGGAAATGCTGTTGGAAATTGTACGATGGTCTCCTTTTGTCTTCATTACCTTCGGCTTTATAAGAGACCATCATGTGTACAAAGTCTGTCCCCCATGTAATTATATGACACCCTCACATGTTCACATGCGCTATCTTACTGGAAATGTGTAACAGCAGGAAATGAGAATTGGAATACCATCTGCAGCATGGTACAGCAGTTTTTATACAAGATATGGTATTGTGATAAGACATGTTTATGTTACTGTCCTGAGGGAAAAAAACGATTCAATGAAAACATGGTTATCGATATCATCATTGGGTCTAGATAACAGAGGGTCAAAATCATAGTTATGTTATTTACATTAACATATACAGTGTTTTCTACAGGGCAAACATGGTAGGTGGGGTTAAAGTGAGTGGGTGCTTGCTGGCAGACATGTTTAAGACAGTTCCTATGTTTTGAAGTCGTTGTATATGCTTATTAGCCACAATCAGTGTATTACCCATGGTAGATGGTGGTCGGCACGCTCCAAGTTTGTTGAAACAGGAAGTTGTGAGGGCATTGAAGCTCAGCAATGTATTGCTGCGTACGGGGCCTCAGTTGGCGGCAGTAGATCAGTGTGTAGGGATTTGGCTTGGGAACTGAAGGATTGGCTGATCGGACCAAAACATACGAAGTATGGCCTGGTAGCTGGAAAGGTGCCAGTTCACATTCTGGGCACTGCCAAGGTGCCATTGTGCAATGCACCGAACCCTCAACTGCTCGCTGGCGCCATAATAACTGGAAGCCTGTTTTCTTTGATTCCCTTCCATGACAGAAAAATGCATGTGTTTCTAAATGCATATGAATTCAGACGTGTTTGTGTACAGGTCCTGTCGTGTATAATGTACTGTGTTCAATAACAACTGAATTTTCCCTTGGGGATAAATAAAGGGTCTTCTCCTACTTATACCTAAATTAAAGGCCCACATAAAAATATTTCTATCAATGTGTAATGTATATTCACAAGGTACCGCTTCACCTTGCCTTGAGATATTACTTTTGCACGAAAAACTGTGGCTAAAATATGTTTATCTGATGCACAGATCAACAGTGCACTGGTAAGTTTCCGTATGGGCGTGCAAACTGCCAAGAACTGTGAGGAAAACGGACCAATTTCCTCGTACAACCCATTTTCAAACGTTTCAAACTATCCTTTTAACAGAAGCGGGCGATAATGCATGCAATTCCTTTGTGCTTGGATAGGTCTGATCATTTCATGCAAAGTAAGAAAATGGTCTCTTTAACCTCCTGCTAGCAAAAAATAGGTCATATATAAATGGATGTGTTTTCATTTGGCAGTACAGTCTATATTTGGCAATATAAAATTGACATCCATTATATTATAAAGACATTCTACTTACCTGGTTCCTCTATGATTAGTGACTTTGGTTGTAGGCAATCCAACCTGGGCAATGCCTGGAGACTAAAAAGAAAAAAAGAATTCAGATTGTAGCCCATTAAAATATATCTCAGGAGCAACTGAGGTGCTCAAGGCGGATCTAACATCCAGAGACATCAAGTCCTGCTTCACTGGCCTGTTAAGGCTGTCATGTTAGCGCATATAGTCCATGTCCAAGTTCATAACCAATGTACGGAGTCCTTGTAAGTAACAATATATGCTGTTGTCTGCAATAAGATGAGTACCTGAGATTCTGCCATGAAGCCAAGAAAATGCCAAACATTAGTTGTGACTCTAATCGGATGAAATAGGGTCTTCCGCCTAGTGTGTTGTGCTTTGACTCTCAGAAGTATTGAGTGTCTGGATGCCATTAATCAGAAGCAAATGATCCTTACTGAAGCATGCAGCAGGCCAAATGAATGAGTAGCAAAAGAAAAATGTTGTAATCTACATTGAAAACAGCACAATTTGTTTCAGTGACATTTAGGAAGCATACACTCCTTTGAATAGTCTTAAGGTCAGCATGTTACCTAAGGCTTCTGTACCTGTCGGGTGTCAAATGTAATACAAACTACTTGTGTGACATCGGGTCTGTTTGCTTTTCATAACGAACCCCATACAGTGATGTGGATTTTCACATCTCTTGAATAACACAATGTTTACAATTGACAACCTTTTTATCTGTTAAACCGACATCACTGCAGGTAGTACTATAACATGCACATTCAGTAAGCACTTAAAGGTAGATGTGTAGAAAAATAAAGAAAGACTAAATGAAAACTATTTGCTGTATATACATATTTACATAATGTTACATATATAATACATATTCAGATGGTTAGAAATTGAGATATATGTTAATATCAAACAGGTCTCACAACCATTTTGTATTTCATTACCATTTCAAATGACATGCTTTGTTAATGCAATAGAAACGGTAGAGTCGAGCAGGAAATTTGACATTTACTAATATGGGTTTTCCATGGACCTAATTATATCCAAGGTAATTAAAGTCTATCTTATTACTTAGAGAAAACCGGAATTCACAGATTCAATGATCTGGAAGTACCCCATTACTGGCTTCAGAAATATTTCCATTTGAAGTCTGTATTCACAGGGAGTTTCATGGTTTTGTGAGACACATAAAAAAGAGTTCAAAGCCCCGGCCAGGGAGAGAGTCTGTCAGTAAATAAGCCATGAGATTAACACAGTTTACTTCCTGGTGTACACTAGACCCTGTGCTCAGGCTGCAGACACACAATGCATAATGCATTTCCCACAGATCCACTGACAATGGGAGTGAAGGTGCATTTTCGAAAGATACTGAATGTACAATTGCTGAGTTATGCGGTACTTTTGTGTGGTATATTGCATATTTTCCATGTGTGGATTGGGGCCCCATTGTAGGTAAGGGGAGACATTATGTCACCCTTATCTCTTGTGTGATGCCCCTGTGGGTTCATCTAGAGAGGGTGTGGCTGTGCTGTCTTGATTGCCTTGATTGCAGTAACTCAGGGCACCTGGGTCTGGTGCCCTGCAGCTATTTAAAGCCTCTGCTCCTCTCTGTCTTCCCTCTGCTTTCTCCTACAGGCACCCAGTTTCGGTTGAGTATGCTATGAGTTTCTTCAGTTGCTTCACTTTGTGCACTTCAACACTCTCACCTCATACATGTCCATGCAATCCTCACCCTGCATTTACACTACTGATACCACTGACATCCACACCTCATGCTTTACTTGTTTTGCACTTAATTAATTTGGCTAATTTGAGCCACTTGCTTTAATAAACATCTTTTGTTAAACGTTGATATGGTGTGTCTCCTCTTTGTTGTGGCCTTTTGAGCCAGGTCATAACACTTGTTAAAGCATCTTCAATGCTATCTAGCGTATAATGCACAGTTCACAGGGGTTATAAAATGTGTTTTGTACCTGCAAAGTTGTTGACAGTATATCAAGTTGTTTTGAAATCATATAGTGATTACACATTTATAGAATATGGTTTCTCATGAAAATAAGATACATTCGTTCTTGATCTTACCTGAATGGTTTATTTCTACAGACAGTAGCACTAAGTTAGCAGCTTGCCTCGATTTAATCAGTGTCAGAACTGACAATCACTACTCGAGTTACAGCCCTTTACACTGTTGTGGTAATTAAAACACCTAACATATTGACATTTGTCATCTGTTGTTAACATATTTCTGTCTGCTCTTAATTATCATCCCCTTCACAATCATTTTAGAGGATTAATTACACGTTATATTTGTTGCTACTGTGCAAAAATAGCTCTTTGGAATTGCATATTGCAATCGGTTGTATAATTTGCTGAGAGGGTAATTGTACATTTGGTTATAATGTGTACTTACTACATCGATGCCGTACCAATAATTACAGTAATACCCTTCCAGTGATTACAGCAGTAGTAACTAATTAATTGTCTCCTATGCCATCCTGCTACACAGCTCTACTGAGGGAGAATTGACAAGTTATGCATTTCATTATTTGAATGTGTAAACTGTGAGACAGGAGAGTGCATTTACAATTGGGTTTGTAACGACATAATAGTAATATGCTGATTTCATGAGTTGAACCTTGGAGGAAATGTCCTTTTAGGGATGGCATGGCACTTAAAT
Organism: Dissostichus eleginoides; assembly: GCA_031216635.1. Taxonomy (NCBI): domain Eukaryota; kingdom Metazoa; phylum Chordata; class Actinopteri; order Perciformes; family Nototheniidae; genus Dissostichus; species Dissostichus eleginoides. The sequence continues at coordinate 11,124,676 of CM062273.1, read as the reverse complement.
TACATATTTCAGTAGAAAGGAGGGACCTAAGATATGCAGAATCAAAAGATCAGCCATGACCGGAGCACAGATAGTAACGCAGTGTTCACAGTGGCTTATGTTGAACAAAGCACACAAAAATTGGGATTAAGAGGAATATTATTTTACCAAAGAACGTCCTTTTTTTAACATTTGGCCTGTTAGACATTACAAGATCTTAATTATTTCCTTGAGCTCACACACTTCCTGAATTTAGACCGTTTAAGCAAATGCAAGACCTGATCATTGCCAGTTTATGTATTGGACTATGATCATTTATTGTGCTTATTGGGTAATGCATATTTTATTTGGTATCAGTGATACTTATATCTGGAAATACAAACCCTCTCTTTGACAAACCTTTATTTTAATAAATAATATGTCTCTTTCTTAAACTCATACAGACAAACCCTCACAATTCTTGTCCACATCTTGTTTCCCTCCCCATAGCCTATAAAACGATGCCTAAGCATATTTAATAAACCTCCAACCAAGAGAAAATCTTGCAGCCCACAGCTATCTGACTCAGCACCAACCAAATAGTGCTGCCTCTGGATACTGCAGAGCGTCAGTCTCACACTGGGCAACATCTGTCCTCTGCTGCCACGCAAAATGCCCCCCCCCTAACATTTATTTGAGTAAATTAGCAAAATGACATATAGATTATGGACGGATAAACAGACGAGGCAGAATGAGATCATCAAAACACGCCGGCCATATGTTACAATATGCTAACGTAAAAAAGAACAATCCCTGAAATAATACTTTAAATATACATGACTTACAGCTTTTGGGTCAGCTAAATCATGTTCAATTAAGGAGATTGGTTTTTTTGTATGAATAATGCTTTGCCTTTTGCTGGCAGGAAAGCGCTGGCAGGGCGATTGGGAGCTCCTAGCGTTTCATCCAAAAAACGCTCCAGGGCTTTTGTATTGTTTCTATGACAACAATATGTCAACAACGTGTCACTGCTGTTGTAAGGCAGACAAGCATGGATTTGATCATATGTTTCTGCTATTATGTATTTCTTGAAATGTTGTTTTCACTATGAGTACTGGCCAGAAGTTTCTTGCTCTCAGGCTTTTTATTACTGAGATTCACCACTCCCATATAGCCAGGGAGAAGACGATAAAAGTCACACATTGCGTGCAAAACAACCAGTTTTCCACCTGGTTGATATACTTTTAATAAAAAAGGCAGACATGACCAGAAACAAGCTTCCATGCAATTTTCACCGGCTGTTTTCTGCCAAACAAAAAAGGCAGCGCTTTGAGATTAGAATAAATCTGTCTGGTGCCCATCTCAGTTTTAACAAGCCAAACCAGCCGATCCTTATCATCTATTGTTTGGAATTTGTTTTTTCATTTTTTATTGTGAATTCATTCTATTGCAAATATTAGGGATTTCAGTAGAAAGGACATTCTCCAACATATCTTCTAAGTTTCTCTGCAAACAACCAACTGCTTTAGGACTCAACTGTTTATTTCTTTGGTTGCTTAATGTGAATGGATCTAATTAGAACGCCTCCCATTCCTCTCATTTTATGAGGAAAGTATTTGATTATACTATATAATGAATAGCACTGCATGTCGGGGCCTCTAAAGTAGATACATTCATTATATATGCACTATATGACCCATGACTTGATTGTTTAAAATCAATCTAATTAGCACTTCTGGCTCGTGCTAGTGTGGGAAATTAAACATACTTTCTGCTTTATGTTGCATCTATAGGGACGCTTGCAGGGAATAATGAATGTAGGAATTTATAGCAGTTTTGACGCAAGTTCAGCAGTAGTTGTGATACTCATTAGCTTGTGTGGTCTGTGCTGCTCAATGTGAGGTTGTATTGATTTATTTTTCTCCTCCTGTTTTTCCGTCCTGTTTTGAAGCCCTTATAGCCTCAGAGAGGTCTGATGGTGCTGATTACCTTAAGGGAGCCTCTGAATCAGCGGGTTGCCGTTCCATCCAAAACCCTAAGCGTAACGAGCCTTCACCTTGAGTGACCCCGTCTTCACCCCATCACTGTGAGGTTTTTTTTTTTTAAAGGGGGCTTATCATTGGGACTGCATTACATGCTCCGGCGGGGCCGGCTGCATATCGTTGTTTCCGTTCCAGCCTCCATAATTAATTGGCCTTGATGAGCATAGCGATGGATACTAATTGGCCGGTTAGGGATCTCTTTGACTTCAGGTTTTAACATGGGAATGATTCATAACATAATGATTCAACCTAAATACTGTCAGTGAAATGCCTCTATGGCGACTTTTTGCCCTTGGTATTCCTTAATATTAATTAGTCTGGAAATATTTAATTGATGAGACTTTAGCAGTACTATATTTTCCTCTGTATTGGCTTGAAAAGGGGGAATGGGAGGAATACTAATGAATCACTTACACTATTTTCAAAGTATCTTGTAAAAATACTTATATTTATATGATTTAATTTGATTACATGATTTTATTATTATTGCTCAATATACCAATATTACATACTAATAGTTTAACATTAAATATACTCACTATTTATATTTCAAATTGTGCTACGTTATTGGATCTAATATATACGAATGTTTTAATCAATAGCTCATTTGTAATAGGAGCTAAAACATGCTGTATGTGTGGATGTGCTGAGCCTGGCACACAGTTTTTCTCGCAGTAATTGCTGACAGACCCACTGACTGTCTCTTTAATAAATCCTCAGATTCACCTCTGCTGCAAGGCCGGGCAATCTCAGCTTCTTTTTGTCTCCCTCTAATTAGTCACATATTAGAAATGCAGTGAGAAACAATCTAATTAAGAGGACCTGACTCAATTTGCTTGTGGAAAGTTCAGTAATGGAGGTGGGGAGAGCAAGGGTGAAACACAAGGGAGAGGTGAAGTGGTGAGAGGGAGCCTAATCTAAGCCATCCATCTCTCCATCTCCCAACCAATTAATGAATCTCGATACACACACACACACATGCAAAGGACAAGCAGATGCAAGACGCTGCAACCTGCATGTATATTTCATTGTGTACGTCTTTGTGTATGTTCATACCTGCTGCGAATGGAAACCTATCGAGACTCACCATGCTGTGATGAGCATAGCGATTAATCAGCACAAGTTGGTCTATAGGCGTAAGCAATTCCCTCCCTGTGAGTGGTGCACAAACAAAACATGCTGACAAAGCAAATAGATAAAGATGAAGTCATTTATCTTCAGGCTAATTTGATTTAATACCTGTAATCGCCTTTAGACGCAATTTGGGGTGGATTGTCTTTGTCCCTATTTCTGAGGGAAAGGCAGTCTTCTCTCAGACTGTATGCTGCACCCAACACTCTGCATCAGTGTGTTTATTTAATTCATATTGCAGTTGATAAAAAAGTTATATCCATAGTTTTATTTATACACAGGCTGAAAGTTTGATTTGTCTTGCTGTCTTCTGAAATGACATAGCGAAGGAAACATGTAAATTGAGTAGCTAGGCTTTTATCATGCAAACTTAAAAGTTACTTTAATTATGCATAACTCTACAGAAACCAATTTAAGGGGTTATCTAATGCAAGAGGGCATAGGGGCAATAGACTGCTCCCACTATCGTTATATTATTAAAGGCAAGATAGTGCAGAGAGGGAGAAAAGCAATACAAACAAAAAAAAAAAAACCTTTTGGAACTTCCTTAACAAGCTTATAAATCAACAGACACAACCTTATTCAAAATAATCTAAATTTAGAAACCCAATTCGCAGTAGCAGTGACAACTCGCATTTACGAAGAATCTCAATCAACTAAAGAGAGCTGGTGTATGGCGCTGTCTTAGCTGCTTAACACAAAAAACGACATGTACTTGCCACTTCTGAACCTCTTACAGAAGGTCATGATTTTCTTTCATTTCGAGCCCATTGCGGTGCCTTGTTAGAGTGACCTGTAAATCAAAATCGATCACAGATTAATTTATTTCACAAGCCCACCATATTTAGTTTTTTTCATCTGCATCCACGCTGCAGGGGTGAAGCGAACTTAAGAAGGTGAAATCAATAAAGAATTACAGCTTTCACTGGATTGACCGTTAGGCTGTTTTGTAGAAAGAAACATGTTTTGTTTTCTACCTTCCCCTCTCTTCCATGATTGCAGCATGTAGTACTTTTTATGTCAGGTCTGTCAAATAAAAAAAACATACAGTAGAGACAGACCTCCTTTTTTTACTCTGTCAACTCAATTTGTCTCTAAGGTTATTAACACAATGCAGGATTCCAAATGAGTGCAAGAAGTGGCATTCAAACAATTAACTTCAAATATAATAAAGGCCATTACATGGAAACTGACACATTTACAACATTGATTTACAGTTTCTGCAAAGACACACCAATCGTGTTTTCCCCCTTATGGCTTACTACATTTTTACCCTCATTGCCTCATCATACAGCTCTTTCAAAGTTGCTCCTATCATGTAAATGGTTCAGCTGTTTCCGACAAGAAGTACACAGGCTCAAATGCAAACATAGGTTTTGAAAATAAACTATACTTTGAAAGGGGGTATATAATACTCCCTTAGTGTCTCTACTGTGACATGTCTCCATGCTTTAATGTTCAAAAAGCCCTTTATTTTTCTCATACTGCCTGTGCTGCAGCACCTCTATTCACCCTCTGTCTGAAACCAGAGCCCAGTCTGCTCTGATTGGTTAGCTGACTGGCTCTGTTGTGATTGGTCAACTGCTTAGAGATGCCCCTTTGCCTATCACATACAACTTGTTGGAGCGCTTATCATTAAAAGCGTGAGTGTTACATACTGATGTCACAATATTACGAAAGTAAACAAAGGAGTGAAATAGATGTGTTTTGGAATGTTAGCTTTTGAAGACCGTTTACATGCACACAAACCTATAACACAATACAGAAAAGCAAAAACCCTGAAAAGCATAATAGGGCCTTTAGTATAACATTTGTATAACATATCCTTCATGACACTTTTTTTTTTGTATAGAGATGCTGAAAGAATCTTTCAGTCTCTTCATTGCCAGAGGAGATTAAATATAATCTAAAATCAATATTCACAACTATAGCTCGGATGACTTTTTTAGTTGTTTCTCTGTATAATACATTGTATTATTGATAGGCCAGATGTTTCATCCGTCCTGAGAATGAACTCGATGGGACAAGCTTCATTCATTTTGGCACATTGTCCCATTTCCAAAGAAAGAGTCCAAGAGAAACGAGTAATAGATGGACTGGCTGAAGGTCACTGTGCTGCACAGTAATGGGCAAAGCACTCCCTATGGTGCCACTGAATAAGACCCTGTTCTGGGACAGTGATTTCCTACAATGAAGCAAACATTTGGAGGATACCAGAGGCAGCCCAGTGGAAAAGAAGCTATAGGTTTATTTCTTGGTCAATGTATGAAGACTGCCTCTGGATTTTCCTTAGAACAAGGTCGATGTGGTACACGACAGTACAGAACATCATTGCATGAGGCACTGCAGCCTGAACAAAGCCTGTCCTGTATTTATTAAGCCTCCTATTGAAACCTTTAAATCTCCTGCTGCAGAATTCGTCCAACAACACAACAGAGCAATGGCAGGTGAAACGTGTTCGGCCTGATTAGACTGACCCCCAAGGTTAAAGGGGGTCACAACGTAAATGGGAAACAGCGGTTTTAATCCCTCACACATTGTTGGTAGTAATTCCAAAATAATTTTCTAGCTACAGCCAAAGGCAACGTGGTGCAAACTGCCAAAACATTATGTCCAAAATCAAGCCAAAATAATTAACAGGGAGACAAAGAGAGGCGGTTTTTACTTTTTAAAATGTAGGGGGTAAGCCTGTACATTAATTTGCTTGGTGAATACTGTGTAATTTTAAAGGACAGACACAGTAAAAACAGCTTAGTCTCATACGTTGAAACGGCAATATGTTCTGCTCTCATGATGGCTACAGTATAGTGTTCTGCTTCTTTTATTTTTTTAAACCTGACAAGTGTTTTTTTTAATTTTAAGATCATTTTGGTTTTAAACTCTACTCTGAAAAGGTACTAGTTGAGACCCTATCAGTGTATCAGTTGCTTTAAAACATTATAGAGCTCATGAGAGCTAAAGGTAGACGATTAGTAATTCCCTCTACTATAAACTTTTTACATTGTAGTGAAAAACATCTTCAAAAGTTGTATTTATTCAAGTTTTTCACCAAGAACTACATTATGACAAGATTACATTTGAATGTGCTGCTAAGGATCGACAGGCGATCAATAAGGACATGAGAAAGTAATAATGTACTCATTATTTTTCATTTGTAAGTCAGCCCATGTCTGTTGAGTGCCTTTAAACAACATCCACAAACATGTGTTTTTTATCATAAATTGTGTATTATAATTGAAAAAATAATACTCAGTAAAAAAAAACAAGACGTTGTTGTTCAACAAGTACAGTTAGCCTACAGTTAGGATACATTGCCTGACCATTAGTTTCATTTTACTTTTATGTATATCCGTTGCCTTGCTCAAGGGCACCACGGCAGGGCCCAGGAGGTGAACAGGGACCTCTCAAAGTACCAGTCCACACTCCATATTTAGGACTGATCGGCAAGAAAAAAATAAAAAAATAATGCAAATGTAATTTTTAATGAAAGCAACTGAAGAAAAACACCAGACCTTCCTTTAACATTTCGTTAATGCTTTTTAATTGGATGTTTAAACAGCCTTCTAGAGAGCGATGGCACCATGCTGGCCCCCCCTTTCTGTCGTCCATTATGTTCCTTGAGGAAACAAGGTTATTTCTGCAGGATATTCCTATAGCTAGCTCCCCATACATCCATCTCAGAAAAGGCATTTATCGAGGTTGGAGCTTTTGGTGCAGTGTAATTTGCCAAGGTCTACGTTTAAATGCCTGTACTACATTCAAGCGTAAACACCCCATTTGCACATCTTCACCCGGCGGTGCTTGGTGATAATCATTCTTTCCACACTCACACGGCTGCATTCATCATTTGTGAGTGGTGACTTTGTGAATATCTTTCTGCATATTTTACAAGTTGGCATTACCTTTCACAGGCACAGTGGGGTGAGCTGGGGGCATACATAACAAACAGAACTACTGCATAGTTGCATGACCCTCTGAGGCTGGGTGGGGAATACTTGATAGGCATCTTTTGACAGCTAGTGTGACACACATTTCAATCTGTTTTCCAGTTCTCATTTAAAGAAGGTGTGCGCAAGTGTCCTGAGACAAAGGAGTTTGAAGTGCAAATGTATTTGGATGTTAACGGGAATATTTGTCAGAGATGTCTACTAATGTTCAGCTTTAACACCTTGTCATATTGCATTCACTCTCCTTACTTTTAACTGCATTTGATGTGCTATATTAGCAGAAATTCTTCAACGATCTTTGATGAAAACCAAGTGACTTCAAATGGATACGTGTTAAAGTCTCAAATTGCAGACATACAAAGTGTTTGTAGGTTTGGATGTGTTTTTCAGGCAGCAGTATTACCCCAAGCAAACCTTGCTACTGAAGAAATGGTGGAAGCCAGTCCTGGCATTAGAAATCTGGGTGGGAACAGCTTGTGTTTTGGAGACAGCATGCAGGAGGGTTAGCATAAGAGGAGAGCTCCGGGGTTTGATAAATGAGACTGCGTGGCGGCTGCAGTACGAAACTGCTTCCCTGCTCAGCTGTGTTGACAATGTGATTAATATTTGCACGGCATTAAGCTAATTTATCAAGGCCATGTGCACGCCTATGGGAGAAGACTGTCACATGGATGCCTGGTCTAAGAGAGTAAGTTTGGCATTCGGAAGCAATTATTCCAAGCCAAAATAAACAAATAAATACAGGACATTTATATTAGGGCGAGGTGAGTCTGCCAAGCAAGGAATTTGGGAATATGAGAAAAGCTAAGAGCGAGAAATTAAATATTGCTGAAGGAAGTTTGTCTGATAAACATGCCATACAAAAACCACCTCCCATTATATGTCAGCTAGAAAGGGAACATGTACACTGCTGAATAAAATGCACTTTGTGATGACTTTTTAATGTATCATAATGTTTAAATAAGTACATTTTGAATCTTATCCATGTTGATATTTTTTCATTCATTTTGTAGTACAGTGGCTTCAATTATGTAACGTTCATGCTTGTTTTGGTGTGCTGATGCCCTTATATTTTATTTAGAAACGTCCTTCAATAATGTAAAGCAAAACCAAAAACATGTCAAGTTCCTCTTGGATATCTTTGGGTTAGATTCAGGGTTTTAAATGTGGGCTCCAGACTAGTTTTTCCTACTGACAGGAGGCCAATTAGTTCATTCATGAATAAATGTACATGTCAATATGGCCGTGTGGGTGTTTCAGTGACATAGCTTTGTCTTTGTCTTAAAATAACTCGCTTGCTAAAGAGAAGTTGTAGTTTTCAGAAGCGGTGTTGGTATTCTACATCGATAATGTTATGTCAAGTCTTGGACCTTCTCAATATAACTATAATTGAATTACAGTTTCCAGATATTAGAAGAGGCCCATGAGTCTCTTTGCTAATTGTCACTAGTCTTTGCAATTAACAGTAGATGTACCTATGCTAAGTAAATTGGCAAAGGTCAGAGGAAGTCCAAGGGAGGTCTTCCTCAGATATAATACAGTTAAAGTCTAAAGCTAGTGGTTCATATCCAGCATGCATTACTGTAGCTAAGAAACGATAAGGATGTTGGTGTGTTAGTTAATGTAAAGAAATGCATGTGTGCTCATGTGCAGACGTATATATATAGTTTGTTAATTGGATAATTCATATCCTGCAAGACTCCTAAAGACGTCATGAGATAATGACCTTTCGACATCTGGAACTTACATGTTGCTCTGATGTTGTCGCGTCCAAGTTTAGGAGACCTGACAATGTGTGTGCGTTAAACATGATTAGGGAACATGTTCGTGTGTCATTTAGAAAACGTATATCTGCCCTGTGTTTCTTGTACTTTGTTGGGAGCATTACTATCACTGCTTGAGAGCAAAGGTAATGTTTTCCTCATTATTAATAACATTTCTTAATATTTGTTTAAAGTGTTGGTTGATCAGGAATCCCCACTGCAGAATAGGTGGTCTGTTCATGAGTTCCTTAAGCCTCAAATATGGAGCAGCTCTGGTTCGAGTCTATTTTTTAATTCACATAAGATTGAGATTCCTCTCCAACACTGCTGTGTCTGTCAGTATTCCATGTCCAGCTTCTTTGCTGTTGTGGGACAGTCTAGCTAGGCGCCTGCCACTTGGCAGCAAATCTGCTGCCTTGGTCAGGATCCAGTATTAAGATGCTACTGCTGTGAAGGGGCCCTGCAAGAGAAACCAATAGTCAGGGCAGTAACTCACCCTTTAAGGCCATTGCCTTGTTTAGGAAAGTAATCTACCCCCAAGCTGCTGCCTCATTCTACACACGATACATCATTGACAAACTCTGGCAGAGCAGTATTCACAGCAGTCACTCTCGGCCTCTCTTCTGCCCAGTGTTGCTCAGCTTGGCCTTGCAGTGTTATGCGCCTTTAACCAGGCCAGAGAAAGATGTCAGAAATAGCAGACTAGAAATGGAGGGCTTCCAAATGATGCTGAGCTGTCCGGGGGCGATTTACTCCAATCAGCAAATCCACTGAACACCTAACCCCTAGATTCCACCGGGAGCGTCTGCGCTGCGTTACGGCTACGCCACGCCACGCTGCGACCTCCTCCTGCGTCATAACCCACCGGGCGCGTTTCAAAACGTTGCGGAAGCAGAGCGTCGTGTGTGTGCAGGCTCGCAGTTGTTGTTGAACGTTCCACTTCCTCCCTGCGCTACGGCTGCGCCGCGCTGCGCCGCGTCAAAAATAGGATTCATCCTATATTTTAGAAATTCCTTGCGCCGAGGCGCTTCTGGGATGCTTCGAGCCGTGGCGCAGCGTGGCGCAGCGTGGCGCAGCGGGTCTGGTGGAATAGCACCCATTGACTAGAGTGGCCGCGATCGCTAAAAACGCCGCAGCGTGGCGTGGCGTAGCCGTAACGCAGCGCAGACGCTCCCGGTGGAATCTAGGGGTGAGACTCAAACTGTGCCAGTTTTAGAGTTTTAAAATGCATTATTGTTTTTAAGTAGAGAACATCTTGCAATGAAATCGAACAAACCGGGCGACAAAAGGTTCCAGAGGTGTAAAGTGGGGAGGCAAATGGAGTCTTCAACACTACCTACCCCACTACTTCCAGCACTTTCACTCACACCACACCTATTTTATAACTCAGACTTCACAACTGTTATGTTTTGTGACAATAAATGGCCGTGAGGCACAGAGTGGAGAGGGTGAGTATCATGACATCACAGAATCTTATCACAGACAGAAATAAAAAGTCTTACATCAGGTGTCTATATGACCACATTTTGCCATGGTGAAAACAATACTAGCGTGGCTGATAAGTAATTGTAACTGCTGGTAAAATTAAGATCTACTGTAATTGATCTCTTGATGTGCAGTTTACTGATCTTACAGAGATGGAAACATCAACATATATCACATAATAGCTGCCGATGATGAAGTTGCCCATGACCTTCTAGGAAAGCAGAATGGTTGATGCAGCAGTGAGGCAGTTTCTCTTCTGCTGTCTACTGGAGGCAATTTATGGACAGTGCTCAGCGTCCCCTGGTAGGAATGATAAACTGTCCAGTATGCCTTAAACATACATTGTTGTTGAATTGTTTTTGGACTTTGCAGTTTATTTGTCCATCTGAATTTCCCAAAAAATATCCAGCATGTTGTTTCACTTTATATTTTCAGTCCGTGCCTGGTTTGAAAAATAAGAGCTTTTCCCACATTTGTCTCATCTGGGCTTCTTCTTTCATCAAGCATGTGCATAAAGAAATACCGTGGCTGGAAGCACAAAAAACATTTGGGGAGAAACGTACACTTTCAATGTCAGACATTCTGCTTATTAACGCCATGCTGTAGACCAGGGGTGCCCAACCTTTTTTGAACCAAGAGCTACTTTTAATGCTGCCAGTCTGCCGAGATCTACCAGTCCAAATAGAGAGGGGGGGGGGGGTTGCTAGTGAACTGTCAACTGGGGGGAGCCTCGCTGCGGGGAAACGGCGGACCTCTGTCGGTGCAACTTCAATAATGCCTTTTAAAAACATAAAAAATTAAGGGCGGTGACGGCCGTCAGCGAATCGAGCCGGCCCTTGACGACCGGCTGTTCTGTGATTCTCCAGATTCTACAGATGGCAGGTCCGCGGAGGGTGGAAAATACATACCGGAAGTAAAAAAAAGACGTACAACGGGACGGTCTTCCCACGGGAAACAAAACTTAAAATATTAAATGAAACAATCTCATCTCTTAAAATTCACAACTCATTATGAATTAAACATTCACAAACTTATAATGATGTATTCACATGTTTAACTCTGTTACATATGCACGCAACGAACAGAAGAGCGTAGGGCAGAATTAGGAGGGAATTCCGTCTCGTAGCGTTTGTGTACCGTTTTGAAATGCCGCTCTATATTACCCTTCTTCGGTAAAGCCACGCTCGCATTGCAGATGAGACAGATTTTGAATTGGAATAAACAAAAAAATAATCATAATCATCCAAGTTAGAACAGCAGAATAAACAGGATGGGCTCATGATATCTGATGGATTCATGACTCTGCCTCAGAAACAAATATGTATTGCACTTAGTAACATTTTTAGAACATGTTAAGTGTATATCTATCCATAACCCCAAAATGACATTTGTGTTAAAAACCTATTTATTGAAACCTATTTTATGATTCATTTCGCTGGTTTGTGTTTAACTTTCTAACTTTTCATACCTTCCATTGTGTTTTCTAAATAACTAGCTATAAACTAATGACCTACAAACATAAGATATTTGTAACTCTCAAATAACGAGTGTTGTGAAAATTGTTTTAGTTATTTGAAGTGGGTGTTGTAACATAAATGGACATGACTTAAATCATCAGCATCATTGAAGAGACTCTAGGTCCATTTTTAAAAGACATACAACACTCAAATATGATATAAACTTAGTTGCTTAGTTGCAGTTGGTTATTCATGTCAAGATAGTGGCTTTTTGACACTTTGTGGTTGCTTTAATGACAACTTGACATAAGCCACAGCGATATAAGCTGCCATAAACGTGTCATGGTCGCTTTAAAGACGGTAATAAACTGTTATGACCCTCAGAGGCTCGGGGTTATGCATGGTTAATTATTGTCACCTCAATTAAGTCTTGAAACTTCATAAAGACGTAATTATGTGCAATGGCATTCATAAAAAATCATAAAGTTGAATTCATGCTCATAGTTACACCAGCCTTCTTTACACCCACACCGTCTAAAAAACGTTTAAAATTCCCAGTCTTTAGGAGGATGCAGAGAACCACATTCTCAGATGCTTCTCTACTTTACACTATAATTAGACACCTTTGCAGCGAGATACACATCAACAAACACAGCAGCAGTCCCCTGAGATAGGGTAGGGGGGGATTTGCTCGCTTGGTGCTGCTCTGTCTCTGGTGCAGAGACATCAATGAGGATATGTCGACACAGAATCAGACACTGGCAGGGGTTTTGGCGCGCACATCAGTTGTGACCTTTGGCAAAAAAAAAAAACGACGTGTTAAAATCAGCAAATGTGACGTGTTATGTCACATCTAATGGGGTTAAGAAGTAGCTGACACATTTGCAACAGATGGACAACTGCCTGACATTTGACACCCAGCAAGTCAAGATCCAAAAGCAGCAGCCAAAAGAGTAAGAGAACAGGATGTTGACGACTGCACCTGCAGACCTCATCTGCCTGCAGTCTGGAACACGTTCTCTGCAGCGGCACTGGAGTCAGTTCAATATGCAATGAAACATTGACATTCACTCAATGTTACATTCAGTTGGGGTAATGAGGCTGTTGAGGTAGGAGAGGGAATCGGGTCCTGTGTACTATATGTTTTATTGGTACCAACATGTACACAGAACTCCCCATGTGAAAATAAGTTCAGTAATTCAGCTTGTCAAAGAAAAAGCATTGAGGACATCCACCTTTGCATTTATTGGCCTCTTATTAAGTGAGCAGCAACTGGCAGACACATTTTCTGGCGGTGCGAGGGCACGGTAATAAGACTAGCAGAATCTGAAGGGTGATTCTCGTAGCTGATAGAGACTCCACATCACGCATCTACTGTATTCTGCATCTAATCCGCATTAGTAAAACAGCAGACGCTGCAGCCGTTGCATTGTAATGTTAACCTAAGTCAGAACGTTGAATCGCCAAACTAAATCTGTCAAACAGTAATAGATGCAAAAGCGAAAGAGATTCCTCAGGAGTAACGCCTCGGGATTGTCCAACAACTGGCTTCCTATGTAGATCAAGACTTCTTTAGGATGCAGTAAACACTCTCCAATACTCATAGCACAACCTGTAATCCACCATGTTTGAATTCAACATGTGCTTCCTACTCTTTCCACTCCAGAGCCATCAATTTGTTTTCATACTCTGGCTGTCAGGATATCAAGGTGTGTTTAGTATTTTGTGGAAAATTCTATTTGCAAACAATTATTTCCTGTTTTATGTAGTTCAAAACATAATTGCTTCCACTTTACGCTCTAAACTCACTCTCTGTTTGTACTTGCCACAGAGAATATGCCATTTTCTGCTTTTATCCATTGTGCCTTAAAATGTAATGAGTGCTTTCATTTTCTGTGCAAGTAGCCCCAGTGGATTTGAACCTTGAACGTGACATGCTCTACAAATGAGCAAATGTAGTTGCGTGTGCAAATTATTTTGGCTTGAAAATAATGCTCTGGTTTTTGTATTAGAGATCATATTATATCAAGTCCAATTAGTTATCTGATGCATTTCATACCATTACCAGAGGTCAGGGAAACTATATATTGTGCAATATCTTGAGTTAGCTTCTGCAAAAACCTTTTTTAAAAGTCTGTTTTTATCAGGGATGTGGACAATTCTAACTTTTAGAGCACAAATGCGTGCAAGCATGTGTGTGTCAAACTTCCAACATCTTAATTAATGCTATGAATGCAGTTTTATAACAGTTAATAAATGAACAAAATATGAACCAAGAGATAAACAAAATGTTTAATACAAATATGCAAGAAAGAAGTACTTGGCTTTAGACACAAAACCACTCTCAATACATAATCACAGTATTACAATAGACATGCACTCAGCAATCGCATAGACTACTTCTAATGCACAATCAAACATAGAAACATGATGGGTAAGAGGCTTTATCTGAGGCAATGAAACATCATTAAGGGACTTTGGATGTATCGCTGTCATCAACAACATAATGTTTTGGAGTATGGCAGTTTGTTTCTATGTTCGGTTGTCATGACTCTGAGAAGGAAATGCAAAACCAAACCATCCAGAGTTTTAGTCCAAAACGAAATTATTCAATACAGCCAGTGTTAAGTAGCTGTGTTGTGTTCTCCAGCAGGTTTTGATATTCTCTTTTGGTTGATCTCTTTCCATCATGCTTGTCAATGTTGCTATTCCAATAACTGCTACAGCTGAGCTACATTAAAGATATTTTAAAAACCACTGACAAACCAGGAACATACACATATTAAACATGTGGTTGGTTTCCCTTTCCCTTCATGCTTTGTGAACTGAGCCCTTCACAAAGATCTGAGACTGAGGGTCATGAAACTCAACATGTAAATAACCATGTCAACTTTGAAATTCTAGTGTGTGAAGGAAAAAACATCCACATTTTGTTTGTGAGCGTTCCCAAAGCCGAAAGTGATATTCTCTTCCAGGCTCTGACAGCGCTGACTAGAAATGCTGTTTATTGGAAGTAATCCACAGGATGGCGGAGGAGTTGGTTCCTGCTGTGGACTGTGTGAGACTGATATGGACTGAGAGAGAACATCACAAGTCCCTGAGTGTGAGTTTCTCTGTCAGCCAGCGATCCCTGCAGCTCGCCTTGGGACCCGTTGGCAGAGAAAACTCCCAGGGCTTTGCACCTGCAATGTCACGTTGATTACACACTAAGAAGAGCAGAGAAGAAGTTACTGATCATGTTTGTTCCCTCTCTGTGGCTTTACTTTACTTTCTGTCCCTTTTCTAATTTCTCTTATTTTAACACGAAACACTAACGGGCAAGATACGTTTTAAATGAAAAAAGAAACATGCTTCATACAGTAGAATGCATTTAATCCAAAAGCATTTTAGCTTTACGTGAATGAAAGACAGAAATGACACAAAAAGAAACAATCCAACATTTAAATAAAAATAAAATAATTAAACAAAAATGCAAAACAACAATCATATAATAATAATAACAATTGATAATAATCATAAAAACAGCCTTTAAACAGATCAGTTTCATAATAAAGGGGAAATCTGTCTCTCTTTAGAACTCCCTCTTTTTTTTGTGGGGGCCTTCCAAAACAAGAATCTCCCAAAAGAAAACAAGCAAGAAAGGGTCAATCCTCTCGTTAACAATCGCCCACAAGGCTTAGCACATCTGTCAGGATCTGCCAGGGAGGGTTGAAATGAAGGAAGTTGCCATGACAACAGCACTGTCGTTTTGCCACCTGTGTGTGTCCTGCGGGACAGCACGAGGCGACGCCTTTCTACCCGCCAACGGGCTCTCTTCTCGCCTTGCTGTCCGGGGGAAATGTCCCACTAGAGCATCCTAATGGATCGGTGGAGGTCACCTCTCTATATCTGCGTGACGCCAGCAGGAACAAGCAGGACATGTTCAGTCATGAGGTGTGATTTTCGTCAGTTTATGAAAGTTTTATGTTCCTCCTGACACTTTTCAAGGCCTGTTCAGAAAGTTTTCCATTCATCTGACCTCTGAACATGAAAAAGCAGCCTCTGTTATGATGGTTCCTTGTTATCCAGGTTCAAAAGAACAAGAAACAACACTCTTTTCAACAATTTACAAGAAGACAGAGATCTTTTCTACCAAAGCTGACACACCTTCTTTATTGGAGCTGAAAAACAATGCCTGGCACTACTGTTGCTGATCCAGGAGCAGTTTCCTGTGCTGTGTATCTCTTCCTTTAATTGGTCCAGTCCCCGTAGTCAGGCTCTCAGTGGCTTTTCTTCTCCTATTGGGGGAACCAGAGGATGGGCAACACATTGCAGGGTGGGGGGGCTGGACTGATGGGGGATTGTGGGATTGAGGGGGGTGGATTTAGGAAAACATCCACAGGGCATAATTACCAGAACATTTGCGGGCACCTGCTATCACGGTATTGATGGGTTTTGTGGACTGGTATTTGTTATCGGGTGGCAAGAGCCTGTGCACCCTCATTAACACTTCTCACCTTTGGAGCAGAGAGCGGTACAAGTAAACAAGGTAGAAGAAGAAAAAGAATGTTGTATTACACACACACACACACACACACACACAAACAATCACAGCAACCCTGTATGCATTCACACGCAAGCAATCACACATGGAGGTGAAAAACACTAATGTTTACCCAGGTGTACGCAATGGCACAAAAGGTTTTACAAATGTTAATGTGCATAGATGTTGCAATTATTTTGAGTTTTTAAATGGATGTATTTTTACCCAGGCTCTGTTGTATTTCTTATACTCAATATTTTAATTTCATGATTATATGCATTCAGATATCATAGAGGTAATTAATAAGATATGAGATAATGTGACACTTAGACTGAACATAGGTGAACTTTACTTACCAAATATTAACCTCTGAAGGTCATTGTTTGGGCTTCAAAGCAAAGGGCTGGATACATATGCACACACTACTTTTCAGTTTTTATTCTTTTATCATTTTTTAAAACAGGCTTCTTTTTGTTCTACATCCCAAATTTGGTCTATTTTGTGAGGGTCCTTAACATAAAAACCACATAATATGCAATTAAATAGGGGAAACACTGAGGGGGGTGAAGGCACTGTATGTTTCACTTTTTATTCAGAGCTTGGACTGGATCAAAAATAAATGTCCGTTTTTTTTTAACTCGCCGTTTTAGATGAGCTGTTTTTGGCGCAGCTCAGCTGAAGCCCCCCGAACATTTTGATGATGTCATTGAACGGCGTAATTGAATGATGGAGGTTCTGCAATATTGCTTTCTTTGCTGCAGGAGGCAATTAATCACCATCACCTGAAAACTCTGCAGTGCTTCTAACTGTCACTGTCTGTCTTTTCTATTCAATGTACTTTCATATCAAAAAATGATCAGACTGCCATGGGAAAATGTTTTAATGATATAATACAATCATTTTAATGTGCGTGGCACCTTGTTTTGATGTTTCCCATTGAGATGGATTTAAACTTCTCTTCATTTGGTGTGACGTGTTGCCAGTGTTTTTGTGTTTCACTGTTTTGCACAATTAAAAAAATACACAAACAAAACAGATATGATAAACAGTTCAGGATGAGGCAGACAATCCACTGGGCTTATTTGGAGCCTCTGACTAAATAATATTAAAAAAACAAATTTAATAGAGAACACAAGATCAATAAACAAACTAGGAGCCATTTATTTGGTAAATGTATTAACCCTTGTGTTGTGTTCGAAAGCTGTTACCTTTCATGGTGTTCGCGGGTCAATTTGGACCCATGATGTATCTCAGTCCAAAACACTCCAAAATAATGACTATCATCCAATATTGTTTTAACTACATCATAACTAACTTATTATGCATTTATAACCGTACAATCCTGTTGTAATTTTATTTTATGGCCCCAAAACACATCACACCACATATTTAATTAAACATTTGATTACATTCGCTCATTATATTCCCTATAGTGAAGACAGTGGATAATGATGTTATCTGACTATAATAGACTTAATAGACTTAAAATTATAGTTACAGTGGACGAAGGGGGCGGGGGAGGGGTGTCTAAAGTCAAAGATGAATCTTGATTGGGCCAAATTTGACCCTGAGTCACCCAAAACAATTCTGCTGGGTCTCCCCAGACCCGAACACCAAATTAGACCTTCAGACTCGGCTAAAATTGTAAAAATCAGTTTTGTAGTGTTGTGCTGTTGTGGAGGATATCATGAAGCCTTGTTCCGATACAAAAAACTAGAGCGTAGTTATTATATCATTTGAACTTGAAACGGGTCACGGGAGACCCGAACACAACATAAGGGTTAAGGCTTTTGATTAATTATATGTTGGCGTTGGTCTCATATCATAACTTTTTATCATGTGGTCAATTATGGGTTGAATTAGTTAGGTTACCATGGATATTGGCAGCACTCGTAAATATGCTCAACTCTTTGAGGTGTGTATGGAAGAGAGGGTGAGAGCGTCGCTGTATTTTTTGTTGACTGCAGACTTTCAATAGCTGCGATTATTAATAAAATGTCTCTGTGCATGTTATAATAAATTGATAATCTTAAATTACTTACTTTTTTTTTCAAACTGTTTTTGAGTGCGTCAGACAAAGGTTCTCAGACCCGACCTCGGCCTCTCAGCAACTTGTCTCTGTTTCCTCAAGTCGCTACACAAACAATGGGTTAAATTGCATTGCTTATAGATATTAAAGTGTATCAATTACATTCACTTTGGCTGCTTTGAAAATGTGTCATATATGCTGGATTTAACAGACAGATTGTTCTGTACTTTGTTTAGTGTGCCATGTCTGCAAAACAAAACAATAAAACCATTTGGAAAAAAAAAAATATATGCTGCATTATCTGCAGATGAATAATTACTTGTTTATAATATTTATTCTGTACTTTTATTATTCCAGGTTTTCACCTTACCTGCTTCACAGAATCCTATTCAGCTTCGGCAGTACCAGACTTCTCTCATTGTTTGGTGTCTCCATGTGATTTGACAAGATTGACTAAAATGAAGTATCAGGGTAAACGATGTAAGAGTTATTTAAAGTAGTGCGTCACACAAGCAATTAGTTTCACTGTACTCCAGGGGGACTGCATTCACACAGCAACGTCTCGACGGCTGCAATTATCATCTTGTGACTCGATGTTCCCCCATACATTTTTAATAAACCCATTACGGCATTGTTGTTTCTCTACCAAACTTAGTGTATTGACATACAGTAGCCATTGTAGTCATACAACTAGTTTACATTATTTGTTTTGTTTAAAAAACCCATTTAGTCTGATTGAGCCTTTATTTTTTTAGATTATTTATAAGCCTTTTATATATTTTAAAGCCTCGCAACACACAAGAAAAAACGTTTTATTATTTGCCAGGCAAATTAGTACATCTTTCAGCCAAATTTAACATATCATAGCTCGGTCTGCATGAGATTAAAGGACCATACTTTTCTTTGTTAAGGCAAAATCTAGACATTTGGTCATGAGACATCTATAATTATGCTTGATGTCAGTGTGAATCCTTTCCATTTTAAAGGAGTGGACATATTGCTGATAACATAACAAAGCACAACACATGTATGAATAATGAGTTACACTCACATGAACTGGCCAGTGTGCATACTGAGCAGTGAGCTCATGCACGCTAATGAAATTTCCTGCTGCAGGTTTCATTATGGCGCCACACGACTGATATAAATGGCAGCACGGGGACATTCCCGACCCCATCTGATTCTATCTCAGTGTTATCAGCCTCCTTGGTGTGTTTCTGGGTGAAGGACACGGTAAAAGGCTGCAGACAGTCATTGATCTGACGCCTTTGACTCGAAAATGCAATTAGAGGCTGGCCAAGACTTCGTGGGTGGTTATCTCAAGGCCCGTTGCCACACATTCAGATGTCTAAATCTGGATACACACAGGAATGATTAATTCCTAATTACTCAGGCCTGATTCCACCGACTTCATCGTAATCGATCCTGTGCAGTCATGAAGTGTTTCTTTCAATATGTGTCAGGGTTTTGTTTTTTTCTATCATAGTATTTCTGCAGTTAATTGGTGTGAAAGCATTGCTCCGTAATGCGGACAGTGGGGGTCTTACTGAAAGTGAATGATGCAACTTTGAATGATGTGATATGTTGATAAATTAGCTGTACTGACTTTGAGAGTTCAACTTTTAGCCAAATATGAATCTGTGCCCTTTTTAATCCACCCCCTCAGTTTCTAATTATATTTCTCAGAGATGATGAGGATTTTCAAATGTCACGTCATTTCATTTTATTGTTCTCGTTGATAACACTTGTTCTGAACAATGTATCTCTGTGGCGTGTCCGCATAGTTGTTCTTAGCCTTTTGTGTATCGTTGTAATAGTTTTTTGTCTTTTTTAGTAATTTGGCTCCTCTTTGTAATAATTGTGTGTTTTTGTGTGGTTGTTTTGTCCCTTTCCACGGTCCTTCTGACTCTCTTTGTGGTCCCTTTGCATTTTTCCTGGATCTTGTTGTTGTTGTTTTGGCCTCTTCGTCCTTTGAGTCTTCCTTGTGGTCAATATGCATCTCTTTCTCTGAACATGTATGTTTTTCAAATGTAATTTATCTCGTCAAGCAGTTCTTTTATTGGAGATAAATCCCAACTCTGCAGAGAAATATGAGAACAGCTAGACGCTGCAGAAGATGACCTGTCCTGCCCTGTGGCTGTTCCATTATGCATTGTAGGCAAAATGTCATAAAAAAGAATGACTCATGATTGTTATTCTATAAATAAACACAAATATTTACACAGCAACAGCAGATATAAAAGTTTTAATACATGTTGTTGTGTGTGTGAGTGTGTGTGCATGTCTGTGTTCATGGTAACAGGTGATGAGTGGGATGCTTAAACACGTTTTGGTCTTGTTTTTCGTATTTAGTACTTAGTTCACACTGAATAGCCTCATTTTCCTTTCCCTGATTAAAAGCAAAAGGTTGACAATTTGGGAGCTTCCCTCTTTCTGATTGGCAGTTCATCAATACCACGATCATATTAATGTAAATAAGCTAAAGGCTAAATATATAGTGATATAAGCCGACTAGCTTATCATTAAGGCAAAAGACCAGTGAACACAGCCAGCCATGGTTCTGTTGGGAGGTTTCAAAAGTTACTACAAGCACTTGCAGTAAATGTTCAGTCATAAACATGTTATTTTGCAACACGTCTATCAAAACAAAGTGCTAAAACCTTAATTTGATGGTTTATGAAGGTTAAATGCTGTGTTACTTTGAGTTGCCTGGCAAACAGCGAGAACGCAGGAAGATACTTCTAGCGCCCCTGCACTTAGCTTACCTCCAAAATCATTACATTACACTACATTTCATTAAAGGGGACCTATCATGCAAAATGCACTTTGTGATGTATTTTATACATACATATGTGTCCCCGGTGTTCCAGGGAACTCACAAAGTGTCGGAAAACACAACCCTCTCTCTTTTCCTTCATACCCAAATCTCTAAAAACGGGGCTGCAACGGATTTGATACGGGTGGATTTTTTATTTGCACCTTTTTGACGTAATGTAGGTGCACTCCGCCTGATTGGTCAACTCTCCACCAATCAGGGGAATGAGAGGTTGGGCCATGTTGACTCTCCACTCGTAATCACAGCAAGCATGATAACATGACGCTCGTGCCGGGGCCGTGTCACGCCCCCCTCTTCCGCATGGGGGCGTGGTCAGCTGAATCAGACCTTGCAAAGACAGAGCTGGAGTGAGGCAAAATGAGGCATGGCTAAAATGCATGATCTGTTTCGTATTTTGAAAATTAAAACGTATTAATATACCTTATATATATATATATACCTTATATATTATTTAAATATAGCATGATAGGTCCCCTTTAAGCTGACGCTTTTATCAAAAGCTTACAATAAGTGCAAATCACCCATGCAGATAAAGAATCAAAACAGCCAGAATCATTTGAGTACATTATCTTTCAAAGGCCAAACCATTGTAAGTGCTACTGCATTGACTTCAAATAAGCTGAACCTTTCTAAGTGCTATACACAGAAGTGAGATGT
This sequence comes from Dissostichus eleginoides, assembly GCA_031216635.1. Classification (NCBI taxonomy): domain Eukaryota; kingdom Metazoa; phylum Chordata; class Actinopteri; order Perciformes; family Nototheniidae; genus Dissostichus; species Dissostichus eleginoides. The sequence goes on along the minus strand of CM062273.1, from coordinate 11,102,849 downwards.
AGTTGTTTCCACTGGCCAAGGTGCAGTCGGAACCAATTGGTTTTCAGTCTGAAACAGAAGATCTGTAGACATTCTGCTGTCCTGATACAAAATCAGTCCCTCCTGTGAAAAGACAGAGGGAAATTGTTAATAATCCTAACTTCCCACTTCAGGTAAAACGATATCTTTCTGTTATTATGCTGTGTGAATCGAGGGCAACCGTGAGAGATTTTGGCACTGAGCTGTCTCCATGTTTGGGGTCACACCAGGGAGGCACCTGGGCTAAGGTCGCCCGTGTCACTTGCAGGCCCAGCAGGCATCCCTCCCCCCAATAGCAGTACACCTGGCTCCTTTCCTTTGAACTAACTCCAAACCGACAGACCACTGTTAGTCCAGGGGGAGGCTTGGACCTTCATGACAGCTCTTTGTTTCAGGCAAAACTATGGGTGCAAAAGTGTAATTCATTTTCATCCTCAGTTTCCTCTCTTGTGCCTGCATATGTACATGTATAATTGCTGTAAATGTATGTTATGAAGACTAAAGCACCACAGATGTAGGCTCTATTCAATGTCAAATGTGCTTATCTTTCTGTGACATTAGATTCAAGAGACAATGTTTTCAGTAGTCAAGGATCACACGCAAAGCAGAGAGAAATAGACGGAGAAACATAAAGCAGAACTAAAGTTTTAAGATGACGTGTTTATTTAAACTTCCCTTCATCTACTTTCAAAATGTTTAGCTTTGAAATGTTAGGCCAGGTACGGGTTGCATGGTAAGGTTCTTCCAGTCCATGAACACAATAAAAGAGGCAAAAAGAGGTCAAATAAAATGCGCTCTCCTGCACAACATCAGCTGAGCTTGTTGGGAAGTCTGTCCCTGTTTCACCTCGCTGAATCCACTAAGAGATTCAGATGAGGAATATTTTGGTCCCAATGATTTTGTGAACCAATTGGGGTTTCATTTCAAATTAACTGATATCTTTGTGATTCTCATTACTGTGCGATGTGTTGAGTTATGTTCCCTCTTAATAAAGCCCCACATTTTTTAAGTGAATAGGGGCTTATACTTAGAAGAGATGTCCCAAATAATGTTGTGTCTTCTCATTTCGCCCCTTCCCGTTTCGCCCCTTCCCAATTCGCCCCTAAATTATTCCCATTTCGCCCCTTCTCCATTTAGCCCCTTTCCCATCTTGACCCTTCCCAATTCGCCCCATTGCCACTTCGCCCCTTTCGCCCCTTTTTTACATTAGGCAACATAAGAAATTATACTTGTTTTGCTTGGTCGTGGGTCTTAGGGTTAGAGTTTATAGATCTAATGATGCATCCCATGAAGCATTGCATGAAGTCTGTTGACAAATCAGAGGCTGTTGTTGGGGCTGCATGGGACAGGGGGCGAAATGGGAAAGGGGCGAAATGGGAAAGGGGCGAAATGGGAAAGGGGCGGAATGGGAAGGGGGCGGAATGGGAAAGGGGCGGAATGGGAAGGGGGCGGAATGGGAATAAACCAAATAATTTGTGGGGGATTCCAACACTTTGCTAGTAATATTCAGATTATTTGTTGGTTGCCTTTGCATGTGTGGGGGCTCTGAACACAAGCATTGGCAGTTTGATATCCCTCCCTTCCTCGCCAGAGGTGCATGGCACAGCGCATCAATCCGTGTCCTTCAGTTTAATTAAAGGCATTCATTTTTAATGATGCAGGTATTCTACAATAAAATGTTTTGCTGTATAAAATATTTATTATTGAATAAATATTGTGTCCAAATGGTTGAGCATGTTTGTCAGAAAATAACGAGAGAGGAGAGTTCTTCTTTTAGGGTTTTCTAAATGTTAGATTTGCCTCCAACACTATTAATTACATAAAACAAATTGAAGCACTTCTACCAGTCACATTCACACTGTCTTCTGTCGATCTTGTTGACGTGTGGGCTGTTCAGACATTGTTGCTGTCTGTTTTGAGCTCCTCATTATCTCTAACAGATGATTCACAAAATATCAGGATATGTTTTGACTCGTTTTCACTTGTCAGAAGTGTCCTCCTCTGTCATACTAAAACAGAAAGTTGGCACACACTGCTGTAGCTAAAACTAAACACAGTTAGGGCTAGCCGAGAAGCATAATGGCTATAGAAACAACCCATTGTGCAACACTCTGTAGGAGACACATTGTTTATCTGAAAAAAAAGAAATGTTTTTCTCAGAATTCTAGGATTAAAGTCAGAATTCTAAGGAAAAATTCAGATTTCCGAAAAAAAGTCAGAATTCGTATAAAAAATCTGAAAAAACGTAAAAATGTGGAGTTCAAAGTAAATGTTTGGTCCGTTACATAAAGAAATTCACATGATTATCTATTCTCTCTCATAGGTTTTCATGTAAGCAAATCAGTTTTCGATTACATGGATGTCTCTAGTACCAGATTATGAGTGATAACCCTGTGATGTATGAAAAACATTTAAAGCTGTTTCCTCTGGTTCTACACAAGTGTGCATCAATAACTTACAACACATACTTTTTAATCATGGGGTTTCTATTAATACATCCGCTAATTCAAGCCAATTTCCTAACAATCCATAGATACTCGTACAAGGAATAGAGATTGATAAGAACATTGGATCAGTAACAAAATAATCAACAACTCATACCTACATTATTTAGGATCACCAAACTTGGAAAGAACACATAACAGTAACAGTGTCTCCTACCCTTGGGGGTTCAACAACACGAATAATAGGGTCAGGCAGATGTCAATCAAGCACAGTCTGTCCACTGAGCCCTGAGTCGAGGTCTAATCACTGATACTAAGCGAAAACATCTGGTCGACCGTGTGTGTGTGTGTGTGTGTGTGTGTGTGTGTGTGTGTGTGTGTGTGTGTGTGTGTGTGTGTGTGTGTGTGTGTGTGTGTGTGTGTGTGTGTGTGTGTGTGTGTGTGTGTGTGTGTGTGTGTGTGTGTGGAACCTTTAAGCTATTAACTTGAAACTTAAACTGCATACATTCACATTACTGCTAATGATTTAACTGCTCTAACCTTGACATTTTCATTATATCAAACATCATAATTTAAATATTAATGGTGGGATTTTTTTCTATAACTCTTTCCAATATATTAGCATTCTCCTTTTAATGTATTTAATTGGTATTCCTTGGGAATATACATGTATATCATGGATTGAGCGTCTTTAGGTATAGAGCATATAATTATTAGGCCTATTATGTTAAAGCTAAGTTACAGTTTTCAAAAAGATAATCCTGATGATTCCATTGTCCCATTCCCCTTAATATCAAGACTATCAGTAGCAAAGTTTTTCTGTCCCTCAGTAATTAACGTTTCTAATAACAAAAAGAAAATACACTGTAAAAGGTAGACTTTAGGATAGGGAATTGCTGCAGAATCCGATGCCATGTTGGGGGGTGGCGGGTGAGAGGAACATTGTTTACTCATGGTTCATTAGGTTTTCGCGAGGTGCTTTTTCTCCTCTTAGGCGTCCTCCATACTAACTAATGCTTTTCTTCTTTTTACTACCTGCAATTAGCCTTGTACATTAAAGTGCTTGCTGATGTCTGACTAATGGCGAGCATCTATCACAGCCTGCATAGCAGGAGGGTCTGTTCTCAACTAAGAGCATGCTGCGTCATGTGTTTTGGAAACACCCCATTTATTTATGCAAATCAATCAAAATGTGTAACTCGTTTCCTGTCATATTGCCCTCTTGTAGTGTGCTAGATTACATCGACCACAAACTAAAGATAACGTGTCCCTTACCTCAAGAGGTGGGGGGGTTAGTGGCATTAATGCAAATTCCATATGATTAAATACAGTTTGTTTAATCATCCCTTTGAGGTTCCCGTTTTTCAATAGTATGTTTAGAAAAGATTTATGAATCAATTTTGTTTTAGTTGATGAATATATTAAAACACTAAAGCTGAAGCTTTATTTTAGCATTAACAAAATCAGGCCTTTCACTTTACTTCAGTATTATTTGAAAAACACACAGTGCCCAACCCTTGTGTCTTTTTGCAAGGACAATTCTCCAAATGTCTTCACAATTTAATTCTAAATCAATTAGACCTGCAGTAATTATTAAAGGGGCCCTATGGTGCTCTTTGGGGTTTACCCTTCCTGTAGTGTGAATATACGTTTGTGTGCATTTACAGAAAATGGTTCGCAAAAGCTGAAATCCCAAATGTAATACCAGAGGGAGTCTCTCTCCCACAAACTCCAAAAAACTGAACCAGAACAATATTGTCAAGAACGCAGAACAATACAGGATAAACTAAAGCTTTCAAAGCGACCTTGGTTCAATGATGCAGTTTGTGCCATGGCATTGTGCCTTTTCACTAAAGATACTTTTCCACTGACTTCTAAAACCTCTCCAACTTTGTTACTTAACCTATCAATCCACCTCAAAATGAAGTGTTATAGATTGGTCTTGTTGTGGTGACCAGACGTCCGTAAATGTTTGGTGTCAGTGCTGATGTCTCTCACTAATGGTTTCTGGTTTCTTCTAATTCTTACTGTAACAAAAATGTTTCATAGTTGGATGGAAGGAAGAAGATGAATATGATTTTCCTCAACCGTTTCTGAATATGATATGTTACTTTAAAGGATTTAAGTATATGAAAAAAAACATGATATAAAATATTACCTCATTTATTATTTACAAAGCCTCCTGCTGGCCTGATTTTCAGAACATGGGAGTCATTTAATTACATTAACCGCTGCTTTAATTAAGTAACTGACTCAAGTCAGTAAATCCTTTGGCAGTTAACATGTTAACCGTTCAGTGGTCATGTTGAAAATGTAATATATCACCAACCTTTTTTTGTATTTTTCCCTGATGCATAATGTGAATGAGTAAGATGATACGTAAATACACAAAGAGTCATAAAACAGAACAGTTGTGGCATCTTCCTTCTCAGACGTATGAAACGTGTTCTGCAACAGTCAAATGAAGCTGTTATAAGAGCTGATTGATTATTCATGAATGTTCTCTGGATTATGTCAAAAGCATTCCCTCCTTTTTTCCACAAGAAAAACTATCTGGGACACACAAGCCACAGTTGAGAATCACAAACCTGCTTATGTTCAGTTTGATATAGACGTCTGTTTTGGAGAAATTGGTTATTATGACAAAAAATCCTTCTGCATCACACAGCGAGGAACTGTGAGCAACGAGATTTCATAGGAACCTCTGATGTTGCACCCGGAGACAAGAGACACCAAACATTGCACTGTAGACCGGGGGTGTAGTGCTGCCGGTGTTGTGCCGTAGATTGAAGGCTTGCCGTGGATTGAAGCCGTGTTCGTGGGGACGCGCAGGGCTGACGTCATTTCAATTATTGGACGGTTCGTCTATTTTTTTAAGCGAAGAACGAAATAAATGATTTACTTTCTCTCTATTGACCGATATATTTCCCATCAGATTAAACAGCAAACGGCTGTATAAATAATGTGCATACAATTGCGAGGTGGCTCAACTTAAGGAAAATGTACAAATCTGTAACATATTTCGTATTGGAATGAACTTCAGAGTTTTTATGTTTTACAGAATACATGGTGAGAAGGATGAGATGTGTTTTGTCAGTATAGAACTATTTTATAAAACATTCTCTGTTGTTTAAGTGTCTGATACTTCGAATACAAAATACGTAAAAAATGACAAGTAACGATATCACATACAGTATATGATATAGTCAGAGGCTGTGTTATTTCAAATCAAGCCTAACGAATAATTACTTCAAACTGGCTTTACTCACTTGAATTGCTCCGCAGAATGTCATTTTCCTTTGTGGTTTTCTATGCAACCCATTTTTGTATTGTAATGCCACTCATATTTTATTTATTTGTGTATTGTAAGGTGACATTGAATGTTTTGAAAGGTGCCCTCAAATAAAATGTGTTATTGTTATTGTATCTGTGGCTCTCTCACACAGTTAATGTTCTTTTTTTTGGAAAAGGTTAATCCTGGTGTCAATAGGGAAGATCTGCACGGTTCTCTACAGCCCATGTTCAGCAGAACAGCTGGTGCAGCTGCCTGGTTTGCCACTCCCACTATAACTTTCACCAAAGGCACACTGGTGTTTGCTGTTCACCTGTAGTTGTGCACACAAAAGCATTGTACTCTGGGCTCAGCAGTTGAAAAACTAATGAGCACCACATGTGGCAGACCAGGCGTTGGTGCTGCCGGATTTGGCACCCCCACTACAACTTTGTCCAAGATAATCATATTGTTACCAAAATCACACTGGTGTTTGCTGTTCACCTCTAGTTGTGCACACAAAAGCATTTTACTCTGGGCTTAGCAGTTGAAAAACTAAAGAGGGGCTTCCACATGTGGCAGACCAGGCGTTGGTGCTGCCAGATTTGGAACCCCCTCTATAATTTTGTCCTAGATAGTCGTACTGTCACTACATTCACACTGGTGTTTGCTGTTCACCTGTAGTTGTGCACACAAAAGCATTTTACTCTGGGCTTAGCAGGTGAAAAACTAACTCATACATTTGCACACTTTTTATATAGCAACCTATGTCCATATGTTTCTGTTTTGGTGGTCGTGCGCGTGCGTGCATTTGCGAGTCATAGGTGCGGTCCTGCACTTTTAAAAATAGCACTGCACCCCTGCTGTAGTCATAACACTGCTAAAAAGAGTCAAGAGGTGTCTTTTTACAAACATTTCTTAAATTCAATGCTGCACATAATCATGGGACTTCTGATGTTCACAATTAGGCGCCAATTATTGTCGGATTCTGGCTGAGCAGCCTCCTGCAATCAGCAGTGCTGAGACTGAGGGTGAATTGGCCTATATAACAGCTAAGCCTCATTAGCCACAGCCTCAAACCTGTGAGTGACTGGAGAGGCTGAGAGACAACGAGACAACAGAGTCCCACAAGAGCCACAGTGGGGATGGCATATAATTGGACATGTCCCAATTCCCCGATAGAATTTTCCTGATGGCCTTCTCAACACTCTCGACACAGTGTCCCTGTTCAAAGTGGACCTTTGTGATTCTTGACCTCCACGCTCCATAGAGGGGAATGAAACTGTCACCTTTAGTTTACACCATCTCTGGGTGACTGAATGAGACATGTAAAGAGCTACTGTAAAAATAACCTCATTGTTATTGCTTAAAACAGGTGGAATCTTGTACAGTCTAACACAAATCATAAATGTGTACTTGTCATTGCCTTGGTCTGTGTAGTGGAGGTCATTATATTATTCCACATGAATAAAACAAACGCAAACATTAAATAAACGCATTATACCAAACAACAGTGTTATAATAATAATAATTATTATTACTTATAATATATATTTCTTTATTTTATTTTATTAGTTAATATTTTTTGATAGATAAACTCAATAGATATATTTATTTCACTGTTGTTATGGTTATAATGTATAGATACATTTTTATTTTATTTGTTATATTATTTTTTCAATTAATCTGCTATTCCTTGTTTACATACCGCTGTGACAAAACGATTCTCCAAATGGGAATCAATTAAGTAGATCTAATATAATCTAAAGCTATATGATTGAAAATGAGAACTGACATTGAAATTTGCTCACACAAAAAAGGTTATTTTGTTGCTTATTCATCACAACATTTAACATGTTTTTAGTATGTGATGACCCACACATTACCCTTGACCTGCTTACATGTATATGTCATTGTCTTATATCTCATCACAAAACTATGGCCAATGAAATGCTGCTTTATAAAACTACCTCAGTGAAGGCTTTTCACTAGAACTCAGCTCCAGGCTGCAGGGATTTTCTCCCTTTCAGCCACAAGAGCATGAGTGGGGTCGACCGCTGATGCTGGCGATAAGGCCTGAATCACAGAGTCCACTTCATCCAGATTGGTCATGTCACCGATAACCCCTCCCTACACTGCAGCCCTCGGCAATGCTAAATAAATATGAGGCACTTTAAGTACTTTAAAGGACATAATTGATTAACTGAAGCCTACTACATCAAGCCCTTTAGATGTTTAACCTGCCTAAATGTTGAAGTTCTTTTTAACAGTTTGGTTCCACCATTTTATATATTTAAATATTCACTTTTCACTGTTTTCCCTCCTACAATAAGCACACAGGAGTGCACCCACTGGTAATAAACATTGCTGTGGCCCTGTTGGGGTTAGACACATTTCAAAATTACCATTTTCCTCAAACATTTTAGAGAACTGTGTTTACTTATAGAGATGATTTATTTTGAATGTATTGCAAACATCTGTAATTGTAATATTTAAGACACATTTCATTCTGGTTTCTGTTCAAGTCACACAAACAAAAACATGCCTCCATCAAACTGACACAATCCTTTACACCAAGCTGATGGTCATTTCGGGTTTTCCTTTCCTGTAGTGTGTCATCAGGTTTTGGGGCATGTAATCAGCAGAAGCTGAAATCTTTAAGTCCCCTCCAGAGGGAGTTTCTCTCCCACACACTCCCCACCTGCCTGAAATCACTATGAAACGTTCCTCTATTAGCTAGCGCTCCAACACATTGTACATGATGGGCTGAGCGGTTGACCAATCACAACAGATCCAGCCAGCTAACCAATCAGAGCAGACTGGGCTCTGTTTCAGACAGAGGGTGAAAAGAGGTGCTGCAGCACAGGCAGTATGAGAAAAATAAAGAGCTTTTTGAACATAAAGCATGGAGACATGTCACAGTAGAGGCACAAAATATAAATATGAACCTGAAAATGAGCATCATAGGGCCCCCATAATCTTCTTGATTTTAGCCCTGGGTGTGAGCATTATTCACACACTGTGAGCATTATTCACACTGCTCTGGACACCGAGTTTCTAAAGAACTTTCAATAATGGCAATAAACACAAGTTAAGAAGGCAATATTCATCAGTCACTATAACCTTCCCAGACGAAATCAAATGCCAATACTTATCTTGTGTCCTCAATCCCTGTTTTAGAAGACAAAAACACACTTGGGTGTTATTTTGAACCGTGACCTTTCATTTGAAGAGGAGGTTGAAACAGTATTTCTAAGATGTTTTATCAGCTGAGAGGCATTTCAGAAACCATGTCTTTTCTCTCTTTACCAGACCTCAATAAGGTCATTCATGCTTTTATTCATCTTGGTTAGATAATTTAAATTCATTATATTCAAGGAAAAGTAAATAGAAAATAACGATATGCAGCTGCTCTTCTTTTAACAAATGCTGGAAGACAAGATCACATCAGCCTCCTTTTAGCCTCCCTTCACTGGTTAACCGTACGTTTTCAAATTGATTTTAAGATTTAACTGATTACTTCAAAAGCATTTCATGGTTCACATGATCTGCTGCTCCACTATGAGCCAGAGTGCTGCCTCATATGCTCAGGCTCGACTCCGCTAGCTTAACACTGTAGATGACAAGCTTTGGCAGTCAGTGCTCTTCAGCTCTGGAAGTCCTTGCAGAATCAAGTAGATCATCAAAATGATGTGCTTGTTTTTATTTCTTTCTTTTAATGTTTTTTATAAAAAAAAGCACATCATTTTATTTCCAACATATTTTATCGTGTTGATTTTATTGTCTCCTTTTTTTATATAACCTAAGGGTCGGTTTTTCCATTTGAACATGTAAAGCACTTTGACATTTCAATTTGAGAGGTGCTGGATTCATGGTAATGTTATGAATATTATAAAGTTGAGATGAGGTCAGAGGTCAAACTAAACTGGGCCATTTTTCTATGGATCTAGATTTTTGTACAGACAGATTATGTATAATTCACAAATATCTATATATATATCTCTTTGCTGTTAAGGCATATTTGTGTTAAATAGGTTAGCATGTGACAAAATCAAATTGTAATAAATTAATTTGACCACACCAACACAGGTGTAAGTCCAGGAGTGTTACATTTTGTTTTTTTTATCATTTATCTTCACCAAACATCCAAGCTATACCTAGCACTGCTGAAGCTAAATGTTCAGCGATTGTCCAAAATCATAAGTAAGCATTATTTGGTTTATATTGTCCGCCTTTATTTTTTTTTAAATACAAAAATATGCACATATTGTATTTGAAAGTAACACATCAAGGGATCACATTTACAGTCAAATCAAAGGCATTCTGAGTCCATGTGAGAAGAATGCATAAGAGCTCCTTCTGTTGTCCCCCTGGCCATGCAAAGCACAGCCAGTTTGCATACATTAGTCAAAGCAATGATGTGGATTCATGCATGACTTTGATGTGTTTGTTTGTAATCCACTGTCCCTTTCTTTGACGTCGTAGGGCTCCGGCTGAATGATATACAAAGTGGTAGATAGAAGTTAATGACACCACAAGAAAAGCTGGACTTAGATAAGACGAAGAATGCCTCATCATGTAGAAAGTGAGGTCTGCCGATTGCTTTTCCTTGGCTACCCAGATGTTTAATCTGAATCTGAAAAAGTATTTGTTGACAATTAAACACAGGGTCAAAAACAATTTCAGATACATAATCATAATGCATAATTATTTGGTGCTCGAAACTCTGGTCTAAAATGTCAAAATCAGATGATTTACTGAACTGAACTGCCATAGTCTGGTCAGTGGGTAAAATGTAAGAAATAAATAACCTGAATATGCAATTAGCAAAGGACACAGGAGTTTAGCTTAGCCTGTGGTTAAGATAAGGAAAATACACCTTTTATTGTTTAATGTATTTCCTTGTCTTAAATAACACACCATGTCTATGTTAGATGACATGTTACCATTTTCCTAAGGCGATACTTTTCGAACATTTTCTTAAACTGTCTATATTTGCATTTTAAGATATGATTATCACACAACATTTAAATTAATGTTCTTGAAAATGATGGTATCTGTCCCACATTTACAACCAACTAATATTCAATCATGACTTTTACAACATGTCAGCTCATATGCAAAAATGTGTCTTAACTGTTTATCACTCTTAGTGAGGGAAAAACGGCTCCATTTTGTTTATATCACGTTGCTGTTTCAAAATCTCCCAAAACTGTTTAATACCTCAGCAATTATGCAAGCTCATGAATCTTAAACTGTCAGTCTCCCAGTGCACGATGAAGGAGATTATTACTGCGCACTTTCTGCAGTTAATGAGCTTTGACTATTTCTAAAGTTCCACTGCGTCGCTAAAATACGACCCAAATCTCAACCTGGACCATGAATAGCAAACATTCACCAACTGTAACTGTATGCATATCAACTTTTTAATATACTATAAATATTCATTAGAAAGTCCTCCTACTGCACCCGCCGAATCAGGGTACATATTCTGTTCCAGAGCAAGAGAGAGCATCTTAAAGTGGGGAAATGGATTTAAAACAAGGGACACGCCTGCCACTGAACTTTGATGAAACTTCCCGGCTGAGGAAGATGATTTTATTTTCCCTGAGGGCCCATACTGTAAGTGCATACTGCAATACTGTTCAGTCAGCAGTTAAGGGAGGACCCATGTGACCGTTCAGCTGCGAAGTGCAAATTACTTAAAGGCCCAGTCTATAATTGCAGTAATTTGCCCCAGCTGGAACACTGTCACTCCTCTATTGGCTGCTTTAACAGAGTAATTAATTATGCTGAATAATATTTCAAGGCATAAAATATACCATATAGTATATATCAGGGGATTTAATCATGTTCCCTAACCGTTACCCAATGGTGTTAGTTGCTTTTATACCCTTATCGTATACCTTGATCACGCTTTAGTTGCCACAAGCACTTATTTTATGCAGAGAAAATTGTTGAATGTGACAGTTTACATTTTAGGTGTAGGAGTAAAAGTATCTGGCAGGTCAGTATTATTTAGCTGGGAGAATTTGAAGATTAATCGACAAAAAAACATGTGTTTGGTATTTGACATTCATTTCAGGCAGCATTGGTCAGTACATTTGGTACCATTATAGTGTTCGGGGTGTTGAAAAACCAAATGCAAGCCAATGAGTGGTTTTACTATATCTTGCACTAAACTCTACAGTAGCCACATTTCACCTTTTTTAGGGATTCTAAAATGATTCTAAAATGTCAAACGATTTGGGATATAAAAGAGGATGTTATCCTTTTTTTATTTAACCACTGCTTCTCTACAGCAATTGGAACTCTTTGATTCTGCCTCAACAAGAATAATATTATAAACCATGCCCACACTGTTCACAGTTCCTAAAAACAAGTTCAGTTGTTGTTGTTGTTGTTGTTGTTGTTTTATATGACCTTAGAACAAGTGGCCCCCTTTTTGTTGTGTTTTAAAGTAGTAGATCAATGAAAAACATATTGTTACACCTATTATTATTGGCTACATGTCAAAGTTTACATTTCTAACAATAAGGAGACCCAAATCCAGAGACAGATTCATTGTCAGACTAAAAGGAAGCTTACAAAGTTCAAGAGGTCACACGTAACAGGCTCATAATTGGTAGGTAAGCAAATTCAAAAAGCAGCAGGCAGTCAGAATGAGTAAAAGTGTGCAGATAGGAAGCTGGCAGGACTGGCTCAAACACTACATCAGCAATACAAAACAGATGATCTGACAACAAATCTGGCTGAAAACTGGCCTCAAAACACTCTGGCTGCTAGTTTATTAAGAACTAGCAGCCAGATTAGTAGGTGATTAGTAGGGGAAGATAAATAACTAAAATATCCTTTTTTGAGTAATGAAACTAAATCTGAGGCTGATGAGTTGAGTTGACAAGTTCTGTCATAAGAACAATGTGTAGTTATATAGTAATGATTTTCTAGTTATTACATCCATAGACATCACAGACAATTTTGCATTTTTAAATTGATGTCAAATGCAAACGTGCCAATGCAGTAGGTGAGGTCATGGTATTATCAAGCATGTCAGACTTAAACACAGAAGGTAACTTCCATCAAAGGCCTGCAATTGACATCTACCTTTTTTATTAATAGTTACCACAATATTTTCCTAACAGTACTTTTACATTACATGTTACTTGTTAGACGCTTTTATCCAAAGCGACTTACATACTCAGTACTGTGGGCAATCCCCACAGGAGCAATTTGGGGTGAAGTGTCTTGCCCAGGGACACAACGACATGCTGACTGCAGTGGGGTTTGAACCTGTGACCCCCTGATCCGAGCACAACGCTCAACCCACTGCACCACACGCCTCCCTAGTACTTAGTACTTAGTGTAGTTTTACCCTTGCCATATTTCAACCATAAGTTGCCATAACTGACCTATCCTTAACCTTGCTGTAGTTACCATGTGCATATTGTACAAATCCCAAATTAAAATACGGTGGCATTGAGTGTAAAAATGAACCAGCAAATCATTTCCAATTTTTCAGGTGGTTTCAAGACAGTTTGCTTTAGAAAAGCCATTGTATTTTTTGTTTAAGTGAATTAGTTAGAAAACAAGCAATGCAATGTTCACTGTAAATAAATAGGAGCAGAACGAATCACATATAACATAGAATTGCACAAAACATCAGGAGATGTTAATTTATTAATACAATGCTGAGCAGCTTTTTAAGAAGCACAGAAAAGCGGCGGGTGAGCCGATCAACATTTTAATTTATTGAATTCAAAATATTGATCTCGAGGGATCAGTCCTGTTGACATGCATATGATTCCTTTTAATATGGATGAGCATAAACAAACATTGTTGATGGAAAACATGTAGACAGACAGCAGTCAATAAGACTCCATAATTACACAAGAGCAGCCCAAACAGAAACTAGATTACCATCTAATCATCGAGCTGAAAGTAAGACATCAATGCAAATGCTCATTTCTCACGCTACAATGTTTTTCTACCAAGGCATAAGGCATTATACAACACATGGGAATTTCTAACTAGTTTGGATTTAATGTCAATTTGCAACAAATGTAGGGCTTTCTACAGTTTGATATGCCAATGCAAATCCATAAAATGAGGCTCCCTCATGTATCTATTGTAAATAAACTGCAGTTTTCACATATTCATATGTTTTTGTCGTTCTGTTTATGCTAAATCAAAATGTGTTGATGCTATGATCCTTTTCTTTCCTGATGGAAGGAGCTTCTTTTGGATAGAAATGATATAGAGCACGATGATGATGATGCTGGATAATGGTGAAGGCAGGCGGTTTCTCAGCTATCTCAAATGCTGGACTTTAAAAAGCTCTGACACAAATACTCTACTGATCTGATTATAACTGATAGCTGTATAGCCCATTTTATTTGCACTATATATCTGCATTACAAGCCACAGTGTGATCATCTCTCTTAGTCATGGAAGCGTTCTTTTGAATAGCATCAAAACACAGAGGCATCAGTTTAGTTCATTTATAGAAAATGTAAGAGCGATCAACATCTTTCCATATTTTGACTTCCCTTTTGAAAAAATCTCTCACAATATCAGGATTTCTGTTGACAAAATAGAGGGTTAACATCAAGTAAAGTTTGTCAACGAGAACATTGTTTCAAACAGTTGAATAGATGATAGCAAATGTGGTTAGGGTTAGTAGGGTTAGGGTTAATACGGTTAGTAACGAAGGGAATATTATTTTGTCCTAATAGTCCTAGTCAACGGTTTAACCTGCCTTTGTCATTTGATCGGATGCAGGCTATTTTTGCAAAAACTTAAGGCTGAATAATGAAACAATGAAAGTTGTGATTGACAGCTACGGTGATACATAATTTCCGTCATTTTACACAAATCTCCATGATTTTAAATTCCCCAGAGAGATTCCACAAGGATCGATATTAGGCCCTTCTAATTACTGTAAACTAGTAAGATCAATAGTATTGAGACAATCCAAAAAGCACTATCTCTTATTATGGTTTGAAAATTTGGTGTCATTTTGTAATTGGAGAGATTATCGCACAGGCTAAGAGGAACACTTATGGCGCATTTCCACTGCAGGGCCTCGCACGGCTTAGTACGGTATAGTTAGGCCTTGGTAGGCCAGGCTCACTTTATGCTGCGTTTTCATTACAGTTTAGGAACTGGGGTAGTGACTATAGTAACGCAGTGTAGGCGGAGCCGTGACGTCATCTTCAATGCGAAACACAAAACCAACATCAGCTGTTAGCTGTTAGCACTCAGAGCTCACAGCTCCTCATAACTGTTCAGAAACTAGACAAAAGTTAAACAAGTACAAACCACAGACTGTCTGTGTCATGGCGAATACAGTCGCTGGTTTATTTATGTCTGTATAGGCCGTTGTTGTGAGTGTGGACGGTCGGAGCATATACTGCGTTAGCTTAGCCGATCTCCATTCAGAAAACAAGCAGGTTTTCGCCTGCCGTCTGTCTGCAGACTTGTCAAAGCATTAATTCATGGTTTTTACTAACCGGTATCAGTATGTTGTTACTTCGGCATCATTTTGAAACGTGTATTACAATTAAATCACGGTAAAATATGTTCATTTTGTTGTAGTTGCCAGCGATTCTCTCACTAGTTTAGCATACTCAGCCCGGTTGTTGGCCCGGAAAGAACCTGGATTTTGGAGAGCCAGAAAACTGTGAAAAAGTACCCGCCAGCCGGAACTACGCCTAGTGGAAACGCAGCCGGGTACGGCACGGCACGCTTAAACCGCACTCCGGGCTGTAGTGGAAATGCGCCATTAATGAGTTGTTAGGGGCTGGTCCCCAATAGCAACTTACATCAAAAGGAATGGTTAAGTGGTATAACCATGTCCGTAAATATACTGTAGCAGAATAAATATTCACACTTGGTTACCACACTAGGATGTAACTGCTGCTGCCTTGTTTTTAGTTTTTCTGTTTTTGTTGTGTGAGTTTAACTATATTTGTCTTGAGTATAGGTTTTGGTATTGTACCATTTTGTGACTGTTGAGACTACAAATATTTTTGTATATATATATAAAGACTTTAAAGAAATCGTTTTCAACTAAACATTGCAATGTGTGTTTTTATGCCGATGACTCCATGGTATTTGTCATTGTCTCTACAGCACACCAGGCCATCTCCAGGTTTTAGTGTATTATTTGTATGACCTTCAGACTTGTTCCTAACACCATCAGCTATACATTTCAGTCATGAGAGCAAAGTGAATATGTTTTTTTATGCATTTTCAAAAAGACAGAATTAAGAGATTTCAGCAATACCTCATTTGTTCACTAGGTTTTGTTTAAAACAAGACGATGAGGTACAACAAAGACTTGGTCACATATCACTTAGTTATTGTCTCATAAGTACAATAAATAATAATCTTAAACACATCCTTTTTCCAGTGATAACAGCCTAACAACAAAGATTGCTGACCATCTGATGCAGTTTCTCAAAGGAAGATGCCATATATACTGCACATTTGAGTCTCTCATTGAGCTGTTTGACCTATTTCGAGTAATTTGAATATGGTGACATAATGTCTTCAGGGAGACATATTAAGGTCTTGTTTAATGTTTTTAAAGATCTTTTACAAAAAGGTTAAAGTAGGCAGCAAAAGCTTCGTTTTATATTTTTTTGGAAAGACATCAAGGGAGAGTTTGAAAAAGGAAGAAATAAGAAAGATCCAGGACCGCACACTGTAGACTGCAGTTAGACTGTGTAAACAACAAAAAACCAAAAACACTCATATTCTCCATTCTTCAACCAGGGATTTAGCCTGAGTTTGTTTCTTATCTTTCTGTTTTCACAACAAGCTTGATGCTTTGAGGCATGCCAAGTGCCCGTCAGATACACGTATACAACTCAGTCGAATCTGTTACTCTCTACCGACAAAAACAACACAGTGTTTAATCAGGGCTATACGTTAAGTTTGTTGCACCTAGCACTGGTGCTACGAAGGTGTCAAGTTCGTAACTCAAGCCTCAAAATTCCAGCATGAGTATAACAGTATTTGTAGAGCCACTCGAGTTTGAACATTTCAAAAACACCATTCTTACCAGAACATTTTATGAGAATTTCAAAATGAAGTAAATAAACACATTCATGATTCTGATTCATGATTGGTGTTGCTTTTGTCACTCTCACATAATCCATACTTTATTCCCACACATGTGCAATGACTAATGAAAATGGTCATCCTACTGGTTTTGTTTCTACAATTATTTAGAAGTTTTATGATTACTTAAAGAAGAGAAGCAAGCTAGAATTTGAAAGTACACAACCGAAAAAATCTTCCCCTTCCTTCAGACTTCCTTACAGAGCCCCTCCTCCAACACACACGAACGCGCACATGACCAATAGAGTGCCACAGTGACGCTTCCTAAAACCCGGAAGTAAGCTTCTTCCGGTCCCCTCGACAAAAAAGCAATGCAATTTCTCCAAAGGATTTTGGTAATAAATCTATCGATCATCTATCGATCATAAATCTATCGATTAGATTTAAGATTAGAAAATTATAAAAGTAGGGTAGACATGTGGAGATTATCCGACTGAACAAAACGTGATCCGTCTCTTAAATGTGTGTCAACCACAGACCTTATTTCGAGCTATTATCCAAAATCCTATGGAGAAATTGCATTGCTTTTTTGTTGAGGGAACCAGAAGAAGCTTTCTTCCGGGTTTTAGGACGCGTCACTGTGGCACTCTATTAGGGCACGAGATAAGTTTGTGCACGAGATGGAAGGCTGACAGGCAGGTAGGCCATCCAATCATCTGACCCGGGCCGGCTCAGATGATTGGACTTGCTTTTTACAGCGCCACGGCTTCCACAGATGAAATATTTGTATATATTTATTGTCAAAGCATTTCATTTATTCATTGCTATCGGGATGTTAAGAGCATTCCATGGAATATAACAACAAGTGTTTCTGAAGTGAATTACCTACCCCACCTTTAAGGACTTGGGTGTCTCAATACATCGGAGAACAGTCTGCAGCTTGAATTATACTTTTATGTGGAAACATGTGGACACATCTGCCAGCCAAGAAGGGTATTTGGGTAACTGTACTACTGTAGGTCACAGTAACCCTCAGAGGAGCCTGTGATGAGACATCTGCAAACACACAGCTGGGTGAGCCATTATGTGCCAGCTAATGTTTATTTGAATCAAAACGTTGTTGCTACATATTTTTGCAACTAACTGCAAAATAATAAATATATATATATATACGCAAAATTACTTTTTGTGTTTCAATTATCAGAATCAGAATCAGAAACAGGTTTATTACCAGGTAGGTTTACACATACGAGGAATTTGACTTGACGTCATGGTGCATACATAAAAATAAAACATGAATTAAAACACAGGTAGGGAACTAGAAAAAATATAATAAAAATATAGTAAAATATAACAGTATTTACATTGCAATGCAATGGAATGAAAAAAGGAATAAAATGTGAATAAAAATCGGCAGTAATAAAAAATACAAGAAAACAAATATAGTACACCCAGGATAGACTTTCTATGAGCTCATCTAAGTGGTTTTAATATGCATTAGTATGTTTGCCCGCATGGTGTGCCTAATGCAAATGAAGCAACACTGACCTTCCAAAGTAAAATGCAGCTTGATTTCCCACTGTACATATCATAATGTGTTTGCTGCTGCATTGGGTAATTTGTGCTGAAAACTAAAGCAAATTAAATTAGCTGATGAACGTTTTATTTACAGTTAGATTGAGCGAGCAGAGATGCATTGTGCATAACAGATTCAGAATTAATGACATGCATATAGGTTCAGCCCATGCATACAATTTAACCAGACATGGAGGATTTTTTTGTATTTATTAACTTTTCAAAGAATTGCTCTAAAGTTATCCTCTGCAGCTTTAGAGGAGAAGAGGGAATGTGATAAGGTCTGTTGTCTTTTACCACTTTGTGCACCAGAAAGCAAACTGTCGAGTAATTGGTTCCATTTGAAGTTGAACACGGTGGAATGCGAGGAGCAAGTCTCTCTCTCGCTGTTAGCACAACAGATGTTAGGTTGCATGTGGCTAAATATACTCTTTGGGGGATTGTTATTTCCTCAGATATCGATTGTGACTGAAAGCTTGTTTTTATTTTCCACTTTGAGGGCCCTGTTACAAGGTTTGTCTATTCAGGTGCACTCTTAACTTCCAAATTGATTTAAAAAGGAGATGTTATGCTCATTTATATGATCATATTTGTATTATGTGCTTCTTCATTGACATGTTTACATGCTTCAATTTGTGCTTTATTTTTGAAAATTCTGCCTGTGCCGCACCCCCTCTTTTCACCCTCTGTGTGAAACAAGAGTCCAGTCTGCTCTGATTTGGCCGGCTCTGTTGTGATTGGTCAACTGCTTAGAGATTTCCTGGCCCTTAGCCTATTACGTACAATGTGTTGGCGCGCTAGTCAATAGAAGCACTATTGTTACGTAGTGATGTCACTATGTTACGGAAGTAAACAAAGGGGTCCAATCCAGGCGTGTCAGGCAGGGGGGGGGGGGGGTTGTGGGAAGAGAGCCCCTTTGATGAGAACCTTGGGATTTTAGCCTAAGTCTACAGGAAAGATAACACCCTAAAAAGCATAATAGTGACTCTTTCATATTTTGTATTATCACCAGTTGTAACCCAAGATGTTCTCGTAGTCAGTAAAAGAAAGCAAGCTATTTTGAAGTTTTTGTTGAATATCATAGGCCCTACTGCTCGCATATTTCCACAATTCTTTGCATCCTTATCCCAGAGTAATGGCTGTTTATGGATGTACAGGAAGCAGCAGGCACACGCTGGCACCAGCTGCTTCTTTAGACACCTGTCAGATCTGTTTCAACCTCTGATCTGTATTCATTTGAAGGCTTTAATACCGGCTGAGACAGATCTCAAGAAGCTTGTTTGTTGCGTACCTGCTGCATCTCATTGCAACTGAGGATGCACATTTATCATTGTTATGAATCCATCTTCTCTATTTTTTAAATGTGTACAGGTCTGGAAACAAAGGAGGCCTGCTGCAGGGATAAGAGTTTTGATTACACCGTGCTAATAATGGGAAACAAGGTGATTTCCCTCTGAAGACTGAGCCAACACGGAATCAGGTTTTCTATGAAATTGATTTGAGACCAATGTGTAATTATTTCTCTCAAAACCTTTTCATTGGGGAGTTTTATCAATTTAGGGCCTTTTTGTTGTATCTGCATTCAGATCGAGTTATACCTGTTTTCCACTTCTTCTGTGTCAGACAATAACACTGTCTGAGGTATCTACTTGACACAGAAGCACTGGAGGGAGTTATTTGCCTCCAAGGAGAGTATTATTTATTTGACAAAAGAAGACCTCAGAGGTTATTACCTCATATAAACTGCAGCAACTTTCCAAAGATAACAACAAATACCTACAGTATCTGTGCAGAGAAATATGTTATGTATGCACTGTTCAGCAACAACTGTGTCTTTATTCTTGAGGAAATTATTTTGCTGCTACAGAACAAATTAAGTCTCTGTAGGGATGATAAGCTTACAAACACACCTCATGTGGTTTTGAAAAAAAAATGCATGTGTTACTTAAAAAAACTAAAGTGGTTTGGTCTTATGTGCCAACTTGTAATTCATTAATTTGCCCATATAAATTAATAGGTAATTATGAGAAGCGATTATGAAAAATTACAAAGAACATAATTAGAAAAATAAGAAGAAACCAAAGGCAACAACAACGGGGTATGTGCACCCACGTTTCCAGCCTTTGACTTTTCTAAAACCTGTTGGTAAACAATAACATTAAGACCAATAAACATATCTGTTTCCAAACTAGATAAACCCAGGTTTACATAGATAATATTGAAGCACATTTAAAATGCAAAAATGTAATGATTATTCTTTTGACATAACGACCTTTCACTATGGCCCTTCATCCCCCGGGATATCTGTTGATGTCTTCCATGACATACACCCAATGTACAGATAGTAATAACATGCAGTCTATATCCAGAAAGCTAGACAATGCAATCGGATTAAAATACCTTCGCATTTTACCTAGTATTATTAAATGTTATTGTTTCATGTTTGTTAGATGTTGTCAATGTGTTCTGATCATGGACCGTCTTCTGCCCAGAAAAGAATGTGGGAATGTCTCAAATGTCTAAGACTTACAAGGTGAAAGCAATACAATAACAAAAAGCATCTATTGGCTACTTTTGGTAGCCTTGATAGCATACTGTGAGGTTCGCCGACCTCTTTGATCACCCCTGCTTTAGGACAGGCAGCATGACATGAGGTCAGGCAGGGCCGGTCCTAGACATTTTGGTGCCCTAGGCGAGATTATGATTTGTATATTTGTTTACATAAATTGTGACCAAACCGTTTGAGACCCACTGAGATAACTTAGACTAAAGTGAACTATCTAAACAGAGTCCTTTACCTCACTGAGCTGTAGTTATCAGCCTCAATCCAACAACAATCCGCGGTACCGATGCTCTCCCTCTCTCTCTCTTGCTCGCTCGGAGGCTCGCTCGCACTTTGGCTGTGAGCTGCGGGCGCCTGAGAAGTCAACATCCCCCACTTTCATCACTTACAGCGCCCATCGTACAGGGCAAATTAAAAGTGTAACCGGGGTGAAAAGGGTGTTACCTTGACTTAATTATGAATGTTGTTACATCAAGGCTGAAAATTAGGATGAGCCAAACAGTCAAAAATGTTTTTTTTTCCCTCCCAGAACTACCAGCTCAGCGCCCCCCAGATCTGGCGACCGCCTATGTCGCCAGTGCTACGGGCCGGCCGGCCCTGAGGTCAGGTACATTTGAGCAATTTATCTTAAGCATCTAAACCTGGCTAAACAAACACATTCTGATTGTGGTGTGCTCTTTTGAATTGTTTAAGTATATCTTATATATATATATATATTTAAAATATAAAAATGCAAATTGTATGGTAATACCAGGTGAAAATATCACAAGGGTCTAAAATTATTTACAAATCAGCATCACTATTGTCAATTCAGACAATAGGGATTGTCTGTATGTATTTTCAGAACTATATATAACATATTACAGGCCTGGAAGATAAATGGGATGCTAGTTAAATAAAAAGATTGGTGGTTGGTTATATGTAATTTAAGTCTGATAAGCAAGAAAGTACCTTGTTTAAATAGCGCTTTGCAAAAAAGGAATTATAAGAGCTTCATGTGAGAAAGAAAAAGAGATAAAGGTCAATATATTTTTTTAATTCTTTACTAATATGACTCCTTTGATGAGCAACAACGTATTTCCTCCTGGATTTTTAAAGCTAAAATTAGATTTGTACAGGGGGGATGAATGAAAGATGAAAGAACCATACGCTGCAGTCTAGAGTAAGGGCTAGCCTGCAGTATCACTCAGTCGTCATGTCTTCCCCTGGAGACGCTCACAGCCCATTGGCACACATTTCACAGAGCTGAACTCTGACCCGCGCGGAAGTCGACTGCCAGGTTGAGGAAAGGCTGTGAGGACGAAGGCAAAGAGAAAATCAGACCTCTGCAGCTAATTGTGTGACCCTCACCAGTCCCCCTCGCGCACTGGGTTTCCTCCTGTGCCCCTGTTGACTGATGTGCTGAGAATTAGATTCTGTCACTTAAACACTCACCGGAGCGATACCCTACAGACTTTTCACCGGGCCAAGACAGGCAGCCCCGGTGGTATTTGGAGAACGGGAATGGGGTCACTTTCAGTTTCTGCCTGATATGCATGACTGCTGTTTCAGTGGACACTGACAAATGCTGAGGACTGAGGAGCACATAAATAGCATTGTCTGTTTGACTAGAGAAGAAAGACAAAACACAATAATGTTGCGCATGACAAACCTGCTTTTGTAAAAAATCTATAGCTATTGGTCAATGCAATTTGTATTATTATTATTTATTTTATCTGCCTAAATCTTTTTTTTATCTGATTAATGAAAAATACATTTTTTTGTATCAGTTACGGCACTCCTTGTCTTCCAATCCATTAAATCTACAACAGTTTTCACTGTTTTGGAAAGGTTATACTCAGTAGGAAGTTTCTTCCAACATGGCAATGACAAATAGACTCTTTATCTTCAAAAGTTCTTGCTGAAATTGGAGCTTAGATGGATTTGTGAATGAATGCTATCTTCCAGTTTTCACGTCAGTTTATGGAAATGCTAATACAGGCTTTACATGCATTACCACATGTCAGCATTTCCAACCATAACAGGGATCTTTGATGTAGAATTACATAATAAAATCCTCTTGTGTGCAGAGGCAAAGTGCACGGCTGTATCTGCTCTATATGCTGCACAGGCCTCACCAGGACACAGTGCTCGGTAAGCATTAATATTCCTATTCCTGCACCAGTGCTTAAACCTACTGTACGGCTAAGCTGCTATAATGTCATCAAAGCGTCGCATGATGAAAAAGCTATCCCTGAAAATGATGATTGTGCACTAAATATTATTTCCCCTTGTAACATTTCAATAAGCAGATATTTCTGAAACCGTATATCTTACATTTTACTGAAAGACCTAACTATATATATACAGTATAGTTGTTCAACCAGAGAGGGTAAGTGTTGGGGCCTTGTTTAAACAGCCAATAGTTACCCTAGGCCTGATTTGGTTAAGATATATGGATTTATATACATTTATGGTCAATATGGTGTGAACAACTGTTCACAAGTAAAAGTTACAAGGTATAACTCCTCCTTACACCATACATTTTTGTTTTACAATTACTGGATAAGTATGGCTGAAACAAACAAGATATAACTAGTGAGGTTGAGTGGTATTCGTCGCCATCTTCTTTGGACTTTGGCAGAACTTCACATTACATTACAGTACATGTCATTTGTTAGACGCTTTTATCCAAAACGACTTACATACTCAGTACTGTGGACAATCCCCACAGGAGCAATTTGGGGTGAAGTGTCTTGCCCAGGGACACAACGACATGCTGACTGCAGTGGGACTCGAACTTGCTATCCCCTGATTCCAAGTCCAGCACACTATCCACTGAGCCACAGCCTCCCTTCACTAGACCTGTTTCCCCTTTTTAATGCTAAACCAAGCTCACCACTTCCCGACTCCAGCTCCAGATGTAATACTTAAACAAAAGGGATATCAACGTCTAAAGAAAGCAAGTAATGTAAGGATATTAAAAACAATTGTGAACTATTAATGTGCTAGTATTATTTAAGGCTTCACTTTCATATGTATATATTTATATTATACTAGCCATCAATCTGCAATGTACTGCTTCTTTAGCACCTCTGGTTAGATGCTCACTGCATTTTCTGTCATAATACTTTACTCTGTGCAATGACAATAAAGTTGAATCTAATCTAATGATATACGTGATAGCGGCAGAAGAAAACAGAGTTTAAATTAAGTTTAAAATAACATTGGTTTTCAATATGAGATTAAAGTAACCTCCAACAATAACAGAGATGTTAGCAGCTTCAGGCTTTCGTTTTACTTTGTTACCATGAGGTGCAGATCACAGATGATATGCACCAGGTGTGCATCAATAAGGAATGTTGTATCACAGGCCTTTGAATGTTATATTTCACAGCAGGCATGTTAAAGGTCCCATGTCATGGCCATTTCTACTGATCATAATTCCATTGTTGAGGTATACTAAAATAAATTTATATTGAGCAATTTTCCAAACTCACATTGGTTTCTCATACAGCATCTCTGTATAGTATGTGTATTCACTCTCTGTCCTAAACGGCTTGTTGGAGCTCCTGCCCCCCCTCCCTGTGAGCCCAATGTGCTCTGATTGGTCGGGACGTTGCGAGGCTCGCTGCTCAGTGAGCTGGCTTACTGGTGTGGTTTCCGGGTCGGCGATACAGCGGGACAGCGCGAAACTCATCCTGAGCACACACAAACACTCACAGCCGAAGTAAAAACAATAAGTGTGGCTTGATATTGAGTAAGAAAAAGGTTTATAACGCTGTGAGAATGGGTCTGCGGAGAGCATTTCTCCGCGATCCCAACTCGTCTATTACCAACCAGGGGACTCCCTGTTAGTTGAACATTTACGCTAAAGGTCCCCACCCCTCCTGGTGTGTGAGGAGCTCCGTGGATTGGTCCATTTTGGTTCCGGGAACCACATGACGTCATGCGGTTCCCGGAAGAAACAAATGGAAAAAGAGAAATGTCCAACGAGGCGTTCTGGGGCAGCATAGAGAGGTCTTTTCTGTGTTAGAGTTTTACTCGCTACAGGGTGTACTTTGAGGGTTTTTTGCAGACCGTTTACATGCAGAAAAACTTTCATAACACACAAGGGGACGGGTAATAACCGGAAAAGCATGACATGGGCCCTTTAAGTTGTCATAGAAAAAAGATAAGATGTTACCAACAAAAGTAACAAAGGCTCTTGTATATTCCTTGTAAGCCATGACATTGAATGCAAGTAACTATTTACACAACTTACAACAGGTTTTTTCAATATGTTTCCCTTGATTTCGATTTCTTTAACACCTAGAGACCTAAACACCAGTCACATTGACAACACACACACACAAACACACACACACACACACACACACACACCACACACACACTGATGTAATGGATAAACAGCTATTTTGCCCTTTCCCTCCCAAAGGGGCAGAGAGTTTAGAGATGGCAGAAATGAGTTTGGTGCCCCTGTGTTTCTCCGGTTGAAATGAAGATTGTATTTCCTTTCTGAAACTATTCTTTAATTTGACAACAGCTCGTGTTAAGCCAACGATCAAATTATTTTCAGCATTGAATACATGAAAGGTGAAGTAAATACAGAGCTAGACGGTGGCCTAATTAATGCTGTGCTGCTATTAAGAAACAGTGACAGCTCCCTAACCACCAAATGGGCTTTGGGAGAGAAACAAATCCCTTAGCATTTTCTTTAGACCAAGTAGACCAGGGACTTGACATATGTGTTTTTCTTCAGTAAGTCATTTCCAACCTCACACATCAGAAAAAAAGAGGGAACACTGATTTATTATGTACTGCAAAACAATTTTCTAAATGACAAAATGTTATGAAAAATATACAGAATACAGATAGGATGTGTATTTGAGTCCAACCTTAATGAATTCACAAATTTCAGGCAACTTGCAATAGCCTCCAACTTGAAGTGTCTTCCACTGAATAAACACCACATGTATCATCTACCAAATTCTTTGGGGAGAAATGAGGGTGTGATAAACAAATATGTATAAATAACATTTAATTAAGCCGGTGACAAGATCAAGATTACTGTTGGGCCTCGATTCTCAACTATTTCCACCCTGGCAGGCTTGTTTTCTCTACCGTGCACCGACCATAAATCTGAAACAAAATGGAAATATCAACTCGCTTTCTCCAGGAAAATAAGCTCCTGGCCATCAAGGAGCCACAAAGCTCAGGGAGAAATATTCCAACCATTCTCATATTATTTTTCTGGCCGCCTTCAAGCTAATAAAAATGCAGACGATACAGAAGGAAGCCACCCTGAGCGTAAACACATTGCATAATAGGCATTTTCTTCAAAATGCTAACAGCCCCAGAAAAGGTCTTACCATTTCAGATATATAGCATAAAGGCAGGGGTTGAATTTAAAAAAGGAACGCCACATTTAATCTACATAGTGACTTAACTGACATGACATACAGTATACTGAATGGTTGTACTTTTCTTCTCTTTGGATTCTGCTTGAGGAAATTTTGTTGAAGATGTCCTTTTTTAAATCCATTTGCAGGTAGGGTGTACTTGTATTTATTGATAAGACAGGTAATCGTTTTTGAGCTGACAATAATAAAGTGAAAATAATCCCCATCATTGCTTTTTGTAAAGAGACAGAAACAAAATTTTTCGTATCATATTTGTCAGGTTAGACATCTGGGTCTAATTCAAAAGTGGAGGAAAAACTTTTATTTAACCCTCCTATTGTCTTCGTTCCCCCCCCCTTACTTTGGTGTTTGCGATCAAATTTGTCCGGTCCTGTTTTAACTGCTATTACATTAACACAAAAACCATTAATCATCACCAAATTTCATTCAACACCCTTTCAAACTGTACATATTGTATCAGACTACTGGTATACATGAACAACTGCAGTAAATATACAAAGAACAGACACTGAACATGTATTGCATGTGCCAGGTGTGATCCATGTGGGGGGATGGGCACATAAGAGCGGTAAATGTGTCAAATTGTTCTGTGTGTGTGTGTGTGTGTGTGTGTGTGTGTGTGTGTGTGTGTGTGTGTGTGTGTGTGTGTGTGTGTGTGTGTGTGTGCCAGGTGTGATTCACATGGGGGGATTGGGCACATAAGGGACGTGTGTGTGTGTGTGTGTGTGTGTGTGTGGGCACATAGTGTGTGTGTGTGTGTGTGTGTGTGTGTGTGTGTGTGTGTGTGTGTGTGTGTGTGTGTGTGTGTGTGTGTGTGTGTGTGTGTGTGTGTGTGTGTATCTGATCCGGATGTTAATATATTTATTTCCAAACCAATATTTTTCACCAAAACACATTCTGTGTATCCTTGAGGGTGTAAAAAACATGTTGAACACATTTCCTTTCTCCTTTAGCATAACAAAGTTATATTATGAAACTGTTTACGTCCATGTTTCCTTTAGCTAGCAGTCGTTTCAACATATTCTTATTTTAATTAGGCTTGCATAGGCTACACACATGGAATACTTGCCTTGCAGGCTGCAGAAGCATGTATGTCTTCACTTGTGTGAGTGTGCCCGCACATTAGCATGCAAACAAACCAGGGACCCACTTAAAATGCACCATAGTGCCACAAGTAGTTAAATAATTCCACAGGGTGCGTTGATGTTGTGGACAGCCTGACTTTAATGGGACATCTGCATTATACAGCTCTTAAGCTATTTCTCCTTTCAGCACATCATGTAAATTGTCTGTACAGATGGATGTAAGAAGCTTCAACATTTTTGAATGAATTATGACACTTTCCTCAACGTTGATGTCCTTCATTATCAGAATTCAGATTTCTGTCCAAACTGAAGTAATTAATGGTGGACGCCACATTCCTACTGAAACTGACGTGCAAGGATGATGAAACAACTTCAGAAAGTAGTTGCAACATCTTTGACATCACTTTCTGTAACGTTAACAAGGAGGGCCTTGTTTAATACTAAATTCATGGTTCATTAGCGGGAAGAGCCTGCCTCTCTGGAGTATTGCCTCCCGTCTCTAGTGTTTTGGTTGAATGGTTGAGATTCCCTACTATCTTCAACTACCAGGCGTACACTGTGTGCTCTGGCTCTTTGTCAAATCCATACCGAGAGCCTCTTGGTTTAAGTAATGAAAGGGGTTATTGAATATTTAAGCACCTAATTAAATTCTCTTTTTACATTTGGGGGTATGCAGTAACTCGGTGGCTCTGGGGCTCAAGTAGTGCTATGTATTCGAGAGCTTGTGGTCGGTGAAATGGACAATTCTGTTTTCAACAATGAACATGACTTTCAGGATTATGAGGCTATACAAAGAGAGGGATTTGGAGGATTTAGAGTGAGTGTTACAGCTTATTCGAAAAAAAACATGCATTCAGTTGATCATCAAAAACAAAAGACTACATTCACGTTAGGTATAAATTAATGGGCACTATCAGAGTTGGTGTAGTTAGTAGAAGTATAGAAATAAAGTAATGTAGGTAATAAAGCTCTGGTTTGATAAGAACAAAAATCGACAACAAAGAGACTGTGTTGTAATAAATATGTTTGACGACACGTCTATGCTCATTTTCAGGTATTTTCTTCCTCTACTGGGACATGTCTCCTTGCTTTAATGTACAAAAAGCTCTTTATATTTCTGATACTGCCTGTGCTGCAGTACCACTTTTCACCCTTTGTCTGAAACCAGAGCTCAGTCTGCTCTGATTGGTTAGCTGGACGGCTCTCATGTGATTGGTCAAAGGTTAGAGATGTCCCGCCTCTTTAGCCTTTAATAAACAAAGGAGTCCAATGGAGGCGGTGTGGGAAAAAGATTCCTTCTGGCATGAACTTTGGAATTTTAGCCTTTGCAGACCATTTACATGCACACAAACCTCACACACTACAGGAAAGGGAACACCCCCCAAAACATAATAGGGTCCCTCTAATCTCCAGAGTAAATAAACGTATAGAACATTTAATTGAAAGTCTAATAAGTGCGTAAACTACAGTTCTCTGGAGGAAAAGTTTACAGTTAAATGATTTTAGATTCATTCCTGTCAAAAGACAATAATCTACCATCATATTAGAGACCCCAACCCACATGTGTTTCGGAGGCAATGGAGCAGCAAAACTGTTGACAAATACAAACATCCCATGTGTTTCACAAACCCAACACCCTTGTGGCTGCAGCACAGACCCAAAGCACTTTCCAGTAACAACCCTGTCGAGTGAAAGGTTAGGGGTAGCTAAGAACACTCACAGAAGGATTTCTTCGAGGCACTAAGGTTCTTCAAGGAATGTGCTGCATGTACGAGGACATAGTGGACTAAAAATGGCTGCAAATTGACTGATCCATCAGAAATTCACCATTCAGCTCCCAAGGCACTACACTCATGTGCTGTTTTCTCAGGGTTCTCTGTGATAAAAGCTATGTTTACATGTCTGCCTAAAGTACGACTCTAACCCTCACATATACCTCATGTTAACTCTTCTTTTATCGTTTTTCTTCTTCTCTTCTTTGCACCGATGTGAGTGCTGGGCTACTCTCCTGCTACAAGTGCTCCTGGGATGATGATTTCTGCTTATTAAGACATGTCCAACAAAATACCAAGATAGGCAAATTCTTACCTTGACTTGGGGGAATAGCCCTCCATTTTCTCACATTACAGATATTTTCCAATGCCCTAGGTGCACTGCATCTGTAATCTTTAACAATCCCTGCTGATTCCTGAAGTCAGAGGCGGAGAAGACTGTGTTTGAAACTGAGAGGTCACACCACTGCGAATGCATTGAGAGTGAATAAAATAAATGGAAAAACCAACAACACTTAATATTTCCCTCATGTTTCTGTATAATAAGCTTTTTTAACTTGTATTAGTCAATACTTAGCAGTTGCTTCTCACACAAAATAGCAGTGAGAAAAAATCCCTAAAATCACATACCCAGCTATTATATTTAATTATGAAAGGGAGATATATATCCACTTAAACACAGGAGATCAAACTCTGAGAGCTGAGGATCCTGTTAGTGCTACATTTAAATAAGTTGCCTTTGGACACGTTTTCTCTTTGCAAGATCGTTACAACAGCTATACATTAAATGGAATTTATACAGTACGTGAGGAGTGGTGTAATTTAAAATGCCTACCGGCACAATAAATGTGAGCTCAACACTTTCAAAGTTATATAACATAGCCTACATGTTTGATTAAAGAGCAATTGGATAGCTTGATATTCATGCAAGATCCGTAACTGTATAGTCAGTTTCTATTGTCCACATTATACACGCTGAAAATATAAAATACATGGATTGACATAGTTTTTTTTGCTTTGGGAAGCTTCATTAATTTATTCACCTTACATATTTTCTCTCAGGCAGGATGTGGATTGTTTAAAGCCTTAAGATTGCCTGGAAATGAAAAGACAATCACTGTCAAAAATATGAGAAGTACTTGAAATCTTGATTTATTTTCCCTCATTTTTCCTCAAGGTATAGTTCCCCTTTTAACCGCACCCTGCAGTTCATTCAGCCTGAATGATTATTCATCTGACATTTTCCCCAGCGTGTGCTCCAACCTTCCCAAAAGAAGGTAAAAAGGTGTATTCCCCAAATGCCTATCAGAGAAAATCATGGCTTTCAATCCTCAAAGGCAGATTATAATGAGGGGAACCCTGACTGTAGGAGTCTTTGCTATTTTCTCTTCAGATCCCAGTGGGTTCTCTTTCTTTAAACAATAGGAATACCTCACGTATTATAGATCAGTCACAGTACACAGTGCAAAGATCAGGGACAGGAGGGCTGAACTGTGAAAATGTCCCTCGTGTCCAGTAATCTGAAACCTCCCACAGTACACTTAGCATAAAATATACTAGCAGCATTTACAATTTATCGAAAATGGGCATTTGTAAAATCACATTATTAAAGTGACATTTTTAAGGAGATTTTTTTAATTTATTTTTTATTTCAGGACCGTGTACAATAAATAAAAAAATGTTCTGGCCTCAAATTAAAGGGGCCCTATTATGCTAATTATCAGGTTTCATATTTGTATTCTGTGCCTCTACTGTGACAGGTAGTTTGCCTTTATAATTTAGACCCAACCTTGGTTTACTATAACTGTATTAAGCATTTGAATTGATCAACTAGTTCTTTTAATTAAGCATAAAAACATTTGTTATGATGGAGTGAAATTGCTCAAGGACCAATCATTTAAGAATTCACCGCACACGAAAAAATTACAGCACAATTTCACTGGCTGTCAGATTCCCCGTTAATTATTAGATGCCAGTATTTCACAGTGTTTTGTGAGTGTGATGAAGCATGCAGTACAAGTGAATCATAATGCTCCTCTTCAGTCAGTTTGACTTTGAGGAGCTTCACCTACACTGCTGCTTATATTTATCATTCTCGTCTTTCTCAAGACATTGGTTGTAATGATGTCCTGGCCCATTTACTGGCAGATTTCCCATTTTATGTTTAAAGATGGCCGTGTTTGTGATTCATGATGTGTGATAAAGCCATCAGCAGTTATAAGGTAGAGTCCCGACTGGCCTGTTATCATTTTGAAAGGGATATCATCATCAGTGAGATGTTTTGAATTTTTTTCTTAATCTACTTTTATTAAGTCCAAGGAGAATATCCTTTTGCAGTCGAAATAATGACGGCGTAATTTTTGA
Source organism: Dissostichus eleginoides (assembly GCA_031216635.1). Taxonomy (NCBI): domain Eukaryota; kingdom Metazoa; phylum Chordata; class Actinopteri; order Perciformes; family Nototheniidae; genus Dissostichus; species Dissostichus eleginoides. The sequence continues at coordinate 11,071,291 of CM062273.1, read as the reverse complement.
TTTTCATCTTTTTTTTTACAATTATGATATGAATGGCTTTTTGGAGAAATCAGAAAGGTTTATTTTTCATTGAGCCTCAGATACGTATTGATGTTTGTGTTTGACCTCAGACCGTGTGCTAAGTATAAGAAGTGGCAGGTAAAGAATGAATGTGTGAATGCTGAATTGCGTAGTAAAAAGGTATTTGAGTGGTCCCAAAGACTGTATAAGCACTGTGTAACGTCCATTTAAAAAAAACAATTTATTTGGGATGGGCATAGTAAATCACCTTATTTTTGCATTATCTAGTGTATGACTTTAGTTTATGCTACAAATATAGTAAAAAAATAATGTAAAAAAATCTATCCTCATGATGAGCTACTGTTGAGTGCTAGTCAGGAAGCTAAAGTGAAATAAAAAGTCATGCCAGGAGCTTGAGAGCACCTGAATTTTATTTCAATGATAGTGTATGTATATATTCTGACAGCAAACAGCAGGCAACACATCCAATAATGCTGGAGTAATTATCCACAGATGAGAGGCAAGATAACATCAGCTTGATTTCACATGTGGTAACATCTATGGAATTGGAAACGTGTGTCCCCTGATGGGCGAGGATTTGGTCCGTGATCACGCTCATGGTTCATCTCCTTGGTGACAAGTGGGAGGCTGCTGGTGGTCGAGATGGTGTGAGTGGTTCTGGGTGAAAGTGGTGGGATACGTGACAGTCACGGGAAATGAATCCATTACTATCCCCCACATCTCTGCAATGGCAGGTTATTAATCAGTCAAACATGCACCACTTGCTCATCAGATAAGCAGGAGGCTGGAGTCTCTTTCAATCAGCGCTCTGACAGCGTTAGCATGATGGTGAGACCCTGATGGCGCTGATAGGAAGGTGCTGGCATGGTGTCAGATCTGACATTGGACATTTAATGGACAGCCTGCTGTGGAGCTTCTCAGCATACAGTGAAGCTTATTGTTTATTAACTCTCTGTATTGCCGCTACTGTTGGATTTGTGATGGAAACGTCTGAAGCAATGGAGTCAGGACTCAGAGACACGAGGAGAGCAGGAACTTTGATGGCAAACACTGATGGTTTATTTGGAGCTTCGGCCGGAGAATTCACAAGACAAGTCGTGTACCACGAGTTGACAAAGTAGATGCCAAACCAATTCTGAAGATCTCTACCCCAGACCCATGTATTTAGCTGGTTCTGAGAGAAGAATCAACATTGTGCATAACAAGATAGAACCATAACACCTCTATCAGCTGACGCCAACAGGCAGGAACAGGGAGGCAAAACACTGAGAGGGCAGCTTGTGCTCAGTGAGGTCATTACAAACTGATAAACTGGGTCAAAGTTATGGGCCTTGGAAAATATTTCCCCAACAGGTGGCACAAAGTCACATGACTAGATGTATGATTTGATTTGGGATTTCTTTGGCAAAATGTTTGTGGATAGTGGTGTTACTTTTACTTGTTTTTGTCCTTAATGGTTGTGTTCAATGGTTTGCGGTGGTGCTTCTTGATCTGACCTCATCAACACCTTTGGGATAAACTAGAATGTGCACTGCGAGCTGGGAATATAAATACCTGCAGATAGGTGCCAACATCTTGGATAAAACCTACCCAAAAGAGTGGAGCCTCTTATATGAATGCTCATGGTTCAGAATCTGAGTTGGTATAATATTTCTAATGATTTTTTACAGAGCTAGAAAAAATGCTTGTTTGTGTTATGCACTTAAAGTTCTTTAATCAAAACCTGGCCACATTGGTTTTTTGATTATATGCACATTTGTTCTACTCCTGTGTAATTTTGTTGATTTTAACAAGAAAAACAGAACATTCTTCACATCCAATTTGGAATAGATGGAATTTTATTTTTTATAGCATGAAGGGAGACATGTTTCAGACATACTTAACACTGGAACGTAACAAAAAATGTTTGACGGTGGAGCTGGAGGCACTTCTAATTCACTTCTGATAGTGTTTCTTAATTTCCATTCAAGCCCTGAATAGTTCAATCTTTTTAAAGGGCAACATATTGCAAACTTAATAAAATATGCTGCGCTAATGATTATTAATACAATCCCACCACAATTATTTTTCTTTCATTCATCTTTGAACTGGAAGTCGATGAACATTGAAGGCTTTTTGCATGTATTCAACATGCATTATGTTGGATGCCATTATAATAAAACATATGCACATTATCATACCTTTCTCCCTGTTCATCCATAGTCATATTAAAACCGCTTCTTTATAGTAAAATTGCAGGGTACTCGTTGATCAATGTATAACCACAGTACTTGTCATTTTCTGAGAAACCTCTATCTGCACTCAAAGAAGCTGGAGGGATTTCTAGGAAATCTCAAGCGCGGAAGTCTTCAATGATGAATATCTGTCAAGATGTTTTCTGTCGTGTGAGAAAAGGTTTGCCCTGGAGCACACTGAAACAGAGAGTGAGAAACTGCTTGAACCTCAGCTCGTCATTTATACCCAATAGGATTCCAAATCAAATACTGTATTCGACTTCAACGTCAAACACCTCTGACTTTCATGTGTGCAAGTCATGTGACAGGAACTTTGACAGTAAGGCTGAACAATTCACACACAAATCAGCTTCTTGATGTTGTAAAAAAAGACACATTTTCAAATGGCCAGAACTGTGATTAAAAAATCTAACAATCTAGAGGTCAAAACTTCCTGGCCATGTGCATTGCCCCATACTCTGCGTGAAATATGCAAAATGATAGTGGATGAACAAAATATCTTGTAAAATGGCCATGACAGGCTTGGTCTTGCTTTCTAACTGTGCAAAGTGAAAAGGTTTAACCCCAAGCAAACATCAACATTTGCCCTGGAGGCTAAATAAACGCTTCCCAAACAAAAGCAGAAAGGGGTCGCAACATGTTGGCAACAAGGCTTTCAGTTATCTAAATATTTAGTAAGAGCCTCACTCAGTAGGTCAAGTCTAACAATCAAAAAGTTTTAAATAGTTATTTTATGTTTGTGTCATTTTGTATATATCATATATATAAAGTCACACTGGTCCTGTTGTTCGAGGTGTTCTTTCCCTGATCTTATTTAAGTCAGGTCACAATCATTATATTACATTTGTTTCTTTAAGTTACAAGTTATAATATTTTACTATGAAAGAAGGTTTTTACTATTCAATAGTTAGATATAAATATGTTGTTTATATTGTAGGATGCTTAACTCATAACGTAGAGGCCTGGCCGACATGAAAGAGCAGTTTATATGATGACTTTATCAAATGTTATGTTGGTCATGAAATCATTTATGATTTATAGCATGGTGAATAATACAGAAGATAAGAGCCTTAGAAATTGCATACTGAATTGCAATCACATTAATCGTCTAAAAAAGATATTGCAATTATATTATGTTCCCATTTTGTTCAGCTCATCAGATGTAATAAATCTCTTAGCTATGAACGTATTCACATGCTGTCAGAAAAAATATGGAAGCAATTGCATCCTCTGATTCCACTTCTGCAGAGGTCAGTGTGATCTGACACCATGCTTCACTGAAAGATGGAAGATGAGATTTAATGGCTTTGCTGAGAAGGGACAGAGGGGCCATCTGTGAGGAAAAGGGCAATAAGGTTGTTTATTAGCTGCGTGCCCTGCAGGTCATCCACACAGGATTTTCCGTAGAATTTAGCAATAGATTGATTGATACCATGTTGTCCCTATCTATCAGTCACATCAAATCCAATCTACTTCCTGGAGAAGAGAATACAAAAAAACCAGTGGTGTCAGAAATCTCTGTAACCGAAAATACGTTATAAGCCCCTAAAATGTTTAAAAATAAAACACCTCATAGATATTGTTCTGTTACTTTTATTTGACAAAATCAGCTTATTATCTCTCATCTTCCTTATAAGGTTAACATTTGAACATATTAGCCTGGCCTAGAGGAGCTGTTCTGTAAAGAAGAACCACAATATTGTTACTATAGTACCCATGATGTGTGGCCAGGGATGGAAAGGGTTACTACTAGTTACACATACAACATTTATCCTAGTATCAAAATATAAAAGTAATGTAACCTGATTACTTTCAGTCACTTTTTGATAACCTCAATATCAACTGCAATACAAATAAAGATGATTAAAAATAAATGTATTAGGTGTTTCTTACTTGCGTGTATATTTTAAAACATCAGAACATTGTAACCTTTGTACAAAAAGAAACCAATATATTTATCAAAATCAAAAATGTGTCAACTTCATACATGAATAAAATAAAATAAAAGATGTATTTTTGTTTAATAAATCAGGTTATCACCTACTGCTTTGAAAAAAAGACTGTTAAAATAAAAAATAATGAAAGTAGCCCAAATGAAAACCAAAAAGAAAATGCGGGAAGTACGTCCCTCTATACTAATGTATATCCATCTTTACTTCAAATGTATTATAACATTGCAATCCTGCTATAGTAATTTCCATTTTTTTTAAACTAGGAGTAATCTGATTAGATATTGGACCAACTTGAAAAAAAAAAGACAATACATCTCAAGGGACAATCCTTACGTAAAGTTTAAAATTAGCATTTTTTATGTAACTGTAAGGTAACCTTTTTTTGTATCCTAATTCGTTATATTGTGACATGTCATTTGTGACTCCCTAAGCCTGGTTGTTGTGCTAGTCGTGACATGTCACATATGCACACATGCAGTATATGCAAAGCCTGGAAGTGAGACGACAAATTTGACTGGAACCATGAGCCAGATAGCCATCCTCACGTTGACGGAGGCATCTGCAAGCGGGAAGATAAAAGACAGAACTCGATCCAAATTTCTCCACAGAAGGATGAGCTCTTACGCCGGCTCTCGAATGCGCACGGCTTGACACCGATGAGACTTTCTTCCGTCAGAAATTTTAGCCGAGCTGTATAATCCCCTGCACCCGAAAGTTCAGGCCTTCGTCTGTTGTTTACAAACTGCAGAGTCATGCAGAGTTTGAACATGTTGTTCCATTGCTGATGCCTTTTTGATAAATGACAGAAAAGGAGCTAGCAGTGTGAGGACATCAAATCATAACAATGCTCTTTTGGTGTGTGTTGCTATTGTCCATGAGACACATTTTAACAGACAACTGTTTCAAATATCTTATTTAAATATAAGCAGGATGAGTCCAGAGAGAATTCAGGCAGTGCTTCTCCTTCTCTTTATTCTTGGAAAATCTATCACTGTTGTTTTAGTTCCAATCGACTCCCACCTAATGTTGCTAAAAGTGTAATTTCTGTACAACTGTGGCTGCGAGGGAGTGCGGTCGTCTTTCAACCAAAAGGTTGTGGGTTCGATCCCAGCCCATGCAGTCAACATGTCGATGTATCCTTGGGAAAGATACTTAATCCTGAGTTGCTCCCGATGGCCAACGGTGTGTGAATGTTAGGTCCTAGAGTAAGGTACACTGCTCTGTATGAATGGGTGTGAATGGGTGAATGACATGTAGTATGTAAAGCGCTTTGAGGGGTCTTAAATACTGGATAAAGCGCTATATAAGTACAGTCCATTTACCATTTACATGCCAGATAAGGCTTTGCACAAATTAAAACATGATTATTACTTATTTGTATTGTAACAACTTCCAAATTGATCACTTACCTTTTCAAAATGTCCTTTAAACAAGCCCTATTATGCTAATGTTCACGTTTCATATTTGTATTGTGTGCTTCTACTGTGACATGTTTACATGGTTTAATCTTCGAAAAGGATTGTATTTGTCTCAAACTACCTGTGCTGCAAAATGTAAACCCCTTTTTTAACCAACTGATTTTACAAGTTGCCTCAGTAAACCAATGATCTTGTTGCTTTGAGGATTTAAACCTGTTCCTTTACGGGCTGCTGTCAGCTTGTATGTCAGTGTCTGACAGACAAACCCCCTCCCAACCCCCCACCTGCAGTGTTCATTATAGCCAGCCCACAGTGAGCCATCCTGGGGGTCCGGTCCCATGAGCTGCTTGAGATCTTCACTTCTTTCCAAAGACTCAAATAGTGTTTCTTCATGAGGTCCCTTCCCAATTAAAATGCTTCCACCGTGGGTTAAAGACTACAGCCATGTCAACATACTTAACATTTCATTGTATTAGAAATACACCTTTTTTTTTCTATTAAAACAACTCCCTCTTTGTTGATATAATTGCATACAGATATATAATACTTACGAGAGAAAAATACAATAAAAATTCACATTATTTTAACGCCTATAGATAAATACAAAAGAGTTCTGGATGAGGGTGAAGACTTCTGTCTACAGCTTCTAATTGTTATGGTAGATTCATGAATAATATTTATTGATAATAAAATAAGATAAGATAAGATGTACTTTATTCATCCCAATTCGGGAAACATTTTTGTTGCAGCAGCATAAAACAAAACAAGGCATTGCACATAAAATATAAACATCTCAAAATAGAATAGAAATAAACCAGCTTTAGAGAGTAGGAAAAATATACAGATGACCGTGAAGATAACAAATCTATAAACTGTCTGACAAATTCAAACAAATAATATAATAAGGATTATCATTTGCATTTTCATTGGTTTTGCTTAAATCATGGAAAGTGGTGGTTATCCCCTCAGTGGTCTGTGCAGAAATCGTTGCTTCATGGTTGTTCTTTGAAAAGATTGTAAACGCTCTGCTTTCATCGGTTTCTTTTTAAGGGAATTTAAAGGTCCCATGTCATGCTTTTCCGGTTATTGGCCGTCCCCTTGTGTGTTATGAAGGTTTTTATGCATGTAAACGGTCTGCAGAGTCAAAAACCCTCAAAGTACACCCTGCAGCGAGTAAAACTCTAACACAGAAAAGACCTGTCTGTGCTGCCCCAGAACGCCTCGTTGGAGATTTCTCATTTTCCATTGTTTGCTTCCTGGGTTCTGTGACGTGTGAATACCCAAATCAACAACAAATGACCGGATTGGCCCAAATGGACCAATCCGCGGAGCACCTCACACAACAGGATCCCTTGGCAAACTAACAGGGAGTCCCCATTGACTTGCATAGAGCTCCCTGAACGCTGGTAATAGACGAGTTGGGATCGCGGAGAAATGCTCTCCGCAGACCCATTCTCACAGCGTTTATAAACCTTTTTCTTACTCAATATCAAGACACACTTATTGTTTTTACTTCGGCTGTGAGTGTTTGTGTGTGCTCAGGATGAGTTTCGCTTTGTCTCGCTGTATCGCCGACCCGGAAACCTGTCCGCTCCTCGCAGCGAGCCTCGCAACGTCCCAACCAATCAGAGCACACTGGGCTTACAGGGAGGGGGGGGCAGGAGCTCCAACAAGCCGTTAAGGACAGAGAGTGAATACACATACTATACAGAGATGCTGTATGAGAAACCAATGTGAGTTTGGAAAATTGCACAATTTAAATCTATTCTAGTAGACCTCAACAATGGAAATATGATCAGTACAAATGGCCATGACATGGGACCTTTAAGACACCTGATCTTTCCATAACAAGGTGACAAGATCCCTAATCCTTCTGCGACCTCATCTTTTACATTTTGGATCACTGAAGACGAATCAGAGGTGAAGAGAGAACCTGTTAAAGAACGATTTTTCAAGCCTTGATATAATTGAGACACCACTCACATTTGAATATTGATCTGCACTATTGAATAGACAAGTCAGAGATAATGGGGCAGCGACAAGGACACATCCACCAGCTTCAGAGTGCTGGGCTAATCCATAAAATCTTCCCTTTTCCAATTCTAATATAATCTGCTTGCTTCCTAAATGAATTTTAAAACGTTGATATATCCTCCCACAGTCACCTGAAACAAATTCAATTATTTCCTGTTATTTTTAAAAAAGATGTTATGGAAACTCGTCCACTGTCTTATTACAGGTAATAATCTTTTCCCCCTGAAATGGATATGTTGCACTTTGGAAAATACCTCTACAATTACAAACTATTAAGTGCCTTTCTATGGACGAAATTATATTATGTGCCTTACTGCCATCTTCTGCACAGCCATTTACCTTTCTGTAGGCCAGGGTGACAGCCATTATAGATGGGAGAACCAATTACTTCTTCCACACCATGCAATATGTATGAAACACTTAGCCAACGGTCTGGAGGTTAATATTTCATTCACAGATAAGACAGAAACTTACACCCAGAATAGAACTTCAAAGAGAATTGCTTTAAGTACCCCATACTGTGAGCAGCATATCCTGGCTTGTTTCAATGTCACCAAACCCCCCACATGCTAATGGTATTGATTAATGGAGACCTTTTTCTACACATGTTAAGCATGTGCTGGGAGGAGTCTATTGCCTACTGTATGTGTGGTTAAAAGACTCTGGCTAGTGATGGGACATTGATCAAGTTCTCCTTCCTTCTATTGCCTTAGGAGCATAGATTAGTTGCTCAATAAACAATCTGCCAGACCGTGGGTCATTTTCAACAGCAATTAGTGAGTTGTTGATTGCCAGAGGTGGATGAATTGCTTTTTGTACAGTAGACTTCAGGCTTCTTCTCTTCTACATTAATTGCAATCCTTATCTTCCCGTTTCACTTGGTCTGTTTCACAATGATTCCACTCTGCCATTACAAGCTATTAAAATATCTGTTGTTCAGTCTGAAGTTATAGTGAGCTGCTTCTTGATGTTTGAGTTTGCAGCCATTGTAGCACAATACAAACCAGCATTCATCATGTGTAATCAACACAAGGATATTACTATAAGACCTATAAGTCTTGAACCCTTAGGTGTTGATTAAAAATTCCCTTTACCTTCCACCCCATCGCATAATCTCTCCAACATCATCTTATATAAAGATGCTTACACATAGAAAAAAGAGTCCCAAATGACTTTCTTCTTCATCTTTTTTGTTTAGTAAGCCAATCTACCTACAGTACAGGCTTTAGGGATGACATCGTTGGTAAGTCATTCTATCTTCCACTTTAAAATATTTCTTCAAGTATTCAATTGATAACCATAAGAATTTGTAAAGACTTTCATGGTCACCAAAGAATGAATCCGACAGATGTTAGTGAACCCATAACCTTTCCTTTAGCGCCACCTCAATGTTGACTTTTTTGTTTTTATGAAATGTCTAAACAGTTGAATACCATCAAATGTTTCGCAGACATTCATGTTTCCCTAAATATTATTTATAGTATTTTGTTTCATCTAGAGCCAACACCACATCAAAGTTTGATAAATCTAATACTTTGGTTTATGGCCAGTCTAATGGCTTTTGTTTGCTAACAATGAAAATGTTAGTATGCTAACTCACTAAACTACAATGGTAAAAGTGGCCAACATAGTGTTAGCATTGTCATTGTGAGCATATGAGCATCTTGGTATGCTAAACAAAGCAACCTAAATGGGGTTTGAACCTGTTATGGTCAGCCAACCAGCCTGTAAAAGTCTAGAAATATATTCCACAAGAGTATGTTTTTCGATTAGACCTTTAAATCTTGAACACCTGGGTGTTGATTAAAAAGGCCCTTTTCCAAATGTCACCTTCACCTACCCTTCTAACCCCATCTCATAACATTCTGATAGAAAAAGTACATTTTTTTCCAACAAAAACTCTCTGGACGTGTGACCCATCTGTCCTCGTTTCATCACTGCTGTAAAATCGTTGAAACCGACTACTAAAATGTAATGTAGCTCACACTTAACTCAAGCCTTCTGATTTTCAATGACCTTAAGCCCAACATGAGGAAGTGAGGGCTAACTAATAATACACTTTTCATACGTATCTAGTATGTTCTCGAAAATTAAAGTTAGAAACTTAAAAAGGAGTGGAACTTTCCGCTTACTTCCACTTCACATTCAGATTTGTTTAATATCTTGAAATGTCCACATGCAGTGTGTTTTACTATCAAATTACTTAAGACTTAATTTATGCATGCTTTATTTAGTATTAATCACTTTAGTATAACAAGCTGGAATGCAATGCAGAAATCCCTTGTGGCATTTTGAATAGCTGCCCTATTTGCGTAAACAAACAGTCCCTTGTGACAGCTGCTGTGATTAATCATCAACCAATCCATCCATTATCATAACCCCACCTCACTATTAAGCAGCTACTGATGTGCAATCAATGCTCTTAATAATAGGTGTTGTACACCCAATGCTAAATATGAGCTCCACTATGCTTATCAGCCCTCTAAAAATCGTGATAACACCCATTTTCAGTGCTCAGCTTAGGATAATGAGGGGATTCACATGTGGAGGTAATACCACTTTGATGGTTCAGCCATTACCGCTGTGTCAGAGAGTGCTGCATGCTGCACTCTGCCAATTCACAGAGGGATTTACTTTAATGTATGAATATTTGAAATAATTAACACTCTGGCTGGTTGGTGGATAAAAATATCTTACAGTTGAAAACATTTTGATCTGCCTTTAGCAAGAGGGAATTACACGATAGTCTAGCGCAGTAATTTGGGTGGAGGGAAGGTCTCAGTCAAACTGGATGAGTTAACGCGGGGTGGGGGGTTGGGGATTGCGATGATTAAACCGCACTAAGACACAAAGTCATGTCAGGAGCACTGATGGATGCCACAGATGTTTCGCTCTCTCAAGTCACACCCAGCAGCGCTTTGACACAGAAACTGAGAATGAGCTCTCTTCAGATCAAATTTGTAGAGAGTTTGCCACTGAGCTGTATGTTATTCTGGTTATTGATCGTCCAAAATTCCTACGTCATCATTATTGAAAAACCCACAACATGCAGTGTTTACTTCACAGCTGGCTTACCTGAGATTTGTTATAAATCAATGAGGCTTTAAATACAAACGTTATTTACAACAAACACAAATCTGCAGATGGGGTTAGTTCACAAGTGTGTGTGATACAATACAGTCTCAAATTATCATTCTATTGTTTTTTTTATTAGATTTTTCATGTTATCAACAAAACTATTTTCACATTTCTGCGAGTGAATGATTTGATAAATTGTTAAAAACTTTAGCAGATGGATCAGACATGTTCTTTGTCTACATGCACTGTAACCAAAGCAGGTAGGACACATTTAAAAAGAGGTTAGACTGTACACCAGCATTGTGACTGACATATAAAATGCACATAACTATGGGAACAAACATTTTTTAATTCCTGGAAGGTAAATAAATCTACTCTTATAGAAATTCTAACGATGTGACAAAAAATATACGAGTGAGAGCTCCTCTATGAGCTACAAAATAAATTCCCAGGCTGAGCCCACTTTGCTGAGACTGCAAAGCTTCTCACATTTGCAAAGATGTGACACCATATCTCACTCCAGCCACAACATTTCTTTCTTCTCTAAATCCCACAGTAAAAAAAAAAAAAATCAAGTGTTATACTCTGTCTGAGAGGAAGTAAAATATAAGAGGTTAAGTGAGGTAAACTACGTCCTACATTTAAAATTATTTGAGCAAAATGAAAAGTGTTATCTTATTAATGATAACAAAGCCATCAGTAATGTTTACTTCAGCATGAAAGGACAACATGTAAATTACCGGGCTGATTATTCAGTGTTGTGAAAATGGTTTCTTCTTAGTTTCTATAACACATCTATTGGGCCCTCTCTCATGCCTTCTTACTCAATAGTTGGGCCATTTCATTGCTCTGTAATGGGCCCTTATAGACACAGGGTACAACAACCATGGGAGATCACACTGTTTTTCGGGCAAATTAACAGTAATTATTGTCAGCATTATGAAAACTGCGGTGTTAAGTGGCATCCCAGTTTGCATATACAACAACCGTGGGAAAACCAACTGCCCCGTGGTTTTATAAGCCCATTAAAATGTGAAATCCATTTTGACCACCGGTCCTACTTACAAGCCTACAAGGGCCAACATAATCCAGTTTGAATACAGGACTGATAATTTGCATCATCCGGAGAAATATACTGTAACAGTTAAACGGACATTTACACTGGCATCTTTCCTTGGTGTTGTTCAGCTCAACTAGTACAGTGATGTAATGAATTGTATTGGTGTTCTGAAATTGATCCATTTGATGCTTGATACATTTTTTGACTTATTTACAGGTAACAGCAGCATTTACACTGTGGTATTATCCGCCACCAAACATATCGAATACTTAATATACTGAAATACACAGTTTTAAGATTTGCAGTCACTAAAACTTTATGGTCTTTTTTTACTCAAGAGATTCATGCTTCCTAAGCATCTTCACAGATGGGGAACTTTTCTACCAATTTATTATTCATTGCATCTTGGGCCAAGGGAAAATTAATTCCTAACATGAAGATATTTGCAAAGGCATGAAAGCAATCTAATTTTCCTTAATCTCAATGGCAGGGGCAAAAATAAAGGCAGACTTACATCAAAGGGTTGTGTTTGTTTGCTCGGCCACTAGCAGTCACTTTGATTAGGTCCACATCAACCTCTCATGCGAAATGTTTTTCTTTTTAATCCTGACATTTCTTAACTTCCCGAATTATCCTGTTTCCAATGCTGTGGATACAATTCAGTTAAATACTAAATCACTTTGCTGCAACAAAATCTGTCTTACATTTGTGTAACTTGTCTTGTGTTGATTTTACTCTCTTTGCCTTTTAATGACTGTTTTTAATCCCATGTTGCAATGTGTTTCTGCTGCACTATTTCTTAATGTTCTTAAAGGTCCCCTATTATACTGTTTTTCATCAATACATTATAGGTCTCAGATATATAAAAAACATGTCTCTGAAGTGTGGCTCCAAACACCAAACAGATCATTGCAGCATCCCATAATCCCCTCTGTTTCAGCCCTGTTTCAAAAGTGCTGATTCTCTGTCTGTTACTTTAGATGAAAATAAGGAGCCCCTCCCCACGCCCCTCTGAGAGATGTTTGGTTAAAAAGAACACAATGGTGCTCTAGGAGGAGATTCAGGTGATAAGGTGGGGGGGGGTTACCTTGGTTGGTGATTGGCTAATGGTTACACAAGCCAAAAAATCATTATGACATCACAAAGTGGCCAAAATCTGATCAGCTCATTTTCAGACAGGTTTTTATATAAATGGATCAGGACAAAAAGAGAGAGAATCTTTTGTCCTGAAACTTTCAGAATGTCTTTACACAGAGGGGACACATGTTTATGTATAAAAGACATGAAAAAGTGGATTTTGCATAATAGGTGACCTTTAAATCTAAACTATTTCTTCTGGAATGGTAGGCTCACTGTAGCTGTGTTTTATACAGTACCCTTGTATTAGAAATATTCTTCACTAACATGCCATGTCTTGGAATTATACCCCATTCTAAAGTGGCTACTTAAAGAAATCTCCACACGACCAGAAAATCAGGTTCCACGGAAGCACTGGGGAGCAACAGGGTATCCTGAAGTGGAACAAAAGTAATTCTAAGCTCCGGTAATGAGCTCTAATGCTCATTACCGGAAAACAAAATTGCCCTGAGAGTATCGGCCGTGCCTTCCCTCTGCCATGGTTTTCCTTTGTCGCTACTCTCTGGGCTTATTAGTCTCAGTTGTACATTTTCAGCCACAGGTGTAGTTTCTCCGCCACAACGGTACTTCTTTCATACTTTGAGATACATTGTTGTAAACTGTAGTGGTGAACAAGTGTTAACATACAGTATGAACTGTGTGATCTGGTGTAACCTGCAAATGTTACCTTCTGAAAGTCTGAACCTTTTTCTTTGTAAATGACTCGAACAAATATAACTCTGTATTAAAGTATTTGACCAAATTATGGAAATTGAATTACAACAGCTACACTCAAGCTGCATTCATATGACCAGCGTAAAAAAGGTTCTGTGCTGACGTTGCATTTAAAAAAAATGTTTTTATAGAGACCCCTCTAGGTCCCACATCATCTTCAACGCATAACATGAAAAGGTTGTGTAAGCCGTTGTTTTTGTTTTTTGTTTTTTTAGCACTTACAAATAACAACAAACATGCAGTAACATTACATGACATGACATTACATTACATTACATTGCATTTAGCTGACGCTTTTATCCAAAGCGACTTACAATAAGTGCATTCGACCAAGAAGATACAAACTTGAAGAAAACAGAATCATATAAGTACATCAGGTTTCATAGAGCCAAAACATTTCAAGTGCTACTCAACTGGCTTTAGATAAGCCAGTCCTTTATTAGTATATAAGTGCTTTGTTAGTAATTTATTGCTCGAAGTGGAGTCGAAAGAGATGAGTTTTCAGTCTGCGCCGGAAGATGTGTAAGCTTTCTGCTGTCCTGATGTCAATGGGGAGCTCATTCCACCATTTTGGAACCAGGATAGCAAACCGACGTGTTTTTGCTGATGGGAACTTGGGTCCCCCTCGCAGTGCTGGTGCAGCGAGCCGTTTGGCTGACGCAGAGCGGAGTGCACGTGCTGGGGTGTACGGTTTAACCATGTCTTGGATTTAGGAAGGGCCAGATCCATTCGCAGCATGGTACGCAAGTACCAGTGTCTTGAAGTGGATTCTAGCAGTCTGGAAGCCAGTGAAGGGAGCGGAGGAGCGTTGTGGTGTGGGAAAATGTTGGAAGGTTGAAGACCAGACGAGCTGCTGCGTTCTGGATGAGCTGCAGAGGTCAGATGGCACATGCAGGTAGACCAGCCAGGAGGGAGTTGCAGTAGTCTAGGCGTGAGATGACGAGAGCCTGGACCAGAAGTTGCGTCGCTTTCTGGGTCAGGAGGGGACGTATCCTCCTGATGTTGTAAAGAGTGTATCTGCAGCAGCGGGTTGTAGCAGCGATGTTTGCAGTGAAGGACAGTTTGTTATCTAGGGTCACACCCAGATTCCTTGCAGTCTGAGTCGGGGAAACAACAGAGGGGCCGATGTTGATTGGTAGGTCAAGAGTGGGACAATCTTTTCCAGGAAGGAAAGCAGTTCAGTCTTGTCAAGGTTGAGCTTGAGGTCGTGAGCAGACATCCACTGAGAGATGTCTGCTAGACAAGCAGAGATGCGTGCGACGACCTGGGTCTCTGAGCGGGGAAAAGACAGAATTAATTGGGTGTCGTCAGCGTAGCAGTGGTATGAAAAACCATGCGGGCTAATGACCGATCCGAGCGAGATTGTGTACAGAGAGAAGAGGAGGGGACCAAGGACAGAGCCCTGAGGGACCCCTGTAGTTAATTGACAAGGGTCGGACTCGGACCCTCTCCAAGTTACCCTGTAGGTGCGGTCTTTGAGGTATGAGGTGAGGAGGGAAAGTGCAGAGCCTGAAACTCCAAGTTCTTGGAGAGTGCGAAGGAGGATCTGATGGTTCACCGTGATAACACATTTATTTTTGTCTTAACACTATGTAAAGAGCTTCAAATTAAAGGAGATGTTATCGACATTTTTTCTACTTCAAAAATGACCACAATGTGCTTGTTTTGCTGTTCATCTCTTGAATACTAAGAGCACCTGAAACAAATACATAGTATATTTAAGCTGTAGAAATTCAGATATCAGTGCTGTTAAATGTTGAGGTCACAGCACTGGACATATACATGGAATAAATAATAACATAATGAAAATATCAGGGTTTTAAGCCAAAGCAGGATGAATTATATCCAAAGTCACACATCACATAAAAACTCATTCTTAATATAACTACTGATATGCGTATTGTGAACTAAATTTGCTACAAAATAGCTTCTGAAATTGCATTTCGCAATTGAACATAAATTTCAATCATTGCTTTCCCATCTAGTCACTAAAGCATATTCATCACTGATAGCATAATAATGTTCCATCCACAATTTAAACGCTGACAGACGTACTCCCCTTAAATATTTATTATTCTGCATTATTAAATTATGCTCAGCAGTTACAGTTTTGTTTTGTTTTCCTTCTTTCACTCTCATTGCAATGTGAGATACCCAGTGGCATAAAATACCATTAACGTCAGTCCCTAGCTGCCGGCTGTCTGTCTGATACCATATATTTAACTCCTATGTTTAAGTAACCTCGCTCTCTCTCTCTCATGCACTCACACACACACACACACTCACACACACACACACACACACACACACACACACACACACACACTCTCCCCTCTCTTTCACACATAGGCGCAGGGCTCCCTCATCCCATCTTTTAGAGAATGGGTAATTATATAAACAGCTTTCAGGAAGGCAGGGATTAGGTCCCAGAGAAAGTGATGCTGTCTAATGTTGGCACATTTCTATCACATGCTGAAAAATGGGCTCATGAGTACGCCATAAAAAGATCATAGAGCTAGGAAGAACATGCAGATGATTCGGGGGGATGGTCATATTTATGAGCAATATAATTCCCAATACGCTGTTGAGGTTGCAACAGATCACCTGAATAAGCTTGATGATTTAACTGTGAGCTCAAGACATTTGACTTTTCATTGATGAATGCAGAGAGGAGGGTGCAGGTGAGTTTAAAGCTTAAATGCCCACATGTTACAAGTATCTGCTCACTGTAGTGTGTAAAGATGCCTGATTAACTTCACCTGCACCTGTTGTGTCGTACCGATCCTGCTTCAATGCATTCAACTATGCAATTTGACATTCACATTGAGAAAGATGCATTCAAGATTGTGTGACTGTGTGGCTGTAAATAGGCAATCATTACTGTAGAGGTTTGGTAAAATTACAGTAAACCCAGGCTTTCATGCTGTCAGAGTAACCACCCGCTGGTTTTGTCCCTCCTGTGCATCAAAGTGAGGATGTGTTGCTCAAAGTACTATTTCTCAGACATTAAGAAATCCCTGCACGGATTTCAGAAGTCAGAGAGAACTCTACAGGTAATTGAAGCTCAGTGCCAGCAATCATTGAAGTACCCATTCCCTGCCCAACTAAGAACATAAAAAAGAGGGGGGGACAAGGAAAGCAATAAAATAAAAAGAGATATCTTGACAAGTAACCTAGATGCCCGTAGAGACCGTTTTCCAGTCGGTGGGCCCTTCTGGCAGGGGGTCTTTACTAAGATTATACAAGGAAGATCAAATGTTAAGCTCTGTCCCAATGCAACCTGGGTAGGATGTCTTGTGTCAAATGAACTGTTCCCAGGACAACAATAAACATGCCATCTGTAAATTGCCCCTCACAGATTCAGTGGGTCCAGCTAAGCCATATGCATGGTCTTCAGAGCAATACAAACAGAATATACAGGACTCATTAAAAGTGTAGTTGCAAACACTTGGCGTCGACCCAGTGCAATTCAAGTACAAGTTATACACTGCGAACATTGAACCTTTTACATTTATATCACCTTTTTTTTCTCTGCTTAAATCACGACCTTTAGACAACCTTGTACAACTCTCCCAGTGTTTGTGCGTCAAAAAAGTTTTAATGAAAGGTGAATAACTTGTCAGCTTAACATCAAAACCTTGTCAAACTAAGAATGATCTAAGCTCATTATAAAATGAAATGTACTGTAATGTACCTCACTTCAAACAATGCTGTTAATGTATGTAACTAGCATTTAATGTAACTGTTGTGCAGGTTGGTCAGTGCACTAAACCACCACTCTAATGTCTGTTTGTAATATGGTACGCCGGCAGACAGTTAGCTTAGCATAAAGAAAACTGCTAGTCGGACTCTGTCCAAAGGTTAAAAAAAATCCTACCATTACCTCTAAAAGGTATTAAGTGACACCTTATATATTGTTTGTTAAATCAATACAAAAAATGGTGTTAAAATTACATATGGAAGGGTTAAGATCGGCTGAGAGTAGCGACAGCCTGGAGACACCAACGTAGAATACAGGCAAAAAAGCAATAAGTGTATACCTCAAAATGAAAAACGATTCCTTTTAATTATGGCATCAGAACCTAATGCTACCCAGCAATTAAGGAGCAATTTTAGCTTATAATATCATCATCCCCTGCCTCAACTTGATGAGCTTTTCCTTTGTTTTTGGTGAGAGCTGAATGACTTTGCCTTTGGACATTTCTTGTCTCTGTTTTGCAGATGGGATTCTTCCATCTTGAATAAATCCTTAAATGGCGCACCAAAGCCCTTGCTGACGGCTACTGCCTCTCACAAATTACAGGCTATTACACCGCAGTAGGTGCTTTACAGAATGGACGCCTAACAGTGTTGACAGAAAAAGTGTCCAACATAGCAACAGTAACCAAGGTCTTTTGACATCACATGATCTATCTGAATGTGCTCCTTATGGAAGCATTATAATCGCAATTAAGATGTTTCACAGTAGCTATCTTTTAAACTTCGGAAGATACCATAAAGATCTGTCGGTTTAGGATCAATGTCAAATGTGCCTGTTGAGTTGAAGCCTGTGAAACATGCAGACAGCGATAAAAACTGCAGCTCCCCCATCAAAATGCTAAATCACATGCCGTAATAAGATATTTATGACAGTTTGATGGCCGCTTCTTAAAGTCAGAGTTACGTCACAGCGAGCCACAGCAGTAGCAGCAGATATAATCTTTCATTAAATACAATGCCAGTCCCCTCTCCGCTGTTCATGAAAGGCTGTGTCAACGGCTAATCCGCCATTATAGACATCATTTGAGGCCTGATAACTTGTCACAAGCAATTCCCACTTGCGTGTAGGAGGAACCCAAAAGGACAATCTGATAGTCACCCAATCAGAGGTCCAAGAAATGCAAAGGTTGTCTGGGGTGTGCACAAGACATTTTGGTGGGAAAACAAGGCACAGAAGCAGGCACATCTAATTTATATTCTCTTCCCTCAGCAATTCTCAATTAAATTGTCAACTATCATCTCGGCTGCATGGACAGACAACTGGAGCAAGGGAGGAAAGGAATTAAGGATAGATTTACAGCCGTGGATCCATCCTATGTTATAGATATCAAAAGAAAAGCGTGATGAAAAGCCTCCATAGACACACAGTGAATCAAACTGGAGATAGGTTTTAATGGAAAGACTCAGAGAAACATCCCCACTAACTAATGTTCTGCAACAAGCAGGGTACAATAACCTGTGTGATTATGTTATACTAGCTGGTTGGGGTTATATTTAAAAAAAGCAATTACAATCATTATGTTATTTGTCATTGTCTACAGTCTAATTGAAACATGGACTTTTGTATTTCATTGGGGCTTCTCAAATCAGTATTGCAGATTTGTTTGTGTTGATTTTATAATGTGTTTCATGCTGCCGGTGGAGGGTGGTGGTGGGATGATAGTAGACATGCCACACACACACCTGTGCAATACATCTCAATTAATGGATAGGCTGACAGTTGTGGTGAACATTTTTAGCGTATTGCCCAACCCAAGTGGGTACAGCTAATGGATGGATAGGAGGGTATTGTTGTGACATATGTAGTAGTTGTTTGTGTGAGCCAGATATTCATCGCTCTTTCAGCAAGGGTTTCTACTTTGATAAATAGAGATAAATGCAATGTTTTTCTTTGACAGGTTCCAATTCAGTACCAAACACTAACAAGCAAAACAAATTACCTTAGACTCTAAAGACATAACAGATGTATGGAAAATATTTATTTTTTAAAGCAGCAACAAATATTAATTAACGGAAATTGCCACGATCAAGATGAAGATCACTGCAGGGCTTTACTTATAACTGTCAAGTTGCCATCTTTGATAAAAAATATAATATACTGAATGCCATAAAAAAAAATGTAAACCACAATATGGCTAGTATTTTACATACAGACCAGCTCTCAGTTTGATTTTCGCAAAACAGTTTAACTCTTCCTTATCAGCATCACATTTCTTACTGTGGATGAAAAGTGAAACTTAAACGTTAATCGCGTTCAAGCTTTTGTGTCAACAGGAATCTGCCCTGCTGAAATGTCGGATTTAGAAACTTTCCCAGCTCCAGGGGGGAGGTTCTGACATGTGACCTCCTCATGGAAGAAAGTTACAGAAAGGAGAATTTTCTTGGGTTCAGCTGAGTACCAAAGACAGCCTGGGGGTATGCTCCGATCCATCAGAATACCAAATATCTCAGACAAAGAGGGAGGCTGTAGCGTGAATATCCTTTGCAATCTGCTAGAGTTGTACTATCATTTAGAGAGGTATGAATGAGATGAGACAGGTGAAACTCGATTGACTTGACTTACACGAGGCCAGCTGCTCATACAGGTGTTTCTGTTCTTATAGCAAATCGGATCATTCTTTCTTCTATCATCACAAGTAAATCCTCACATGCAGTTCAAGACAGACATTACTCAGAATGATTAATGTGGATTTTCATATGGTAAAAAAACTCTAGAAATGAAGTATTAGACCACCATATTTCCTCTTCTTCCAAGCAGAGTAATACAAACGTTAGCGAGCAGGATTAGCTCGATCCGTGCGTCACTCTAAATTACACATGACCCTTTATGGAGAATTAATTAAAACCTTAATTAAGTCTACACACAAGACAGTATGAACACGCTACTTAGACTACTACAGTGTTGGGTGGCTAGGCCCAGAAGTAGAGCATCAGCATTTGTGCAATGCGACAAAAACAAAACAAATGATGTGTCACAAGGAATGAAGCAGGCTTTCGTTTAAAAGGGCTCCGCAAATAATCCAGCTGACTTAGCATTTGTAGCTAAAAGGGGAGAATGGGAGATGAGAGAGAACGAGGAAGAGGGGAAGAAGGAGAAAGAGGGACGCACCGAGGCAAACACAAAAACAAGAATGGCACAGGCAAAAGGCTAGAATATTAATGCAGGCAGTCATTGTCCCCTTGGAAAGCCTATGAGTCACCAAAGAGCCACGCCTTCGAGTTTAGGACAAGACCCGAGAGATGATGAAAGGGACTTTCGAGAAAATGTTTCCTTGGGAATTATGAGCATGGAATTTGATTTATTGGGTTTAATCTGTTCTGACAGAAGTTAAACTGTATGGTTGACTACCTTACACTTTTACAATCCTAACTTATACTTTCTTTATTATTAACTCTTGGGGGAGTTAAGTGCCCTAAAGATGTAGTTGTAGTAGTGGAGGTTAATACAGTTTGTGTGCTTTAAAGGGAGATTATAGCAGTGGATTAAAGCCGGAGCCAACAATTCTGGAGAAAGATTGTCAATATTTGAACTCAACGCCAGAAAGAAATACCCACCTAGCCCCGTGTTGCTGATTGGCTGGAAGAGTGTTGTATGGCTTGCTCTGAGCCACTGTGATTGTTTGTTATTCTCAGAGCCAGGGCTGTGATGAAAGCCTGATTTTGAGAGGACGCACAGACCAGACGGCCAGCGGACTGTGAGGTGATGCTGAATTTGACAAAAAGTCTATTGGATTAGAATTCCTGACTCCACCTTAAAGGGGTTACTCCGTGGCTAAAAATGTAACTACACATTGAGGCTACTGAGATTTGTCAGGTTACCTTTGTTTTCTTCTACAACTTCCTGACCCCAATACAGATTATTTATCTTAGAGACATCGAGACACTAAGAGTGTAAAAAAAGGCTTAGGAGCCTTCTTTTTTTAAGCAACACATATCTAGACCAAAGCAAAACCATCCTACGCCTGCTTACCAAGTTCCCAATTGGGACACAGTGAATAAAAGAACATACATGTGGTAATGCAGGACCCACAATCAGTAGACAACGAGAAATATCCCACAATTGCTGTAGCAAAGTCGCCTAAAAAAAGAAAATCACTCAAACAGCAGTGCTTCTGTTTCCGTGTGTCAGAACACAGATTGAGCCGCTGCAGGTCTCCCCACTGGGTGACTTTAGATTTGTGCGGTTTTCATGTCTTGGAGTCAACTTATTTTTCTTCTTTCTTTTTGGTTAGATGCCAGAAATAAAGTCTGTTGTTAGCACAAGTTAAAGAGATTTCCACATTATGTTTTACAACATAAAATGTGTCAGTAAATACCCCATTCATGAATGTCTACAGCTTTTACAGTATGCGTCATAAAAATGGGGGTTGCTAAATGACACTACTAACCGTTATCACGCCAAAACATTTTCACTTTTAGCTTAGCAGATTTAACACACAGCCATGAGACTGTAATGTACTTTGATTATAGCCTAATGTTAGCTTGTTATGAATAACTGTGATTGCAGTTAGCCTATGCTTCTGAAATCATAAAACTGTTGTTAAAATGTGGACATTAAACTGTCTTTGACCGAGACTGTATTTTCTGCAATGTCCAAAAGTCATATGGAAAAATCCCACAGTTTTTTTTTAAGGGAGTAAGGGGGATGCTCACTGCCGGGGTCGGCCAGACTCCACTGCCTTTTCTGTTCAGCTGTTTTGTTGCCAACAAGCATCCGGATGGTTCTGCATAAAATAAGCAGCAGAACCCCCAGCCTCATCTGGCCATCATGCACCCGGCATGAGCCACTAAAAATCCACCGACACTTGCCCTTGTGGAGCCCTACAAGTCTTGATCCAAATCTAAACTGACACCTCATAAACAGGTTGTCAAAAGGCTTTACCTTGATTTTGTCTGTCATTTTGTCCATCTGTCTCAGTCTCCTCTAGACCTCAGTCAATAAATTGATTACATCCACTCAGTGAAGTGTGTTGGTTGTTCATCCTGCACACTGCCTCTCTCAATACTACTTTTTGTTATTCAGGCATCTGCTTTAACAAATGAGGACATGTTGTGCCAGATATTTGAATGATCAAGAAAAAGCTTGTTGTACGACCGTCAGTTACATGCACAGCTAAATTAATCTTTTATTTATTATCATTTCTTAATTCGGAGGCAAGGGTTGAATGGGTAATAGCTATTTTACTTTAGCTCTTTGCTTTACTAAGTACATTTCAATTGCTCATTAAAATGCAAATGTGAATTAATTGAGCACAGGGGTGTGCTAACTGCTGAACACGGCTATTGGGTTTGGTAAGGTAAATAAAGAAACACCAGTTAGCGATGATAGCACACAGATTATCATGCCTAAATAGTTGTTGCATTGTTAAACGATTGTTTATTGCTCGTTTGTCCCTGAATATATTTACAAATTAAATAGATATAGATCGATTCAGATATTGTTCTGCCACCAAATATATACAATACAGTGGAAGTAAGTTTCAACATACAGTAGGGATTTATGTGCACACAAAGAGAGACTGTTTTGTACTGTACGTATTATAAGAGCGGTTCTCTCGGGAGGACTCTTTAAAGTAGAGACACTACATATACACCTGAACATCAGCAGGTGAGGACTCTTTAAAGTAGAGACACTACATACTGATATACACCTGGACATCAGCAGGAGAGGACTCTTTAAAGTAGAGACACTACATACTGATATACTGTACAACTGAACATCAGCAGGAGAGGACTCTTTAGAGTAGAGACATTACATATACACCTGAACATCAGCAGGAGAGGACTCTTTAAAGTAGACACTACATACTGATATACACCTGAACATCAGCAGGAGAGGACTCTTTAAAGTAGAGACACTACATACTGATATACACCTGGACATCAGCAGGAGAGGACTCTTTAAAGTAGACACTACATACTGATATACACCTGAACATCAGCAGGAGAGGACTCTTTAAAGTAGAGACACTACATACTGATATACACCTGCACATCAGCAGGAGGACTCTTTAAAGTAGAGACACTACATACTGATATACACCTGAACATCAGCAGGAGAGGACTCTTTAAAGTAGAAACACTACATACTGATATACACCTGAACATCAGCAGGAGAGGACTCTTTAAAGTAGAGACACTACATACTGATATACACCTGATCAGGAGAGGACTCTTTAAAGTAGACACTACATACTGATATACACCTGCACATCAGCAGGAGAGGACTCTTTAAAGTAGAGACACTACATACTGATATACACCTGAACATCAGCAGGAGAGGACTCTTTAAAGTAGAGACACTACATACTGATATACACCTGAACATCAGCAGGAGAGGACTCTTTAAAGTAGAGACACTACATACTGATATACACCTGAATATCAGCAGGAGAGGACTCTTTAAAGTAGAGACACTACATACTGATATACACCTGAATCAGCAGGAGAGAGACTCTTTAAAGTAGAGACACTACATACTGATATACACCTGAACATCAGCAGGAGAGGACTCTTTAAAGTAGAGACACTACATACTGATATACACCTGAATATCAGCAGGAGAGGACTCTTTAAAGTAGAGACACTACATACTGATATACACCTGAATATCAGCAGGAGAGGACTCTTTAAAGTAGAGACACAACATACTGATATACACCTGAACATCAGCAGGAGAGGACTCTTTAAAGTAGAGACACTACATACTGATATACACCTGAACATCAGCAAGAGAGGACTCTTTAAAGTAGAGACACTACATACTGATATACACCTGAATATCAGCAGGATGCTATAGGACAAATGTTGAAAAAAGTCTACATAACAGTTTAAAATGTTACTTTAACATGATTGCTGGATTACATAAACGTTTAGTGCCCTGAAACTAAAGAAATCCCCAGCAATCAAAGTGTTTGGCTCATTAGTCCATTTTGATATAATAGTATAACTATTCATATTATTTGATAGTGTAAACCGTACTGTTTCTGGGAGAAAAAAAAAATACTTAAATAGTCACCTTATCTGGCCTTTGGTTTAGAGTTTGGTAAATACAACAAAGTGTGAAAATGTTACAAAAGAACAAAGAAGAAAAATCTCCCAAACCTGTCCCCACAGATAATGTGCTATTGTAACACAGGTACAACACATTACATAAACAATTACATCATTTCAGTCTGGTTTTCCACGAGTCCTGATATTGTGCATATTGGCTCACTGGTGAAGCAAACTGGCACACCTAAATAGAGCTCATCTAGTGTTATTATTATCACAGCTGTGCTTTTCCAGATATGGAACTCAAAATATATGCTGTAAAATCTTAATCCCTTGCTTAAATTTGCTAAATACAGTAAAAATGGGTAGTCAGATTATATGTCTTTGGCAAAAAAAAACTTAATTATTTTGGTGATTATAGAGACCTTTCTGTAAGCACCATTAAGAGTGTCAAAGTGAGTGTACTGCGTCTCCTGTGTCACGAAATTGGTCATGGGCATGAAATCACTTAAGAGACTGTGCTCCTAACAGGACAGCTGTTTCTGTAATGGAGGTTAGAGTCAGTGTGTATTGAATGGATTGCGCTTCAGTAGAGCTAACGCACAGCTCATGTCTTGCGTCTGATGGGAATTCCCAGTTAATCTGACTATGATGTCCATTTTAAGCTTTCATAATAGTTTTCTGTTTATTTACTATGAAATATTGACATGCTTTAATGTTCAAAAGGTGTTTTATTTTTTCTCATACTCATGTGCTGCTCTTTTCACCCTTGGACTGAAACAAAGCCCACTCTGCTCTGATTGGTTAGCTGGCCGGCTCTGTTGTGATTGGTCAACCGCTTAGAGATGTGTTGGCAATATCCCACCCTTATCACATGTGTTGGAGCGCTACCCAATGGTGTTACTTTGTGATGTCAGAGGGATTAGACATTGATAGAGAGAGAAACTCCCTCTGGAGGGAACTTTGGGATTTTAACCTTTTCAGAACATTTACATGCAAAAAAACCTATATAACACACTACGGGAAGGGAAACCCCACAAAGCATAATAAGGCCTCTTTAAATCCAAAGCCTTCATCCGAATGTTCTGAAACCAAACATTTCTAATGGAACTTAACCCTTAAATGGAAAAGCCACTGGGGTCTTAATAGTGTGCCACAGTGAGGGGCTCATGTTTACACAACATATTCATGGATGCCTTCAGTACGAACAGATCGACAGCTTCACACTGATTCTTGTCCTAGCTATTATCCATCTGGCTGCTGAGAAAAATAATCCCCTCTGCACCCGAGCACGTCGCCACCTAAGTTCCACGATACAGCTGTGGGACTGATGGGTCTTTATTGAGAATAAATGCTGATGTAGTCCATCTGTGAAGCTGTTCGTTTGCTAACTCCAGATTTTAGGAATGTGATTTTGAGCTCCACCTCAGGGAATACCTGTGTTAGAAGCCGACATCTGTTTCTGAAAGGCACACTAAAATACTGAACCACAGCTTTACTCCTGAGCTGAATTAGAAACAGGCAGGCGACATCCATTGAGGTTGCCGAGGAGAGAGAAGCCCTCCATCAACTGAGAGCAGGATTGGAGAGGAGGGGCAGAGTGATGGAGGTGATTGTGAGGAATGCCAAGCAAGGGGCTTTAGATTCTGCCACCATCTCACTCACCAGCTTTGTATTAAAGCCTTTAGTGCCGTTATCACACACGAATTATGAGGATATTCAGGGAAAATTAGAGTGACATTTTAAAGCTATTATAGTAACTTCTCAAAGACATTTTTAAAATCAAGCCCACAATCTGCACTCACGACCTGCAAAATCATGTCATGGAGTTAAAAAAGCAGCGGGCTATAAGTACTAGGATTTAGTCTTGTTTTTCTCACAGGCAAGTTTCCCACTCTGGCCAGTTTATCAGATCTGGGTCAGTTACTAACAGAGTGTTTGCTTCAGCCTGTCTGGACTCTGCGATTGGCAGGTTTAGCTCCTTGGAGACAATCTGATTGGTTTCTCTATGCCAAAATCCTTTACCTCTAGACAGGGCATTTGAGAGAAGTGGGGCGCTAAGAATTTCCGCTTCTCTCTTACGGATGTTTTTCCTTTTGCTCAAAGCGGCTCAAGGCCGCTCCGCTGAATATCACTCAATGTGATACCATTTTTTGTGTTTTGAATTTTAGAAATAAATACATCTATTTTTATTTATTTTTTATAAATGTTGACTTGTGGACAATGCTCTATAGTTATTGGAAATGTACAGATCACATGTGTCAGGAAAAATATGCAGCCATCAATGGAATGTAGTCCTACAAGTAGCATAAAGCTAATAACATTAGCATAGCCTTCAATATACAAATGCACAATAGTTTTAACAGAATGAATCGACATGGACACTAATCTTAATGCCCTTTTTGGGTGGGGCCTGGGCATTCTTCAAACTCATGATGTCATTGGTATAAACCGGGGCAAAATTGGATTCAGAAATTACAGTAGGTGACTCTTTTATAAATTCGCTCTGCGCTATATCTTAAAATGCTTAGCTCACATGCTTTGCCTTTATCCCACAGAGGACTAAAGTAGATATAAATCCTACGATAAGTTATATTCTTTAATACAATTACTCAAATGTAATGACACAAAGCTTTTTACAGAAGTGTCCAGACTGGCCATCGGGACGTTCGGGACGAATCCCGATGGGCCGGTACTGAAGTGGGCCGGTCGGACGATGTGGGCCGGTTGGATCAGTCACTAGCCCCCCCCCCCCCCCCCCGTTGACAATTTACTAGTGGTAAATACTTGCGGTACCGAAGTGGGCCAGTCGAGAGTCCCGGGCTGATTTGTAGTCCCAGTCCGCCCCTGGAAGTGTCCTCCATTTATGCGATGTGTTGAATCAATTTTTCTACTTAAATGACGGCACTTTAATTAAGTCAACACGCAATAACTACAAGCAGCTACTTCTTCATTTATTTTATTCCTCATGATAAGTCAGACTGGTGCGTCTGTTATAAGCATTATTACTCAGGCATTTTTTTTTGTGCCTGAGTGTTGGGTGGCAGTTTAGCACATCCTTTGGGATGTCTGTGCTTGGATAACGGCATGCCATAAATGTCAGCTGCAGGATTAGTTTGCTGTGTCTTGTGATGAATAAATTATCTCAGTGCACCTATGTGGCTTTGGCTTCTGGTTTATTTAAATGAACTCAACACGGATAAAAGGTGATTATTTACATTGACATTATTTACACTAAATGCCATCATTCTCTGACTGTCATGATTGGTTAGCATGACATTTCATTTCACATTTAGAGATGCTGAGGTGCTTGATTCGAAACTGATTAGGAGACATGCATTTAAATCAAGCTGATGAAATGTGTATTAACTGGTCATTGCATTAGGATGAATGTAAACAACATTTTACTCATCCTCACTCCTAAGTTATGTAATACATGCCACCATAAATGTCAATTACAGGCGCCATAGAAGCAAAATCCATCCGGTAATGTGTGGCAAAATTCCTATTATTCGATATGTAACATTCACACCAGCCAGCATTGAGACACACATCCATGTTTTGGCATACTATAGGTGTGACCTATAGTCATCATTAAACCTGTAGATTTGAAGGTCCTGTATCCATCTGTTTGTAAACTTGACATGGGCTTCTTAATATAAATAAATTGCAGACATGTGTAGGCACTCCTAACAACAGAGAGGTGACGACGTAAGTAACAGTGATCGTTCCAGTCTTCTCTTAACTTATAAGTACAGATGTAATGAACTAACTTGATTTATTTTTTAAATACCGCTCCTCTGTTTCTGCCTAGAGCTTCTCTTTGTAGGGGCATTTATATTGTGTGCATACTTTGTTCAAAACAGCTGACAGATGACCAGGGAAAGGTGATAGACACTATCCTCCAAAGATGGCCCCCAGAATGCACCGCGGTTCCCATTCCCTATTGAAATCACTAACACCAAAAATGTGTTTGCCCAATGACTCATCCAGTATTCAGTAGATATCTGAAAACAGAATATTGGTCAGTGTTCTTTTCTATACTGTGTTACAAAGGCGAATGGAGTCCTTAGAGGATGTTACAGTATCATTATTTACCTTGTCTTTATCAGGCCGAATAATCAGGATTAATTAGCAGCACCTGAGGAGGTTGTCTGTTGAAACAAAAACCTTGTGGGACCTTTAGCTCTCTCTCCGGCTTGTGCATGTTGTGCAGTGTCAAGTTCACCTGCAAAGGCTATGAAATATGACAGGAATGACAGGCGCTGTCATGACCCGTGAATCAAGCTCGCTCTCCCCCTATTGCTCGCGCTCGATCTCCCCTCTCTCTCCGAGGGGAATTATTCAACAACAACAACAACGGGAGGAGGAGGAGGAGGACGATGTGGAAAGGTAAATTAGAGAAGTTTCTTAAAACGGAGTGCTGAGGACTGGACCATAGATCACCCCCCCTCCCCTCCTCCTTCCACCTACAGATCTTTATGGTTCGAGCTGCAGCAGTAGAGTATAGCCTGAATCCTGCTGGTGTGAGTTACAGTAGCACAGCAGGAGCATCCACCCAGCAGGGACAATATTAACTGCTGATCTGATGGAACACACACACACGCACTCTCTCACACACACACACACACGAACACGCGCACACACACTGATTAGCAGCCCATATCTTTACTAGGATTAAGTGAGCAAAGCCATGCCATCCCCTGTGTAGGTGTGGGGCTGATTTACTTATGGGTGTGTGCTTGTGGTGTGTGTGTGTGTGTGTGTGTGTGTGTGTGTGTGTGTGTGTGTGTGTGTGTGTTTGTTATATTTCTGTAAAAGGTGTGCCAGTGAAAATTAGAGATTTTTTTCCCTCGCCTATTATTATTCACTGTACTGTATGTTAATAAAACACGTCGAGTTTTTCAAATCACACACACACTGATTAGCAAACCATATCTTTAGTAGGAAGAAGTATGCAGAGCTGTGTCATCACGTGCAAGGGTGGAACTGATATGCGTGTGTGTGTGTGTGTGTGTGTGTGTGTGTGTGTGTGTGTGTGTGTGTGTGTGTGTGTGTGTGTGTGTGTGTGTGTGTGTGTGTGTGTGTGTGTGTGTGTGTGTGTGTGTGTGTGTGTGTGTGTGTGTGTGTGTGTGTCTTTGTGTTTGTGGGTGTGTTGGTTAGCTATTGGATGTTGTTAGCTATTGGATGTTGTTGGTTTATAGATTAATTAAGAGACTATTATTTCTACATGAAATCATGCACTTGTGTATTATTCACTGTAAGTAAAGAAAACAAGTAATTATAGGATTTTTAGTCACACACACACACACACACACCCCACACACACACACACACACTGATTAGAAGCCCATACATTTAGAAGGCTGAAGTGAGCAGAGTCGTGCCATCACTTAAGATGAGTATGTGCCATTTTGTGAGAACTTTTTTTCTCTCGCTATAATCATTTAGAGTTTTTATTTCTAGGTGAAATTATTATTATTTGCTTGGTGTAAAAAAACATTTCGAATAAGTTTGTTATGGTGCAGTCTCTGTGTTGCTTTCAGCCGATCCGCCCCAGTGTCCCCTGCTTGATGCCATGGGAGAGTATTGGAGGAACAGCATGCACTGCTCTCTCGCTGTGTGTTTGTGATACTACCCCTGGTGGGAACCAGTGTCAGAAGTTTTTCAAATCCTACACATTGTTATGGTTCTGCAATTTGAAGTTGGTCACATTTTATAGTAGAGAAGTAGTTAACAAGAAATAAAACAAAGTAATGAACCCCTGCTGATGAAGAATAAAGATGTTCTTGTTTGTATGACACACTACAATAGTCCTATGATGCAAGAAGTACTCAAGTGGTTATAGAGTATCTGTGTAAAAGAACAGCAACCAACAGCAGCCAGCAATTCATTTAAAACAAATTCAAGGACATGACAAATAAAAATAAAGGAGTTCCGGTATTCAGTCCATTACATTTTTCAATTTCTGAAAAGAACATGAATTGTCAAGATTAGATCAAAACTCCCAACAAGCAAATAAAGCTCAGTTTAACAGAATCAGTCAATTGTAAAGCCAGCAGGGAGTGGAATATTTTCTATTCGGAAGATGCTTACAAGCGAGCCTTCACCATTGTTTTCTTTCTGCTCACTTTTATATTGACTACTGAGACAAGCAGCTTGGTATGTACAAAACTGGCAGGGAGTTAGAGAAATATTGTAACAGTGCGTAATAAATGAGGCATCAGTCCTTGAGGAATAAGACCTGTACATGACAAAGAGAAGCACTTTTATGGATGAGTTACAGGCAGGACTTTATTGTAAATAGTATTGAATCCGGTGCGTTTTCGAGCTTTTGTCAAACATGGTAGCTAAAAATCAAACCACATTCATGACAAAGAAAAGCCAAGCAAAGTCAATGATTGCAAAGAAAAAATATCTCCCATCTTTCAAGAAGCGTGAGGTGTCAAAGTGCTGTCTTACTCAGTGATAATAATTAGCTTACACAGGCTCAGGATGAGTTCTTACTGATTGTGGTCTACTCCCTACTTGTTTTATCCAGCCTCAAACATCACTAAGAACTCTTCAGCAAATCCAATTATTGGAATAAGATTATCTGGGCGTGGCTGTTCTGCCAGCGTTTTATTTCCCTGCAGCTCCAAATATTGGCCACTCAATCCCCAATCTCTCCTCCCTGTCGCTCATTTAAGACCTCTCTCAGCAGACCCCTCACCTTTGATAATGGCTAACTTCCTCAGCAGGGACTGACGAGGTCTTAAGGGCAAGGCAGATTGGACGGAGCTATCCTCTCCTGCCGTTTTCTCCTCATCTTTGGTGGAAACCGGCAGCTATCTGTCTCCACACACTCACTGACATTCCAGCAGACTGCTTTAGTGTTAAGAAAGATTATGCCTCCTCATCCTAGGGCTCCTTAAAGGTCAAACCTTACTGGTTCTTGACTTTGTATGTCTTTCCATTTAAACCCACAATGCTTCTTCAATGCCTTTTGGTGTATTAAGGTAATCCAGTTCACCTGCATTGTAATTGATCGTATCAAATAGAATGAACTAAAACTTAGAGTCTTTTAAAGCGTTCTGTATTTCATGACTTTCGTTTTTTCCAAGCTTTCAGGTATGGTGACG
The DNA here is from genome assembly GCA_031216635.1 of Dissostichus eleginoides. Classification (NCBI taxonomy): domain Eukaryota; kingdom Metazoa; phylum Chordata; class Actinopteri; order Perciformes; family Nototheniidae; genus Dissostichus; species Dissostichus eleginoides. Next base: position 11,039,770 of record CM062273.1, on the reverse strand, counting down.
GAAGCTTTTTATTGTAATCTATTATGCTCTGAAATGGCTTGATTGAGCCCCTTTGTTTTCTTCTGTAACATAATGCCATCACTGTAACACTTGCGCTCCTATTGGCTAGCGCTCCAACCCATTGTACATGATGGGCTAAGGGGCGGGACATCTCTAAGCAACACATTCTCACTCCCAACTCGGCCTATGTTGACGTTATGTCAGGGTCCGTGTCGTCACTTTCCAACGCAAGGAGGGGCCCTTTAGCGTCGAGTTTCAACTTCCGGGGATGTCCATAGACTTCTATAGAGCTCCCTAAACGTATGTAGTAGACGACTTGAGATCGCGAGCGAATGCTCCCCGCTGCGTTGAAATTCAACGGCCGTGGCCGGTTCTTTGCTGAAGCATACGATGCGAGACTGCGTTGCATTAAAAACATTATGCTCTCTATATATTGTCTTTATTATGCTTTAAACGTTATGTCAGGATCTCTTGGCGTCCCTATCAAACGCAGGGGGGGGGGCCTTTAGCATCAATATTCAGCTATCAGGGAGTCCCATTGACTTGCATAGAGAAATGCTCTCCGCAGATCCATTCACACAGCGTTATAAACTTTTTCTTACTCAATATCAAGCCACACTTATTGTGTTTACTTCTTTATTTTAATTGTATAATGTCGGACTTTTGTTGCTGTAAATTAGGGGGAGAGTAGGGGCTCAGAATACTGAAATCTGTATTATTTCATTGTTTTTTCCTTCTAATTTTGTATTCTTTTCTCAACCACATACTGTTATTTACTCAACAGTAAGACACAATTATCCTTGTGTTTATTTATTTGTTTGATTGTATAATGTCGGACTTTTGCAGTCCGTCATGACCGAGGGTCGGAGCAGCTCATTCGAACACAGCAGAGCCTATTATAGGGCCTGGAACACAGGAAGCTGTATTTTCAAAATAAGAGTTCATTTTAATATTATGTTTGATAATAACATTTTTATTAACTAGACCACTGGGTCATGTTAAGACCATATTTTCTGTCGGTTTGGTGTTACACATATAAAAACAATATATGTGTGGATAACAAAATACATCCTAAACTAAACTGGAAACAGCAGTATATTTTATTGTGTTAACACTGTAAACTTGACAATTTTTTAACCCGCACCGCCTAGTGGTTAAAGCACGTTATTGAATTGTTTTTTTGAAATTATGTTATATTTGATGAAAACATCAAAAATATTAAGAGTACATACAAAATAGGGGGAAAGTAGAAGGTCAATGATATAAATATAGAATAGAAAATATCAAGAAGATACTGTAGTGATCTCTACAATAAAACAGTTTAGTGCCGGATGTCCAAAGATATGAATAGGAGGATGTGCAAAACAGACAACCTAATTAGGCTTTATTTAAACATTAAAGAATACTTTAGGTTAAGGTCTTCTTTTAAATAAGAAAAAAGCATTGGGGGTATCTACAGATAAATATTAAGCCTGACAAAGTACTTAACGTTTATATTGCATAATTTGTTTTGGGACTTGACAATCAACTTTCCTGCAATGTTAACTATGTTGAAGCACTTATTTGAACTGATATTATACATATGTATTATACTCTTATAAGATGTATGTAGATAGAATAAGAAATGTGCAGAATATGACAGTTTAATGGTGGAGGTACACACATATCGATAGATGTCTTGTAATACACTGTTGAGGAACCTGCGACCCAAGTTTTTCATCTCCGACCTTGTCAGGTATTGAACATTCAATAAATAAAGAAAAAAGAATTATTAAATATAAAACACAGAATTTGTGTGATTATACTAAATGATTTACAAATAAACACCACTGCATATTTACAACTGTTACACATGCTGCTGTAACGAAAAAATTCCAACTTGGGATCAATAAAGTATATCTTATCTTAAGATGATCGATGGCTACTGCCATATTTGCTAAATGTGCCTCTGAACCTTAACAAGTGCATGTTTCAGGCTTATCAATTATTAACAGGAGGGGTCACAGACATAAGACCAGCTGTTAAATAAAGCTCTTCTGACCTTAGCTGTCATGTGGGTATATATTAATGCTGCCCATTATGGACACAAGCAATTTTCACCCATTTATTAATTATATGTTATACTTTTGAGTGTTTCCCAACCCCTAAACCTCCAGGGGTGTACACAGTTTAATACTGGCAACTTCTTATTGTGGGAAAAACGAATCGTCTTTTAAAACTACAATTCCCAGTAGAGACGTGCCATAGAACATGTTGCGAAACACACAATAGCCAGCATGTGTAGTTCTGGGGACGGGGTGGGGGGTGGAGCTGGACCCATTCGAATCCAGTTTTGATAGTCTGCCGTGGTTTCATCCCATTTCAATGTGCTGTTTGACGCGCGGCGTAACCGTGGCGCACTCACTCAAACATCCAATCACAGAGCTTGAGGACTAATCACGGGGTTTGTCAAGCAAAGCGGAGAGAATACTTACTTCCGGGTGTAAAATTCTCTAAAGCAACTACTCTGAGCTGCTCCGACTGTCGGTCCTGACGAACTCCAAAAGTCCGACATTATACAATCAAACAAATAAATAAACACAAGGATAATTGTGTCTTATTGTTGAGTAAATAACAGTGTGTGGTTTAGAAAAGAATACAAAATTAGAAGGAAAAAACGATGAAACAATACAGATTTCAGTATTCTGAGCCCCTACTCTCCCCCTAACTGACAGCAACAAAAGTCTGAAATGATTCAATTAAAATAAAGAAGTAAAAACAATAAGTGTGGCTTGATATTGAGTAAGAAAAAGGTTGATAAACGCTGTGAGAATGGATCTGCGGAGAGCATTTCTCCGCGATCCCAGCTCGTCTACTACATACGTTTAGGGAGCTCTATAGAAGTCTATGGACATCCCCGAAAGTTGAAACTCGACGCTAAAGGGCCCCTCCTTGCGTTGGAAAGTGACGACAGGGACATAACGTCAACATAGGCCGAGTTGGGAGTGAGAATGTGTTGCTCTAAGCGGTTGACCATTCACAACAGAGCCGGCCAGCTAACCAATCAGAGCAGCATGAGTAAAATAAAGCACTTTTTTAACATAAAAGCATGTAAACGTATCACATTAGAAGCACAATATATGAACCTGGAAATGAAAATAATATGTCCTCTTTAATTGTTAACTTTTTATTTGACCTACACTTCATTACAACAATTACAAGTTGCTCTTGACATTGGCAGTGTATGCAAATCTGAGACCATGGAAACCACTGCACATACATTTAGAAACATTTAAATTCTATATTCAACCCAGCCTACTATCAGTAGCAGTTGGCAGTAATTATATATACAGCGCCTGTGAGCAGTGTGGGGGGCAGTATTTTGCTTAAGGGCAACTCGGTAGTGCCCAGGAGGTGAACTGGCACCTCTCAAAGTACCAGTTCACAAAGTCCCATACAGAATGAGCTACTGCCTCCGTCATTAGGGTAGGTTCTCAACAGTTTGTAGGATAGTACAGCAGGGATTCTGTACTTTATCACTGTATTGACTTCGCAATCAGCCAGTGAGCATAGACATAAACAGCACAGTTGTATTCTTTTTTTCAGTGGTTCAGTTTTTGACCATCAGTCAGTTTTTTTGTTGTTGCTTTTGGCAGCATAATATAGGGCAAGCATTAGCTGACACCAGATGGTATTATTTCCTGAAATACAACATCGTTTTTTGGATTTTTTCTTCTGCCACCCTTTTTTTTATCAGAAACGTTAATATTTTCTTCAAAAACAGTTAACTTAGGCCCCGTCCACACAGACACGAAACAGGTTGTATCTGCTACAGTTCTCTATCGTATGGACGGTTCGTCCACACGAGGCCGCAACGGAACCGCGGAAACGGAGCCCTCAAATCTAGGTATATCTGCGGACGAAACACTCTGGGGGGCCTAACGGCTCTGTGTGTACGTCCTATACGATAATTTCCTGATAACGATGAAGCCATAGCCGCGCCTCTCCCCACCTCTGCTGCTCACTGCTGAAGCATGGTCGGTAGATACTGCTACTGACCATGCTACAGATGTTAGTGCAAAAATCTACAGCTCCTCTACCACAACCATCAGCAACAAGTGGACATGGAGAACTACATGTTGCTAAATCCACCGCGGAGAATAAACAGAAGGGCAACCAGGCAACCATGGCAACCATGCTCGGGGGTCTTCTTTGCTGCTTTTGGTGTATTTTGTGGCGGAAGTACAGCGCCACTTACAGGCCCGGCATATGTACTACAGCGTCTCCAGCGGGTCGAGCGGTCTCGTGTGGACGGACACGTTTCTTGAGCCGATACCGTGTAGACGGAAGACTTTTTTGATATCGAATTCGGTTAGTTTTCATTTTCGTCTCGATGCAGCCTTAGTGTTGAAAAGATGCAGAGCTCTACAATTAAAGATAATTGGAACCTTTCAGCTGATCCACTCTATATGCCACAATATATTGTCATGAAATGTTGTTCTATTCAAAAAACTACATTTATTTTGTTTTGACTCCTCTGCAAACACCCTTTTTATGCACTCTGTATTTTTTACCACTCAAAACAATTCTTAAAATGATTTTTTATTCTCAATGATGACCGGAGGCTTTTTATTCTGCCTACCTTGAAACTTGCCATAATGCTCACCATTTGAAACAGTGCATTTTATTATAACTGCTCTCTATTTTGATGTTCAAGTATAAAAAGCAGAAAGAGGCTGACATTCCTATTTTGTCAAAAGAAATAAAAGGTTGAAGTCTGTAAAAAGCTTTTGAAGTTATTTATTTATGTTTTAGATTTGAAACCACTTTGATTTTAACATGATGACATTACCTGTCACACCTTATAAACTCTCCTTCTATGTCCTGCGTCACAACTGTTTTGACATTTTTACAGTCTTCGAGCTATCCATCTGGTTGGCCATCCCGGGCTGCAGTCTTTGTGGTCACTCGCTTTCAACTCTCGTTTCTCAAGCAGGAGATATCACAGTACTTTCTCCAGGCGATGATAGTGACCCCCAACCAGACCTCATCATGCTGTCCCGTACATGACATTTAAACTGGCCTCCAGGGTAAGGGCGAATAAACAAAGAGGATAAGATAGGAAGCTATGTAAGGAGTGGACCCTCTTTTGAAAAAGGGGTCGGATGTTTCTCAGAGACGAGCAGATGGAAAGCCACATCATCAGTCGCCTCTGGTCTCTGATCTCCGTGGGTGCTTGTTTCTCATTGTGTCGTGTCAGAAAGGCTGCGATAACCATGGTCAGACTTCTATTTCAGTCCTTCAAGTCTAACCATCCATTATATGGGGAGCACTTAGTGTCCAGTGACCCGGACATATAGCAGAAATTAAATTATGTTGAACTGAATTCAATCATCGCTCGATTTTTGCTGCTATTGAATCTTTGAACATTATACGTATTTTAAAAGTTAGTCGTTAAAAGGAATGAATACATCTTTGTAAATCCATGAACTTCTAGTGCTAAACTATGCATTTATTTAAAAAGTTCTTCAAGCGCTTTGAGCACTAGGAGAAGTGCTATATAAATGACATGTATTATAATTATAATTATATTATTATTATTATTCCGCATGTGGCCTTTCATTGAGATCTAAAAGAAATCTGAAAAATTGTCTAGCCTATGAATAGACCCTGGGATCTGTTAATAACTCTCCATTGCAAAATAATGTAAGTTCAGATGGCTTAAGTTGACTCTTTTCCTCATGGTTTGTTTGTCCTTCATCTCCGAACCTTATTCAAATATTTGATTAAAAAAATACTCAATCTTTGTGAAAAATTAATTAAACCTCCGACATGAAGGCAGTTCTGTGATGTTTAAAACCTAATTTTTCTTTTGATTGCAGATGCCATACTCAAGGTCTAAAATAGAAAATATGTGGCCTCGATTCTATGCTTTTCCTGATATGGACTCATAATTATAAACAGCCCTCATGGCTCCCCAAGGAGAACAAACACTTTGATTAATGAATCTTCAGCTATTAATGGCAGCATTATCATGGGACGCACATGTAATGTATTGAGATCATGATAGGGACGGTTGACTGCAGGTTAGCTCAACCCTTAGAGAAGGGGGTCATTTAATAAGTCCTTCAGGGGTTCTTTAATTAGACGCCTAGTTAATACTCTCTGATTACCTTGAGATTAATATAAATGTGATCACATGTTTACCTTTTACATTTCAGCCCCATAATAAGTTGGGCAAGATAAGTATTTTCCACAAAATGGGGAGCAAATGTAAGTAGGACATTTCTGGATTCACTTTTAGACAAAGATCTGTTATCGCGATATCGAGAAACGAGAAATGCTCTGCATCAGAAATCGGATTCTGCTTATAAGACATTTAAAAAACGAATTCAATCTTAGCCCTCCTCTGCCTTACACTGGAGTCAGCACTGTTGACAATAATAGCAATGATGGAAAAGGGACAGGTGTAACACATTCAACATCCATAAGATGACATGCATTACTTTCCATTACTTTGTCATGGAGCAAAAAACCTTTTCTGTTTCATTGAACAATCCCTGAATTCTGAATTTTGCTTGTTGTTGAGCTGTGTGACAAGCTGTACCTTTCACAGAATGCCACATCTCCGGAAATGTTGACTCATGCTGAATCCAAAAGCAGAAGCTATCAATAGGACTTTTTTTGCTTCACACATTATCAACACTTTGCATAGGGATTCATCTCCAAACGTTTTATGTTCAATGTATCTCCAAATATACTTGGATCCTACATGGTAGCTTCCTTTGTTGTGAAATTGTGACCCGAGTGATTTTGTTAATTAGACAATTACAACTCAAATAGATAGTTGTCATCAACAGATGCCAACAATTAACATAAAAGGACATGATTGTGACTCTTTTTCCTCAGGAGAAAATGTGGAATGATGGATTTAAGTTGGATGTACGGGTCAACAATTTGTCAATAGTCAAACGTGAAAGATCGCTTTTTTTCCCCCCGTTAACAACCAAAAATCTATCTTTCGTTTAAACCTTTAATTGTTGTATAACCATAGCCATGTGTTTGTTTGTGCCTTAACCTTACCAAAGTGTTAAGGTTCATTTTGTTTCTGATAAGGAAATGCTTGCCTTTTCATTATGAATCGCTTGGACCAATGACATATTTTGTGGTTTACTTTGAGATTTGAGGAGTATGGCACATCAAAGTTGCACGAAGGAGATAATAGATAATAGGCTGCCACCAATCACCAATACATGTTGTGACTGTTGTAGCCATAAGCATATTTTTTCTAAAACTTTATTTGGAATATAGTTTGCCCTACCTTGTCTTATCTCTGTGCCAAAATGGATTTCGTCCAATAACTTTCTGTCCGGGGATAGGTTGAAGTTCAGTTTGTTTTACTGGATTGTGGAAACCTGTCTGATTGCATATTTCCCTCTATAATGCCCCATAGGATAACATTTTAAACTGTGTTTACTGGTATAAACTCAATCCTCAAGCATCAACAATCAAGCAAGTTATATTTCTAGTTCCCAGATGATCAGAATAATGAAAAAACTGTCTAAATAGGACCCAAAACGCATTATCCTCTAATGCAGTGGTTCTCAACTGGTGGGACCCCTTTCGAGTGGGTCGCAAATGTATGAGTGAAAAAAAAACAAATTGAAAAAAAACAAAATATTGTATGTTTTTTTTGGGGAAAAAAGTCAAACTTTTATTACTTTTACTTCTGTCACGTAGTGATCATCTTCTCAATAAAACGTCTTTGCTGATGTTTTTTCGAGTCAAGAGATTGTTGCCGGAAGTCCCCACGGAGAATAACTGCGGTAGAACTATTCTTTATACTTCCATGGGTACAACTTCTGATAAAAATGAACACATAATGAAATATGACCCCCGGTTTGATGATTGACAGGTCACAGAACAATGGGGGCTATCTACCCTTACCCACAATTCACACAGACAAGTTCAGCTGTCAGAACCAAGTGAAAAGCAAACAATGGCATAAAATATTATTAATATGTCGGGTAGTAATAGATTTATTTATTTTCTTCTCAGAGTGTACCAGAATGCGTAGTTTATATGTTAGTATTTCAAAAAATCTCCTGGGGGAGAAACCCCCCAGACCCCCCTTCTGGGGATGGGTTTTCAGCATGTGTGCCTTTTTATGTTATAGTTCAGCTTTGATTCCATCATTTCATTAAACCTTTTTTAAAAGAACCTTTAGTTCTGTGAAGGGATATATGCCCTGTACTTCACTTTAATTAATATTGTATGCTGAAAAGCGTATATATTACAGCACGATTTTTAGTTGAATTAAATTTCGGGTCGCGATTTATTGACAAAGGATCCCGAGGCCTGACCAGTTGAGAACCACTGCTCTCATGTATTTGATGGTAATCTATTATACATCATAACACCAGACATTGCTCTTGACATTTTTGCCCAAGCACAAGTGATAATTGCAAAATGTCGCCCTTTAAAGAAGTACATTGACATATTCCTTGCATAACACTTTTCACTTCACACATAAAGGTTAGGAACTAAATATATATTATTATAAAATAAATTGGTCTAGTTACAGCATTTCTCAATGGTATGAAATAGTTAGTAGGCTACTTCACTTTCTGCGTCTGTATTTCTAAGAATAAATCTTTGAATAAGACATTAACAAGTAATTTGATACTGGATCAGCTCCTGCCTTTTGGATCATTTTAAATGGGGTGTTGGGGATATTAATCTTGGATCAGCACACTTTCATGAGATGATGAGTCTGGCCAGGACCACCGTGCTTCATCCAATTCCTTCTGAACTATCTGAAATAGATCCCTCAATATACTTTGTGAGCCAAGTCTGCTGTCTTCATTGCGACATCCATCTTTAAAGTTCTTCAAAGTCTTCAATCAGGGTCTGCCTGACCGAGGGACAGCTCACTGCAGGCTGGATGACCCACATATTCTGCATTGCCATCTTTATTCACACTGGTCTCATGCTCTTTTTCTTTCCGTTTAACTGTGGCCTATCTTCTCTTTTACAGGCTTCTATCCCACAGCCCATCCATCATTGTGTTGTGTGCAGTGGCTTGCTGTTAATGTATTTTCCCATGGCTCTCCAACTATGGTCCTGTACAATGGGGAATCTGTAATCTACCAGTAAGACTGCCAAGTTATTACAGTAACATGGCAGTATTGTGTTTTCTTTTAGAGTTCAGGAAGGGTACAGATATCGGGAATTGGATTTTGGAGTTAGTCTGTTGATCTACCAATCAGAGGGTCAGTGGTTTAATCCCAGCCCCTGTAGTAAAATTGTTGAAGTGTCCTTGGGCAAATACCCCCCCCCCCCTCCCTTAAATTGCTGCAATAGTAATGTAGTCAATATGTAAGTGCATGTACAGTATGTCACTGCAAATACTGTCTAATTGTAATGATGACAAAAAACCAATGCAAACTAATTTGGATGCAAACTCCTGTCCTCCAAACACTTTGTAATCTCCCAATCTGCCCCAACCAATGACCAGGTGTGTCATGCTTCAATATAGCATGTAGTAGGCCCTATATAAAAGTAAATTATTGTAGACATTTAAAAAGAAATCACTCTTAGTTACTTATTTCCTGAGGAATGAAGCTGACTCTATATTTAGTCATGCTCTTTTCAAACGAGTCCACTCTGAGGACTCACAGTCAGTACAAAAAGAACACCCAGTCAATATCATTTAATTCAGTCCCCTGAATCGTACCTGTTCAATAAGTAATTTCCCTCTTTGACACATACCCATTTTAAGAGCTGAGGAAGAATATCTGAATGTCAGAGCGAGGTAATAAAGGAGGGAAGCAAGCTTGTGTTTAAGGTTGACTTAACCTGATCTTTTGCGTGTGCACTCTGTAAAATATGAATATCGCTTTAAAATCCTTTTGACATTGTAAATTAAATGCAAACAACCATAACATATAAAATAGTCTGTGTGTGTGGTATTTCCTCACAATATAGTCACAAACTATACAAGCCATGTCTGGCTGTCTGTCTTTGACACTGCAACCTGTCTCTCTTTGTCTCTTTGTCAGGCTAAACACTTGTCTGTCTGTATGTGATAGACACAGGCATCTGCCACTTCAAAATACTAACAGAATCAAAGTGAGTAAAGGAAACAACCCCCTCAGCATTTGTACTGCATTTCTCCCTCCTTCTTTTTGAGCCCATGACTCTTACCCTCATGACTTTGCACTTTTTTTGTACTCAAGCAGAGAGAACCAGTATACTATGCTTAAAGACTTTGACAGCGATGTAATCTTCAATGGCACAGACTCCACAATGCATTAGACTCACCTTCGCTGTCCTGCAGAGGCAGTCTCAAAGAAGGCCAGCGTGACATCCGTGGGAACACTGGCAACCATCAGGAAAAGAGATTGGCTCAATAAGAAGGTAAATCAGTGGCTTTTAGCCCCAAAGCAAGACAATGGAAAGCAAGTTTAAATCCCCTCACTGAGAGGATTAGAACACTCTTGGCCCATCACAGCATGACCAACAAGCACCTAACCTAGACGACAAAAAGGTAATTTGTGGATGTATTCTCCTAGACAAACCCATAAGTGCTTGATGACATGAGATAACCCTAAAGGCCCGGACACACCAACCCGATTTTGGCCATCGATAGATGTCGATAGATGTCTGGCCGTCGATGAGCGTCCTGTCGCCCTACTCAGATTGGTGTGTCCTGCACCGTCGTGTCTTTTTGGCCGTGCCGACAACTTCCGCCGCTGATTCGACATGTTGAATTGGGAGGCTGTCGGCTAATGGCCGTCGGCCAAAGAAATCACTCTGATTGGCTGTTCAGCTTAGCGAATCAGTGCATGAGAAGCGAAACGGAAGTGAGGGACCCAAACAAACGATTAAGAAGGCAAAAAAAAATTATTAAATAAAAATAAAAAAAAGAAGGCAAATCTGAGATTTCATTTAACTCCAGCTCTCGACACAGGTTCGGGAAAGCCCCATGAGCTTCTCGCTGTAGAGTGAAAATGGAACGCACACGCTATTTGTTGTTTGTTTATATCATGCAGTCTGTCTTCCGGTTGTTGCCTCTTTTGAATGACGAATACACACTACCGCCGCCTGCTGGTAAGGAGAGTTATTGCCACTCATGCATGCGCAGTTCATACGTGATACTTGGCCGTCGGCTGAAGTCTTTGCGATGTGTTCCAGTGCGACTGTTGGCCAAGACGCAGGAGACGTGAGGCGACACACTAGTCGTGTTCCGTCGGGACGTGTTCTTTGGTGTCAGTTTGGTGTTTAGGCCCCTTAACTCTAACCCTGACCCTGACCCTGACCATCTGACCTGCTGCCTCAATTGATTGTTTGAACTGAATCCATGTCATAGTTTATATTAAAACTAACAGGAATCTCATTTGTCTACTGTTGCTGATAATGGAAACACAAAGCTCATGTTATTCACAGTAAATGTTGCGTGGTACCATCCAACTCCAACCCTTTGTGAAGAGGGCCATGCAAACCAAGGGCACTGCACCTCATTCTGCAGGGGGCAGAGGACAAGTGCTTCTTGAATTCAAACACAGTTTTGTTGAATCTATTAGCCTATTCATTCTGAGCAGATAAGTGTCAACAACAGTACTTTCATTTGGACATAGATGAAGTAGGCTGTTGTTAGGACAACCTATACAAAATCACACTCTTTGATTTAGCTAAATAACTGTTTATAAGTATGTAGCTCTATTAGCCCGTCTTAAAAATATATTAAAGAAATAGAATAAACAAACGTGCTTAATGGAAGGGTAAGAGTATTGGTTAAAGGGATCAAACGTTGACTATTGGTAATAGATTAATGCAAACAATTCAAAGTAAAATGTTTTATACTTCATCCTACACAGCTTGACCCGTAGAATAGCAACGATACTTTCTGTGTTGTCAATAAGAGCAAACCAGCTTCTATAAGTTGCCATAACTCTCAATGCTCAGGAGCCTGTGTTTCAAAGAAGAGCGCTGACTTTTTCGTCAGCGTGTGAATAAAACATGGCAGTAGAAACTACAATAATTCCCCGTCTTTGACAGAGACTCATGGTTGTCAAGACAAAAAATGAATGTGTGCCTTGTCTTTGATCTCCTCCAGTGAAACAGCCAAAGATGGAGTGATGGAGCCAGCCGCGCTGATGTGTTGTGATGTCACCTCTGTTTGTCTTTTACCCAGCTACGATGTTTAATGTATTGCTTTGAAGGTCAGAAAAATGTCTTAGTGTCAAACAATAATCATTTGTTTCACTTTGTGCTCCATATAACATGAAATTGTTTTGCACATTATGAAAGTCATTCATAGTTTAGAGCAAACCCAACTGGGGATTTCATTGAACATTTACGCTTCGAACCCATCTATTACCCAAGCAATTTCTGCTTATATGGAAATTTGTTTGGTGACCTTTTTTTGCCCCCGGCGATGCACTCAAGAGACACCTCAGTTTACGCGTACTTGTAAATATAAACAGAAAAACGTGACAAAGGTCAAATTATACCACAGAGCACTTTTTGTTGTTTTCTTTATCTTACTCTCTTTAGGATGGACAGCTTCTATTAAAGCGGCCCGCCAGAGCGAAAGATATTAAGTTCCCCGTCTCACACCACTTTCATGCACTCTGGCTGTGTTCTGCTGGGCATTCGTGCAGAACTTGCTCACTGAGGCCATTTGAAACACATCTCCTGGGGAAGCATCTAGGATCCGTGTAATGCATGCCAGTCACACGAGTAGCCTCTCAGATGGTCTCCTCCTGCTTCATGCAGCTCCTATTGGCATCAACTAATGTTTGAACGGTTAAGACATCCAACAGCTGTACATACCCTGAAACCCAGGATGCCTGTTTTTTGCACAAGATATGCATATGTATTGTTGTACAGTGTATTTTTAGCTCTTCCAAACTGAAAAATGTATTCCTCAAACATGAATCGATACAATTTCTTTTATTATTTATACACATTTAGTAATGTCATTTGTATCATGTTGGTCTTGTCCAATGACCTGCCTTGTTGCTTTAAAGAATACTTTTACCATATTTCAAATACTACAATTTAGAGTAAAAATGATTGTGGTAATGACAGAATAGATCATTTGTCACTATCAAGTAGCAGTGAAAATATATTTTTATTTTTTATAAAAAATGGGCTATAAACTTCTTACATGTGATGTTCGGTCTCTTTGTGAATACATTCATACAATGGGAGGCGTGTGGCGCAGTGGATAGAGCCTTGGTGTTTGGATCAGGGGGTCACAGGTTCAAACCCCACTGCAGTCAGCATGTCGTTGTGTCCCTGGGCAAGACACTTCACCCCAAATTGCTCCTGTGGGGATTGCCCACAGTATTGAGTATGTAAGTCGCTTTGGATAAAAGCGTCTAACAAGTGACATGTAATGTAATGTAATTTAACAGATTAATCAGAACACACATTGTTGGATTAATCCCTAATGAAATAAAGTGTTTGTTGAGCTGCAATATACCCTATATTGAATAAAACTGCATTTTCTCCCTCACATTTTCATGGCACATCATTCGGCAATTTATTTTAAACAGATAGCAATTAACCAGTCAACTTCTCAAAGCTTTCCTAAGACACTTAAGTAGAGTTGAAACAATAAGCAGTTTGCTTGAGACACTGATTGCAGGCCTGGACAGGAAAAGGACAGCACAGATTGCCACCTGCATGTACAGATGGTGTCGTGTCGGTGACTCGACTTGTTTCTTGCTCAGTGTGATACATGTTCTCGACAGGCACCAGGGGCAGACATACTAAACGCAAGGAGCAGGCGGAGCTAAATCAGATTAGGCCTGGCCTGAGCGCCAAATGGCACCTCCAGAGCTGCGGAAGTACCTGTTGTGCAGCTGTAATTCAGTGGATTTTCTCAGGGGACTACTTCTCCTTCTGCCCATGGACAGGTTTCCCGTTAACAAACAATTAAGTGTGCACATGCAGCAGGGAGCTAGGAAATGAATGATCGTAATGAAATCATAGTTAATTTTTGACATTTCTGAAATTTGTGTGAGACAATCTTCCTTGCATTTCCAAAAACGTAGTTGTTCACTGCCAAGTTTGATTGCATAAGTCAACTCTGGCTCGCTGTCATGACATATTCCAGTGAAAAATGGCAGCTAGGACCAGTGGGAATCAAACACAGACCACACCAAATAAGCTCTAAAGCAATAAACAGACAAGAGTGTCCAAAACTTCAACAGACAGCATGGGTTAAAAGCACAGAAGCCTCCTTTACACAAGTACCTTTAGCATAGCATTTTCATTACAATCCATCTGTCTTTATATATAACCGACACTTTCTCAATTATTTTATGCTAGTGCCAAATCCTATGGTAGTACGGAGGAGGATCCGGACCACATCTTCATTTTGTTTTTGAGAGCTGATGTAGTGAATTATTGTTTTTTGTGAAATCTGAGATTAAAGTCAGAATTCTGTGAAAACAATCAGAATTCTGAGACTATTTCAAAAAAAAAGTTTAACTTTTACCTCAGTATTCTGACCGTTTATTCCGATATATCAGTGTGCACCTCCATAAGCTCTTACCACTGAATTGGTACACAGAGATGAGCACTTCTGCATGACAAAGTTATCTGAGCTGACAGTGGAAGACCAAGTCAGCAGATCTACTAAATCAAAAGGCCAGTGTGTGTAGCTTGTCCTGTGTTCCCATGCATGTTAGGACCATGCTGTCCATCTGATAGGGTTGTTACGGTCAAGTCCACTCAATGGCAGGTCGAGTTCTTCATCAACTTAAAGCAGAACAACAATTAGACCGCGTAAATCGAACCGATGGATTTAGTGACAAAAGTGTCAAAAAGATGCTGGCAAACAAGCCTGCCAGAGCCAAGAGCCGCTGACATGTCCAATCTGTAAGATGATGTGTGGATGCTTTAAATGTCAGGTCCTGATCTGGGGTGACAGTAGACTCTTCAGAAGCTGTGTCAGGTTATGCAAAAGCAAGTGGCAACAATTTACCAGCTGCTGAAAGGGACTTTCTCACTACAGCAGGCCAAATGTGAGACATAAAGTCCAAAATTGCTTGATCTTTACCATTTTACAAATCATAACTGAGATGTATAACGCAGTATATTCTTTTTGATGTTTCGGTAGTGGCCAATGAGAGCGCCATCAGAATGATTCTGGTGCTGCATTATAAATGACTCATGCTCTTGGCTTTGACTTGATTATGAGTGACTTTATCCTTAAGAGGTGCAAATTGGACAACATTACAGCGAACTTTGTTAAGCTAATGCACTACCTCCTAACTACGATAAATAGGATAAGAATGTGCTTTTTTGGTGACAAGACAATTTAAAATAGATATATCGACACAAAAAAACTAGGAACAAGCTGAAAACAAACGTGTTATTTACTTTTACTTCACTTGTTTTCGCACCTGCAGGTGTGCCAACATTGTTGAATCAACCTCGAGAGCATTGACCCTCTTAGAACAACAACTCTTAATTAATGACTCCTGTCTGTCCTTTGCTGCACCGCTGAGAAATGAGGCCTGTTATGGATCCTGGACCAACAAAAACGCTAAGAGCAAGTCAAGTTTAGGTTCAACTTTTGATTGCTTGGATGAGTCGTCTGTCAAGTTGTTATGGGACTATTAAAGGCATGGCTGACGTTCTTCCTCATGCACGTGCAGGACTGGCTGCAGCCGGCTCCAGCCAGCAAAGCACATTAAGGTTACGGGAAGTCAATGTCAATCAGCCAGGTAGTCCACAGAGGAAAACATAAAGCTCACACAGGGCTAAAAATCAGTCAATCATGCAAAAAAAGAGCCAAAGCAGCAAAGCCACAATACAACAAAGCAAGAACTAATAAGAAAGGAAATGCCCAGAATTGGTTGAATTGAACCCTTTAATCTTGTTATTGTGGAGTGGTAGCACAACAGACAACAAAGCCCTGTTCACACATGGCAATAAAGTCAGTACACTAGCCTTCAAAGTCCAAAATAGCAAGTCAAATAAGGTTGCCTGAGAGTTATAAGGATAAGAAACAAATAAACACTATTACAGCTATTAAATGTCGTACTCCTGCTTCTCAATTTGAAATTGTAAATGCAGCTTGGAGTGGTTCTGCGTTTGCTGCAACAAGTCCTTATGTGGAAATAAACACATCATATAGAAGTCTGCACACACACTGAAAGGGATACCTGATGTGTTAAAGGGTACAAACAACTAGGCAGGTGATGTTTTGAACACAGTATTTTTCGTATTGTCAGTCAGTCTTCCTCTTGACCTAACTTTACCTCTATCCAAGCTTCCCTGGGTTGTGAACATCACATTCTTATACTTAAACAGCGAAATAGATGTCTTTCAGTCAGCTGTAAAACAACCCAAATAAGTTCAACAACATAATTCTTTAGCCCAATGAGATCTGCACAGTATAGTTGAGTTTAGCTGGCTACTGCAACTTCTTGGTTTGAGTTAAGATGTAAACTCAGGTGTCAAAGGAACATCGCACATTAATCACTTTACCCTGTTCTAAGCCCTTTCTACAGCAGTGTAATGCCAGTGTTCTTCCGCCTGTGAAACTGAACAAACATTGTTTATATTCATACTTTTGAAATGTGGATCTTTTACTGAGCTACATTCTGAACATGCTTATAACTGATGATCTGACCCATTCTCCTCTTTTCACCCTCTGTTTGACGCGGGAGCCCAGTCTGCTCAGATTGGTTATTCTGTTGTGATTGGTCAACCGCTTGGAAAAGTCCTGCCCCTTAGAAGCGTGAGTGTTACAAATGAAATATATGATGTTTTTGCCTATAATCAATATCAAATTATCCCTAAAATAACTATTTTTATTGACTTTTAATAAATATTGTACATAGTGCTGTCACTATGTTAGGGAAGTAAACAAAGGAGTCCATTCGTGGTGTTTCAGGCAGGGGGAGTGTGTGGGAGAGTAACTCCCAGTGGAGAGAACTTTAGGATGTTAGCCTTTGTAGACCATTTACATGCACACAAACCTATATGACACACTACAGTAAAGGGAAAACCCCCCCAAAGCATAATTGGGTCCCTTTTCAATTGGTATTATGTATTCTCAATGATGATTTATTCATTGTATACAGTATATTACTTGGCCATTTTACTCATGTGTTGTTTAAATGTCAAATGTAGGTCTATTACAAGCTATCATACGCTTAATGTGCCAAAGACCTGCATGTATTGCAAATTCCAGCCTTCTGTACACAGTGAGCCATGGTTATTCTGTTTAAATTAAAGATAAACTAAATAAATAGCATTTCCTGAGGAAAAACAAGTTTTACCCTTGATGTTAATTCTGTTTTATGTAAAATATCACATTTCACTAAAAACACACTAAGGGCCCTGACATTAAACCTATTTGCTGATCAAGCACCCTCTCCAAAGCTTTTTCTAGATGTATACAGAACACGGCCGTCACATTTGTTTACTCTATGCGTCCCCGAGGGATTTGTAAACTGCTACCCAAATGTCTACAATATTACACTATTTTGGCTCCAACTCTAGATGTATACTGTGTTGTTCTAACGCTGGTGCAGCTGATATTAAGTGGACAAGATGGCAAATCTCATATAAAATAATTTGCTGCAAGACAAGAGGCTCGTACTGTTTACAGAATGTAAATGGAGTGTGAATTCACCTCCTTACGTATTTGTCTCAATTAGCCCTCAGTGCTGGAGGAACACGCAGCCTACTTTCCACTCTTCAGCATTTCTTGAGTGGCCATTTAATGGTAGTGTAGCATTGGCTGTTAGTATTCAATTTACATTTCAGCACTGCAGCGAGTGTTGGTTTCTCCTCATGCTCTCACTCTGTTCTCTGTGTATTTTCCTGACCAGTGAAAATGCCTGCTTACAGTCTGCTTCACTGAGTGGAAGTCAAAACAGCCCTGGCTGCTTCATTACTTCTTCACAACAACATACTGTTCACACATCGAGAGTGTACATGCATACACTCCCAAGCTAATTAAATGGCACACACACAAGCAGCAGCTTACTGCACTGATGCACTGACTGCCTTCAAAGATGCCCCCACTTGTCTCAGATCAGCATAAACAAGTGCTGCTCTCTGCTCCTCAAAATCTCCATTGAAAGCTCAAGCTGCTTGTCATCTCTCTTGTCAATGGACTCATCAATCAAGAGTGAAAATGGGACACTTTTACACCTCTCAATGACGGGAAAGTTACTGTCAGTCGCCAAGCTTTTCTGCAGAATATCAATCAGTTTCAGTCATTATTTTTTGTTACGATGAATGGAAAACAAGTCAGCGAAGTGCTTATCAGCCGTTTCACAATAAGACCCTGTATCGTCCCTTCCACAGCTATACCAGGACACACTTGAACATGAAAAACTGGCAACTTTTTTAACCAACATATTTCTTAATTTGTTCGTATGCAAACCAATTGTTTTTGTGAAGTCTGGCGTTAGGATGCATTTCAACAAGAAGACAAAGAGTCTACAGCCAGGATGCCAGCTCTGAGAAGCTGTTTATTGGCGTGGAGCTTTTAACTAAATGCTAACATTAGCATTCTAGCATGCTATCAAGGACAACGCCAATTGGATAAAAAGATCAAATGGCCTGTTTACAATCTTAGTTTAGCATTTTTTCGAGCATTAAAACAGTTAGCACAAAACACTACAAATCTGAGGTTTTCAGTTTACTTTTTCCAAAGGTGCTGGAAATTAAAAACTGGCAGTAAGGCTGCATTGACATCACATCAGGCGGTGTGTTGAAGATGCTTAACCTCCCATACAATCGATTGGGACTAGTGTGTTTGGGGACTGCCAGATGTAATATACGACAGGTGACAAAAAAGTTGAAGAAACAGACTAAACTGTTAGCGAAATGTAAGTCATATAACTTGCCAATGTTCAGGCACGATTCACTGGATTTTGAGTCAAAATGTTTTGTCGCCTCCTCAACAACACACTTACGAGTGATCCTCCGATTGTTAATAAACATAAATCCATATCAGTGTAGACAAAGACACAATAGCTGCTAGACAGGCGCAACAATTTTGAGTTGTGAGAAGAAATGCCAAACAAAAGACTGAAAGGTTAGTATTTACAGCATCAAATCTGAACCAATTCAAAACAGAATTTCCCACTGAGAAACAAGAAACGGAGAAGCATGTACAGAGGCAGCATTTTGGATGCCATGCTGCCAAAAACGATGAAAATACAGACACGAGTCTCCTGCAAACCCAGTAAATGATATTAGTTTTTGTATAAGAAATAGAAAGAGATAAAGACCATGTCCCTATTCCTGTTGTCCCCTGGTAATAAATAAAGTTCTACATCTTATTGTTTGTAGTTTTAATTTCTGATGTCGCTTTGCATAAAGTAACATGACTTAGCCACAGTGACAACAGGAAGCACTACAAGTGAAAGTGACAGCAGGATCACCTTGCTGACAGAAACAAGTGTTAGCTGAATTTAGGATTCAGACATGTCCCAGTTCAACCAACGCCTTTATTTGACGCGACATCTCAAAAAGCTTCTGCATCGAGCTGTGTTTAAGGTAAAAGCACCGACGTTGGTGTACACATTTTCAGACAGGAGCTTAGAAGGACAAAACATTATGTAGCTGGAGTGCATAATTCTTAGAAGAGATGTGACACAATGGGGCTACAGTGCATTTTGCCTGGTTTAGTGTCCCTCTCTACTCCAGGCTCAGGTTAGCGGTAGCGAGAGGCAACGAGACAGGCATGGCTACTCTGTGTGTCTTCAACATCAGCCAGGCTGGAAATAGGATTAAGGTTTCCTCACATATGCAGAGTTATTTGGTGCATTTGTTTATGCTTCCTGTTCAGTCACATCTGAAGACAGGCCCACACACACAAACACACACACTTGGGAGATGACTCATTCCCTCTATGAATCATATTGTCTTCTCTTGTATGAGGTTTAGTAAAAAAAAAAGAATAGATTCCAATAATACAATACACTGTACTCTCTCATGGTGATGACGATGTAGCAGTTTTTAGCAGATGGCAAACACACAAATGTATCTTAAAA
Source organism: Dissostichus eleginoides (assembly GCA_031216635.1). NCBI lineage: Eukaryota > Metazoa > Chordata > Actinopteri > Perciformes > Nototheniidae > Dissostichus > Dissostichus eleginoides. The sequence continues at coordinate 11,019,749 of CM062273.1, read as the reverse complement.
GACTAACATTTTTTTTTTTTAAGTACAGCTCAGCTCATTGTTTTATTACCCAAGAGTGCATGGGAATACTTGTTATATTTTTTATTTAAAAGAGGTATGTGCTTCAATTTCAACCCAATTTCAATACTAAAGGAAATCTTTGGACTGCTGGGATTTTACAAACGCCTTTATTTGGTTCTTGGCTTTTTCTTGTAAACAAAGAAAGCTTTTGTTAAAACATTTTTTTAAATTAAAAGCTTTTATGCCAAAATGTATTCACTCCACCTTTAAACTGAAATGACATTAAATTAAAAGCAACTTGGTACATTTACACCATTACAGCTGCACTTCCATGTGTTACATTTGAGATGTAAATGCAATGTGAAATAGAAACTGTTAATGAGTGCTTTAACACTTTTTCATTGGAAATGTTTCACCCTTCTTTAGGGTCTAATCCGTGTTGGTATTATGTACACTGTCACGGTAAATATATATGCCTTTTAAAACCTATTGGATTGGAATTCTTGAATCTTTTTTAACTTTCTGTTTGTGTTTCTTTTCCAATAATGAAAAATATCTTGGTCTTGGACAGAAACAGAGCAAACACAATGGGTGTGTTTACAGGCAAAACATGATACAACTGAAACATTTCTCTGAATGTGTTGTCTGTATGTCACAGGAAAACCTTTGGTTGTATTTAAAGGAGCTGTGTGATGTTTTTTGGGGTGTTCCCTTCCTGTAGTGTGTTTTATAGTTTGTTGTGCATGTAACCGATCTGCAAAGGTTAAAATATCAAATATCAACTTTCTGGCAATTCATTTGTGAGATAGTAGAATTGAGTGAATACAAACGTTTTCTTTTTGAGAGCAGTCCTCGACACAGTAACATTGCAAATACTAGAAACTAGGCTTCCTGGAGAATATGCCAAAACTGATAGTAACCGACAAACAGGGCTTTGTTTGACCTGTCCTGTGGTTTGGGATTTTCTTGAATGTTTCCTGTGAAGGACCGTGTAATTCAGTTGTAATTATATAATTGTGTTCTGTAACATAACACTTGCTTACTATTCATTTATTGGAAGAGAGAACCAAGGTTTACAAACATTTCTATCACAATGGTTTCAAAATTGCTTTGATACAGCTTTGATTTAGAAATAGAAAAATGATTCTTCACATTTCTTGAATTGTAAATTGCTTTAACTCTGAAACAAAGGATTTTATAAATGTAGCTGTGCATGCAAAAATCCCTGCTGTGCACAGAATTAAACTCTAGGCTACGCCAAATATTAATCGGAATTAATTATCAGTGTTGAATTGAAAACTGTCGCCATTTAACATATAATTAGCACCAAATTACACAGTCCTCTCTAGGAATCTATTCGCACACCAGGTCCCTCCTGGCAGTTCTAGTAAGTATTAGGAAACTATCGGACCAAAAAGTGTTATCCACCTCGATGGGCCTGTTTATGCTTTTACTATCTTCTCAGTTCTTTGAAGCATGCAATCAACAAGGTGCGGTAAATGTTTGGTGATCTTAGTCCTCGCTGACTCAATAACATCACACTTTTTTTGTTTTCCCCTCCATTTGCATCAAACACTGAAGTGCACGCAAGCCCTGTGGGGTTAGCCACTTCCTGCAAAGGCTGCTAACGCTTTCTGGCTCCAAAACATTTAACTACCTTTGATGTCACATAGACGTCATCCTTATCTAACATTTAGCTTAACTTTAAAGGGGACATATTGTGCCCATTTTCAGGTTCATATTTGTATTTCTCCTTCTACTGGGACATTTTAACATACTTTAATATTCAAAAAGGTATTTTTTATATTTTTTATCATACTGCCTGTGCTGCTCTTTCTGAAACCAGAGCCCAGTCTGCTCTGATTGGTTAGCTGGCCGGCTCTGTTGTGATTGGTCAACCGCTTATAGCTTTCCCGCCCCTTAGCCTATCACATACAATGTGTTGGAGCGCTAGCCAATAGAGGCGCGAGTGTTACATAGAGACGTCACTATATTACGGAAGTAAACAAAGGAGTCCAATCTAGGCGTTTCAGGCAGGGTGTGTGTTGGCGAGAGAAACTACCTCTGGCATGGCAGATTTTAGTATTTGCAGACCATTCACAAAAAAACTATAAAACCGGAAAGGGAAACCACAAAAAGCATTAAAGGGCCCCTTTTACAAACTTCACTTTTTGCATGCTTTGCAAGAGTCACAATAACTATTTCAAAAAACAAAGAAGTGTGAACAGGTGGATGTCAATTGCTATATAAACACACGTAGTGTTCAGTTTTTCTTGTGCGTGACAGTGTCCGTAGTGGCTTCATTCATGATCATAATTGGCAGACATTAGCAGGTGATGGAATTGGTTTGTTTGGTTGGAAAGAGCTAGTATTTGGCAGGGATGTTATCCATCATATTACGTCTGCTGTGGGGTCGAAGCAGGACTTCATTTAATTGTTGTCCCTCAAAGCCCATATCTCATCTGCCCTTCTTAACTTCATCTTATTGATTTTGATGTATTGATTTTATATGAGTGATGAAATTATGATTTGGTGAGTTGAGAGGATGGCCTAGAATTTCAACTTCTTCTTCATGTATTTCTATCTAATGTGTTGGCCACGGAGATTGAACTGTAAACTAATGGAAAGGTGCCATTTTATCAAATTTGGTTCATGCAGCCAGTGAGTGAGTTGGATTAGTATGTTATTAAAAAATGACATGTGTTCACTTTCAAACTCACATGTATTTGCACATTTAAATTATAATATATTATATCTCCAGCACTGCCTGTTTTTTTTAAATATAATTAGCTGACCCTATGAGGCTAAGTCAAAACAATACATTTTAAAGAAGTGTCACATTGCAGGTGTTACTTAATTTCTAAATAATGGGAGATTTTTAGTGACCAACCTGCATTTGTTTATTACTAAACATCTGCTTTGCTGACTTAACCTGTATTTGGGCATGCAAGTCAAGTTAGCGTATTACACACAGGACATTTCAGCAGTGGCCATTAAATGGACTTTGTGTACTAGAAGATTCAAAGTGAATTTGTTTTGTAGATGATTAAGTAAAGTAAGACAACTCTGGTAGCCTTTGATTATGTCAATTCAAAAGATCCATCACACATTTTTCTTTTGTAAAAAGTTTTTGTTTAGTTGCAGCTACAGGTAGTTTATCTATTCAAGTCAAACAAAAGTTATTTATCTGTAAAGCGGCTTGTCTAGGGATGAATGGAGAGAGAAAGAGTATTCATAAATATTTTCTAGGTTAGTTTTCTTTGAAACCTTTCAAATGCTCCAGCAGGGAAAAAGACAATGTGATGACCAATGTGGAGAAGAGTCATATTCAATACATCAGCTGCTGCATGTGGCCTTGTGTCTTTGTTCTGAGTTTAATTCTGATGAGCAGCAAAAGGCTGAAAAAACCTTGAAAGAAATCTCACTTTTATAATTATCCTCATTACGAAATCATGCCAATCCTTGTATGTATTGTTTGATTTCCATCGATTGGCTGACACTGGGATAAACAAGACATCCTATATTTTAAACCCATTCCATGCAGGAAAACACACAGAGAATCGTAAAATGTGTCTTGTTTAGAAAACCATGAAGGAATCGGACCAAGTGGTTAAAAAAACATTATTTTTCGGTTGCTGCTTCAAACTATTCTGATGAATGAGAGGAGGGCATGTGAGGGACTTGGGCCTTTCATGTTTTATGATGCAGAGGATGGTTTTTACACCCAGAGGCATGCTCTTTGGTCAGAGTGAAAACTGTGTAGTATGTCATTTGAATTTTATCAGACCCAAACCCTTCGCAGTGCTGTCACAGGCAATAGATTTGTGTGGGAGTTTGGGTGTGAGGGAGAAGGGGACGTGTGTGGGGGTAACATCTGTTTCAAAGCAACCCGGGGCCGCTGCCTGTGTGTTTGACCTTGCATCAGCAAAGTTGGCTGGGGCTGTCTTCCATGGACAACGCGTCGCCCGTGGCATAAACAAGAGGAAGTGATGCTTAAACAGCTCTGTTGTGTCCAGAAAAGAGCAGCATTATTCCCCCCGAATCACACTTGCATTCACTCACACAAAAAAGTCTTATTTGCTTCGCGCTTGATGCACAAACATCAATTCACAGACACACAAGTTAATGCTGTTGTGCTGAGCTCCATATTTTCTTTGCCTTGGGCCTCATGGAGGAATACAGTCGTCTGGCTTGCATGATTGCAACATGGAGTATGGCTTCAAACACACAGCTGCTCCCCCTCACGTATCCCTCCCACCCTTAGCTCTATGCTTATGACAATTATAGTAATGTTCGCCGGGCACACACGCATGCAAACACAAGTGAAAACGCAGCACATGTGCATCCACAAACGCAAACGAATGCAGAATGGAATACGCACAAAGCACACATAGAAACAGATGCCCAAACAGTCCTCCAGGCTTTGTTTGTATAAACAGAGATTCTGCTGGAGCTGTGCTGCCGACCTGCTTTTCAGTGTCTGTGCCTCCTGTCTTTTTTCACATGGTCTTAAACAACAGTTGTCTAGCTCCTATAGATGTTTCTTTCTCTGTCAGTGTCTCCCCATTTCCCTCTCTTTCACTCTTACTCTCAGCCTTTGTCATCTCTCCAAGCTACTGTCCTCTTTTGCTCTCTCTTTGTCACTCCGTCTACCTTTTGCAATGTCTCATTACATTAGAGGGTAAGCTAGGAATGTGTTTTTCCTGTTTTTTGCCTCCATCATCCCCGTCTCTATGTCGTTCCCTTACCTAACTCGCCCCTCACTGCCTATCTTCCTCTTTCTATGCCGCAGTCTATCCTCCTTGCTTCTCTTCTTTCTCACCTTTCTCTCCCATCACTCTCCTTACTGTCTATCACAGGCAGGAGTTGCCAGAGCTTTTGCATCCCTGCAGTATCAGGACACAGAGAGGAGGAGGAGGAGGAGGAGGAGGAGGAGGAGGAGGAGGGAGGAGGAGGAGGAGGAGGAGGAGGAGGGGGAGAGGGTGTTGGCAGGAGGAGAGTGAAATCTGGCACTGAAGTTGGCATTTGACTGGCACAGAGAGCATGGCGTTAAGTGAAAGTGGAACAAAAAGTTACGATTTTAGCACTTTGTGGCTATCCCAAGGCAGGCTAGCAGTGACACTGTCTGGTACAGCTAAGCTAACTGACTGCTGGCTCCAGCTTCTTATTCAACAGAGACATGTAAGTGGAATCGATTTCTTTACTCGAGTAGAAAGCAAAGGAAATGCTAATATTTCCCAAAATGTCAAACTGTAAGTCAATACGAACCACACAAAATCATAGCGGTGCAGTATTTCCTCCTTGCTTTCAACAATCGATTGTAACTCTTTTCACAACAATTTACATATACAGGAAGACTACAATAAAGTATATGTTATTTATAGTAACTGTGCATTATTGATCTTAATAACATTCCACCTAATAATTGACAAACATTCCAGCATGCCCTATAACATGCAAACTGTCCTTATTGACAACTGTATATTATCTACAGTAGAATTTACACAACTGTTGTAGTAAATGTTCTTCAACAGCCTTTTTTTCCATGGCTAAAAGTTGACAGTCACAAGGTGTTAACGAGATCATTAGGCGATAACATGCAGTACTGTTGACGAAAGAAGACAAGACTAAAATGTTGTGGTTTTTTTAATAAAAACGTCTTCTCTATATTTGTGTGAGCTTGCACCATCTGTTCCCCTTGTTTTTAATCAAAGAATGATAATGTGTATCCCTTTATGACATAAGTTTGACTAAAATGACACAATAATTGGTTTTGGCTAGACTACACACTGAAATGTTTAATCTATTTTATGATTAATTAAAAAATGCAACACTCGACTAAAACTTAATTAGAAGATGACAAAATGAATATAATTAATAGATTCTATAAGGATATGTTCATATAATTTGAACATGTAATGATTAATCATTGACTAAAACTGGTCAAAAAAGTTTGGATTTGACGTCAACCAAAACGCAAAAAGAAATTACTGAAATGTGACTTAATTCTAAGATGGCTGCCAAATTAACACTTGGACAAAAAAGTATGTAGAGAAGAGTCCAATCACTTTGGGCCATATAGTGAAGCATTGTAATCAGGCTACAATAGAAGGTCAAGATTGAGTCACTTAAATGCAAATGTTTCAGTTTCCAGTATTTTGATCTTTTGCAATTCCCTTTTCTAATTCAACCCCTTCCCTTTTTCTAATTCAACCCCCTGCTGCTGCTTTCCATCTGTCTTCCACTTTTCCACTCTCTCCTCCTGTCATTCTCCTCCTCTGGCTCTTTCTGACTTCCTTTCTCTACGCTAATCTCCCATTACCAGAGATGCCATGTTGGAGAATGAGAGTTTTGAGGCAGCAGAGGCGTGTGTCTCTCTCTCTGCAATGAGGCCGGCCTAATCTCAGACTACTCTTTGAAACCTATACATCTAAATCTCTTCTGCTCACACACTTCCCATCTCGCACTCACCACTCAGCTATACGTAACTTCACATATGAGTCGATGGGAGGTGAGTTCTGGTTTCATGGTGTGTTTATCTGACTTATGGTGTGAAAACAAAAAAAACATGGGGATTTATTGAAGCACAATGTGGCCCCCTGGTGACAAGCAGGGTTAGTGCAGGAGCTCTGCAGAGGTTTTCCACCCAAAGCCCTGCTGCTCTGCTGTGCTCTCATTCTGTGCACACTCACAGTCTGGGCTTTCTCTGTCAAGTCTGTAGCTGATTTAAGAAAGATACTGCTCTCTGAAGTTGCATCCAAAAAGCAGCAGAGCTTTATTTGTGGAGGCAGATGGTTTACCCTGTTAGTGAGCCTAATTTGTCAGCAGGGAAAAACATTTGCATTATGGTAATGGTTTTAATAGTTTCACTCTAAATGATGACCTTGTGCTTCTGGGCCGCTCAGTGGAGACAGCATGGTGCCAAAATCACCAAGGTCAGGAGACTGATTCCCAATGTGATTACCCACCCTTTAAGAGCCATTCACCCATATTACAGAAGAAATACATATTTTTCTCACTAAGTGGTGTCTACCCATGCAGACTGTTTTGAAGCTCTGATTTCTGCCACCTCTCCAACACAATGGGGTAGAATGGAAATAGGTCTGTAGTGCTCACAGTATTGAAAGTTCACACAAGACGTATTGGCCAACAACAAGCATCCTATGACTTGACACAGATCAACTGACACCTTTGGCACACATAATGCAATAAGAAATAAATCAAGCAGCCAGAATTGAATACATCTCTGTTCCTTTAAAGGACAATATGTGTGGGTTTCACAGGGTGTGCTGGGTGACTGTCCATTGTTTAAAAGGTGCATTATTCTGAAACCCTAAAGGTCCCATTTGACCAAAAGCGATCAAAGAGGTTGTCATAGAGGTAACATGATTTCGGACCCTAACCCTAACCCTTAGGTCCAATAGGACATTTTCCAGACTGTAGAACAATGGCAGGGCTTGTGCTTGTGCTTGTAATTTGAAAAGGCATCCTGTGCTGTAATACCGATATGAGCAAATATATATGAATTATATATGAATGTCACAGTTCAACATTGAACAAATGGCTGACTTCAATGGTTGAGTAAAGTAAAAAAAACAGTTTTGATTTTGATTGATCTTCTTTTTCATTCCGAATGTTTGAGTAGTACACCCAAATAACAGATAAATAGGACTATTATGAATGCATTAGGTATCTAAACACTTGTTTAAGTTTTCTGCTGCCATTAGAGTTTAAATACATTCTTGTCAGCCTTTCATTCAGCCAAAGACATATGAATACAAAACCTTATATTTCTGAATAACTTCCAGATTGCATTGTTAAGCCACACTGACATAATGAAAACAATACATCCACAGAGACAGGCAGGCAGGCATGTTGACACTGCCTGCTCCATTTCCATTCCAGTTTTTCTCCTTCCATAGATGCTGAGGCTGGATAGCAGGTTTTCTGTCAGTGTGAGGAGATGTAATCTGAGGCTGGTGACAGTGTGAGAGAGACATGAGTGCAAGGCACATCATTATACAGATATCACACAGAGCACCAACGAGCAAGACTGCTAATTGTACGAACGCTAAGGAGCATGCACGTGACGAACAGTGCACAGAAGAGCATGCACACTGCAGAAGTAACAGCGGGAAAGTAATTGTGATGAATGATGAGGAATTAAAGAAGATGTATACTGATCTGTTCACCCCTTACATTAGAACTCATCATTATAAATATTATTCATATATAAAGCAAAATCACAATCTAAACATGCCTACCCTGACAAGGCAAGAGTTTCCCCCTAAATCCAAAAACATAATATCAGCCTCCATGTTTTAACATCTGCCTGTGAGTGCAGCACTATTGCACAACACATGAGCATGATTCATGACTTAGGGAATACTGTACGCAAAGCAGTGGAGGAAGGATAGGATGGTTGATAAGGAAAGAAGCTAATTACTGTGTTTTTTATCTCTTTTTAAGTAAAAATGTGGCAATCAATAAAATATGAAAAAGCTCAGACTGCCACTTTGCTTTTCACGGGACTCAAATTCCTGGCAGTATAAAATCTCAGTGAGGAACCTTTCCAACCTGCAGGCATCCAAATGCACCACCCACAACCTACCGTCCCCCCCGAAACCACCGCCCCTCCACAGCCAGACGCCCTCATAAACCAACTTGCTGCCCCTGCAACCTTCACACGCTCCTTGCAAGCTGTTCGCAGCCTCACCTCGATTTCCCTTGTTTCTTGTGCAGCGAGGGGCCCTGTGGCAACAGTTAGATTCTGTAGCATCCTCTGCAGAACACTCAGAGAAGCTTTGGTGAGTCAGTTCAACAGAAGGAGAAACATATATGCCAGTACATCTTAGTTTCTGTGGACTGGGAACCTTCCAAGACACTAATAAAATGATAAATTACAGTAGTTGTGTCCAGAATCAGCTCATGCTCATTCCTGCGTGGTAGAGCTATGCAGTTGAATACATTGCCATTTAAAAATGTCCATATTCCACTCATCATTAAAGGTGGAACTAAACAGCGATTGCTAAAAAGCTCTCCATAGCAAACACAGGGTTACGTAACAAATCTGCCCCCTGCTCCAGGAGGTTGTCTTTTACATTTCTGTAAATTATGCATTTAAGAAGAACAGTATGTTTGACGTTAAATCAGGGTCTGACAGAAGGCCAAAACTCATTAAGCATGAATTTGACATGCATCATATTGAGTGTCTCCTCTGATGTGGCCATGGGCAAGCCACAGATGGGAGAGTTTAAGCATCAAGGGAACGTCGTTTTGAATTTCCCTGGGCAAAGTCCTAATTAATATATTCTTTAAAGATACTTTCAAACATTTCACATCAAAATTAATTTATTTAAATGTAACACATCAGGCTTCAACCAGTTTGCCAAACTTCTGAAATCAAATCAACATGCAAAAACTTGCTCCTCTGTCTAGCCGGTCAATAATCTCCAAGTTTCATCTAAACCACAGTGTGGCCCACAGTAGACAGACTGCAGACTGGCTGACGCAGACCATCCCAATGGTATAAGATAACTTAGACCCACTAATGTGAACAGTTATGGAAAAAGTTGATGCAACAATATATGATCCATTTATTGTGTTATGTCAATACTAAAAAGCTTGCTGCCCACTAATGGCTCCAGATGTCCCTTGGGGTCTGTCACTTCAACTATTTTTGCCTCCTTCATCAAAAGCTCATTTTTCTCATTCTGTTAAGGAGGGTACAGCTGTTAGGAGAGTGTTTCTTCAATAGGTACACCATCTGCCATTTTGAGCAGGTTCACGCTGTTCATTCACAATGAGGTGCTTCACTTCCTGTTTTGCTGATGCATATTCTTTGTGACAAAGTCATTCCTCCGCAATCCTTGGGAAATCATAAATGACGCAACTAAATGTTCTACACCTAGCTGCCTTATCTTATGGACTGTTAAAGCATTTGTTTAAACATTGCATTAAAGCAGTCCTAAACAATCAACTTAAAAAAATCAGTGATCTGTATTTTTATTTGACAAAAATTGGTAAGCATGTGAAAGGGATAGCATAGTGATAATCCTACAGAAAATGATCAACCAATTCTGCAAAATGTCGCTCTACTGGTAAATGTAGCATCTCTTTAGCTTATTGTCCTTGTTTTATAGCCCGAAACTTTTAAACAGGCAGGTCATTGAGTCAGGATTACATGTAAGGGTCTGATTCCAATCCTGTGACAGCCGCAGATATTTTCTTTAATTTATATATTTTTGTCAGAGAATTTGATGGATATATTCATGATACTGTTGGGATATGTAAAAGTGTTTCTACACACTGCTTCACGGCCGCCCCTGGTCAACTTGTGGCCCCACGCAGTTATGTGATGAGGCCCTCTGTGTCGCGAGCGTCGCCGCCGGGGGGGGGTGGTAGTGGAGCACGCGCGTGAACTGCGAATTCCGGGGCCTCGCAGCGGCGAAACTGTGGCGCGCTTACACTAATTGCGCCGCATAAGCACATAAAGGTTTGCGCATTTGCGCTTCAGATGAGGCTACCTCCGCGAGGTGAGGCCCCCTCCGCAAGGTGAGGCCCCACGCAGTCTGCGTGATCTGCGTGTAGGGGGGGGGCTTACATGTAAGCCTATGCTTTTTCCCCATATTTCTATCTTTCTATGGACACATTAGTCACACAGGGATGGAATATAGGGTGGGGCAGGGATGATGTAGTTCTGTAGGCCGAGACAAAAGTTAGCAGCAAAAGAGTCCTTCAACAAAAAGCACCAGGATTTTTCCATTTGATTTTACAGGGGATCCCCAGAAATAAGAGCTAACATGAGAAGTAACAGAACTACATCACGGTCACTAAGCTAAAGACTTGCGTCCGGTGATGTTAAGTTGTCTACTTTAGTCGCTTGTTAGCAACTTGCCGGTTTATAACACATAGCTTCAGACATTGATACCTGGGTGAGTATTAAAACGTGAACATCTCTTCTTAACCAATTACCTTATTTCAGGCATCTTCCTAAACACCCATTCAAACAAACATTGACTGAATAGCGAACCAGAATTGTTAATAGCTAACTCCTTTCTGGGTTTTACGACTCATTCCTGGACCACATTATAAGCTACTGTGATGTTTAGGGCCTCTAACTTGTGACTTTCCATGTACTTTCTAGTCTTGCTACTTCTCACAAGACAGTGTGTCTGCAGTGCTGATGCTATCAGGACCTGCACAGCGACACTGATGCTCATTGTAGAGGAGAGGAATTTCATTACACGCCTGTCATACCTATTTTATTTAAATGTCATTCTGAAATGACTTCATTGTGCACGGTTATCATGTTAGATGTCCTTGAAACCGCAATGCCTGGGACTAAACTTCTCACTTGGTGTGAGAAGCCCAAATTTATTTTGCCAAAATCCAATAACGTCATTTAGTGCTATGCTCCCTCTCTTGGTTCGACTAATCCTTTTTACTCCCACACTGCCGGCTGAAAAGGGAGAGGGAGAGAATGAGACGGAATGAGATAGAAAGAGGGCGAGAGTGTGTGAGGGAGTCGAGTGAGAAATGAAGTCACAAGTTGTGAGGGAGGATAGAGGTAGGGATGCATGAGGGGAGTCCATCAGCGAGGAGGGTGTGGGAGAATGGGAAAAGTGAGCATCAGGACAGAGAGGATGAGAAGGCGGACAAAAGGAGCCAGATAGTAGATTCGGGAGAAAGGTTAGAAGTGCTTTAGTCCATTTTCTACAGCTAGGCAAGACGGTCTCAATGGCTCTATTACCACAAACTAAACTATCACCAAAGACCTCTCTGATAACTTGTTTCCCTTTATAGATTTGCTCAGGTGAGTCCTTTGGTAAGATGCCTGAAATAAGGTCTTTGGTTAATACAAGCTTCAGCAATATTCCCGTTTTCAAATCTGTCCGTAAATATCCCAACGGTGAATGTCTGAAGCCTCATGTGTCCTAATAGCAGCTGTTGCTAACAAGCAGTGTTGGGCAAGTTACTTCCAAAATGTAATACAGTACATATTACTTATCACTGTCTTTTTTAAGTAATAAGTTACATGACAATATTACTGTCTCTGAAATGTAATGAGTTACACTACTTCTATATTACGTTTGAGTTACTTTACCAAAATAACCGCAAAAGAATGGCTAGGTATTTTAAATGCTAAAATGTAGTTTAGTGCAGCTCATTATACATCCAGTGAAGGGCAATGTGGTATAGCATAACAACTGTGTAGGCCATTAAGGCTACTAACAACTTTTATTACACGGCTTAGTTGAATACTCGATTCTGATTGTAAATTCTTAACATGTGACACGTTGTTAATACAGTAGTACAGACCACTGTCAAGGACTATAATGAAGGTTGCTAAGGAGGGTCAAGAAAGAGAAAGGAAAAGAGGTTAAAAGACGGAGTGCTGGACGTCAGATAAATCACCAGAAGAAGGCAGAGAGGAAGTAAACAATAACAGGAACACGGAATGGGCTCTGTAGTTTGTTTAGTATATGGTCGTGTAATAAGCGGGATAATGTGCAGTGAGGCGGTCATTATGGGGAAAAGAACACCCGACAGGCGGATCAGGGAACCCAACGCGAAGCGGAAGGATCTTGATGAGCCTGAAGGGTAAACACCAGGTTTACTAATCTACCCGCACAATTTTTCTCTGGTATCGGAATGTCTCGCGATGTTAGTGAATTCTTAAAAAACAAAACACCATTTAATTTCGGGTTAAAATGTGTTGTAACTGCCCTACTGAGAATTGTAACGGGTAGTATATTACCCAAATGTAATTAGTAATGCGTTACATTACTTCGTTACAGCAAAAAGTAATACATTACTGTAACTCCGTTACACCCAACACTGCTAACAAGTGGCTAAATGAGAATACTAAACATCATCACGTGGAACACAAGTCTGCCGTTAGCTTAGCAGTGGTGACGTGAAGACATGCGAACGTGATGTTGTTTGTTTATAGTCTAACATTAGCTTATAACTTGCTTCTAAAATCACAAAGTGGTGGTAATATGAGTAAATTAACCTGTTGAACAAAACGTGTAAGTATCATAAACGTGTGTCTGCCACAGATCTAATTGGCTGCAATATTTCAAAATCCAATGGAAAATTCCCATTGCTATTTTGTTGAGGGAGTCCTTCACTGCACCACTCTGTAGGCTGCTGTTCTTTCCATGTGTTACTCGGGCTCCTTTTCAAATGGCTCTAAGGAGATTTCTCTATATGATTCTGACGTCCTCAAATGCAAGTACTGCACAGATGAAGAGAAATTCATTTGAATGCCAAAGGGTGGTGGCATTGATGGTGAAACAGGTCACATTAACATTAAAGGTAATTTGTGGAGGCCTGGATGGTCAGCGTGTACATGTGCCCTTATATACTCAGTGCATCTTTTCAATGTCCTTCCATAAAGCCTTACAATATGTGCTGCAATATACTCCTGTCAAATGAATCTTGCTGCATAGTATAATAGCAGTAGGAAAATGAGACTGTGACCTTGTGATAAAGCTCATATTCTGTGAGTTTGCCTGCTTATACCAGTTATTTCATTCAAGCCTTATTTGGTCATATACAGTGCCGAGGGTTAACTCTCATCTTATCTGTGGATATTTGACCACACCAGTGCCAAACAAATTGTGTGACAGCATCCAAGGTTGTGTGAAACAAGCTGACAAATAGGCAGAATAAATCATAGAAAACAACTCTAGCAGAGACAAGAGCAAACACGTATTTTGTCGTATTTTCTGTTTTAGCACTATTTGGCTAGAGTTGATAAGAAGATAGTTGTCCTCACCAAGGTTGAGTCACAACATACAAAAGTTGCAGTGAGATGCAGTGAAGGAGCTGTAAACGAGGTAAAAGCGTATTTTTTCAGAGACTGTGTTCATCATCGATTTATTTATGTCCTTCACAAATAACCTCTCAGTGTGAATGATGGTTTGCTTTTAGTAGGGAAGTATGGACGAGCTTTAGGGTTGAGGCAGCAATATTTCTTAATGGTTTTGAAAAGATTCAGGTGGCACAGTTTATGAGCTTTTTAAGTCTTTCAATCAGAAAATACAGCAAGATAGAAAGCATTTTTTTCTGTACACACAGAGATATATGCCAATTTTGTTTCAAACAACATTTGGGGATTACTTTTAGACACTAATGTGAAGAATCTAGTTGTCATCATTGCCTCTATTGTAGATCATTGAATACTAATCTAAATCTTTTGGCAAGCTAGAATTGCCACACACTCACCTTCCTCGTCTTTACAAATATGTTACTCTGTTTTATATATTTTAAAGTCATTGAAGTGTTAAAAGTAAGTAATGTAATGACTGCACCTTAACCTTTACCACATTCTGTGAGATTATAATGAAAAGTTCCCCTCACTTGCCAAAAATGTATGGGAAAATGTTTACAAAAGCCAAAAGTAATGGATACCATGATGTTGCACTCTGGCAATCCTGTGTATGGAGGGGACTGAGATCGAGCGCTGATTCAGTGTTCACATTAAAATTTGAGTCGGAAATGCAAAGTGGGCATCTATTGGTATGCATTATTAGATGAAAAGATTTAGAGTTGGGAACAATGCAATTTCACTGCAAGTATAACAGGAGGAAAATCAACTGCCTCATCGTATTGGCAGGATTCTTGAATACAGCTTCACTTTCCCCATTGTTCACTATCTAGAGAAAAGGAAGTCAAATGGCATTTATCGAGTCTATAAGGCTTGGAAAGGGATAATGGAAAATTGCTCATGAAAGCGGAGAAAATGCCTTGAATAGGAGAAAAACATCAAGGCTGGATCCGGCTCTAAGCCATTACAATAGTATAGAGGCAGAGCGAAGAGAAAGAATGTAGGGCGAGAAAATGAGTGAGCACGATTAAAGATTATGTGGGACCTGAAATGGTCGATTATGTGGGGATTGTTAGGGGGGTCAAAGATGGCCTGCCATCTTGAAATTAACAACTTCATCTGATAGTTTATGTTGGCCTGTCACACGCAGAAGGTGGAATTGAGTCCCACGTCTTCCGCTCGTGCAGCTACACGCCACAAATGCCCAGTTCTTCAACCTCTGTCGATGGCAAACAAGGAAGCAACCTCCCCTCCTGCCAGCTCTACGGCTGACTGACTCCCTCTCGCAGCTTCATTTTGCAGATTAATAAATAATGAAGGCTTGTCTTCACACTCTGCACCTGGACACCCTGCGTGTCTGCTGGCAGTCGTTAAAAAGAGCCCGCCAACAAAGCTGAGAACTACAACCACTTACCACCTCCACAACATCATGTTTACTGCATATATGTGATATATGAGAGAGCCATTTTGACTAAACTGATGCTTTACGTGGAATTTGAATATTCTGTGCAATGTTGAATTCCTTCTTGAAGTCTTTGGCAGTTGCCAAAATAAATGAAACAATGCTGCTTACTACAAAACAAAAAGGGCAACACAGTTTTATAAACATGGAGACCTTGAGGTCAAATCCGCTTGCTTATGTGTCAAGAAGCATTTTTTTGTCTCAGGGACATGGTAAGGACATGATCGTATGGTCTTTAAGCCTTGGATTTAAAACAGCTCCTGATAGAAATGTGTCATTTCCATATGTGAATCATTGACCTTTTACAATATACTAGTCTGATGAGAAAACACCAGAAACACCAGAGTGGAGCTCTAATCTTTAATATGGGAATCAATCCTTCAAATGGAAACAGAAGAAATTGGAAGATTAGACAGATCAAATCCCCGGACTGACCTCAGTGAAATTCATATGAATCAGAACAAGATGGATTCAGATTTCCCTTAACCAATACTGAGTTTCCTTTGGGCAAGGCACAGGAAAGGTCCACCCTCAGTTTGTCTTGTATTATTACTGTACTTGTCAACGTCTGAGATGTTAGGTTCATTCCAGGTATTCATTCGGAAATGGTGTAATGTCTTTCATTTGTTGAGTGTATTTTGCTTCAACCATATCCAATTCTACTTCAGGAAGTAATTTCCCACATTGCCCAGAATTACTTTAAAATCCCAAGAGAGCAGCAAGGGACGTATTGCATTTAGCGGTAGAGCTGCACATGGAGGTGTAGAGAGAAATAGTGATAGCAACAGCATTAAAAAAGCAAGGCAGCATGAGCTTTTTCACTCTGGTGAAAGTGCCTCACATAAAATGTAACATGTCTCGTGGCTGCATTGCATTCTGGTCTACTGAGGATTATGTCAGGTTAGAAATGTGCATCTTCAATGATGGACTTCAGCGAACATGAGTGCACAATGGTGCATGAGTGCAAAACCTCACATTTAGGTTAATGTTCACGTCTAAGACAAGTGGATTTTTCTCTCTCAAAACCACTTTGTAAATAGTCTGGAAATAAACATTTCAGAATATATCAGAAACATTTAATTCCCCAACTTCTACCATTTGGGAAATTAGCTTATTTGCTTTCTTTCCCCAAGATATAGGACAGAAGATTGATATCGCTCTTATGTCTGTCCATTAAATATAAAGCTGAAACAAGAAGATGGCTAGCTTAGCTTAGCACAAACACTGGAACCAGGTGGAAACAGCTAGCCTAGCTTTGTCTAGATACCAGGTAATGTAATAAGAGGCAACTGCAGGAGCTCCATACAAGAAAAATGGTTAGCATTTATGCTGATAAAACCAATGTGTATTTGATCTAGAAGTTGATTGAATCTGGGTTCTTATCAGTAAAAGCTCAGATAATAAATAGGTGGAATGCAAACTGGAGCGAGACGGCTTGAAGCTCCTGCTCAGCGGCCATGCAGCTGTAGTCCAGTCTGGCTCTTTCTTCATTTTCCTGCTGACCAGGCATCAGTACTTTTTAATAAGATTCATTCATCTTCCCTTCATGCTTTCCCTGCTTACTACTTTATTGGATCAGACTGCTGACGGCTATTATTCCCCATGGAATCTATTTACCCACCATTTAGGTAATATTACACTCACTTTGTATCAGTATGAGGCAGCAGGAGAGTATATTAAGCCTGGCAACATTTTTTTAATAGCTGGAGAACAGATAAGAATGTTACAGTTCTGGCTGGCACAGTCCTGGAGGCTAGTTAAAGAATGATGCATTAAAATGTGAAACACTTTGAATGATGAAACCTTAAAAATTACCGTTTCAGTGCAGTAATTATTATTGCACTGCATGCCTAGACACTCTGGTTCAAATCAGGTGAAGCAGACACCTGACATGTTCTGTACTAATACCCAAAGTTCTGTTTGGGTATTAGTGTTGTATTAATTTTAAAGGATTTGAGTTCAGCATACTGGGAATTTGTTTTGACATTTAAATGCAAAAAAGAGTGAAAGATGAAATGCATTAACACAAACAGCGAGTGCTCTTAAACAGCAAGGTTGAATCGAGCCTTCAATGGAATTAACATGCAACAATGAAAGCTTACATACTTAGTCCTTTTCTTTATTGGATTTCTCCACAGTAAACCTTTTTCATATTTAGCTACCCTTTCTTCTAGCTGAAAGTTCAAATATCTGAGGTAACACCCCTTAGGTTTTTAATAACGCCTCAAAGGACGACGATGCTTTATAACATTTCCCACACTCTCACTTTCTTCCTGGAATTCTTTCACATTTTAGACAAAAAACTCAATATCCTGATTTAACCAGACTGTTTGATTGATCTGATCTTGAAAACGCTGTCGTATCTTACCATTGTAGGCCGCAGAAAGCTGTCTGGTTTATATCCTATTGGTGTCAGCCGTAGCTGAAGGCAATGTGATGCATCAAAAAAGCTCTGGGACTCATTACCAATTCTCCCTTCCAAAGAGGGATTAAATATTATTTATAGGGCAGGGGGTAGACTTAAGTTCACTTCAATTGCTTCTGCCTCTGTTGTCAATCTAAATGATACGCTTGCAGGCGTGAGGCCTTTATTGGAGCAATGGATGTACGAGAGAGTTTGAATTCTTCCTTTTGCTGTAGGAAGTCTGCGTGATGAGCTGCAACCGAAATTACAGTGAATGCATGGGAGCGAAAAAATGATATTGATTCACAGCAAGTAATTAAAATCCATCTATTTATTCTGATCTGCAATTAATCATCTGTATATGGCTATTGACTGCTCTCAGTTTAAGCTTAATATAGATCAAACAACAGGATTGTAAAAGCTTTTGCGAATGAAAATAGTTTATCTTAAAGAGGCACATGGTTTTCCCTTTCCTGTATTGTGTTATAGGTTTTTGCGCTCCAACACATTGTATGAGATATTCTAAGGGGCAGGACATTTTCAAAACATCAATAAACCAATTTGCCAATCACAACAGAGCCGGCCAGCTAACCAATCAGAGCAGGCTGGGCTCTGGTTTCAGACAGAGGGTGAAAAGAGGTGCTGCAGCACAGGCAGTATCAGAAAAATAAAGAGCTTTTTGAACATTAAAGAATGGAAACATGTCACAGTAGAGGCACAACATACAAATATGAAACCTGAAAATGAGCATAATTAAGCCCCTTTAAATACTCTAACAGAGAGTCACGTAAAGCAGGGTAGGATTTTTCTTTCTTGCCTTTTTTTCTTCGCACTACCACACCTTTCCCATTGGTCTGAGGTTATGGTGCACTAAAACACACTCCACTGCCTCTGTCCGGCTCCATAGATCTACATTACAGACTGTGGTCCTGCACAGGCTGTCTGTATGACTGATTCTGCTTTGTGCCTCTTCCTCCTTCTCCTCTTCAAAAGGGCAGAACTCCGAGTTCCTGTAAAGTTTTGTCAGGGTGATGGTGCAGTAATGCGTTACAGTAACTCATAACTTTTTGTTTAAGAAAACCCTTTAATTAATCTGTCAAACTTCATCAATCAGAACAAATAATCTTGGAGATCTGTTTATAGATAAGCTCTCTTTAATTGTGATGAATGAAAAACTAATTAATGCCTTTGCTGTTGTTTCTAAACATTTAAACTTATTTTGTTTCATGTTAAAAGTCCACATTTCTGTTGCAGGGATTTATCGATAAGAACAGCGATGTCCTTCAACACATCCAAGTAGCACTGATGTTTATGATGTTTACTCTGTTATCTTCTAATCGCTACAGCTCTGCCACCCGTATTCATTTGCTCTGACTGTTTGAATTCTGCTCCAGCAAGCACCAGCATGGGATTTAAGAGCTTCCCTTTCATTAGCCATGCTGCTCGTCACTTAGCTACCCATCTCAGGATTTGTGCGTCCGTCACCTGCTTTCTCGTTAGGGTCCAAATCCTTTGTCAGAGGATTACTTTATGAGCAGGTACCCTGTTCGTGTTTTTTTTAGGTGTTGATTTAATGGCGGCAGAGGATATTGATGGGCTGCACCCAGAGTCTGTCAGAATTAATTTAAGTCGTGGCTCCTTTGATGTCTCCTCCCGCCGACGAGGTGTGGAGTTATTACCTCCTCGTCACGGGCTGCCCCTCTCTCCCGTCTTTGCTCGGCCCCTCTGTCTATCCATCTGTCTGTCCTTATCAATGTGTCTGCCGTCGGAGAGGGTGGGAACGAAGGGGGAGGAACAACATCTCAATACAAAGTAGCCTTCAAATTCTCAGCTCCACTAAAAGCAATTCCACCATGACGGCAGCAAGGCTGAGCTGTACTGTATCAAAGGTGTCAGCTGAGTGCTTGACACAAGCCGTTGGATTTCTGATGGGGTTATTTCCCAAAGACTTACTTGACAGCGCCTGTTTTCGCCGTTACATTTACAGCCTAACTGGCCCCATACACAGGATTCTTGTAGGCAATGGGAAAAATGCAGTGTGGGAGGGCTCTTATAATTAATTTCCTCTTAGTTACTTAGTTTTTGCATTCTTAAAAATATCAACAAGCACATTTTTCTGGCTTTTTCACCAAGTGCCTTGCAAGGACATTATCTGCATATTTCAATTATTCAACAGTCATCGAAACTAAACCATAACAACATGATATTTTACCCATAATACATTTTCTTGCAATGTTTTTCGAAAACGAAAAGGATGAGCCATTATTTTTTGGCACAATATATAATTTACGACTTCAGCTTGAGTTTCCTTACCTGCAAAAACCATCAGATCCTAGTCTGACATCTTGTGCCAATAGTTTTCATATATTTCACGAGGAAGGCAAAATGTTGCCACACAGTGATATCAGGAAAGCAGCAGAATTGTGTTCTGTTCTGGCTTTATTTTGTCTATGATAGTGGCCGTGCTGTCTTACAAAGTGCAGCTGCAGGTAGCTGTTCTGTGTTGGCATTCATTTTGGCTGCAAGTTTATCTGCAAACTGCGCTGTACCCTCTTTTAGCTTAAAGGTCACATATTATGCAAAATCCACGTTTTCATGTTTTGTATACATAACCATGTGTCCCCTCTGTGTAAAGAGATTCTGAAAGTTTCAGGAATAAAGATTCTCTCTCTTTTTGTCCTGATCCATTTATATAAAACCTGTCTGAAAATGAGCTGATCAGATTTTGGCCACTTTATGATGTCATAACGATTTGTTGGCTTGTGTAACCATTAGCCAATCACCAACCAAGGTAACCCCCCCCGTCCCACCTTATCACCTGAATCTCCTCCTAGAGCACCATTGTGTTCTTTTTAACCAAATATCTCTCAGAGGGGCGTGGGGAGTGGCTCCTTATTTTCATCTAAAGTAACAGACAGAGAATCAGCACTTTTGAAACAGGGCTGAAACAGAGGGGATTATGGGATGCTGCAATGATCTGTTTGGTGTTTGGAGCCAAACACTTCAGAGACATGTTTTGTATATATCTGAGACCTATAATATATTGATGAAAAACAGTATAATAGGGGACCTTTAAAGCTCTGGTAAGCTACACTGTGTGTGTTGTCTTTAATTAAAGACGCCATTAAGCTGTGTTATGTCTAAGTATCACTGTGGGGGTTGTTTTGTTCTTCGTGCAGGTCGAAATTGAGGTAAAAAATTAGAATTGCAGATATTTTTGATGATCGAAATGGAGAGCTCAACTCAAGCGATTCCTGTTTTAGAATCAAAATTATGACATCCTTAAACTGTATACAGTATAGTTATATTTGTGAACATGTCCAAGAAATAGTGCGCATGAATTCCATACAAGTTCTCCAATGTATTTCAGACTGAACAGCTTTACATTAGCAAAGTGATAAAACATGTGCCCTATGTTTTCCAGTGTAATCTTACTGACGACCATTAAACTGCCTTATGTAC
This sequence comes from Dissostichus eleginoides, assembly GCA_031216635.1. Classification (NCBI taxonomy): domain Eukaryota; kingdom Metazoa; phylum Chordata; class Actinopteri; order Perciformes; family Nototheniidae; genus Dissostichus; species Dissostichus eleginoides. The sequence goes on along the minus strand of CM062273.1, from coordinate 10,998,584 downwards.
TAGGTCACATTTGTCCATCATACTAAGAGAATAGAAGGGAAGAAGTGAAACGGAAAGTCGAGGGCAGTGTTCAGGAAGACATGACTGTCCTCGCCTTGATAAAGTAACATTGATTAACTTGAATTAAGACACAGACGCCTGGCCTTCAGTTTGCCACTATCATTTTGCTAAGGGGAAAGAGTCTGGGAAGAGTAGGGTTAGTATAGTTGTTTCAGCCCTACAGTACTTTTCAGTGTCCATGAAATACAACAGCTTATAACTACAGTTAATATGTATTGATATTGGCTTTGATAGCAGTGGTTACTGTCATGATATGTATTTATAAACTCTTTAATACTCTGCTGAATGGTGTTAAATCTGTATCTATTGCTTTATAACAAAGTAAAACCATATATGTCTGTTGTGACTTGATAGTAGACGTCGAAACAATTATATTTTAAAGATAAAGTGAGTTGATTCATGTTTTTTTCCCTATTAAAGAGGACATATTCTGCTCATTTTCAGGTTCATATTTGTATTGTGTCCCTCTACTGTGACATGTTTACATGCTTAATGTTCAAAAAGGTCTTTATTTGAAACTGTAATTCGAACAATGCTGCTTTCACTGTCTGCTGATCTGCAGGTGGTTAACAGGGTTGTATCTGTTTAGCATTTCCACAAATATGCTTTTGATTACTCTTGCTTTCATGCATGTGGTTTTAAATAGTGTGTAAATCCATGTGAAGTCAGTAAAACTCCCAGATGATAACCTTAGGGCTATTTATCCACATCACCAACTAAGCTTTGTTCCATGTTTTCTTTAGTTGGTCAGGGGTAATGCATGGCATTAAAGGGGCCCTATTATGCTTATTTTCAGGTTCATATTATTTTTATAGCTTCTACTGTGACATGCCTCGATGCCAGTGGCGAGCCGTCAGGGCCCTCTAGGCTCTGAGGGCCTAGAGGGACTTTATGACAAGTTCCGCCCGCTGTGAAGTCTATGCAAGTGGTGCAGTGACGCGTCCTAAAATCCGGAAGTAAACTGCTGGTTCCCTCGACAACAAAGCAACGGGATTTCTCCATAGGGTTTTGGAAAATAGCTCGAAATAAGGTCTGTGGAAAACGAACCTGTTTGATAAATGCACGTTTTGTTCAGCCGGATAATATCCACATGTCTACCCTACTTTTATAATTTTCGAATCATAAATTCATAAAATCATAAAATATTCTAATCGATAGATTTATGATCGATAGATTTATGATTAGCATACATTCGTTCATGATGGCTCACGTCAGTGATAGTGATTACATCGTTGCGAAATTATTAACCGAGTCATTTTCAAGATTGAGTTACAATGATAAATTGGAGTGGCAAAGGATCAGCTGCATGACCCGCCATCAAGTGCTTCATCCAAAAGGACAGGAGGATGGACTTTGTGTTTCAGTGATTTGATCATCAAAGGTAGGCCTGAGTCATTTTCAAAGTGGGCCGCCGTGCCGACTTAATTCATTTGTAATTGTTACTTGGCTGTGGGTGCCCTGTCATGATAGGTGTTTAGATAAATGGTGTTGTTTTGTGTGGTAGAGGGTCGCTGTCATTGATGCGTTTTGCACCCCGGGCCGTTGTTTTGATATTCCGCTGAAGTATACGCTGTGACGTAATAACTCTTCTTTTTTTCGAGGGAAGGGGGGGAGGGTCAGAGGGCCTAGGTATAAAAGTCACGGCTCGCCACTGCTCCATGCTTTAAAGGTCTTTATTTTTCCCATACTGCCTGTGTTGCAGCACCTCTTTTCACCCTCCGTCTGAAACCAGAGCCCAGTCTGCTCTGATTGGTTAGCTAGTCGGCTCTGTTGTGATTGGTTAACCGCTTAAAGATGTCCCGCCCCTTAGCCTATCACATACAATTTGTTGAAGCGCTAGCCAATAGAAGCATGAAAGTTACATGGTGAGGTCACCCAAAACCCCAAAAAGCTTAACTGAATCAATGGTCTAAAGATGGCGAGTTCCATATGTACAGACTGTTAAGCCCCTAGAGGGTTATTTGTGAAATTTGATATTGGTCTATATAAATAAAGCTGACTTTACAAACAAATAAAATGCAAAAGAAAATCTTATTCTATTGCGTTCATAGAAATGTGTCTAGTTGAGCTCCAGCTTTTTACCTTAATCTAGTGGTTTTTAAGTCTTGGAATAAATGGTGCATTTCGAAATTGATTTGTGATTTAAAATGTATTTGTAGAGCGCCTGGGTTTACATCTTACTAAACTCATCTGTTGTTTTTTTAAGTCTTTAAAACATCATGATCATAAAGTTAAAATAAACTGGAATTATTTTGAAGATAAGAGAGCTATAAGAATAATATTAACCAATATAGTTATACTAAGAAATGATAAATGTTCTTATTAAATTACTCTATGCTGTGGGTCTGCACTGATGTGTGGCCTTTATGAGATGCCATAGTGATGATGCTGCATTTCAAAGATAACACTTTCATTAAGCTTAAATAAATCAATTTAGGAAGGCAAAATTAAAATTGCCCAGCTATGAACAATTTGAGGCAGTCGCGTATTAGCAATCTGTAATTAAAGTGAAATGTAAAACCAGTCAGTCATGGCTCATTTAAGGCGAGAAACCAGCTTGAAACTTTCGTTCAAGGAGGGTTCAGAAATGTAGTGTCGATACAAGTGTCTAAATCAGGGGTCTCCAACCTTTCTTCATCTGAGAGCTACTTTGAAAAAATGAAAGTGGCCAAGAGCTACTTCCATCACATCGCTTACATGTATTCACACATTCCCTCATCAGTTGAATTAAGCTACTTTTGTACACGTGTGAAATTGCAATACCTAAATGTTATCAAACATCTTAACTTCACATCAAGGTCCAAGAAAATGACAATTTCTCACATATTATTATGGCCCACATAGTAAGTACATATCTCAATCAGTGATTAAGTGAATAATAAAGTTTCTATCAGGTTACTATCAGCCTGTCACTCATTATTTTCAGGGGGGGGGGGCGGGGTTTGGAGGAACAGAGGAGACGGTGATTGCGGAAGCTTTTTCCTCCTGCCTTCACAAACTTTACACACGTATTTATCAACTGAAAATAGCAAGAGGACATTCATACTCTGCAATCCAAGACTTGATTAAATCCACCAAAAACCTGACATGACGATAACGAGTGTTTTTCAAAAAAACACAAATCCCTGTGTCTCTGTGCCGCTGTAACGTCTGTTCCTTGATCTCTGCGTCACTGACCAATTTGATATTCGTGTCACAGAAAACATTCAAAAACAAAAAAACGTTATTATTAAAAATCAAGAAGCAATGTTACTACGCTATAATCGATAATCGAGCGGCGAGCTACTGAAAAGCTGCCCGCGAGCTACCGGTAGCTCGCGATCGACGTGTTGGAGACCCCTGGTCTAAATACTAAATATAGGCACCGGAGAGGGCATGGTCAAGTTTCCAAGTGCGGGTTTTTGATCAGGCTAAGTGAGGAGGATTTGCTGTGATCTTGATGCAGACCTGGCCAAGCAGCTTGATGATTTTCTTTCTCCAAGAAAGCGTGAAGCTGTGTTTAATTCCTTCAATGCTCTCTAGTAACTACATCTAATCCTGCACTCTTAATTTCACAAATTCTTGTTTCTCATGAATCACTGACTGCTTATCCCTCAGAGCCATGTCGTCGAGATGAAATATTAAACACGCTGTAAACAGAGTGGAACCCCGTCTGTCTTCTGGTCATACAGGAAATGAAAATTGAGTGTTAGCACGAAAAGGGCATTTGCTTATTTGTAATACCCAAGGCACCACTCTGACTAGCCATGCTGGAAGGACGAGGACTGGGCAATAAAATGCAAGGACATCGGGCCCCCTCCCCACCATCACAACCCGAACATCGCCCTTCCCTCCACACTCACAATGAGGAGGGAAATGATGCGTTAAACACGATGGAGTCGCTCATTCTATAAAACAGCTCCATGAAAGAGAGGAGATAGTGCTGGTAAAAAATGCAGAAATGACACGTTGTTTTTCACAGTTTTCAGACACTGTGCCTGTTGTTTTATGATTATGAGCTCCACAACCGGGCACAATGATAAATCTACTCGGAAATCTCTCCACAGAATAGACGTAGACTAAAATCAACGACTTAGTAGCCGGTCAAAAATTCATCACCATGACAAAATAGACATGAGGATAGCACTGCTATTTCATATTTAATGAAAATTGTCTTGGCAACATCCCGTTGACACTCTGTTGTTACATAGAGCTATACGTAACTTTCTGCTTGGCCTACATCACAATGTGGTGCTCTTCAATGATTCAACTGTGTAGACAAGTGAGTGAGCTCCTTAAAGAAGCTGAAGGCACCTGGGAAATGCAATCATATCAAATTATATATTGCCCATGTGGACTCTGTAAAAGGATCTCCGGAAGCACCAGGAAACATCTCTAACACACAGAAGCACACAACAAGAATATGCACATTATCCACAATGTAGAGCGGAAATAGATTGAAGCAGAAATTGAATTGCTAAACCTTATTTGTCAGCGAACAAAAAGCAGAGGAGGGATGAAGTAGAAAAGAAGTGCAGCACCAGTGTGAGAGACGCTGACATTCTTCTTCGCCTTGTCTTGTTTTAATTGCTTTCTGCTTCCTTTTATTTCTCCGGCTGGCAGATAACAGTCAGTTCGCCTTATTGTGCACAATTCTGATATAAGTACATGTCTGTTGCAGAGCAAACCAATCATGTTGATATATGTCATTTAAAATGTTGCTTTTAAAGGAAATGTGAAAATGCATTGCCTTTTGTGGTTTGTTAATCAAATGTATATACAACACTTAAGTGAATCACAGTAACTAGAGATGTCCCAAACCAAACATTAAGATAATTATTAAGGCAGATCTTGGCTTTTTCTTATTTAAATTGGCATCTGCTAAAATGAAGCCAATTAAAATCCAATGCTTTCTTTACATAACTATACTTGTTTCTCCATCTCAGCCGACAAATGGTAACATGGTAATCGTGTTAAAAGTAAGTACAAGTGCACACGTTTTTACTTCCACTCCACTACATTTCCAGCCAACCTATTGTCCTTTGTCTTTTGAGGACAATTAGAACAAAGTGAATGAAAAACACAGAACATATTCCTAACTGTCGTCAGGACCGATTAATAAAGATCTGTGCTGATGTCAATCTGCGTTTTGAGCTGTCTTGCCCAAGGGCCCCCGAGGTCGTAGAAACAGACTTATGTTATAAAAACTTTGCTCAAACACACCGGGGCTGCTGATGAACCGGGTCACGGCTGACCACCTTTGCAGAATCATAGCACATTTAGGGGCTGTTTCCTTTAATTGTGCATCCTCCACTTTAGTAGAGGCAGCATTAGAGCTAAATACAACCTGGTGATCAGCTGTCGGTGCAAATGTGTCCAAAATGAATCCATGTGTAGTTTGATGGTACAAATAACTATAGATTTCATTTCGGAGAACTGTGAGTCAGTTGGATGGATTGTCTGCTGCCTCCAGACAGGACAGGTACATGAAAGCTAGGTGTTTGTTGTGCAGACAGCGGTAGCGTCAGGGTCTATTGATTCAGCAGCTAGCTCCAAGCATAATCAAAGCCCATCCCAGAGGCAGCAGCGTCACTGCTCCACTGCACTCCAATCATATTTACGCTTGATCACATCCCAAAGAGCTTGTCACCTTAGTGTTTTGTGACACTTAAACCCAATATATACACCCTGAACTTGTAATGAAGAAGTTGCCCTTCTTCTTCTCCTCTTCAGGTAAACTGCAGGCTCCAGTGCTCTCTGAATGAGATGTTTCACACTGCCACCATGCAGCGCTGTTAAGGTTACAGAGGCCCTATTAGCCTTTTTGGAGGTTTTCTCTTTCCTGTAGTGTGTTAAAAAAGCTTGTTGTGTATGTAAGTAGTGTGCAAATGCTAAAATCCCAAAGTTCCCTCCTTCTTCTGTAACATAATGACATCACTTTGTAACACTGGTGCTTCTATTGTCTAGTGTTCCAACACATTGAGCGTGATAGGCTAAGGGGTGGGACATCTCTCTTAAGCAGTTGACCAATCACAACAAAGCTGGCCAGCTAACCAATCAGAGCTGACTGGGCTCTGGTTTCAGACAGAGGGTGAAAATACGTGCAGCAGCACAGGCAGTATGAGACCTTTTTGAACATTAAAGCATGGAAACATGTCACAGTAGAAGCACAAAATCAAATATTAACCTGCAAATTAGCATAGTAGGGCTCCTTTAACATCATGCATTACCCCACTAACCCACTAAAGAAAACATGGAACAAAGCTTAGTTAGGGATTGTGGATAAATAGCCCTAAGGTTATCATCTGGGAGTTTTACTGACTTCACATGGATTTACACACTATTTAAAACCACAAGCATGAAAGCAAGAGTAATCAAAAGCATATGTGTGGAAATGCTAAACAGATACAACCCTGTTAACCACCTGCAGATCAGCAGACAGTGAAGGCAGCATTGTTTGAATTACAGTTGCATGGGGTGCGACAGGACTTTAAATGTTGCATTGACTCTGGGTTTCTTTACTTTAGAGAAGGAAGACACAGATGTTGGAGATGTTGACAAAGATCATAAACATGAAATGATGGCACAGCTCTACTTCCACCCACTCCCTCTTTTAAAATCCTCTTGTGACCGTTAGTATTACCATAATAACTTGTTTATTGTATGGATTCAAATAAACAAGTGCGAAATGAGGCCTTGATGTGCTATGCAGTAAAGTTAAGTCGGTCTAAACTATATATGATTAATTATTAAAGAATGTATTCCGGATGTTTTATAACAGTCAAATATTAAATTATGAATGTTTACTATGCAACATTACATTACACTCACACACTGTAGGCCTTTACATGTAATATTCTCATGCCCTGGATGCATTTATTTTATTGCTCCTTCTACCAGACTGTAAACATACATGTCGTCAGGGGAAATGGAAATATCACCTATATAGTGGAGGCTGAGAAAACAAGATTTGTTGAGAGTTAGCTCAAGCTGTCTGGTGTGTTCAGAGTCAGTGAGCTCCATCCAATGGAAACTCCTCGGAGACAAAGCAGTGTCTCTGTCCTGTCTATCAGACGGCGCTCCACCGGCCCTATTTGGCTTCTGGGTTTCTCAGTCTCTCCTTTCTCAACTTTTCCTTTTTTTTGTCCATCCTTTCACATTCTTGCTGCCTTGCCTTCAAATCCAAATTCTCCAAATGCACAATTATATGTCATTTTCTCATTACATTTATTTATGTTAAAGTAAAAAATAAAAGTGAAACCATAAGACCATAAGCTATACCAAGATTGAGGGCCCAGACACATACAACATTGAGTTATATGCCAACCCATCAGAGCAGACTGGGCTCTGGTTTCAGACGGAGGGTGAAAAGAGGAGCGAAATAGAAATAAACGAGAGAAATAAAGAGCTTTGTGAACATTAAAGCATGTAAACATGTCACAGTAGAGGCACAAAATACAAATATTTATTCAAGCATAAGCTTAACACCATAAGAGTTTAAAACGTTTTTCAAAGTGTGTCTCCATTTAAGCAAGGTTTGTTTTTGGTGTGTTGGACATTGCAGCTTTTTCTTCATCAGGTAAATCCAGCCTGTTGGCCCTGAAAATATCAATAAAGCAGTGTCACTGCTCCGTAACATCGCTGTGAAATGGAGTATGTCACATAGAGGCTTGACCCTGGAAAAGTAATTGATTGATAGATGGTCCGATGGATTAATGGCAGACAGCATTCCACCAGAGACTGGCTGGCAAAAAGACATATCCGGTAAACTGTGTACGAATCGCCATTCTAGCCAACGTGCCCCTTGCTGTCAACCTGCATCTGTCTGGTGGGGAGAGTGATTGATGACAGCTGTCAGTCTGCTATCCGCTCTGCCTCGTCACCCCCGCTGGATGCAACTTCTGCTGCGGTAAGAGTCCATCTCCCTCTCCTGGCAGGTGATAGCGTAGAGCCACATCCAAAGTAGGTCTCACACTTCCAGTCAACAACAGATGCCCTGTATTTCCCTCTTGCCATAGAACCCGGCGTGGGGGCTTTCAAGAAAGACGTCCTTATATTCTGATTGAAGTGATAAGTTTTCTAGGACAAGGACGACATTTGGACATTCAGAAATGCCTCACAGCCAACCCCACACTGTAGGAAGAATTGAGCAACTGACTGCATGCATTTTCCTTTAGCGGCTGCTACTAAAAAGAGACGTAGAGACTAAAAGGAAAAGAGAGAAAAAGTCAGACAGGTAATGTCAAGTGAAAACCACAGCCGCTCATCATTACACACCAACTGTGGTTTGGCTGTAAGTAAACCTGCCAGGATGACGACTGAAAGGCTTTGAATGTCATTAATTAATTAGTCTAAGTAAGATCACAGGCCTCAACATTCACATCAAAGAAAGTAGCTTTACTTTCATTTTGCTAGAAGCACCAGGGTGCAAGATGCAGCAGTGTGGGAAGGGTTATGCTATCTTGCTGTTGGAGTTAAAACTTTCAAAACTGAATTAAAGAAAGACAGAAATCTCTGATGTTGGCTAAATATCAAGGCACTAATTTGTCAAATAGATTGCAAATGCACTGCATCTTTACTCAGGCACCACAGGCTAGTGAAATTAACCCTGACCTGGATAGTCAACATGAAGAAATAAAGTAAAACATCTGTTTGGGTCTTGAATGATGGCAGATTGTGTACATTTATATTACTCAGGGGGTCTTTGCTTATTCTGCATTTTATATACTTATAATTTGTATCTTAATTTTCCCAGCATTTGCATTCCCAGTAGGAAAAGACATATGCAAATTTTTAATAACAATCTTTATCACACACCTTTAAAATTGTGCAGCTACGAATCATTGCGTTGGGTTTACCATCTGTTCAACCTCATCAGCCACACAACTCCTTTGGCTGCCAGCTGCCCATTGGCTGAGAGCCACAGCCATACAGTTATTATCAAATAACTATTTGACAACTTATTAAATCCTATAGAAACTACACATCTGAACATACTGATGCTACTTATCCAGGAAGCTTTCTTAGAGCGAAATTGGACGTTATTTGATATAAAGGTATCAGTCACGTATCACTCAGACATGTTGTTGCCCATAACTGTAATGCACCAGTGAACTTGATGATTCATGAAATTGATGATTGATGATTGTCCATAAAGCATCTTCTCCACACTCCGTTCCTAACACACTGTTACAGGGCGAGAGTGTTTTTCTTCCAGGCTATCAATAACTCATGACCTTCTGACGCTGTGCACTTCAGACCTTTACATGTTCAGACGACATAAAGCTAACCTAACATCATATAAATCTGTGCTTGTCGTATTGAATAGATCAACAATAGAGAAGCCAAACATAGCGTTTTAATTACTGTAGAGGAACTGCACACGCCATATGATGTATTTGAATGTTTTACTGCTATACTCCAGCACATACACATACATCACTGACTTTCTGTTTTCCCTTGTTTTACTTAGTATTTTAAAAAAGGCATAAGGTTGTGCTAGGGAGGATACACATATTAATTAATGGACCCATCTCCTCGGCACGAATCGAAATGAAACACTGCAACATTGAATAGTGTCTTATCCCTATTGATTGATACTGAGGAGATCTACTCTATTTTTCCTAATGTAATCCCATGGATTGTGGCAGAAAATCAATTTCATGCATAGGAAGAGGTCAAACGTAAAGCAGAGGGAAAATCCAGTCTTCACTAGTAATTTAAGAACATGACATTTATATCCATAGCAAAAATAAATACATGATATGCAGAAAGAGCATGAGCAGCACACAAGCATTTACCACATGGCAGTACAATGTAGCAGCTACGACATATAAAGTGCAAGAGAAGATACAAGAGCTACATCAAGTGCAAGAGGAGATACCCCTGTGTTATTAAAGTGCATTTAGCGGTGATCTCACGTCTGTTTGTTTCTCAACCATTCTTTGAGTTGACCTTTAAAGCTATTGAGAGTGGGACAATCCCGTATCTCAGTGGGGAGGCTATTCCACAATGAGCTGCCTTTAATGGAGAGGACATTTTGACCGAAAGTGGTCCGTCTACGGTGGACCTCACAGTCTCCTCTGGTTTCTGACCTAGTGCAGCGTCCAGTGTGTTTTTTGTGGATGAATTCCCCTAAGGGGGGGAGAGGGGGGCCAGTCCATGTAAACATTTATAAAAAAAGCACATACTTTTAAAAGACTTAAAATTGTCAAAACTCAAGAAATTGTGTTTTTCAAGGATGGTACAGTGGTGGTATGAATATGGCTTTCTGTCAAACACCTTGATAGCTCTCTTGTACAGCTGTTCTATGGGTTTCAGGTTTGTGGCACAAGCAAACGACCAGTTTGTGAAACAGTATTCAATGTGGGATAGAATCAGACAGTGGAGGTATGACTTTGCAGCATTGACAGTTAAGAAAGGTCTGATTTGTTTAAAATGTTGCAAGTTGAATTTAATGGTATTGGATACTTTCTTAATATGTTTCTTAAAAGTCAAGTTCGAGTCCAGTATGACTCCAAGATACTTGAAGTGGGAGAATAGTTCTGTTTCTGCTCCGTTTAAAAACACATTAGATCCTTCGATTTTGACTGGTCGTTTACTGAACATCATGCATACTGTTTTTTTAACATTTAACTGTAAGCAAATGTTGTTCAGCCAGTGTTGAACCTTGTCCTAAGCGTTTGTGAGACAAGATGAGAAAATTCAGTGTACAAAGATGACCGTTTAAATGTGTGGGGTGTATCTTTATATATATCAATTATTCAGGTCAACTTAAACCTGCAATATACTGTAACAGATCATTAGCTCTCGAAAGTGGTATTTGTATATTTCTATCTCTTTACCCTTTTTGCAAGGGTCTTGGCATTGTCTACATAGCATTAAAACACAACTTCGCAAGTAATAAACATCATAGACTTTTATTTTCTTGTTGAGTGATTTTTCAAAACCTTCAATTCTTAAGATGGTCAGGTTCGATGCTGTGCAGTGAAAGATAGTGACATGCAAAACAACCATACTAAAACAGAGTATATCTTCTTAAATAAAGTCAAAACAAACTCATATAGCTATTTATCATGAGGCATCAAGCCGTAAAGCTCTGTATATCTGAGGGTAAAATGATGCAGATTCTCCCTGGACTTGTTGTTAGGAGATATGGCTGTTTGTATGTGCAAGTTCCCTCTGGTGACTTTGTTCGCAAGGGATTAAAAACATAAATATGGTTGGGGAATCCAATAACAATGTGCAGTGAAGGGAGAATACACATCATCTACACCTCGCAAACACAAAATGTCAGCAAGCATAGCTGCAGCTGTAACCTTGGCAATGACAATAACGGCTATTAAAATGGAAATGATGACGGCTTTACCCTGTGGGATTATCATGTCTGATCTGTCTGTGCAACACCGTTAGAGTCATCAGTAGCTGGAATCATGAACCCTATTACAATGTGATCATAATGCCAGCGCCACCAGAGATTGATTACCTCGTAAACAGTTTACAGAGTTTCATATTGAGTTCCAACAAAGGCTAACCATGCTAACACAAGAATCAGCATTCGTCTGAACCCACATTACAGCCTCATACATGGCACGATTAACTGTGGTTGTAACGTGGAAGCCATATTTAATTTCCATAAGCTACTTTATTAGCTTTATCAATGATACCACAATAAATAAAATAATAATTACTCAGCTTCCTGCCTGGTTATTGGCATCAGCGATTACTTATTTCCTGTGGTTAATATTTCACTTATCTTCTGTGTGCATCTTTACAAAACTAATATTGCAGTGGCTCAGTCAGTAGGGGCTTGGACTGTGAGCCGTAGGGTCGCCGGTTCAAGTCCCCGACCAGACCTAAATATGGAGTGTGGACTGCTACTTGGAGAGGTCCCAGTTCACCTCCTGCCCTGCCGTGGTGCCCTGGATCAAGGCACCGGACCTCCCCCTTCCCCCCTCACTCCCATTGCTCCCCGGGCGCTGTACAATAGCTGCCCACCGCTCCTAGTACTAGACTCCTGGTACTAGGATGGGTTAAAAGCAGAGAACACATTTCACTGTGTGTGCTGTGTGCTCTGCATGTGTGACCATTAAAGAGGGTTTCATCCCTCCCAATTCTATTCATGCAGCCAAGAAAATAACAACATACATCCTTTTAATCCAAAAAATCATGCTTAACAGGTGTAGTTTGTTGATTTTGCTACAGATAAATATGAACTAATAAATGGTCTAGAGATAAATAAGTGAATATTTCTGAATAATAAATGTGTTATGTGCAAACTGTTTGCAGGACTGATCTGTAAAAGGTCTTGAACTGCTGCAGACTTTGAGTTGAACCAGCCAATTGGCCTCAAGGCCTTCTCCTCACTGAATAAAAATGTGGCCGATAATTCCCTGCACAACGTCTGCAGCGTGAATAAAGGGAACACCACTCAAATATTGTTTGCATTTAGCTAAACTCCTGCACTGCTTAATGTCTAACAAGTGGTTTATTTGTTTGGGCTCATGCTACTTGTTTAGCAACTGACAGGCTATTTTTGACTTGGATTATAGAAACTGTTGATTTGTGTGTGAATGTTTATGTGTGTGTCCGTGAAGAGCCATCTGCGAACAAAGCAACTATGGCACATAAGTGGCAAGACGGATGAAATCCCTGGATACATTTCTGCCGCTACCAAACTGCTGATCACTGAGAAGTGTTCGCTTAGCATGCAATGAAGCGCCCAGTGCCCGAAATTAGGTCTGCTGAGGACAACTCTAAGAATGCATGACACAGGATACAGGGAGCTCTTGGCAGACTTTCTGGTCAAATCAATAGAAATGAAGATGTCTTTTTGAAATAGGGCAATGGGCCCCTGCTTCTTCCTGTTTTTGCTCCGCTAACGGATCAATTTGACGAGGTTGCGTGCGAGGCAGGTCTACAAACACAAGTCACTTAAGCATAAAAACTGATCCTGGCTGTGTTCCATCCCCGAGATTTCATAGCACCCTCCCTTACAGATCTTAGGTGATTGGACATAAAGGCTTCCCTCTTTAAACCTTGTTATTTACACTGGGTATTTCAACTACATCTTAGAGAAGGAGGAAATGAGAGTGAGTGTGTGCTTGTGAGGGGATTTAAGTTCCAGTAGAACAAACAAAGACTAAATCCTGTACGCGTTTAATTAGGTGCATCAGCTTTAATGGCAGTTAATATTGAAGCTTACATCAGTTTGAATTTGGATTAGAGGTATTCTCACGAGAGGGTGCATTGCCGTTATCAATGGGAAAATCAGTGTTGGAGGTAATTACATCTGCAACATATCACAGAGTTTATGCTGTAAGCGGTGAGAATTGCAGGGCTGGCAGTTCATTTATAGCTTTTCATTGTCTCAGCAAATGTGAACATACTTCAATTACTATTCTTAGTATGCCTATTTAAATGAAGGAACACCTATTCTTAATTTAAATAAGTTGTTGTCGGATCGGAGAGTCTAATCAGTATTTGCGTGCATGCACAAACATATTGCGTAAAGCATCCTTGGTACTAAATGGATAACAGAGGTAGTTTAATTTGTTAGCTCTTTAGTGCATCATGCTTATTATTCTGTGCTTGGTGTGTGTACAGTAGCTGCTCTGATTGTGGTACAGGTGCATTCCCTGCAGGGCACAATAACAAATATGTTATCTCATAAAATTATCAAACTTGAGTGAATTCATACGATATTGTGTTAGAACCAGATGAAGAGTGAGTTTGATTATAATATGTTGTATATATATATATATATATATATATATATATATATATATATATATATAATAGACAGTGTATTTTCCACAGTCCACAGATGGATTTACATCGCCATCTGGAGTTGATCTGTCAGCTGACAGTTTGTGTTGGAGAGATGGAAACATGAGCATTGTGTGAGTATAGGCAGTTGTTTGCTAACATAGTAATTATACTGTTATTATCACATGATAATGATTACTTTTCCGAATGCCTCAAAGTAACTCAAAATAAGAAAAAGTGCAGCTTTAAATATTTGTTGGGTTTCTTGAAAATGCTTCATAAATATACGGCGCCAGCACATCATGTGTTCCAATGCAGACAATATAACCACAATTGTTGTGCTTTATCTTGACTAAATAGTGGTAAATAGAAGTAGTTTACAATCCCCAAAAATGTTTTATTGCGTAGTCTTAAAAAATGTGTTGTACAGACGGATGACGGATACCACATAAGGTGTCGCATCTCAGCTAAGAAAGCAGGACGAGCTTTGTTCGTATCTCTGAGTGTAAGAAGGCTGCAGAAAATGTTCACTAATACAGACAGTTTTTCTTGGAGTGTAAGAGCAACACACAAAGCTAAAAACCAGTATTATCCCCCTTTTAAGCCCTTGTCAACTACAGACAAGCAATACTCCATCAAGCTTCAGGGAATTGTAATACTCCCACACAGACTGTGCAGTATTGAATAACAGCCTGATTTAAGTGCCCATCACTGTCCTAATTGGTTTCCTCTGGCTCCGTGTCGACTCTGCTTTCTCAATCTCTCTCTACGGTTCTGACCATCTCTCTATCTGTCTTCCTCCCTGAGGCACCGGACATCTCTCACGCTCTGTTCTCCCTTACAGTACTCCCCTGCTCGATCTTATATCTCGCTGCCTCCCCCTCCCTCTACAACAAGGACTTTGATCAAATAGGGAGCCAGTTAAAATCAGTCCTCTTTCAGCCGTTTTCTGTCCAACGGTGACCAACCACTGTATGGACAGATTGTATTTTGACGGGTGCTTTAATCACCTTAATCTGTTCAAATGTAACTTTGCACTTCGTATTTGAAAACTTCTACCAATGCTTAAGAAGGAAAATACTGTGATCATTAATTAAATGCACATAAATATAAGTTTTGATTTCCTGCGGTCAGGTTTTATCATTCATCATGTACATCTCTCTTGGTACATGGTATTGAATTCCAATAATGTAATTTTAAAGGTAAAACGTAATTTAAAAAGTAAATCCTGCATATCCCCATATCAACAAGCAATAAAAAAAGTATATGAGGATATTAAAAGGAAATTGCTAGCGATATAGTCCATCCGTATTGATTTCCCTGGCCACATACATGCAAACATTGAATACACAACCTTTGTATCCCCTCTAAAAATGAGAAACATTGTCATATTTTACATATAAATAACACCTAAATTAAAGTTTGATGGCCCGTGTAACATAGCGTGTACCAGCAGAAAAAGTGTGGGTCCACCAGGGACACACGTGCAGTTCAAGAGGACAACATCTGACTCACAATGGACAGTAGACACCATGTCACCACTGTGTGTACTGAGGCAGCATGACATACAGTGTGGGACACGGAAATAAAGCTCAGTCAAGTGGAAAAGAACCTCAAATAAACCTTCTGTGTCCCAAAAGTCGGTCTGCCCTTCATCGTCAATGGAGCAGCTGCAGGCTTTACTGAAATAACTACAGCAGGCTAAGGCATAATAACCTTAGGTACATTGTAAATGTTAACATATTTCTCAGCCATTACTTCTATATTTCTTAATAGTATCTCCAGCATTTATGTAGCTGGTGGGACCCTAAGGGCTCCAACTTTGGCCTTTTGTTCCTCACTTATGTGAATATGTAATCTAATGTTCTCTAATTTCTGCCATTGGCTCTCTCATTTGCAAGACTGCTCCCGATTTGATTTGTTGAAATACATGAATTATACACGGATACACTTGGAGTACCAACTAACTATTATTCACTATATTTACTGGTCTCCTCATTTCTGAAGCAAATAAAATGTCAGAAAGTATCAGATAATGTCAATCACAATGTCAGGAAGATCGTATTTAAATGTCATGTTTGAAGATTCGATAAGATAAGATTGATCCCCGTAGGGAGCTCAGATGTTAGAGCAGCAACAGAATAAAGATTACAACACAAGACAGCACGGATAAGAGTTCACACAAGCATAATAATAAGAATAACAATAAGAGTAAACATGTAAGTAACAATATGAATAGAAATAACAATATGGTAAAACACTGATCAGCTGAATGTACATACAGATATGTGAAGATGTGAATATATACACATGTATAAGTGCAGGAGCGAGTGTAAGCCATATGTGCAGGATGTTTTTACATGTTTTTTGTCTCCAACAGTGTAAAGAAGACAGCACATATTCACATTTGATAAATCTCACAATCAACACATTTTTGGCACTCAAAATCCATAACGTAGCTACACAGACCTATAGCAGAGACCTATAACCTATTTACTTTAGCCTAGCCTGCAGTGCATGCAGAACGCAATCAAAAATGCAATATATTAACATTTCCTAATTTGGGTTGACTTCAAATCACAAAAGAAATGTTAAAACTAGTTTAAAAATAACTGCTGCCCCAGATAACAAAACATGACTGTCTTATTAAAAGTATCTTTAGACCATGTGCTTGCAGAGACTCTTCCTGTGGGTATCAGGTGATTGACAGGAAGTAGAGCATAGCATAATGTGTGTAATGATGTAAAAACACTCTAAGCACAATAAAACGGCACACAAACAGCCACAAACCCAAATGTAGGCTCAGTGTGTGATGGATAATTTAACTCCAGTGGAAGTTGTTTTTGTTACCTCTTCATACTGGGCAAGAATGAATGGCAGCAAATGGAGGAAAACAAGCTCCGCCACATCAAGATGAGTATATGTGGAACAACAGGAGAAATAAGGACAGGAGCAGCCTCTCACAAACTAAGAATCATAACAATCCAACTAGTTCTAGTTTAAGGATATAATGAAGTAAAAATGAGCATGTTAAAACAATGCATTTTGAACGACCAGACGTTAAACCCCAACATACTGAGCCAAACTGCGAAGGGTATTATCAAATAGGTTAAACAACACATTAATATGTATGGTAGCGTGTGCAAAATAAGAGCAATGTCTATCATTTGTATTTCATTTTTTACAAACGCTCATTGGCTGATGACCTGCCTTTTTCTCATATATGTTTTTTTTATTTAAAATTATTATTTATTATTAACAAATAGGAATTATTTTAGTCGTAGGCTAGAAAAACAATTACAGGTATCAGTTTGACTGTAAGCCTATGTTAGCATATTGTCCTAAACAATTAAAAAAATATGCATTTAAATACTGCTTAGCTTAAAAAACATAATTTACAATCAATTTAAGTATAAGTAATATTCAATAGTACACTAACCTGCTTGAGTTGTAAATATATTTTCCAAAACGGATACACCAGAACAGCATAGCCCTTTATCTAAACACAACAAACAACAAAGGACTACTTGAGAGATTAATATTATGACTCTGTTACTATGACTTATAAAGACATTACACAACACAACTTGGAACCAGTGCGCTGATTTAAAAAACCCAACGAATAAGCACAGGCAATGACCATGGACACGTATAATAGCCTGTGTTACATTGGGAAAAGCCCACGCTGGCACTGTGCATGGGGATAACACACAATGGCTAATATGAGTTGCATTAACCCTACAATAAAACACCACAATCACTACTAGGGTAAATAACATGATATGTGTACTTAATAAACAAGAACAAACACACAGAGCAGAGAGAGGGGGAGTTTTCACGGACCTAAAACCTATTTTCAGCACTTCATGGTGGGAAGGTGACCCAAAACCACTTTATATTTCCCACTGGATTTGAGAAATTCCACAACTCCAAGTGTTCAATGTTCTCATGTGCACAGTTGGCCTTACTCTATCCTATCTGGGCTCAGGTCCAGTTTCTATTCCCAGGCAGTCAATTACATTACATGTTACTTGTTAGACGCTTTTATCCAAAGCGACTTACATACTCAATACTGAGGACAATCCCCACAGGAGCAATTTGGGGTGAAGTGTCTCAGGGACACAACGACATGCTGACTGCAGTGGGACTCGAACTTGCTATCCCCTGATTAGAAGTCCATCATACCATCCACTGAGCCACAGCCTCCTCAATTGGCGGAACAAGTCCTGAAATCCAACTTCTGTAGCCGCTAAACAAAACAAAAACGTCCCATAAAAACACAGTATAGCTGATATAATTAGCTTTACTGGAAAACTTGCTAACTTCTTCAGCTTCTTCTAACGGCCTGGGATCCATTTGTAGTGAAGCTACAGTGGCTCCTCTCATTGTTTCCCTTTCCCCAGAGAGTCTTGGCCATCCACTTCCACAGCGCCACTAATACAAAATACACTTCACCTGCCAATGCTGCTCTGTGCGTTTGTTGGTCGGTCTATCCACCCAACAATTTGCCAATGAGATTCTTTGGCCTAGTTTGTTACACATTTTCATAGCACTATTGGCTGAGTTTTCATTACCTTTGTAGTTTTTTAGTCAAGGCAAAGTTTTACATTCTTAATCCTTAGCAAGTAGCAAAATAATTTGTATGTTGTGTTTTTGTTGAAAGTTTTTAATATTATTAAAAGGCCGCAAATGGGGCTTAGGTGTCAATTGTTTTGTTATTGAAGGATACAATTATTATAATTATCATTAAGGTAAATGTTAGATTTTTTATAAAATATATATAATTTCTTTGTTTTGGGGCAAACCACTGCCTTTATCTAAGTGACAGTGTTGAAAAGGGGATACTGGGTCCGGTCAAGCCGCAGTAGATGGACCGCCAGTTCTACCTAATATCTAATATTTAATCAGTTTTTACCAGATATTGGAATAGAAAATACAAGATGCACAGATATGGCAGCATTGCATATCATGGAATACTGATATCTTATAGTTAACACATTAGAGGTCTGGCAAATTCTTAAAAAAATTATAAAAAATGCCAATCGGCAGCTCATATGAATACAAAATTGAAAAGATCTCCACACTCGTCTGAAGCAGCAAAGGATGCATGCTGAGTGGAGGTTGTAATCTGTGTCGTACAATGATTGCATGCATTCAGCAAAATAATTCATTTACTGTGTAAAGACACTTAAATGGCATCCTGCGTGTTTATGGCGAGGTTTCCTGCAGAGCTGTCAGACGTGAATGTATCTCTATATTCTGTAGCAGCCAAAACACCATCTTCATATTGAAACGTTGCACATAAAATAAGATTACCCATGATTGCGCTCACATTGTGTTCAATGCAGTCACATGCTCTTCAACTCGCTGTGTAAGGTTCTCCTCCTGGCTTCAATATCGACTCACAGTCTAGTATTGGGCATTTCATGAATGTTGGCAAAATGTTGAACACTAATCTTTTTTTAGTTTTCATCCTATTAAATCACAAATCTGGATTATTTGGTAAAAAATATAGAGGAACGGTAAAATTCGTATCCCAGCTTTTCATTGTGATTTGGCTTTGACCTACTGCACTTCCATAAGTTCTGCATGTACTTATCAAGGTTTTACCTCCAAGTAAAGTAAGTATTCTGCATCAAACTAGTGTGTTTAATGCACATTTTGGGACTGCTCGTTCTTCTTTGGGGGTAATGTCACAGCAATCATTTTGCTGTAAATTATTGTAACTGAAATGAATAATGGGCAAACTACAAACAAAAGACCAGCTTGGAATGAGCTGGAATTATCCTTCAAACTGGCCATAATTCATATTTTTGTAAGGACATTGTTTCAAATGAGAAAAAGACAATGTTAGAATAACACTTGTAGTGAGGAAAGTACACAAAAGCTGAAGAAGCAGATACTTTCTTAGCTGGAAATACGAACATACAAATTGGACTTACATTTTCCATATGGCCATAAACATGACTTCATGAATGAAGATGTTGCTCAGTAATCGCTAAATGTTTTCTTTTTTTTTAGGTTTTTTATATGACCTTAAAATATATATATGATCAAATGTATATCATTTACACTTGTTATTGTAGATTTAAGTAATCCTGACTAAAATATCCTGACACTTGCTCTCACCTCCTTCATAGACTCAAATCTTGTTCATTTTGAATAGTGTGAGTCCTGCAATAATATTTTGCACATTTCTGTTCAACTCTTCGTCTTTTTATACTTATGCTGCACTGAGTTTTTTGATGTGATTAGATTTAAATGTGTTTTAATAGTTGTGTAATAGGGAGGCGTGTGGCGCAGTGGATAGAGCCTTGGTGTTGGGATAACACCAAGGCTGTGTACTCAGTACTGAGTATGTAAGTCGCTTTGGATAAAAGCGTCTAACACGTAATGTAATGTAAGGTAATAGTACAATGTATTCCTCTTACTGTGCACCATTTACACCAGGGCAAATTCCTCGTATGTGTAAATATATACATATACTGAATAGCATAATACAAATTACTTTGTTAAGACTTGTGTTTTTCATATGTAAAAGTTTGATGAGGAGTTTTGAAAGCCATAATCCTTTTCAATATTAGCAGAAGTATTTTCATTCTCCATCACTCAAACATTTAAGTCTTTATTTTTCAGTGTTATTGCACTTTCATTTATTCATGTTTCCCAAGTGGGCTTCCAGGGCTTTTAAACACACATTTGCTCTCTGTCATGGACTAGTGATACAATGGAAATGTGTTTGAAATTGTTTCCCTCTGTTTTCCGCAGAGTTGAATATGGAGATGTGGCGGCATGTTATTGTTGTTCACACAGTTGTTTCCGGACTAGAATCAGGCTTTGACTCAGAGGGACAATCTCCTTGAAACTAAAAGATGGCAGCTCCATTTTTCCAGTCTCTTTGAGCTGTGAAAGAAAAGTGCAATCTGTTTCAGTGATTACCGGCTGACTCACAACAAACCGCCAACACTGAAGTGCTGCAAGTGTCTTACCTCCATTTTACCTTTGTCTTTTTTTCAAAATGTCTAGTGGCATCTGTAAAACAGAGAAAAAGGAACACTTCTAAACAGCCAAAGTCTGTTTTTCAAAGGAAACTTTCTCTATGCGGTACATAAAGATTAAGAACGAAACTCGATGCTCCCCTCCCCCTCCATGAAACAGTTTAATAATGTTGACATGAGCTGCAGGAAGGATATTTTCCACAGCTGGATAGATTCTTGTGAAACCACCTCTCATGTCAGTGAAATGGCAAATCTGTGGCTTCATTCCCATGCGCATAAAAAAAACCCTTTATATGAATTTAAAATCAATTCCATGGGTTTTGACAGCCTCCTGTTCAAACATCATGCTGACATCGTACAACCGTGTGAGTCATTGTGCTCCTAACAGAATGATTCTTCACCAATTACATTTCCTAAACCACCGAAACCCAGAATGATATATCGTATGGTTTGATGTATTCCACCATGAGAAAAACAGATATTATAATTCAGGGAAACAGCTGTTCTCACTGTAGCATTTCTTCACAGAAAGTCCCAGGTCTGTGTAGGAAAGAAAGTCATGCTTTGGGACCAGATATTTAATTCAGCTGACTGGATGTGAAGCTTGAAAATGTGTGATTTACATATTCATTTGAATGTCACAGTGGATCTGCTTCAGTGTGATGTTGTTAGACTGCTCTGGCTCAGCATACATTGTTAAATGGGAATGTCAAGGCCGGTTGGAAAAAAGCACCTTCACAGAATGTGTTTCATTGTTGGCTCCCTTCAGGAGCAATTCAGTCTTTGTTTCTGTGGTTTGTTCTTTCATCGATTGATTAATTTCAGAATGTTCTCTTGAGTTCCACATGGAGGTCAGAGGTTGACACAGAATAGCAACTTAAGTGATTTAGGTTTTCACTCAAGCAGACGTTTCCTGTCACTCAAAGTGCCAAAAGTGTATCTGTTGCATTGTGTAAGCATTACATAACACAATAAACCTTAAAGGAATATATCCAGTGTTCAAATGTGAATGACTAGAGGGTCATTTGAGGTAAAACATACACCGAAAACTATAACATACATTTTCAGCCTCCTTTGGCTCATTGGTTTTACCTCACATTAACTGCCTGCGTTGGATGATTTCAGCAATAAGCTCCTAAACTTACTGTCAGCTTCCTGCTCAGAACCCTTGCAAACACTGTTAGCAAGAAGCTCATGAAGAAAGTCAAATATCCATGAAAGCTCAAGCCGCAGATATTTCTTTCAAGAGTTGGTTGAAAAGATCTTAGAGCTAAGAAGCCATTGAGTATTGGCCTTGTATGTATCGGGTAAACAAACAGGCATTCAATCTAAATTACAGGTAAGGTTAGTTATTAGCCATTAACTTAACAAGTTATGTGTTCCTGGACTTTTTTAATGTGGAAATAATTTGCTAGTAGCATTACTATTACCTTAAAATATAATAATGTTACTTTTTTTCTCACTGCCCATCGTTGAGTTGCAGAATCTATGCATGAATGTAAGCAATTTGTGTGTTAAGAGTAAGGAGGAATTATCTACCTAAACTGACAATATGTTGTCATTTAATCTACATTATTATGTTTTGAGGGTTGTTTTATGTTATGGGTTAAAACATGTCATTGAAAGTCTCACTCTAGTTCTCACTTTACCTCATTTTCAGCTCCATTTAGATCAAGTGTCAGATAAGATATTTAAAACAATAAATGGTCATTTAATAGAAAGCTAACTAAGGGTACCCAGTGAACACTTTCATAAGGTTTGCTGCAGAGTTTAACACTGAGATCCAAGATGGCGTGCCATTCTTTCTAAAGGTTCTCTCTCTGTGAAAGTAAAGTTCTTCAGGCTTTCACATTGTTCACATTATTGGGTCTAAAGCACACATGATAGGGATGTTCATGTAGTTTAATGTTTGTATTCGCTCAGATTGTGAAATAAATAAAGAGGACATGTCAGTGTGTCTGATGGTCATGCTTTATTCTTGATTTTTGCCCTTTTCTTCCTAATAATTATATACACAGGATAAAGCTCTTTGGGAACAAGTTGCCATTGCGTCTGTCGCCCAAATGCTCTTCATGACAGCTTGTCCTACATCGACGCATTAATTTTCTTTTATGCAATCAGTTATTTTTATTTTAGTATTTCTCGGAGAGTTTAGAAAATGTCAAAGTTGTCAAAGGACTCGTTTTAACATCCATTAAAGCGATAAGATTCTGAAATGCCATGGGTTTTTGAGAAGGCAGTAGAGCCTTGGTTTGCACAGCTTCCATTATAATGACATCCAACCTTTTCACGATAATAAAATGTAGTTTCAGAATTATTTCGCTGAATGCCTGTCTGTTTTATTATCATACAAATGATAACGAATTGTGGAAACACTGAGCCCTGCAAATTAAAACAATTACTTTGACTGTGAGAGACGTCTATAAATGAAATTGGCAAGCCGGCAGCTTTGAAGAGGTGTAAGGAATAAGAGGTTAGGAAAGAAAATGAGACGAAAGTAGAGCTGTTTCGCTTCCTCCATCAGGTTAAGTCCTCAAACTCCTGAAAGTCTGATTGCAAATGAGGTCTGTGCACTTCTGTGAGCTGTGTTGTGACAAGCTGTGTCTCAGCAGAGTAACACTGCTCTACTGCTGCCTGGTGAGCCGCTCATCACAGGTGTGTTGAGCTTTAAGCAACAGCTCCCCCTTTAGAACATGGCCGGATCACATTTTGTTGTGTCATATTGAATGTAAGAGGAAGTAAGACCAATTAGAGTTACGTCTATTGAACTCCATATGTGCCCTGAGGGGGAATACGGACTGTCTTTACTCTCTCCTCTTCCTCCTGAAGCAGAACAGACAGCTGTGGAGATCTGAAAGCTTCAACATATTTTTTCCGACAGTACTGCGTTAGACAGATGGGGGGCTGAGGGTCTGCAGTCCTTGCTTATTGTGTGATTTTGGGGGGATATCATGTGTGTGCAGTTACTTTACCACACACAAGTAGTACACGTGCTATATGACATGCTGTTGATGTACTGTGATTGTAAGGGTGTCCATTATCATCTGGCCGGGGACAGCAGCTTGTGATGTTGGCTAAAGCTGCCCCATTTACTGTTTTGTGTGACAGTTGATCAATGGGGAGTGGGGACTGTCCACGACACTATAAACTAAACTAAACAAACCAGATGCCATCAGCTCTGAAATATGCAATCAAGTAAAGGGTAACATTTTTGATTTGGAAGAGAGTATCTTTTCACTCTATGTTTATTCAAAATATTTAATGAAGTAATCATTTTTCATTCCTTTTTGTCCTTTGATAATAAACTTGCCTTAGATGTTTAATTGAATTTTTCTCCTCTGAGAATACACACATTTGCACATCAATCACAGTTTTTGATGCAGTTTAATTAAATGTCCTTGTGCTTGTAACCCGGACCATGGCTTTTCAGCAAACAGTTGTGTGGATGTGTTGCAAACTGTCTCAGGATAAAAGAAGTCTTTCAGAAGAGGTGTCTTTTTGATGTTCTAGCTTAAAAAATGTCCATGTTTCAGGTCAAATATCTGTTCTGTGATGTATCATGTGAATTTATATACATTATTATTTTCATTAAAGAGGAGATGTTATGATCATTGTCAGGTTCATATTTGTATTTTGTGCCTCTACTGTGATATATTTCCATGCTTTAACGTTCAAAAGGTCTTTATTTTTCTCTTTTCACCCTCTGTCTGAAACCAGAGCCCAGTCTGCTCTGATTGGTTAGCTGGCCGG
Source organism: Dissostichus eleginoides (assembly GCA_031216635.1). NCBI lineage: Eukaryota > Metazoa > Chordata > Actinopteri > Perciformes > Nototheniidae > Dissostichus > Dissostichus eleginoides. The sequence continues at coordinate 10,974,030 of CM062273.1, read as the reverse complement.
CTCTGTTGTGATTGGTCAACTGCTTAGAGATGTCCCGCCCCTTAACCTATCACGTACAATGTGTTGTAGCGCTAGCCAATGGAAGCACCAGTCTTACTGATGTCACTTACAGAAGTACACAAAGGAGTCCATGTGAGGTGTTCCCTCCTCCCTCTGGAGGGAACACAGGGATTTTAGTTTTTGCAGACCATTAACATGCACAAAAACCTATATAAAACACTACAAGAAAGGGAACCCCGGAAAAGCATAATAGGGACGTTTAACATCACATGAATAAAATGACATGGTAAATATTGAAGCTCTCCACTACACTGCATTACATGTATTTTATACTACACATAAAGAAACTACAGTATGTTTAACCTTCAATATTCACTTCCAACTCATTAATTTCCTCCTTAATGAGCCAAGCAAATGGATTTTATATCCCACAAGCTGTAAATATCAAACCAGCGTTTCAGCTCCTAATATCACAGCGGTTCGTTGCAGACACAGGAGCTCCTGAGATACTCTGTCTGCCAGCCTTTCATACCTCCTCTAATTCCCTCGGCCTCTTTGTGTCTCATTTTCTCTCCCTCAAACATATTTCACAAAAACATCTCTGAGAGTGTATTACTCTGTTTTTCATACAATATTGAAACGTAGACCCCTTGACCCTGAATACCAGCATCTCATTCAAAGTGTCAGAACGTTATTATGGGGGTGGTATTTACAATTGATCCACTCCTGGCCCACAGTTATTGATTTATCTGTCATAGCGTCTTATTTTAAGTGTGCTACCTACTGTATGATAGATGCTTCTATGTTTCTTTATTTGTACCTCTTATATGAATACAGTCATACAGTATCTGCTGATGGCATACCTGCAGCTCAGCAGGTGCTGTCAGAGGCAGAGGTGATGCTCTGCAGAGGGGTCACAGCATGAGGCTGTAATGAGGGCAGCAGAGGTGGAGGTGGTGACTGTGTGTGTGTGTGTGTGTGTGTGTGTGTGTGTGTGTGTGTGTGTGTGTGTGTGTGTGTGTGTGTGTGTGTGTGTGTGTGTGTGTGTGTGTGTGTGTGTGTGTGTGTGTGTGTGTGTGTGTGTGTGTGTGAGCTTAAATGAACTTTAAAAGTAAGGCTGAGCAATCGTTACTGTGATTTGTTTCACCTGTCTTCTGTTACATTGTTGTTCGTAGTTTTTATTTCAAAGTGACCCGTCATTGTTTCTTCTTCATGTTTGTTGTAGCGGACCAGTCATGTCACCTTTGAAACAAAACTGATCAAGCAGCGCTGCCGCTTTCTCCGAGTGCACAACCCCTTCAGAGGAGCCTTAGACAGGTAGAAACGGGCCTTCTCTTTATACTGAAAGCTTCTCACCAGTGTATCACTCATAGATATTTGATGAGTTGACTTCGAAAGAGCATTTTCTTTGGTTTGGCTTTCATCCTTTTATGCTTGTGTGTGTTTTTGACCCGGACGACGTGGCGCTTGTTGGGTCTGACAGGAAGTGAGATCTGAACAGGAAGCAGAGCTAACACATCAGAAGCTATCATTGGAAATGTGAGCTGATGTAGCTTAATGGATAATAAAACAGATAATTAAAAGAGATAATAATAATAATAATATTTGTTATAATAATAACTAAAAACATTAATAAATAAATACATAAAGAAAGAAAATAGAAAAATAATGGGAAAAAAGGAAGCTTTATATAAAAACAGGCTCAAACTGCTTCGCTTTGCTATACTAGACATTTTATCATTTTGTTTATCAAAAGCCTTTTTGTGGATGAATACTAGATAAAGAAAGTGTCTAGGTTATTGCAAAAATACCAAGGCTACACTTTGAGTTTTGTTCTACAAATGTAGTTCCAAGCTTTATTACACTGGGCATTTGAAAGAGTATATGGTACGTGTTGCCCCATACTCACCTCATCTGCCTCTATTTATGTAGTGACGGATGTATTTTCTTATCTGTTGAAGCTGCGTCCTTCATGTGAAATGTATAACACTGTAGAATCCAACACAAAACAGAGCATCCTGCCTCCTCTGCACACCTTTATCATTTGCTACCAGTCAAGGGACTCGCTGTTTGTCTTCAGTCTCAATAAATAAATAAAAAAGGCCTTTTCACTACGGCAACATTTATCGTACAGTAATGGATTGTGGGTTCAGGCTGACAAGGATGGAGCTGAAATCACCTTTAAAGCCGAAAAGAATCCTCTGAGCTAATGTGACTTTGAATTTAATGTGCCGAGACACGCCATGCAACAATCTAGTTGAAGTGGGAATGGTGCAGATATACTTTAGATGAGTGATAAACCTTAATAGCATTGTTTTTCATTTTCTTCTTAAAGTGCACCCACTGGCATTAAGACATATTTAGCCTGTGGGAAAACTACTTGAATGGCTGCCTGGGTGTATGATGTTGTATGACTGCACAGACATACCAGATATTAACACCTGCAGCTTTTTTATCACCAGCTACAAACAAGATTTACTTTGCACAGATGTTTAAATAAGTCTAGTCAATATGGCGGTACTTAAAGAAATACTAAGCAATGTCTGCAGTGTTAAGAAAGTAAAAAAGGTTCTCCACAGTCATAGCTTCTGGGAGGGTATTCAAAACAGCGAACTGTCTGATGTTTGACATGTCTATAAAGTAGAAAGCTAAATTCCTAATAAATCAAAGCACGAATAAAAGAATAACACGAAAAGCTACAGGGTGCGGTTTATTTCTGTGCGTTCTCCAGAGAGAAATAACGATCCACCTCTTTCCTTCTCCACCTCCTCTTAATTGTCTTTCAACTCCTTCTTTAGAGATCTCAAAGCAAGGCGAACGGATTAACAGAGGAATTATTGACTAGTTTTACTTTGAGGGGGAAACCATGGAGCCGTCTATTTGTCTCTGGCTCTGTTTTATCAAGTGCAAAAGTCCAGCAATTACTTTTCTTCCAACCTTAGGGAGATCAGAAAAGTAGGCTTCTGTAATCCTTGGTATTGTGCAATGGAAGCGGTGTCTCGTTATATTCACACCAGCTTACATTAGAATTCACCGCTCATGCTTATGGAGGCCAGAGGGATCAATCCATTGTGAAAGCCTCAGCACGGAAGATCTCGGTCAGTATCGGCGTTATTTAGCCGTCATGTGCTACATTTAATTAACCGGCGGTGTGTCAGTTCCTGAGAGTCTAACAGCGTTTAGCATCTGGTCATGTCAGTAATGCTACTAATGGTGTTCAAGTTTTTTGTTTTCACTAGTTATCTAAAGGTAACTCTATTCCCTTACAGATACAAAAAAATAAGGTTATTGGTGTATTTCTAAAAATTGGGGAGCAGGATTAAAATCTTGATTAAAAACAAGTGTATTTTGTTTGTTGTAAAAGGATCAGATTGTATTTCTTCTTTGTAAGCTGTATTGTATAGGCTAATACTTTAAGTGTGGATCTTTACACAGAATTTTCTTCATGGTTTTCACCTTCTTTGGTTGATTTGTTCTTTTTTTAATTCAGTTGGTGAACCTATATGTTCATAAAATTGTGTATGTGAGTTTAACTGTTTGTATTAAAATCAAATGGAGCATTTTCTGTAGTAACTTTTGTCAGTGCTCATGTGTTTCATTGTTGGTCTATAGGCTACTGCCTGAATATGCTTAGTGAACTTTACAAATAAAGTGTCTGAGCAAAGGACACATTTCTGATACTGTATCTCTGGTTTTTTATTTTCTAAGGTTACATTGTTTTGTTGTCTTACGTAATATACTTGGCCCTAGTAGTCTGATTTCCAGGTTCATATATGTATTTTGTGCTTCCACTGTGACATGTTTACATGCTTTAATGTTCAAAATCTCCTTTTTTTCTCATACTGGCCGGCTCTGTCGTGATTTTCACATACAATGTGTTGGAGCGCTGGCCAATAGGACTGCGATAGTTCCATAGTGATGTCACTATGTTATGGAAGTAAACAATGGATCAAATCGAGGCGTTTCAAGCGGTTTCTTCAGATTTATTGTAGGGCTAAAAGGACAGCATGATGAGGATGAGGCCATGGCTGTTTGAGGCACTGGCGCCTTTGCCAATCATTTGCATGAAGAAGGCTGTGGCCTCAAAAACACTGCAGAGAGCCATCTGGAGCTGCAGCCCAATGGTAGCAGCATGAATATGTCATTAGCAATAAGTGCTGCTACTGTACCTGAGCCAATCAACATCACATAAGGAGCCCACTGGGTGGAGGCAGCTGAAAGTGGCTTCCTCCCAATCCGGCCATCTTTGTTGCTTCTCTTCTTCATGAGTGTCATATATTTATTTCTTATTTTCTACTAGAATCCAACATTATTCTTAAAGGACAATAACTTCAAAGGAGTAAGAGGGTCTCAAGCACACTGATTGATTTCTAGACCTTCATTGAAGTCACCAAGAAGTCTACATATTGTGACAGAGGCTCCATAAGACCACTGATGCTTGCCATAATCAGGGAGGGAAGGGGGGGTTGTAAAGTGGATTTATTTACTTTGGCAGACTATGAAGGCATATTAAGCATCATGTGACGGTCTATTTCGACACTGATGAAGATACACTATTGTCCTCACATTAGTCTGTTTATATTAATAGAGGCTGCAAATCAGTTTGGCTCCATTTCTCTTTCTTTGGAAGTTTCTCTTTTTCTTTCTGTTGTGTGTTTGCACACAGCCAATTAAGTTATTTATAGTTTTCCTTATTTAATGCATACTTATCTATCATTTGTTGATGGAGGTCCTATGAGCTACTTTCTTGTATAGAGTACGTTTTTTCATTACATGAATACATCGTCTTTTGCAAAATACACTTCCGTGTTTCAAGGAAACAACTTTTATGTTACAAGGTAGTGTTTAGGCATCAAAACTACTTAGAAATGTTTTTGAAAAGAATGTCATTGGGCATTTGATACTTAAATTATGCAGCTAGGGTTATAGTTAGGGTTAGTTAAGATAAATATATTATATAATACAATGTTATTTCAGATTGTGTATTTATGACTTATCGAACTGACGAGGCCTTAAAGAGTTTGTGAATATTATGTAGACCTAGTTAGTATACCTATCAGTCATAAAAAATATTAGCTAAACGTTTGACTACAACAGTCTAATTCTTAATTTGTTTTACTGGCACAGCTCTACTAAGAAGAGATTAGTAACACATTACAGTAAGTCAAGTTTATTTTATGTTATTATATTTGCTCACTTTTGCTTTATGATTAAACCCATTGGCACTTAGCTGAGTAATAAAGTGTTTGAAAAGATGGACGTGGGAAACATATGGATCTTTGCGGAGCAGTTGAGCTAGTGTTGGCCTACAGTATGTGATGTATACAGCCATCCATGTGTTACTATGTGCACTGGTGTCTGTATGTGGGCGGGAGTCTTAGCTACAACCTTTACAGTCTAATGTACTTACTGAACGATTTTCACTTAAATAAAAAGACTACATGTTTTTTTCATTTCTTTATGTTTTTGTTCGCTATAAAGCTCAGAACTAAAATAAGAAAGCTTGCCTGATATTTCTAAAGCAATATGTTTAATAGGCATTTAACATTGCTTTTAAAATGCTTATTATTTTTGAAAATATCACCTATATTATGGCACTTTTATAACTTAATAATTACCATTGTACATCCTTGTTGACCAATCAAAGCATTTCATTCTGAGGTACCAGAACACTGCTGAATGTTAGAAAAAAAATAATTATAATAAAAAAGGAAATAAACTATAAGTGGCAAAAATGTGGTGCTGCTGAGCATCGACAAATGAAGCAGTGCACAGCTTTACTGCAGTGTTTTCTTTTGCCAGTGTGTGAGGCCTTATTATTGCAACAGAAGCCAGGAATCCTTAATCCACAGGGGTCTCAGTGGGAAGGAAAAGCTTCTTGAACAATCCCCGTTCTTGGAGCCTGTGGTGAAATCCAGCGATCAGTCAACCCTGAGCCCATGAGCCTCCTGAGGGCTTGGGACTGAGGCCAGTGTTTTACAATGGCCCTGGTGCACTGAGGAGAAAGGGAGGAAGAGCAGGAGAGAAGGAGTGAGATGAAGAGACAGAGATGTAGCGATAGAGAGAGAGACAGCCAAGGTTTGCTGGGAAAAAAAATAACAAAATACCATAACTCACACACATAAAACAAATTGGCTCAACATTGGTGTATTCATAGAGCTGAGTTACAAGGCAGGCGGGGGGAAAAGGAGTGGGTGTTGATTTCGCACGACGCCTACTCACACATAAACACGTTTCGACATACACTCACCCGGTTAAATTTAATTAAATGTAGAACAATGGTTGCTTTAAGATGCTTGATTTGGAGAAAGTCATTTGTTTGAGTGAAAGTAACATGAATGTTAAAAGAATGGAAGTAATAATGTTGGTTTAATAGACTCAAAGCACAATCATCTGTACTTCTCTTCAGTAAGATTAATTCTTTAAGTAGATCTGCTAACGATCCATTTTAAAGTAATGTCATCATAAGCTGCCCAAAAGGTGAAACTATTGCTGGGGAAACCAATGTGACAGAAGACGATTAGGGCTACACGCGAGAAGTAAAATGTGAGATGTGACCAAAAGAGATTTTTATTTTATAGTTCTGAGATTAACAGTGCTCTCTGTTCTTTGTGTGTGTCTGACCCCCCCCAAACAAATTGTTTCACCTTTCCCCTCAGGGCTTTCGTACAATTAAATATCAATCGTTTCAGTGTTGACTAAAAACTGATGTAAATGTATTTAGTAAAGCATTTGCATATGACACATTTTCATCCTTATAAATTAATTTGTCAGGGCCGTTTATGTGGGAGCTCATTTTTTAAGAAGGTATATTCTGGGTCAGCTCACCTCTCAACAGATTTTCAACATAACCTGTTGAATGAAGTTAAACGTTTTTAGATGCACTTTGGAACTTCAAGTGCAGTGCATAAATTGGGCCAGAGGCTGCCCGAGGCGGGTGCTTCAGTTCATCACGACAGCACACTCTTTCAAAATGTTCCCTGCTGCTGGGTTCAAGTGAGGAGAGGCCATGTTTTGGGCCTCTCAGATCTTCCACATCAATATCCTACGAGAGTGAAAGAGACGAGAAAAAAAGGATATTGTTATGTCCAGTCAACATTTCTAAGTGTTTCTGTGGCACGCTGATGTGTATCTGGATGGAAGTCTTTGCACGGGGAACCATTTGTGTGAACAAAACCGCCTTTCAAACGTCACCGTCAATATCATTCAAGTCATCAGGGTCCGATAGAAGCCCACGGGAGGCCATCTTGTTCATTCTGAAATAGTGATTTAGAGACCATTCATGCTGCAAATTGCATAATCTTTCGGAGATACTTACCAGAACCTCTTCTTACACTCTGGAAGGATATTGTTGAAATGCTGAGGGACTGTTTCACACAGCTCATAAAGTAAGAAAGGCAGCTTTTGAGAAACGGGAAAGCTTTAGAAGCGCGATTGCTTTTGTGTTAATACAATCCACTGCTGAAATTAAACGTCACTGGAATTATCAGCTGTGATTATAGTTGTACTAATAAAAGAACAGGATTTTAAGGATCTGCTTGCTGCCCTTTGCAAATAGCAAGAAATCAACATCAGATACAAATGTTTAATTAAGCACGGATCCGCATATTTCCATACACATCAGTCGCACTGCTCATGTGTGACAAGATCATCTGCTCTGATTCATTCAGATGCCCATTGAGTGATGACAACCTTTGACCGCAGTTGACTGAGGACATTACGCTCACATCAATTCATTTTTACAAGCATCCTGCACTGTGTTGTTCCCAGGGACCCTGCCTTTGACTCTGCATTTTTTACCATCTCAGTTTGACCATTTGCAACAGCGGAAATGACTGTTTATTCGCCACAGTGTTTATTAACATGGCTGACTCATTCCACGAGTGGTACTCAACAAAATCTAAAGTAATTACTCTGTGAACCGGAAGCATTTCAAAGGAATTTTCCATCCATGGAGCAGACTCTGGTTAGTCATCAGACTCTTTCATAGCTAAAAGTTCCAACAACATATTTATTACAATGAGTGTGATTACACTTTCAAGTGAGTACAGGCAAAGAGGCCTCATGGGTGGTGATCAAAGCTCATTTGATCCTCCACCAGAGGGCAGTGCTAAGTGCTCTCTTGACCTTAGAGCTCTGCTAGACTCCCCATGGTGCCGCGGCTGCACATCTGTACCTCAGAGCTGTGCTTATTAGGACTCAGCACTCTCAGAATAGCCACTAATTAGATGCTAATACTGTCCAGCAGACAAGGGTTGGGAGGGTGATTACAATTACTAGTTGCCAGTAAAAAATGCCGAGAAAATAATTGACAATAACATTTGTTTTCTAACGTTTATAATGTAAGACAACAGAACAACGTAACATTAGAAAAGAAGAAACCAAGATATTTAGAATCACACGTGTTTTACGAATGCTGTTTTTGTTTAATACAGGATTTCAGAGCAAACACAGCATTTTTGTTTAATAAATTAGTGTCCAGCTACTGCTTTTAAAACAAAATAGTCAATATAAAGAAGAATGAAAGTAGCCTGATTGAAAACAAAAAAGAAAATTAAGGCAGTAAATATAATGTAGTTATTGTTTTAGCCAGTCTTTGAACGACTCCTCAAAGCACTTTTACATACAGCATTTACCCATTCTCACACACTCAGAGGCAGGGACTCCATGCAAGGTGCCACCTGCTCAAGGAAGCTAACTTTCACACACATTCACACACATTCACACACATTCCCGAGACAATTGGTGTTACATTGACAAAAAGAAGACTGCAGGGGCTGGGATCGAACCCAAAACCTTCTGATTCAAAGACAACCGCACCACCTCACAGTCTCCCACAAAGTACCTATGATACCTAAATTAAATCGATCTTCAAATGTATATTAACACTGTTATCCTGCTTGTAATCCCCATTTGTTTGTAACGTAACAGTAAACTGATTATGTCTTTTTTTATGGAATTGCAAGGGAATTCAGTTACCTTCTTTTTTTGTAACAAGCCACTCAATAGATTGAGGGTATTTTCTGTATCCCTGCAACACATCCAGTCTGTTTTGTGCAGCTCTAACTTCCAGACAGTGCGGGATGAAACTTTTATTTCCTTTGACTCTACAAGGTATAAATCCTCATTCCTTTTTTACAAAGCATAGATAGGAGGTGCTTTGGATGTGTGCCAACACCCCTCAGAAAACAAAACAAGAACAGAATCGTTGAGAGGCTTGAAACTGAGCTGTTTTAATAATCAAACACAAAAGACAGTCAAATACTTTTTTTCAGCTCCCAGAAGGTTTATTTAAAATGTTTGAAATATGAAGGATTCTGGGTCTCCGCATGGCATCCTCAATCAAGGTTTTCAGAATAGGAGTTAATTAAGTCGTTGTAGTCTCCTATGAGCACAATGAAGCTCATTTCTGCTTTTGACAAGAGAGCCTGGACAAGCTGAAGAAATGACAAGGATTAGTAATAGAGGTGTAAGAATATTATGAGAACAGTATCAAAGAACAAAATGAAAACCCATCCCCTTGACCTGTAGCCTCTTCTATTAACACATGTTTTTCTTATACTTTGATAGTTGGGTTATTTGTAATATTTGAATAAAACACCATCTGTCAATAGTTTATTTTTGAGTATCATATCTCGAATCAAAGTATTTTATCTGCTCGTGATGTGACCGAGGCTTCGCTCAGACCTCGACTGTCTCTCCGCCCACATCTTGGCATTCAAACTACCGCATCGCCTCACACACTGATGTATAAACATAGATTTCCAATTCAGGAGCTAATAAAATGCATGACTGTTTCACAAGGTTGAAAATATAACAGTGAGGATATATTGGAGGACAAACATGTCCACTTGCATCTGAAAAGATGTCTTGCTGATAGCAGTGAAGTGTTAATCATCTGAGTTCATGATCATAGATTCCACCAGACAGAAGAGAAATATATATTTTAAAACATATGTAGAACTGCCAGTTCATATCAAGGTTAGATTATGTTTTTTCTGACCAAAATTGATTTTTTTTACCAGTGTGAAGGGCGGTGTATCTTGTATAGACACAAAAGTATGATAAAAACCTTGCAATACAAAAACAATATGAGACAGATGATTAAATTATTTCCAGTATCTTACAACCAGTGTAGTTTGCAAAGGTTTCTTGGACAGTCCTTTCTTGTTTGTGCTTTTCCAGGAATATTCTGCAGAACATTGCTTATTGATTTCAGGAGCAAAATCAAAGGATGCTTTCTTTTACTTCAAACTAAAGCAGCCTCACAGTCTCTTGCGCTCTGACTGTTGTTTTCTGAATGTTTCAATCATCCCCTGACTCCCCTCCAAAGAAAATCAGCGGCTTCATATGCTCTGTGTACTGCATGCTGCATGTTTGCTGCCTTAAATCACTGTGATGTTCAAACACAGCAGGGGGCTCAGTGTTAAAAGAACAACGCCACTCTGGCACCCTCCCATCCTTCCTTCCATTTAGCGAATTCATATGACAGAAGCTGGAGCGGCGACATTCCTCTCTTTATCAAGTGAAACGGCGCATGAAATTCAGAATTTAGTTTTGTGTACATGCCGACTGGCACACAATTGATTGTTAGAAAGATTTCTGTCCCACTCTGTCACACTGATGATCTGTGGGCTTTGATGAAGGGGAAATTCAGATCTGCTGTGATGTTCTGCCTCACAGCTCTGGGCGTGTCAAGAACGGAAATTGGAAAAGTTTTTGTACCAAAGACAGCATATGTTAGAATTCAACCTTGAAATGATCACATATTTGGTATAAATTCAAATTGTGGCATAGAATAGATAGCTGGTAAGCCATTGTTTCACTGAAAAAGGAAAAATAAAATGCTTTCTGTCATCTGTCAGATGTTTTATGTGTTATCTTTGACATTTCTGCCTGTGTTTTCATTATATAGGAAGGATTATGCTCATTTTCAGGTTCATATTTGTGTTGTGTGTCTCTCCTGGGACATGTCTCCATGCTTTAATGTTCAAAAAGCTCTTTATTTTTCTCATACTGCCTGTGCTGCAGCACCTCTTTTCACCCTTTGTCTGAAACCAGAGCCCAGTCTGCTCTGATTGGTTTGCTGGCCGGCTCTGTTGTGATTGGTCACCTGCTTTGAGATGTCCCGCCCCTTAGCCTATCACGTACAATGTGTTGGAGCGCTAACCAGTAGAGGCTTGAGTGTTGCATAGTCAGGTCAATATGTTATGGAAGTAAACAAAAGAGTCCAATGGAGGAGTTTCGTTGTTGAGGAGGGGGGGGGGGGGACTTTTGGGATATTAGCCTTTGCACACTAGGAAAGGGAATACCCCAAAATGCATAATAGGGCCCCTTAAAGAAAGGTGCTGAGTAATTTCTCTCCCTGCATCTTTGTATTGTTTTTCTGTGTTTACTTTTCTCCTCAAGCATCATTTAATACCGGGATCCCCATTTATTTGCAGACAATTCGCCCCGGGGCATTAGAGAGAGAGATTCAAAGTCACAAAGCTGACAGGGAAAAGATAAACAAATTGGATGTGGTTAGGATTTAGCCAGGAAAAGGTGTGTCTGTGAAAACCACATGTTAATAGAAATTTAAGACCCTGAAATGATGCAGCCAAAAAACACAGATTAGGCTAAAACCATTCTTTATCAACTGACATGGCTCAGGAGTTATTTGATTTGCAAACTTAATATGTTACTGTCCTTGAGAAAACATATTTAAATAAGTGATTATGGAACGTACTTCAAAAGAACTGAATGTGACACAGTTATTGTCATAGGAATTAGCTTTATTAATAAATATTGGAGACACAGAATTGCATCTGTAGACACCTGGAATTAGTCAACTACCTTTCCAGTTTCATGCATTAGCTGAGGTGAGAAAAGGCAAATTAAGTTGACACTGAAGATGGATTGTCAAAAAAGGACTGTAATAGGCTTATGGCAGAAGAAAGTTACTCTGACAACTAGCATCTGCTGATTTAGCTGCACAAAATAAGACCCTGGAAAATTATATTTACCATGCTTTTATATTATCAGCAGATGCTGGCTGTTGGTCGTTGGGAGTGGTCTGAAAGTTGAACAAGTGTCCTGTGAGGAAACTGACTTCATCAGGGACTCTCAGACAGCATAGAAAATAACTTTTGGTACATAACATGCAGTCTGGATCTTTCATTTATTAAAATGTGATAATAATTAATCCCAATAATTCTTGGAGCCTCATTTTGTGGAGTTCGAGCAACACATTTGTGACAGTGTTAATCACCCTGTAACACCCCTACCTTTCAGTGCGAGGCAGACTCGGGTTCTCACAGCTTAAAATAGATTTAATTGAATTGATATTCCACCCAAATGTATCCAGGGAAGCCTGGTATCGTCCACAGTGTAGGACATGTTCAGCTATTTGGCAGTGAGCCCTCGTGCAGAATATACAGACGCTACAATGCTAATCTTATCTTATCTTCTTCTCTGGACTCAAGGACTCGCCCTGGACTAAAACACTTAACATTCATTAAATCTCTGCCATGCATCAGGTCACAGAGTAGAAAGTTAGTCTAGAATAAATTGAGATGCAGAATTTGATTGAGATTTACTATGGTGCACAAACTTACAATTGTTTTCATCATTAGTTAATCCGCAGATATTTTTCTTGATAAATCAATTGATCATTGTAGTGTATGAAATATATAAAAAACATTTTAAAATGTCCATCTCAACGTAGAAGAGTCGACGGCAAAGTCTACAAAAGTAACGTTTTGTATAAATTATAATGATATTAAATATATATGATATTAAGTGTACACAAAACAGAGAAATTCTTTTTTGTTGGTAATTTCCCTTGATAAATGACCCAAAGGGTTAATCATATATCAAAACAGATAGTGATTAATGATCTGTGATCAAATATGTCCATGCAAATTGTTATTTTAATTTTTTTGTAGTCAAAGACAATCTTCTAAATAAGTCTTAACATTTCATTTTCAATGTTTTCAATTTTCAACACTTTGACCAACTAGTTTCATCTAACCATACACAATTTTCATACAATCATCTGTGTACAAAAAGTTCTTCAAATGTTGTCAATTTTTTACAATACTTACATAAAAACAATATTTAAAGGCTTTATGCTCTATTACAATAAAGTTTGGTCTTACAGCAAAATGGACAACACTTGTAAAGTAGCAAACTTGCTATATATATATATAAAAACCTTCTTTTAGAATGATGACGTTCTCTTTCATCGTTTCATCTTAGGGCTATTCTTCACAAATCCTTGAACTATACCAGATTACATTTTCAAAGTAACCTTCTGACCTGTGGAGAATGTCACCCTGAACCTTGCCACTCTGTGTGCTGCTTTGTTTCACAGCTTCTCATCAAAGTGTTTACCTTTGCTATTAAATGACAGAGGCTGCAACCTGCAACCTCCACAAAAAAACGTTTCCACTCATAAAATCTTGTCTATCTTCGGGCACAAATCGCATGGGAAGCGCTGATATTATGCAGGTGGTGTCAGTTTTTTTCCCCAAATAAAGTTGGCATGGAAAGTAAAGAAAATGGAATGAGGAGTCATGGATTAATATTATAAATGTAGTCATAAGTGAGCCATTATACTGTACTAAAGAGACGAAAAGTGAGTGGGCTTCCATTAGCTGAAAAGGCATAGAAATGTTTTACCTCATGGACAAAATTAAGAATCTCTTATAATGACGCTGTTCTATTTTACCGCAGCAGGATACCTTCTACTGCCAATGCCATTAAGCTCTTTTTTCAAGGACCATTTGATTATTACAGGGTTTTTTTTAAGTAGTAAATCATGGTGATTAAAACAGACTGCTCTGATTATCTGGCATTTGACTCAAGTTTTTATCCTGACATTGGAAAAAACAGGTTTAAAATAACATTGAAATACTTGCTGCGGTTTAATCAAGTCTAGAAGTTTGAAGGAATAGCTGTGGTCTGGCCAGACGGCTGCAGAAACACAAGAAGGTGATATTTGAGACGGTGTTGGGAAAGCTGAACTCCTCGCTCTGCCCAAGAGGTGATATTTCAGCAAAATGTCACAAGTTACTGCTCTGTGTGAAAATGACAAAACTTGGGAGGGAAATGAGATCTGATAAGGTTTCCTCCAGACTCAGGAAAGTTTGAGATGTAACTGTGAGGTGTTGTGAGATGGCACTGTGTTACAGAGAGGAACTAATATATCAACCCGAAGGATGGAATGAGATGTAGGAGATAGTGGACAGCCTGATTTATTCAAATGAACTATGAATCTTACTTTTCATGATTAACTTGTCTGTTTAATACAAAGCTGTGTGCTGGGGAGAGGACACAATGAGGGAATTTCATACAAAAAAATATTATATGTTGAACGACACCAGTTTGATTTTAATTCACACTGCTGAGAGCCCTTATCTATCATCCCTCTATGTGTACAACATATAGTATTGTTGCACCCTTAGCACTGTTAGCATCGCAAGCATATGGCATTCCAGGTCAGACCCCATCATGGTTGTCTGTGACGTCATTGAGACGGGACATGTGATGTCATGTAATGAAAGTGAACAATAACGTGTGTATCCTTCACCGTGAGTCAGATCCGTTTCACATTTAAACAGTTACTCTTTCTCCAATGCTACACCCTCCCACCATGTGTCATGAAATCCGTTTTTTCCGTAATCCTGTTGACAGACTGACTAACAGACAAACGATAAAACACGGCTAAACATGACTTTCTTGGCAGAGGCAACAATGACCTAAATGACTAAGTCAATGCAGAATAACCACCAACAATTCAGCTGTTCAGACCATTTTAGTCTCTTTTAGCTAATTTACTTTACATGTTATAGCTTACAGTCTTAGCTCATCAACTTTGTTTCCAGACTCAAGCTATTTTCAGCAATAAAGCTCTGAAAAACTTGCTGAATGTCAACTGTTTGGGTGCCAGGAAGGTTTTGTTGAACACAGTTGAACATTTAGCAGTTTAAGATCAAGATGTATCCTGCAGGGAATGATGGAGACCAAAACAAAATAAAAAAACAAAAGATCTACTAAAACTTCAAATGAAAGATGTTGCAGCTTGTTTTGGTGCCCCCAAGTGGCCAAAAACATCTTCTTCTTCTTTTGTGTAACGTCAGAGGTCCAACTCGGTGTCGTGTAGCCATGCCCACATCTCTGGTCCTAAGTCGAAGAGGCTGGCTTCCGAGGGTGGTCTATATAAAGGGCAGGTGGTTATTATATGTTCGGCAGTCTGTTCAGGGTCACCGCACTCGCATGCAGCACTGTCTGCCAGGCCCCACTTCTTCATTGATGTTTTGAAGCGACCGACCCCAGTTCGTAGACGGTTTAGTGTGGTCCATTGCCGGCGTGGTAGGTCGTCTCCTCCTATGGCGCCATCTCCTGGGTCCCAGATGTAGCGATGGATGCGGGAGGGCCCGGCTAGCTCCCACTCCTGCCTCCAAGCAGCCGCCAACCATGCATCTCTGGAGAGGTCCTCAGAGCCAAAAACATCCAACATTTGTTTATTAATTTCATTTTTACCACAAATGTTTTTGTGTTATGATTCCATTAGTGAGTCTTCAAATTGTCCACCAGAAAGATGCACATTCCTAACATGTGTAGAGAGTTAACTTGTTACAGGTTCACAGTAAAAATGTAGATATGCCGCTTTGAAAGAGTAGGAAAAGATGTAAACAGGTGTCTTAAGTTTTAAAAGGGCTTTTTATAAGGTGGGAAATGCATTCAACATGTTCAAGGCCTAAAGGACACATTTAATATTGAGGTGAGAAGAGTTGAATATAAACCAACCCCTGTTGTTGTTGACAATAAAGAACTCCGCAGGACACCTTAAATCAAAGCATTTCAAAGCATTATTAAGCCCCAAAACATCTCGTGAATTGCATCATCTTGTTTTGATAAAGAGGGGTTTACACACATCTACTTGCATCAGCTGAGGAGTTTACGCTAAAGGGGGCCACTGGTGTTGTGGATTATATAAGACAGCCTGTGTGCTCACATATGGCAGGAGCCCACTCATATCAGTGGGTGACATCCCTCCGGGGCCCTTTAAGCTTCCCCAGGGAGACGAGAGTTTGTCATCGGTGCAAAAGGTTGGCTTGAGCTCACAGGGAGCATTTTAATTGTAGTTCGTGTCACGCTGAAATAATCAGGGAAGCCGAGGTTTCCGAAAAGGTTGCCTGCCTGATCGTGTTACAGGCGCCATGTGTTATTTTACAGGTTTCCTTACAGCTACACACACTCACAACCTTTTTGCAGAGTAAAGGGATGAGCTGCCCTCTTTAGCTTCACAGTTTGTTGATTTCTCAACACATTCATGCCTCCTTAGTGTGTAGCTGTTGCCACTGGAGGTGCTGTTGATTCAAAGAAAAAGACATATTCAGATTTAGTTTGAGGGGAACTTGTTCTCTTCTGCACAGATCAGAGGAGTCAGATGAAAGACATATTCCTGTGTGGATATCATGTTCTCTCCCGATTGAGAAAAAGTATGAAACTTGATATTTTTGATGCATGTGCAAGTTTCTGAGATGAAAATTATCCACTTGTCTCATTCTCCTGCTTTGGAAGGGTTTATTATATTGAATGTTCAGCTAATTTGAAGGGAATTTCTGAGGAATTGTCTGTTCAGTTGAAAAGAAAACTAATTGCACTGCATGGGCTGCGCTCAACAGTGAAATACTGCTGTAGCGTTATTCCACACCTGAAAGGAAGTGTTTAGGAAATTCTAATTGTATTCAGCCATCTGCAAAAACGATAAATAATTTGTCAACTAGCTAACTGTGAGACAGGTGAAATTGAACGTTCAAGCTGTGAGAGTAAACTTGATGTTTAATCTTAGCATCCAACCAGAAAATACTAATCCGAGGGAGAAGTGTGAGCATGTTCATTACAAAAAAGAAATTAAGTAAAAGCCAAGTGGAGAACAGCCAGCGACAGCACTCACCACGAGTAAAGACTCTGTGAGTGCTTCAGATAAATGTAGCTCTTTTGTCGCTGCCGGAGATAGTGAACGCAAATGCAACACAAACCGCCTCTCCACGCTAAAGTGTGAGCTTAATTAACTTCTGTAGCAGGTTTGTTGAACAAAAACATAAATAATAAGACATTGATCAAGGGAAAGGCTTGGAAGCTAAAGTGCCAAGAGAGTCGGGCAAGCTGATTTGTCTTTAATTAAAAGTAAAAGGTTTATCTTTGCAGAAGGCAGTGGTAGTCTCAAAAGGCCATTCCAATTACTGAATTAGACAAAAGAAGCCGAGATCTTCTATTCCAGAAGTAGTCAGACTGAGAGAAAGGCGGTGTTGCTTGTTGGATTCAACAGGGGTAAAACAGATATATGTGAATGTGTTTGTATGTGTGATGTTTTGCGCATATGTGTGTACTGACAGCTCTTGCACTTGTGAATGTGTAAGTGCAGCGGCAGGAGGGAGAGGCAGGATATGATTTTTCCAGAGGTGGGAAGTAGTGGAGTACAAATACTTTGTTACTGTACTTAAGTAAATTGTTCTGGTATCAGTACTTTACTCCACTACTTATTTTTCTTGACGACTTTTTACTTTTACTTCTTACATTTTGAACACAAATACCTTTACTTTCTACTTCTTACATTTTCCAAACAGGCTGGTTACTTTAGTTTGAATCTGTGTTTGGTGGCGTGATCATTATTATTTAGAGTCATTGCGTGCCTATTGATTTGAACACGATCCGTGTATCCATCATTTCCTGGTCTTCAATAAAGAAGAGGGACCAATGAAAACGTTGTCATGTTGCCGTTGTTCAGTATGGAAACATTCATTAGCTAACAATGACATTATTGTTCTATTAATATAAAGTGAGGTCAGTTACTGTATAAAACAGTTGTGGGTACTTTTTACTTAAGTACATTTCGAAGCCCATACTTCTTTACTTTTACTTGAGTAAAGAAGTTTAGTCAGTACTTCTACTTTTACCAGGTTATTTTTAAACACCAGTATCTGTACTTCTACTTGAGTAAAGGTTGTGTGTACTTTTGCCATCTCTGGATTTTTCAATCTAAAGAAGTCTATGTGTGTACTGGAGAGAGAGGGGGGGTTTGTAAGAGGGCGTCTCTCTCATCGTCCCTCCCCAGCCCAGCCCCTTTACATGGAGGAGTATCCTGCAGCAGGTCCCAAAACTGGAAACTCATTCAGTCCCCTTCTGAATGGAGTGTCTTTAACGTGAGAGTGGAGGACTTAACTTTCAGCACGAAAATATGAGAGCCATGCATTCGGTCCTGGTCGGTGCCTTTCTGACCCTGCTGCTCTGCCTCCCCAGTCCCGCTCTAGGAGGTAAGTGCCACTGCAAATCACTCTGTCATTGTCCTGTTCCCCCCTTCTCCCTTTCTCCCCCTCTGTGAGAGATGCATGCTTCCCCAATGCATAAATCAATGCTTGACACGCTGATGCCTCAAACTTAGTAAATGAACTTCAGAAACTTTCACTATAACTTATACCAGTTGAGCAGAAAGTATCTAGTGCTGTCCACTCATCGTCATAGTCTTTGCACAGTAGTGAAACCTTATTTTTTCTTGGAAGAAACTCAATACATCAGGGGAAATATGTGCCTAACCCTGGTCCAAGGTCTGAGACAACGTCTGTCGGTTTTTCATCCAAAGCTGTTTTTTTTTTCTCCGCCTTTCAGCCTTTGACCTTCTGAGTGTGTCAGAGCTTTTACCTTGAGAATGTTTGCGTTGAATGCGTGTTGCCAAAAGCTAGGAGGTAGAGAAGTTGAAACCCTCTGTGCATAGGAGGTGAGCCGAGGTCCCTGCGCCGGCAGCAATGAATGGCTCTTTCAGAGGGAAGTGCACAGTGGCAGAGCTGCTCCTTATCCACCCAGAGAGGGGAGATGAAAGTGAGAGCGAGAAAGGGGGCTAGTGAGGGAGTGAGGGAGGCAGTGTGCGTGTTGGAGAGGGGGATGCTGGGAGGCCAAGTCTCATACAATGGACACATAGTGCATGAGTACAGCCACAGATGTACCTTGCTCAGTATGACTTGATGCAGGAATTATGCTTCTTAATCTTCCCGAATGTGAGTACAGTTAGTGTTTGGGTGAGGCAAATCCAGTATGTGGATGGGAAGTTGAAACTGCCATCAAACAGGTTTACCAACTCTCCTCCGTACAAAATTGTAGATATGGCGAATTGGCAGCATCAGCCTTGGACTTAGAGCAGCTGTTGAGCTCATTGTCTTCCTCCAGCTGTCAGAACTTCAAACTCACACTGCAAATTCCACTCCAATTAAGTCCAAGGCAAACCTCTCCATGAGTGTCTTATTGGCAGCTAAAGTATAGAAGTGTCTCTTGATCTGAACGGGGGAGCATCACTTTGTTTCAGTGGCACAGAATCAAAGCTCAGCTGGAGAGCTGGATTCACATCGCGGCACTGTGATCTGTTCACCACGAGCACTGAAAGAGTCATCTGCCCTTCTGTTTGCTCATTTATAGATAAACCCACTGACTGCGTGACGGCGACACCCCCGCTCTAATTTGTTGTACCCCGTGCAAGCAGTGTCGGCTGTCTGAGTGTGGTCGCATTGCATTTGCTGATGACTCACAGAAACTTTTATGCATATTACAATATTTATGCAAATATACTTACAATAGTTAGCATTATCGTTAGGTTGGTGAGATGGTGCAGTACATGTAGTTTCCAAATTTCTAAAATCAACTTTTCCTCCATTTCAAATAGCAGAATAAAACTGGAAAACCCAGGAACAATTTCTCCTCATCTTATTATGTGCTGGCACAAACCTCGCTGCCTTAGTGTGAACAGTAGACCCACTGACCATGGAGAACTAATTGCAAATGTGGACCAGATGTACCAAGTCTTTGATTAGATTTTGGCCCCCCTTGGCTCGACAAAATGCCTGCCACCAGCTGTGTGGCGGACTCTTCCTCCAACTCTGTAGAAGGCTTACACAGGGATTCATTTCATTAATTTTCCCTATGTTTACATCTTCAAATGTCACAGGCCATGCGCCACATGATGTGTAGATGCCTGGGTGTTCAAGTCATTAGCACCTTTCTTCTTACAGTCTGCAACCACGTGATGAATCAAGTAATTATAATCAAATCATAAACACAGTAAGCCTTCACCTATAATTACATTTTTCCCACACGTTTTTCTTGCAACCTAGCACTTTTGCATGCTTTCACACTTTCATGTTTTGCCACATAATACATAATGCCACAATACTTATTCAGTGCCTTCTTGGCCTACCAGTGGAGAAAACGTATTTCAGTGCTCTTTAGGGGGCCTTCCAGTGGAGAAAACATGATTTAGTCATCTCAATGATGCCTCTCCATTGGAGAAAACACGATCCTGTCACTCTAGGGTCCCCTGCCAGTAGAGAAAGAAAGCTTGAATCAGTGCTTTCTATGATGCCCTTCCAGTGGAGAAAGCTTGATTTAGCACCTTCTGATGCCCTCCTAGTTGGGAGAAGTTGATTCAGTGCTCTGTAAGGTGACCTTCCAGTACAGAAAACTTGATTCAGCCATATAGTTTGCTTTCTAGAAAGCATTTTGTGTGCCAGTGCCCCAACACATTCAACCGGTGCTTTTTTCTTCACCCCTTCCTCTCTGACAGCCTATGTCTGCTTCTGAATAACAGCATACACAAGAGCTTACCAAATCAATACTATACAGTTCTTAGCATAGAATAAGTGGAGGAAATATAAGAACAGGAAGGTAAAAGATGAAATGTTTCACCGACCTGCTTGTTTAACCTTCTGGTGATCATTGCCCTCAATTCACCATTGCATCTGTGATTGATTCGAACATATTTTGCCTACCAAATGTTTCAGTGAACACCATTTCACCATATAATTGAAAAGGAACATTTTGCCATTAGAACCAAATGTTCCTGTATTCAGCAGCAATGTGACAGGACTTCAAGGGATGCTCACTTTTTCACGGTTGAATCTGAAATTGGACATGACATGTTCCTGTTCAGATTCTTTACGACTGCCTGCAGCTCTGAATCCCTTCAGCTGCCATTAAGGCTGCTTTTTAACTGCCACTTTACCCAGGTTTGGAAAAATTGGCAGGATACTTATTTCCAAACCATAAATTGCTCTCCAGGACATGCTTTTTGTTGGTTGGCATGGTAATTGAAGTTGTTTTCCTGTTTTGCTATCTGTTGTTTGCCCCACAAATTTGAGGTTGTTTTGTAAATCTGTTAGAAAGTTCTGTGTTCCTTGGGGAGCCGTGTCCGCCGCCACTCCCCTCTGTTGGTCAAACAGTGTGAAAAGTTCATGAGTTCTTTCTTGCCCCATTACCAAGCTTTCTACAAAGCCCCCTGTTTGTTGTTTTTGTTTTGTCTCGTCTTGTTCTCTGGAAATCCATCTATAAAATATGGATTTTCTCAAAAATACAAATATGACCCAACACATGAAGAGACAGGCAAACCACAGAAATGGAGAGAAAACAAAACACTTCCAACTTTTGGCAGAAATAATTATGTATAAAGCGACCAGATAATGCTAAAAGGGTATTGACTGATGTATCTCAAACCTAATTGAAAAGGCTCATTTTAAATTGTTAAAAAAGTGTAAAATAAGTCAAGAATATCTACTCCAAACATTGTCTAATGTTTTTTGTGTGTTGGTGAGTGTTTTAGACATGTCTTGCATCCTGAATTTGTTTGCATTTTCAATTGCAAGGCTTAACGATGGGATTTGAATCTCAAGACTGCATATGAGCCTGCTATCTCCCCTAGAGTATAATGTCACCATGGTAACAAGAAAAAAATAAATATGAAATGTGCCTTGGCTTTGTGAAATGTCTGTACACAAGGCCTCCTTGTGCTCCTTGGGAGTTGGCAGGGAAAATGGTGTGACTACAAGTGTCTGCACAGAAGATTAATAAATTCAATATTTGCATTGGGAAATTGATGAGATTAGAGTTCAGCTGGTTGTGCTGGTCCCACAGACACACTTGGTGACCCTCTCCTCACCTCTTAGTTTAAACACCACGCAATGTTAGGACAGAGAAAAAATGGGACATTTGGAGAAAATCCAAACAAGAAAATCAGAGTGTTTATACAAATGCAGAGCAGAATGCGCGGTACCTTGACTGCTTTCTGTCTTTGGAAATACCTAAAAAAGGGCCTAAAAATCCCACCAAAAAGTAGTCTCTTTAGAGTCATGAAACATTTCTCAGGAGAGAGTTTTAGATCGAAGAACAAGAAGAAGAACATCTGTATGATGGTATTAGTAAACTCTTTAGTGTTTTTTTGAAAGATCATAAACTTTGGTTGCTCAGCTTTAAAACAACTTCATTTATTTTAAAATGTGCAATGTAGTCATTCTTGTAGTCAGTAAGACATCTTGCTCATTGAGAGTCTCCTCCTGTTGGCATCATGAAAATGAGGCTCTTACAACTTCTCTGAGCAAGGAAGACAATCAATATTGATAACACTTCTAATATGATATAACCTCCCTTACTTCTGGCTGCCTGGTCTCTATCCTGCCACTTTCAGAGAGAAAGTTTCAGTGAGTCATGGTTTATTAACTGTTTTTTGGGGAATCTGGCCCCCGGCAAACATCATTGTGAGAATCTAAAGTTAGCTGTATGAGCAACCTGCCTCACCCCGCTCCTTTCCTCTCTATAACTTCATCTTGTTACCACAGGTAGATTTGTTTATATCTGTCCTGCAGCAACAAGGTGGGCAGCATGTCTGCCCGGTGATTACATCGGCGTTCCAATAATGGAAATGCGAGAGGTTTGACTCTTGTAACAGCAATAACTCCCGTCGAGGTGTCCTTGAACAAGACATTATGCCGTAGCTGCCCTTTCACAGCGAGCTGCTGTGTTAAGGTAAGCATGCCAGCTAAATTTAAAATGCTAAAGACTGCCTTCATGACCATTTAATCACACATGTACATGTAAACTACAGCTAGTTAAAAGATCATTCTGGTTAATGTTAATGTGGGTCTTGTTCGTCATGTTATTATAACGTATTCACAACAGTAACAGCGGAGATTTGAACACAGAGCAATACCTATGGAAAGATCAAAACACGCCATAAAAAGTGATATGTTTGATCAACGTTAAACTTCTAAATCAGTCTTTGGTGGCTGTTTACAAGAGAATGTTTTTTAATATTACTAATCATCTTTCTCTACTTAATGAGTTTGGCTAACCTTAGGGCAAGGCTAGATGACCAACCAGGCAGCTGCCCCGGGGTCTTCAGACTCCCAGGATTCCCAAAGGATCCAGGTTCACTGTGTGGTTATTACTTTGTGGTAATGTGATAGTTTGTTAGTAATGCATGCACCCTGAAACCACAATACAGTAACTTTTATATTATGTATCCTCAGAGCACTTTTTAAGGGGGACCAAATAGTTAAAAAAAATGGTTTTAATGCCATTAGTATTTAGGTTTGTATTTCAGCTAGAATAACACAACTGGTTTGCTTGATTAAATCCCCACAACGTAATTATGAATACAAATGAGTCAATACAGAGTAAAAGAGGAATGTGCAGAAATTCAACACCAAAAGTTACTTAGCATGGCATCTAGATTCTAGCTTTATTATGAGATCAAACAACAAATCCATTCGTCTTCAAGTAATGTATTTGTTTCCAAACAATATTGTTCAGATCAATCCACGTCCTGTCAAGAGCTAGGTGTTGGTGCGTGTGAGACGACTGATCAGAAAAACGACAGCAGGCCGTTAGAGAGTTTAGCGTGGATGCTGCAATAGCATCAGTCAAATCCGAACTGGAGAAATTCTTAATAGACAAAAGAGAAAAGTATGATTGATTTTGTTTTTATCTTCCAACTGGGGGTAATAGAAAAATGGTTCATCAAATCATCTGCCAAGTATTGTTTGAAAGTGCCAGCCCTTTCCAAAACCAATTTCTAACAACAACTTGTTTAATAGTTATATTTACAAAACCTTCTGGTGCATCAGGTTGGGTCCCATCAGCACATCTTCAGTCCAAGGCCCCATCAATTGTTAATCTCTTCTAGTTAACTGTTATGATCTGGGAGGCTTGAAAAAACCTGAAGAGTCAGATGATCGAACTGGCTTTAAAGAAACCCGTGGGTTTCTTTAAAGCCAGTTCGATCATCTGACTCTTCAGGTTTTTTTCGAGTCCAATGTTGTAAACTACAAAAGTAAGTATTCGTATTAAATCACAAGAATCGTTTAAAGCAGAAGATTTATTTGATGAAGCTATCCAGGTTTTCTTCACAGGGCTACAGATGTGCCAGAAGCAAAAAACCTTCGAAATAAGAGAGAAACTCTGCCTTCCTTCTGAATGTGTGATTGGCGTTGCTTTCACATTGACTGAGGATTGATTGACTTCAAAAGCACATAATAGCACAGTTTCTTCTCTTTCGGATGCAAGAACAGTCAAAAATAAATGACTTGTCCCTCTCCTTGAGGACTCAATAGTCCCCTGGCAGATGATCTCTCCCACATTGCTCTCTTTGAGGTTGCTGGCTGCACGGATTATATTTTAGGGCCCTGATCTGCTTAGGGCGGGCAGACGGCCCACACACAGACCTCATTTAGCCCTGGGTGTGTACACAAAAGAGTTTCTGTACATAAACACAGCCCCAGATTCTCTGCTTAGGTGGAGGGTCAAAGGCCATCTCATGGTGTGCTCCCGTGTTGTTTTAACCCTTTGCATGTCAATCAGATAAGTAAGTGAAAGGGGGTTTCACAGCAATTTAGTGACGAATGATACACTGAAGTTTCAGGTCTGTTATGGCAATTTGGGGATTTCAAATGTTGTTGTTAAACTGTGATTGCCTTGTCGCCGTGCAATCATAGGTAATTTTAAGGACCGGTATTATACAGCAGCAGAAGCATGGGGTTAGAATTGCATGGAAATAGAGGAAAATAGTCAACATTTACATAAGAGGACTGCAATGTAAAAAAAAAGTTAAACGTCTTGGAAAGTGGCATTCTGACATAAAGTAATCTCCACATGTATTAATACTTTGAGTTTTACAATAACAGGTCTTGGGCAAGCCAATGTTTTTTTGTGTTGGACCCATTTAACAGAATATAAAAACGTAACGGATGTATTTAGCAGATTTTACAAAGAGTGGACATGTTATAGAAATATTGATGCATATTTGTAGCAGGAATGATCTAGCAATCTTCATCATTATAGTTTAGCGTGTTAGCCTGTTAACATTTGTTAAAAAGCACTTGATCTAAAGTACAGCTGAAGTTTGAATCCAACAGTGGACAAAGAAAAAGTGATTGGAACGAAAAGTCCGATTAAATGATGTGACTTTGGCCAAAAGCGTGACATGCTCGGAAATCTGGAAAGTTTATTAGATTTGGCTCGTGATGTTTTTGAGGATAGTGGCTCTTTGTAGCAGGCAACAGGATATGGATTAGATGAGATTAATGTCAATTACTGAACATAATAACAGTAAACATTCAAATAATAATAAAACAAACTGACAGTGGTGCAGAAGATCGAAGACAAGACCACCTAAGGATATCTGTAGGACGACAATGGGGCAGAGATCTGAAGGAACATGAGTCTGACCCCGAGTAAGACGGGTTTAAATTCTTCCCCCACTGCAGCAACAAAACTGTGCGTGTTTATTTTTGATAAGAGCTGTTGGGGAGTTTAGTGCCCAAAATGAAAACTCTAGAGAAAATTCTCATCATCACAAAACTGCCAAGTTTTCAATAAGCAGGAATTATGCATGACCAGATGTCTCGATATGAATGTCCTCTATGGGTTTTTTTTTTGTTGGAGAATCTGGTTTATCATCTTCTGTATGAAAAGAGAGACATTTTCTATTCTGGCTGCCATTGTTTCTCTTATCCATTTTAAGTAAATTAAAAGGAAAAAACAAAATGTCTTCTCACCCTAAAGGGCTGTTATGGAATTAATTTACCCCTTAAGATCATCTTTCAAGATCTCCTCTTCCTGTTCATCATGAGTGTTATCAACTGGTATTATCACTAGATTTTGTTATCGCACATCATCATATGATATAAGCTCATGCCTAAATCAGATTGAGGAACAATGCTTGCTTTGTTGAACGCTCTGCATCGC
The DNA here is from genome assembly GCA_031216635.1 of Dissostichus eleginoides. Taxonomy (NCBI): domain Eukaryota; kingdom Metazoa; phylum Chordata; class Actinopteri; order Perciformes; family Nototheniidae; genus Dissostichus; species Dissostichus eleginoides. The sequence continues at coordinate 10,947,981 of CM062273.1, read as the reverse complement.
ATGTAGCTCACATGCTCTGATCAGTGGAATCAAACCAATGTGGCCAATGCGGTAACAAAAGGCTGCTCAGGCACTGGAAAAGCAGTGTGCATCATGGGAAATGTTTCCAGTGTTGGGCTGACTCATCTGAGACGTGTTAGGAAAAGCCTGAGCTTTCCACTCAGACATCTGGAGAGGGCTTGGTCAGTTAGCAGCGAGCCAAACCTGGAAGCTTTCATCAAATTGTCCCGCCGCTTCTCTTGCCTAATATAGACAAAACAACTGTGGTGAAAGGCTGCCAGGGTGCTGCAATTACTGCGAGACCGGTTTGTTATCAGATGTGTTTTATGTTTGTTCTCTCAGCAACCCTCAGACTCCTGGGGAATTCTGTTTAGAAAGTACCATATACAATAAGCCACCCACAGCAGGGACTCTAATACATCAAATGAAACAAGAGCCAACATGGAAAACATCTTTAATATTAATGTTCTATACTGCATTTTACATGTGTTGGGTTATGTTCTACATAGCACTATCCAGCAGGGACATAAGCTGACACGTAAATATGACTCACTTTTTTTTTAATATAGAGAAATCCACTGTGAGTGCAGGGACTCCCTCCAGCTCAGACGGTGTATGACTCATGAGCTCAAGGCCGCTATGTTGAATCATGGGACATCTGACTCCAAACTATTCGTTTATTTCTGTAGTTCGAAAACGACTTTTCTCCAAGACTAGGCGAATGAGTTTTAATCTCCTAGATAAACCTTTCTACTTGCATTTAGTCAGACATGTTGACACTCTAACCAAGCTGAGCTGGCAAACACTTTAAACATGATGAATAACTTTGCAAAGAAATTGACCTGCATAATCATACTGTCATTTTCTCTCTCAATCAAAACAGAAACAAGAAACCGTTTTGTGGCATCCATTGCCGTGATTACAATCAGATTTTCCTGAAGCTGAATAATCACAGTTAAATCATCCTGTTAAAATGTACATGTTATCAAATGTGGTTGATAGAAATATGCCTTATAACGCAATAAAAAGTAAATTAAACTAGATTGTAATGCATGTGCAAAGGACCTTCCCCTATACGATTACGGAATTTAAAATAATTGAAAATGCTACACATCTAAAAAAAGTAAGTAATCGTTTTTAGAACTTTTACGATTCTACACCCAATAGTTTTTATCTCAAATGAGGATACTTTCGAGCTAAAAATGAATTTGCAGATCCCCCTTTCACATTTATCCAAATAGCTAGCCTCCTGCTCTGCCACTTCCACAACATGGCAGTGGGACTCTGCAGTTATGAGGGCTGCTTTTCACAGCACGCTGACATAAATTCAGATCTGCGCCAACTTCCATCCTGTTCAGAATCTTCATCGGCATCGGAGAGGGATCATGAAGTGTTTTGAGTAATTTCACGCCAGACGGCCTCATTACAGGCTGGGTTCAGACAGAATCAAGGGGGCCGGGAGCGTGCAGATGACAGTCTGGAATAGCTCGCTCCAGATAAATATAGCCAGACTGGAAACCAACAAAAGACTAGGTTGCTTCACATGTAGCTGACGAAAGAGGGGAAGGGGGGGGAGGAAAGGGGATCCAGGGTGGGGCATTTGTGGGTGTGTGTGTTTGGTCTGTGCTGCAGTTCACACAGATCCCAGTGTTAGGGAGGCCGAGAAAATGTCGTCATCTTGCTGGTTATGAAGGCTTAAAATAACCGTAGGAAATGATGATGTGTCCCATGAAGATTGGTTTGACTGACTGTACGGCCGCCTGCAGTAGCATGAAGCTGAGAACAGCTGCACAGTGGAGCTGAGAGTCACCGCCAAGCCAGACAACCAAGCCCCTTGTGCAATCATGTGTTGAATCTTTCACACATGGAGTACCAAAACAGATGCTAAAAAGTTCTTGCTAGTATCATGCAATATTCTGAAGTGAGCACAGACTCAGATTTTGTACTGTGGGCAACAATTACATGATAACTAAATGTTTCCTCCTCTTCTAAGATGATATCATGTGCTGTATGTCTCATTGAATATTACATCCATTCATAATTTAACCCATGAAGAACAGTGTTGGTGGAGAGAAGCAAAACCTAGCCAGTGAAGAACTGATGGGAAACACACTATTGAGGTGCACAAGCAGACAGTAGAGAAATATTTGGACATTGTCGGACGTACATTTCCTATCTTCTGATCATTTTCTGAGCCTAAATTCAAAGGATGATCACATGCTTGATTGAACAAACAGTGAACATAAACTATCTTGTAGAAGAGGAACAAGATTAGGAGCGAAAAGAATCTCTGAGCAACTGGCAACAACAGCTGAAGTCAACAATGAGCAGCCAAACCAGAAGAAAAGCAGAAGAAAGGAGTGATGTGTGCATGCTGAAAGCAACCAGTAGTTGTGTGGCCAACTATGCAGTGTGATGTATCATATTGTGCCTGACTGGGCCATGGGAATAGGCTCTGGGGAATTTAAGGATTCGGCGCAGGGAAGCTGACCACGCGTGACCCCGGAGCATCCTGTCACTTTAAAGCCAAAAACGCATTCCCAAGCTTCTCTTTTGACAAATCCCGATTGTAAAAGTCATCCCAAAGGAGACAGTGTAGATGTTTTGAACATTGTTGACTTCGGTGTAGATTTATTGCAATGCTCTCAGACGTTTGGAGCCATTTTCACAACAAGAGATCCTATATTTTCTTCTTTGCAAACCAATGACACACATGGACTGTCCAGGTATTCCAATTTGACAGAAATGTGGTCCAACCCTGGTTTAATAACCTCCAGAGGCTGTATGGCTAATTCACAGTGTGAGAGATCATTTTTGCTAGACATAAAGGTACCAATAAGCCTAAGGCGAGTCTAAAGGGGAAACATTGTACATGCTTGTTCTTGCTGCCTGATTCTCTAACGCAAATTCATTTAAAAGAAAAGGAGCATTCTCCTGGTGCTTGTTTACCCTCTTTCCATTACACGCATTAACTGTTCTTAGATGTGTAAAACAAAAAAAAGTGAAATGTGTCATATAATCAGAAGGCCATTTAGTCAAATTGTATTCAGGGGAAAGTCTTGTGGCATCCAATAAAGGACCTAAATACTTTAAAATTATACCTAGGGTGTTAAACTCACATTTAAACTCCATCTGTGAAAGTCCATACTCAAAGTCGTAAGACCATGTGCTATTTCCACTTCAGCCAGTGAGTACAGGTGAAGCTAGGATCCTTTATCAGCGTCAGTCTCAAATGAGAGATATAAGTAAAGAATCTGATTTTAAGTTATGACTCAATGGAGACATGATGGATGGGAAGGCAAGTTTAAAGAGGGTGGGTCTGAATCTTTCTCGCAGGCTTATACTTTACTGTAGCAGACGGTGAAATAGAAATATCTTATCCCTGGAAAGTGTGTTCCAAACTCTAAGATAGGAATTCCAATTTTTAAAAATGTTTTAGAACCACAACGATAAGCTGTTTACTTTACAACCAAACATTATCAAATGAGACAGCAGATCACTTTGTTGAGTGTTGGTGGATGTTAACATCTGATCAAATCTGAATTATGAGAGAGACATTTCTATCTCTGCGTGAGTAAAGATTTGCCTTTGGTAAGTTGTCGTTTTCTGTATCTTGGTGGAAGTCTTAACTCTAACTTGCTGTCGTTGCATCCTTGCATCATTCAACTTGCAGCTACTTTCGAGCACAAATATTTTCCTGGAATAAACTGTGTTCACTGCCCTGCCAAACTGTGGATTTCATATCCAGACCTAATTGTACATAGTTTTAAAATAAATAAATGTTAAAGCGTGTGTGTGTATTTCTGCTTTTACATGTCAAGTAAAAAATAGCCAGGATTGCAATTATCCTGGGACTTAGCACGAGAACAATGATTAAAATTGCACACATTCAAGAGTAGGGCTGAATAGAAGATCATTGATTAGTGTGTAATCATGGATGTCCTTATTAGAGGCAGTGCAATCTAAACACAACAGGACCACTTCAGGCTGCCATTGCTGCTTGTAGCATAAAACAAATTACAGCTTGAGCTTGTTGTAACCTTCCCCTCTCCTCTAATGGGAAACCTTCAGCCTCTTTCATAACTGACTGACTTTTCGCACATACTCTTCTGATCAGCCAAATCTGCCTCACCAAAAAAGTATTCTCAATGTTTTACTAGGAATGCCCCTCCCTCACTATAGCACTGCAGAAGACATGACATCTATAGTGTTGTGCTGAAAGGTGAATTCCAGCACACATTGAAATAAAAACATTGTTTCGCTGGTGTCTGGAAATGTGAAATAGTGCATTACCGCCAGGGAATGTCCAGCCTGACATCTGTCTCCTGTGCAGACCAGCATTCCTGAGTGGATTCAGTTTGGGAGCTGATGCTGGGATCAGCTCTGCAGTACTTTCAAGTGGAAAGGAAATGTAAAACGGCTGCATGGAAGTGAGTGTGAGTTAGGATTTTGATGTAGCTTTTAGAGTTTTTAGTTTCACACTTGAACTGATGTTTCTGTTTCTGAATGTCAATTACCCTGTGTTGATTGGAGGCTGATTCAGGTCACCTGTTGGATCCTAATTAATAACTGGAGGCAGCTTGTTGCTTCTTCCTCCTTGGCCAATCAGGGTGTGGCGCGAGAGAGGTAGAAAATAGAAAAACCTTATTATGATTAAAGAGGTATTTTTTCATTATTAAGGAGGTATTTTTTCATTTTGCAGGTGTGTTGGGAGATGTGCTTCTCCAGGTTGATATTTTTTTATTTAAACGTGGTTGGGAACATGTTCTCAGATACCGTGACACTTAACTACACGGCTTTTTTATAAAACATGTGGATTCTTCTTGGTGGTTTACACGAGGAGTTACTATCAGATTTACAATTCATTCACAGACTATAATGCTTTCACCATGTCCAAGACCTCTCAGACTCCGTTTGAACTCACCGCTGACTCCTATACGGCTCCACGGTGAGGTCATATGGAAACAAACTCGCTGGCCCAGAAACAGACTGTCTGTGACTCCGTACAGAAATGGGGGAGTTGGATCATTTCTCCTGTAACACGCTGTTGTACTGGATTTATGAATGAGGCTTTAACTCTAAACATGTGTGTTGTGTTAGACATACTATACTCCTCTTCTTGTCTTGAGCTACAAAAACAGTGTTTAGAAAAAAAATGGCGCCATTGCATTGTTGAGTGAAATATAAATACTGTCCAACCACTGAAACTCAGCCATACCAAAGTCTCCTATGGGCACATGGTAAACGATTTGAGTGAATCACTGTGAAAACATAGAACACACATTGTGTGAGGACGATGCTGTGGTGGTGCAGAGCTGGACATGTTATTGCCAAATCCAACAGGAGCCGGCTTCCAGCCTCCACCCTGCCTCGCCCTCTCTGTCCGCTCTCCGCTTTCTTCACACTTGACAGTCAAAGAAAGTCAAAATATTTGGATGCAGTGACTTCATTTTATATATTTGTATATTATGCTTATATTCAGGTGACATGTCTCCATGCTTTAATGTTCAAAAAGCTCTTTATTTTTCTCATACTGCCTGTGCTGCAGCTTTCTTTTCACCCTCTGTCTGAAACCAGAGCCCAGTCTGCTCTGATTGGTTAGCTGGCAGGTTCTGTTGTGATTGGTCAACCGCTTAGAGATGTCCCGCCCCTTAGCCTATCACGTACAATGTGGTGGAGTGTTAGCCAATAGTAGGGCGAGTGTTATATAGTGATGTCATTATGTTACGGAAGTAAACAAAGGAGTCCAATGTAGGCGTTTCATGTAGGGAAGTGTTTGAGAGAAACTCCCTATGAAGCATGACATAAAGAGAAAGAGACAACTCTAAAAAGCATAATAGGGCCCCTTTAACTATCAAACTCAGGATGGAATAAGATCAGATAACAAAAACGCTTTGACAAAGTTTTTTGAATTAAAAAAAGTCAGAGTTCATAATGAAGCATGTTTACTCTTTTCTCTCTTGGCTTTTCACTTCACTCCATCCTACTTTGACAAATGTGTGGTTTCTATGGCCCGATCTAATAAATGTCCACCAAACTAAATGTTTTCTCCGTTTGCAAAACAACAATTTGAAATACACATATAATATAAATGTATCTGTGAACATCCATATTCAATTGTAACAGAGATGTTTTCTGAAATATTACGTTGATGTTTCGGTGTGGTTTTCTGTAATTTCGGCTAATTTATATACAGTTGACAACAATTACAAATATGTGTATGACGTGTCAAATCGCTGGTCACCTCATTTGACTTTGAGAGCGTGTCAGTTTAAACCAAAACACTCAACAGCTAAAGGACTATTGTATATCTGTAGTGTTACTCAAATCAAAACAGTTGGCTTTGAAGCAACACAGCTGAGGATGTTGATAGTGAATCATTTACGCTTTCCATACTGTGGAGCGCTCTGGATGCTTTTTTTCTCCATGGTCCTTATTCTTGGTGAATCAAACGCAGAACATCCGAATGCCAGCTGGATGGCACTGTATGCCGTTGGCAGGATTATCGAGAATCAGTACATTTCAGAACATCATTCATTAGTAGTCAGAATTATATAGGCTACCTTATTTAGCCTGTGGAATTCATCCGTCAAGCTCATTCAAATTCTAATAAACAACTGTGAATATATTCATAACTAAAGGCCAGAACTCATTTACATTAGATTCACAGGATCAGTGTTATGAATTTTGAAGAGCTCCCACATACTGGGTTACACACATGTTTCAAAACCCATTATAATATCTAGCATCCTGACGCTGACATATATATACTAGGGATGGGAACGATTAATCGAATATTTGAAATTATTCAGGTATTCGAATATGAGAATATGAGTTATGAATATCTTTATTGTAATTAATTAATTTTTTTTTTTCTTTTTTGGGAGGGGTGCCTAAGTTGATTAGATATGATCAAATGGAATAATTCAATGTATACGACAGTGCCATAGCTAAGTGTGTTAGGTCTAAAGGTGTGTTTTGCTCCGCTCACCGGTCCCTCACAGCGGGCAGAGCTGCAGCTGCTGATCTCTCTCTCTCGCGTCCGGTTAGACTTCACTCGCGTTTATGTCCAAATCCATCAGATCTAGCGAGTTCTAGCTAATGATATGGCTGCTGCCCCTCCCCACACGCAGATCACGCAGACTCAAACCTCATCTTATGCCCAAATTCCAGCTGAGAGGGTCTTCTCTACAGCTGGCCTGATTGTGAATTGTCTCCGCAGCCGCCTCTCCCCTGAGTAGACATGCTCATATTCTTAAACAAGAATGAGTATTGAATAGCTGCATTCTGTGCATAGGCCCTGTTATAGGTTGTTGATCTCTGTTGTAATAGGGTTACGTTACCCTAACGCGTTATGTTGTTTGTGTATGATCCCTCTTTAATTTAAAAACCAAGTTATGTTTTAAGCATGAAAGCTGTAGGCCTATAGCTGTCAACTGTTCAAACTGGGATCACCAGTTCAATACATTTGACAAATTCGACTTGGTTTCTATACTTATTTGAACATGTATTTATTTAATTTTTTTGTCAACATTTTTCCCACATTTTTTTTTTATAGGATATGTACATTTCAGTTAATCGTTAGTTAAGTTTTTGGGGGTCGAATATTCGAATATACATTTGCTTTCAAATTCCCATCCCTAATATATACCCAGAAAGTTCATGTTTCAACTTGGATACGTTTTGATTTCACAACGAGACCTTGAAGTGAACTGCATTAGAAAGTGAGTTATGTTTATTTAAAAATGGATGTCTGTTGTTAGATTCAGAAGATGTATTCAGTATTTTCTAGATGAAAGGATGGCTTATTTTATTTCCTGACATAGCATACCATGTTAAATAGTAAGAGCACCAAAGGCTTGAAGTTACACATGAATAATTGTGTTGTAATTGACTCAAATTCATCAAATGGGTTTCCTTAAGTCGCAGGGTAATGGCCAAGAGGATAAATGTCCATTAGCAGTTGTTCAGCACTGCAGCTAATAGAGGTGCTCAGTGTACTCGTGTGTGCTCTCCATTGACAAGTATTTCAACACATTTCTCCATTGTATGTCAGAAATCCTCACTTGCATTTTGACTGTAGCTTCTCATTGAACATGACTGTTGCAGTTAGTGCTGCCACATCGAATAACAGAGGCAGTTAAAAATAAAACACGTTATTAAGGTCTTAGGAAGCTGCTGTCGCACACAAAGTGACGCTATTGGAAACAAGACCAACGCCCAGACACAAAGCCATGGTTTCTGGTGAAACAGCGGATCAGAAACCTCCAGAAGGTGCTCTTTTGCCCAAAATACATCTTTCTGCTGCTCACCAGAAAATCCCCTCCTCCCACTGGGTACACTGCGTACTTTTCTCTTTGAGTCTTTCTTTCCATTAGCACTTCCTTTGCTGGACTTAGGCAAGTTTCGGTTTGAGCATTTTTGGGAACACAAAGACTCCTTTTACACTAGTCATCTGAAAAATAACTTTTGGTGCCATTTGTTTAGTGTGCTTTTTTGTACGGGGAGGCTGTTTGCTCCACAGCCTGTGTTGGATGACCCCTCCCTTTTGCAGGCCTGCAGCTCATAAATGTTTAAAAAAAGAGCCTTGTTCTCTTCGATCCAAAACCACCTCAAAGCTTGGCAGAGAACGAGCGCAGTAAAATGTAGCATTCCTTGTCATCAGCTGCAAAAACACTGTTGTTGCGCTTCCAAGGCTGTGTGTTTGTGATTTTAATCCCCATGTGCAATTCAGTTTTCCAAAAGTTATGTAAACTCACATGTATGTTTGCTTACCACACCCCATATGTTTATCTATCATGTGGCAGAATCATTACTGTAGATACACTCTCCATATGGCAGGTGAGGGGGCGATGAGCACTTCAGAGAATGTTTTTTTCAAACACCCGGCTTCACATTCATATCATTAGGCGCACAGGGGAGCCACTAGTGTTAACTGCAGCTAACGTGGCTTGCTCAAAGGCACCTCATTGGACCTTTTTAGTGGGAGGAAACGGCATTACCCAACCCCCAAGCTCATTCGGGGATTCAAACTAACATCCCTGCAGTCATAAACCCTCTGTAACCTTCATGCCACCAGCACATGCATATGCTCTCGCTCAATCGTGAGCTCTTTTATCTGCATCGAAGGCTGTGTGGATAGAATTCAGCGTGTCTGTGGCTTATCTGTGAGAGCAGGAGATGGGGATCTGTGTGTGTGTGTGTGTGTGTGTGTGTGTGTGTGTGTGTGTGTGTGTGTGTGTGTGTGTGTGTGTGTGTGTGTGTGTGTGTGTGTGTGTGTGTGTGTGTGTGTGTGTGTGTGTGTGTGTGTGTGTGTGTGTGGCCATCCGAAGCATAAAGACAGCTGGATGAGTCATACATTATAAGCTTCTCACTTTGGTCGCTGCCAAAATATTCAGTTCTGTTTGTTTTATTTATCCATATTTATGTCCTCCGTTGATCTGCGGAAACTTTTTAACACGCGTGTTTGCCAAAAATATGGTTAAGAAACCAGTTTAGATTCCTCCCAATCGTGACAATCTTTATGTGCTTTGGTCTGTGAATACACTTGTGACAGCCATAAAATAACATCAGGTATTACATTTAACATGCTGTTGATATTAGAAGTAAAACACTTATTTAATGCTCGTTAACAAATATAAAATAAAAAACTGAGAATGTCACCCTTCACATGATTCAAAGAAAGGAAACAAAATGTCTTGCAGCTTTGAGACATAAAAACAACTGATGATCAAACTGCCAAGTACCCACTTTCAATGATTCAGACAGCCACTTCTCAACCAGCTATTTGCAGTGATGGCTTGTTTAATTACACTGACATCACTCAGCTCTTGCACATTATTCAATTAATTCAAATGTAAACTCAGCAGGAAGGCTTCAAAATGTGTGGCTCTTTATTTTTAGCAGTTTAATTAAAGCACAAAGCAGCAGAGCATTTCCTGTAACTTCTCTGAAAACGGGAGGTGTTGTGTTCACACCTATCATTTTGAAGTGAAGTGTGTCTCGTGTTCATGCACGCTGAAAGCAACATATATAGCCGGGGGAAAAAAGTGTGTACTAGATGTCTTCCTAAAATGCGTGGTGTTTAATTTGTCAGAAAACTAACCAACTCATGATCCCTCAAAATGTTTAAATTATACCATCTGAACATCAAACCAGCCAAGCGAGCATCTTCTCCTTTTTGTCTTTTTAGGTCTGGGTGACATTTGGGTGCACACACTCTAGTGGCTTTCACTTTTTCAAAGGAACTGAGTCACTGATATCAAAGCAAGAAGATTGCACACACTAAAAGAGATGAAAAAGATATCACCCACACACATGATGGGAAAAACTGCTGATAATGAGTCTTTATAAATGTCTGACCCTAATAAGAGCATAATCGCATTGGGAGCTGTGAAATCATATGTTCACCCATTAGCAGAAGGAACACACTTCTCAGTCTCTCCGATTAGTCCAAGAACCTCCCAAAAGGGCCGTTAGCATGCACACTGGAGAATGTATTTAAATCCAGAGGAATTTTAATTACACTCGGATAGGTTTTAACTGGGTTAGTTGTGTTGTTTGCGTGTTTAATTAATGGATTCTTAAGCTGTTTTTCATTTCAACCCCGAACTCAGACTGAAGTAAACAAGCAGACACAACATCGCAGGTGACGTCGAGGACTTCTTTGAATCTTGAAAGAAAAGGGTTAGGAATTTAAAACATATTTAACAAATGAGCCAGTCACAAGTACTTGAATCCAGTCTCCACTTCACAAAATGAGGGCGGTTAACCTCTTTTGATGATCAGCTGATATATCGACTGATTGTTTGATTGATTTGAACACTGTTTTCAAGCATGTGTTTGACAGAGGCATCTTTGAGGTACTACTCATTGAATCAAAAAGAAGAATCTAATAATAAGATGTCTAATATCATCAAGGGTTGGACATTTATACAATGATAGAAAAATATGATTCTATGATTTGTTTGTTGATGTGTGAGGCTGTGAGGCCGAGACTTTTTGCAGGAAGCGTGTTGCCAGCTTGACAGATCATGCAGATCTGTGAAAAACTCAAAAAGCTAATCCTCAGAGTTAATATTATTATATCCGCTGGCATCCCATTTCAAGGAATTGAATCTCCCTGTGAGGTTATGAGATGTAATATATGCATGTTCAGACCATGTGCTGCATCAGTGAGTGACATTCTGCAACATTGCTTACTTGCTTAAGCACCAGCGAACACATCTGCAGATGTTTTACGTTTGTAATGTAGGAGGCCTCCTGTCCCACTTTCCCCAAATGCGTTACAGGTGAAAGCGTATGTCATTTTAACTTTAATGAGGCTAAAAGAGAACGGAAAAGTTTAATCTTCACAAACTCTTCCTCTTCCCAAACGAGCCAGATGTAACGTAAAGCATGATAATTCCCTTTTTTGGAAAAAGTTAAAGGAGATTTTATACGGCCGACATTCAAGTAACAACCAATGAATAACAATAAATGGCCTACATACACGTGTCCAAGGGGGATTCTGCTGGAGGTCAAATGAAGAGCGAGTATAACAGAGAAAGCCTTCCTGAAGCCTCGTAAACCCCAAAAATCTAACTTTAAAAAGGGATTATCACCAGTTTTCTAACTTTTGGATATTTGGCTCCATTACATTACATTTCATTTAGCTGACGCTTTTATCCAAAGCGACTTACAATAAGTGCATTCGACCAAGAAGATAAAAACTTGAAGAAAACAGAATCATATAAGTACATCAGGTTTCATAGAGCCAAAACATTTCAAGTGCTACTCAACTGGCTTTAGATAAGCCAGTCCTTTATTAGTATATAAGTGCTTTGTTAATAATTTTATTGCTCGAAGTGGAGTCGAAAGAGATGAGTTTTCAGTCTGCGCCGGAAGATGTGTAAGCTTTCTGCTGTCCTGATGTCAATGGGGAGCTCATTCCACCATTTTGGATCCAGGATAGCAAACCGATGTGTTTTTGCTGATGGGAACTTGGGTCCCCCTCGCAGTACTGGTGCAGCGAGCCGTTTGGCTGATGCAGAGCGGAGTGCACGTGCTGGGGTGTACGGTTTAACCATGTCCTGGATGTAGGAAGGGCCAGATCCATTCGCAACATGGTACGCAAGTACCAGTGTCTTGAAGTGGATTCTAGCAGTTACTGGAAGCCAGTGAAGGGAGCGGAGGAGCGGTGTGGTGTGGGAAAATGTTGGAAGGTTGAAGACCAGACGAGCTGCTGCATTCTGGATGAGCTGCAGAGGTCAGATGGCACATGCAGGTAGACCAGCCAGGAGGGAGTTGCAGTAGTCTAGGCGTGAGATGACGAGAGCCTGGACCAGTCGCTTTCTGGGTCAGGAGGGGACGTATCTTCCTGATGTTGTAAAGAGTGTATCTGCAGCAGCGGGTTGTTGCAGCGTTGTTTGCACTGAAGGACAGTTTGTTATCTAGGGTCACACCCAGATTCCTTGCAGTCTGAGTCGGGGAAACAACAGAGGGGCCGATGTTGATTGTAAGGTCAAGAGTGGTTCCAGGGTTTTTTAAGACAGATGAAGTGCTTCCTCTGAATTTAAAGACACTGGAGTATATTGGAACAATTGATAGTTCTGTAATAGTTAACACACACACTGTGATTATGAATGAGCTGGGGAAGTTAAAAAGTCATAGATCAATAGACATTGATTAAAGTGAATCACTGTGAAATCTCTGCATTGTTGAAGGCTACGCTAGGCGAGTTGTTACTCTTTATTAAAATATCAATTCCTTATTAAACTCATGTGAATAAAGTGGGACTGTATCAGAAAGGAATATCAGTTATTGGAGAAGTCATATTTGGTACGGTATATGACTTTTCTTTCATTCTTTTCTCCCACATTTGTATTGAGATGATTATAAGTCATTGTGTTTTTACGCCATATAGTCCCTTTTTGCTATTGCTCTTTTATATATATTACAGATAGAAAAAACAAAAAGAAAGGAAAAATACCAAACACAATAAAACCTACACAAAAAGGAGATATTTTCTTGAACTGTGTCCGTGAAATACTGTAATGCCAATGTTGACCTTATTACATCCAATACACCTGTCAATGCAGTTAAAGGAACTCCCACCCGGAGGGAACTTTGGGATTTGTAGCCTGTGTGTACCATTTGCATGTATCCTTTATAACACACTTCAGGAAAGGGAAAACCCCCAAAACAAAATAGGGCCCCTTTAAGACACATCAAAACACACCCTCTCTAAATCTTGATATCATCCCAATAAAACAAGAAATGTCACAATTGACATGTTGATATATACAAGAAGAAAGTCAGCTTCAGAGGCATCATTTCTTGTGTAAAATCATATAACGACTAAAGAAGAGTCCTCGTCAATTTCATGCATCTAAGATTCATCTATGGTGGTTGTCATTCCCTAGAAACTGTAAGAGCAAAATATAAACGGACTTCATAAACAGCAGTGAGCGCGGTCTGTGCAGAAGAAGTTAGATCTTTGGCCGCACTAATCATTTTTGTCATCCTTTGATATAAAGCGATCACAGACTTGCTGAGTTATAGCTTTAGGTTTAAAGCTCCCTTTGCTGCTATAGCTGCTGTTTAACATCAAAGAGCTTTTAAATGTAAAGTAGAAATGCAAAATCCCAAAGTAAAGTCAACTTGTCACTATTAAAAGAGGATTGAGTCTATATAGTACGATATCATTGACCTCCAATGCTGTTAAACTAGACGTGTGGTCAGAGTGCAATTGTCTGCCAAATGGCAGCATGTTAAGCACATGTTCATAAAACATTAGGAGGGAATTGGAGAAGAAAGAAGGTGAAGGACAGAGCATTTGCTCCAGAAGGGACCATTATCTGTAATGGCACCTTCATGACGTACTTTCACTCATCCACAGTGCAGGGAGCAGGAGCAGAGAAGTAGACTCATAATTAAGTCATTTACATATTTCAAAACCCATGGTACACAATTTGTTCTTAGTATGATGCTAATAAAGCTTGCTGAATAGCTATAGTATATATATGTAACACATGGAACAGATGATTACATTACAGTATGCTGAAAGTAAACTCGTTCTAAGACATTTATAGTTTGTTTTCTAACAGGAGTTATCTTGTAAATTAATTAATTAAAAGTCTTTATTATGTTAAACTAACTATCCAATATAATACCAATTCTAGTTTTCTTTTGTTCCTATGTTTCTTTTGTGCCAGGGATATATAGCTTTAAGCTTACAAATAAGTCACGTATGTTAAAGAGACCCTAATGTGCTTTTTGGGGTTTTCCTTTCCTGTGTTGTGTATATAGAATGCCTATAAATGGTCTGCAAATAATAATATCCCAAAGTCTCTCCAGAGGGAGTTTCTCTCCCACACACTGCCTGAAACGCCTCCATTGGACTCCTTTGATTACTTCCGTAACATAGTGACATCACTATGTAAAATTAGGGCCTCTTTGACTAGCACTCCAATATATTGTACATGATAGGCTTAGGGGCGGGACATTTCGGTTGACGAATCACAACAGAGCCGGCCAGCTAACCAATCAGAGCAGACTGGGCTCTGGTTTCAGACAGAGGGTGAAAAGAGGTGCTGCAGCACAGGCAGTATGAGAAACATAAAGAGCTTTTAGAACATTAAAGCATGGAGACATGTCACAGTAGAGACACTAAATACAAATATGAACCTGTGGGTTTTTTCGGATAATTTAGAGACAATTCTTGCCTTTCATGTTGGTTGAATGGAAAGTGAGTGTATCAAGTAGTGTTATTGTGGATGTGGCTGACAAAAAAGTCAAGATACTGTATATCAGTGTTAAAAAGTAGCATTGTGGACACATTTGAATTACAGACTCCAACTTAACAAGTACAACTTTTCATACAATCAATATCTGTATTTGCAAAACAGACTTTAAAACCCTCAGGATGTGTTTTTTATTTTTCTCCACTGCTTCAAAGTTTACAATGCTCGTCTCAATCAGGTGCATTTTTCGGCTGCAGGGTATTGCAAAAGGCGAGCATTGATTTTAGTCATCTTCTTTGTTTTTAGTTTCAAGACAGTGACTCTGTCTCCACGGAGCTCTCGCCTCTAGCAGTGAATTAGAAAAAACATATTCCTCACTTCCTCTTTCGCCAGTGCTCAGTTCTCTCCCCTGTTTTTTTTTTCTTTTTTTCTTTTTTTCTTCTTGTGTTTCTATGACAATGATGCATCCCAGACAAGCTCCAAGTTCAACGCAGAGTTGTTCCAGTAGTGAGATGGGACGGTGGTAGAAGACAAATATTTTCTTAATGAATGATTTTGCGTTTGTTTTTTAAATATAAATTGAGGTCCGGGTGTAATCCGGTCACAAAACTACAATTTTAGACAGAGATTATCTAATATGAATGATTTAAGAAAAGGAGAAAGTAGAATTACATAGGTGCTTTTTTCGGCTGCAGGGTATTGCAAAAGGCGAGCATTGATTTTAGTCATCGTCTTTGTTTTTATTCTTCAAGACAGTGACTCTGTCTCCACGGAGCTCTCGCCTCTAGCAGTGAATTAGAAGAAACATATTCCTCACTTCCTCTTTCGTCAGAGCTCAGTTCTCTCCCCTGTTGATGATATCTCTGTCTCCCCATCAGTCCCTCTCATTGTCACTGTGTTTCAACATGGTGCCCCTCCAGCCCCTTGATTCATCTAAGTCTGACAGCCATGTCAATATTCACCAAGCAAAGTGGGCAAAAAGCCATCTAGCGTCACGATGAGAACAAATGTGTTCATAAATCTAAATATAGCAGAGGAGCTGTCAGCATTGTATGTAAAACTACGTGTAGCGATTTGGGTGATATGCACAAAATCTGTGCGAGCCATCTGTTCCTTTAGCACGTCTTATACCATCAAATTACTCACCTATGTGTGGCACCCTCATCAGTACACGTATTGTGCCGTGGCAAGATTAAATATATGTGATGATGGATGAAAGGCTCACAGGACGCACGCTGTTTGGATTAGCAGCATCAATTAGCAGATGTATTCCAACACAGTGTACACACATTCTCAGAACATGTGCCCTAAAAAATAAAGCAGGTAAATATTAATGGATGCTATGATAGTTTATTGATGGAGCAGCCTTGAGACACAAAAGCGTTGAGACACTTGATAAATGGATTGGACAGATCTTGTCAAATGAAAGCAGATGTGGAGAACCACATTTCAATCCGAGGAAAGCTTATGTTCCCAGTGTCATTGAGGATAGTTATATATCAGCTGTGTTTTCAACATGCTGAATCATCCTCTTTCTTTTTCTTTTAAACATTGTGGTTCATGGGCGGCCTCCCAGCCCTTAAGCCCAGGGACACCAATCATTTTCAAGTTCTTTCCAGCAATATTCTAAGCAAAATGCATATCACTCGGCTGGATGTGAACCTTTTGACATCTAATTAAAAGCTGATTTAAACTGCTTAATGTCTACAAACCACATAATCTAGCTTCATTGACAAAAATACAGTGGATATTTCTTACCAAGGTGCTTATTTTGTCCCCATGTTTGTATGTGTACCATCTTGTAGGCTACCTTCAATCTTTTTATTGTAGTCCAACCTCCATAAATGAGTCCTGAGAAGCAATTAACCTCCAACTGCTGCACTGATCCACTGTCAAACTCGAAGTGGGTGGTCAAATATGGGAGGGAGATTAATTTCCCCACAATCATCTGCAACACATATGGTCGTTTCAAACACACTGTTGAGCATTTAGTCGAGTCAGCCAGGCACATTTAGTGGTTACACAAAAGAAGATGAGCAACTTCTCTCAGATAAAGTGAAGAACTAACACTGTAATCAGTCAGAGGCCATGAGGTTTATTACTCGTAATTATATCTGTTGGATACACTGAGAAGTTGTTGGAACAACAGCCCATTCAAACTCCCTGCTCTTGTTATCATCGTTATGCAAATTGGATGTAATAAGGTTTTTGTCTGTCTATCTGCAGAAGTTCTTTGCCAACTTACAGGAACAACAACAAAAAAGCTGCCTGATATTTTCTTCACTCGCTCTTTGTACTTTTTAGCAGATTGTTGAAGTACTCTTCCCAGTTTCTCTATCATATTTCTTTCTCTCAGAACATTTTGTCTGTCTAATCTTTTTCTGAAGTTGTTTGTTGCATTCTGTCTTTGAGGCAACCCTGAGGATCAGGAAGCCGGGACGCACATGATCAAATCAAATCTGACTCATGACCCTTGTCACAAGTTACCCTTTTTATGAGGACTTAAAACCAATTAGACGGTTTTTCACTAGGATAAAAGATGGCACTGTTTGTTCTAATTCCTAGTACAAACGTTATTCAAGTATTCATGAAAAATGACCTTTTGCAGGTCCTCCAAATATTGACTGTGCTGTTGGTAGCGAAGGTGGACATTAAGTCACTTTGTATACAGGTTCAGGTTCAGGTACAACTTGTTCATTTGTGCGATGGCTGCTGGAATACATCCACAAAACCTCCTGTCCCACATAACACCTTCTGATTTTAGAGAGGATGCATCACCAGCATGGTAGAACTTTCCGCCCTGCTTTTGTCCTCCACTGGGCAAGATGAATGATTGTGTCTCAAATGTTGGAAGCTATAAGTGAATAAAGTGCTTCCAGGTGAAGCAATGGCTGCCAGCCATATTGGAGGTATTTGGACCTTTAGAGTAAATGTGGCCATGAGCAGCAGAACACGTCTGAGCTGAACATAATTCAGTGGTCATTGGGAATAATTGTGTGGTTTATGGTGGGAAACAAATATCTACTACATTATTATCAGCGACTGCAAAGCCTTTGTTGTGAAAACTGTGACGGATGCCTGTAAAGAAAGGTTTCATTTCCAGCAAGGTGAAGGTTAGTGCAGCCGTCATAGATCACACCATTGGGCTTCTCCTATTGCTACATCTGTACTCTGAACAGCTGACAAAGGGCGTGAGTTATGTACAGTAAACATTGGCTCTTGCTGGAGGATGCATGTTGCCACGACGTCCCTCCAGGCCCACTGCAGTGTGCAGGGCTGCTGATGTCGGAGAATAATTTGGCAGGGTCGCAGGATTTGTTCCCCCCTTCGGTCATTTTATCACCACATGTTTAGACCATTACCAAGAATGTGATATGAGTGTTTAGGCCCACCAAGAACAGTGTTTACGGTTAATGTGTATTCTTGTGTTGAAGCCTCAGGTGCCTTGCGAAGGCGGTGATGACTTCCCATGGCAGATGGCAGGATTTGTTTAGGGTCTGAGAAAATGTAGTTGTGATAATGACATGTGATAAGACTTTTTGCCGGTTCCAGACGCTTAACACATGTGGTGCTTTTATCATCATTTCTACCACTAAGGAGCTCTTAAAGCTACTTGCTTTCTACTGCATGTTTAACTTCTAGGTGTGTGTGTATGTACGTTTGTGGAGCAGGGCGTTCCTGGTAATTCACACTCTGTGAAACTACTCTGTTTAAAGAAAGGTTAAATAAACAAAGGTCATATTTTCGCACTGGACCAAATCCCCACTTCTACCACTTAGTGCCTTTTCAAAAAATCATTACTGTTTTGACTGTTTTGGTTTGGTGTACTTTAAATTAACAATTGATAATGTCACTTCCATAACAACCATAAACTTATATGGCATTCAACATCACTTAGTGTTAACAAAACACTTAGCATATATTTTTTGTTTACAAATCAAAACTGCTTTAATCAGATCAGAAATACATGTGTTTGTGGAAAAGCAGAAAGAGCAAGACCTGTTTTAAATTCAAATCACATCTAACTACCACCATTTTCCAATGAAACCAGAGCTATCCTTCTTCAAGTCAGAACTTCAACAATGAAACCAAACCGTGCAAATTGTGGAAAAATAAAATGGATGTACGAGTTGCAGCTGGAACATTAAAGTGCAGTTTAAGTTGTTTCTCAGCGTTCCCGGGTTTTCCATGTTATATGCTGTTTATTTTTGGGTTGAAAACGGCGGGAAGTAGGAGTCCTACTAACTTCTTCCCAAAGGAGAGTCGAGCTGTTGTTGGGAGGAAAGTGGCTGTATGGTCTGGGTGGAGCAGGGCGGGCCTCCACAACGGTAGCCTGGTGGAAAACAGTTAAATAAATGGCGGGACAAGGTGGGCTGAATCAGCCAGCAGGACGTGGATGAGTGACTGCCAGGTTGTGAGACGTCTAACTCATGGTGGAGAAAATTAGTGTGTGTGTGATTGTGTGTGTGTCCATGGCACGATATGTGCGATGGGTGAGTGTTTATGTTTGCACCATGTACTTCTGTCTTTGGGTGTGTGCACTGGAATAGTTTAGAGTAACGCCGGTTGATGGAAGGGTTGGAGAGCAAGCATCTGGGTCTAAATTCAGTGGAGTTAAGCAAAAGAGAGGTCTCTCCAGGGTTTTAGGGGAAGGGGTTGGCTGGTGAGGGGGATCAGTCTGAGCTGGAGAGGGTCAGTCTGGATGTGTGTGTCTTCAGCTGGTTCTCATTATGGGGCTAATGTGACGCTCTGATCTCAAACACACACTGACTTTGCAGACCAGGTTAAAGCCGGATATGGGTTTTGGGAGGCCCCTTCACTGCAGCTTCTGTATCATAGTTTCCCTCCTTGTTGCACAGCGAGACTGAAGGCCTCATTTATAGAAAGGCCTCACTATCAGATTCGGTCATGGAAAAGTGTGTAGCTATGACCCTAAAATTGATGTGACAAAGGGGCTCTAGACCTGGGGTTTTTCTAAGTTGGCCTCCCCTCAGACAAGCGTGGAAAAAGGTTGCGTATTGGGAAAACTTTGGGTAAGGGGCTATCTCAATGACACTTTGACTTTGACACTTTGATTGTTGACATCAAGCCATCAATCCAACAACGAACCCCAGCTGAGGTTTTGAAGAAAATAAAGTTGATATTTCTCTTTTTTTTCTTATTTGGACAAAAACATATGTATGTTATCGGGGCATGTATCAATGTCTACATAAAGTCGAAAAAATGTCTGGCTTTTGAGATGAGGGACCCAAATGAGATATAAATACGAAAAATAGGCAGAGACCGAGGGGAAAAAGAAAGAGTGAGTCCGTTAATTTATGAGCTCTGTCTGGGAAATATTTAGAGCCTGAGCAGCAGCCAAGCCCAACTTAAAACCAAATCTCTATCAAGTGTCCCCTTGCACTGGACCTCAGCTTTCTTGGGGTCCAGGTCTTAAATCTCTTCCTGTACTGACGTAAAATTGGAATGATTTATGACGGTGAGCTGCTACTCAGCAAAGTGTTTTCCAGCCCACTGAAAAAGCCAATGTCATTCTGATAATTAGTGGTGGAGTGAGTGATGCCTGTAGTCGTACTCGTAACAGCAGTCATAAGGGGACTCTGAGCTAAAGCTGAATGGAGCTATTGATATGTTGAAAATGACTGTTAGCGATGAACGAGGCAAACCTAGAGAAAATCAGGATAAGAGCAAACCTACAAATATACCATTCGAAATCCCCCATAGTGGAAAATTACAGGATCAAACCATAGTGTTGTAAAGTGCTCTCTTCTTATTCATGCTTAAAATTGCAACAGTTTCAATAGTGCCTTAGGCCCTCTCAATAATGTGCAACAGCGTACCGTTCATACTATGGACACCCACAAATGACCCTCAAACGCGCAATATGCTGACATTAAGTGAAGTAACAGAAAGTGTAAAGGGGTGATTAAAACATGACGCCACATGCTACATCAAGAATGTTTTATGACGGTTAAAGCTGGAAACCCCACACATACAGTAGAAGTAAGGGAATACTCCACTGAAAATACATTCACTATTATGTGTGCTCTCTTACACAATATGAAATACTTATTGGCTTGCTTGCCAAGAGTTAGATAAAGAGATCAGTAACACTCAAGTGTGGCTTAGCGTTAGCCTGGAAATAATTAGCTTAGTTTACCCGCCTTTCTGCTTTTCCAAAAAATAGTAAAATTATATGTAAATGTCAATGTAGTTTGTTTCAATTAGATTAAACAAACTACATTTAAATGTAAATATGTCAAGTATGTTTGTTTTTAACTCAAAACAGAGCAGGGCTAGCTACGTTCCCCCGCTGCCAGACTTTATGCTAGGTATGCTAGGCTAATTGCATCCTATAGCTCTAGCTCTACAAGTAGACCAAAAGCACAAACAGAAGTGGCATTGATGCATTTTCCTAAATGTACGACAATAACTCATTCAGCATGTGGCAGCTGAAGTCTTTACTCTTTCCAAATGTCGGGGATATCACAATAAAGTCAAAGACATGTTGGACTCATTATGGACATCTTGTAACTTGGATAGCTCACTAACTGTAGTTAATCACAAGGGATTCCTCTCAGATATGCAAAAAGAACGTCAACACATTTCCTAGAATTCTTTTTGCAGTAAAATCCACTTTTGAACTCCATGCTTTTCCCACCATTCATTGCTTTGCCAATAAATTGCTAAGCTTTCTTTCTTCTTATGGAGCCTTGGAGTTATGATGTGGCGATAGCATGAGAGTATTTCGCTATGTTGTGGAGAAAGAAATTAGTGTTGCTTTGAGTGAAGGAACAAGCTACAGTTATGAAAGTGTCATCTGCCCCTTTATATGCAAGACACTGTATATCTTGACATTTTGGATTTGTAGGCCATAATGTGGTTTAAGTGTACAGGTCATAAAAAATGGGAAGAGACCCCTATTTAGGAAAAAGGATCTCAAACTGGTGGCCTACCATCACAAAACATTTAAATAATGTACTTTAATTATCCATGGTAATCAGTTGATGTAGCAACAGGACACAGACTTCTCTGCTCTCACAAGTGTTGACTTTGTAAATATTAGAAACTTAATGGCTGTGCTTAACTGCTGTCTAATTTCCTCTTGCAATTACCTGAGACCCTCAGTGCTGTTCAACAAACCCAGAGCAGTCGTGTGAATGCAGTGCACTCCATTTTAGAATAAAGTACCATAGGATAATGAAAATCCTTTATTGACCTCAAAGTAAATGTAAAAGGATCATTCAAGTTTAGTGAAGCAGACATTAAGGATCCTTTGTATTCTGCAAGATGAGGAAAGTATAATTGTAAAAGCTTGAGTTTTGATTAACATCGCTATTTGGCACTACTTTCTTTCTTCCTGTCTTCTCCCTTGACACACTTTTTCACATGGTGAGATTTCACGCAGGAATTCATAATGGGTGTGTTAAAATGTTCTTCAACTCAGTCTATAAACAGCCTTGTTCTGGCTGACAGGAAGCAGAGAAAGTCACAGTTAACGTATAAACAATCTCTTGTTAGAATGTGTCTTGCAGTGCATGAGTATTTGGCAAACCAAAGTGTGTGAGTAAATGGGTGTGGAGGGGATAAGTTGGTGTGAGAAGGGATATAGGTGAAAAAGTATGAAGTGGGGGGCAATCCTCTGATGTCACAGGGGGGTTATTTTAACAGGACCCACCCACTGGGACCTTGTTGGTTGATGGCTTCCTTAGCTTGGCTGCTCTGACAGAGGCATGCTTTGTATTAGCCATAAACTACAGCAGAGCCCTGAGTCACTACAATGCTTCTGTTCACCGCTGTGTTTGTGTTACAACGTTGTTATGTGAGTGAGATCATCAGTCAAAGTCATTATGACCCACAAGTCTGTTAGTTGAGTGTGATGAGCCTGGCCAACAAACTGAATTTGTCACACGCCTTATTTGGCTGCAATAGTGGGCTTGAAGAAAGACGTTTACCTTGAAACTGAAAATGTAAGAATGTCCCGTTGTGTAGTTTTGGAGCAGTACAATATTTCTTTGTTCGCTGCTCTCTTGATATACAGTAGATCAGAGTTAGCATGAACCTGAAATGCAGCCAACATTTGATGGAAATGTTTTCACTGGCAGCTCTGCAAGAACGTATACACACTGCAGAGAAGAGGTCATGGCGAGTTTTATGAAATATAAAACAATGATTTACAGTAATTTGATTGGATGCTGCTTCATAACGTCTGATTTCCTGTTCTCAATCTTATCTCAGTCTAGTTTTAAAGGAAGAAAATGGCAGCAGATATGAAGTCAGTTGTCCTCAACAAAACACATTTGCTATAAAGAAAGAAAGACCCTTTCCTTTTTTTCTGAAAAGGAAGGTGGTCTTTTCCTTTTCATTTTGTATAGAAACCCAGCCTTTCAGACCCCCTCTCGCAGTAACAGCACAAACCCAGACAACACTGAGTCTTTCACATCCTTTCCATGCGTTCCCTCCCTTTTCTCACAGGTCCATTTTCCTAAGGTGAAATTACATTACATTGACATTCTCCTTTCACAAGGAAAGGTCATAATTTTTTCGTTTCTGCTGCCACCCCTTGTCTGTTGTGTTAGTATGCGTTTTACAGAGAGCAAGGCTGAAAAGTTTTAATTATCGCCTGGGAGAAGGCCACCCGCTGAGCTCCACAAGCCTGTTTTTTTTGGTGTATTGTACCTCTTCACTCTGCCTAGTGTTGGAGAGTCTCAGAGGGATGCGGAGGTAGGTTGGGACTTGAAAGAGGTCTAAAAGGATGCTGTGTTTGCTTTCACACTGACATAGTCTGGCCTGAGAAATGGCTCTCTAAAGTTTGTAAAAGTGTGTCCCTGGTGACTTTGAAAAGTCAGCGGGGAAGGGGGGTTCTTTTTAAAGCAGCGCTGTCAAAGTATGTAGAGTTGTGGCTCTGCTTTCTGCTGTTTAACGGTGCTGGAGTTAGCAGTGTGTTTTATACAGACTTCTGTATTCAGAGTCAGGTCTGTAAACATGTTGCACAAACATAATCACTTCCTGTAAAGCACCAAGTGATAAGTGTGGGAATATAAATTGTTGTTGGCTTTCTGGTTATCGAGGGTTCAGGTACATGGTAATAAATATAAATCCAAATAAACAGATATTCACAAAAAAATAAGTCAACAGCAAACATTTATCACTAAATGGTCACATCTTTGAGACTTTTTTTTACACTTTTCGTATTTAACTTACATTCTTAAAAGTGGGGTATGTAATTTATTTCAGAAACACTTGTTGTTATATTCCATGGAGTGCTCTTAACATCCCGATAGCAATGAATACATTAAATGCTTTGACAATAAATACAGTACATAAAAAAATGTCATCTGTGGAAGCCGTGGCGCTGTAAAAAGCACGACCAATCATCTGAGACGGCCCGGCTAAAATAACTGGATGGCCTACCTGCCTGTCAGCCTTCCATCTGTGCACAAACTTATCTCGTGCCCTCATTGGTCATGTGCGCGTTCGTGTGTGTTGGAGGAGGGGCTCTGTAAGGAAGTCTGAAGAAAGGGGCAGATTTGTTTCGGCTGCGTAGTTTCAAATTCTAGCGCACTCGAGCTGGTTTCTCCAAAATGACATACCCCACCTTTAAGTAAAACAATTTCTGTAGTGATAAACCTAAATCAGGATTATTTTCCTACGGTGTTTCCTGTGAATAATTATTTTTAATAAATGATTGTTACAAGAGGGAAAAGAAAATCTGGGGATTTGTAGGATAACGCTGGGAAAATAAGGACTTTTTGTAAGAGGCAAGATACATTTTTGTATAAGGATATGTTCTGGTAAGACTGTATGGCTCTGGTTATCCAGCAGAAAGGACAAACACTAACAAAATGAACAGATTTCTGACACATAAAATATATTGTTGTACATTAAAGATTTGCAACTAATGAATACCTTTATTATTGATTAATGTGGGGAGTTTGAGCAATCTGTTGTTGAGATTATTCAGTTACTTGTTTTGTCCAATAAATAGTCCCTAACTCAAAGGTATTGAACATGCAATTATATTAATCAGAAAAAGCAGCACATTTGCACATTTTAGAGACTGAAAACTAGTAAATTGACAGGACTTTGATTGGTTGAATGACAATCTATTAATTGATAAAGATTACTCATCAATTATTAATCGAGCCAGCCTAAATCCATGTGCTTAATAGTCCACTCGGTTGCTATCTGCAGACATAACAAAATAACTCATGTTTATCACAAATCTCAAGTGCTATTGACCTTTGGGGTTGTTCATAATGGTGATGAGAGTGTTGCCATATGGTGAATGACATTTCAGCCTTGAAAGCTCTCCATTTCTATCTATGGTTTACAACACGCTCTCCTTCACATAATTATACCCAGAAGCTGTTCTGCCCTGCTGTAACAGTGGCACAGCCCAGCAAAGGAAACAAATGACTAACATAGTCCCTATTTTTAGTGAAGCCAACCATGGTTTAACCACAGGTTACACATGTAGGTGGTTTGTTTAGATTCAAGGCAGCGTTACCATGGCATCACTGTGGTAGAGGAACACACTGGGTATCTTTCACTTCTGCATAACATTATAGAGAAGTA
Source organism: Dissostichus eleginoides (assembly GCA_031216635.1). Classification (NCBI taxonomy): domain Eukaryota; kingdom Metazoa; phylum Chordata; class Actinopteri; order Perciformes; family Nototheniidae; genus Dissostichus; species Dissostichus eleginoides. The sequence goes on along the minus strand of CM062273.1, from coordinate 10,922,680 downwards.
AGTCCTATTGCTTTAAACAAATGTGGACCATCATGTTGATAAAAGACAAGACACCATTAAAAAGGATTTTTATTTGCTTTATGTATTTTCTTTGTTGACAGATACAATCAGGCCATCAAAAGTATCCAAAAACCTCAAATCTTTTTTGCCCCATCTTCACACAAACTTAAAATATGCCTGAAGTGACTCTGACTCACAGGCACAGTCAAGTCATAGGACAAAAAAGTCGCCTGAATGTCTCCAATCTCCCTGCACTTGTGGTCAGCGTCTGTCTCTTCCGGACATGTGTCGCTAGATTGAGACCAAACTAGGATGGAGAAGAGGAGGAGGAGGAGGAGGAAAGGGATGAAAGACAACAGGGTAATTCATTCACTGGCTTGTGAAAGAGAGGAAGACTCGGTTTCCTCAGGACATTATAAATACAAGCGCAGTCAGTCATCAAATTATAGCCATCTGCATTGGCCCTGGACCAAGATTCTGCCTGACGCACAATAAAGTAGTGTGAGGAGGGGTGTGGTCGCTAAAGGGGATCAGACGCTGTCCTCTTCGGTGGTTAAACCTCCACATGAAGACCGACACCGAGCGTGGCAGCAGCTTCACAGCTTCAGGGGTGATCCTATACACATAATGATAGCTTGTCAGCAAAAACACCTCAGCTACATCCTATGTACACCAGGCCCCAAGACCCTTGAAGTTGAACAATTATAGTGCTAAGATCAAGAAGATGACAAGAGTCTTTTGATCTAGCAAAAGTCAAAAGCCTCACATGGTTGTGTTTTTCCATCCTGTAGATGAGAGGATGTTTTTGCACACCTGTATGGACACAGAAGAGGTGCAAGAGTGGAGAGACAAAAGAAGTGTAACAGAGTAGGGCAATTACACAGATATCATATTAAAAATGTGCTTTTCCTACACAATGCCAATTCTGAACAGAGCTTTACACAGCTTAGCTGGGGAACTAATGATTTCCAGGTCCAGGTACACTGCAGAGAGCAAAGCTTTTGTGTGTATCATTAGAAAATGTGCTCCTTTTCCTCAAGGCAACTGCAGCAAGCTGAATACGAACCAGAAAATCCCCAGACAGAATTGTCTTGGCATCGCTCTCTCCTTCAGCTTCTTATCCCCATGCTCAGCGAACAATCCGACAAAAGCTCGGGTTTAAGAACCATGGAGCTCATTGCGATTTTCTTTGTTAATGCAATTGCCTGTAAGAAAAGATTCTCTTCCCCCATTTTTTCAGTTTCAGCCTGAAGGCTCTTGTGCAATTAGCAGTAGTCTTTCGTTTGAAATACCTTCGCCTTACAAGAAACTCTCTGAACTATATCATAAGAGCCTCTGGCATAGTCAGTAAAAGCTAACGACAATAGCCCCTGAAGAGTGACATTGTGAAAATAAATGATGAGTATCTGTGATAATTCCTTCGATTCAGTAATACACATAAAATGTGCATGTTCAGCATCATGTTGAATAACCAGGAAGGATCTTTAGTTTTTAAGGTTTTCTCTAACTCCTTTCAGAACATATTTGAGAAATTGCATAATGTGACAAAATGTGATAATGTCAAAGAACATTTCCTGTGATATTTATTTCTGAGAGATGCCCAAATGACGTTTCTTTGGCTGCAGGAGACCAATGCTGTGCAGCATGTAATCGAATGTCTCTGAGTATTTGTCCTTGTGCTGAGACTGTTCATCACTGACTTTGTTTGTGACAGTTCAGCCTTGAGACCAAAAGCAAACACCTCTTAGCTAAATCATAAAAGCATGGGCACGATGATAAAAGCTCAGTTTCGTCCTTGCAGACATAAAAATAATTGTCTTTGTTCCAGTTCTGGGATGGAGGGGTTCATTTGCAGGATTGGAAAACCAAAGGACAAATGTACCCTCCAGTGTTTTTGAAGTTGGCAGCGTGGCGTTAATGTAGATGCAACACAGAGACAAGCTGCCCTTCAAAGGCACACATACGAACACCCATTTGCTCCCACACCTCCTAATAGAGTCTTCAGGAAATACTTTTTCCATTTATAGCTATGAAAGGGAATGTTTCGTATCTTATTTTTTTCTAACTCTGAGTCTTGTCTGAGAAGTTATTTTGCAAGATCTTTGCCTCTTTGGAATCGAGCCCTGCTAGGCTACTGGATGCTACTGTTGATTTTGATGGAATATTTTGGTCCACATGATCTCAGAGGAATGTTCTATCTGCGACACAGCAATGCCTCACTCTGCTTCACTATTTCAGAGCATTAGCATTGTGTGATCAGAAGACTGCCTTCTTCGCTATGTTCCAATGAGATGCTGTGTCTTGTCCCCTGTGAGGGTGAGTGGGTGGCTAATGGAAAGCCCCCTTTCTATATCTCTTAGCTAAGGCCATGGAAAACGAATGCTGAGGAAACGGAGGTCTTGGAGGTGGTCCAGTTTAATTTCAGAGCATGTGCACTGGGAAATAATTGACTTCCTCCGTGGTTTACATTTTGTCGAGGGCCTCGCAGAGCACAGTCCGAAGCAGGTGGCTGAATTTGCATTTCGTTGGAAACTTGACAGCTCAAGCCTGGGAAATCCTGCACCCCAGGACTCTATATGCCCGGAAAACCTCTGCAGGGGTAATGACTGATGTCTCAGTGAGAGAATCCCTTTGAGGCCAGAGGAGCTCCCCTCAGCCAGGAGCAGCTGTAGGACACCTGATAATATACAAATCAGTCTTGAGCAAGTTGCACTGTAACGTGAGATGCAGATAAATGCTCATAAACAGTAATTGGTTTCTCCCACATTAGAATTCACCATGTTGCCATTCTGCAGTTGTAGGATACATTTATAGCATCTTATGCACAAGTGTGAAGTTGCTAAAGGAATGCAGTGATCTGTGAGGTCAGGCATTTTTATTTTTTTATGGAAAAACGGAAAAAAGTGGCCTATTTGTTTTTGATTCAAAAAGTAATTCTGAAGAAAAATGCGTATTTCTAGGGTGACAAACTTTGAACAATTCTGATACGTTCCAATGCATAGCATTGGAGCAATAATTACAGAGAAGCGATTGTTTGCATTACAATTATTTGGCCTCCGGCACTCTACAACAACGCTAATTAAATATTATCCATAAAAAAATGGAAAAAGTAAATTAAAAAAGAAATCATTTGTTGGTCACAGTAGGGAAAGTTAAAATATAAATTCAAATAAGATATGAATCAATTCGTTTTGTAAACATACATTTTCAAAGCTGACTTTTTTTTCCTCTTCACAGTATCCTACTTTGGGGACAGCCACTGCAATGTACAGGCCTTCCAAGATGTCTCCTCCTTCCACCTGTCTCTGCAGATCAAGACGAGTCGGCGCAGCGGGCTGCTGCTACTGGCTGCAGGGAAGGAGGACTACCTGTTCCTTGAGCTGCAGAATGGGAAAATAGAGGTGAATGATTAACAAACTGTGGAGAAGTCTGAAATGTTTTAGTAAACAAAATAAAAATATATTTATAGATCTGCCAAAATCACAACATCTCGGAAATGTGTATAAAACTGTACATAAGTTACAAAAATAAAAGATAACACATCATCACCATTTTATATAAATAGTCTTTTACAGCCAGTAAAAAGTGCAGTCAGGCACAAAAATACAAACATTTGTATTCAACGTTGTTGACGTCAAGGTAAGAAGGTTCTTGTTACCACCAATAATGATCGAACCAAACGTAATTATCAAATGATATGCGTCAAAAATATGATAAGTGAATACTTTAGCTGTGTATTTGACCGTAAAATGACACCTTAATTGGTAATAGAGTTTTCAAAATCATTTCAAAAGCCCAGCAGAAGTTGCCAAAGGCATAATGGATAAGCATAAAATATAACAGTGAAAATGCTCAGCATATAAAAATGGAAGAAATGTTATTATTCCTTTTGATAACAACCTAATCATTAATTTGCTATAAAATCACTAAAACATTACATATGAAATGTCTTACTTCTTGGCATTCATAATTTATTTTTTAAAAATGCAGATCTCTGTTGTGAGGACACACATCAAAGTGAATGGATGTTGTAACTTGTACTGTTTGTTCATTTTGCGGAAAACATTTGCTTCAAACATTAGAAATAAATCCCATGGATGTGCTGCCCATCGGTTGAATATTAACTTTGCCAACCAAAACCACAAGCATTAATAACACGTGTCACGATGTGCATGTACAAAGGCTGCAAATATTTAGTTATTTAAATGTATTAATACAACAATTAAATATGTTTATTTTCCCTTAGGCTCGGATGAACATGGGGAATGACGAGGTGACACTTTCTTCATCCCAAGGAGTTCAGCTGAACAACCTTCTGGAGCACAAAGTCTCCCTCACACTGCAAGACGGCAAACTCACCATGACCATTGATGAGCTCTTCTCGACCTATGTTCCTGTGGAGGATGATGAAGAACAGCTAAATATTGACCAGGGCATTTGGCTTGGAGGAACAGGAGACTTGGATACTCCCTACCTCAGCAATGCCATTCCCCCTTTCCGTGGCTGCATGACTGAGGTCAAATTTGAGTCCCACCAGTTTGATATCCTCAGCGCAGTGTATAAAGACTGCCATCACACGAAGGAATCCTGCAGCACTGAGTTTGAGGCTGGTGATGGGGAGGCAATTAGTTTCAGCACTCCTGATTCCTTTGTGTCTTTCCCCACCTGGAGCGGGGCTAGTGGTGCCCCGAGGGCCCTCGAATTCCTAATGAAGACAACCATCGAGGATGCTCTACTTCTTTTCCACCCTGGCAGAGAGTCTGACTTCGTAGCTGTTGGTGTTGTGAAAGGCTTTCTCAAAGGTATGCTGGACGTCGGAAATGGTTTGGAGATCCTGGAGAATACCCAGGTGCAGCTGGATGATGATCAGTGGCATAGAGTTAAGGTTGAAGTCAGTCCGGATTCATTTGTCATCAATGTAGATAGCCAGTCTTCCTCCCTCCCTCTTGATTCATCACAACAATTGGACTTGGTTGGAAACTTGTATTTGGGAGGCATCCAGGGGAGAATGAAGGATGTGTTTCGTGAGAGCGGGTCCTTAAGTCAAGTAGAGGAAGAAATGACAGCCGAATCCTTCATTGGTTGTTTGGGAGAAATCAAAGTTAATCAGAAGGATAGAAGCCTGCAGGATGCTTTGATCACCAAAGATATTCATGTTAAATGTGAAGGAGAGGACTATGACTACTCAAGTTACTATGACACAGACACGACTACAACTTCTCCCCCTGTTCTAATCAAATATGCTGATATAGACACCATTGATCAGCATTGCTATCCAACAGATGACACACCAGAGATATACAGAAATGTAACACAACTTCTTGATGTCACTACACTACTCGTGCCTGAAGGTGGAGAAGCTTTCATTGATATCAACAACCTACTCCCCACATTTGACCTCAGTGCTGCAGGACTGAGAGAGTCTCAGATCATATTTACTCTCCAGACTGATCCCCTGTATGGCTTGGTTGATATGAACACAAACACAAGACGCACACAAAAGTTCACTCTTCTCGATATTGTCGATAAGAAGATCAAGTATATGCATGATGGAAATGAACGGCATACAGATCAAATCCAGCTGCAGGTTGTTGTTCAAAGTAATGACTTCCTCCCTGAATGTTTGAAAACTTCTCAGGAGTATGTCCTTCCAGTTAAAATTCTTCCCGTTAATGACATACCACAACTTGGTGGAGGAGAAATCACCCTTACAGCAAACGGAAGAACTCGTTTGAGTCCAAGCCTTATTAAAATCACAGATTCTGACAGCCGCTGTGATGAATTATAGTAACTGTATCCTCAGAGCCTTCAATGGAAGTTGGTTACTTAGAAAAAGGTCAACAGCCAGGAAGAAGCATCTCAGAGTTCACCTGCAGAGAATTGAAAGATGGAAATATCTATTTTGTTCACAGAGGGGGTAGTGCTGGTGAAATTACCCTGGAGGTGTCTGATGGACAATCAGAAAGCCATTCAACTACTTTTAAGTTTTCTGTGACGCAGCCACATATGACTATTGTCATCAACACTGGCCTCCACTTGGTTCAAGGAACAAACACGTCCATGGGTGTTCAAAATCTTGCTGTCATAGCTCATCCGCGTAATGGAGATGTCATGTATAACATCACTAAGCCTCTGATATTTGGAGAACTTCAGATAATGACAAGTGATGGAATATACAGGCAGGTTACAACTTTCCATCAGTCAGACCTAGATCAAAATCAGCTGAGATACATTAGCACAGACTCGAGAAACCAGGAAGAAACTTTGAGCGAACAAATTCAGTTTGATGTCCACTTGGGGAAGTTCTCCCTCTGGAACAACACTTTCTTAGTCAATATCATCCCTGCTCAAGTAAAAGTTTCCACTATGGTCCCGCTAGAAATGGAGGCTGGTGAAGAGCAAACAATTGGATCCACAGAGCTTCAAGCCGAAGTGATAGGGGAAAACGTAGATCCAGAAACTGTAAAATACATCCTTGTCAAGCTTCCAACACTTGGCAGTCTGCAGCTGTCAGACACAGAGTTGGCTGAGGGTGACATCTTCACACAGAAGGACATTTTAGAAAATACAGTTAGCTACAGGGTGCATGTGCAAAGAGCTATGGATAGTATAGACCAGTTCCAGTTCAGAGTCATTGCGAATGATCAGTATTCCCCTCTGTACACCTTCCCAATTACCATCCTCGCCAACGCCGATGCTCCAGTTGCTCCAGTTTTGACCAATGAAAGGCTGTTTGTGTTGCAGGGTGGTGAGTATACTCTGAACAACAAATTCCTTTGGATGCACTCTCCAGGTTCTACAGATATTGTGTACCGAGTCACACAGGGTCCAAAGTACGGAAGATTGATAAGGGACTCCCCTCCCGGGCAGCCTAGATTTGAGGGGGCAATAAGAGTATTCAGTAATGAGGACCTCCAATTTGACAGGCTTATTTACAAGCACGATGGCTCCAAGACAAGCAGTGATGAGTTCCGTTTTTCAGCAGAAAGTCAAGACAATCAAGAAACAATAAACGATGTTTTCAGGATAACCATCCAATCCAAGAACGAGCATGCTCCTGTGAGGGTTGTGGACAAATTCTTCAATATAGTCCGCCACGGTCAGCGCCTGCTAACAACAGAAGTCATCCAGTTTAACGACGACGACTCAGGTTTCAATGACACCCAAATTGTTTACGCCCGTGAGGGAATCCTCTCAGGAAACATTGTCTCAACATCTAATCCCTCGCAGCCCCTTTTCCGTTTCACACAAGCCGACCTGAGAGATAAGAAGATCCTCTTCATTCACCACGGAGCAGACCGGGAACGCTTCCCGCTGCAGGTGTCAGATGGCTTTCACAAGACCACTGCGCTGCTTGAAATCCAGGCAGGTGAGCCCTACCTGCGAGTTGTAAACAACACAATCATTGTCATCGACCATGGAAGCACCAAGACCTTTAACACCACACTGTTGAGCGCTGACTCCAACATGGACGTCAGAGATGACAGTGAGATCAAGTTCCAGATCACAACGCCACCCAGCAACGGCAAGATTATTGTGAGTGGGATTGAGTCTTCAGAGTTCACCCAGGAGGACCTGAAAAAAGGAGTCATTTCATATGAGCATAATTACGAGAGTCTGAGGTCCAAGGACTCCTTCGGCTTCACCGTCCAAGCAAGAGGACATTCTGAGGACGGCACATTTAGGATAAGAATATTCAAGCAAGGTTACTTCTCTGAGCCTGAGGTGGTGAACAATGAGGTCATCATTTCCTATGAGGGAGAGCACACCGTAATCAACCAGGACAATCTCAAGGTAATGTTTACTGAACCCTTACATGACCTAAATTGAGCAAACCTCATTAGTTTTTGCTAACTAGAAGATGTTCATGTGATTGAGAGCTACAGTTCACATATTCAGACATTTATTCTACAACACACATTTGTTTTTATTAATCTAGACAGCATTTCACACAACTTGGCAGGAATTATCTGACAAATCTTGTCTTATTCAAGTTTATTTTTCTCTTTGTGAGACAGAACTTTCACATGACAAATTTCAAGCATACTGCCCTGTTTGTAACCCTGTCTTTAATCTACATTACCACCACATGAAAGCAGGGCTAAATATGACTGTGCAGTTGCTGCTTTTAATCTAGTTTATGCACTAAATTGCAGTCTATTAAGTGTTGAAAACAGAGCACTAAGTATCCCCTGAGGAGCTTCCTGAAGCCCACTTTAATTTATAGGATGAGCCTGCCTGCACTTCATCTTGAATGTATTAATGAGGTAAAAATGTTCGGTCAATTCATGACACATTCTCAGTATATGTATTTTGACTTAAAATAGGGAGGGACATTTCTGAAAGTAAAATGTTCTTTTAAGTGTTTTTATCGTAAACATTTGAGATCTGCAGTATTGTCTAGAGTCAAACCCAAACACATAATACACAAGTTGTTTTGAACAAAGCTTTAAAACACTGGGCTTTTCAACAATGTATTGACTTGGCTTCGGGGAGCTTTTCCAATGTGTTTGCTTTCTATGAAATTAAAAAGTAGTATGATCTTTTGAATTATGCTTAAATGCAAGTACTGCACAATTGCTCAACACTCCTTCAAGCTCCAGAGAGTTTATTAAATCCTATCAGTGGGATGACTATAAATCTGCAGCATGACTTTAAATGTTACCAAATGTATTTTCAAGTTTTTGTTCACAATGCTATCACAGTGTTCCAATCAGATACCATGTGCTACTTGTAACATTAGGTATGATGTGCAACAAAGTTGACAGTGCCCTATTTCTGTAGTGAAAATAAAACGAATAAGTGTAGTGTCCTGACATTTACTTACTCCTGTCCTCAAAGCCAAATGTCTCTAATATAATTTTATATTGAAACACTGCTGCCAATTTCTAATGAAAACAGAAGTTTAAAGTTTATGAGTTTATTTGATATGTTTTACCATCTGTCACTGGAATAGTTGCACAACATTCACTTATTTTTGCCGTCTCTGAGTATTTTCATGCATTGAGACAAAAGTGTCTATCATTACCAAGGGTAAAAAGTCAAACTATTTTATTGTGTATTAGCTTATTTGGGTATATTCAATTTGTCAGAAAGCTGAATAGATCCACTACAACACACACTTAGATGAGCACATTGACATATAAGAGGTTAAAAATTAATTAACTTTTTGTGTCTTTGCTTTTTAGGTGGATCAAGCTGATATACTTCCTACAGAAATGCTGTTCACCATTAAAGAGTCTCCTCGTCTCGGACATGTGGTGAAGCTGACCAACAACTCGGACAGCCCAGACTCGCCTGTCCTCGACTACATTTACTCCTTCACTCAAGAGGACATTGATCAGGGACGCATTCTTTATGTGTCTGCATCCATCCAGGTTTGATGTCATTTCATTTATTCTGTGGTAGTAAATCAGCTGTGGCAGCTTGTTCCCTTTAATATTCACACTGAGAGTACAATCGGACAAAAGACAACCTCAGCCTCTGATGAGTCAAAGGTACAAGGTTTATTTTTAGTAGATCAATAACTTACTTGAACATCCATCTCTTTCAGGGCAGTGACGCCTTCACAGTTGATGTCAGTAATGGTTTCACTACAGTGGAGGACCTGCACGTCTCTGTAAACATCGTGCCGCGGATCATCCCCATCCAGACCTTCAACTTCACAGTGAAGGAAGGCCTCAGCAGGGCGATCAATGCAGAGATTGTTAACATCTCACATCCCTTCTACAGTTCAGCAAACATCGACTTTGTTGTTGAAGAGGCACCACAGCACGGGGACATCCGTTACCTGGATGGAGACGAACTTGTTTACTTTACATGGGAAGAGGTACGTTATGATATGAGGAAATCCAGATAAATATTCCAACAAAATCTGACCAAAGATCTCTAAACATCTTGATCCTCATTCAAGTTATACTGTATATACTTCTTTATCATTGATTGAGATTGATGACCATCTTATTTCATTATACTAGCTTAATTGATAATGAGCAGTGTCATTGTGGCCTTTGTCAATGATCTATCTCCTCTTCTCTATTTGCATTATATTTTTAGATATTTGTTTTCTGTGTACTTACATGTATTAACCTCTATAATTACATGTTATCTGCATATTAGCCAGGCATTTTTGACGAAGCAGCCTCACCACAAACTACTGTAACATAAATGGGAGTACATGCTGATGGATCATCTTACATTTTCTTATTGTCTTTTTCCCATTTGGTTTCCCTTGCCTGAAGTTCCACTCAAATGTCTGACATTTGTTTTTGCCCTTTTTATTAAGCTTGCATCATAAAACTTGAGGCTTTTTATTTAGAAATGGTTGGTTTGACCATATAAGCACATCTCTATGGTCTAACCCCACTAAAACGTGGACATTTTCTGCCTGAATTTTAGGGAACCTTATATTTTAGTATGTCTTGGGCCAAAAACTTCAGAGAACACCTAAAAAACAACCAATAATTCATATTAAATACTCTTTAAATGACTCCAGGGAGTATAACATCTCTCAAGACTAGATAATTTGGCTGTTTAGGAGGATTACAAAGTACGACTTCCCCATGAAACTTTACCTGGTTACTTCTCAGTGCTTTGTTGGATGTGTTGGTTTTTTACCAGACAGAGAGGAGAGAGGGAGAACATGGGAGCTGCTACATCACAGTTACTTGGTCTCTTTCTGTGTGATTCAGGGTCCCCATGGGAAAATATGAAAAATGTATGCGTAGTTACTGGTGAAAAAACCTTGTGCATTCTGAATGGACCACATAGCTTACTGGAGCTAGTTAGAGACATATCATATTGCTCCTACATGTAGCCCCAGTATGCCTCTACTCTGCTCTACTTTGCTGCAGGATTGTGGAAAAACTGATGATGCCTTTGGACTGCCTGAAGCCAAAATAAACTGGCCCGGTATATCCCTATAATAATGTATGAGTGGCCACAAGTCCCGCGCTTTCCTACCGTCCGACTCACTCATACTTAATTTCAAAGATCCCAGTGTAAATCTCGAATGGTTCTTAAGCGTAACGATAACGTAGGTGGCAAGGAAGCATATAATTTAACATATCCTTAACTGTCACTATAGACATGTCCCAAAGACAATACATTTTTTAATTTGTGTTGCTTTTTTATGTGGCTACTCTTTTACTGTTTTCCTTATATACATACAAAGGAAACATTCATTCCTCCCAAATGAGTACCACATTGGAGAATAAATGTTCTAGCCACAGCCGGCAATAGGTTTAAACCAGACCGTAATTGCTTCAAAATCAAAGTTGGATGTGTCTTCACTTTTCTGTAGTATAGGGTTTTTTTCCCCCCTATGTTCTATGTTGTTTCAAGCTTTTTTCAAGTCTCTCGTGACCTTGGGACAGGACACTGGATTAACTGGTGTGTATAGTAATTGTGCGATAAACTCACCAATTGGGGTAGTTCACTGAGGTTATGTAAGCGTACATTAACATTGTGGGTGTGCAGTGAGAAAAAGCTGAGAGTGTTCGTGAGTGTCTACATCAGAAAATCGACATGAACACTAACCACAAGAATGTAAAGTTACTGTACAGTAAGCTATGTGCCATGTGGCCAGGATGTGTCACATACTTTACTGTAAGCAGAGATTCTGTGTCAGACAATGTTAGGCATTTTCCTAACCGCAGAGCCAACTACGATTTATTCCATCTTTGAACAAGAAAGTTCCAAGCACATTCTGTTACATAGGCATTGTTGAGTGGGATCCAAGCTGAGGGAAAATAGGACATCTGAAACACTTTCCTCCAATACACCTTTACTCTAATCAGGTTCAGCTCTCCATCGGGTCTCAATTACGTCCTCCATCTGTGGAAACCTATTAAAGTCCACACAGGCATCTCTTTTTTTAACAGAGTACAAAATGTTTTCGGAACAAAGTCTTCTAGAGTTTACATAACTAATTTTCCAAAATACAGTATAGGCACACAGAACTTGACGGTGTACATAAATCAAAACTCAAAATAAAATAAACATTGGCACAGGCATGAATCTTTCTCTGAGTAAATCTTAATGCCACGTGTCCAACAACCACCCACTGTTTATTGTCCCAGCGAGCAGACTGATTGTCTCGCTGGCTTTCCCCGATCAGTACTGCTGATGGGGGTTGTTATTCCAGAAGGATGCCCGTCATATGGGATCCATTTGGCACTTCCTGCTCTCTGAAGCAGGTCCTCCCATCACAGCAGCTTACTGGCTTTTGTCAAGACAAAGTTCCAACTGTCCTCTTTGCACACAAGGATCCTGAGTCTTGAGGTAGTGATTATGTGATCCAGATACCTTAGGACTGAGAAACAAGAATATAAGATGCTGGCTGCTGAAAGTCCTGTTCTGTATGCAGAAAATGAACAGAGTTGGCTTGGCCTGGCCGCAGGTGCTGTTCTCTATCTAGCCCACTTCAGACTGAATGACTGATTCCTTTGTGCATCTGGTTTCCCTCAAGGTTTCGTCCCATAAGAGAGATTCTCCTTGTTCTTGTGCTGCTGCCAGACTTTAAGACCTGATTTTAGCCTCTATCTCAAAAGCTTTGAAAACATCTATTATCTGTTTAGGTCCACCAAAGATATATTGGATACCGTAAAGAAATATAGGTCTGTTAGAAAAAGGGTAATTAGGTTTTCTTGTGTACTAGAAACATAGACCCTTAAAGGAATTGTTTCACAATGTGTGATCAGTCTGTTAAATACCAGACTAAAGACAGTTAGCTTAGCTTTGAAAAAAGGCATGGAGCAGGATGAAAAAGGTAGCCTCACTCCATTCAAAAATAAATCCAGCACAAAGTTCAATAACACGTTATAAACGGTTTCTTTAATCAAACAAAAGATAAGCAACAAGTTTCCTTTTTATGCTATGAGGTAAAAACTCATGTTTACCTACAGGATTAAATTACTCATGATTAAATTGGGTAATACTATGCCGTTATTCTAGATCAATTGTTTCTAGTCATTCGCTGTTTAGTAAAATGCCCTCAAAGACAAGATCAAGCCTTATATATATATATATATAGTACTATTCAAGTGGACTAACTTTTGCTTATAAGTACAATATAAAAAAAGTCCTGCATATGGAGATGACAGAGGATAGAAAGTGATATAAAGGCATACTCTTGAGATGAACTGCTTCCATAAAGTTGGTGGGCTCACAAAAGACAGATTCATAAAACAATGGTAAAAAATTGAAGCAGCAGAGGAAGAGATGTTCTGACTTTTATTCCCAATAGGTCTAAACCCCTTAGATCCTAGATCCTTTCTTCCCCATATTGCAATCAACAGGATCTTTTTGTCAGATACTCTCGGTCTAGAGAAATCCCTCAAGTTTCAAACTCCCCTTTGTAACGCTGGCTTTCTATTATAAATGTGTCTCCAAGCCAAAGCTGAGATAATTAGATCCCCTAGAGCCACAGAAGAGAGATTATTCATTATGTTTTCACAGGCAGAGAAGTCTCCGAAATGATTACAAAACTGACTATATCATGAGTGAAATTTGAAATTCCAAGTATCAGAACAAGGAAAAATATCTGAGAGGATTGTGCATCGAAACATTTCAATCAAATTAAGAATTTGACAGAGAAACAAAGCAAATTGGAGTTTCTTCTGACTTTCATTTGAGTTTGAACTGGTTTACCAGGATAGGATGGTTTGGGGTTTCTTAAAAGTACTGTTCTTTGGATATTGTCACACTGTTAAAATGGTATTCCACCTTTTAGGCTCACGCCCGCTGTCTATTTGATGCCTTTCCAACAATTAAGTTCTGATTCAAAATTGAGTGACAGTTGGATCCTTTTTGTCTTCTCCAGATAAAACTTGGACACATCTACTACATGCATGACAGCACTGAGAGCACAGAGGACAGTTTTACACTCTCTGCCTCGGCTTATGAGATCGACCGCCGGAGCCTCCCTGTCACCATCTCAGTGACTGTCATAGCAGTCAACGATGAGCCGCCAAAACTGACACGTAACACGGGACTGGAGGTAATGTTTTGCTCTTTTTGCTGCTACTTTGAGCTTTCCTCCAACAATTGTAAATGTTGTTGCTGTTGGAAAATATTTCTAGGTATAAAAAGTACACTTTTAAGTTGTTGGAGTCTTTTATTTTCCTGTAGCGCTTTTCTTGTGATGAGAATTCAAGCTGACCACAAGCGTCACTTTGTATGAGGAAGGAAAGAACACACTTTTTATTGCGACCTTTCAAAACAAGGGAGTATTTTATACTAAGAAGACGAAACTTTGGAGAAAATAAGTTTTCTCCCCACAGAGTTCCAGTGTTGATTTCATTTCATGTTACCTTTGTGTATATATTTGCTTTCGTTCCTGCAATAAGCTGGAAATAAGAACGAAGAACATGTGATAACTGTAGGCATTCCCACATGATCAAGACTTTGCATGATTGCTCTGATGCCCAAGTCACAAAAAATATGAAAGAAAGGCATATAAATGGCTTAAGGGTGATAAATGAGATTCTGACATGTTGAGAAGGGGTAATAATTGTGTAAATGATCATGTAACCGACTTGATGCTTTATTTTAATTAAGTTATATTTTCAGACAAAAAATAAGTATAACTGCCAATTTAGAAGTCACGATAATCACAAAGACTTAAAAGGCCTTGTGTTGTATGGAATAGTTTCCGGTATAGGTTCAAGTTGATCGGAAATCGTATGTTTTAATAATGAATGAAATCTGAACCCTGGATGAACTTTTTTCACATCTATTCTGTATATCTTGAACTGCAGTGTGCTGTAATGAATCCTGTATGAAGTGAGAATAGATGTACTTCATGCCTCAAGTATAATAAATGCAGAGTTTTTACTTGGAAGCAGAAACATATTGACCTCCCTAACAATGACTGCTGCATCAGTTCAGCAGTGGCCTCCACAGTATATTTGTTTTTATAAGGAGACGTAAAGTAGAAGAGAATTAGCATATTCTCAGCTCGACTGCTTTAAAATCTTGCAAATTAATCATGTAAGCCTCAAGTATAAGAGGGCAGTGATTCACTTCTGAATGCACTTAGTGCAATGTCAAGCAGTATTACAGGAACTGTATGAAGTATCTGTAATCCTTTGAATGCTTTTTACATCTGCTGATATATCAGATGTAACTGATAGAACATAGGTATACTCACATTATGTACCTTTATCTCAAATATACTTTGTTTTATGCACAATTCCAGATTTAATAAATAGCTTTAATCAAAGGACATTATATAATGTCTCATTTGGAAACATATTTCAGTATATCATTGAATTTAGTTAGAGGACACATTACGCTCATTTTCAGGTTCATATTTGTATTCTGTGCCTCAGTCTGCTCTGTTGTGATTGGTCAACCACTTAAAGATGTCCCGCCCCTCAGTCTAACACGTTCAATGTGTTGGAGCACTAGCCAATAGAAGCGCGGGTTTAACATAGTGATTGTCATTACACCGCAGTACTTTTCCCACTTTAGTTCCGATATAGTTCCGAAATGTTGCGTTCACACCAAAAAAATCCGGAACTAAAATTTGTTCATGAGAACCTTTTTACCCCCTTTTCCGTCCCTGCTACCTCATTCACACCAACGCAACTCCGGTTCAAGCTCCGTGCTAGAGCTTTTCAGGTTCAGAACTGGTTCTTCGGTTTAGCTCCGGCTCTTTTCACACCGCTCAGAGCCCGACTGGTGCCGCGTCATTGCGTCATCGTTTGCGTCTAGAGCAGGGACTTTCGTGGGAGAAAAAGGTTCCTATTTCTGATTGGCTGGACGAATTGCTAACCACGCCCCGTAAAATTCCCAAAAAGTTTTGTGAAGCCGCCATTTTATTATCCTCGCATTAGCATTATTAGCATTAGCATTAGCCCAGCGTACAAATGCATAGAGACTAATTTATGGCAACACAAAAGAAAACATGGGAGCGGTGGAGATGAGGAGGTGTCGGCGTTCTGGCGATTTACTCGGAAGGCTTCAGTAGAAGCTGCTGGGAGTCCCAGCAGCTTCTACTGAAGCCAGTCCCCAACTCCGGGGACTTCCGGCCGGGGACTTCGGGTGGCAGTATACGCCCTGAAGTTGTTTCGGGCCTGCCAGTAAACCCAAAACAGAAGAAGAAGAAGTGACGTCAGCGGCTTAATTTGCCTAATCCTCCCTCAGGGATTTATTCCCTTATTCCGGTGTGAACGCGATCTGCTCTTAGTTCATGAGAACTAAAGAGTTCTCATGAACATAGTTCTGATGAACCTTTGTGGGAAAAGTACTGCGGTGTGAAAGCGCTTATTATGTTAAGGAAGTAAACCAAGGAGTTCAATTGAGGCATTTCAGGGAAGGGGGTGAGAGAGAAACGCTGGGATTGTTGCCTTTTAAACATTTTGGTTAATTTGTATCATGTATTACAGTTGGGCTATATTAAAAGATTACAAGTAATGGATTTTAGTCCCTCATTAACTAGTAATGAAAACACATCTGTTCATTTAAACTCAGCTTTTAACTGTCCTATCAGACTAATGGAGGAGTAATAATAAAGAATAACAATTTTAAATTATGTGGGATTAATGGATTTGATAACTCTGATAACTCTTTAACTTATCACTGGAAACTATCATCACAATAATAACGTTTAGTTGGTGAAGAAAGGTGTTTATTCAAAGTCTTTTTACAGATTTGAATGTACAGTCGTTTTTTTACAGAGTTTGTTTGGTAGACGCTTTCCAACTGATTCAGCTCAGCCATGAAAGAAAAGTTTTGAAGGATCAATTATTCTACTGTAAGAGCATGCAGGCAGATGGAAAAATCCAGCAGTAATCAGCTCACATAAGTGGAAACCCACTGTGTCATTCAGCCCTCCCTGCTCTGCCTGCGGCTCCACGTCGCCCTGGCAACCCGTATTTTTGGAAAACCAAGATGGTCGCAGAGACCACGGCTTTCTGGCAGGGTGAGGGCGGCATCCAATCCCTCAGCCTCCTCTCTGCGGCTGCGGAGGTTAACATAATGATATGTGGATGTCTCCACACACAGAGCCAGAGCTATCCCAGCAGCGGCTGGATTTAAAGCAGGAAGTGTGCGTGTGTAGTGACCTGTAGCAGGAAGTGTGCGTGTGTAGTGACCTCTGCAGCAGATGATCAGACACGATGAGTAACATGGCCGGGATCAGGCTCTGTGCAGGATCTCCATTGATCCCAGTTGGCCCAGTCTGCAGGATACAGCTGGTCTCCATTAGAGTTTACACTCCTCTCGGTCTGGCTCTACTTCACTTTGCTGTATCTCAAAATAGTTTTCAATCTGAGTCAGGCTATCTATTTAATTTATTTTCCCTGTAAATCCTTTTTTACTAATTGTGTCAGGGTTTGAGTGCCCTACGTTCAATATGTAAACATGAAAAAAGGTACAAAATAAAATGCAAGAACAAAGAAAAGGATAGAAACAAAAATTAGTTGTTAAAAAAGGTGTGTTGTCAAATATTATATTGCATTCCCACTCCCGCAAGCATGTAGGCCTACTATCCATCTATCCACATCCATCTATCCATATTTCTATCTATCTTTGTATCAGACTTTCTGCCATTGCCTCCTCCTCTCTGACTCACATTTTCCAGAATTACACAAATATCCCCAAGAAAAAGTAATGCCAGCCTAGTCCCTCCCTTGTAATGTCTGCACATGACCAGTGAGTGACAGATTGAGTACTGTTTCTGTTGTTTCATCTCTCATCAGAGCAGGAGAGATGTAACACTATAGTCAATATGTCTAACAGAGAAATCCCACAGCTGCAGATGGGGAGCCAAAATCAAAATGGAAACTGTTATTTTATACAGTTCAGGTATTGACAAAAACTATCAACATCATCCTGTTGTTGCCTTTCCCCAAAATATACTATTTCCTCCTTGTACTTACAGTACTACAGCCAAGATGTTGGATGCCCAGGCAGTTTGGAACACTGCTTCAGACATCTGGCGCCCCTTAGAGTCTCAAACATTTTAAGTATGGTATCCTGTTGAGTCATCAGCAAACTAAGTCGTTTGCCTATGGCAGCTCCTTCATTACTGCCTCCAAATGAAATATCAGCCATTGTGTCCAATAAAATTGAATTTGCAGCCCATCCTCTAAGGTGCTTAATGCATTGATTGTTATATAAAGCATCAATCTGCAAGGCCATTTTCCGAGTACCTGCCCTAGATTGCTTTGTGTGTGTAGAGCAGGCTGATGGGGACATCTAGTGGTGGGGAGTGTGTATTGCCCTGTAGAAAAAATATAACTGACAATACTGTTATAGTGATGTGACCTAATTTTAAATATTAACATGTATTTCATTATTAAAGAAGTATGATTTACAGTGCATATTCTGTTTTCAGTTTGGGAACTTTTATATGTTTCTTACAGTAAAAGTATTTAATATAAATTTTAGCCAATTAGCCAACATATTCATGTGTTAAAAAACAAGCACTGTCTCTAATCAGCTGCTCAGATATATTCACACACACACACATTTTATTTATAAAAGCGCACAATTGATTGACTAATTTATAATGGAAAGAAACAAGCTACAAAAACAGTCAAATCCCTTTTACTGTAACTCTGCAGGCGATTCTATCCCTCGGGAGATCGTACTTCCTGTGTGGGTGTTACATAAGACTGTAATTATAGCCGTTTAATCAATGGATTTGCCTTAAACTTGCATGTGAATTAATTGTTGAGAAATTAAGAGTGCTTCAAAAATAGAAAGAAATGTCATTTTCTGTTCTTAACAGATGATTAAAAAATACGTCTCTATGATTAAAGCTGTTGTGCAGCAAAGTGAATAACTAACTACATTTGAAAATGCTTGGAGGAGACAGACTGTTCCTTTGTAGCGATAGAAGGAAATAATAATGGTTATATTGACTAAAATAGAATAGTTAAACTACTATTTCTATCTCACTTGTGTTACCCAGTTTTGAGTTGAAGTGTCACATTTACTGTGTGTTCATATTCAAAATGTCTTGGTGCCTATTAGCACTGACTAGGGAAATGTTGGATATTGGGCCTCATATATCTGAAATAGCAGCATTCCCTGAAGATTAAAGAGCAATTTACTGTATCACCCCTAAAAATCTTACTTTTTCTTACTTCCAATGCTTTAATTTACCAATTCCCTGCAGGTGAAGCACAGGTTTTCTCCAGAACCAAATTACACCACAGTTGAAAGTGGTTACTCACACCCATCCACTCCTATCAGCGGGCGTGAAAGAGACTCAAAAAAGAATGAAAAGTACATTTTATCATCTAGTTGCAAGTTTAAACTAATTTCTTGCAGGAATATGGAGACATTTGTACATCTACTGTTTTTAAAATCCTCCTGTTGGCAATAAATGGCGACATCTCTTGATAAAGTTACTGAAATCAAATGAGTTCATGTTAGAGGTGTCTTTAAGCTTTTGTTTTGAAGCTGTGGTATGTCAGAGTAAATGTATCTCAATATGAAGACGTTATACTCGGTTGCATCTTGAAAGGAGGTTGATCCCACGCTCCATCTTTAGCTTTGTTAGTAGTGTTGACAGAATGAAGTTAAGGTATTGTAATGTTAGTTTTTGCTTTCAACAAAGCTTTTTAAAACTGAGAAATTGTCCAGGTGGGTGGCGCGATATCAGATCAAAAAAATCTCTGCATATCATACCAGCCTCTCATTTCCCTCTTGATAAGGAGATGCAACAAAAGAAAGCAAATCTACAGAGCATCTGTGTTATTCATGTTGCAATAGGGGGTGTCCTGCCTTAGGGCACACTGATCCACTTCTATCCTCCCTAACTGAGTCCAGATCTGGCGTCTCCACTCCCCCATCAGGGCTGAACTCCCAGACAAGCTATCAGGCTTTCTGCAGCCCTGAGATGTAAAAACTGCCCACAGGAGGCAGAAATTCTCCGAAAGCCTGATATCACAGGTTCTCTGCAGGCTTCAAGAGCAGGATGGATAAAATGCTGTTTGTTGGTGTAGGCTGATATGATAGCGCTGTCAGTTCTGCCAGAATACCCTCACAACCTATCAGTGGCTTGAAGTGATGCAGAACCAGCATTTCCAGTATAGGAGGTTTTTTTGACTTTCTTCCATCTGAAGGTTACATGCCACCTATGGAGCTCTTCCTGGCATGTTACCCTCATTCTGTCAAACAGGAATCTGACATATGAAAGGTTATTGTACCCATAGGTGTCACTGCAGGAAGCAGTAGCCACAGGGTGAGCTGCTGGGAGGAATCCATGTTTCACTCATTCCTGCTGAACTCTCAGGTGCTGTACTTTATGGGTGGCAGCTGGGGTTCCCCACTGTCTGTGAATGCAGCAATCGTCTATCCCCTCTAATCTGATGGTACAAAGATTATCCTGAATTTAGACACCTGTTTACTTCCAAACATCGTCACCCTGGCACTGAGACCGCCCATTCAAATGACTATATTCAATGTGAAACAGGGCGAACGCACATTCGATTACAGTCATTTAAATACTGTTTTATGTCATGTAGGACACTGAAAATGTTTACCTTTCAACCAGATTTATTCTGCTTCACTTAGACATCACAACATATGTTGAACTGATCCTGTTTGAACAGGCTTTTTTATACATTTGTCAGATAAGATGCTCTTAATATTGTTAAAGAAAGCAAGATAACAGATTTACTACCACATCAAAGACGAAGAATTAAATTAAACCTTCTAGGCCCAAGATCTCAGTTAGTTTGAATGATATACTACTGCTGGTTATGCTTCTCAAAATACTTTAATTGGTTTGCAAATAACATATTTTGTATGTGTTACAAGTGTTTCTATGTATTGAAACATTCAATTACCTCTGCAGTCAGTCATGTTTAAATGAATTGCAGCAGCAGACACTGTGCTAAGACCTTGAAAATATTGTTGCTTTTACTCAAAATCTAAATTGCCTGTGAAGTCAACCCAGTTGTGAAAAGATGCGATCTACAAAAAATGTGAACTACAAAAAATAGCACAACTTGTGTAATGGTGGGTTATGGATTTCCTCTTTTGACGTTGTGTGTCACGATGATAAATCTTTGATGGATTGTCAAACTTAATGGGATGTTACAAGCACTTCAAGGCAACTAAATAATACACTTCACAACACATTTGTTATAGTCGAGACGCGTCTACATTCCAGAAATCATAGAGCACTGAGTGATTGTGTTGCTGTCAGAACAACTCCAAACAAAACATAAAGAATAACATCTCAGAGAAATTAACTCACATTAAAAGTGTGGGTAAAAAATTGCATTGTGAGGATGTTACCATGCAGAGCCGCTATGAGCGTAGCTGTAGGCTCTTAGTCTTGATTTGAAAAATGGTTTATATTTCATTGACAAGGCTCTCACTGCTGTATTGTTTTCAACTAGATTGTAACTGTGTAGATCTTTGTTTGAAGTGTAATATCATACAGTGTGACCTATATACTAAATGTAGGCAGCTAATACAGTACATTAACAAGAAAGCTGAGACTTAAGCACTTAATCGCTGTTGTTAACAGCTGTGGTTAACAGCTTTAGTTAATGTACCATTTGTCTTTCTGGCTCACTTGTATTATTTGGTGGTGCATTTTCAAACTCCCCTGGAAAATAGCTCACACAGGTTCATACAGCTCAGCTTAACTCTTACAGTGGCATCAATCTGTAGAAATATCTATATTCTCACATATTATATTATACTGATTTTGAAGCCTGACTTGCAGTTTCAGACCTGGGAAATCTCTGGATCTCATGCTTTACTTTTGTTATTTCTCTTTACATGCAACCCAAAAGTTGCCAAAAGTTCATGCCCACTCTCTAAAGTCATTACAAGTCTTTAAAGTTATCTTGGGGGACTGGGATAGAACTGGATAAGTCAGGTTGAGAGAAACCGGAATCAACAAGAAAAAGTCAATAACACCACCTATACGACACGATACAATATGAAACAATAATACTTCATTGTCAGAGAAAGGCGACCATTTTCTTGAATCCCTGCAGCTCCATTTGCAGCATCAACAAGGACACATACTTAAGACAAGAAATACGAAAACAGATATTTAACACAACATTTCAATCACTGAAGACAACATGTTCAAGACTCTTTCGAGTATATTTCACCTGGGATTGACTGGGGCACAAAATAGTTTATTAGTCTTAACGTAATAAACCGTGGGACGCTGTATCTCCGTTTTGATGGCAACCATTCATATGTTACTAGAACTCTTCAGGTAATAAACATTAAGGATTTACACATGCCACATAGCCTCAGTTAACGTCTACATATAACCGACTCTCAGTGATTGACACCTGAAGCTTTAATATATCCAACTGAGTCTTCTCCTCTCACCGTAAGGCTTCTTGGTCTTCTTGGTCTTGGTGAATGTCTTCAGAGATCGATATGTGCCTCTAACTGCAGGGCCCCATCAGCTCACTTTCCCCACTGATTCCAGCTATTTAAGAATGTCTTTCTGGGGATCCGGCCCATTTCTTTCAATTAATGCTCCTTTCAGCCAGCCAACCATTAGAAGTCCATTATAGCCCGCTCCTCCCAGGGAGAGTCATTCAGCCGCGCTCCATCTTCTGATAACAGGAGCGTCTGGACTGCCATGGAGAAATAATTAACCTTTTAAATTGTTTCTTCGGAGGTTGCTGTTAGATGCAAGGCTTTTGTATTTAGTTTCTTTTTATTTCTTTAATTCTTTTGTTTACTGTTTCTTTGGAAATGACGTTGATACTCTTTCAATCAGGAGAGACCGTTTTGTGATTTAACGATATATATTTATTGCCGGGAATACACAGATGCATGTAATGGTATTTGGTGATTAGACCCCGTTGTGCTGCGTTGAGTCACCTGAAATGACAACTGCGAGGACGGGGAGAGAGCAGATGTAAAGGTTTAGCAATGCACTATGATAGGCTTGTGGGAATAGAGGCGAGGTGATTTCGCTGGGGAGTGACGCCCCCGATTGCTGATTGAGAGGAGAGAGAGTAGTAAACTGGGAATATGTGAATGAATGACTAAAGACGGTCTTCCTGGTTGAACTTGCGCTAAGCTTCATTTAGACTTACTACTATGTACATGAGTGGCTGTGGCTCAAGAGGCCCCTGCATTCAACATGTTGATTTGTCCTTTGGCAAGATACTTAACCCCAGCAGTAGATTACCTAAGCAGGTGTCACATTGTATTGCAGCATCTATCTCTGTAGGGATGTGTGTTAATGTGTGAATGCAGATTTTCTTTTTTTTTAAGTAAAAGCACTTTAAAGGGACTAGACTAGAAAACCGCTATTTAGTTCAGTTTAGTTTATTTGTTTATAGTGTCGTGGACAGTCCCCATTGATCAACTGTCAAAAAAAACAGTAAATGGGGCAGCTTTAGCCAACATTGCTAACTTCCAGCTGTTGTCCCTGGCCAGATGATAATGTCTTAATTGCAGTCCATTTACCATTTGTCTTGCGTACACTAAGCAATCTCTTGTAGTTTCCAAATAAACTCCTGATCCCTTGAATCACCTTCATCC
The DNA here is from genome assembly GCA_031216635.1 of Dissostichus eleginoides. Taxonomy (NCBI): domain Eukaryota; kingdom Metazoa; phylum Chordata; class Actinopteri; order Perciformes; family Nototheniidae; genus Dissostichus; species Dissostichus eleginoides. The sequence goes on along the minus strand of CM062273.1, from coordinate 10,899,184 downwards.
AAACATAACTCAGACTGGGTAATCTGTGGTGTCTTTTCATCTGTGTTTCTCTTTCTCTCCCTGGTGTCTCTGATATCTCACAGGTTCTCGCTGGAGAGGAGGCCGATATCACCTCCAGCATGCTGAACACCGACGACGCAGACACCGCTGCAGAGAAACTGGTGTACAACGTTGAGTTGCCGGTCAATGGGATGGTGGCGTTGAAAGAGGCGCCCGAGGAGGAGGTCCTGAATTTCACACAGTCTCACATAAACAAAGGGGAGGTCATCTTCATTCATGAGGGTGAGGACAGTGTGATGTATAATAATATTAGACCACTGTCAGTCTCTATCTCAGAGAGCTTGTATTACAGCAGCATTGTTAAATGTGTCATCTTCTTAAAAAGTGTCTAAAAAGAAATCTGAATGCCTCCAAAAGTTAAAAGTAATACAGTGGTTATGACCCATGACACTTTTAAACCCCTACTATACTGTATATGGTGGAAGAAGTGAAGAAATCCTTTACTACTTATATAAGTCTGCATTTAAAACGTTACATAAGTAGAAAGGATCTTTGTATAATCAGCTGCGTAAACGTAGTTGAAATATGAAAAGCAAAAGTGTTCATTTCGCAGTAAATCTTTAAATGTGATTGTGACAATCTATTTTCCAGCTGATCCAAGAGGCTTTTCAAATAGTTTCAACTAAGTATGAGGATTTCCTCCTTAATCCTATAGTTTATCGCAAACATTAAAATTCAACACATAGCTACAACCAAAGCTGTATGACAAATGCAGTGGAGTAAAGAGTTTAAAATTGCCTCTGAGATGTAGAAAAGTGGAAGTATAAAAAAGCATAACATTGAAAACTAAAGTGAAGTGCAAGTTCCTCGAATTTCTAAGGAAGTACAGTAATTAAGTTATTGTGCTTAGTTACATTTCAAGCATGGTCAAGATATCACCGTCATGTTTGTCCCTTTGTTGTGCCAAATAAGTGTGATTTTCATTAAGACAATACCCAGTTTTAAAATACCTTCTGCTTAGTTAACAATAAGTGGTATATATATAAATAAGTATAATAATAATATGATATATAAGACCAGTCAGTCACTTCCTCTCCTCCGTCCCTGCAGGTGAGGAGTCTGGAGGCTTCAGTTTCACGGTGACAGACGGAGAACACACGTCTCCTCTCTACCAATTTGTCGTCACAGCCAGACCTCTCACCATCACCATGGTAACGCAGGAGGAGCTCATGGTATTTCCAGGTAAGACGCCAAAATCCTGCAGACTTTAAGTTGTGAAGACGGCAGTGATGATAGGATTACCGCTCGCTCAACCTAGTGTTTGTAGCCACATAATGATAGGTCTTTTTTTAACAATTGTATCTCAGACGTACAAAACAAGGTCAGAAATAAAAAAACTGATATGATTGTGACAGTTGGTCGACTTTCCAAACACTAAGAAAAATATACCATCTTCTTTTCTCACTTCTTCAGTTACATACATGAACAAATTATTAAATTAAACATATTTAGGACATTAAAGACGATCATCAAATCTATGAAACAACACAGAAAATACAACGTTTGTCCAAACATATTGATAAAAGAGGACTTTTGTAGGTTGATCTAGTCTCCCTTTGTCCAGTTGTTTGTATTACTATCTTATGTTACATGTAAATTAAGTTATATAGATCTTTATTAACTACTTGTATCGTACAAGTTTGAAGAAAAATGATTTTAAAGAACACTGTTTTATTATTTTCAGTATTTCTATTTTGCAGCAATGATCAAGGAAGCTTGTTGCTGAAAAAAACGATTACATTATTTAATTCCAAATGTAATATTGAAAGTGCATGCACAGTCAAATCCGGAGTGTTAGTTTAACACTCTGAGATAAGGACCATATGTTCACTGGCTCTCAGTGTTCAAATTAACTCTTAAAGTGTTCATTTAACACTTAAGTGTTCATTTAACACTTGAATCCCTCCCTTTAAGTCTTAATTTAACACTTAAAGAGAAATAAAATGTACATTTATTTTTGGTTGTCAAAAAACACCACGACTTCTCCAGATGGAACCTTTGAGAAATTACTAGTACAGTGTCAACCTCAGCTCTATTCATAATAAACGTAACTGTAACGCATGACATATGAGAGGAGTTGTCACATTTTTGAAAGCTTGGATAAATTCGGGTGTAAACTCAAGATCAGGAAACTCTTCTTCAGAGTAATGTCCATGAATTACTGTATCTGCTAAAGTTGCATGCAATTCTAGCCTGCTTAATTCCAAAAGCTACACTGTCATGAGGCCATTTACCACAACACTCAGTGTGTGTGTCTGTGTGTGTGTTATTACAGGAACAAGGCAGTCTATCACCAGTGCCAATCTGGGGGCCGTAACGAATGAGGACGGAAATGAGATAAGCTACTCTCTGATCCGCCCCCCTCGTTTGGGAAGACTCATCCTGGCCAACGACAGAAGCCAATACGAGGAAATTACCCGCTTCTCGCAAACACAGGTACAGTAATTACTTTCACTGTGTGTGTGTGTGTGTGTGTGTGTGTGTGTGTGTGTGTGTGTGTGTGTGTGTGTGTGTGTGTGTGTGTGTGTGTGTGCGTGCGTGCGTGCGTGCGTGCGAGCGTGCGTGCGTGCGTGCGTGCGTGCGTGCGTGCGTGTCGTATATGTGTGTGTTTCTGGGATGTGTTTCTTTTAGGAGACATTAACTAATTTCCTTTCCTCCCTTGTTAAAATGAACGTTCCACATTAACCTTTGAAGACAATAATACATCATTAGTAGCAGTGAAAAGTAAACATTAAAAGACATTAAGGGAATAACAATAATGAAAAAGATGGATTAACTGTTTTACAGGGAAAGCATCTTTTGATGAATTTTTGGTTTAAATGATCCGTTGCATTTAGGGTGCACTGTAAGTTCAACTGTTATTATTCATTTTCTTCTTTTCAAAAAGCTTTAATCCTCTCCACTTTCAGGTATACATTCCTATTAATAGCAGGTTTGTGTTACTAAGTAGTCACAGCTGTTAAAGGCTCTCAAGTCGTCTGCGTCAGAGGACATATAAGAAGACATAATGCCACTTTAATGCATAAAAACGCAACTAATCCTCCTTTCAACACCGACTGGTGCTGCTGATCTCACCGCTCTCCCAGAGGTGGAAATTAAGTTATTTAAATGCTTGTGGTTGCAGCTCTTGACTTTCCTGCCCGTAATTTGTACTGTTATTTTTGTAGATTTTACTCAGCATTGACTTGTATTTATATTGGAAAAGTCAATGCAATAAACTCGATAGTACAGCTCCCACTATTTAGATTTAAAGAGCCATAACTTTGTGTTTGTTGACAGAACTGTTAATGACTGTAAAGAATGTTTCACCTTTATTAATCTTACTTTAATCACCTAACAAGTAAAGTGTGTTCCTTTCAGATAAACAAATTAAACCGACCTATTAGCTCATGGAAATGTAACTAAATAGTCAAAGTTCTCCTTTACATAAATTACAGCCGTACCAAACATCAACAGACAATGATATATAATTGCAGTCCATTTTGTTCATGTTCCTCTTCTTCACCAGCAGGGGGCCTCATTGAATATGACTTCAAGGTTCAAGGCTTTTATTGTCATTCGTGCATAGTTACAGTGTAGTTATGTCGATAGGTCCCAGGCTCCTCCAACAGTGCAACACAATAAACAGATAAAATAGTGCAAGTAAATAAAATAAAATAGAAGTAGTGCCATAAGAGTCTATATACAAGTGATACATGTACTTAGTGCCATTGTGATGGTTAGGGTCACCATAAGCATGTATATTTATGTATTTATTGATCTATATATTCTTTTAATGGATTATTTCTTTTCTTTTTTTTTTTTTATCTGCATTTTTAAGGGAATTAACAGCATTTTCAGTTTTTACTGTACTGTGTTGTAACTTTCACAAAGAAGAGAACATTAACACTTAATAAAAAGCTTTCGGCTTTATTGGCCTATGTGTTTTCTGGGTGTGGTTCCTGATTTCAAAGAGCCCCTTTCTTCATCGAGTGTGATTTATTATACTCAGATTATATAATCAAATCTCAATCTTTTACTGTTGAAAAACAATGAATAGATTTTGTTAACGCTTATTGAGTACATTGAACACTACACATGCAGTAGGCTCATGGCAGAGTTCGTCTGCGATGTGTGTTCTCACTCTTGTCTCCATCTGACTTCCATCCCTGACATCTTGACCGTGCTTGAATGAGCATGAGAAAGAATTCTTCCCTGCTCTGTTTAGAGAGTGACAGAAAATCTGACACTACGTCGAGTTGAAAACCTGATTTGATGATTGGTGTAATTCAGCAGTGTGTGTTTGTGTGAATGAATGAATACACTGTTCAGCTTGCTTTGTGTCTCTGTGTGTAAGAGGAGAGTTGAGTTCAGGACACAGTGACCTCAGAGAGCAAACACAGGCCGTCACATCCCAGTGCAGATGAGCCAAACCACTGCAGCCATTTGAGCTCCCATTTAACTGTGGTTCGTACAAACGTCAGAGGGAAAACAGCAATAAAATACTTTAGCAAACTAAAATGTCTTGCTCTTCCAAATTACTGAAATAAAAAATAAGTCATTAACAAGTGACTGAAAACGAGAGCTCAAAATGCAAGCGTTTATTGACAAAATATTGACTTAAAAATGATTTATTATACAAAATGCTTGACCAAAATAAAGTCAAATGTTTTACTGGTACTAAATAGTTATTATATTTCTCCAAAAGACACATGAGCAAGGATATGAAAAAGTGAACTACCTTTCAACTAACTTTGAAAATGTTTCTTTACATGATCATCTTATTCAATAGTGGCCCGTACTAATGGGCAAAAAATAACATAATGCAATTATCAAAAGTTTTCGACAGCTCTGATTCTGATTCTGATTATCTTCTGATTTTGTTTCCCCTGACACACAGCTGGAGTCAGGCGCGGTGTACTATGAGCACCAGATACCTGAGGATCCTTTTTGGGTTGTGAGGGACTCCATAGATCTGACTCTGTCCTCCCAACCAGCCCCAGACGTCCATCACATTTTGCCCATCACCATCTCTTACTACGCTGCTCACAGCAACATCTCCTCACAGCTGTGGAGGAACAAAGGTAGGATAAAATGTGTAATAACAACATCTTAACAATCACATATTTGCCACAATCACAGTTGTTCAAGTATTCCCCCAGATATTGAGATGCAGAGAAGATAAGTTAAGCCCCCATAATAGGTCTGCACCTAAAATAATAGTTACAATCTGAAGGTTTAGTCTTTAGTCAATTTAATAGATGCATATTCAATCCTTAAAACTTTATTCATACAGGGTGGACCGGCTTAGCGTGCATGATCTATTACAGCAAAAACCTGTTAACAGTCAAAGAAAACAAAGAGCCTTATTAGAACAGAAATCAGACAATATTGTTTTAGCTTGCCATATTCCTAAACAGAATTAAGACAATAATACTGAATACCGTGAAAAAAATATATATTTTGAATATCAAACAGTCCCTCTGCTTATCTCATGTTTTTGTATTATGTAAACAATACAACATGGTTTGGGCAGAGTTACACTTTAGAAACCGAAATGTGTTGTGTTTCATTTTGGAGAATACCTACATTTGCATAGGATTTAAGTGTTACTCTAGTTTAAGTGGGAATCACTGAATAGCTCAAGTGTTATCATGTTATCAACTCTATTTACAATGTCACATTTTTGCAAAAATGTCCAAAACAACAAGCCGGTCCCTCCACCTGTCTTTCTTAATGTGCCAACATCCAAAATGAACTGCATGGTTTGCACCAAAAAACCTGTATGTCATTGATTTTAAATAGTAAATGATAGTGACATTTATCTTCATTTTACATTTTTGTTCCCCTTAGGTTTGGATATTGTGCAAGGCCAGAGGAAAGCCATTGACGATACAATTCTTGACGCCTCAAATCTTCTGGCTATCCTACCTGAAGATAAGCGGGGCAATGTGGATGTGATTTTCGATATGAAGCATTTCCCTGACCACGGTCGTATCACCCTTGGTGGTCAGGACCTGTCCGGTGATGCCCAGTTCTTTAAGCAGCAAGACCTAGCTCAAGGAAAACTGGAGTATCTCCATGATGACTCTGGTGCTTCCTCTGACAGCTTCTCCTTCAGAGCCAGTCTAAAGTTTAAGGGTGAGTCTGTGGCCTCACCTTCGGATACGCTGGTCCAAGAGGAGGTATTTCACATCGCAATCAAACGGCGGGGCTCTGACTCCCCAAAACTAGTCACAATAGACATGCTCTTGGAGGTTTTCCAAGGCTCCGTAACCGTTTTGTCCCAGAAGCAGTTTAACACTCAAGACGAGGACAGTTCGCCAGATGAGGTATACTACAAAGTGACAAAAGCCCCCGGCAACGGTCGAGTGGTTGACCGACTCACAATGGACCCCATCTCTGAGTTCACGCAGGAGATGGTCAATCATATGCAGGTGGGCTTCGTCAGCGATGGCAGCCTTTCCGATGGTTCTATGGAATTCATCGTTTCGGATGGAGAACACCAAACAGAGCCACACACGATCCACATTGGCGTCCTAGCTCGGACCTTGCTTCTTGACAAAGCCCCTGAGATCAAGGTGAAGCAAGGCGATGATGAGACCCTGGTGACTGAGGAGATGTTGAAGGTAACTACCGGGGGCCCTGTTGAGGAGGACATCCTTTACAAGATCACAAGTGTACCTAAGTATGCAGCTGTAATGGTAGACCGGCAGCCTACATCCGCCTTCACCCAGAAACAGATCAAGGAAGGCAGAGTCAGTGTCCGCTTTGTAAAGTCCACTTCACCTCGGGACAGTGTTGCATTTGTAGCCCGTAGCAGGGGTGCCAATGTCACCTCTGTCCTCAACATCACGGTGCAGCCTCTGGCCAACATCGCTCAGGATCCTCTCTTACCTCAAGGCGCACTTGTTAAACTCGACAGGAAGCTTCTGGATGCAACTCCTTTGGCAAACAAGACGAGAACCAACCCTACGTTCACTGTCATCCAGCAGCCTCAGGGGGCTCGCTTTGTGTGGTCTAGAGGTCCTGGTGCAGGTCAGCCAGTGGACACATTCAGCCAAAAGGAGCTAGATGAGGGCCGCGTAGCTATGGAAATCCTAGAGAAGAGCCCTTCTGGATCACGAGGTAGTGTCATTCAGGATGAGGCCCGCTTCCTGCTCAAAGCCCATGGGGTTCCTCCGGCAGAATGTGTGTTTTCCTTCCAGACGGGCCCCTACAATGCCTCGGGGGTCTACCCTGCCACTCTGTTGAGGCTTCCCTTAGATGACCAATCAAAGGAAAGTAATGACATCCCTGGGGTAGCCGGGTCCCCTCGATCCACTCAAGCTAGCCCTCGCTGGAATGGTGACATGGACTGGCCCAATGGACAAGCCCCCACCACAACATCTGCAGGCACTGACACCAACAGGAATCCATATGTTTCCCGGCGCAGCAGCTTCTGGTCTATTCTCATCCCAATCCTGGTCATCCTTCTCCTGTTGCTGCTGGCAGCCGTCTTGGCCTACTACTTGATTCGTAAAAACAAGACAGGCAAACACAACGTCCAGACGGCAGCATCAAAGCCCAAAAACGGAGAGGTGGCTACCGGCACAGAAACCTTTCGCAAAACTGACCCGGCCAATAACATCCCAATGTCAAGCATGGACTCCAAAGACGCAGACCCGGAGTTGTTGCAGGACTGTCGGACAACGAACCCGGCCTTAAAAAAGAACCAGTACTGGGTCTGAGACACTTTGAGATAGGACACAGAGAGAGGTGGATCCTCGAGTGTTTGGAAGTCTCCTTAAATCATTCCTCTCAGTATTAAAGACCTCTTGCCACACCAGTTTAGATGAAGATTATTTTTTGACACCATTAGTTATTTACTTATCTCAACATAACTGTGGACAAATTCTCAGGCAATGAAACACTGAATACGTATTGGCAAATAAAGAGGCAGTTTCTTATCCAAGGAGACTCAGGCCATGTCTATTTATTTTAGTTGTATCATTCCTCTTTGTCAAAGGGCACACATTAAGACATAAACACGCTGTGTGTTTGCAAAAAAGTATCCTGGGTGTGCTCCATCATTGTAATCCATATGATATCATAGGCCAATATTATTCATTTGAGTTGATAGGTGATTGAAAGTCTTTGTGATGATTTGATTTGATTTTTTAGTTTACCCGGAAAGTTGATAAGCCTTGTACATAGCTGAAGAGGTAAACATATGCTGTATTATCGAGAAAATGAAAAACTGCCTCTTTGTGTTTTCTCTTTTACTTTTCAATGTTTTTAAGGTACCATTTTATTGTGTTTCTCAGGGCTAAATTCAACTTAAAGAAATAGTTTTTTCAAAGCAATATCAAAGAATGATACCAATCTCATATTTGCTTATTGAAATATGAAGTAACATCCAGAAGTTAGCTTAGCTAAGTCAAATGACCAAGGTGTTTCCATCCGAAAGTATAATTATCCATTACCAGCGCTTCTAAAGCTTACTACCCAACATGCTATATCTCTTTTGTATAATCTGTGTAAAAAAAAAAGAGAAACAAAAGAAAGAAGTTGTGCTTTTATGGGGGATAATGCCCCAGACTTTTGGCTAATACAGTGACTCGCTGAATGTGGCTAGTTGGGAGAAGCTAGCTGTTGCATGTCTTTAGGGTTTGCTATGCTATGCTATGCTATGCTAATGGTTTCATGTCCTGTTGCTTCATTTTGAACGGACAGATATGAGATTGGTGTTTACCTTGTTATATAACTCTTAGTAAGAGAGAAAATAAGCTTAGGCTCTTAAAATGTCAAACTATTACTTTAATGTCATCACACAAGAACATTTCAGTAGTTTTACTTTTGTCTGGAAGGAAGATCGTTTAATGAAAAGCTTGTTGCATTCACATACATAGGTTTAATTGAATTTAGCTCAGAGTAACGTCATCATCGTCTATCACATGATATTATTGTTGATGCTTCCGTAGTGCTTGTAAATATTCACTGGACTGGCACAGCACTGACATCGAAACCACACGGTGCACAGTTAGCAGACCGCAGGCAGAGGTTATTCTGGTAGCATTGGTCTTTAACACATCCGTAATGGCTGACAGGCAGGGGTGAGGTCATCTACTACTGGGATGTTTCCAGTTTCCTACTCTGCAATTAACAATTTATTAATAAAAAGACGGTTAGTGCTGGGATGGGGATAATGAAAGGAAATGCTCCACTGTTTAGGTTACATTGGTGAAGCAAAGGAAGACATTGACAGAGTTTGTTTTTCACAGCTATTCTTGATTTTAAGCATTCCATATGTAAGCTAGACATTGAAATCCTGAGATTTTTACTTTTTACTCTTAGACTTATTTTGTATGTTGAAGCTTAAAGGAGCATTACTGTAAAAATACTCCTTTTTGTTTCTCATTCTTTATTGTCACTGACTTGTGACGGTTATCTTGTTTTTGAATGTTGAATGAAGTACTTAAGGTGAATTAGAAAGTGTAGAAGAAGACTACGGTGGAGAAGAAAGTGTTTAATGAAATATCAGATAACTATTTTGGATCCACTAAAGAAAAAGAAAAGACGCAACATTTATATTTTGAAAACTGTTGGACTATTTGCTGTACATTTCTTTTTATCATACTGTATGTCAATGACGACTTATTCTTTGTTAGTCATTTACTGAAAATACAATAATTCCTTTGCAGTACTCATCGTGTATTGATCTTCTATTTTTGTAGTGTTTTCAAGCGGAAAATATAAGTAGAGATTTTACAGCACAGAGCTAAGGAAGTGATGTTTTTCGGGAGACTATGTATTTCCATTGACATCACTTACATCAAATCTAAATAAAAGTATTGGTTTCTCCTACAGGATATCACATCCACAGCTTATCAGTTTTATGTGTAAATATTTGTTTTTTAAGTAAGGTTTTTGCGCTTAATTCATGTCTTGAATCATATATTTAGTGTATATCATGTTTGTCGTCGAAGGTACTTGTACATGTAACTACATTTAATTTGATCAATCAACTGCTAAATATGCCTGTGTCTTTGTTGGTGTTTCTTTCTGTGTTTGTCTTTGCAGGTGCCCATACTCTGTCACTCTTTTGTTTTCTCCTTACAGCTGAGATCATGGCAGATTTTCATCACCACACCTCATTCTTTTCATTATTTATTATTTCTGACCATCCCCATACATCAAGTCATACTCAAATGGTGTGCTTTGTCAGAGATTAAACTGTAATCTGTAACAACAGGTGCCTTTAAAAGATAATAACTCAAAGAAATGTTTAGATTTTTGAAAACAAGTCATGTCTATTGCTGCAGAATGCCTCTGAGCTTGTTCTCGGCACTAATTGAAATAAAAACGTTCATGCAACAAAACCAGCGTTAATTGTTTTCAGTCAGTGACTCTTTCGTTATACTCAAAGCTCATTTTATTATCTAAATCGTTTTTTAATTGGCCTTTTTATCCAATTAAAATGTTCATGAATCAGATATCAGATCATTTTATCACTTGAAAGCGCTGAGAAATGACTTTGTGCTTTCATGCCTCAATTACTGTAATATATTACACTCTTTCCTGGGCAGAGGCGTTCTTCTTAGGATGATATAATGCAGTGCATGGAGCCGCTCTTGGCCGGTAATCATAGCCTCCATTGAAGAAACATTTAATTTGAAACCTGAGTTATTACTGAGGGATATTTCTGATTTGTTCATGTCTCTTGTCGGCTGACCAGAGCGTAAATGTACTATCTTTACTTATTAACTTTGGTTCACTTCTCACTATTAGACCTTACAAATATATTGACAAAAAAGTGACTTGTGCACTTTCTTGCTAGGTTGATTTAAGTTATATCTGTTTTAATTCTGTTTTTGCTGATGTCTGTTTGATATTTTAAGCTTATTGCTTCCATTTTGAAGCATGCTTTAACTTTCCTAGAGGAAATCTTTACTTACTTAATTGTTTCTTAAGTCTGCTTTTCATTTAATTTGTCTTTCTTTTTGTCATAGTCGTGGATATTAATAGCATGCACGGAGTTGCACATTACATTTTATTGACTTTAGGACATTATATTTTCTCCTTTCTGAGTTGTTTGTACTAGTTATAAGCATTTTATTTATTACAAATCACTGCACTACTTTCACATTACATATTGACACTATTCTGTATAGGCTGTTGAAATCATTTGTATTGTATTATTACATATAAACGCAATGTTATATACAGTGATGGCTTGGGGTAAATGTGGGCAAATCAGAGAGGGTCCCTTTATTAAAATAGATATATTTAAATACAGACACAGAAACACTAGTGTTAATGTTTTCTAATAAAAGAAAGTTTTGCATCGTTCTCAGGGAAACCTATTTTTGCCAACCCTTTGTTGTCTGCTTTCTATTGATGCTGTAAGTGCTTTTGACCGCCAGGTGGTGTTAGGGTGCAAACAGCCCCAAAGAGACCATGACAGTTCTTGCAGCCATTCGTCAGCATTTAACAAGCTTTCCTCCATCCGTCATTCTTTCCAGGGAATGGCCTTTGCTTTCGGTGTTTCTCTCGTTTTTTTATATTTTCCTGCTCTCCTGTGCACTTTCTGTCACTGGCTGCCCATGCTTTGCTTTCCTCCGAGCCTCATCCTGCTGCTTTCACAAGCTGCTCAGCACAGCTGTTGCTCCACATGTGTCTGCTTATGTCATGGAGCAGTGGGTGTCAAGTCTCTCAAGTTCAATGTGTTTTTTCTTAAAATGAAAACAATAAGATAGTGTATTTCACTTTGCTTGAATAGTCAACTGTCAAACCTAATCAAATCAGTTCGCAAAAAAAGAAAATGAAATATTCTTAAGAGTAAAAATGAAAGTCTCATTCACAGCAATGTTGATTGTCTCATTTGCAAACAATATCCTTCTTTTAACTTACATTTAAACTGAAACTAAGCGGAAACTAGCAATTTAACTTTAAATAAATGTTTTTAAACTAAGCCGAAATGTGATCTAGGTTTCAGTTCAATATCTATGTGGACACAATGAGTATATCATAGCCTGAATCCAACTTTCTGTTTTCCTTAACATCATCAAAAATTGAAAATCTACAAGAGAGAGTTATTGGCAAATCTGAGCTGCAGATTAAACTTTAAGTAAAGTATTGCAAATAGCATCATATATGTTGTCATGCCTTGTAAAAGCTTGTATAAAGAGTAATATAAAACAACTTGGAGAAGGACTTAATGTTCTAAAAAAAAATGTAAAGTGGTTGTGGCGTTGTAAATGTCAGCTCTGAGACAGTCTGTTTCAGGAAGAAGTTATTTACTTCTCCTGATACTGCATACCTCCCTCTGTCCACTCCCACTCTCTCTGAATCCCCCAAACCTGCTTTCGATTCTAGTTTTGGAAGGAAACGCAAAGCACCTCCTGTTTTATATGTTTGGCCTGATTAGAAACATTGAGCTGCTGATTGGCGGATGTTATCCAGCGTCAGTTTGGTGCAAAACGACTCCTCCTCAATCCCTTAAGACCAACAGGAATGAAAACACACAAGGCAGGGAGGAGGAACCATTCTTAAGATGCTTGAACTCTTTAACTACTGAAATCAAACACCAGTCAAAATATCTGAATGTTGTTTACAACTGAATGTTCGATCATTAGGCTGCTTGTAAAGGGGCCATGTTATCATTTTCAGGTTCAAATTTGTATTTTGTGCCTCGGCTGTGACATGTCTCCATGCTTTAATGTTCAAAAAGCTCTTTATTTTTCGCATTCCGCCTGTATTTCACCCTCTGTCTGATACCAGAGCCCAGTCTGCTCTGATTAGTTAGCTATAGCGAGCTCTGTTGTGATTGGTTAACTGCTTAGAGATGTCCCGCCCCTAAACCAATCCTGTACAATGTGTTGGAAAGCTAGCCAATGGAAGCGCAAGTCTTACGTATTGATGTCACTATGTTACAGAGGTAAACAAAGCTTTTCAGGCATGCAGGGGGAGTGTCTGAGAGAAACTCCCTGTGGCATGAACTTTAGCCTTTGCAGACCATTAACATGCACAAAAAATGTAAATGTTCCAGTTGTGTTTGTTGATTACACGTACAAAAAACGTTGTCAGAATTGCAAAAGATGCTATTTAGGCAAAGCATTTTTAAAGGGGACCTATCATGCAAAATGCACTTTTGTACGTCTTTTATACATGAATATGTGTCCCCGGTGTGTCAGGGAACTCACCAAGTGTCTCTTTTCCTCCATACCCAAATCTCTAAAAACGGGGCTGCAACGGAGCTGATTATTATTTGAATTTTTCTGACGTCAGAAACGGGGTGCTCCGCCTATATGGGCAACTCTCAACCTATCAGGGGAATGAGAGACCGCTCGAAAGCGCTGGAGACGCTGTAGTACATATGCCAGGCCTGTAAGTGGCGCTGTAGTCTGCCACAAAAGCAGAATCAGCCCTTGCAAAAACAGGGCTGGAAAAGAGCAAATAGAGCGAAACGAGGCATGGCTAAAATGCATGATCTGTTTGGTATTTTGAAAAAGAAAACTTCACAGACATGTTTTATATAGGTATGGCCCTACAATATATGTTTCAAATATAGCATGATAGGTCCACTTTAAGAAAAACAGAAACCATCAGTTTTTCCTCATCTGACACAACATTCACCAAGATCTTCCAGATAACCCAAGTTACTTTACAAGCAAATCATCAAGCAATTAAGTTAGCATTATTTCCAGCTTCTTTAAGATTCAAAGCATCCGTTTGCTTGTTAACCTTCAATATAGTCTGAGCTGGGTTGTGTTGACGTTGGCTTTAGGCTCTGAGTCGGCCTCAGAGGAAGAGACATTTTTTCTTTGGACTTTCCTCTGCTGCATTATCTTCAGCCTCCATCAACTCTCCACATGCAGTAAGTGGCATGCAAAATGGACTAACATCCAAACCTGAATGTGTTTCGGGGTATGCTGTTCCCACCTTCCTCGCACATATGTCATGTCCGTGCAGAAGTCATGACCTGAGAAAAAATCTCTCCGCATGATTGGTGCATCGGTGTAGACCTCTCTTATTGATGCGGCTATCCACAGGTTCCTGTTTGTTGTTGTTTTGGCAACATAGTTGGTGTTTAGCTGTGTAGTTTCTGCGGAGTCATTCTTAGGGATGACCAGACGGTGTTGGCAGTATTGTGATGTACTATTAATTACATTTTCAGATGGTGACTTTCTATAGGTGGCATGTATTCATTCCAATTTAACCATTGATTTTTCAGAAATAATTAATTTAATAATTTACAAGGTTTTTCCCAGAGCTGCAAAATCTTCCATCTGCATTTAATGAACTGGTTAAATTACTTTTTAACCTGTATTTCAGTGTTGTGTAAGTTAATATTGTTTATTCCATGATCCAACCAAATTAGATGCTATTTATGTCCACTTTTTAACATAAAACATATACGTTAACGTGTCTGTGATCAAATTGCTTCAGTAGCTCTCATCGGCTACCATTGTTGTTGTTGACAATATTGGTATATATACTTTTTATGTGTTCATTAACGTGTCCTTAACGTTTATTTCCTGGAGTCTGGATTAGAGCAAATTGCAAAAGTCAGAGGAGAAAAGGTTTGCATGCAGCGGTCACCAGTAAAATAACAGATTTTGATGTTTTCCTTGTTACTGTTACTTTGTTTGAGAATAAAATGCACCAAACTAAAAACAGGTTACTCCATTTAAAATGTAGAGTAAAAGTATCCTCTGAGGTTCATTTTTCGACCGCATGTAACATTGGGCCTCTGGTCACACACAGCTGTCAGAGGAGGTTAGAGGTGGGTCCCCGGGGCCACATGTCGGGGTCAGGAGAGCAGGGTGATGTGCTGGGCTGGGGCTGAGAGTCAAACAGGGCCCGTCACTGAGGTCCAAGAGGCCTTTCAGTCAGAGGGACACACACAGACAGCTGGAAGACAGAAACATGTGTGGAACAGCCTGTTGCATTGTACATTGTGCTGATGATAGGATTACCGCTCGTTCAACCTAGTGTTTGCAGCCACATAATAATAGGGTTTTTTTTTAACGATTGTATCTTCCACATACAAAACAAGGTCAGAAATAAAAAACTAATATGATTCTGACAGTTGGTCGACTTTCCAAACATTAAGAAAAATATATCATCATCTTTTCTCGCTAAACATATTTAGGACATTAAAGAAGATCACACAGAAAATACAACGTTTGTCCAAACATATTGATAAAAGAGGACTTTTTGTAGGTTGATTTTGTCTCCCTTGTCCAGTTGTTTGTATTACTATCCTATGTTACATGTACATGGAGTTATATAGATCTGTATTAACTACTTGTATTGTACAAGTACAAGAAGAAAAATGATTTTAAAGAACACTTTTTTATATTGTCAGGAAACTCTTCTTCACAGTAATGTGCATGAATGACTGTATCTGCTAAAGTTGTATGCAATTCTATCCCGCTTAATTCCACAAGCTACACTGCCATGAGGCCATTTTCCACAACACTGTGTGTGTGCGTGCGTGCGTGCGTGCGTGCGTGCCTCAGCATTCTCTTTTAATGATCGTTTTAGCAATGTTTCGGCCGTCTGGCAACTTTATGAAATGGGTCTGCTATTGTGAAATCTCATCAGCATAGTTTCCAGATGCAGAAGGAAGCTGTTTTAGTTAAAGAGCTACCTGTGCAGTACTGAACCACAGGCAGACTAAAAGGGGAAGTAACTAGTGTCATTTAGCATTTAAAGAGCATGAGCTTGCTCCACCAGTTGGTAGAGACCAAAATCAGGTCTCAAAGATGATAAAATATTGGACTTGCGTTCATCAGATTGATAATAAAAGGACTCACAATCAATGCTTAGGTTGCTCTTTCCCTGTTGGGTGTATAAATAGGAAACTGCTTGTTCGCCATATTGACTTTATATGGTGATAACATGTGTTAATAGCCTGAAATAGCCATTTTTGCACTAACCATGAATCGCTAATGACGATACATACAAGTCATATGGACAGCAAAAAAGTAACAATATGACATTTTTTATTTGGGCACTTTTTCCAAAGGTATTCATAGGCCTGTCAAAATTAAATATGTCCTACAGCCAACTGTCAAGTCTGCAGATGATGAGAATATAATACTCACAATATATCTTTTTAGGAGTATCAGTTTACTGTCAGTGTTTGAGAAAAAGGTATTGGAAGATCTGCATACAGTCAGTCACTGAGGCCCAAACCTAGCTGCACCCTGTTGAATATTTCAGTAAGTAGGATTACAAATGATCTGGATAATCCTCATGAAGACTCATGATTCATTCTGCTGAACTGCTGCCTATGCCTGGGTATTAGCATGCTGTAATAAATAGCAGTATCGATGATGTCTCACACTTTCTGGAAGTAACTTTCTGTCAGTAATTTTACAGTTTAACAACATCCCACTGATCTTTTGTGAACTGCAGACATTTCATATTCATGGGAAAGTAACAAAGAGACAATGGAGGGAGGATATGTCATGATGATATATTTATATATGACAAAGCTAATGGGACAGTAAATGCTTTAGGTCATGTTGTGTGATTCTGAACTGGGCAATACTGTAGATTGTAGGCCTCCCCTTTAAAAACATTAAATCAAATCAAATCAAATCAAGTTTTATTTATATAGCACATTTTTAAACGATTTTTGGTCGAGCCAAAGTGCTGTACATATAATAAAGAGTACCCTACAGTAAAGAGACTTTACAGCAAATACAACAGCACAGTTTGTGCAGAATATCAGTATGAGAAAAACGACACCCTCTGTCCTTAGACCCTCACATCGTACAAGGAAAAACTTCCGGAGAAAAACCCACAGTTTAAAGGGAAAAATGGGAGAAACCTCAGGGAGAGCAACAGAGGAGGGATCCCTCTCCCAGGACGGACAGACGTGCAATAGATGCCGTGTGTAAATCGAAGAGATAATACATTTTACAGCGTAGGTAGACCGAATGTTTGGAAATGCATGTGTCTATAATAAGAAGATGAATCCACGAAGATGTCAAAAACAATCCTGTGGGAGCCTTCAGGGAAGCAGCATGACGAGACCCAGGCAGGACCGCAGAGACAGCCCAGCAACGACCCGAAGTCCACGACTTAATCCAGAACTCAGGATAGAGGATCCAGGACACAGGACCACAGCAAAACAGGATCAGCCTCAATTCCGGATCCCGGCGTAGATATAGACACAAAACACGAACATTTGGGGGAGGCTGGGTTAATCGGAACACGAGAATACACAGACACAGAGAGACAGAAGGAAGAACAAGCACTCCCTTAGGATAGGTTGAGGGAAAAGGGTAGCAAGTAAGAGAGTAAGAAACAGAGGTGGAGAGGCACACGCAGGGAGCAAGGTCCCCACTGGAGCCTTAGTTGGAATTGATGAGAGGTAAGGAGGAGGTAAGCTGTGAATACGGTCATAACACTCCCCGGCCTGAATAAGCCACTCTGCAAACCTGTTTCCCTCTAATAAAACCTTGAGAGGTCAGAGAGGGAAAAGGTTTTTGGATAAAGAGAGAATAGAAAGAATAGATTACAGACGCTGTGACGTAATAACTTTTTTACGCATAAGTTATTACATACTTTTTTACGCATACATTATTACAGATGCAATTATAACTTTTTTTCGAGGGAAGGGGTGGGGGTCAGAGGGCCTAGGTATAAAAGTCACGGCTCGCCACTGAAATTGCCAGAACGCCGACACCTCCTCATCACTCCACCGCTCCCATGTTTTTTTTTGTGTTGCCATAAGTTATTCTCTCTCCGTTGGTGCGCAGGGCTAATGCTAATGCTAATAATGCTAATGCCAGCAAATACAATGGCGGCTTCACAAAACTTTTCAGAGTTTAAGGGGCATGGTTTGCAATTCGCCCAGCCAATCGAAGTTGGTACTTTTTTCTCCCCAGGATAGTACCACCTCTCTAGCAGGCACTAAAAATGGGGGTAAAAGTTCTCGGAACTAAGTACTCTTTTTGGTGTGAACGCAAAATTCCAGGCACTAACGGAACTAAACGGGAAAAGTACGGGGAAAAGTACTCCGGTGTGAAAGCGCCTCTTGTTAGTAAATCAAGCTCACCTAAAAAAATGTGGGGTAGGCTATATCTCAACTTCAAAACCCTGATAGGATGCTTGAAGTATAGAGGGATAATATTATCTATCATGTCTTGTAAAAAAGGACTCACATTTGTTTTTGTTAAAGGGGCAAAGAGCTCACACAGGCAGTTTGTATTGTTTCCCCCTTAATCTGAATGTAGTGAATGATTTCACTGTATCATACAGAGGTGGAAGAAGTACTCAGATGTTGTACTTTGGTAAAAGGAGAAGTACCAGAGTGTAGGAATACTCTGTTAACATTAAAGTATCAAGTCCAGAAAAGCTGAGAAACTAAATCAGCAGCTTTTTGATATGGCTAAACCAGTACCTCTAAAGCTCACTAGTTCAAACGTTGTATCTCGTAAAACAACAACGAATGTAGCTCATTGCAGTGTTGCAAGTTGAACCCCTCTGTGATGGATGTTTGGACAGTTTAAATCAGGGGTTTCCAAACTTTTTCACCGAGGGCCACATACAGAAAAATATACGAAGGGCTGGACCACTCACTAGAGGTATATTGCCTCATAAGTTCAGTTATTAGTTAGCTAAATCAATCAAATGTAGGTAAAGTATGCTTGTGAGTGTTGGCAGCTCATCCCTTAAAACAGAAGCCTCAGATTGATTATAATAAGGAGAAATAGGAAGGGTGTATTTCAAGCTTGTTATGTAAATAAGTCATTGGGATTTGTTCTTATCAACTAAGATATGTTAGAAAATGTTTCTAACTTGAATTGACTGAATTTATTTGAAAAGTGGTCTTATTAACACATGAATACTACTGTGTAATATATGATTACATTTAAGAAGTACAATATAAGACAAGCACAAGTTTCACATGGGCCTTACTCCATTATACTTTTTTAATTAGCTGAGGGCCGATTCAAAATGTTCCGCGGGCCGCATTTGGCCCCCGGGCCGTAGTTTGGACACCCCTTGTTTAAGCTCTTCTATACCAAGATGGTTTTGCTGCTCATATTTCTTTCCCCAGATAAATTCCCAGATCTTAGCAAATAGCTTTGTGAGTTTCATGCCATTATTATGATTGGAACTTAAGATCCACATTATAATAAGCTGAAATTCTCTTTTAAAGGGTACGGGGTTAAAATACGGGTTCCCAACTTTTCTGAAACCTAAGACACCCAGAGTGATGATTATAACTCCAGTCAAATAACTAAGTTTGCTCTATTTTCCTTTTTACAGTTTCTGGTGGTTGTTGTGGTTTGGGACACAATTATGTAACTCTAGCACCGTTTCTCTGGCTTTGGCTTCTGTGCTATACTGATTTCTACAGATTGAGAGTTAATTCTTTCCTTGGCTCGCCAGACCCCCACCAGAGAGCCACCTTCCCCCGATGGCCGACCCAGACGCCAGCTTCCCTCTGGTAGTCATGGCACGGCTTATTTGGTTTTGTGGCCTGCCCATCAGAGCAGATGATTCCTCGGGTCCAGTGCTGAGACTTTCACCCTCTCCTCCTCTGTGAGAACTTCACTGCGGTCACCCTGCTTTGTTCCCACTGGCTTGAACACTATTGTCATGGAAATATCTGTTGTGTTTTCCGTGTGTGTGTGTGTGTAATACCCTGCAGTGGGGTGGGACAGACTACAGAGAGAGCCAAGAAAAACACAGCGCTGGTCTAATATCGCCGCCTGCCCTCCTTTCATCTTTCCCTCCACTGCACCTTATCCTTCTCCCATGCTTCACCACCCACTCTGTGTCCTTGCCATACCCTCATCCGTCTTATTGCCCTCCAAAAATCCCCAAGAGTCTGGAATAGGCAGGAAACCATCAGGGTGGACCCATTCCCTGACAGCTGGGGGGGTCATGTCCTGCTGATTGGGTGGAGCTCTCCCTCCAGGGTTTATTGTGTCACTGTATGAAGCATCGGAAACACATTGCTTTAGTTTGATCGCACACATGCATGAAGAATGCAGAGGTTTGCTGTCTTTTTCCAACAAAACATCCACACAGTGTTGATGTTCTCCATGTTGGCACGCAGCTGTTTTTACAATTTCACTCCTTGTTATATTTCAAAGGTGGGTTTGTGATTAAGGCGGAAAGTTCTGCTAGTTCTCCCTGTTGATTTTGGACAAATGGAGGCACCAAACTGTAACATGACCGGAGGGAGTGTGTCCCTGCGGTGGTCCTGAAGGTGCAGCAGCAGGATAAAGAGGTGGTGGTCACATGGGGGCAGGCCAGGGTTCAGCACACACACAGACGTGGTATGCAGGACCTGACCGGGAAGTTATTTTAAGAGAGAGACCTTCTGGAAATTCACTCAGAGCTGTCTGCCTTGCCTGCTTTTCATCAGAGATGTTGCTGCACAGGCCCACCGCATAACATCCAGTCATACAGAGGATGGAAAGAAAATGTGTCCCCCCCAAAATGACTTGTCAAAGTCGGTTTGAGTTTTAGTTTAGTTTAGTTTAGTTTAGGTTTGTGGAATTGAGTTTAGGTTAGTTTAATTTAAGTTAGTTTAGGTTATGTTAATTATCAAATGCCAAAGTCAGTTTAAGTTTAGTTTAGTTTAGTTTTGGTTAGGTTTGTGGAGTTGAGTTGAAGTGTTTTTAGGTTAGGTTACATTTTTTAGTTTAGTTTAGCACCTCCTGTGGTCCACATTTTAAAACACACATTAAACCACATTGAACCACATAAATACAAATATTTTATACTACACAATAACATAACATGGGTTTGGTGAAAAACATTTTGCAGTAGCTTCCTTGTAATTCAACTTTATTCAATTTTGCATTGAAGTAAGTAGTAAGTAGTAAGTAGTGAAATTACTGAGTTAAGTTCAACTAAATCAGATGTAACATATTTTCTGCATCACCTTAAAAGCTAATGCCTTGCCCATTATATTGAGTGTGTCAATGTGTTTTGACAAGAACAATTTGTTGTTATGGGGAATGCCCAAGAGTTTATTTTGCTTGACCTAGCTCGGGCTCCTGTCTTTCTAATATGATGAAATCCCAGCAGCGGATTTTCCTAATTAGTGCTTCCAAGGAAACAGTGGTTCTTCTGAAGAGAGTATTCGTCAACACTTCTCGACTTGACATAACAACATCTGTCACAATGCCGCTTGTTTACTAAGTGGGTGGATGTTTGCCCTGCTGGTGTCAAGGATTCGCTGGGATCTGTCTAATTGCTGGTAATATCTGTTCACAGTTTAGTCTCCAACCGTGCAGGAATGCTTAAAACCACAGTCAGAGGAAGAAAAAATCACAGAGCTGCAGACTGGAGGCAAAATGTTGGCATGCCTCCACAGCTTAACGACCGGAGCAGAAACTTCTTATCTTTTTCTCCTTGCTCTGTTTGAGCTTTGACATTTGCACAGGGCGTGATGAAGGCAGATTAACCACGTCAGCCCCAACAATTGTATGTCAAGTTCTCACTTGTTAAATGCTTAGTAATCCTATCTTGGGTTTGTATGTTCCTACTTAAATGTCCCCTTTGAATTGTGAAATGATAAAGAGGTATTACATTTCTGAGCTGCTGTGCAACTCTCTGTGTAATACTTTTGTTTGGTTTTTTGTGTTTTTTAAATACATGTCATATCATTTTATTTTTTTAAGTTTGTCAATGTGGAGACAGTTTAAGTGACTTTTTAAAATACTCTTTATATTAATAGGACAGTCATGCATCACATCATATCAGTACAATTGTATATAATTTGATAATGTGTCGTAGTAACTAGGAAATATGAGTGTTAAGTAAATGTAGAGGAGTAAAACATACAAAAGTTGCATATGAAATATAGTGGAGTAGAAGGATAAAGTAGTATAAAATGGAAATACTCAAGTCAAATACAAGTATGTCAAAATAATATCAAAGTGCATAACCTGATACTGTACTTAGTTACATTTTACCCCTGTCTGGGTGTCACTTTTTTCTGGTAAACATTTATAATGGAGTATTTGAATTTGTTTAATGAGAATTACCTTAAAGTGAGTGCATTGTCAGAAAAAAACTAACAATTAGAGCTCTGCAGTTTTCTCTCTCATGAAGGGCTAAGCAGATCTTCCATCCAACATTTTCAAAACTAAGTCAGACTCTTACCAAAACACTGTGGTCGAACAAAGTTAGAAAAACTGCTCGAAATCACCTAATTTCTGGTAATATGAAGCAACACACTCAGTAAACACAACAGGGAACGTTGAATCATTGCGGATGGATGTCTGTGTTTTTAGGAATAATCACGCTTGGCTGTATGCTCTCTACATTCTGATGGTTTTTTTTCATGTTCCAGTTTACTCTGGCCATTTTACGCACCGATTACACAGTCCCAGTGGAGATGAGATGGATGTTGGGTGTTTGGTGTGTACCGTGTGTCCCACATGTGTATGGATGGATGACAGTCATTCCCTTGTTTGTTTCATAACTGCCGTTTCCCTCTTTGGGGGATCATTATGACTGGCCTGGACAACCATAACATTGTTGGGTGTGTTGATCATGATGGTTTTGTTGGCCAGTTTCTTAGAGTTTGGTATTTCAAACTCTTTTTTTTGTGCCTCTTCTCGGATTCGAAGCAAAACATTCTTCCCACTTATAGTACTTGAAGTTGCAAAACAGATTGTTACTGGGCCATTGTTGTTCATGGCCCAGTTCAAATGTATTCCCGAAAACCGTTAGCCCTGAACATGTGAAATCATTTAGATAGAGACATCTCTAAGCAAATGTATCCTCACAGTCCTGCCACCATGAGACAAACAACTACATATACTGTACCAACACTGTGCTAAGGGTGGTTTGCGACATGTTTGTCTATAATTAAATGGATGTCTAAAAGGACTCCTGCAGGTTTTGTTTACTTTTCTCTTTTAAATGTGCAATCTAACTGTCATTGCTCGTTTGACTCCACCACTCTATGCATTGTTGGGGATGCCCTTAAGCAAAGTCTGCAGAATTATGGATGTACAGAAAGTGTGCAACCAGAAAGCTTTTAAACGCTTTGCAGATTTCACAGTGGGACCTCTCTGAACCCTCACATGTTTGGCGGAAACATGCGGCAAACTCTCTAAGGGCCTCAGGGGGAGACATCCAAACTTGGCAGAACATCAGTCGATCTCCGCCATAGTCCTTTATCACAGCGGACATTTTGACAGCACAGGTATAATTAATAACATTTATGATTGCCATATGCTGACACCCTGGTTTTTCTTCCTGGGACAAATAAATGGAACAGAGCCATCTTTAAATTGATCAGTTACACCTGTGATGACAAGTCAAAATGTCTGTGTAGTTAAAAGCAGTGGCGAGCCGTGACTTTTATACCTAGGCCCTCTGACCCCCACCCATTCCCTCGAAAAAAAGAAGAGTTATTACGTCACAGCGTATACTTCAGCGGAATATCAAAACAGCGGTCCGGGGTGCAAAACGCATCAATGACAGCGACCCTCTACCACACAAAACAACACCATTTATCTAAACACCTATCATGACAGGGCACCCACAGCCAAGTAACAATTACAAATGAATTAAGTCGGCACGGCGGCCCACTTTGAAAATGACTCAGGCCTACCTTTGATGATCAAATCACTGAAACACAAAGTCCATCCTCCTGTCCTTTTGGATGAAGCACTTGATGGCGGGTCATGCAGCTGATCCTTTGCCACTCCAATTTATCATTGTAACTCAATCTTGAAAATGACTCAGTTAATAATTTCGCAACGATGTCATCACTATCACTGACGTGAGCCATCATGAGCGAACTTATGCTAATCAGAAATCTATCGATCATAAATCTTAATCTATCGATTAGATTTATGATTCGAAAATTATAAAAGTAGGGTAGACATGTGGATATTATCCGACTGAACAAAACGTGCATTTATCAAACAGGTTCGTTTTCCACAGACCTTATTTCGAGCTGTTTTCCAAAACCCTATGGAGAAATCCCGTTGCTTTGTTGTCGAGGGAACCAGCAGCTTACTTCCGGATTTTAGGACGCGTCACTGCACCACTTGCATAGACTTCACAGCGGGCCTAACTTGTCATAAAGTCCGCGAAAATAAAGCCCACCCATTTAGAGGGAAGATATGATTGGTCAATTGTACTGTCACTTGACATTACTCTCTCGTTCAGTTACTATAGAGAACCGCAGTGACGCGTCCTAAAACAAAGAAGTAAACTTCTTCCGGTTCCATCGTCAAAAAACAATGCAATTTCTCCATACAGTAGGGTTTTGGAAAATAGCTCAAAATAAGGTCTGTGGTTGAAAAACATTTAAGAGAGGGATCACGTTTTGTTCAGCCAGATAATCTCCACATATCTACGCTACTTTTATAATTTTCGAATCATAAATCTAGTCGCCAGAAGCAAAATGCTAACGTTATGCTATAAAGGAACTACAAGCTAGAACGGCAGGGTCGCACTACTCAACGTCACGCCAACTTAAGATCGCCTCAACTGACTTTCGCGCGCTTGCATATTTTAACAAAGCTTTTAAATAAATGATGATGGTCAGATAAAGATATAGATACTAAAGATACTAAAGATACTACAGATACTTAAGATAGGCATATACTCTCTTTCAAGCAGAACACAGGGGGAAAGAAATTTAGCGGGAGTGTTTACGTAATCGGCGTAATGACGTACAACGGCCTCGACCATTTCTGTAGTCCACTAATGCCACTTGTTAACAACCATCGTTTTTCCGACACGTAAACTCTTCAGAAATCACCAGCGGGGTCACTGCTGATGTATTTAATGTGGTAGAACAAAACGTGATCTATCTCTTAATTTTGTGTCAAACACACACCTTATTTGGAGCTATTTTCCAAAACCCTATGGAGAAATTGCATTGCTTTTTGACGAAGGAACCGGAAGTGGTAAAAATGCTAATTACTTCCGCGTCCTAAAACCCGGAAGTAAACTTCTTCCGGTTCCTTCGACAAAAATGCAATGCAATTTCTCCATAGGATTTTGGAAAATAGCTCGAAATAAGGTCTGTGGTTGACACACATTTAAGAGACAGATCACGTTTTGTTTAGTCGGATAATCTCCACATGTCTACCCATCTCTTATAATTTTCGAATCATAAATCTATCGATCATAAATCTATCGATCATAAATCTATCGATTAGATCTATGATTCGAAAATCATATGTGGAGATTATCCGGCTGAACAAAACGTGATCCGTCTCTTAAATGTGTGTCAACCACAGACCTTATTTCGAGCTATTTTCCAAAATCCTATGGAGAAATTGCATTGCATTTTTGTCGAAGGAACCGGAAGGAGTTTACTTCCGGGTTTTAGGACGCGTCACTGCGGTTCTCTATAGCTGGCCCTCTGTGAATGTACAGAGGGACCAACAAGCTCTCCCGTCTTCACAGTCACTGCAGAGACGGCATTTAACCCTTCACATTCCAACAGAAACTGAACAGGCAGATTCGAAGGATTTATTTCTTTGGAAATGTTATTTTAAATACAATTAAATCAAGTTATTTAGGTAAAACTAATGAAAAATATTTTTAAAAAAATATTAAAAAAGAAATATTTAAAAAAAATGTTTTTTTTTTAATGTTTTCAAATATTATTTTTTAGAATATCTTAGGCCCTCAGAGAGGGCCTAGAGGGCCCTGACGGCTCGCCACTGGTTAAAAGTCACCTGACCTTCACCTGCCAGCACACCTGACGCTAATTACTCCAAACTAGTCATTGAACAAATAAATACCTGAAGACAAAGCCTGAAAACGTTGGAAAAACTCTCAACTTTCAAGCCTTCAGTTTTCGCTGCTTTGAGCTAATTTGTATATGTTTGGTAAAAGTCTTTCCACTGACTTTATATGCTTTCATTCTGCATCTGAAATTCACTTTGTATCAAGTCTCAACACTCCTTTGGTAAAGTTGTCAGTTTCAATTTGAGTTTGGGTGCATGCTAGATAAATAGGACTATACAAAGAATACCAAGAGACGCACAATGCTGTTATCATCTTCTAAAAAGACACTCCAATTTGACTTATTGCTCGACAACATCTACAGGGATTTCAAGGTAAAGAGTAAAATGTCAGGATCAATTGTCAGATTGGATACCGAACAGTATAAGAATAAAACAGATTGAAAAGTACAGGAAATTATCCATTAGGCTTCTTGTCTCTGTTGTGATATTGTCATAAGTGTATTGTTTTTATGTTTTTGGGGATACAGAAACGTTAGGGTTAGGGTTAGGGTTAGGGTTAATTTTGCTGTGTCAAAAACAAAGAGGATGCAAATGTGTTGAAGGTTGTCTACACTCCACAGTCATTGTCATGAACCTGGCCTGACAATAAAGAGTTTGAAACATTAATTATTGTCAGGGAGAAAGGACAGAGAGGTGGCAGAGAGGAGGCTTTTGGATCGGACAGTGAGATAATGTTTTTCGTGGCTTTTGTTTCCCAAAGCAGGAATGTTGTTTACAGGGATCGGCCAGCGACTCAGGAATGCAGACTGAGTCCTGAGGAAATGGTTGTTGTATCCAGAGGGAACTTCAAGACCCGGAGGGGAGAGGACGACAGGGACGTTTTATGTGTAGCACGGGGAGCATGTTGTACTATTTATTTCTGACAATGTGATGATAAAACAAACCTGTTTATAGCCTCACGCAGCCAGAATACAAGTTCAAGTTTCATTATGAAATGTATGTTTGGGAAACATCCTCTTGGAGTAATTTGGTTCTGATACAAAGCAGATTAGCTAACCATGGAGAATCTTGAAATAGTACAATTACTTGTTGTCTCTTAGAAATTGCAAACATCATTACCATCTTTAAAGCAACATGTGAGCACTCAATCAGCCTGAATTATGTCAGAATAATCTGAAGTGAGAAGTGGTCTACCAGCTTCTGTGGTGGAAGTAAGTGGCTCATATTTCAACAAGCTCCTCTTGAGGATCCTTACAAATCACTGTTGATGGATGAGATACCTGTTTGCTGCTTCTTATCATAATTCTGAATCACAGAGAATAAAAGGGGTTCGAAATTCAAAAATAAAGACCTTTTTGCATGGAAACAAGTCACAGTAGAGGCACAAAATACAAATATGGAACTGAAATTGACCATAATTGACCTTTCTAAAGACAATGAGGGGCGTCCTTTTCACTGATCTGAATTCTCTTTCACTCTGCAAGTATAAAGAAGTTTTAAAGCAATCCAAAACTCACAAAGCTTGTTGTCTTGATGCCCTTTATTGAGGTCTACTTTCAAACAGGATGCTTTAATTTGTTCCAGATTTGATTTTGGTTGGTTTTATTGTGCTTTTTGCATCTCAGTTGCCACCAAAAACACCCTGTAGCAATTTTGAAATGTTCTTTTCAGTAGTGTGTCTTTTCCATCTTGACTTTATTTGGTAAACAGCACCTAAAGCCCATTTATTAGACATCACTCTAACATGGCATGTTACTTTTACGAAGCAGGATATTATTTATGATATCTTCTTGGCTCAGAAACAGTGAACTTACCCTTTATCTCCAGTCAAAATGAATAACGGTCCCTCCCTGCTGTACCAGATGTGTCATGCATCATTCTCCTTTGGCCCTTATCTCACATTTACCTCTTGTAGTCCATTTGATCTTTACAAATATCTGTCCATATATGTTATTTTTCTTTCTGGGTTCTCTTTGCCAGGTCATCCAGGGTCACAGTTTAGTACAGCCACTTTTAGCTCAGGTTGGCAGTCACATGGCATCGTGCTACACTTCATCACTTCCACGGCCCAATAGATGAGCAATCCCTGGCAGCCGCTCTGAAGCCTTCAGGTTGTTGGATGTGATCTGAAATTTCCGAAAGTTTAAATATTTTCTTTTGCCCGCAGTCACAAAAAACAACTTTTCCTACTCTTATATGTTGAAACCCTTTACTACATGAACATCTGAAATCAACATGTACCAAAAGTAGATCTCTCTGAAGGAATGGAAAGAACAGGAAGATACATCATTCACAAACATTTTTACATTTAGTCAAAGTCATGTCAAAGACAATTTATGAGCATGTAAGATGAGTCCAAATAGTCAACAACAAGACTGGAAAATGAAAACAGTGTCCATTCAGATTTGTTCACTTCTATCTTTCAGTTCATCTAAGTTTACAGTAGAGTTTAGCAATGTTCCTATTTTTTTCCACAATTAGATAGAATTGGCATTACAAAAACTATTATGTTAGAAAAACAATATTATGTTCCATTAAAACTTTGAGGCAGAACATAGGACATTTAGAACACAAGGAAAATAAGCATTCAATAAATGAATTGATGCGGACAACAGTTCATCAGTCAAACCAAAGGAAATCAGTCAAGTCTAAAGACTCTTAAAGCTGGGACCAAGGGTTGAGATTGAGTTAAATATTCGAAAACACTTACAAGACAGAGATGGTCCAAGATTTTTCTCTATGAAATGACTTGGACATATAACCCAGTCACTGCCAACATTTATAGGGAAACAGAATTGTTAAGATTAGAAGTACCACCACTACAGTTTCCAGTAATGACACAGCAATACTTTGTTCTTTCTCAATTAGAGACTGTGATCCGGATGCAGCATTTCGTTTCCTGGCATAATAGTTAACAGGCTTTGTATTTGTCTGATCTAAGCCTAAGCTATTGTCTGTATTTACCCAGCAGCCACTGCAATTTACAGCTACCTCATGTTTAACTCGCCTGCTATCTCGAGATCTTTGAGTTACACAATCTCTTCACTTCTGTGGGAACAAGACGTTGGCATGCGATGTCCTGTAAATGCTCAGAAGAGAAATCAGTCGGGCGCGAAAAATGAATTACCTGTCCGGGCCTGTGGCAGGGAAAAGATTTCATCACACAGACACACACACGTTTACTGTACGTTCACAACTGATTAAGACATCTGTAAAGTACCAGGATTATAGTATCACATGTTCTGACTTGATATCTTCTCAGCACTTCAAAATCACTGACAGCACTGAGACTCAAGAAGTAATGGGTGTTCATTATTTCCTGTCAGAAACCGGTCAGAGGAGTTAGTCATACTCGGTATTCTGATGTCAGCATTGATGGAGAGGTATACTCCAACTTGTTCGGCATTTAACATGTTACTCAAGTTAAAGAACATGTGCATCAACTATCAAGAGTAAGAGTACTCATTCATTTCAGAATTGATCAACTGGGGCTAAATAACACCTTATCTCCTAAAATAATACTTAATCATCATGTATTTGTTGATTATGATTTGTATATGTTATGTGATTGCTATGTGACATGTAGTAACGTTGGTTGTTTGCATATTATTGTTCTCTTTTATCGTTTCGCCTGTATCCTCTTGTCTTTCATCCTTTTTTTATAACTATTGCTGTTGATATATTGTGATTTTAAGGGTGCCCAGGGGACAACGGCTGGACATTAGCGATGTTGGCTAAAGCTGCCCCATTTACTGTTCTTTGTGACAGTTGATCAATGGGGACTGTCCACGACACTATAAACAAATAAACTAAACTATTATCAATCTGAAGCTGCATAGTGATGAGGGTTGCAAAATTCCGGGAATTTTCAAAGATGGAAACTTTCCACGGGAATAAACGGGAATTTATGGGAATAAACTGGGAATTTTCCAAATTGAAGGTTGGCTCTTCATAGGGAACTTAAATATAGTTGGGGAAAGTATATTTTAGCATAATCTTGACTAAAACAAACAGATGCCATTCAAGTACACATGAATATCCATGCCATAGCACACTGCTGACTGCGTGGCTATTGAGACCACACAAAGGGTCGCAACAGGCTCACAAATGTGAGAGTGGAAACACTGGTTGGCATTCGGGCAAACCTAAGGCTCTTTGAGCCTGACACAGAGCCATCCTCTACAAGGCTGGACAGTGACACTGAAGAGGAAGACTCAGAGTTGGATGTTGATGAGGCCCAGGAAGAGCCCATTGACTGAAAGGGTTTAGCACAAATGCAGAGGATTGCTTGAAGGAAGATTTGCATGTTTAATGGGACTTTTTGGAGGGAGAAGGGCTCTTTTCATTTAACATTTTGAATGGGACTTTGTGGGGATTTTTGGATGGGGGGTGCATTTTTGTTCATTTTTTAATGAGTGGGGTTGGGGGGATGAGTAATATTTAACACAACATTCCTGTTTTCGTTCTTCAATGAAACAATTAATTGTTCAATAAAATAATTAAAACTTGTTCTGTTCTACTTAAAAAAAATCTGTTGAAATGTCATGTTTTTTGTTTAATTTTGCATCGAATATTTCCAAAATTCCCCAGCTTAACTTTCCATGGAAACTTTCCGGAAACTTTCCGGAAATGTACCGGAAATGTTCCGCCCCTTTGCAACCCTAATAGTGATTAGTAACTCAAGTAAACCGATAAATAAGACAATTATACAACAATAAGAGAGTAATATAACTATAGTAGCAGAAAAACTCAAAAAAAGTAAATCAAAATTGTACTTAGATGCAGTACCCTACTTTATTTACTTAGTTATTTTGCACCACTGGGTGTCACGTTAAGATACTTTCTCACAAGGGGTGATCTGTGATTTAAGCTTTAGACCTTCTGTAGAGGTACATTATGTTGCTGGCTTATGAATTTGGTAAAGAAGTTCATAAAACCAGTTTCCTATACATTTCTGTGAAGCCCCTCAAGGCTTTACCTCAGTCTGCCTTTTTAATTTTTGCCAAATAACTGTTTATGTTGATGGTGAGCGG
Organism: Dissostichus eleginoides; assembly: GCA_031216635.1. Lineage (NCBI taxonomy): Eukaryota > Metazoa > Chordata > Actinopteri > Perciformes > Nototheniidae > Dissostichus > Dissostichus eleginoides. The sequence goes on along the minus strand of CM062273.1, from coordinate 10,868,418 downwards.
ACTATGCTAAGACCAAATGGATGTGTCACCATATAAATGTTTGTTTTTATCCTGCAGAAGAGAGGATAATGTTGTTTATGATACATACTGTCCGTTGACAACCATGATGAAGCTTGTGTGGCCTGATTAACTTGTCAGGACACAAAAAAACCTGACCATGTTTTATTGGTTCTGTGAAGAATGTGAAAGCCTTTTGGTCAACCCATTGATATGCATCACTTATTGCCAGGAAAAAGTTAGAGACCAGCCTGTCTTTGGGATGTTTTTGGTTTTTGTATAAGAAAACAAGTGTTAATATGAACCTGAGACCCATTTTTTTTTTTTAAACATGCCCTCCAGGACCATCAGATCAAACACAAATGTTAACAGTCGAGCCAGTGGACATGTGACCTTTGACCTCAGAGTGCTGGCACTTTTGATATGCTCAGAACAAATGGATATTGATAGTGTGTGTTTACTACACAAAAAGTCACATTATTAAGAGTTATGTGCAGCTTAGCCTGTTAAGCCGGGCGTTTCTTTCACGAAACTGTGTCTCAGGGCTTCTTAACATTTAACAACCTATTAATGTGTCATACCCACTTAACGGGAAGAAACTCAGCTAACTGACGATATGAACAATTTTTAGCCAAACAAAACACAACTCTAACGCCAAGCCTCTGAATTAGCACTAAGCGAAGGAATGCTAACGCACTTAGCACAGAACTCACGGTAGAAATACTTTATTACTTATCGGATCTGCACAAACAAGATATCAGCTAGCAAGCTGAGATTCCACAGATGCTAGGTGTATAATGGCGCGTTTCCACTACAGCGCGGAGCCCGGTTTAAGAGGGCTGTGACGTCAGCGGCCCGATTTTGGTTGCGTTTCCACTTGGCCTAGTACCGGCCGGCGGGTCCTAATTCACAGTTTTTCTGGCCTCATAAAATCGTGGTTCTAGGGCCAGGAACAACCAGGCTGAGTTGTGACGTCAACACTCTCGACTGCTGATTGGTCAGAAAGAATCGTCACAATCGGCGCGCGAGATAATCCCTAGCGTCGCATATATATATAGCGAAGCTTGCAGCATTTTTATAAACAGCATTTTTGTCAACAGAGGAGCTAAAATGGCAAAGAAAAGCACGCCGTGGTTGGTCGAGGAAGTGACGACGTTCCTACATTACATTGCAGATGATAAGATCCAGCGGGAGCTCGACGGGACAACTCGCAATATTAAAGTATTTCAGGAGGTCTCTACACAGATGTCCACAAGCGGCTACTCGAGGACTGTCGTGCAGTGTAGGGAAAAACTCAAAAAGATGAAGAGTGAATATCGCTTGGTCAAAGATAATAACAACACGAGTGGTGCCAGTAGGAAAAACTGGAAGTGGTTTGAGCTAATGGACACCATTTACGGCCATAGACGGCTAGCGTTGGGAGGGATGGAGGCCTGGACTCTGCAACGGCGTTACTGGAGTGTCTGCATGGTACGTTTTTTCTAACGCTCTGTTATTTGCTTGAAAGCGTTGTGTCCCTATCTGTTCTAAAGCTCACTTCTAACAAATAAGTCGTCACGGCAGTTTTAAGCAGCGTGACTCCGCCCACCAAAAAGCCGATCGCTCCGCCTACACTGCGTTACTATAGTTACTGCCCCAGTTCCTAAACTGTAATGGTAACGCGCCATCAAGTGAGCTGGTCCTAACAAGGCCTAACGAGGCCGAGCGAGGCCGGGCTCCGCGCTGTAGTGGAAACGCGCCATAAGTATCATCACTGAGCGATCAAAACTCGCGGCAGGGGAAGCAAACCCAGACATCACACAACGTAGCTTTACGGGACCAAAACGGAAAATAAGTCTTACCGTTGCTGTTTTCTGTTCAAAAGTTGTGTTCAATGGCATCAAAACGCATAAAAAGCTGCTGAAGGTTAATCCAATGTCTCTGTGTCACTTTGAAATGATTACTGATAATCCATCTTCGTATTTATGGCAAAAAGCGTAGTTTTCAGTTTTCAGAGCGTAACATAGCTTTCACTCTCACTCCTCGTGGTAACGTGTAGTAGATGGATTTAGGAACTTCCCCCTCGATTCTATTGGCTCTAACGGTTAAAAAGAGGTGTCAATCATCAAAATCGACCAATGGGTTCCAGAGAAACGGCAAATCCACCCAAATCCACCCAAATGACCCCAGAGGTGGAGTTTTTAGCTAAACCTCTCTAAAAAGGTCAAATGTCACTTGTTTTGCATCAATCTTGATACAGGGTACTTATTATATGTTATAATTTGGATTCCTAAAGCTTTTAGTCTCCGCGCGTGCGCACTTGGGGCATTGTTTGGGATGACCTAATTAAAATAGCGTCCACCCAGTAAAAAAATCCCCACTACACCACTGGTTTTCACTATAAGTAATGGGTTTTTTTGGACGGACTTTATAATTTACATTTTATTTACTATGTTCAATCTGAATTTACTTTAAAATAAAAAAAATCTATATTGATTCTTACTTTTCTACATCCAACTCACAGGTTTATCATTGCTTTGAGAAAAAAGATTATTAATTTACCCTTTTAGAAGTGAAGATATAGTCATTTGTTCTGGGAATGTCATTTTTGAGCCTGAGACCTGAAAAACAGGCTCAGGGGTTAACTGGGTAAATGGCACAGCCAAGGTGGAAAAGTCCCATATCTTACATTTACAAAGTACAACCTCAATGGGGATTTCCACCTAGATCGACGAAAGCACTTCATCATCCAGAAATGCACTTTTCTGATGGACAAAAAGATGCATCTGGAACCAGTTAGTCTGACGTCTCGGTCCCCCCTCCCCCTCAGGATGAGTGGGGGACAGGGATGGGAAGGAGGGTAGACAGACAAAAAGACATATAGGAAACTGTAACTACTTAAATAACATGACATCATTTACAATAGTCCAGTGAAAGGTATTGTTACAACGGACATTGTTCATTGTGAACTGCGAGGGTCTTTAAGGACCCTGTTGTATGCAGTACAATCCTTAAAATCTGATATTTGACTTTATAGATAACATGCAATTGATGTATTTGTTTCAAACCTCAACTAAGCTCTACAGTAGCCATGTTTTCATCAGACGCTTCAAATCCAGTTGGCTTCCGTCTACTTGTTATTGTTGTTTATTAATAAAACCATTAGATGACATTTCAAACGCTGAGTGGCTTGAGGGAGAGATTTACTGAATACATCTGTGTACTCTAGGCTGTTTATTATCTAGAGGCTTTGATTCAGGATGAAGAATAGCTGTTCATGTGAGGAAGAAATATGACTCGTTATTTGCTGAGAGATGTACTTTCCCCGGTTTATAAATAATATCTAATTGAGTGGATTCAGATTTGTTTCAGTAAGTGACGAGTTGGCATTTAATAAGCGTTTCTTATTTCAAAAAAATCCCCCAGTAGGAAAGAGAACAAACATTCATGGTAAGAAATATTACATTTTGCATTAAAATCATTTTTTTTATTGAAATTTTTAGTTGGATGTTTTTTCTTGTGATAGATTTCTATCTCTAAAGGCCTTTGAATCCTTCATATGATTCAAAAAGATGAGGAAAACATTTGGTGAACTGTTAACATGCCTCATAACTTGGGTTTAACGGTCATAAACTTCATTTTAATACTTATTTTACAGGGTTACACCCTATTTTATGCAGTATATGGGTCTCACACTTAATTTGGAACATTGCAATGTGGAGGTATGTGGATAATATCATGTGTTTTTGCATGACTTCAATGAGAGAAATACTTATCATCAAATCTCTGAGGGTCAAAAAAATACTTTTTCGTTCGCTCATTTCTGTAAACCCATGAAAGGACAATAACTGCGCCCAAAGACAGTCAGTGCCAGGAATCCTCTCCCAAACTAACTCACAAATCTGGTCTGATTTTGGCTTTTGGCTCTGCCAGCAGCATGAGCGAGAGGAAGAGGGATTACCAAACCCACCATGTGTGTTGATACGACCATCTGTTGCCTTTGTTTCCTGCAAATGCTCGAGGAGGACGCTGTAATCCCCCGCACTCTGGAGGTCAAGTCCATGTCACTCCTGGAGTGAGACAACAATCCTGTCTGGTCACCCATGAATGTGAGAGCAATGACATTTTCTTAACACACACATCCCGTTTACTGCTCGACGTACAGACCACATATTTCAGGGAGTTTAACTTACAAATGACTGGGAAATTTGAGGTTTAAAACTTGGAGTCTTGACATGTTTGGAAAAGTAATGTGTGCTTCATGTCAAACAATTACAGACAGCTGGTAACCAAACACATTAGGTGCTGGGAGTGCAGACTGATTTTTCATTAAGGGAATCAAATGAGGACTCTGGGTACGTCCTGTCCTCTGAGGTATCCTGGAGGCGCACTTCTCCTCCTAAGGCTATGCAGACATGAAACTGCTCTTTTCTTTTTTTCAGTATCTTGTGGTTTTGTTCTTTTATAGACATCTGCTGGCACTTTAGGCCTCAACGCTTTTACCATGTGCCCCTGCAGCAGCACTGAAGAAATCCACACGTTCCCTTTAGAGTAGCCAGGTGAGTTACTTCAGAAGTTTGTACCATGAGAAATTAAGGATGTGTTGAGTAATGTGAAAGTGACTCGTAACATGACACCTGAGCATGACCAGACCGGTAGCAACAGGACATTTTTGAGTTTTTATGGGAGACATTTTGCACCACGCTGGAGCCGTTTCAATAACTGTTCCCTTCTCAAGGAAAAAAGGTAGTTAGCTCACTCAGCTGTGTCTGATGGAAAAGCTTGAAAGGAGGCAGAGTTGACCGTTTTTCATCTCCTCCACTTCCTTGGCTCACACAAATTAGCTTGTGTGGAGAATTGCACTGTTAGCATTACTTTGGCAATACCTCAAGCTTTTGAAACTTTTTCCAAGGTGTCATTTTACTGCCATTGAGGCCTTTTTGCTTCTCTAATATCCTGTGGTGTACATCATAAAAGTGTACGGCAGGCAAACCTAATTAGCCTGCAAACACAGTTTAAATCTGCTTTCACCACTCTAAGTAGTGTCGTGATTTATGCCGTGAATGTAGATTTACACTCCTCTGTCAGTCTTGAGTTTCTAAGAAAACTCGATGACACCTCCTCCAACTTCTGGCACATATCACGAAGGTGACATCACCCCGCCGCTCCAGTTGCATACCAAAACCTTAAACAGTCTGAAACATTACCATCAGACGCCAGCATTGGGCTCTAATAGAAACATCTGGAAATTAATTTTTTTCCGTTGAAAAGATTGAAAGTGCATTGGTTTGAGTACTTTGTTCTTGACAAACAGTGGAACAAATGTGTCCTCCTTAAGCATCTATTTCATGTCAACACAAGAGAGGAACTGTCTCTTTAAAGGATCACAATGTTAAAATAGGAGCTCAATATAATTAAGATTTATGCCAACACACCTAATTCACTTTAACAACAACGCTGTTGATTTGAGCTGTCCAAATGAAATGTTTGCTTCCGAAACATCTGGATCACATTAAAGGAGAAGGTCGGAGTTTCTCTTTATGTACACGGCTCCAGTTTGGCATTCATCAGCTGACTGTCTCCAAGCATTAACCCAGCAGGAAGGCCTCACTTATATTAGGAAACTTCCAATTAAATGTTCTTAGACTAAAAGTTAATATCAGACTGGCCTTATTCAGAGACATTCATCTAAACAACAGGGATTGTGTCTTTTTTAGAAGATGCTTTCTCATAAGTTACCCCAAAAATGTGGAATTCAAAAAAGAAAAAATGGTTTCAATTATTGAACAATTAAAATAATGTAAGCGATTTTCCTGCAAAGTTGAACCAGTAGATAGTTGCCCAACCTATGTCCATACCAATCTGACAAGTGTGGCATTTTTTCATAAAAAAATATTTTTTAGCACAAATGGCTAAAACAGCATAAATATGAAACATGACTACAGTCATACTCGCATATCTGTGAGGGAGTAGTTGAGAGTTAAAAGTGAGTCTAATTCATCCATTTAAATATTTGTAAAATATAAGCTCAAGTCACAACAATCCCACCAGTAGTTTTCTATGTCTAGTAACCTCTCTGGTGGCACTGTAGGAAAAGCCAGACGATCACTTAGCATCAGTCGGCTTCTGCCAGTGGGGATCATGAATGTCTGCACAAAACTGTATGGCAATCCATCTAACAGTTGTTGAGATAATAGTCTGAAAAAATAATGCCAGCCACAGTGTTGCCATGGTTAAAAACACGGTAACACATGCTTTCTGCTGCAGATAATAGACCTAACAGATTGCCGACTCTGGAACTTGAATTTAATCTTAAATATTCACATTTCCAGCAAAACCTGAGCATATTTCTTTGTGTCTCAATTATTTTTGGTATAACATGACTGCGTCAGTGTGTTTACGTTTAAACAGAAATTTGGATAAAAGCTCCTGGCTTCCTTGCTTTGGTTATATTCAGGACAAACTGTTTGTGTGTGTGTCATCACATCTTGAGCATGGGTGGAACAAACTGCATGAAAAAACACCACAACAGAGAAAATAACGAATCATTGGATTAAGTGACTACAAGGATTAGTGTCCCAGTTTTTCCTCAATGTTCTCTTAGTAAATTACTTGTATTTGTTTATAAGAAATGCATGATATGGGTGTTAATAAAATATGATGTTCACATGTTCCTACTATAAACCAGAATACTTGAGTGGTCTAGATATAATGTATGCATGGAAACCAACTCACAACATTGCTGCACAAATCCACAAAGAAGAGAGAGAGTTCAGCCTCATTGCTTTTATTAACATTTTTCGGTCCCCTTCCCTTAAATCAAGTGACAAATTACTTACGGAAAAACACCATCTGTTATTTCAGAGATTGAAACTGAAGCTTCCTGCACCTCACCCGCTCACACATTTATGTTAAGAAACATTCCCCTCTGTGAAATACCTAGCATTTTACTTATCATGCAGCTCTGGAACATGAGAGAAAAGTCTCATTAGGGTTTCAAGCACTTCTTTAATGATTTTCACCCTTTTCCTTTTTCACCTTGCATTTCTTTCTTTTGCCCAAAATCTGTATTTTTCTGCGCTGTCCTAAAGTTTCTTCATGGAATGTGTTTTTGTTAGATATTCCAAATTCTCTCTTCACATTTTCCTCAGAGTAGAACAGATTCAATTACAAAACCAGACAGCACATTAGATTTCACTTTAACCTAACAAAGTAAAAAAGGAAGCAGAACATGTCTGACTACTTTGGTCTCGGAGAAACTGCAATTGAGCGCAATTGCTGACAGAAATAAAATAGAAATGCTGAAGTAAGTAATGTTTGTTCAAAAATAGACATAAACAACACCCGATTCAGACAGCAAAGCGTTAAAGGCTGCAGATGTGGACTGAACAGTACCAGTAACTGAGACACTCATATCTGAGTCACGCACACACTCTCACACACAGGCACATTTGTTTACTGAAACCTGCACTGATCAGCACTTCTTTGTTGTGGCAGAACCATAATAAGGCTTGAAACTCAAATTCTGACACTCATAAACACCAGGCAGAGATGTCAGAAAATCATTTTTCATTTCACCTTTCACCCACACCACTGACAGATCAAACCCTCTTCCATCAAAATGAATAATTAGTGTCTCACAGCTGAGGAATAAACACTGGAAATTGCTCTTGGAGAAGCGTGTCAAGCTCACAAGAAAACTCTGTTCACTTCTCGAGGTAATGCTGATAATGCAACGCAGACTCCACATTAAACTCTTAGGTTGACACGCTAGTCTCGTCAACCACAAGTTGCCATGATTTGTTTTCTTTCTTGTTAAAGAGGATGAGTAATGTTAGTGGAACAACTGTTATTAAGAAATAAACACAAACAGTGGAAAATGAATCCTTACTGTCACTTATAACTCATCCTGTCTGGAAAACTAAAGCGTGACACTTCAACATGATCGTAGCTGTAAGAAGTGAAGTAAGATATAATATCTTTATAATTAAAAGAATAGCTCAACATTTTGGTAATATGTGTGTTATTTTCCTTGCTGAAAGATGAAAAGATTGAAAGCACTTTGCCTGCAGGATCAACTTAATGCTATAGTCAGTGGCTAGTTAGCTTAGCATAAAGACTGGAAACAGCTGACTCATTCTGCCTACCAGAAACCAGAATGTGGTTTAACACATAACACAACCAATTAAAGCTTTACACTTTGGTTTCGTACATATTAAATAAATACAAAATATGACCTTTTTAAATAGTGAGACAAGTTTTGGACACAGCCAGTCTAGCTGCTAGCCTGTTTCCAGACCTCATGATAAACTAAGCTAAGCTAATCCCCTGCTAGTTGAAACCTTTATAGCCCATTCATTCGAGTGTATCAATCTTCGCATGTCATTTATTGCAAAACTGTGTAAAATATTGATAAAGTAACAATTTGAGCTTAATTTTTTTTGTCATGAGTGTTTGTTCAGCCATATTAACCGTTTACCCGCAACACTAGTCGGGAAAAATCACAACGCTGGTACACACACAGACACACACACATGTGAGTTGTAAAATGTGTTTGGTGTGTCAGCTCTGTATAACCTCTGGCATATCGCCCACTGCTGAGTAATAGCAAACAGTGAAATGTCACCGCACCCAGTTTCTTAATACTGGAAATGCAAAGGCAATCAGTCGGACCATATTAACCAATTAAATGCTAAGACGATCGTCTGCGTCACACAACCAGTTCATCCACCTCAACTGTCTGATAACGTTCATACTTGTAGGCTAGGCAAACCTTCTGACTACATATCAAACATTTTGTTTTACACGATGGAAAAGACAATTGATCAGCACAGTAGTTCATTTCATTTCACTCACTCACCCACACATAAACACACACCCCACAGTATAACCCACTACTGTATAAAAACATGTGCAAACGTTTTACTAAATGCAACTCATTCGAAATAATTCCCCCTATAAAACACAAGCCATACTACAGACAAATGGTCCATTTAAAAATATTTCATCAGAATGCCTCGGATAAAGTAAAGGCACTTTCTGCATGAAAATCGTAGAAAAATGACATTACTAAACCTGTAACTATTAAACTGAATATTATATCAGTAAGTCTTCCACATGGTGCAAAGTTAAGATATATATTTGTGACTTCTACTAGGAGATACCAGACAAAATGATATGCATTTAATTGCAGTGAACATCTGAGCGAGATGAAGGTGCATTCCCAATGTAATTGTAATTTGGCCAAAAATTATCTTTTCATTGCCAGTGACTGCAATAAAATCCTAAAATGCTATATTGAAGAGCATCTGAAATGTTTTTCTGATGGTGGTTAATGAACCAGAATATTATAGTAGTTTTCCTTGATAATTGTACATTTTGGAAGCTATGAATCAGTCCCAGGAGAATCCAAAGTGCATGATGTTGGAGAGAAGGGGACAAACAGAACCCGTTTCATGGTGTTACACTGTACAATAAAATACAGATTACGTATAAATCTGTTACCTATATTCATATTTTAATGTTACAATCACCTTAAATTATGTAAAATAAACAATATTCTGCAACATTGCCTATGTGATGTGTATTTCAGAAATATAAAGGTACAGTAGGTCTCAAAATGTTTTGACTTTATATCCGTCAAAGTGAAAGACTGGCTTAGTACGTCATTCCAGTAATTATTGCTTAATTTATCTGCAAGTCTTTTCCAACTCTTCCAACCCCTCAAAACGCCTTGATAAGAGTCAAAATCTTCCTTTTTCCTTCTCTTCTCTAGTTTTTGGCATCTTGAACCAGGCAGCAGTTTGGTGTCTCTACAGACAGTCGTACATGCGCAGGGTGCGCTCCAGTTGCTGCACAACACGCTGGTAAAAGGCTATCTGCTCCGTGAGGTAGGCCTGCATCATCTGTTTGAAGTCCACCTCTCGCTGCTGGTGGAAGTGGCTCATCTCCGCCTGCAGGGCAAAGCCAACCGTCCGGCAGCGTTTCCTGATGCCATCGGCCTCGCCCTGGTCCATCTTCCCCTCGTCACTCATCCGCTGGCTCTCCTTCACCTTGGCGAAGGCACCTGGGATAAGGTTAAAAGGTTATATATTTTAAAAACAGTATTATTATAAACAAAACACTTATGTGTCAATATTGGTAGACGTATATTACGATACGATACGATAACGATAATACTTCATTGGTCAGATCGAGTCTGAAATTTGACTTGCATCACATATTGCATTGAATAGGGAATAGGCTAAGGCCATTGTAATGTTAATAAACAGAAAGGTTATCGTAGGTGGTATGTGGTGATTCAGTTTCTGTTTAACTTGCCAACTTTTTGAGATATCCATCTCTTAGATGTCTGCCTCCACCCACAGACAAATATTGTGTCCTCGATATGCAGGTCGTTTTGCTTTTATATCCGGCTTGGGTTGTTTGTTAAATTGATCATGAATGACTGAGATTGGTGGTTTGTCTTCTTTATGCAGCGTCAATCACTGGCAACACATTTATCAACCCTTCATTTGGAGTAAATGATGACTACCGACAGACTTTTCTTGCAACTTAGTTATGGAAAATGCTTTCCTTTTGTAACCAGCAGAAATCCTATACATGTGAATGTGCCTATTATGACATTGTACGTCCTGGATTGTGACTATTGCACATGTTCATCTTGCAATCTGGCTACTGACATTTTTAGCGGGTTGGTTGTGTTTTGGTTGGACTGGCCTTTAAAGTCACCAAAAACTATTTTCAGACAATCTAAAAATGCATTCGTACCAATAAAATGCAGCGATGATAGAGGCAGTGAAAAGCTGTAAAATGTGCTTCTGATTAAACTATAAAAATAAAAACCGTAAAGCACATTTTGTCATAAAAGATAACTATAGTTAAAAACCGTCTCAGATTTTGATTGCTCTTCTGGCTTTGGGTGAGTCTGGATTACTTTACGTTGTGCTAGCTATATGGAAGGGAAAGAAAATGCTACAGTAATGCTATACAAATATCTCCGTCATGGAAGTTAGCAGTAAAAAACAACTTTTCCCCTATACTCCAGTGAAGCTGTACACTTTATAGGTAAAGCAGGGAACAAAGCACACAATTACTTTTTGTTTTATTGCATACTTAAATGTTTAGTTTCAGTTTGATGCAGAAAAAGTTGTAACCACATTCACACAGACTGAATGACGTACATTTCCAAATAAAGAACATAGCAGCCTAATGGCATTTCGCTCTGCTGCATTTCCCACCAGATTAGAGAGTCTGTCTCATACGAGCTGATCTCCATACCAGGAAGAAGATTGACTTTAGACATGTATAAGCTAGGGATGGGAACGATTAATCAAATTCTTTTTTTTTTAAATTGGGAGGGGTGCCTACATTGATTACATATGATCAAATGGAATAATTCAATGTATACGACAGTGCCATAGCTAAGTGTGTTAGGTCTAAAGGTGTGTTTTGCTCCGCTCACCGGTCCCTCACAGCGGGCAGAGCTGCAGCTGCTGATCTCTCTCTCGCGTCCGGTTATACTTCACTCGCGTTTATGTCCAAATCCATCAGATCTAGTAGTTCTAGCTAATGATATGGCTGCTGCCCCTCCCCACACGCAGATCACGCAGACTCAAACCTCATCTTATGCCCAAATTCCAGCTGAGAGGGTCTTCTCTACAGCTGGCCTGATTGTGAATCGTCTCCGCGCCCGCCTCTCCCCTGAGTAGACATGCTCATATTCTTAAACAAGAATGAGTATTGAATAGCTGCATTCTGTGCATAGGCCCTGTTATAGGTTGTTGATCTCTGTTGTAATAGGGTTACGTTACCCTAACCCGTTATGTTGCTCGTGTATGATCCCTCTTTAATTTAAAAACCAAGTTATGTTTTAAGCATGAAAGCTGTAGGCCTATAGCTGTCAACTGTTCAAACTGTGATCACCAGTTCAATACATTTGACAAATTGGACTTGGTTTCTATACTTATTTGAATATGTATTTATTTATTTTTCAAATTCTGTTTTTTTTTTTTGGTCAACATTTTTCCCAAATTCTTTTTTTTTATAGGATATGTACATTTCGGTTAATCGGTTAACCGTTTTTTTGGGGGTCGAATATTCGAATATACATTTGCTTTCAAATTCCCATCCCTAGTATAAGCTAGCTAGCAGAACTAGTTTGGACAGGCTAGTTGTTCTGTCTTTAATGTATCCACTGCACGTTTTATGCATTAACTCTATATGTCAGTTCATGCCGCCTTAGATTTTGTATGGAATTCTTGGCAGAAGTCTGGGAAAGCATGAACAGCACTTTCAGTCGGTTCCAGCGAGGAGGCGTGGGGAGTACAGTCAGTGGCGTTGACCTACATTCATGAATTCTGTTTTCCACATGAGAGGAGAATGTGCATCACCAGAGAGCATGTATGTGGGACATAAAGGAAAGGAGCTCATGGTTGTGTGTGCAGCGGGGATGTATGGGGGGTGGATTTCTGGATCAGCTAATGCACAATCTCATCACAAAGATGCACTCTTCCTCGCAGCTAAATCTGCTCTCTATATTGCAAAACTAAGTTACATGACACAAGTCACCAAAAAATATGGTTGGATTTAAAACCAGGCTGTTTTGGTTTGCTTTTATTCTTAAACCCAATTATTTCAACATGTTCGGATCAGATAATGCTTCCTTGCAGCTAAATCTGCTCTCTAATTCGATGCAATTAATACAATTAAAGCCCAAAAACCATAGCTACTTAAAAAAAAGAATTATGGAAAAAATCAAAGCTGTTTAAGTTTCCTTATTTTCTAAAATCCTTCTCTCCCAGGGTGCCTTCCTCTTTTTACTGAGTTGAAAAATGCTCTATGATACATGGCCAGTGGTCTAGAAAGTCACCAGATTTGTTTATCTTGCCCAACCAGACTGGCGACCGCATGCTTTATGGCTGTGGTGGCCATAGAGAGGACTGAACTATTTCACATGTGACAGCTTCATGGGTCTGTGCCGGCTAGATATTAGTGCTCAGCGGGGGATTAAGAAAGACACGAACAGTGTGAGCTGAAACAACATAAATAAGGCTTTCTAGCATGGTTTCTGCAGGGTTCACTTAGTTAAATGTCACCCCATGAGTGAATATTCAATGTCATGATCATACTTTCCAAAGTGTCTTTTAAACCAGAGGGGACAAAATGGCCTAGAAGTATTTATTATTATACACTTTATTTAACTACTTACCAACAGTATATAAAGCAGGCCCTGATGATATAATTATTGAAATAAATGCAACCTGGAATTGCGAAAGTGGTATTACCAGCGTTCAGGGAGCTCTATGCAAGTCAATGGGGACTCCCTGTTAGTGAGCCAAGGGATCCTGGTGTGTGAGGTGCTCCGCGGATTGGTCCATTTGGGCCAATCCGGTCATTTGTTGTTGATTTGGATATTCACAGGTCACAGAACCCAGGAAGCAAACAATGGAAAATGAGAAATCTCCAACGAGGCGTTCTGGGGCAGCATAGACAGGTCTTTTCTGTGTTAGAGTTTTACTCGCTACAGGGTGTACTTTGAGGGTTTTTGACTCTGCAGACCGTTTACATGCATAAAAACCTTCATAACACACAAGGGGACGGGTAATAACCGGAAAAGCATGACATGGGCCCTTTAAGTCATACAGTATGTGTATAGAAGAAGAAGAATGAGGACAGTGGAGATTAATTACGGCCACAACCCTCTGGGGAATTGAACTCAGGCATCTGCTAAATTCCCCATTCCCACAGCCCTCGGGCTGTGGGAATGGGGAATTTAGCAGATGAATTCAGAGTGAATTCAGGAAGTTCAGCACTTCTTCTCCACGTCTTCATCTATCTTCTGTCCGTTTGACACAAAGAATAAACTAAGAACGGAAATCTCTCTCTAAGATATTTGTTTATGTGTGTTGCTTGGGTTCTTTTATGTCTGTCGAAATGTCCCAATCCCTTCTCTTAAGCATTACTTTTCTCCACAGACTGAAGGCTCTTCTAAGATCCAAACATTTGCAGAAAGCAGTTTCAAGTTATTTAAGTGTGTTTAATCTGAACTCCTTCTCATACATGGTTTCCAGTCACAGCTATTTAAATAATTCTTCCTGTTTAAAAATAAAGTTGTCATTAAACTGAAGTGGAGCCGTTTAAGTTGAGGCTTGTTAGTATAAATGATCATTCCCCTTTTAATTTGTATTTAATCAGACAGGATAAAAATAACATTGGTTGATAGGTGGTGTCGTAGAATCAACTTTTTGACATGCGATATTATTGAAATGGCTCTCTTGAGTCATCAGATCAGCTAAACTGAAAAAAAGTGATAAATGTCTTCCAAATGATCATATTTGAGCAGTTAAAGGTAGGGTAGGTAAGAATGGAGAAACCAGCTCGAGTGCGCTAGAATTTGAAAGTACACAACCGGAAAAAATCTGCCTCTTCCTTCAGACTTCCTTACAGACTTCCAACAAACACAAACGCGCACATGACCAATGAGGGCACGAGATAAGTTTGTGCACAGATGGAAGGCTGACAGGCAGGTAGGCCATCCAGTTATTTTAGCCGGGCCGGCTCAGATGATTGGTCGTGCTTTTTACAGCGCCACGGCTTCCACAGATGACATTTTTTTATGTATTTATTGTCAAAGCATTTAATATATTCATTGCTATCGGGATGTTAAGAGCATTCCATGGAATATAACAACAAGTGTTTCTGAAGTGAATTACCTACCCCACCTTTAAGGGGGAAAAATATTATAAAATCTAAATGTTTGCACACATTGCAATAAACAAAACCATGGCGTTCCTATTTTTTGTCAGAAAAAGTCAAAAAGAATATCCCCTTGCAACAAAAAAATTGTTTGTTCCGAAACCATATGATGTATGGCGTCACATGATGGATCTCAGTGGCAGCCATTTTCAATGAATACTGGTGAGTGTCCTCTGGTTTTTTTAAACATTTTATCTTTAATAGTGTATTGTCAAGGAGAATATAAATCGACCAATACCTTGCAAGGCCTGGCATTGAAATGGGCTAAAATAGGGAAGATGTCAACTATCTTACCTGTTTAACTAAGTTACCCAAAGTACGGCCAAGTTGATGTGACCCTACTTGGATCACTGGGTAAATATAGTTTCCCTTAAAATACCCAAATTCTTAAAGCTTTGCGATGGTTTACTATGGTTTGCTTTATGTACAAAGCCATTACTTATGTACTATTGTGTTTATGTCAACGGTGCCACCAATTATAGAATGACTTATAACCTGTTTGTCCAAAAGACTTGGACATTAGGAAAATGGAATTTAAAAATCAAGATACACTCCTTCAAAGGTTGTACCTTCCTTTAAGAGGTTAAGTTGGAAACAATCACCAATTGTGAAAACATTGCTTA
Source organism: Dissostichus eleginoides (assembly GCA_031216635.1). NCBI lineage: Eukaryota > Metazoa > Chordata > Actinopteri > Perciformes > Nototheniidae > Dissostichus > Dissostichus eleginoides. The sequence continues at coordinate 10,853,062 of CM062273.1, read as the reverse complement.
CTAAAACCCTTTATCTGCTTTCATTTCCAAATACTGCCAGAACTCTCTGTACTGTAAAATAAACAAATCTGTCATTTTGGACAAAAGATTTCAAACACATGAAGACCTAACGTGACTGACTAAGATTAGTGGATGTTATTCACAATGGAAATTCGAGTAAACAGAAACATTTTTCAACAGAGGACAAATGAGGCTTGTCACCACAAAACACCGACCATTAGTATAGGGCTGTGAGTGTGTGTGTGTGTGTGTGTGTGTGTGTGTGTGTGTGTGTGTGTGTGTGTGTGTGTGTGTGTGTGTGTGTGTGTGTGTGTGTGTGTGTGTGTGTGTGTGTGTGTGTGTGGAGGGCTGCTGACGTCCGAGTCAAGCACCACAGAGGACTGATAAGGCGTTTGTTCTCAGTTTATCCTCACATAAAGTCAATGAAAACCCCAACAAAAAGGCTTCTTACTAAAATATTGCTGCTACACAATGTTTTCTTAGCCAAAGTAACAGCATACATTTGCAAACTATAGGTGAATCCATGTGAAATAGGGGCAAACGGCTTACTGACAAAGAACTTGTAGGGTGATCTGCAAGTAAAAAACATGCTAACGCTAACCACTTGCATTAGCTCTTTAACCTTATTTCAGTTTGATCTGTACTCTGTGGCTTTGTTCCTCTTATAGTTTTACAATATTTATTTCAATAAGGTTATTCCGAAGGTAAAACACGTAGCTGTTTACTTCTTATGGGTGAACATAATAAGTAGGGTAATGGAGGTGGGAGAAAAAAGCTTAGCTAAGAAAGCTAACTAGCTGACACACATATTGCGGTCAGAACTGTCTCATGGGTGAAATCACTGGCGGTGTTTCCATTTAAAAAAGCAAACTAAGTAAATACTGAAATTAAAGGGACAGAACAATTTAAGTACAGAAGGAAGGGAAGTAAAAAATACAGGACAAAAGATTGCAAAAGTGCATAAAATCTGGAAAGGGAGGCTTTAGAAGAGAAGAGAAACTGAAACACAGCTTCAAGAATGCATGACGGGGTCAAAAGTACTGCCAGCGTTTAATGTGGTCCTTAAAAGCCTCACGGATATAGAAACATGAGAAAACCCCACTGCTGAGTAAGCTAATAGTTATAGTGTTTATCCCACCAAATCAGATAAACAGATAAAAACAGAGCTGCAGTTCATGTCCCCAGCTGGAATCTGCTTCCAACCGCTTTTAGCCATCTCAAATACCCTTTGTCAATTTATCTTTGGGGTTAATTTGCTATGGGACACTGAAACAAATGTTTCCAATCGTTTGATTTTTTGTATTACTCCAAGGGATGTGGAAACACAACCCTCTATGGCCTGCAAGGGGGAATTACTTACCAGAAATGCTTAATCTGTGATCAGTCAATTTACTCTGCACACATGATATAACTTTTGGCACATCTACTAGTTTTTTGACTGTGACTGCAACGGTGCTTACATAAATAAGACACTGGGGTATTTCTCAATGTCGAGGAAAGCTGCTCCAGAGCCACTATTTCAAGCATACTACGTCATCGAGTGCCGCCGAAGGACTGTTCCAATGTCCAGCATACTTGGAATTCTACCGAGCCTGGCGTACTTCGTAGAGAGAAATTTCGAGGCTGCACATGTGTAGACTCCGCGGTCTTAAAATCCCCACAATGCTTTGCGCACGGACCAATTTCCCCAAATCTGTGGCGGAAAATATAAGGAGGGGCCTCTCATATGACGCACACCTGCACACTTGCTCGCCTGTTCCACTCTTCGTTTTCCGAATGCCAGGAAGGATTCTTGCCTCGCTTCTGAAGCAAGTGACTCGGAAGACATGTGCTACCAAGCAAGCGTACTCGACATTGAGAAACACCCAGTGAGTTCTCATTCATAACACTCCGTTCGATGTCTCACTATGGGATGCGCCTCAACGCGTATGCATCAGAAGCATCAATCTCATTACGCCAATCCTGATTGGCTGGTGATCTTGACGACTACGTCAGGGAATCCACCCACCCTTTAAGTAGCTTGCGCTACGTCGCAGCGTCATTCAAACACCTCTTCTCGCTTCGGAGCACATCTCAAAAATATCAGTAGCCAGGCTAGCTTAACTGTCCACAGACTGAACCACAAGCTAACCTTCGGTCGCCGGACGCTTGCCGGCTACTTTTGCTTCGCACGGATTTGATTTATTAACACAGTTAATACTAAATCTGCCCTGCCGTTTTTTCTTCCTAAATAACGGTAAGGTTTTGATTTTTTCAAACGGTAACATACCTGTTACTGTTTGTCCCTCCACGCGACACCCCGGCGAGCGAGGATGGACCCTTCTCTCCCTCACACCAGAGGAGACGGAGGCTCGGAGGCTCGGCTCTGCGGCTGCGGGTTCAAGATTTCGGGCACGGACTCACACCAGGTCTGCTCGTCCTGCCTCGGGCTGAAACATGCCCAGGAGGCTATCGACGCCCCCGGTTCGTGCGGACACTGTGCCCGCTTCACCACCAAGAGCCTCCGCCGACGGCTAGCGCGCCAAGCTAGCCTGTCGGGACAAGACCCCTTCATGCCTGTTGATTTGCCGGCCGGCGATCGAGGCATGGTGGCGACCGCCGCGGGAGTTGAGCCCCGCGCTGTGTCAAGCTGGGGCTCAACGGCGGCGGCAGCCGCGGGAATGGGCCCCGCGCTGTGACAAGCTGGGGCTCCCAACTGGACCTCACCGTGGTTCCACCCGCGGAGGATGTCCTGGAGCTGGATTACGTGGAGGAGATGAAGAGGATACCTCTGAGTTCCTCTTATCCGACTCGACGAAGACGAAGATGACATCTTCGTCCGTCTGCTCAGGCTGCCAAGCCGGAGGCGGTGTCCGCTCCCCCAGGCGAAAGCGCGCCATCTCCCCGCCCCGCCTCAGCATGGACTTGCAGGCCGTGTGCCAACGCGCTGCGTCCAGACTGGACATCCCTGGCCTGAAGTAGCCAAGGAGACCTCCAGATCTCGCTATGAGGGAAGAACTTGCCCCAAGCCGCGAGGCTGACGAGGCAACTTCTCCCAGTCTTTCCAGAGCTGCTGGACGAGGTGTCTGTCTCGTGGAGAGACCGCCCTTTCAGCAGCAAGGCCCCAATCCAGGGAGCCTCCTCTTGGACTTTGAGGGCATGGAGAAGCTCGGCTTGCTCCGCATGCCGCCTATGGAGCCGCTTGTGGCAGCCCACCTCCAACCGCGGCTGTCTTCGGCACCTAGCAGGAACCCCACGCTGCCGACGAAAGCAGACCGTTCCAGTCAGCAATGACCGAACGGGCTTACAAAGCGGCAGCTTTGTCCGTCAGGGCGCTCAATGTCTCGTCGATGCTGACCGCTTACCAGGCGGAGCTCTGTGAGACATGACGAACAAACCTGAGCCGCCGTGTGGGACGAAATCACAGCGATCACGGACATTTGCCTCCGTGTGCAGCGCTGTGCAGTCCAAGCCACGGGCAAATCGCTGGGGATGATGGTGGTGCAGGAGAGAGCCAGGTGGCTTAACCTGACGAACCTCCGGACCGGGAAAAGGAGGACGTTTGGACATGCCAATTGTCCCCGAGGGCATATTTGGCACCGCTCTGGCTTCAATGCAGCAGCGGTGTGAGGCCAAAAAGAAGGAGGATGAGGCTCTCCAGCTTTGCCTTCCCCGAAAGGCCCAGCCGCCGCCTCCAACGGCCCCGCGACAGACCTTCACCAGGCTGCCTCGCACGTCCTTCCCATTCAAGATCCCGAAACGGCAAAAGCCACAGCCCGCCCCGGGTCTCCCGCCCAGACACGAGGCGAGGACGAGCTGGCCAAGAAAGTCCCCGGTTCCGGCAGCAGCCGCACAGGCAGCCGGCCCAGACCTTCGCCATCAGGTGAGGAAAAGAAGAGAGCAGCCTGACAGCCTTCCCTCCTCTCCTCGGTGAAAGGCTGGAAGTTCCCTGTTTTCCAGCCCCGACGTGTTCCACACGTGTTCAAAGCTCATGTGTTTCCGGGGTGCAACCACGCCCCCCTTCCCGCCGCCTCGAGTGATGTCAGAACGTCATCCTCAGTTCGCGCCATGAGGGAGATAGACTTCACGTCAAAGACAGTTCCTGCTGCTCGTTCAAGTCACACAAACACATGTCCTTGTTTTCAATAAAACATTTTCCACTGTCGTTTCCAGGCTTAAAGCCAAGGGCGCAGTCAAAAATAATGAAAAGAAAAACAATAAAAACAATAAACAGTCAGGTGACTGCTCCGCTTCTGAGAGTGGCTGTTGCCTCTCTCAGAATGCGGACGGTACCGAGTCTGTGAACGCATCATCGCCGCGCGCATGCGCAGTGTCGACCGAGGTTGTCAGCCTGGGATACCACCGTGTTCAGACACTAGAGGGCCCCATAACACAACCAATAAAGACACAGAGCAAACAACAGAGAAATGACACGTCTCCACTCGCTCTGAGAAGCGAAAGGTGGAAGATGCTCACATGCTCTGCTTGGGTTTTCAAGACGATATCACGGGGCTACAGACTCCAATTCGCTGTCACCCCCCCTCACTTCTCGGGCATTGTGCATTCACAAGCCCGGGGAGCGTCGGCTCATATTCTAGAGCAGGAGATTCTCTCGCTACTAGAAAAGAAAGCCATATCCATTACCCTCCGAACAGAGTCAGAGCGGCTTCTATTCCAAATATTTCCTCGTTCCCAAACGGGGAGGGAACGGAATTCGCCCTATCCTAGATTTAAGGGCTCTGAACAAGTATCTCAGAAAATACAAATTCCGATGCTCACTCACACATCTCTGCTGCGTCTCGTACGTCAGGACGATTGGTTCACATCAATCGACCTGAAAGACGCGTATTTTCACATCCCAGTATATTATCCACACAGGAAATATCTGAGGTTCGCTTTTCAGGGTGTCTGTTACGAGTACAGAGTGCTTCCCTTCGGTCTGTCTCTCAGCCCACGGGTGTTTGTACGATGTACGGAGGCAGCAATAGCCCCGTTAAGGCAACAGGGCATTCGCCTGGCAACCTATTTAGACGACTGGCTCCTTCTTGCACAGTCGGAGCAGGAGGCTATTACGCAGACGAATACCCTCGTGAAACACCTGCTCGACCTGGGTTTCGTAATAAACACAGAAAAGAGCATGTTGTCCCCAGCCCAGACTGTACTCTTCCTGGGCTTACGTCTAAATTCGGTGCCCTTTACAGCCCGCCTGTCAGCAGAGAGAGTGAAAGCCTTCAGGGCTTGCCTCGCTCATTTCCAGCCACGCAAATATGTTCTCTTCAGATCATGTCTGCGGTTACTGGGGCTCATGGCGTCAGCCATCCTGGTGGTACGACTGGGCCGCTTACACATGAGGGAGTTTCAGCGCTGGGTAGCTGCCCTCAGACTGGACCCCGTGCGTCATGGCGCGCGGAGAGTGATGGTCACTGTGGAATGCGTAATGGCACTGCGCCACTGGCTGCACCCGACTTTTCTAGTACGGGGCGTACCTATGGGTGCTGTCCTATCGCGGAAAGTGGTCACCACAGACGCATGTCTGACGGGCTGGGGGGGTATATACGAAGGTCGACCTGTGAGGGGTCTCTGGAGCAGAGATCTCCAACGGTCACACATAAATTATCTGGAGCTTTTAGCGGTGTTTCTCACCCTAAACGCTTTCTGCCTTTTCTCAAAGGACATCATGTCCTCGTGAGGACAGACAACACGACCACAATATCGTATATAAACCGTCAAGGGGGTTTGCGTTCTCTCCAGTTACACATGCTGGCACGCAAACTGATTTTATGGAGCTGCGGACGTCTCCTCTCTCTGAGAGCGACGCACGTACCGGGAGTGATGAACCTCGGGGCAGATCTGCTGTCCAGAGGTGCACCACTATATGCAGACTGGACTCTACATCCAACAATTGTGAGTCAGCTGTGGGTGCGTTACGGCCGGGCCGCGGTAGATCTGTTCGCGTCAAAAGAAAATGCTCAATGTCAGCTGTTCTTTTCAATGCGCGATCTAAACGCACCGTTAGGCGTGGACGCGCTCGCACACGTTTGGCCTCCGGTCCTTCTGTACGCGTTCCCACCCCTGGCTCTAATACCCCAACTCTGGCCAGAGTGAGAGAACATCGCCACACACTGATCCTATAGCTCCGCACTGGCCTGCAATGTACTGGCTGGCGGAGATATATCAGCTGCTGTGCGGGCAGCCGTGGCAGCTCCCGTTACGCAGGGACATACTATCTCAGGCGGGGGGGATGATTTTTCACCCACACCCAGAGCGCCTGGCACTATGGGCCTGGCCCGTGAGTGGTATAATTTGAGTACAGTGGGGCTTCCTCAGAAGGTGATAAACACTATTCAGAGTGCAAGGGCTTCCTCCACCAGGTCTCTCTATGACTGTAAGTGGAGGGTGTTTGAGGAGTGGTGCCTTCAAAAGGGACACATCTCTTTTTAATGTCCTGTCGGTGTGATTCTATCATTTCTACAGGACCTGATTGATAAACACAGAGCTTTCTCTACGATTAAAGTTTACCTGGCTGCTATTGCCGCATGCCATGTGGGCTTTGAGGGAAGGACGGCTAGCCAACATCCCTTGGTCTGCCGTTTTATGAAAGGGGCTCGCAGGCTCCTCCCTGTTTCCAGGTCACTGGTGCCCTTATGGGACTTGGCAGTGGTTTTAGATGGGCTCACTCGACCTCCATTTGAACCCCTGGAAGAAGCTGACATAAAACACCTGTCACTAAAGACAGTGTTGTTACTGGCTCTGGCATCTGCCAAGCGAGTCAGTGACATTCACGCGCTCTCTGTACATCCTTCATGCACTCAGTTTGCCCCGGGGCAAACGAGAGTGTTGCCGAAGCCCAACCCTGCCTTTGTGCCCAACGTGGTTGGCTCATGCACCCCCATTGACCTTGAGGCATTTCCTTCACCGCTATGTTCCTCTGAAGAACAGCGGCCGAATTTGCTGTGCCCAGTTCGTGCTTTGCGCACCTATATGGACAGGTCAAAAGAGTTTCGATGCAATGACCAACTCTTTGTATCCTGGGCTAACCCTCATAAGGGCAAGCCCGTTACCAGGCAACGGCTCTCCCACTGGATTGTGGAAGCGATAGCTCTGGCTTATACGAGTCAGGTTTTGCAGGCACCAACGGGCCTGCGTGCTCATTCTACTTGTGGACTGGCTACATCCTGGGCTTTGTTCAAGGGTGTTTCCATCCAGGACATTTGTGCAGCAGCGAGCTGGTCTTCACCGCTCACTTTTGTCCGCTTTTACAGACTAGATGTCTCTGCTCCAAGTGTGGCCCGTGCAGTGCTGGGCCCCGTGTTGGGACAGGGTTCTACCTGTTAAGTACTGTTTTGTTTTGGTGATTTTCGAGACAAGCATGTCTAGCAATACGGGAGTCTCAATATCCCATAGTGAGACATCGAACGGAGTGTTATCAATCAATCAATCAATCAATCAGATTTATTTATATAGCACATCTAAACATGACACACGTCAACCAGAGTGCTGTACAGAGTGAATCAAACAATCACTAAACAAACAGCATTACACATTTAGACAAACTACAGTTGGAAACACACAGTTAAACAGGGGGACAAATCAGGGAAACAGGGCACAAGTCAGGGTGAATCGGGGAACGCTAAGGAGTAGAGGTGTGTTTTGAGCCTAGACTTAAAGGTTTCAGTCGAGGGGGCAAGCCTAATGGAGGTGGGGATGCTGTTCCACAGGTTAGGGGCTGCGACAGCAAAGGCACGGCCCCCCTTGAGTTTAAGATTAGACCCCCGGACAGTCAGGAGCGAATGAGAACTATAGGTTACTAACGTAACCCCAGTTCTCAGAGTAACATGAAGTGAGATGTCTCACCAGACGGCCCTTCTTGCTGAGGCGAAGCGAGAAGAGGTGCTTATTTTGAATGACGCTGCGACGTAGCGCAAGCTACTTAAAGGGTGGGTGGATTCCCTCACGTAGTCGTCAAGATCACCAGCCAATCAGGATTGGCGTAATGACATTGATGCTTCTGATGCATACGCGTTGAGGCGCATCCCATAGTGAGACATCGCACTTCATGTTACTCTGAGAACTGGGGTTACGTTAGTAACCTATAGATTCCAATGGCTCCAATTGAAGTTCTTAATTGAATCCATGCAAAGCAACAGATGTTCTGTACTTATTACGCTCAGAGAATCTGATCTAAAACACTAAAGTATACTACACTTCCACACAGATGCTCTTTTAAATCTAGGCCAATGTCAGACATGTTCCTATCAAGATGGATTTGATTTTAAAGAGGGAAATGCTCATCACTGATCTTGAAGGGTAATATAATTCATCACTGCTGTTAATAGTCCCCTGTATTATATAACATAACTCAGCAAAGGGATTTATGTCATTCTTTTTCAGCTCCTATATTTGTATGCTGTCACAGTTGTATCAAAAGTTGGACTTGATATGGAAATGTTATGGGATTTTAAGCTGCGACCGGGAACAAAGAATAACTATATTATGAGTTAACATGAACTAATAAATAACTATAAATGTGTCAACATTAACTGGGATATCATTACTCCTTGATATAACTTATCACTTTTACTCTAATCTTTGAGAGACAAGAGTAATGATTCTTTAAATCCCTCCGGGTCTTAAGGCTTTCTGTTCCTTTTCTGATGGTGCAATTAATTTATAATAGTTTCATTACCTTTGTCAGAGAACAGATGTCTTTCTTGTATTGCTTTGAGTCGGCCATGGAACTATTGTTCACTGAGTAGCGTTGCAATTACTTGAGAGAGACAAAGTTATCCCTGTGATGAAAGACAATCGGATGATCACAATGTAAGCTTTCAAATGCAATAAATTATTTCCAGCATCAGCATATCCAGCTTCAAATTACATACCATATGAAATTAAATACTTCGTCTGATGACAAGAGTTTTCCATTGTCCTATATTTTATGATGCTTTTTTGCATAACACAAGAAAAGACCAGAGAATGCAATAGCTAACAATGCTGTCCTCTGAGGGATGGTGTCGCCATGTGAACCACAGGCATCGTTACCATGTCAGTGCTACCATGACAACAGCTCTGAGCAGATAAATCTCTCTGACATTTAAAGGGGCCCTATTTTCAGGTTCATGTGTATTTAGTGCCTCTACAGTGACATGTTTACATGCTTTAATGTCCAGAAAGCGCTTTATTTTTCTCCTACTGCCTGTGCTGCAGCAGGGCCAGAGCCCAGTCTGCTCTGATTGGTTAGTTGGCTGGCTCTGTCGTGATTGGTCAACCGCTTAGAGATGTCTCGCCCCTAGCTAATAGAAGCGTGACTGCTACGTAGTGATGTTACTATGTTGAGAAAGTAAACAAAAGAGTCCAATCAATGCATTTCAGGCAGATTTAGAGGCACAAAACCTATAACGCACTTCAGGAAAAGTGAAAACCCTCAAAAGCATAATAGGGCCCCTTTAAAGCTTTATTGCTGTCAGTGGAGGTAACATATAAGGATACTTTTTGGGTAAATGCTCCCTTTTAGCTGAACACTTGTAGCAAAACAGAGACAAAGAATATGACATTTTAGTTTTTGGTTACTTTAGCTGCAATGAAGCTCAAAGGACAACGGCAGATACACAATGAAAGTATGACCTAACTAGTGGATGTGATGCCAAATAATGAATTTATCATAGCATAAACAGATACAGATGCGTAACATTACCTCTATTTTCCATTTAATCATAACAATACAAGCACTCAATCTCCAAAACCAGTTATTGAATAAGGGACAGGTCACCCAAAATCAGAAATTAATAACTGTTCCGTGATGTTTCTCAATTGAAATGCTGACAACAACGTCTTTGAATTATCTTGAATAATCAGGTCATGATATCTGGAAGAAAAAAAATGTGGGCCCTATGATCATCAAAAGCTGAGCACCATCTGGTTTCCTTTTCTATTTTTCTTTACTTCCATTATTTTTGAGAGAAGACAGACAACTCTGTGGCTGATTTCCCTAAATCACGATTGATAAATACAGGTCAAAATAAATATGTACTTTTGATTTTGGGGTGAACTGTCCCTTTAAGGGTTGATGGAGATTTAAGCCCTTCCCAGCACGCATTGAGCAAGACACTTGGTACAATCTTGACAGGTTGCCAGTCAATCACAAGGCTAAAACGTACAGACAGACAAATACATTCACATCTACTTGCATCTTCATGCTTTTTCGATTAACCCGAACTGCAGTTACCTTCCGAGAAAGACTTTAAAACCAGGAAATACAACATGTATGCCATATTACGATATACACAATCTAAAATGATATCTAGTCTCATATCAAGATATCGATATAATATCAATATATTGCCACACATTACACTTACATGCATTGTTTTCGCTAATTCTGTGTCCAATTCAATGATGTTGCATTGTTTTAAGGCATATGTTGGACAGAGGTTGACATTGGCACAACCCCACTGCCTATGCCAAACAGTGGTCCCATTGAAATGAATCAGGAGGCTGCATTTGATCTCAACCAAGGGCTATTGTTTGTCTGATCATGGCCTTAATAGCTACTGGAAACTACAGAAGCTAGCTACGATAGAAAGCTATCATTTATTCTCCTTTGTGAAGCATCGTTTTTGTTGACACAGTGTTCAACTCTTTTATGATTGAGGTTTTGAATAATGGTGGTGTTGTATTGTACTCTGAAAGGTAAAAATGTTTTATCAAATTACTGCTGTTTTTATGAGTGGGACAGAATATATAAAAAAGTTATGTGGAGCAGCTATAGCACTAGTCATTCAATATAAGCTTACTCTCTTACTTCATATCTTTTTCAGTCTTATGACACTTAACCACAAAATGTGAGAAGAGGGAGGCGGCGGTGGTAAAGACTGAGTTCTTGGAGACATCTGTAATCTCCTTCAGTGTGAAACAGCAGTGCACTGGGCCAACACGGGCAGGAATGCAGAAGCATGTGGATAGACAGTATGTGTGAAGACGAAAGCCTAGCCTTTGTCAAGATTTATGAGTTAGCAAATAGGAGAGAGAAAACATTTGCTCTCCATAGTCACCACAGACAGCGATGTGAACTGTAGCCAACAAAATAACATACGATCAATGTTTAAAAAGGTGCAATAGCTGGGCCACGGCACGTTCCTGAAACCCTAGCCTGGGTTTCTACCTGCTGACAGAGCATTATTTTCTGGTGTGTTTTCTTGAATGTTAATCGGTAACATGTTTGTCAGAAAATATAAACACGGCAAGAGCACTTTGGAAACTAAACAACATTGATTGAATACTGTTCAGATAAAAAGTCATTTAAAAGCGGGCAGAATCCCAAAAAGTGAAGTTAAGACCACCCCCTGTTGCAGATGAAGGGGGAAACTGATAGAGCCTGCATGTGGTGTAATGTGTTGCCATATGGAGGACAACTAAACTCTTGTCCAGATTAAAGTCTGGCTTGCTGGCTTGCTGGCTTGCTGGCTTGCTGGCTTGCTGGCTTGCTGGCTTGCTGGCTTGCTGGCTTGCTGGCTTGCTGGCTTGCTGGCTTGCTGGATGCGTCCCAGGGGAGCTGGCTCATTCTCAAACTGAATAATGTTCTGCACTGCTGTGGATCACACAAACACCACTCTTTATTTTCTTAAGAACAATCCAAATGTCCGAAAAATGTGTCAAGATAAAATGAGAACAGCTTAGGTCTGCTGCATATTCCCACATCACATTTGTCATGGCTTTTGCTTTGGTTTAAGGCCATGTATGACCTTGTACTTCAGGATTCTACTGTTATAATTCCAGAGTTGCGTTTCCAAGCCAGCCCACAAAGTCAAATGTATTCATCACCACTTTTTTTGTTATCCACAGGAATGTAACTGTAACTTTGCCTTTCTTTCCTCAACAAGTCATTCTGGGGACACAGGTGATGCAGATCCAGATCCAACGCCTCAGATTTCATCTTCAAACACATGTGATCAGATCGGACTGATACCCTCACCGTGGGGCGGGTTGGTTTCACTGAACCCTTTTGTGTTTATTCAAAGGCTTCGTGAGGTGGTTTGTCTCAGATAAGTACCTCCGTTTTTTGCCAGGTAACAAAACCTACAGAACTTGATAACTGATATTCTGGCACAAATACCTTACACGTTACAATTGCTGGAAATGTAACCTTAGCTGAAGAAAATGTCATATTGAAGACCAGTTTGATGGCCTGAAAAGTGAAGCCAATAGGGAAGTGACTACAGTAGCATTTCCTCTAATATCCAGCAGGAAGAAAAATAAGCTAGTAGCAAAGAGAAGTCCGATTTGAATTGAAGTCTATAAGGAAATGACCCTACTTCCTACTTGATTTATTACTTTAGCAAACCTTTTACTGATTACTTTATGTTTGCAATCACCAGTGTAAAGTATTTTTCAACACAGCATGATGTTCATTTGGTAAATGATGATCCCTTTAGAGTAAGATATACAATAAAGCAGGGTATGCTTTAGGTTGGGTCTACCTTGTGATGATGTGGCCCTACTTTGGAATTAAGCAATCTGCGTGTTTTCTGTGTTATCGTCCATGAGCCCATCAAAGCATGCTGTATGTTCATTAAGGTTAATTTTCACAGTTTTGTTACCTAAAAATGACTGTTCATTATTTAGTTGGGTGGCTGTGGCTCAGTGGATAGTGTGCTGGACTTCGAATCAGGGGGTAGCAAGTTTGAGTCCCACTGCAGTCAGCATGTCGTTGTGTCCCTGGGCAAGACACTTCACCCCAAATTGCTCCTGTGGGGATTGTCCACAGTATTGAGTATGTAAGTCGCTTTGGATAAAAGCATCTAACAAATGACATGTAATGTAATTTAGTTGCACACCCTATTGTGTCCATTCTGGGTCCAAAAACCAATATGAAAACAGTCAACTGTAGTCCACAAAGCAATGGGTGACGTCACGCTGACTATGTCCACGTCTTACATAAAGTCTATGATTGATACAAGACAAGCTTAGTTTATGGTTATCTACAATAATTCAATAGAGACAGCATAATGTATTTCCATGGGTTACCAAATAACAAATGAACCCCTGCTCACATCTGCCCCTCACAATGAAGCCTCGGGGGCCCTCTATTCTATAAGAATGGAATGTATTTAATCCTATAGATCAAGATGTTCAATCGTGTTCAAATAAGATCAAGGTCTTTGGGATTCATTTTGGCGGGGTTTCAAAGTGCAGCAGAGCACTGTTAGGAGTCCACACCTTCAGACCAGACTAGATTTACTTTCTCCATTATTGAAACCAGGGCAGCTGCCCAGACAGATAACTCTGATATGGGTTTCTTTTGAGAAAGAAAAGAAAACAGACATGAAGTGGATAACGAAACAGTGACAGAATGACTTCTAGATTGAGCAAAAGCAGAGACCAAAAGAGAAGTAAGTCAGGACAGAACTGAGAAAAGTGGAGAAAGAGATGTTTGCAGCACTCCCTGACATTTTGACGCCAATCCCCTAAATCTTCTCCTCCCTGGATCCTTTTTATCAAGGCCACATGCAGTCGCTGCCCCTCATCACATCTCATAGAGAGTTAACATTCCTGTAGTAAACATGCTCAACAGGATAACAGTTATAAACAACCCGGTGAGGCAAAAAAAGCAGCAATAAGGACCTGAGGAGGAGGAGGAGGAGATCACCGGAAAAGCTTGACCTCAGTTCTGTGGGATCTGAGTGTTGCCACAGCTGTATCTGGTTCAGCAGAACAAGTCACATCAAGGGGATTTATCTGGAGGAAGACCCAGAAAAGGTCCCTGCCTTCAAAAACACGCTGCTACACAACCTCCTCGAGGACAGTATGTGTTGTCTCGCGTCAAGGTTGGGTACAAAAAATGTAAAATACTGTTTCCAATACCAAACCTAATTTTAGTTCACCTTTTACTTAAAAAGAAAAAAACGTTGCTTTGGAGTATAACCATTTTATACAAATTATTTTATAAAAGAAGTGTGTGTGTGTGTGTGTGTGTGTGTGTGTGCGTGCGTGCGTGCGTGCGTGCGTGCGTGCGTGCGTGCGTGTGCTTGTTATTGTTTATGCGCTAAACATTTCATTTCGAAGATTGTAAACATGTTGTTTCTCCCTAAAAAGAAAGTGATTTTAAAATGATCAATTTTTGACAAATTACAGGGGGACAGATTTTTCTTCCTGACCCTGGTGGTATGTAGACAAGCAGATTATGGATATTAGGGATATCCACCTTTGCCATCCAGATAAAATAAGTGTGAATCAAATGTGGTTTTATAGTATTTAGAATATTTTAGAGCCAGACCTATAAAGACTTTTGCACAGAAAACTATCTGCCCCACCAGGGTTGAATGATATCATTGCTGAGTTTGTGAGTTGAGTGGACTGACCCTTTAATATGATTCAGAAGGATTTGTTTTTCTCATGTATCCGTGGGTGGAGTGGCTACATGTAACTAATGTTAATGGTATCACAGATGACCTCTGGGATAATGATCGCCAGCTGTTTGAAGTAGGATAATAATATTTACTGTACACAACTACTCCTGGCAGCATCCCTTTCCTTCCTCTGTAACTAACGCCAACAGCTGATACAGTTATTTGTTTGAGAACTGATACAGAGCGCTGATACGTCAAAGCTCTCACTGTCTCGGACCACGTCTAACAGGGTCACGAGAGGAGAGGCATGAGTTGTAGTGCAGCATATTTCACCACGAGGTTTATGAAAATCAGCCGTCATAAACACCGTTGCAGGGTATTCAAATCTGCTATGTTACTGTTACAGGAAAATGTTAGCTTTATGGTTTGCGGGTTACTGACTAACCAGCGTTATGCTAATTCCTGACAGTCCAACAAGCCATTGATTCCATTGATGGCGTGGCCATTTTTAACACATATAAACAGAATAACTCCAACATTAGCTGCTAAGAGTACCAGTTCTCAATGTGGGCATTTATGCTTACACACAGTTGTGAGTGCTGACAACTGGAAACAAGCTGAACCACTTCTTGAAAATGAGTCACATGAGTTAAAATGACATCACATATCAATGAGCCACTCCCTGCCGATTACACTCAGGTGTCGTTGTCTCATCACGACAGTTAGTTGTAAAATAACACCACAACAAACCTCTTGCCCATTTATCTCATACATTTTTAAACAGAGCCAAGAGGAGTCTAAGTTGAGCTTCCAAAAGAAATGCACTCAATTTAAACATAAGGTCAATTGTCAATATCACTTCAATCTCCTATGGCCGCTACTGTAGAACCACGCTGAATGATGTCAGTATGATAAAGAGCTATTGAAACTAATAAAGTTTGTATGACTATTACACTTGAGGTGTGATTCCATAATGGAGTACAGCAAATTAGTGATTATTTTTTTCGAATACTTTGCCCAGGTTGTTTAAGTCAGTCATTATTATGAAAGTATTTGTTGAACCGAGAGAATTTGGTCGTATGTGTGTGTTTTGGTCTGGTTGGGTTGGGGTCAATGAGGTGGAACAGTTGACCTTATATGCTACAGACGAACACTCTGACCTCATATTCATCCCAGACTGACTGCAACACATCCAACAATATGTTCCATTCCTGGGTTCAAATGTCATTCGTCTGCATGTGTTTGTCTGTGAGGAGGGGAGATGCTGGAGGCTAAACATGACCTAACCTGTGATCCGTAACAAAATGTATAGGACAGTTTGAGAGCAAAATGTGATCACTGGCCATAAGGTCATTGTTACTTAGCAGACATACTGATATATTACTAAAGCTTTTGCAACACTTCTTGCTGCTGCTTGTCTCAATTTAAAAGTGCTTCGGCGCCTGTTACAGAGTTATAATTGGTGTTTGTGTCTGAGAGTTCAACTTACACCTTTTGATAAATGCTAATTGCTGTGCTATGAAATTATGTAATTATGTGTCCTGATGGCTGGAAAAAAATATCTGTCTTTGGACAGTAAAACATGAATGAAGCTGCAGGAAATAAAATCAGATGGGAGGCTGAGGACTCATCCAAACATCTGTGTGGATTATGGAAGTAATCACCATTTACATTTTGTTGTACTTTCCCTGTAATGAGGTATTAATACATAAGGACATCAAATACATTTCTCACACACTGAAACTTCTCATATATGATTTTACCTTTCTGTAGATGAATAATGTCGGGGAAGTTGGCGAGCAGGCCTTGGTAGAGGGACAGCTTGTCCAGCATAAGGAAGAGGTCATTCTTAGGTTGCTCTGCGAACAGCTCTCCAATGTTCTCGTAGGTGCGGCCCGTATGGGAGATGGCTTTGTTGAGATTCTCTGAGCTGTTGGGAGGGTCCAGCGTGAACGCATGGCTGATAGATTGGAAAGAATTTCCCAGCCGCTGGAACTCCTTCCTGAACCCACCCAGGTGTTTACGAACCAGCTCCGAAGCAACATGTGTGAGCTGCAAAACGCTGTCATCCATTTTCTTAGCAAAGGCCTTGAAGGTGTCGATGCGCTCCTCTACATCCTGAAGGTCCTGGTGCTCGTTGGGGATCTGAAGGGTCAGCATGAAATGGGCACCAACCATCTCGTCCTTTTCTTGCCGCCTCTTGCCCAGTTTCCACTGCTTGTCATCAGTACACATTAGAAAGTGCTCTAAGCCTTCATACTGGGAGAGTACTGGGTGACTGGTCATGTGGTTCATCCACAGTATCAGTCGCCTCTTGCGCTTCTCGATGAAGTCTTCCTCAAATCGCCCCGTGGCCTGCTTCTCAGGCAGGTGAGGCACGGAGATCACAGTGAACTTGTGCAGTAAGCGGTTGTAGAGCCAGTCAAAATGTTTGTAGCGTCTGTACACGGCACGCCCTATGTGGCTCGGCGTGACACGGTAGGAAATGTACGTCTTGATACCCTTGAACTTTGTCTGTTTTGTGGGGTCTTCGACGGAGCAGGAGAAAGGCTTTGGGCTCGCCTGCCAAACAGGCCCCAATTGACCCATCTCAATGGTGTATGACTCAGCTATCTTCGCCATCATGGGTACATCCCCCAACACAAACGCTTCCACCCCTGAGCGGACAAAGCTGAAAACCTGTTCAAGTTCCTGCCCACCACGCTGCCTTTCCTCGAGCTGGAGATGCTGTCCTGTCTCTCCATGTGTGGTTTGGCCCGGTAGTGCACGTTGGGATTGTTGGACAGTGGGCTGTGATGGGGGTGTCCATTGGCCCCCGGGCTCCTGTGGTCACCATCGTCCACAACCGTCGACCTGTCATCCCAGTCGTCCCAGTCATCATCATCATCTTCATCATTGTCGTAGATATTCGATTGCAAAGTCAAAGAGGTGTTTGGGGTTGATGATGATAAAAAGGAGGAGTCATTTCCCAAAGACCCTGCTGGGCTGATGGAGCAATTTGTCACGTTAGAGTTTGAGCGAGTGCGAATAACTTCCACATAGGAGGCTGGGAAGAGACCCTTCTCCCCTCGGCTGTTCTCCCCCTGAAACCAGCCGTCCACCGAGTTCTCGTCGAAGATAACCAGCTCCTCATTCTCTTGGATGCTGATCTCCTCTTTGTTTTCACTTTGGAAAGTGTAGAGTGCTTTGGCTTTCGCTGACATCTTGATTCTCCAGTGGGTCCAACAGCAAGAAAAACCTACATGCACATAGTGCCTAGAATATAATGATGCTACTGTTTTGGAAACATCTGACACTAGCTCACTTTAATAATTAAACTCGTCTCAGATTACATGGCAGCTGTTGGATCAGGTGTCACAGTAGTCTATGACTTAAGTAAATTGAATAATCTGACACTTAGAATAAACAGGAGAAGACAACAGTTGTGTAAAACTATTACTTCTATCCGCCAAAAAAGTCTAAAATATACCTACTGTGACCACTAGCATCCTCAGCCCATTGAGGCTCTATTGTCCTGTGCTTAAAAGTCTAACAACTACGTCAGGCTGTAAATGTTTTATAACTCAATAACTTCCTCATAACAGAAGGAATCTCTTCCTCCCTTTACATCACAAATACAACAGGTACAAAACTGGTTTCACCGAAGAGCTCCTCCATAAGCACCGTGGGTTGTTTTAATCCTTCAGAAACGGTACTGCAGCCTCGCTTTGTTCACTTGTCGGACCCTTGTTTGCCATTACAGATCCTAAAACGCTCCTTGATGAAAACATCCGGAAAACAAAGTGCCCCGGCGTGGAGAAAAACAGAGGGATGAGTAATGGTATCCCGGTGCATTGTGAGCCTGCTCCGCATTCCCTCAGACTGATACTTGCAGCGTTTCCCTTGTAAACAGGTTCCTGCGCATCTTCAGTCGATGCTTTAAATTGGAAAATAAAGCAAAATCAGAAACCAACCAATGTCCTGCTAAAAAGTATAAACACACATCTCTGGTCAGTGTTGTTTCTTGGGGTTTATTCCTGTGCGAGCCGCAACAAAGTAACTCTTTCCATGACGTTAGGCTTGGACAATTGAAGGCAAGTTCTCTTTTTTTTCATCAGATCCTTTATATTCTTTGCAGAGGAGAAACTGGCTCAACATTGCCCCCTACAGGAGGAACACATTACTTACAACCTGCGACACACATTCAACTTCAAACAACGACACACAGTTTTCAGAAAAATATGATAAAGCTGGTGATTAGGTAGTAAAAGCAGTATTGGAAAAATTTCTTACGTTAATATTTTTAAGATACTAGTACACAAGTTAATTCAAATAAGCCCTATCAGCTGCAGCATTGAAATTATCTGATAATAATAAATCCAATTATATAATGTAGGCCTATATTATTCTAAAATGGTCCATTCTGCATGATGAATACTTTTATTTTAAGAACATGTTGATGCTAATATTTAAATAATTGTTCTCAGGCCTAAGTACATTTTGAATGCATGACTTATTACTGAATGCTGGGTTAAAACAACAAAAATGCATTAAAAACACCCTGATGTGCACCAGTTACACTGTTTATTTTTTATTTTCTTATGTCTATACCTTATTCCATATGTTATTGCATGGACACACTACTGCTGTAACACAAGAATTTCCCAATTTGGGATCAATAAAGTATCTATACATATCTATCTATCTTGAAGTTTGCTCTGTAAAACTCCGGGTTAGTTTTCTGTATATTGTCGGCCAACTGAAAGGGAACTATGGTAGAGTGACGTCACAGCAGCTTCCTCCCTGAATCTCCAAGGTACCTCCTTAGCTAGTGATATTTGTAATGCTATTATCTTGTCAAATGGTTACTTTGGGTCTAATAAGTATGTGTAGATAGTGTGCACTTACAACAATCACGTAACGCTGTATAATCAGTGTTGCTAAAGACTGTTTTGCAGCAGCATGTTTAGCTCGATGCTAACTGCTAAATGACGAATGTTGTAGCAGTGGGTTTTTAAAAAAGATCCCCGGGCTTTTTTTCATGTTTTATCACTCGTTTGTTTAGAGGTTTGTTTTCCTTGTAGATTGCATATTCGAAGATAACAGTGATGTGGTTAAAAAGTTATTTTAAAGGGACATAACTCTACATGTTTTCATATTATTAGTTCAGTTTTGATGTATCGAACTTAGCATCAAAACTAACTAACCATCTGAACTCCTCAACACTTCTTCTGAGGAGCATGAACTGCATTTTAAAGGTTGAGGGTACAGACTTAATGGATATGTAAACATTGATGGAAAGTAACTAAGTACATTTACTTAAGTAGACATATTTGTACTTTACTTTAGTATTTCCATTTAATGCTATTTTAGAGATGAATATTGTACTTTTTACTCCGCAGCATTTGTTTCATCACTCACAGTCACTAGTTACTTTGTACACATTATGCTGAAATACACGGTATCTAAATGTGGCCCACTACAACACTAACATGCTCTTAACATGTATGAAAACAGGATAATATAATATCCATAGCAATAAAATACTGTTAAAGGTCTTCTGCGTAATGAGTACTTTCACTGTATTTTAAGACCTTAGTATTTGTACTTTTACTTAAGTTAAGGATCTGAGTACTTCTTCCAACACTGTATATTCATAATATTAGCACATCATTTGATGTTTACAATGACTGGCAATTGTGTGTTGTTAATGCTATCTGAAGCTGTGTGTCACAATGTGATGATGTATTAATGCTGGAGGGATTAATAACAGAAAACTAAACTACGACAACTATTTTGATTATGATGAATGGATATAAGTTCATTTAGAGAGCTTTTGTGGTTTAAAATCTTATATCACAACGATCTACTGCTTTTCGCTGCTTACTCTTATAGTAATAGTGAATGCAGTTGGGTTGTAAAGTACAAGACATCAACTTGTTTAATCACACTACAACAGGAACATGTGTGCCATTATGCAAATGTAAAACAGAGGTTAACTGGCAACAGGCTGAACTACCAAAATAAAGAATATTTGAGCAGTAACTGATAGATACAATTTTGCTTCAAAATCACAAATGAATCTCAAATCCGCATGCTTCAATCACACACTCAATGATCACTCCACTATGGAAGTGCCATGTAATTGGTTCCTTCCCACATAGTATATTTTATCATATATTGTAGATTTCACATAATTCTTATAAGTTTACAAGTGTTTCAAGCACAAAAGTAGTGTCATTGCGGCTCCCAAGGATTATTAATAATATGTGGCCACTATTTTCTTTTTCTTTGCATGATATATTGTTACTAAACTGAATGTGTTAACCACCTTTCCAGAGTCCCCATGGATGACCTGACCCAAGCCCTCTCGGCCAGCTTTGCTGTGTCCAAGGAGCCCAACAGCACCGCCACCGCCCACCCTCGGCTGGCCCAGTACAAGAGCAAGTTCAGCGTGCTGGAGCAGAGCGAGAGGCGGCGGCGCTTCCTTGAGCTGCAGAAAAGGTAAACGCTCTTCTTTATCAGTATTTAACCCTGGAGTTTCTAATTATATATTTTTTATTTAACCAGGATAGGTCTCATTGAGATTTAAAACATCTCTTTTTCAAGAGCGTCCTGGCCCAAGAATGGTAATAGCACAGTTACAGACAATTTTTAAAACACACAATCACAACACAGTCATACAACAGTTAGCCAAAGCAGTTACAGCCACAGCGGCTGATTCAAGGTCAGTTAGAGTAGCTTTGAGTTTGTTTAAAGAGACCAGCTCTCTGAGTTTCAGCTCAATTTGCAGCTGGTTCCAAGCCACAGGAGCAGCGTAACTGAACGCCCTCTTCCCCAGTACAGTACGGACTTTTGGTACAGTTAGAAGAAACAAGTCCTCAGAGCGAAGGTGATAAGATCCTGTTATTACAAGTTCCCAGTACGGACCCTGTCCCTTCTTGGTAGGAGTTTCTCCAAACTAGAGTCACTACTCCACACTTATATTTAGTTTAGTTTTAGTACTTAAGATAATGTTATTTGCCTTTCTTGTTTCATTATTGCAACATGAACACATTTGTAATACCATTGCTGCTAAACAGGGAAAGCCAATGCACCAGAGCCCGTTTTGCATTTGCTTCTGCTTCTACTAAGACCCCATTTACAATGGAACGTTTGCGTTTACGCACCGAATTCGTTTTCAAAAAAGTCTTCCGTTCACACGCATTCGGCTCATTTAACGTGTCTGTTCACACGAGACCACTGGAAACGCTGTAGTACATATGCCGGGCCTGTAAGTGGCGCTGTAATTCCGCCACAAAATACACCAAAAGCAGCGAAGAAGACCCCCGAGCATGGTTGCCCTTCTGTTTATGCCCCGCGGTGGATTTAGCAACATGTAGTTCATGTAATTCTCCATGTCCACTTGTTGCTGATGGTTGTGGTAGAGGAGCTGTAGATTTTGCACTAACATCTGTAGCATGGTCAGTAGCACTAGCAGTAGCTACTGACAGTAGCTACTGACCATGCTACAGCAGTGAGCAGCAGAGGTGGGGAGAGGTGGGGCTATGGCTTCATCGTTATCAGGAAATGATCGTATAGGATGTACAGACGGAGCCGTTTGGCCCCCCAGAGCGTTCCGGTTGCAGATCTATCCACCTTGGGACCCGTTATCGTTTGCGGGGTCCGTTTCCGCGGTTCCGTTACGGCCTTGTGTGAACGAACGAGCTATACGCGAGAGAAAAGTAGCAGATACAACCCGTTTCGTTCTCGTTTAAACACCGCCTTATTCCAGCTGCATACTTATGACTACAGAAACACTTGTCATCTAAATCCTGGACACAGTCCTAGAAAACCCTTTCCAGATTTTCTCCCAGCTTGCCAGAATTGGTCTCTTTAAGATTGCAGGTTTGCAGATGAACTGGTTCCTGTTCTGGCCGTAATTTAAATGCATGTTTTAATGTTTAATGTTTTTTCCCCTTATCGCTAATCTCAGTAAAAGGTTAAACTACGTCAACCATGCTCGGCGCCTGGCTGATGGGGATTGGACCGGGGCAGACAGCGATGAAGGGGAGGACATGGAGAAGAAAGAGGAGGGGGAATGGGAGCAGGAGGAAGAGGAGGAGGGGATGGACATTGAGAAGAGGAAGCTGCCAAAACATTATGCAAACCAGGTCAGTTGTAACCCTAACTTAAGATTTTCAATGCCAAAACTATGCTTTAGCTAAACAAATAAAGGATGAACCATCTCGATCAACAGAGGGCGCTTGAGTTCATAGAATCATAAGTTTTTTGAAGCTATCAGATTTGACATTTGATCATTTTGTTCTTCTTAAAATTACTGTTAACAACGGCTCCTTTGACTGCTCCTCAGCCAACAGAAAAACAACAGTTCTTTATGCAATACTTAGAAAGGTTTGGCTTTTATTTGAAGCTCATGTATTTACAGGATTCCTGCTGTTTTGAGTTTGTCTCTTGATGGTTGATTGCACTTATTGTAAACCGCTTTGACAGAAAGCATCAGCTAAGTGAAATGAAACGTTACAAAGTTCCTCTTCCTCCTCAGATAATGCTGTCAGAGTGGCTGGTGGATGTGCCATCAGAGCTGGACACTGATTGGCTGATGGTCGTCTGTCCTGTGGGGAAAAGATCCCTCATTGTTGCCTCCAAGGTAAAAACCTGTCACTGCTTTCTACTGTTGCACATGATCCTTTCCTACAGGAAGAAGGTACTTGTTTTAAGGCACCGCATTGATCATTCACCACATGTAGAACTGTCAATCAAATTCAATTTAAATCCTGCAGGCTGCTTATTATTGGCTTCCAACTAGTTTCCATCTCTTCTATTTTTAATGAGTCATCTTTCGGTCCTAATTGTAAGCCTAACCACCTTCAACATTTTATCAAGATAAAAAACAGCAGGAACTCTTCTAGTTGAAATGCATTGTCATGTGTCTACCTAGTCAATGTTTTGAGAGGATTATCCTACTGTGCATTTATTGTACATTTAATACTGCATCAGAATACCTGTATTTGTCCCACAGAGGATACATGTACATTGTTACAGCAAGTAGAGAGCCAAAGATAGCTTAATATAATGAAGAGGATTCATAGAAATATTACAAATAAAAAGGGAAAATTACACAATTTACAAATGACACAAAACACGTCTAGTACCAGTACAGTTTTGAGATGACACATTATTAGTATTGCACAAATGGGGGGTTATAGTTAAGCAATAGCTCACGACAGGCCGTGGTATATGGTCATTATATCACAGTTAAGGGACGTGGTTCGGCCCGACGCGAAGCAGATGTGAGCGTCCTTAACAGCGGTCAATAAGTCCTTGCTGCACATCATCCCTTACATGTTTCCATCTTAAGCTTTGTTAGTTAGTTTCGTAACGGACGTAATGTAACAGTTGTAACGGTTGTAGCTTTTCTCAGACGCGGAGGGATACTGACTTGTTGTGAAAAGTAACTACAATTCTACCCGTGATATACGCTCATTATATCACGGCTAAGAACCAATCAGATTGCTTGATTTGACTTGTCCGTTTTATAATCTTCATTGTTTGTGTGTGTGGGTTTATTATACAGCCTGAGGTGAGTTATGTCTGTGAGCAAGATGAGACCAATTATTTTAGAAATCCTACACAAAATAAACAATATAGGGGAACTGTTAGGAATCATTTTCCTGTAAACTAGAATTGATTTCATTATGATACTGTAAAGATGTAGGTTTATTATACCATATTAATGGTAAAATCAGATTTTGAGTCTGAGTTGCAATGTAAGGCAGTTTTTATAAAATAAAATAGAATACAGCTGCATGTTCATGACTACAAGAATGTAATGCAAAAAGATAAAGGGATTGGCTTTCACGCCAAAGAAGTCATGAGAACTTTTGCAAAACAGGAAGTACCAGAAGCTGTGGTATTGAGCCATGTCGTTGTGTCTCACCATTCATTTGGAAATAAGAGAAGTCCTCATCATGCTGACGTGAATGTGCATTTAGTCATTAAGATTACAATGCAGGTGCAAAAAGTGATCCCATCAGAAAAGAGACGGATAGTAAAGGTCAATGGTGAAAAGAGGCACATGTGGGTTGTAATTTGTGTTTTATTTAATACATTTTCCTGTAGT
This sequence comes from Dissostichus eleginoides, assembly GCA_031216635.1. Taxonomy (NCBI): domain Eukaryota; kingdom Metazoa; phylum Chordata; class Actinopteri; order Perciformes; family Nototheniidae; genus Dissostichus; species Dissostichus eleginoides. The sequence continues at coordinate 10,828,636 of CM062273.1, read as the reverse complement.
AAGTAATACCATATGTGTGCTGTAATTTATTTGAACTCTGCATGCTTTGTCTGCTCTGAAACGTTCCTCGTGGTGATCGGCCAAGCCCAACACAGGGACATCATTGTTTTATTTTCATTGATTTAATGTTATTGTTTAGTCAATGAAATGTTTGGAGGGAAATTCTCATATCTGAGAAACTAAAACATAGAAGAATTGACGTTTAATTTGAAATGATTATGAAAATGTGCCGATTAGTTTTCAGTCAGTCGACTAATGGTGGCAGCTGAAAGGATACTGATTTTAGATCAACTTCAACTTCTTAGCTCAACCTGCCTGAGTTATGTATGTATTACAATATTATATTGCACCTATATTTTAACATGCATAAAAACAATGTTGACAAAGGGTAATATTGCTTTAGAGTCCTTTTTAAAAATGTGACTTGTATTACTTTGTTCATGGCCCCCAAACAACCCGAAAAAACTATGTTGTGAATCAGAAAAACAGTCTCCTCTTGCAGACTTCCTCTCGTTTCGTAATCATCATTAACCATAACTTATAAGAAACAGAATTAGCTATCAATAACTTCTTGTTAAAACAATCTGTAGTGGTTTTCCACTTTACTTTCTTATGAAATTGCATGTTTCTTTAGTTGTGGTGAAGGCAAAACAATAGGCTCATCTACCACGTATTCAGTTGTGTGGTTTATGAGTAATAAAACATGTATCAGCATTTCTCTGGTAACTCTCGTACAACATGTCTGTCCTGTCGCACTGGTCCGAGGCTACAGTTTCCCTGCGATCACACTGCACACCCTGTGATGCAACCGCTTATATTATCAGAATGACTGTCATCTGCTTCCTTATTCAGTATTTCAGAACTTGACCTCATTGACGCCAAATATTTGAGATGCCGCGATACAGAGGCCATTACGAAACAGATGGTGTTTGTCGCTTGAGGAAACTTGAACATGTCTCATCGGTAGTCAATTTTATGCCCTCTGCAGTAACTTAAATATGTAAACTTTCTGGCATCTGAGACCCCTGTTTGGCCCATATTCCCCCTCTCCTCATCAACCACTATCATCAACTTTTCTTGAGTATTTAAGGCAAACATTTGTATTTGTATGTGCGGGTAGTAAGCTCCTCACAATAAACAATAGGCAATAACGATGTGACGATTAACTAATCGAATCGCTCTTTCTACAATATGATTGTACTGTTAACGTTTTTACTGAATGATGTTGTTTAAATAAAGTATTCAAAGTTCATTGTCATTAAAAAATGAATACACATTGTTAGTCTTAATTTACAAATGCGTCATGTAATGCAAAATAGGGCAACAACAGTTGAGCTGATATAATGTGACTTTTGGTTTGAGCTAATTGCACATCTGTCAGCTTTCTAAAACATGTGTCACAAAGTCAAACACTAAGAAGTGTGTAAATAAAGCAAAGTGATAGAAGAAATTAAATGATCCAGTGTTCTGATCGCTTTGTTCCTTTTCTCATTTAATGAATAAAACCTGTCACAATACTTCTATACTCAGTTAAAATGTCTAATGTTGTGGTAACTCTTCCTTCATGATCCTCTCTGTCTTATCTCTCCTGAAGGGCTCCACTGCAGCGTACACTAAAAGCGGATACTGTGTGAACCGTTTCCCCTCCCTGCTGCCCGGGGGGAACCGCCACAACTCAGCCATGGGAAAAGGTAGGTGGGCCTGCTGAATGTGGTGCAGTGGTTAACTATAGGAGACCACTTAGACAATTAATGAAGCACAAGAAAATAGAGATATATTGAGGGCAATATTCTAAATCGAATGCAATTTTTACATCGGCCCTCAAATAACTGAGAACTGTAATTGACGGCATACACGAACATATTTGTTTCTTTTCTTCAATGTAAAATGTAATTGTATCTTTATACATATTTGGGCTGCACGATATATCGTGTCGTAATGATAATCGCGTTATGCGCATGCGCGATATTCACATCGCATTTTTTTTTTTTTTAGGACGTGCGATATTAAGTAGGCAAATAAACTCATACACGTCATGTTACAATTCTTTTGCTGCTTGCTACAAAAGGAAAACTCGCGCGGCTCTCATGTCAGGGGTACTTGAGTGAGTGACATGCAGGCTCTGCATGCACAGCAAACCACCAATCACAATCATTCTTGATCAGATCACAGCAGGATAACCGAGCTCGCTCAGCTTGTTGCTCTGATAACTTAAGATCCAGAAGTCCGTGACTAAAATCCTTCATCCGGTTAAATATAGTTAAAAAAATACCAATTGTATAGCATTAAAGTTCAGGAAAGGATGGTTTGCAGACAAAAAAAACGGTCTTTTCTTCCATTCCTGTATTTTTTTCATATCGCAATATATATCGCAGGGGAAAAAATATCGCAATGTCAGTTTTTTCCAATATCGTGCAGCCCTAATACATATCACACAAAATATGATTCTATTCTATCCTGGATGTAATTGATAAGAAATATGAGACTGATTGGGGGCTGATGGATGATGCTTTCTACAAGAAGGTGTTGATATGCACAAAAGTGAAATGCAGTGCAACAACATGTAAAGAAGCTCCACCTGCGCTTTTAATGTGATAATTATAGACAAAGCATTTTCCAAAGGTAGATAATATGAAAGAACATTCTGTAAATGTGTATACAATGATAATGAAACATGAAAACAGAGGATTTGAACGAACTCTGCTTTGATTGTCACACTGTTTCCATTTGATTGAAAGGTTAAAATCTTAAAGCTACTTAAGGGGAAATAATAGTTTAAAACTAAATGTGGATGGGGTCAATGAGAGTAGTGATCTAACTAAAACACCCAACGATTACTAGATATTGTTGCAATCATACAGTTCTGTCTTTTATTAGCTTCTTATGATTTAGATCTTATCCATCACATCAAACGGGTCCTAAAAGAAACAACCAAATAAATCAGAACTAGTAACTTTTGTACTCCTATATTGGTCAATAATGCTTTGCATATACAGATGTTGGAATCATTTTGTTCTATAAAGTTGTAAAAGTAGTCTTACTTTTTTGTATAATAGTGTATTCTGTATATCTGATCATGTTGCCCCTTTTTTCTGTGCCTTGAGCAGACTACACGATCCTGGACTGCATCTACAGCGAGGTGGACAGAACGTTCTACATCCTGGACGTCATGTGCTGGCGAGGCCACCCGGTCTACGACTGCCCGGTAAGACGGGCTTCTAATCCAGGAATGCTCGTCTAATTGCTTAAGTAGCCGAGTCTGGGCCACAGATGTGCTTCTTCGCCACGTTTGCCCCTCTCATTGGCTCTGGATTTTGAAGAAGGAGGTTTTTGTTTACAGTTCTTGTTTTCTCATCAACAGACCGAGTTTCGTTTCTACTGGCTCCAGTCCAAAGTCGAGGAGACGGACGGCCTTTCAGAAATCGCCAAACGCAACCCTGTGAGTAAGAGGAAAAGAGCATCTTCACTTCAAGCCCCATTTTGTCCTGTCTAATTTTCAGTGTTGTTATTTGAGACACTGTTACATGTTTATCCAATCACGTTCTGCATGTTGTGCCTTGCTGCACCTCGTTTCCACATATGGGTCCTTAATGTGAACCTTTGTCTCCTCAGGGAAAGAGGAGACAAAGGAAATCAAAAGCGAACTGACATTACGTCTTTGGTACTAATTGTGCACTAAAGTGTTTATTGCACACAAATCTCGATAATTACGGGGCTTAGAGGAAGCCTGGGTGAACTTTGAATTCCTATTCCCCTTTTAATCTTCAGCCTTCCTGTGGTACAGCCCAGTAGGAGCTAAATCAGGCTTAGTCCTTGTAGAGTAAACTCTCCATCGGAAAGTAATTTCTCACATTTGACACAAGGACAAATTGTGTTTGAACTAATAACGTGGTGTGCTCTGGTTTTGTTTGGTCCAACAGTTCCGGTTTGTGAGCCTTCAAAGTGCAGCCTGCACTGCAGAGCTGATCCAGAAAGCCCTGGCTGCCGAGTACAGCTTCAGCGTAAGAAAAGATCTCTCTTCCTTCCATTCAAAAGATATCTGCTGCACATTGCATGTAGAGTTAGAGTCAAATAGCTGCTTAAAACGCTAGGTGTATTCATGTATTTGTGGGATTATACATCATTTGGTTATGAAACACTAATGGAGGAACTTCATCAGGCTTTCATTCCCATGTCAAAAGTCAAAGTCAACTTTATTGTCAATCTTTCAGTTTGTGTGTACAGACAGAGAGATTGAAATACCCACAATCCAGAATACAAAAAACAAATATATATAAAGATATGTATGCAAATATATATATATATACATATGCACACATTAAGACCTAAATGAAAGCACAACAATCAATATATACAAAATAACAGTCACTTCAATATCTAATTTTCTGGCTGCAGGTGGATGGTCTTCTTTTCTACCACCGGCAGACCCACTACACCCCCGGCAGCACCCCTCTGGTGGGCTGGCTGCGGCCCTACATGGTCACTGACATCCTGGGCATCGAGGTGCCCGAGGGCCCCCTCACCACCAAGCCTGAGTACGCCAGCCAGCAGCTGCAGCAGATCCTGGAGCACAAAAAACCATCGACTGAAGTCCGCCCCGCCAACAGGAGCGGGGGCTACGAGTTAGAGTACCTGTCCACCCCTCTACGGGACAGTGAGGACCCTCTGAACTTTTTAAATACGAAGCCAATACAGGAAGCACACATGGAGGTCTGAGAGTTAAGCTAAACAAGCGGATTGCTAACTCAGTGTTTCTGAGCGGCCTCCATATGTTCCGTTAGGTCTGCTGAATGCTTTTTCCAGATCTGACCAATTGCATTGCATGGCTAATTCTAATCCGGCACTGCTCAGGACGCCTTCAGAGTGCAGATCAGTTGAGCTATGTTATATATGTGTTTTTTAAATGGATAAAACTCTGACATTCACATCTTGTACCTGCTGCAGAACTCTAGAACAGATTAGTTTATTTGAGAGTAATTGGGCAGTACTATTTACCCACCATAACTACTAAGTGATGGTTTGATATGCAACTCCCTTTCATAACACCTTGGGTAGTTGCATATGCCAAAAGATATGTTTTTTCTGCGAGATGTAATGCATGGTAAATGTTATAGCTTGATTGCTTTGGATTTCGCATTACAAACATCATTACCGCTGTAAGTTTGCACACTTTCTAAAACGACTACCCTCCAAACAATACAGAACTCGTAAACAGATCATTACTTTGTGCAACACAGAAATAGAGAGCTGCACTCAGTTTTCTTAGATGAGGTTTTGCCGACAGTCAGACGGCAGCAGTGACATGGGTTTTTACAATTTAATGTTTTAAATTTAAGATTCTTAATAAATGTTTTTTTTAACAGCCTACAGTGTGCCCACTTGTTTCTTTAAAGATATTTTTATCGGATCAGGTTAGTTCTTGGGGAGAGACATTACATTTAAGGTTTTGGTTTGTTTCATTAGAAAACTGTTAATATGCTCATTTAATTAGATTCTGGTTATTAGGACTATTCACCATTTATTTTTTTACATGTATCAGGCTTATAACTGAATGGTTACTATGTGACAAAGCAAAGATTCCTATATAAAATCAAATACTTTTAAACAGTTGTGTGTATATATACCTAACTTATTTAAACAATAAAGTTAAGTGGATGTTAAGTTAAGAAAATCCTTTGAATTGGGTCTTCAAATCTCTGACTTGACTGTACTTGCACTGTCAATAAACCTGCGAGTGTCTGATGTTCCAGGATATGATAGGATGTGAGTCATCGTGCTGAGAGCTCATCGAGAGCATCTCTTCCCCTCTGCACTGAACTGAGGCCATTTGCGTGACTGAAGAGCTAGAAGGAACTTGTCAACAGGAAAAGACGAGAATCCAGAAAGTGTCTGGCAGGGTCGTGAACTTAGTTTTCGTCGACCTGTGCCAGCATATCCTTTGACAGAAAAACAGCTAATATCATCGCCTCAGGTTACGAGATCTTTGCTGCATGAGTTAGTTTACAATATCTGAGGATCAGAAGCAGCCTGGTTCTCTGTTTCCTTTTCGTTGCCTTGTTTTTGGTGAGAATAGTTACAGTTAAATAGTTTGTGGTTTTAACTGCAAGTGCACTGTTTTAAAACTGGTTTAATTTGTTTCCACTGCTAAGTTTGAACTTTGACTTCACAGGTGGTTGATGTAGTAGTGGAAACATTAAAATAATTATCTGCCCAAATTATTCTATTTCTACATATCGTTAGCGTTAGCTCGACAGCTAATAGTGTCGTCGGTCAGTCCAACACGTTGGTCAAGACTGAGATATCTCCGCTCCAGTTGGATTCATTGTAATGACATTTCCAAAATACATTCATGGTCTACAGAGGATAAACCAAATATGCTTTTGTAACCCTATATATTTGGGATTTTCCTCAAGCACTACCATGAGTTTAACATGAAGGTGAAATATCTCCACAGTTTGATGGACATTATAGACATTAATTTCCCCCTCAGAATGAACTGCAATGACTTTAGTGATCACTTTCAAATGTTAAACAATTGTGTCACATGCTCTCACACTTAAACCTCAGCTTTCCTTTTATTTAACGCTAACGGGCAAATGATAGCATGCTAACGGTACTTAGATGGTGACATTTTAGCATTGTTGTCCCAGAGAACAACCTCAAAGAACTACTACTTTGGCTGTAGACTCTATATCTAATTTCAAAACATTTTAACACATACTTTTTGGACTTATTTTTCCATTTGGAGAAAGGCAGTTATTTTTAATAATTTTTAAAAGAAATGTTTCGTCTTATGTTCAAACAACTACTCACTTGTTCTACTCTGGAAAAAAAAAAAATGTTTTCTTCTTTCTTCTCGTTCTTATGATGGTATCGCTATTGCTCTCACCACCTACACGGAACATTTACAGGTGAAAATAACACGTTCACCACCCTTGTGTGGGGGGGTTGTTATATCTCATTCTGGGAAATAGGAGATCACTGACTTAAGTAGAGGAAAGTGCACAATGCAGCTGAAAGAACTAAATACCACATTTCAAAATCTGATCTGGTGATTGCTCCTGGAAAGCATTAAACATCACAGACTGATCTGAAAAGTCAAAGCAGATAACAGTATTTAGTAGTAGCCTAGAAGGTTCTTGGTTATCTGCTTTTAAATGAGTTTTCAGTTCTACCTAAATGTAGACAAGGAACATTTAAACAGTATATGAAACAGAGTTGATGTGGTTTGTGACAAATCAGATTGAAACACATATAAATAATGTTTGATCTCCCTTTGATTTTTTTATGTGGTCAAAAAGTGTGCAAATACACATTTCTGTAGAAGGGTCCAAAGCATTTTACTCCTTCTGACTCAGTATTAAGAACAATATCTTTGACAAATGCTTTTCATCGGGTACAATCGGATGTTTTTTTTTTCCACATTCAGTCACCACTACACCTAGACGCCTGTCAAAGAGAGCAAAGTCAGGCATGTGGTTACTGCAAGAATTCAGCTATTAGTCAGCAGCGCAGATCACTTTCCAGGAACTGAGCACCTGTAAGTACACAGTTGCACTTATTAAAGTGTGCTTAGTTCCTTACACATATACACACACACACACACACACACACACACACGGTTACTTAGGCTTCTCTGATTACTACGAAAACCCTGTCACATGCCTTTTAAGGAGGCAGATTTGTGTTTCTCTTGCAACTCTCAGACATGATGAATAGTCTTGTTCTTTTCCAAACTGAACCCAAATTCCAAGAAGCTGCAATCCAACATATGAACACATTTGGACTAGCCACATACAAAAAGAAAATACTGGTAGAGTGTAGCTCAATATTTAAAGTGCGGATATGAGACTTGTATTGATTTTCTCATCTAACTCTTGGCAAGAAAGTGTATAAGCATACTTCTTAAATTGGCAACCATATTATATTATAACATTTTAAATTCATATTTTGTGCAAAACAAAAAACTATTTAAAATTATTCAGAATCAATGCATCAGAATCAATCTTCTATGTGTAATCTGGGTCAGTAATGTGTGTGTGGTTTGATGTAAATTCCCAAATGTCAGATCAATTTAGTAGCATTAAGGCCCTGAGTCCTCAACGGATTGCACAGTTCATTTGTGATTCTTAGAAAAATCCAGTTAAATTTGATTTTCAAGCGGCCTTTACATAAAGAGCAGTCACTCCAGACTTGTTACATGGTGCTTGGCATCGCCACACTGTACTTTAGACAACATCTTGGAGTAAACAGATTTATTTAGACTGTGAATGCCTTTATTTCACCCTCTGCTAACCAGTGTGTGAAAATGGGCCTTTAAGAGTTTTTATGTCAGGGTGGACATTACAAGGGCAGGGTTAAGAGTTTACCAATCACATTTTCGCAAATGTCAGCTAGTTTGATAGGAAGTCTATTGTTGTCTACTCCCTTTTCCCTTCAGTTTTCAAGCCAGACTTTCTCACGGCTTATTATTTACAGTTCGCCTATTGTGGGATTGTTTTTTGTGGAAAGAAAAATATAAACAGCATGTGATTGTACCTATAACTTCTAGCTTCTTTTCTTACAACAACACTTGAAGTCGAAGAAATTAATCACTTGTCTCAAAAGGCTTTCCCTTATTCAACCACAGGCCTAACAATATATCTATGATGTTAACACAGCATTGAGCATCTCTCTCACACTGTGCCTGTTTTGCATCAGATTACTTTTACAACCTCATTACAATCTCATCAAGGTATGAAATGAAGGCCATCAATAGGCTTACAGGAAATACAATCTCCTGACTGCACTATTTAACTATCCTGATGAGAAATATCAGCAGAATATTATATTTCTGTGGAGGCCTGAGGTTTCTTCGGGGGTCATTACAGTGACTTTATCGTACGGTGGGGGTATTTTCTGCTTCCTATGATGTCATGCAATTCCTGTAAAGTGTACTGGATCATAATGTAGCCTGAGGGAGTCCAGAGGTTCACTAATTAAATTGCTAATCTTGCAACCTACTACTGCGGAAAGACCTGCTACTATTATTAGTTATTTCCTCTTACTTTATTTAATGCAGCAGAATCTTAATGCATTGATGGTTTGGAGACAGCCCTTGTGATGTATAGCTAATGCCTTGATGTGCACACAAAGATAAATAACCTCAATATAGACTGCAGTGGCTGAAGGTGGTTAGCTCAGCTTAGCATAGAGATTGTAAATGGGGAATCATATTTATGTAGTTATTTCCAAAGGTAACATAATCTGTATACAAGAAGCTCTCTAATAAATAAGTTAGGTATTGTTGGTTTAATTAAGAAAAAAAAGTCTAAAAGAGACTACAGGAATTTACTACTCTCAGAAAATAAAAGAAGCTACAGCATATAAGCAATTATTGTACTTAAGTACTTTTTTTTATGTAGTATTTGTACTTTACCACACTAAGACTAACACAGTTACTTAGTACATACAAATAATATATGCTGATATGGTATAATGTAGTAGCCTACTGTACTACTAATCTGCCCAGTATTTCATGTATCTAAACTGCTCCACATTGAAAAGCTACAACACTAAAATGCTCTTGCTATAAAACAGGATGATATAATAAACATATTAATATAATACTGTTAAAAGAAAGTACTTTTACTTTTGATACTTGAAGTACAATTACCTGATAATACTTCAGTACTTTACATTATTATGAAATGGGTCAGAATGAGTACTTTTACTTTTAGTAGTCTACTTTAAGTACAATTTGAAGCTGATACGTTTGTACTTTTATTTAAGTCAAATGTTGAAATCAGGACTTTTACTTGTAATGGAGTACTTTAAGGCCATTCTTCTTTAAAGGATCTGAGTACTTCTTCCAAAACGGCAAATAGCTTATATAAATGCACAAATATTGAAGATTTATTCATCTTCTCATGGAGAATTTCATTTTCATTTCATGGAAATAAACCGTTGACATTTCCTAGAAATACTTCTTATACACATTTCCACATAACAGCCATTCATCATTTAGGCTAGGTAAAGAAACGTTTACATAAACAAAACACATTTTTAGTGAGAGGACTTTAATGTCCTTTATTTTCGTATATGCAAATAGCGTATTTTCGACAGTAATGATAGCGTCTGGCTGTGAGTCCTCCTCTCGCCTCCAGATTCAGACTGACACTCAAAATGGTGATTTTCCTGTTTGGTTTCCTATTTTTATGAATGAAGGCGGAGGTCGTGAGCTTTTGTCATTTTCTAGTGTTTACCACCAGGGGGTAGAGCAACATGCAGAAAGAAAAAGCCTCAACTCTCTCACTTTTCAGAGCTGTGTGTGTGTGTGTGTGTGTGTGTGTGTGTGTGTGTGTGTGTGTGTGTGTGTGTGTGTGTGTGTGTGTGTGTGTGTGTGTGTGTGTGTGTGTGTGTGTGTGTGTGTGTGTGTGTGTGTGTGTGTGTGTGTGTGTGTGTGTCCCACAACATAAAGGCGACGTTCACGGCTAAAAACTTGCAATTCATGGCATGGAGGAGGCGTCGGCAGCAGCCCTATGATCTGTGAGAGGTGAGGAGGTGGTGGAGCAGCGGGCTCTGAACCCACTTATTACCGAGCCGAAGTCAAGCCTCGTCTAGCTGGTCGAGTGTTTTCCTCTCTTTTCCTCCTTTTCTTCTCTTAGGCGAATTTTGATAGAACATCAGCGCGTGTTCTATGTAGTTTGGTGGGCTAATTAGCCTGCTTGTTTCGCAAAGAGGAAAGGAGCCCCTACTGCAGCAGATGCATTCAACTTTGAGCAAGAGGGACAACCCCTAAAGCCCGTTTTTTACACGAGGGACAGACACATCTCCGTCATCTTCCACTTCATGAAAAGGACGCGTCTCGGTGAAAGGTGATCACAGAACTGACGATGGCAGCTACTCTATCGGCGGAGGAAGAACAGGTAGGCCTTAATGCTTATTTCCTATCTGTGTTTCTTTAACCTAAACGATCCAGTCTCGGCTCTACCTGGAGGTATTTTGGCCTTTGCGTGTGCCCACCGCAGCGAGTGCGCAATGCATTTGTTGGGAAATGGTCGTGAAAGCGGAAATATTGTATCGATTTCTTGCGCTTTATTGCTCTCGTTGCATCACTGTCAGATCCTCTCTCCAGCGGCTGAGCTCATGTGATGCGAAACAGGCCGAGCTCGGCTTTATCAGTCTCTCTCCACAGATGTAAAATACTGATTCCGGGTGTTTAGGGGTTCATTGGTGGGGGCAGAGTGTGATATGAAACTGGGGAATGTTTTTGGAGAGCGTTGGACACTCCGTCTAGTTCAACACTTGGCTATTTCAGCAGTGTTTACAGTATAAACTTTGTTTATATTGACAGGCTAGTAATGTGACTTTGATAAACTGGCATACATTCACTCATTTGATCTAATTTCAAGGATAGGAAATGTATTTTCCTTAATTGGTTTTGATAATATCAAAGCATATGAGTTTCACACTACTTTCTATAGTGTACAATGTTTATGTTAGCCACTAAAGCTTAGTTTTGACACATTTTCCATCATTAGTTTACTATCAGAGTCAATTCAAGAACCACCAGATGAACCAATTTAAGTCATAAATAATTTAAACTCTTATATTATGTACTTGTGTTATGCTTCGTGGATTCAGGCCCTGGAGACATGACTTTAGACTCTTTGGATTTTCAAAGCTCACATTTTACCGTTAAACCTGCACATGTATTAGGTAGCCCATAGCTAAAAGTAATGCAGTCTAATCATTTTTTAGACTGGGATGGATTTGCTGCAGGGTTGTTTGTTTGATGTAACTTCAGGGTTGTTTGTTTGACGTATAACAACCCTGCAACAAATCCTACCTTCATGGAAATTATAATTGTTGTAGCTGCTTTGGAAGTAGTTCAAATGTATCGTTGACTGAGGTGTCTCTAATATGTTGTGCCACTCCTTTTATATCAATGAGTGTGGACCTTAAATTCGAATCAACCCATCTATAAGAACATTCTTGCAAAAACTGAACATGAACCTTCTTATTGTATATGTTACACATGTAGCTAATAAACATATTGTAAATGAAAGCATTTATGGATTTGTAGTTTAAGTATAACCACTCAAAGCAATAGTGGCATAAACCATACCAAGCCATATATAAACAACATGCGCACTAAAGACTGTTTTTGCACATTGATCATTTTACTAAGAAAATCAAACGTAACCATGGAGGAATAATAATAATCATTTGCAGTATGAAGATTTTGAATCTGATTCATTTAGTCTTTTCCTTTAGTGCTCAGCTCACGCGCGTGCCTTTTCTTCCTCCTGATTCCTCTCATCATCTGGCCAGCAGAAAGCCTTATCTGGCTACTCCATTTCCTGTGTGAGCCCGGGCCCCCGCTAGGGTACCGGAGGCCCTCATTACATCCCCAGCCTTGTGGGGGGTGTTTGGTTGGATTGTGTGTGTGTGTGTATGTGTATGTGTGTGTTTTGTGTGCGTGTGCGGCTCTCTCGGGAGCATGCACGGGTGTAGTGGAACTTCATTCTGAAGGCAGCTGTTAAAAGCATTTCCACTAGACTCGGGGGAAGGGGGAGTTTTTGAGTTACAGAGTGCGTTTGTGTGTGTCTATCATGTGCTCTAGAGAAAATGTGTGTTGTGTGTGTGCCTGTGTTTGTGTGTTGAGTCTACTCCCAGGAAGCAGTGGAGTGAGAGAAATTGGGGAATAGGGAGAGAGTGACGTCATTGACTTCCTGTTTTGGTATTGACTCGTGCCAAATGGGACTCACTGAAGTGAAGCAAAGCTGCTTGGCAACAGCAGTCCTACATTTGTAAATAGGTTAGCAGGGCATCTGTTATTGTATAGATTCAGGAAGGGCAATGTCAGGGCAGCCATGAATCCATTTGAAATCCAACAATGAAGAGATGCATTAGTTCTGTCTGTAGGATCAAGGTGTGCTAAGGAAGCTGCAGTAACCCTCTCTACTTCAAAACCCTTCAATAGAGTTTCCTCTGGCGAAACATTAGTACAGTCACTATGTACAATATGACTCCTTCTGGCAGGAATGTGGCGGTAGGTCAATCCTGGGATAGTAATGACCAATTCCAGTAACAAAGCATCATCCTGATATCAAGTAAAACAATAAAAAAAAGGGTTTGCCAGTTAGCCAGCATGTGTAATACATTGCCCTGGCTATGACACATCTCAATGAGATACAGCTATTATAAAAATACTTCATGCTTACATTTCACTACTCACAATATGCATAGTGAGTATGGTTTATAGGGTTGTGTTGGCACAACTGTCTTCCTAGGCAGTTTTTTGCCAATAAAGTGGTTTCAATATTTGACAAAGCTTGTAGAGTTGACATGATTTGTCAAATATGACTGGTCTTAACACCTTGCACACCAATAAGTGCTGGTTTCCATAGTTTGTCTAATAGTTGTATAGTTGCAGTGGCAGCCCTACTCAAAACCCAAAGATATTTTGTCATTTCTGGATGAATCAATTGATTGTTTGGTCTTGACAAAGGATTGCAAAGAAAATGTCTTCCCGGCCTTGGACCTCTACGTCCAAGTTGATGTCCAAAACCCAAGTACGTTAAGTTTAAGATGATACAAAGCAAGTAACCCATCTTTTAACTAATCATTGCAGTTCTTGTTTTTTATTATTGGACGTCAAAACAGACTCAGCCGCCGTCTCCCTCTGGCAGCAATTTTCCTCTGATGTCATAGTTCCCTGGGTCAGTGTCTCCAACCTCTTTGGACCCATGGACTTGTTTTTATGCCTGTTTGGCAAAGAACCAATTATAACTTCATCCACAGACTCGCAGCACATCGTGTTCCTACCACAGTGAACCTAATCAATTAGTTATCGACAGTCATTGTCAACTCTGCCAATGAACAACCCCCTGACAGCAATTGGTCAGCTGTTTATTGTTTAAAATTCATAACTCAGCATTTGAGAAAGACTAACTGAACACATAAAGACAGCTGAACTAGTGAAGATTGGAACATTTGTGACCAGAAACAGACGATTCCTGCACTTGCACCTTCTTCTTAGTTTGTTTAGATTTATGTCAGGCAGTTTAAGCTAGAATTAAGTGTTTCAAGAACTTTGAGGAAATATCTCCTGCCCTATCAGACCAGAGCAAGTCAAGCAAATATTTATGCATCTTCCAGGACTTGAGAAATTGACTCCTCCGCAGTCAGTCTTCCAGTGCAGTCTGCTGTGCTTTCATGAAAACAAACTGGTTCATCCTCAAATTCCACTCTGGCGGATATGGCCCCTAGTGCAGAAAAACCAAACAATACTGGCTTCTCCAGGAACAGAGGGTCACTGCATGGAGTTGGCAGGCTCTCCTTAAAAGGCTAAGAGAGAAAGAGCAGCTGTCAGAACATTAGAAATCTTGGAAAGCCGAGTGTACCTGACAGCAATCTGACAGGAAGTTGTCTTTGGCCTACATCGAAGGATTACCGCTTAACAATGGAACAACCAAGAGCAGATTGCACCATATTATTAGGAACTCGTGGACCTCGTGTTGAAGGACTGCAAAAATAACATCTTTAATCTGCGTTGTCCAAAACATTAGAATCACAACTACCAACAGTGAAATTGTAACAAGGATGGGAATACTGATGGGAATACTCGTTCACTTATTTTGCAAATTCATTTTCGTAAAGGTAGGGTAGGTAATTCACTTCAGAAACACTTTTTGTTATATTCCATGGAATGCTCTTAACATCCCGATAGCAATGAATACATTAAATGCTTTGACAATAAATACATAAAATGTCATCTGTGGAAGCCGTGGCGCTGTAAAAAGCACGACACGAGGATGGCCTACCTGCCTGTCAGCCTTCCATCTGTGCACAAACTTATCTCGTGCCCTCATTGGTCATGTTGGTCGTGGCTCTGTAAGGAAGTCTGAAGGAAGGGGCAGATTTTTTTCGGCTGCGTACTTTCAAATTCTAGCGCACTCGAGCTGGTTTCTCCATTCTTACCTACCCTACCTTTAATACTTCATATATCTGTCTGCAGTATTCTCTCTTTCTCTCTAAGATAATTATACAGTTTCTTCCCTCTTAGTTCTTTTTCAATTTGTTTTGTTTACCAATTAAACAGATTGATTTTGCCCCAGACTAGCTTGAATCAAACCTACTTTTAGAGGACAAAGATTTAAGACAGGAAGTCAGCCACTATTGTCACTTGTCTGACTCATCATCTTCTTTGTGATTCTCACCAGATCAATGGCACCAACTAATTACACACCCAATAACCTAACTCCATATACTTTTTAAAAAAACAATAGCGAAACACCCAGTGACCAAGGGAAAATGCAATAAAAGGGAGATATGTTTAAATACATTTTGTGAAATTCATCACCACTATTTTTTACTTTAGTGGAAGGATATGGCTCAGCTACAGGATGGACATTGAACACATGTTCAAATGTTTAAAGATGGTTTCTGGGAAAGGATGTGGTTGACCTCCTTGATCCTTCTTGATCTCTGTTAACTAGCTTCTGTTCAAAGGCTCTTTCCCATTAGATGCTCTGACTGGATTTGGTGATTCGTACACTGATGAATGGTGTAATAATGCCCTTTTGGTAAAAAAAAGACATGCACATAATGAAGTAAATGTTAGTTAATTGGACTGAAAACATTTAAACCTGTAAACACAATAAAATATTGGTAGAGTTTTCTAATAAGAACTATTTTGTAAGGGCAATGCACCCAGTCAAATAACTCATTGTAGGGCCACAATGTCTAGTTTATAGTTAAATTGTGAGGTCTGAAACATTTACTAGTCAATTTATGTTAAAATTGTCAGTATTTCATACCAATAATAGAGAAATGGCTCAGGATGATCAGATATCCGTTCTCTATTCCACTGAAAAGCTCAGGACTCAGGATACCACCCCTCCCCATGAGAATCGGATATGAAGCGACCTCAGCGCTGTCAGGTGCAATCGTCCCTCATCCCTTGCATGTTAAGACCCCCGAACAGAGCAGAAGCTGCAGGCCCTCCTGTGTGTGAAAGCACTGGCTTTCCTGAGGAGAGACAGTGGCGTCCTGTCTCTGGGCTCGGCGCTCCTCAGTGATCGTTTTGTATTCCTGAAGAGCCGTGGACTCCCACAACTTGACTTCCTGTCTCCCACGCATGCCCCACCGCCGCTGTGCCACACCAGAGAAGTGGGAGCCTGTGTTTAAAGTGTGAGCTTTCATTGCCTCCTGTGTCGCCTTTTGACGATTCACTGGGTGCTGACTCGCTCACTCTGCGGGTGGTGGAGGAGGGGGGGAGGAGGTTCCTGAGGGAGTGTATAATAAGAGCAGGGGGAGGACAGGAAGCCCCTGAAAGGCTGCCGGCTAAACGCATAAGTTATTTGCAAGATGGGTGGAAGGCCTTTATGGTAAACACATTTTCCAAAATAGAAGCGCAGTGTATGAT
Source organism: Dissostichus eleginoides (assembly GCA_031216635.1). NCBI lineage: Eukaryota > Metazoa > Chordata > Actinopteri > Perciformes > Nototheniidae > Dissostichus > Dissostichus eleginoides. The sequence goes on along the minus strand of CM062273.1, from coordinate 10,812,222 downwards.
ACACATTTCATTGGATGTTTTTAGATTTGAACCAGTGTCTGATTAAAAAATAACCCCATTGCTTTGTTAGCTAGCTCTTTAGATCCGTGCGATTACTTAAAATCACTTTTATCTTAAAAATGTCTCAAACGACTAGTTTTTTGCCAAAGATGTCAGGGTAACTGTTTTGTTGTTCACCTTTTGCTCTAAGGGTGCGTTTTTGGCCATAGAGAAGACAGCTGTTTTCAGCAGATGACATTTTAAAAACCCACTTTATGCTACCTTTCTGGCAGAAAGACAGTTCGCAACTAGCTGTTGAACATGGAGGGACATTAATTGGCTGAAGAGCAAGATTCGGAGAGGTGGTGGGGACAAAAAACGAGCTAAAAGACCAGTGAATATTCGACTTGTCTCAAAATCTGCTTAATGTAGTTTAATATACATTACACTTGAATTTGTGGAAACCCTAAAGAGCTTAAAAACAAAATATAGCATTTACTCAATCTTACTAAGACTTAACATGAAACAAAATACTAAAGAGTAAACACTCAGTTGTCTCACCAAGTTTCCCTTGAATATATTATGGGGTTGTAATTAATGGGATGTAATCCATCATAACTTCAGTTTTTAGCTTTTTTCCACTCCTCTCTTGGGGTTCTTTACTTTAGTAGAAGCCAGATTTCACAAGAAACTAATTAGGATCTCCATCCTGAAAATGTTAGACGCACATGTGTAAGCTTTACTGTCATTGAGTTCATTCATCATCTTCTTCCTGTAGAGACAAATATAAACCTAGTTTGGAATACTAATCAAACCTAAAACCCTTTTTTAATACATCACCGTAATCCACAGTATAGTGTTATCAAGGATGACTGATTTTCCAGCACTCAACGACTACATATGACTGGCTTTACTTCCGAGTATTATTAAGTGTGTCACCCTGTCATTATTGCAGCTTCATGTCATAAACACCAGTTCAGCAAGATTCCAGCGTCCTCTCATGCTCTTGCACTCACTTGATAAAAACTATTTTGACATTGTAAGCTCTTATCTTGAACTCATCCGTGACTGGATTTAAAAAAAATGTTTGTCCATTAATGGATTTCACAAAGTGCCAAAGCTTTCCCCAAGATAGCTGTGGTTAACACACCGGAAGGACGGGCACAACTCAGAAACATTTTAGTGTAAAACCAATCACTTTGGTTGGCTGCACAAATTGCAGTTCACTTCAGACATTTAGTTTTGTACCGCCCTGTGTATATACATTCTGTAAACTCACAGTGAGCAGACTATACAACAGCATATGGATCATTATCATAGACGTCTTACCAGCCCTAAAAATGGTGTCTTCTGCGAGACTGTAGATAGCACTTCCTGTGAGGATGTATCAAGTTTAAAGCGCCGTTTCACTTCCTTTTCTCTTTGACCCTTTCGATTATGGGAGTGCAACGTTTGTGACCCCATCGGTTTGTGTTTTCAGGCTACAAGGCAGTTTCTGGAGGAAATCAACAAGTGGACCAGTCAGCATGGAGTGTCACCGCTGTCCAGGGAATTGGCCATCAAGTTCCTCATGGCTCGAAAGTTTGACGTCCTGCGAGCCATCGAGCTTTTCCACAGCTACAGGGTAAGAAGACTGGAGAGAATTGTTTGGATTAAAACTGTTTTATTTTTGGAGCAGCGCTGACGTAGCACTCTTATTACAAGTGCTCCTCTTTTCAACAGTGGCTATGAACAGCTGGACATGTCCATAAAGTTCCATTGTCATACTAAAGTCAAAGCAAGAAGATAAATACATTAGCTTGTTTTATCACTCTCTAAACTGCGCCAATCGTTGACAAATTACAAAACCATAACAGAGCCAGAAAAAGCAAATGTCCTGAAGTAAATAGTTTTAGATAAGATGCTGAGTCATCTCAAGCTCTAAATTGTTTTGATAAAACCTTAATTTTCAGCTTTCGGTTTCAAAATAATCGAACGAGTCTACACCCACACTGGAACAATCTTATCTCATTATACTGAATATTATTTCCACAGTCATTTGCATTATATTAACCTTTTGAGGCACAACTGCAAAGTCTGTAACGAGTCGTCTCAGAAGAAGCAGAGTGGGTGTGGGAAGCGCTTCTCCAACCGCCTAGGGTCATGGAGAAGGGGAAGAGTTCAAAGATCCAGCAACACTTGGAGTGAACACAGAACCACTTTATTGTTAGATCAACTCGTTTCGGCTTGTGTCTTGAAAAGTTGTTTTAGTTTCTAGAGTACATGTTGCTTCTCACACACAAATTCAGTTTGCTAACTTTCGTGATCATTTCAGATGTATGGCATTTTGCAAAGGGCAACATTAAATCAGGTCATGATAAAGTATTAAAGAGGCCCTATAATGCTTTAGTGTGTTATATAGGTTTTCTTTTCTTAGTGACATCCATTTGTAGCACATGCGCTTCTATTGGCTAGCGCTCCAACACATTGCACTATATAGGGGCGGGACATATTTGAGCCCAATCACAACAGAGCCAACCAACCAATCAGAGCAGACTGGGCTCTGGTTTCAGACAGAGGGTGAAAAGAGGTGCTGCAGCACAGGCAGTATGAGAAAAAGCATGAGACATGTCACAGTAGAGACACAAAATACAAATATGAACCTGAAAATGAGCAGAATAGACCCCCTTTAAAAGGCCTTTTCAAGACGATGGATATCAGTCGAACAACGCACAGATTGACACAAAGGTAGAAGGTGGAGGTCATATTGTAGAGCATCTTTACCAAACCCAGTAACAAAATCCCCTTTTCATTAAATGAATGTCTTTAGAAGCTCTAGCCAAGCAAGGGATCGCCTAAACAGATGCACCAAATACCAGAGCCAGAAACACACACCCTTACACTGAATTATACACCGGGGGGGATCATTCAAGACGCAGCATGAAGGCTTATTCAACTTTACTGAGAGCTTTGAGCCCATCAGAAAAATAAGTGTTGCACTGTCATCAGAAAAAGCGTGTTGATTGGTACAGCTGAGGTTATGAGGTTAAATTAAATGAGGAACAACATGTTTTCCAGGAAAGGGTGTCGTGTGTAATAGGTCAATTTAATTATTTTTATATTTAAAAATGTTTTTGAAGCATAAGAACTATGCATGTATATTTAACATTGCATCTTCTGCTATGGCTTTAAAAACCACGCGTTGGAGTATATATGGATCTTTATTAGCTAGCTTTGTTTCTATAAACAATCTGTTAAAGAGAAGTTGAAAGGCCACCTGCCACAGCGTAGCGGAGGAATATGTCTGTGCACAACACATCACTGAAATAGCAGTTGGTGACCTTGGTGATATTATTACCATCAAGCCGGAAAATGATGATGAAGATGAAACCTAGGGCTCAAACTGCACGTCTCATTTACTTTATGATCTGAAAATAACATCTAGATGATAACACTTCTCCTCTGAGGCACGTAATAAATACCAGAGAGTTGAGGATAATGTCTCGTTTTGTCCCTAAATGGTCTTTACTGCTGTAAGTTTAATTCTGGCCAAATTTGAACATGTAAAAAAGGGGTTTATCTGCTCAAATCCGTTTTATCCCCCGCAGCAAACGGAAAGTTCTCAAACGCCTCGCACAGACTCTGCATAGTTTCGAGACGTGGCAGGGTTTTACCTCCTACCTTTTCAGTAACGTCGCTTCAATCACCCAGGGTTCTTGTTCCTGCAATGAATAGTTGGCGTGCGGGAACGCGACTCGTTTATGAATGCCTTGACTGTGACTCTGAGAAGGATTAGTCTCCCCCGCCACGCCACAGTTCATTTAACTCGGCTTAATGCTGCGTCAGCACCGGGACAGAAGCTGGGGACAACTCATTTGTCAGAACAAACTAAGGGGGAAACTTTCCAGTGAAGTGTTTGTTTGGGAAGGGGGGGGGGGGGGCAAACAGGCCAAGCTGGCATTCAGACTGAGGAGGCTGGTCGTCAGGCCTGGCACGAAACATCAGGGTATTTTTATTTTAGCATCTATTTTAACTGCCGTGGGAGAAGCATTAGCTCAGATTTGCTGTATTTAAATCAATCGTAGCAGTAAGATAAAAAATGAAAATGCCACAAATGGGGATTTTTACTTTATTTAATTTGCATAAAGTACAATAAGCTCTTATATTTACTTGAGGTTTTTAAACTGCTTATATCTATACATGTTAGTTTCTCTTTCAAGATTCAATCACATGCTTCATTGTCATGTGCGCAATGGTTTCGGGGATGTTTTTGCATTGAAAATATTAAGTCACAGGTTCTCCAAACATCCAACATACAAAGTGCAAGGCATGCAAAGTTGTTCAAAGTCAAGAAAATACCATTTATTTATTTGGGGTCACATTATATTAAAAGTACAGTTTTTCAAATCATATATTTTTAGAGACCCGAATATGACAAATGAAATAGCAAACAAAATTAGTCAAATAAAATAAAAACGAAAAAGTACAAAGGGGTTGTTTGAAATGGCAAATGTCTACACATGTACATATGCATCCATACAATACACATACACACATACATGTGTCCATACACACCTATACATATACATTCAATCGGTCTATAGAAACACAGTCAAACAAGGGATGGTCGTCTTTGGGAAAGAAAATACAATTTCATAAAATAGTAAAAGCGATATAATGCTGCAAATAAAATCTGTGAATAAGAAAGAATACTATAATTAAATATTTTACAATAAAATAAATACTTGATGCTGTAAACAAAAAAGTGAATTATCTACCATTTAACAATTACAAATGATTGATTAAAAAAATGATAATCTTAGAAATACAAGAGATGCCATTCCTAAATAATTTAGTTATTTTGATTTTAAATAGGAAAGCCTCTTTAAAAACCAAACCCTGTTAATATCGATTCAGTGAAATGATAGGGAATTTATTAAATTGAGTTAATCCAATATTTATAACAGTTCACTGGTAAAAACGTATTTATATACCTCTTAATAACTAAGTTAAGGCCCCACATCATTTATAGAAGAAGGAAATGGTGAATGAAAATGGCACCTCCCATTCTTGGCCTGTAAGAATAAGTTGAAAAAAACTCCCACACAGCCTCCTCGGGGGATGGAAAAAAGGAATGGAAACCTTGTGGAGAGGGATCCTCCTGCAGGAAAGTCAGGCGGGTAGCGCTCCATTGTTCAAGCAGAGGAATTTACCTCAAAGTGACGGCCTATTATACAGCCTGACTTCACCTGCTGTGATCTGTTTTCTTCAGGAAACGCGTCTTAAAGAAGGAATCGTCCGACTCCAGCCTCAGGAAGAACCTCTGCGCTCGGAGCTGCTCAGTGGAAAGTTCACAGTGTTGGTAAGAGAGTCATTTAAATCTACTATATTTTGTATCCCTGAGAGAAACAGATCATATAACAGAAACTAAGTACGGCAAAGTACTTGGTGTGAAAGCGCGTATCCTACTACAAGTAAAAGTACTGTCTGTGTATCCTCCCATAGCTTATTCCTCCCTCCCATGATCATCCATTGTTGTTCAAAAACGATTGAAAACACATGACCAATGAGACAGATTACTGCTCTGTCACATGTTCTCTCATTATTATGTTGAATGGCTTCTTTAGTTATTTTCCTCTTGATCCCACACACACCGTCTTGGTGTCATATACGCTTACTAGAGCACCAAATGTGTGTTACTCCGCAGTTGAAAATAGTCCTCAACAAATGTACATGTTGTAGTGATATAGTGGAAGTAATGACGCCCCTATTCAAACTTAAAGGGGACCTATCATGCAAAATGCACTTTGTGATGTCTTTTATACATACATATGTGTCCCCGGTGTTCCAGGGAACTCACAAAGTGTCAGAAAACACAACCCTCTCTCTTTTCCTTCATACCCAAATCTCTAAAAACGGGGCTGCAACGGATTTGATATGGGTGGATTTTTTATTTGCACCTTTTTGACGTAATGTAGGTGCACTCCACCTGATTGGTCAACTCTCCACCAATCAGGGGAATGAGAGGTTGGGCCATGTTGACTCTCCACTCGTAATCACAGCAAGCATGATAACATGACGTGCCGGGGCCGTGTCATGCCCCCCTCTTCCGCATGGGGGCGTGGTCAGCTGAATCAGACCTTGCAAAGACAGAGCTGGAGTGAGGCAAAATGAGGCATGGCTAAAATGCATGATCTGTTTCGTATTTTGAAAATTAAAACGTATTAAATACTATATATATATATATATATATATATATATATATATATATATATACCTTATATATTATTTAAATATAGCAGGATAGGTCCCCTTTAAAGGATACTTGTGATCTGCTTTAAAGGATTTACATCTCTAGTAGGAATAGAGTGAGAAATGAAAAGACGTACATGGCTGGTTTTGGTATTTTATGGAATTTGTTGATAAGAAAAAATAAAGGAGAAACACAGAGCTTTACAATTTGATGTTCAAATTAAGATGTTGCATGCTTATCACTTTTTGGGGATTCATGCTGCTACTCTGCTCTTGATTTCCAGACTTTTTTAAAAGGACTTTGGTTCTGTATTGAATAACATAGTTCAGGTTTAGAAATAGCTAATAAAAGAAGTACCCTTAGTTGCATGGTCTTACCTTGTAGTCTTCTTTCTTTCTTATGTGTTACCTTTTTAGAAATGTAAGCTCTTCTAAACTTGTCAATGAAATAGCTAAGCTCGAAGGTCAATCAATCAATAACTGGCACCTTAAAGGTTCCCGAATGTTATGAGCCTATTTTCCATTCACCAAAAAAGGTGTATCAGAGTATGAAAGCTGAAGTTCTCATAATGGGAAATTAAGAGGTATTTTGGGGTGCAAGATATTGATTGAGTGATTTGCCAAGTGCATTTCCTGTGTCCGATATATTTTGCCTTTTGTCAGCCAAATCAAAACTGTAAATGATGCCCCCTTTCCACACACACACCCAAACACACACACTCCTGCGTTTCCCTTCTTCCTTCCCCGCTGACGTGCCACAGTGGCATTGATGCTGCACATCCTCCTGTGTGACGTCGGAGGTCTCCTGCTCAGCAGCGGGCTTCATATCCTGCCTGAGGGTATTTTTAGCCGCCATGCCCGGGAACACGGTCTTATTTGCTTACAAAGGACGGCTCCCTGTAATCTTTCTCCTGAAGCTTCCTTCAAGTGAGAGACCTCCAGTTCTCCTGACACCAGCAGCCTTAACACTCATCAGGTTTGACGTGAAAAATATGTTCTGTGTCACTCTCATTGGTGGAGGGGGGGGGGCTGTGAGACCTGCATCATTATTAACAAGAATTGTTGACAGGCCTTTTTTTTTTGGCAGAGTGCCAGAAAGCAGCATATGAACTTAAGTGCCCCCCTGTGGTCATTGTTCAGCCTTCACTTTAGCAGAGCGACCGTTTGTCTGCCTTGTAGTCACACCTTAAACCACATGATTTCTAGGGAAATACATCTTTTAACATTTTCTCATAAACAACGGAACAACATCTTATGAGAAATCAGGTGGTATTTATTGAAGATACAGGACAAGTGAGGACAATAAGACTTCCAGAAATCAAAGAAAATGCTTAGTTTGTTTCTAAATGTGTGTATTCCAGAGTGTACGGGATCCTTCGGGGGCGTCCATTGCCTTGTACACTGCCAAGCTCCATCACCCCAACAAAACAGGCAACCATGTGGTGCTTCAGGCTCTCTTCTACCTCCTGGATCGAGCCGTGGAAAGGTGAGGACTGTGGTTTGGGATACCCTGCATACATAATAAAAAAAGTCATATAATAGCTACATTTCACTTTGAATTATTATTGAAAGGTTATCTGATCAATGGTGGGCATCCATCTTTCCTTAGAAAAATAATGACTATTTAAGCATCTAAAAACCTTACTAGATATATAACCTTATTTATTGGCAAGTGTTAGTTTTTCTTTAGGGAATCCTTTACATGTAATACTAAACGTTTCATTAAAGAGGCCTGATTATGTTATGTGCGTTATATAGGTTGTTGTGCATGTAAATGGCAAAATCTTAAATTACAAAGTAAAGTATATTTTAGGTTTTTATCACTTTGTTCTCTATTTACTGTGATGGAAAACACTTTGTTAAATGGTCCTGCATAAGTTAGTTGTTACCTGACCTGTTTGTTAATGTTTAAGATATCTTAACGGTGATGTCTTAACCTCTTTTTGCCCACAGCTTTGAGACCCAGAGGAATGGCTTGGTGTTCATCTACGACATGGCGGGCTCCAACTACACAAACTTCGAGCTGGACCTGAGCAAGAAGATCCTCAACCTGCTCAAGGTTTGACTTACAGTGCTGTTGTTTACATAAACACATCAAATGTTTACAGTAAATGCCAAAAAAAGACAAATATCTGAGAAAACAAGATGCTTGATTCTGAGAAATAGACAGTGTAACATTCACAGGATAAGATTTAAAGACTACTACCTTTAGTAAAAGAAGGTAGGTTGAATAATCTGTCGTTGTTGAACATTAATCACTCCTCTCCAGGGTCGAGTTAACGCATAACTGTAAAGTTGTGTCCTTCATCCGATTGAGAAGCGGATTGATTAAAGCAGGGTTGGTGTCTTCGCAGAATTAAGTGCTCATCCAAAGGGCAAACTCAATGTCTCACAGCCTGGGTTTACAGGCAAAGGAATGATTTAATCCACAAACCGTGACTGTGCAGTGCTTGGCTGTAGGCAGACTTGCAGAGACTTGCCAAATGAAGCACCACTCTAAGTGATTTGTGATCTAATAGTATGTCATCTTGAGTCAATAACAGAGACACTTGTGTGGCCACATCTGCATCAAAGGCATGTATTTTGTGCCCACATATTGATCTAAAAAGGGACTGTTGGCCTCATCCAATTCAGCTAAAACATTCAGAGAAAATAGACAGACAGGGCACTCTCATAGTAAATCTTTCAAAGTCATGTTTTAAGGATAAACTAACTAGCACATTATTGTCTAAATCTTTGCTTACACATACCGTATATTGCTGCTAATAATTTTAAATCCTACTATGCATGTTTACTTCTCTATCCTATTAATCTGTTTTTAGGATTACATTTAATATGTTAAATATACTTATTGTGTTTGCATTTTCTATCTGCACTGTCCCCCTTACTACAGCAACGTAATTTTGCTTGTGGTTAGACAAATTAAGGATTTCTAAATACTTCCTGTTGAAGCTGATATTAATTGTGTTTTTTGTGCTTTCTCTCTCCACTAGGGGGCGTTCCCTGCCAGGCTGAAGAAGGTGCTGATTGTCGGGGCCCCCGTTTGGTTTCGAGTGCCCTACAATCTGCTCAGCCTGCTTCTCAAGGACAAACTTAGGGAGAGGGTAAATAGGGCGCTCTTTTTGTAATTCTTGCACCATGTTTATGATGATACTTAGCTACGAGTTTTGGGAAATCCTGTTAAGTTTATCTGGAGAGGCGTTCAATGAGTGAGCACTTCAGTGTTATTGGATGCTGCAAGTGATCATTTGATTAGGGGGCTTCTCTCTTACCGCACATAGATCCCTGAAATGTTAATGCTTGCATCACAGGAGTCGATCACCCTGCCTACATTACCGCCCCTGAAGAATTTCATTAGTATGGATTTATTCAGAGTCACCAGGGTCTACAGTCAATTCGGTTTCAAGATTATTCATTTAATCAATAATATGCAAACAAATACAGTTTGACGTAAAAAGAGGAAAATAATGTTGAATACTAGTTCAGAGTCGGGTATCCTTTATTCGTCCCACAGCGGGGACATTTAAATTGTCAATCAGAGACGGTGCAGATAAAAGGCATAAATAAGATGAGTTGACTAAAATACGGCAAGAATACGGTGATAAAACTAAATTGTAATTATTAGAAGAATAAAACTTAGTAGCAGGATTATAACTAAATTGAAGCTAAGCAGCCACCAGTTATATCATGTATTATAATTGTAGAAATGGTGCACATTGTTTTAGCATTACACCTGCTAAACTTTAGCATATTAGCATGCTGATATTAGCATTCAATTCAAAGTACAGCATCACTGTGCTGCTAGCATGGCTGTAGACTTGTGTGTCAGCACATTTCAGATGTCAATGTAGACTTACAGGCACTTTTTAAATGGCTGTGCAATTTAAAACATGTTTTCCTTTTATCTCTCTTACATGAAATACCCCAGGGTCCCTCTTCACTCTGTTGATGAATTCCAGTATGCTCATGAGCCTCAGACATGGCCTCAGGGCAGAGAAGATTATATATGTATTAGCATATGCTGCACATAGTTATGTTACTATCAACAGTTGTTACACTCTGAAACAGTAGCAGCCAGTAACAACAATTATAAATTGCAAAATGAAATATATTGTTGTCAGCAATTCCTGAGGATACCAGAGTCTAGTTTAGTTTATTTGTTTATAGTGTCGTGGACAGTCCCCATTGATCAACTGTCACTAAAAACAGTAAATGGGGCAGCTTTAGCAAACATGGCTAATTTCCAGCTGTTGTCCCCGGCCAGATGATAATAGACACCCTTAAAATCACAATACATCAACAGCATTAGTTATGAAGAAAGGACGAAAGACAAGTAGATATACAGGCGAAAGGATAAAAGAGAACAATAAAATGCAAACAACACACGTTACTACATACATGTCACATATAGCACATCACAATCAGTTGACTACCATGTGAACTTATTCACATCTGTAGATCTGTTTCTCTCCTTCCTTCAGGTCCAGATGGTGAGAATGGCGGAGCTGCGCCAACACCTCCCCAGAGACTGCCTCCCGCAGCACCTGGGCGGCCTGCTGCCTCTGGAGTCCTTCAGCTGGAACCAGCAGCTCCTGGCGGGTCAGAACGGCCGAGTGGACCCAGTGGACGAGCTGGTGGGAATCCCCGTGGAAGACGCTTCAATCCACGTCCCCGGAGCCGAGGCCATGCGCCCGCAGGAGCTGCTGACGCACCTCGGCAGGCTTCAGCGCACCGGCATCCATCTGGAGTACGAGGAGGTCCGCAAAGAACCGCCGCCCGGGACCTTCAACTGCGCACAGTGAGTTCAATCCCAATCTCAGTCTTTATTTATGGTGTATGGTTGTCGCTCTCTTTAATAAGAAAGTTGTTTTTGTTTGTCATTAGTTTACTTTTGCTGGTGAGCCCTCTTATTTTTTGACTAATTAAAACATCATCTTGTGGCTTCACAAATCAGTTTCCTCTCTCTTTTTATTTCTCTCCCGGTTATTTTTATATTTTGTTACTTCCCTTTGTACCCCTAGTTTAGGAGGGGACGTAACATTTTATATAGCACATTTAAAACAAGCTCAGTTGACCAAAGTGCTGTACAGGAAACAAATACAATATAGAATAACACAATAGGAGTACAATTATAAAACAATAATTAAAAACAAGATAAAAAGCTTAAATAACTAGAAACATATATAAATGTCAAAATGTCATGTTCAACTAGTATTAAGTTCACATTAGCAGACAAACATCTGCTTAAAGGAACTACTCAACCCTGTGTGACCTTGAATTTGTGAAGAATACTTTGTTTTTCTCGCATGCCTCAAAGGTGAACAAAGAATCATAAACGGAATTTAAGCTTTGATGAATTGAAGTGAATAAGGAGTGGCAAACCATATCCAAATTAAAGGTTTTATTCACTATTTCCAAAACACCTGCATTCATGCTAAAACCGAACTTTTTAAAACTCTATAATTCAAAAGGTATTTAGATAATAGTGATACGGTTCCCATTTAGAGTTATTTAGACTCAAGTGATAACATCTGGAGCATCAGAGTTTCATTACAAACATAAAACAAATAAAGGAGGCCTTCAATGTCCTTTTATCTCTGGGATTTATTGCGACTCCTAGTTTAGGCTACATGTGTTCATTGAGTGAATCATTATTTTTGCCCTAAGCTCACATAACTAGCTTAAACACACAATGATAATCCGTTTTGTTGGAGCTGAAATCATTCATTCATAATTCAATTAACAGAAAATGTAAAACTCATTTGCTAATAATGTCAGCTTCTCAAATATGAGAATGTACTCTTTTTCATTCATGATAATAAATAAATAAAATATATTTGGATTTTGTACAGTCTGCTGTATAAAAAATTAGCAACCCAGATGGTGAGCTGCTACTGTATTATTGAGTGTGTTAATAGTGTCATTAATACATTATGTAATCATTTGTCTACAGATCAGCCTACAATCAGGAGAGGAATCGCTACGGCGACGTGCTGTGCCTTGATCAAACCAGAGTTCGTTTGAAACCCAGAAGGAATGAGGTTGGTGCTTCTATTTTTTCAAATATGCATATCATAGTTGTCATTCATGCGAAAAGAGAAACACTGCCAGTCCCATTCATGATATCTCTCAGCTGCCAAGAAACGTGCCAAGCTTTAACGTTTTGAAAGGCTGCCACGCTGCCTCTGGTGTTTATCCAGAAAGTGTAATCAGAGTATTCTTTTTCTGTTGTGTTTACTCCTCTGACATAATTGAATACTCCTTCAGCCTTCTGTAGACAACTAGGCTTTGCTGTCACATGAATGTCAGAACACTACTATTCACATTTTAGTGTTTTTCTTAAACCGACATGATTTTTCAGGGTTATCTCTGTCTTAATAACAAAACTCTGTTCCCACAGCGAACAGACTACATCAATGCAAGCTTCATGGACGGCTACAAACAGAGGAATGCATACATTGGTACTCAAGGTATAACAACTGTTACATATATTTTTGTAATGCTTTCTGGATGGCTACTGTTTTAATATATTCTTCATTAGTCATTGTTGCATAAGGGCGACACAGTTGCACGACATTTGGCAAACAAAAGTGTAAATTATTCAAAAATGTAATTTGCTAGGTGAGTGTTGGGGCTGGTTACGGTGTTCGAGGCATTGCTTTGAAAACAGAATATTTATCAGCACAAGATTAAACTAGATTCAGATTCAAGGCTTTATTTAAACTAAGGGAGTAACGTAAAAAAAAAAGTTAATTACAGAGGACCAAACACTGAACCTTGTGGGACACCAATGTTTTGAGCATTCAGAAAAGTGGATCTTTTTTTAAACTAGCAGGTCAAATAGACAGGATGTTTATATGTTATAAACACACATAACCCTAACATCTTTCTCAAACTGACTAAATAACATGGCAGACTTACAGGTACTGGGTGTGCATAGAAATGACCCGCTTTAAATTAGCAGGAAATTAGCAGTTAGCAGTAAATGACGATTTAGAGCAGGGAAAGGTTTTTTTTGCTACTGTAGAAAAAGAGTAATGATTGTCTTCATTAGCGTTTGGGTCGAGTGAAGCTCTTTAAGCTGCCATTCCATGCAATCAAATAGACATTCTCCATTACAAAGAAGTCTTTTTAATTTGCTTTGAATCTCCTTTTGATCTTGTGAAGGACCGCTGGAAAAGACCTACAGTGATTTCTGGAGAATGGTCTGGGAACAAAACGTGCTTGTAATCGTCATGACTACCAGGTAATTTCACTTGTTTGTTATTTATTTTAATGCCAATTCAAGTTAATACTCGTTTGTTTAGAAAAGGTGCCAGTTTCTCCTTTTTCAAGTAGGTCAGGATTACAACAGAATTGATTTAATCGAGTGTGTCGTGTCTCTGTGCTGCAGGACAGATGAGGGCAGTCGGAGGAAGTGTGGACAGTATTGGCCTCTGGATGAAGGGGGGCAGGAGGTCTATTGCCACATGGCAGTGGTTAACCAAAGGGTGGACAACCACACCCACTACAACCACACCACCCTCGAACTGCACAACACTGAGGTACAGACATGGACTAATGCGATACGATCAATAACATATAACTTTAATGGTCAGATCAAGTCTGAAATTTGACTTTCATCACAGCAGCTCCATGTATAACATCAACATAGACAAATATCAGTAATCAGTAATGTGTATTGCAACAGGAAAGCAATAAACAAATGTATTATACAGGAGTAGCAAACGTGCATCGTAGAGTCAGTGATATTAAAGAAGTATGGCCTAAAAATTCTATAGTAAGGTCCGTCTTCTCCTCTTCAACAGGGTCAGATGGAAATAGTATAAAGAATGTATCTCTTATATGTCCCTTTTTTAAGACAAAGTAGATACAGTGTTGAATAGTAACAATTAAAGGTTGTTTTTTTTTACTTTGTACACAGTCAAGCTTATTTCCAATGTTTATATTTGGTGAGCTAACTAAGACCCAACTTTACCTTCTTATATAGCTTACAGAAGATAGTGAGGCATTGATATACTCATGGCAAGTAAGCATATTTCTCATAATATTTAAGTGTTCCTCATTTTGTATCCATTCAGACATGTGAACAGAGACAAGTGAGTCACTTCCAGTACCTCAGCTGGCCTGATTACGGCGTTCCCACCTCAGCAGTGACTCTCATTGACTTCCTGGGAGCTGTGAAGAGACAACAGAGGAAAATGGTGACCGCTTTGGGACTTCAGTGGGCGGGCCACCCTCAGGGACCCCCGATGGTGGTCCACTGCAGCGCAGGCATCGGGAGAACAGGTGAGATCCTCAAAAACTTGATGCCTGATTTTATTTTATTTTTTCTTTGGGTCCTTAACAGTCTGTTTTACAAATTCAGATTTTATTGGAAAACAAACACATTTCCAAGACTTTAAAATGTTAAGACACGACGTTTTGGAATGATATTATGGCCTTAAAAAAGAGACGCAATGATTAATTTATCAAATTTTTTTTTTAAATCTGCATTTATTTCTGATGTTCGATTCATGTTTAAGTAATACTTAATGCAAAAATGGCAGAATATTCTCTTAAATGTGCAGATGTACTGCTTTTCTCTTTGATTATGTTATTAAATTGAATGTCTTGGGGTATGGACTGACTAAACAAGATAGTCCAAAATAAACCGGTAGTCCTACAAACTTTTTCTTAGTGTTTTAAGACCAAACGATTAATCTAGAAAATAAAATGAATCATTAGTTGCGGCCCCATCTTTAAGGCCTAGGTAAAAGATGTGGAAAATACCATTTAAGGTTAAGACTAAATTTAAAAACCAAAATCTGCCTCATTTTTTTTCAAAGACTTTAATAACAATTGTGTTTTTAATGCCATTCCTAAAAAGTGTCGATGCTAACCTGCCCTGTTGTTTGCAGGTACCTTCTGTGCCCTGGACATCTGTCTGTCCCAGTTACAGGACGTCGGCTCGCTGAATGTTTGCCAGACGGTGCGACGCATGAGAACACAGAGAGCCTTCAGCATCCAAACCCCGGACCAGTACTACTTCTGCTACAATGCCATTCTGGAGCACGCCCAAAGACAGGGCCTGCTCCCAGCCAATCAGTGAGCTTCAGCCGTGACTTCCCAAAATTAATCCATGAGCCCTGAGATCTCTGCAGTCAGTCTGTTAACCCCATGCTGTGTTGTGTGACCAATTTGTGAGCCCAGGCAAGTTAACTTCCTCGCAGAATCCGTCTTCTGTAACTAGGTCATTCTTCAAGCCAGACCAAGACAAGACGGTGATAAGAGAAGGCTTGAGTGTTGACATTATGATGTTTCAATGTGATAACAATGTGACATTTTGTTTATGCCCAACATATCTCAGACAATACGTGGCAGCGTGAACAAACTGCTCCTGTGTTGTGCAGTTTTGTGGTCTGTGGTCGGCATAGTGGGTGACGTAATTGAGGTAATGTCCATTCACCCTTTTTTTATTTATCTGCCATTTAAAACCAATGGTTTAGGGGACCTTTAAAGGAGTAGTTCACCCCAAAATGTTTCAGTCTCTCATCCCATACCAGTTAAAGCTCCGCAGAAGTTTGTAAGACAATGCTAACAACTACATTTGACCTTTAAAGTAAACATGGCCATTGTGTGCCAAGAGTCATTTAATTTTGATCCAAAGCCTTTTTTTACATCGGCATAATTAATTTATACATAAAATATCATTGTGATAAGGTAAGCTGAGACTAAAATACTTTGCTCATTGACATGGGGAAAGTCCAATTTCATTTTGGGGTGAAACTATCCTTTAACTAAGTAAACTATTTTCTATTCCAAATTATGGAGCTTGAGCTCCACTGTCACCACCTGTTACACCTCCTATGTCCAGGAAATATTGCGTAGTGCATTTTCAGCACATGGTATTTGTCACATAGACGGTACGAGCCAGTCTCAGGAGTGTCACACTGAACACAAGGAGGTGAATCTGCTCAACTTAAAAAACGATGTAGTCTTTTTCCAAGAAGTCGTTGTATTCCTTTGAGCTTACATGATGCATTCTCCTTTGCCTTAGTAAAGAAAAAGAAAAAAGCAGCAGTAAAGAGGGGTAAGCACATCCAAAATGACCGGGCTGTAAACTCCTAAATGGCCGTTACACCCCCTCCTGTGATCACTTGTTAAATGCCTTTTTTTTCTAAATGTATCCACTGACCTTCCATCTCACCTATGAGATTTCCTGACTCTGAAACAGCCAGGGACCAGTGTCTGTGGCCGCCTTCGCTCACTAGCAGTGCCATCATGCTTCAGTGACTGTGGGGATGTATCGCTAAGTGCCCACGCACATGCACACGCACACATTTAGAGCAGTCTGCAGTGACTATGCCATCAAAGTCATCAGTTAAGACCTCATGAGTAGTGCAATACTTCTTTTTTTTTTTTCACAAATCATGTCTTAGCACTTTCAAATAACTGTTCCCAATGTGCTCTGAGAATAGTCATCGTGGAGATAGGAGGTGATGACGCGTACAACTTAGTTCTGTAGCTCTACGTGTGATGCTGGGATAGTTAATCTTAGTAATGCTGAAATATAAAACATTTAGTGACATTTTGGACTTACTGTAATCGTCTGCATAGAGCTTTATTGGGACGAATCAAAAATAATTGTTACAGGGAAGCCAGAAAATAATGATAGAACTGAATAAGCATGCACTAATATGTGCCTACGCCCTACAGAGTCCTTCTTGAGTTTTGTCTGAAGTATATTTCATTATTCTTGTGTTACTTTAAGTTCTACAGACTGTGGTTGTAATCAGTGCTTTCATTTGGTCCCAGTATCGTGCCATTATTATAGAGTACATGTACAAAAACTGTCTGTTTCATACGCTGCATTATGTCATTGCTGGGTGAAAAACAAAACTGTTCTTTGCTACAGAATTCATATTGAATTTGCTTGTAGTGAAGCCTTTTTAAGTCTGCCATCCTCATGCACTCTTGTTTTAGAATTATTTTTTCCTTTCAATGATGGACGCAAAATGTGCCCTATTTTATTTTTCTATTGTATTCAACAACTGTTTTCATACGATTACCCAGGATATACAGTTATCTACATTAATTTTATATTTGTTCTATTATAACCTATTACTTTACCATTCGTATGACTATTGAATCAAGCTATACTGTATTAAATACAAACTATGTCAACGTAAACATTCGTAAACTGTGTGATTTTTGTGTTTTCAAGGTTGATTATTTACTCCGTCAAGGTTTTATTTGTTTGTCAGCAGGATTATGGAAAGATTACTGCAGGGATTTGCATTAAACTTTGTGGGAAAGCATAGCAAGGTCCAAGGAAGAACCCATACAATTTAGAGCTGATCTGAATCACGAGTTAGGTACACAAAATATTTTTTTATTTTTATATTGCGATTGGTATTTACAATTTGGCAGTCACAATTATTAAGATTTAGTAAAAAAACTTTTTACTGGTAAAGAAGATAAGAAAAACAAAACATGCACGGATATCGAGGAAATAAAAAAATTGAAACCAATCCAAAATGTTGAAAAGTAACATTAATGCTGCACAAATGTATATTTTTATATCAACAATCGTTGAAGAGACGCAGTGTAATGTGGAAGACAACGCTCGTATGACAAACATGCAGAATAATGACAGTTCCCCTCAGCTCAACGCAGCATTTTAGCGTCTATCAGCTGGTTGTTGTTTCAGTTTTGCCTTTCACAAAATTGCAATAAACGGTGGAAAACCACATCTAGTGTTTGCGAGGATAGAAGAAGCATATCCACTAGCGAGCCTCGTATTTCCCTTCAGAGTTGGTGGAGATCAAAACAGCACAAAAAGAGTTAATACATTTCACAAGCCTTTAGAAACAAAACCGTAATGAATGCTAATGTGGCTGCTTGTCGTATGAAAAGGCAACTGATCTCAGCAACAACTTAAAAGTCATTATGTGTTAATGTCGAGATTATAACTGCTCCCAAACAAAGGAATCAATAGCTGCAGGTTTAAAGAATTATTAATGGGTGTAGGTCTGTAGGTTTTGAAGATTTCTATACTTCCTACATAGAATCAAACCTAAACCAAAGTCTTCTTTCATTACAAGGCTAGGTAAAGATTACCATTCATTTGAGCTGACAGCTGAAGGACAAACATCTTTTCTTTTGAAACATAGGGCTGGGGGTTGCAGTAAGACTCCTACACTGCTGCAAACACTCAATAAATACAGTGAATTTAGCTAGACTGGGGTTTTCAAACCACATCAAAGTGAGCAGTGTAAGCATCAGCGTTGAAAAAGGAATACCCACAAAATGATGTGTACTACTCCCAGTACTGTGTAACACTGCAGCCGTGAAGCATGCTGGGAGCAGTGTGTGGGTATTTCTCTCTCAACAATGCTTATTTTTGGGTGTGGTATGACGTCCTCGGGGCAGAATTACCGCTCTCTGCTCAGTATAACAGAGCAGTTAAGCTGTCTAAGATCAGTATTCAGTGTAAGCAGAAACATTTTGTTTAGTATTGATCTAATTTACCCTGAAGCTGAGTCGATGTTTAACTTGGCTTGTTGTTGCCGTTTTCACGTCTTAACAACATTCAGATGCTATAACCCTTTTGTATAGATGGAACACCTTTTAAAGATCACTGTGATAGATTTAAGTTACTTTTAAATGGCATGCCAGTAATCCAGTTTTATAAGTGTCACTGAATCACAGGCCCTTAATCCTACACCTGGAGATATACTAAAAATAATAAACGTTTTGATCAAAGACCTCTGATCATCACCTCTAATCATCCCATGTAAAGCCGAAAGCTAAGAAGTAGAAATAATGACTGTTTCTGTATTTGTCACTCCTGAGCCTTTTACTGCAACAATGTAGGGCAGAGTACATCTACATCTTACAAACTACAAATTTAAACCATGTGAGATATAATTGACTAGTTTTGTGTGAATACATTGTGAGTTTTTCAGAAGTGTCACATTGTTGCATACAACTCAGCCTTCAATACATGAATGGAGCTGCTGCAAGTTTGAAATGATAGTATTCCCTTCTGGCAATAGTCTAATTTTAGTTGTTTGCTTAACTTCAATCTTCAGAAGAAAAAGGTAAACAATTGACATTATACTTTTTATAATCACAGCATTGTTACCTTATTAGAGGCCTTGGAAAAAGAGGATTTAAAGCAAAGTTTACAGTGTAATTTCATTTATATAATATTTGACTGGTGCAATAAATGTACAGAAATTCACATTTTGTTGGTAAATAAAAGGGAAACAAATGTATTATGAAAATATACTTGAAGTATCTAAAGTGAAAGCAGATACAAGCCGTTTCAAATTGTATCTAGCTTTAACATCACGGATCATTTACATATTAGCACTATGTTAATGGTGTAGCTGGTTCTGTTAGGGCTTCATTGAATTAGATAGGTTTATGATGATAGGTGATTTATATTATTGAACTAACTTTAGCTTAGAGTGAGAGGAAATGTTACTTAATTGGGGAAAAAAATGATAGTTTATGGCAAAATAATGCTGAAAATGTATAGGCCCCTCGTTATTGTCACTTGTAACCATGACTGTTGTTTGTGTCTCTTTTCTTTTCTTTCTTTTTGATTGTAAAGATAAGTCATACGTTAACAAAAGCTGAATCTGCCAAATATGTAGTCAACTATCTTGCTCTGTCAAAAATGCAGTGGAGTAAGAAGTAGCCTTTAGTGGAGTAAAGTATTAAAAACTAAATAAAGAGGGCATCCTAGTAATAAAGTATACCTATATCAGTTTATTAGATGAGCTTAACAACATAAGGCCACAGTTCCCAGTGAGTTCTCTTCACTGTGGAGATGGTGAGGTTAGATGATAGCCATGGAGACTCTGTTGTTTCCCTGCTGCTGCCTCACTTTTAGCGGGTGATATTCAAAATAAAGTGACGTGGATGGCAGTATGCGCCAATGCAAACGGAGGGGGGCGTCTCCAACTATTTTGTTACAAACACGAATCCGGAGTAAGGAGTCTTTTTCCTGGGTATGTAACAGCTGGTTAAACTAAATAATACCATTGTTATTGCTGCTATTACAAGTGAACGATGTTTATGTCGAGACGGAAAGCGTCTTGGGGTCAGTCGCGCCTCTTTGTGTCTTTAAATGAATTGAAGGGGGCTTTTTACGGTCGTAAACGACAACAAAATAGCCAGAACCATAACACGATAGATGGCCAAATCTGCAGGACGTCATTTTGTGGGCTGGTAAACACTCTTTCCGGGCTGTGTTGTAAATGTGAGGCATCTCGCTGTCTGGAAACATTTTGTCTGCAGCGGTGTGTGAGCATGTAACGCTAATGGATCCGTAGGGGGGAGGGAGTTGTTGTGGTGAGGCAGGTTAGACATTTTACTCCCCACTATTGAAGTAAACAAAGAATAGGATTTGTTTGGTGCTCGGTCGCCCTCTTTCTCTGCGGAGAAATGCGTCTGCGTGTTATTTGGGATCGCGGAGAATGGCCGATGTTTCCACACAGGCAGCGACGCCGTAGTTCCCGTTCCGTTTGACTTTGGCATTGTTTAGTAAGGGCAACTGGATCGGATCTTTGCCGCCCAGAAAATATGCAGTGTCGGGTCGCCTATAGGCCCTACTTCACCGTGCGTGCCCACCAGCGTACATGCAAAAGCGTCAATTACCAGATGATGCATTTTAGTGCCTTTTGTTTGGAGAGTGCAGACTGTAAATACGCACGTCGACTGACGCGGAGTGCATGCAGGGGGGCTGATCCTCCTCCGTGGGCACCGTGTTGTTCGGAGAGGGATCTCCACAGCCTTGCATGCTTTTGCACAAAACTTAAAAATAAAATACTTGCTAAGCTGCCAAAGAATACTCGAATTGTGCATTTAAATTACAATTTTCAAAAATATGTTTTTTTGGTCAAAACTGCTCTCGGTCTGGAGCATACGTTTTGCAAAAGAGGCTAGCAGTAATGTGGGGAAAGCCAGTCGGGAGGATAGTGGAGTATTGTGTGGTGAATGTGTGTGAGCAGCCGACGGTGCTGCGGACTCCTCTGCCTGCCAGGCTGGAATGAGGAATCCCGGGCTGGTGTTGCAGCTCCGCCTGTCGTGGGCGATGGTTTATTTTGGAAGTTCCACCTTTTTGGGATTTGTAATGACGGTTGAATGCAGTGATTGGCTGAAGTGTTTAAAAAGAGGCGGGACTCGAGTGCAAAAGCAAACTCCCTCATACAGAGTCACGTGTTACCAAAGTCCAGGAAGTAGGCTTGCTAGATATGTAGAAAGGACTCACTATGCAGAATATAATAATACATAATAAAATGAAATGTTTGTGTCCTGCCAGGTTATTTTAATACTAAATGTTGTATTTTAGATATAAAGCAAGATGTTTGATTGAATGAGTATTGATATGTTGAATCTATATTTACATATATTAAGATACACTTTAAGGCTGGGTTACCAAGGGTCACACAAGTTAAACATGTTCTGTCTCTGTCCTGCAGAGGGTTCATGTGTAGAAACGGAGTATTGAGACCTTTATTATTTATTTTGTTTAATTATACTCACGTGTTTTATCAATTTACCACAAACCAACTGACATACAGAAACCCTGGGACTAGATAATATCCTAGTAAAGGAGTACTACTTGTTTTGTGCACAAATAAAGCTGACATCATGTCCATCGTGGGCTACTTTATGAAAGGAGATGCTCCAAAATAGGTAAACCAGGCAAATACATACACATACATATTAACTGACGAATGGATATAAACAATTTCCTAAAATGTACAATATAAATGTTCTAAATACTCCTTGACAACAATTCTAAGCTATTAGTATTTGTATTTATGGAGAGTGAGATCGAGACTGAGTGTGTGCTTGTGTATACATGGGCAAGCAATGCAAGATCATTTTTCCAGTCAAGTTTATTAAAACATATGCATTTCAAAAACAATTGCTTAATGCAACCTCTGATTCTTTTTATTAACAATATTATACAAATACAAGTCCATTATGAATACTTGCAGTCTTGGAAGAGTCATGTAGGAATACCGGTGTGCAGATATTGTGCAGGATAAGAAAGTCCTGCAGGACAAAGAGACAGGCTTGTCATAAAAAAACACAAAAAGTAAGATACGAGGACTTGTTTTCATTAACAAGCTTGTAGTTGTGTGGACACACCATACAAGCGGGACTCCTCTCACTGCTGATATTGTCGCGCTTCAAGTCAAAATGGGCGTGCATGGATACTGTGCGAGGAAATCCTTGATTGACAGTTCAAGCTGTCAAATCCGGGGACATCACTCCGCCCTTCCGTGGATCCTCTGAACGAACCGACCAATAGCGAGTGTCGGGGCGGGGCTACACACGGAAACCCCGCCTCCTCCCAGAGCCAACCGAACGGAGATTGTTTTCCTCTCTCGGGGAGATTTTCACTTTGCAGCTTGAACTGTTTATTTTAAATCACACGCCGATGATAAGTTGCTTTTAGCATATACATCACTGTGGTATCTTCCCCGGCCTGAGGAGTAAGCAGGTAACCAGAAAAAGAACGGATAATCAAAGCATCATTTGCGTTCTTCAGCTCGCTATTTGGGAGAGGGGTGAGTTCATTCAGCAAGCTAACACAGCTTTAGCTATATCTACCGTTAGTAGCCGTTTTAAGTACCACACATGGGAAATCAATGTTGCTTTTAATCTCAATTACCTCAAACTAGACCCGACATGAGTTCTCTAATAAATCGATAACTAATGCTGGCTTTAGATGTTACAGTAACAGCGAACCAGCCGCTAATGGTTAGCTGCATGTGCTTCCCTGCTAGGTGTTCGGTGTCTAGGGTACTCATGTTGTTTACATTAGCCAGCTAGCTAACTGGCAGCTCACAGCCACTGTCGACAAAACAAGTTATCCGCGTAGTTAATACAAAAACTGCTTTCGTATACTTCAACGTAGAAAGGCAGCCAGTAGGCGAGCAATTCAGCTACTTTTCATGCTTACCTGTTTGAAATGGAGTGTAATTTGCTGCTGTCCTGCGCCACGCTCTAAATGGCGGGCGTCAAGAAAGCGTCGTGGCTGTAACTCGAGGTCGGTGCTTGTGATGCCAGGCCATAAAGGGGATGGTGAAGCGCTGTTGTTAGCATGTGTCTAGCAATCATATATGCATTTGCCTTTTTGTGACTTTAACGATATTAAACCAAGTCAAAATGAAGTATCTACGAGCACCACAGCCTCGTTTTCGTTGGCCGCGGCTGTTCAGAGCGAGACTCTATAGTAGTCGAGTCCACTTTAGCTTGACAGTGTCACTTTTTCTCGACGTTGGGGGTTTGAAACGTACTTTATTTTCTTCCCCGTCGGGTTTCTGAGCCTTCTCTTTGTTTTAACGCAATTCATTGACGTGTTTGTGCAGTTGTTGCTGTCTTGAGGAAGTTGTGAATGGCAGACTGGCTCCCCCACGTTCCCACAGCGAGCACCTGTTTGTTGCATCGGTGACGTAGGCTGTCTGTGTTTCATTGGCTACGGAGACTGCAAGCTTTACATTCAAGGCATGGTAACATTTAGAGGCATTTAATCATCGCGTTATCCCTCAGTGATCGCCTCACTTTTTGTACGGTACATGAAAGACCTTGGGGATGAAGTTGCATGATGTTTAATATTTGTGTCATGCAGAATAGTATCATTATTTATTACTTGGATAACCAAGAGTTGTACGTCAGGGATATCTCTGCAGTTGACAGGAGGAACTTAAAAAGATGACAAAGTAGGTCAACTTATACAAATAGAATTATGATCGCATAAAAAATGTCAACAATTTGAGTGTACTGTTATTACTGTTTATATCTGTGCCACAATCATTTTCTTACGTAATGCAGTTCAAGGCTGGAGCTGATCAGCACTCTGTACGCTTTTTGAGTAACATGTGACGTCTGTTAGCTTGTTCAAAAATGTAATCAGTGACAACACACATAAACCTATTTTCAAAAAGAAAATGCTTCAAGTACGACACCAAAATTGACATGTGCTATAACATGTTAGTCAATCAATACACTCCCATGTAGTTGACCTCTGTTTACCCTCAGGCCACTAAAAGCATTGGGTGTTTTATTGGATTTATGGTCACAGACTATGTAATATTTGTCTTCCCAAGCTTAACAACAGAAGCCTCTAGCTGGGACTGTGTGTATCCATAAATTCACATTTGAAGTAAAAAAATAAATAACTGCCATATGCTCCACAAAAAAGCAATACATGAAATCAAGTGGCTGATTTAATGGATTCCCGCATTAAATGATCTCCATATGCTTTTTATCCGCAGGTCTCTCAGCTCTTACGAGTATGAGTTCATAATGAAGCGGCGACTGGAGGATCAGGAAACGGTTTTTGCGTCCCAGCAGCGGCGCCTCGCTGGCAACGCGGAGGCTTTCCAGCATCGGGTCCTGGCACCTGCCCCTGCCCCGGCTGTGTATGAGGCCGTGCCCGACAACATGCAGCCCACAGCAGGCGTCCAGTACTCCGTCCCCCAGGGATACCAGGTAGGCTCTGCTCGTCCATTGCAGATCTGTTTTAAGCTTACTGACTTAAGAGTTAAAAACTAGGTCAAACAGCAGTTTTAAGTCATTTGTGGCTCATAGATTAGGCTGTCAGTTTGTGCTGCCTGTTAAAGCAGATTTTTATTTGTAATCTTCCAGCATGGCTCCCTTTTTATTGATTTACATCAGGTGTCCAAACCTTTTTCACCGAGGACCACATACAGAAAAATATACGAAGGGCTGGGCCACTCACTAGAGGTATATTGCCTCATAAGTTCAGTTATAAGTTAGCAAAATCAATCAAATGTAGGTAAAGTATGCTTGTGAGTGTTGGCAGCTGATCCCTTAAAACAGAAGCCTCAGATTGATTATAATAAGGAGAAATAGTAAGGGTGTATTTCAAGCTTGTTATGTAAATAAGTAATTGGCTTTTTTCTTATCAACTAAGATATGTTAACTTAATTTACTTAATTTATTTGAAAAGTGGTTTTATTAACACATGAATACTACTGTGTAATTTATTTGTACATTTGTATATAAGAAGTACAATATAAGAAAAGCACAAGTTTCATTTGTGGGCCATATTCCATTATACTTTTTGAATTTGCTGAGGGAAGGTTCAAAATGATCCGCGGGCCGCATTTGGCCCCCGGGCCGTAGTTTGGACACCCCTGATTTACATGCTTGTTTTTGTTGTGATTATTCCTATTACAACCATGTCACATTGCTATCCATCATTTAACCCACCTGATATACTGAAGTTAACTTCTTGCCATTGCTGTCATAGGTATCTCTGCTCTCCCAGGTTCCCACCGTGGCCCAGAACAGTGGCGGGCATGGGCACGCTCCGAGCCCAGCGGTCCACGGTGGGTCCCACCACCACAGCCCAGCAGTCCAGTCCCACGGGCCCTCAGTGATGTCAGGGCACAGCCACACAGCTGCTCCCCTGGCCTCGGCACAGGGCCAGCAGTTCCAGAGGCTCAAGGTCAGTCAGCCCGTTTCATTTTGACAGATTCTCACACTTGTCACGTCCCATGTAAAACCCGGCAAATGTCACTGAGTTTTCATGTCAAGGAAGTTAGCGAAAGTTGTGTATTTTAGCCCATAAAATGGTATGTTGATTTGTTAGATTCTACTACATTGGACCAATGTTATGGTTGGTAAAAAGGCTGGTTTACTCTTTAACCCTGTTTGAAATAGTTAGTGGAGCTAATAATGAACACTTTAAGACCTAGGTTAAAATATTAGTTTATTTACTCAAGATTTCAAAATGCAATGCTGTGGTTATTTGTCACTGTTGATTTGTTGTATGAACTAATAGCTCTTTTACTTCTTGAATATTGGGTTATATATCAAAATCAGTGAATCTAGAAGGAAACAGATTGGCAGATGTTGGTGAAATTGACTTTCCCTCTTCTCCGTCCTCAGGTGGAAGATGCTCTGTCTTACTTGGATCAAGTGAAACTGCAGTTTGGGAACCATCCTCAGGTCTACAACGACTTTCTGGACATAATGAAAGAGTTCAAGTCTCAAAGGTGAGGCCAATGTTTGAATATAGAGAAAAATGTAGTGGGAATTAAGCCAGAATCTATATTTTAAGTGTCCTTACTTTTTCTGTCCTACCTTTTTAACTACAGGGTCATGGCACCTAATATAACAGGTCTTTTAAATGTAGAAGCCAACGGAAAGGGTCATACATCTCAAATAGACTAGTTTTTTTTTTTGTAAATAGCAATTTTACCAGAACCATTCTCACATGTCCCCAAAAAAACGTGACGTCAATTTCTAGCCTTTCAATCTTTCCATCTTTGTGGCCTCCACAAAGACCATTAGTAGAGAACAGCCGGTCTGTTGTCCCTGTCACAGGTGGTAGGTAAAGCTGGCATTTGTTTAAAAACAATCTGAAGTTCAAAGGGTATGCTCTACTCTTTGTTTGGTAAAACTCTCAATGCCCCACGATGTTGGCAGCCTTTGAATGCACCCCGAGTCACATCCCAAGTACAGCAGGATGACGGTCGCTGCTGCATCTGTCAGATTAGGAAAATACATTATGATGAGATTTTGAGTAAATATAACATCATTATTTTTCACAACAACTTGTAAGTCAGAACCCCCGACAGCATTGGTTTTGCTTTGAAACAACTTCTCTATTTTCTCTGACTAACAATTGATCAAAAACTGTTATTTTGGTCATTTGCTATTTATGAGCTAATAGCAATATTTAGCCATTTGTGAATGCACTTTAATACGGGGCCATTTTTTGCTAAGAGCGCATGATAACTAGAAGATATGCAAGGATCTAAAGGCACCATTTTGCTTATTTGAGTGTGTACAAACATTCACATGCAGAGGCTCCATAGCTGCAAGATTGTCCAGCCATAGCTGACATGCACTTCCTGAAAAATGTAACAATTTATTCAAGTTTTAATGGCTTGTGTTTTATCCCACATGCATCAGTTAAAAAGATTGATAACGGAAAAAGTGAATGACAGATTATGGACACTACAACAACCTACTGGTTAAATCATTAAAACCTGTCCTACACTGTAGTAAGATTGAGCCAGGTTTCTTTCAACTTTTTAGTAGATACAATCTGATCCTTAACCAACAAAACTTAACTTGCAAACTTACATTTGTTGAGTCAGGGTTATTAGGATTCATGTATTCATGATTTTGCAGTATTTAAAATTATTGTACTTTTTTAAACATAGGAGCTTCAGTTAAATACTTGATTCACAGGATACCAGATATGGTGGATTTAAATTCATTCTGTCTTTTGTGTTGCTGTTGTTCCAGTATTGACACTCCGGGGGTCATCAGCAGAGTGTCACAGCTCTTCAAAGGTCACCCTGACCTCATCATGGGCTTCAACACCTTCCTGCCGCCGGGCTACAAGATCGAGGTCCAGAGTAACGACCTGGTCAACGTAACCACGCCTGGTCAGATCCACCACATCACCCCGTATGGCATTTCAGTCTCAAACATCCCACTAACAGGAACAGCGCCCCTACATCCGCCCCAGCTCCCGTCTGCTGCCACCACCACCGCTCCGCCCCTTCTGATGCAGCCCACCCCCGCCAAGATGAGCAAGGTGAGAAATTCTGAGTGGACACCTGCAGACTTGTAAAACAATACACAAAAATCCCAACATATAATTCTTATTCCCTTCTCCACTATCTTGTTTGAAAACAAATACAAATCAAATGTTTTGCAGTTCATAGGCATGACGTGTTTTTGTAGGCTGACCCTGAAGTTAGCATCTCAAGGGTCTCTTGACAAAAAGCAATGGGAATTTTTCATTGGCTTTTGGAATGAGTTCAATGACAGACAAACGTTTATGATAATTACACATTTAGTTTGGCAGGATAATTTCCACATTTTAACACAACTTTTATAAAAGTTAAAGCGTAAATGCAAAAGCCAGAGGGTATAACGCTATAAGCAAACTACAGCTGGTCCCATGACTTCAATTCACCAGCACTAACCTAAAGGTCGAACTCGTGCCAGCGTGAGGACGTTTAGAAGTCCCATTTATTCACAAGTTAACAACCACCATTTATGACGCCTTAGACATTCACGAGTGCGGTGTTTACTGACATACTTCATGTTGTAAAACCAAACATGAAAACTCATAGACCAGTGTTAACCACAGACCCTATATCAGGCATCTTACCAAAAAAACTATCAAAAATATGTTGACTTTGAGACAAGCATTCATGATAAGCTAAAATGCTAACTAATTTCCAGGTTTTAGGACTCATTCCTGCACCACTCTAACCTTCACTGTTTGTCCTTCCAGCCTCTTCAGCCCCAGGCTCTGACACCGAGCAGTCAGAGCAATCCGTCCATCCCGGCCTTCCCCTCTCCTCGCTCCCCGCCCATGCAGCTCTACCCTCCACTCAGCGTGACCCCCACCGGGCTCCCATGCTGAACAACCAGCCCGTGGAGTTCAACCACGCCATCAACTACGTCAACAAGATCAAGAACCGCTTTCAGGGCCAGCCCGACATCTACAAAGCCTTCCTGGAGATCCTCCACACGTACCAGGTCAGGGGCTGAACTGAAACTGAATGGAGCTTTGAAGTGTTTTGTACCTTTTTAAAAAGATACAATTATATTGTTGCTCATATGAAAGGGTGCAATAGTGATTAGGAGAGCTGCGTACTTATGGTTGTGACTAAGAGAGGTTCTCACACACTTGGTAGAGAAGTGTCAGTACATAGCTGTGACTGTGTTGTTTTCATGTGGTTATAGTTTCTGTTCCTCAGGGCTTAAAATGCAGAGCTCTCAATATAGCAGGGCTGCCCTCAACACTGCTCTTATTTGTGAAACTTAAAATGTTGCTGTTTTATTACCTTAAACTTTTCCTAAGTTTCCTCTTTAGCTTTGTTTGGCCTTGCTGGATCAGTGACATGATGGCAAATCTCCGAAATGTTACCCTTTTCAACCCACTGTAGATGCAGTCCTGATATAAGTAATGAAGTGCGTTTGTAAACTTAGAGAGAAGTCATCTGTAAACTTTCATATAGTTCTAGAGATCAACTTTATTAATACAGGACCTTTCACACAAACAAACAGTTCTTAAAAAAGTAAGAGTAAATCAATCTCACTAAACCTGTGTTCATCCACTACAGAAGGAGCAGCGTAACGCTAAGGAGGCCGGTGGGAACTACACCCCGGCGCTGACGGAGCAGGAGGTGTACGCTCAGGTGGCCCGGCTCTTCAAGAACCAGGAGGACCTGCTCTCAGAGTTCGGCCAATTCCTGCCCGACGCCAACAGCTCAGTGGTGAGCGGAGAACTTTACCTCTTACTTCACTGAAGATATGCTGGCACTGGTGTCCTACTTAGAGCTTTTGTACCAATTAAACTCTCCAGAGTGTAAGAGAGCATGTACATGTACCGTGGTCTTTAACAGTGTTGTGTATTATTCCCCCTAGCTGTTAAGTAAGACTACAGCTGAGAAGGCGGAGGCTGTACGGAACGACCATGGCGGTACTGCTAAGAAGCTGCAGCTCAACAACAAACAGCGGCCCAATCAGAACGGCTGCCCGATCCGCCGGCATCCGACTCCAGGGGCCACCCCCCCTATCAAGGTAAATCCTCAACTACTGCTGAAGCTATAGTGCACTTCTGTTGCTTTTTTATTTCCTTTTTGTTTTTGTAATGATTGTACTGATGTCCTCTTGCTTTTTGTTTTGCTAACGCTACAGAAAAAGCCCAAGTTACTGAACTTGAAAGATTCCTCGGTGGCAGAGGCCAGCAAGCATGGAGTCGGGACAGAATCTCTGTTCTTTGAGAAGGTGAGCTTTTTTGTGTTTGCTGTGTTTCATCATTTTGTTTATGTGAAGCAAACAGTCATTAAATGATAGGATATTAACTCAGGTTGTAAAGGAAGGAAGCAAATCACAAGTTAAGAGATGGCATTTTACATAAAGCACAAGCTTGAAAAAGCAAGACGGAGAGGTGTTTTCTATTGGCAAGAATTGACAGTTTACTATCATAGATTTAAGTAAAACCTTTCAATATGACAACAGTTAAGCTTTGCTAAGTTATTTTGCTTTTGTTATGTACCTCCACTCGGCTCTGTTACATACTGTTGTTATATTTAATTGTCTCTTCAGGTGCGCAAAGCCTTGCGAAGTGCAGAGGCTTACGACAACTTCCTGCGGTGCCTGGTCATCTTCAACCAGGAGGTGATCTCCAGGGCTGAACTGGTGCAGCTGGTGCTGCCTTTTTTAGGGTGAGTATCAGTCCTGGAAAATTACTTTGAAATATTGTTGCAACTGTATATGTCATACATTTGTTTTTCCCTTTTTTATGTTATGCAGAAAATTCCCAGAGCTGTTCAACTGGTTTAAAAACTTCCTGGGATATCGGGAAATGTCCCACATCGAAGCGTACCCTAAGGAACGGGCCACCGAGGGCATCGCCATGGAGATCGATTATGCTTCCTGTAAGAGACTAGGCTCCAGTTACAGAGCTCTGCCCAAAAGCTACCAGCAGCCCAAATGCACCGGCAGAACTCCACTTTGTAAAGAGGTAAGAGCGGCAACAGTTGATAGGGAAACTTATAGTTAAGAGTTAAATATGGAACATTTATTAATGCAATACTTTTGTATAATGACTCAAGTTTTGTTATTACTTCTATGACAGGTAAACTGAAACTCCCATTGTCTTTTCTTGATCAATCTTATCCAACTTAGTGATTAAACAATTGTACAAATCACACGTATGATAAAGACCCTTTAAGATGACACAGTGTTTGTTTCTGCCGTGTCCAGGTCTTAAATGACACCTGGGTCTCCTTCCCCTCCTGGTCTGAGGACTCCACGTTTGTCAGCTCCAAGAAGACTCAGTACGAGGAGAATATCTACAGATGTGAGGACGAGCGCTTTGAGGTGAGCTGGGACATCAAATATTTACACCTCGTCGGTTGATCTCACCACAGGTGGGGGGGAAATGGCAAAACATTGCAAATATCAAAAGATTCAAACAACAGTACTAGCATTGCAGTCACAGACTTATCGGTCTCTAGGAAAGAAAGTAGAACATTGCAAAAGTATTATAAAGAGAATAAGAAAAAACGAACTGGCAAAAGGTCTGTTTGTAGCTTTTCTAAAAGATAAAGATTATTTACTTTCATACATTGAGCTAAAACAACATTTTTAAATTCAATTATTAGTATTATTTATTATAGTTTCTTAAATCTCTGAGTATTTGTGACTCATACGAGTTTTTTGTCTCTATATTAAAATTATTCGGCTCTAAAAATGGACAATAAATGTTGTTGAAATGAAATGGAGATGTACTGTATGTTTCTGTTTTTATTTGATAGACATAGGGGAAGGCTATAAGACAACATTTAGACATTGTGGGAACATTTAAGTAACTTAATTTGAATTGAAAAACTCCTGACTGCACATCAACACATAGCAATCGATATTAAACAAAAACAATTATTCAATTCTTATTATTATTTATAATAGTTTCTTAAATCTCTGAGTATTTGTGACCCATACGAGTTTTATGTGTCTATATAAAAAGTATTCTGCTCAAAAAATAGCGTAGCGTCTCGCAGCGGAGAAACTGTGATGCGCTGGGACGACTGGGACTGTGACGGCTGCTAGTGGAGCCTCGCAGCAACTCTGCTTTCTGCACCACAATCTGGTGCTGCTGAATTGGGACTACTAAATAAGTGAGACTCAAATATCAGAAGTTCAGAACAAGTTTTAGTAGTTTTTATTTTATTTTTACTTCATTTACTTTACTCAGGGTCACAGAGAGGAAACCAGTTTTAAGATGTTGAAAAGTTCATTAAACATAAAAAGGCATTTCAAAGAAGTTGTGTTATTCTACATTTTGACACCAAGATTTTCTGATTTTACTGCAAATGTATATCGGTTCCAAATATCGGTTATCGGTCTCCTTGATTACTAATAATCGGTATCGGCCTTGAAAAAGACATCTCAAGACATCTCTTTCTCCACATTAATTGTTAGACATTAGAATTGACTATTTTTGTCTGTCACATACTCTTCTTGTCTGTCACATACTCTTCTTGTCTGTCACATAAGTGGCGCAACTGATGCGGTATTGTGCTAAGGGGAAATTATTTTGACTGGACATTTTGACCGGAGAGATTTAGATTTGCCGGTCTTCAGCATATTTTACCGGTCAAAGTACGGTAATTACCGGCTAACGGAAACTCTGCAACACACAGCAATGGATATTAAAACCCCTGTGTTTTCTCCCCCACAGTTGGACGTAGTGCTGGAGACCAACCTGGCCACCATCAAAGTGCTGGAGGCGGTGCAGAGGAAGTTGTCCCGCATGTCGGCGGAGGAGCAGGCCAAGTTCCGATTGGACAACACGATGGGCGGCTCCTCGGAGGTCGTGCACCGTAAAGCCATCCAGAGGATATACGGAGACAAGGCGCCCGACATCCTGGATGGCCTGAAGAAGAACCCGGCTGTGTCTGTGCCCATTGTGCTAAAGAGGTGGGGGGGAACCTTATCCTGACTAATGTTTAGTTTCCTTTGTAACAAGGCTATCTGTATATGTGGAAAAAGCTATTTTGAGAGAATCAAAGTCAAAGAAGGCTTCTCAATTCTCTAATTCCCCTCCTCGACTCCCCTCCTCGACTCCTATCCTCGTGTCTTAGTCCCGCCCACAGGAGATGCGAGCGGAGGAGTCGAGGAGGGGAACCGAGGAGAGAGGAGGGGAAGCAGCAGGCGGTTAGAGAAATGAGAAATCCTCTCCTCTGAGCGGTCATTTTAAAGAGACGTCCATTAATGATGACAGGAGGCACAGCAGCACTCTGTCTGATGGACAGATGTGTTCATGACGACTTATATATTTACTTTGAATTCATTCACAGTGCGGTATAATGAGACAATAACAGGCTACAGATGCGGACATATACACACACATATATTTATATAAATATATACAATTTCAGAATCAAACAAGTATGAGAGCACTCTCATACTAACGTAACACAATCAGAGACTGGATATATAAAGATAATCTTTCAGGTTGTGTGTACAGAGAGAGAGATCGAAATACCGTTTCCCACAATTGGTATCGTGTATTCAGGGGCACGTTTTCAGACATTTCTTTCAACGCTCTTTGTGTACATATTGCCATAAGTGTGTTGACACCAGCTTCTTATAGAGACCCGGCTGAGGTTATGAGCCACAGCTTATGAATCCACTCATCCACAGGGGAGGAAAAGCCAATATAATGCTGGATTTAAAAATGGCTCCTGAGATTCATTGTGTCCTTTTTTATAAGCTGCCTTCCCCGATGCTGGGAATAGACTTTAAAAAAAGACTGCAGCAGTATTTTGATGCCTGAGATGAATTATGTTGCAGCAGATGAGTCGTGTTATGATGTTAAGCACCAAAAGCAACACTCATCAGAATCCCTTTATTAGTCCCACGGAGGGGAAATGTGCGTATTTACAGCAGGAAAAAGATCCACAGACAGCTTAATGTTACATATGTTAAATATGTGACATGCATTTAAAAAAAAAAGTACTAAGTTATGATATAATTTAAAAAAATATATAATAAAAAATAAAAAGTTACATAATTTAAAAAAATACACATCCTGTAACAGTTCTTAGGATTTAGCAGCCAGGTATATATTACACAGTTATTAACGGCATCTATATATATTGCACATCTAGCACATATTGCACATAGGTGGTTGGTATTTAACAGCAGCAAGTTACACAATTTACAAAATACACACCTTGTAACAGTTATTAGGATTTAGCAGCCAGGTATAAATTATACAGTTATTAACAGCATTTATATATTGCACATAGTTTGTTGGTATTTAGCAGCAAGGGGTGATATAGTCTGTGTTGTGGTGTGTGTGTGGGGGGGGGGGGGTCAACTAGGGGCTGTGCTTGTATAGTCTGACCGCTGCAGGAAGGAAAGACCTGCGGTATCTCTCGTGAGACAGCGGGGATGCAGCAGCCTGTCGCTGAAGGAGCTGCACTCAGACTACATTTTTTCCTTTAAAATATGAATTCAGACATTGTGTGAGTAAATAACTTGACCTTCTCTTCTGACCAGGTTAAAGACTAAGGAGGAGGAGTGGCGGGAAGCCCAGCGAGGCTTCAACAAGATCTGGAGGGAGCAGAACGAGAAGTATTACCTCAAGTCTCTGGACCATCAGGGCGTCAACTTCAAACAGAACGACACCAAAGTGCTTCGATCCAAGTCCATGCTGAATGAAATCGAAAGCATTTATGATGAGGTGCGTTTCTTTCTACTATACCTCAGAGCATTACAAAAAAATGAAATAGAAACAGATTTGTCAGCATTTTGTTTATAATGTCATGTTTTTATATAACATAAACAACTTCCACAAACTATCTCAAATAATGATAAACAGGAGAGTTCAGCATCACCAAAAGTCATATGTTCTGTGCGTCTAAAGTGCGGATTCAACCGGCTTATCTAGGATCAGATCTTCGATTAGAATTGTATTAGTATATTTTGTTAGTGTATCATCATCGGAAAATTTGGGTACAGTGTTGCATTTAATATTATTTGATCACCAATTTATTCTTACCATATGTCTAGTAAGAAGGTCCACTTTTCCACGTTCTATGATTCTACTTTCAATATCTAGAATAGTCGAACAGTGACATGCATCATTTTAAAGATCTGTATGTAAACAAAACATTTTTCTCACTTTTATTTTTTTTGCTCTGCAGCGACAGGAGCAGGCGTCTGAGGAGAACGCGACCCCCCCCGTGGGCCCTCAGTTGACCCTGGCCTACGAGGACAGTCAGATCCTGGAGGACGCGGCGGCGCTCATCATCCACCACGTCAAGAGGCAGGCCGGCATCCAGAAGGAGGACAAATACAAAATCAAGCAGATCATCTACCACTTCGTCCCCGACATGGTGTTCTCTCAGAGGGGTGAGCTCTCCGAGGTGGAGGAGGAGGAAGAAGAGGAGGAGGAGGAGGAAGAGGAGATGGATCTGGAGGAAGGCGCCTCTAAAAAGCACAACGGCGTCCCCGGCAGCCGGAGCCCGTCGAAGTCCAAGCTGCTGTTCAGCAACACGGCGGCGCAAGCTACGCAGCTCCGACGACGCCTACAACCTTTTCTACGTCAACAACAACTGGTACATCTTCCTGCGGCTGCACCAGACGCTGTGCTCGCGGCTGCTCAAACTCTACGGACAGGCGGAGCGGCAGATCGAGGACGAGCTGCGAGAACGAGACTGGGAGAAGGAGGTGCTGGGACTGAAGAAGGAGAAGAACGACAACCCAGCCATCCAGCTCAGACTGAAGGAGCCCAGTGAGTCACAACACACACACAGTTCTTCATAGGGAAGGAAATAAACACAATACTGTATGGTTTAATTCAGGAGAAAAGCATTTGTTTGTTTAACATTTGGCCTACATGTTGCTCTCCAACACATAATCCTATCCCTTTTACCCTGGAGAAGAGTATTTATAAAATGTGTGCAGGCCTATTGCAAAAATAATAATAATAATAATAATAGAGAAGGGGATCAGTTAGCTGTCTTTAATTATTAAACAAAAAAGTTAATAGAAAAAAACTAAAGGTGGATGAAAATGCAAGAATGTACTTTGTATTTATCCAGATTAAAAATTAAGTTAAATGTAGATAATTGATCTGAATTGCCATTAGTCTTTTTTCATGTCCAGATAGATCCACTCAGCCATTTGACTTTTTTTAAAGGGGACCTATCATGCAAAATGCACTTTTTGATGTCTTTTATACATAAATATGTGTCCCCGGTGTGTCGGGGAACTCACGCAGCGTCAGAAAATAAAACCCTCTCTCTTTTCCTCCGTACCCAAATCTCTAAAAACGGGGCTACAACGGAGCTGATCCAGATTTGCGTCCGATATGACGTAATATCGGAAATGTAGGCTGGCTTTACACCCACGGCCCTATCAGAAACGATGCTATCAGAAACAATGCCCGACTGTTTTGGACGTAATATGGTCGGTGCATGTTTACATTAGCATCGCTAACACTCAGAGCTAACCTGTACTGCACAGAGCATGTGTGTGAAGAAGCAGGAAATAAAAAGGAACCCACCTTGTGGTATAACCGGCAAGAGAGAAAGCCTTTGAGCTCCATACTGTTTCAGAAATAATCCTTGATAATCCATGATATGGCGTTTCATCACCGCAGAATCTGCCGGTAGAATCTCCCGCATGAGCTCAGCCCCCTCCCTTTTTTTTAATCAATTTCTTTATTTTTTTAAGCTTTATACCCCAAATCAGCACTTTTGAAACAGGAAGTGAAATAGAGGGATATGAGGCATGGCTAGAATGGGTGATCTGTTTGGTATTTTGAGCAAAACACTGCATAGACATGATTTTTATATATCTGAGACCTATGCTATTGCCTAAAAATAGCATGATAGGTGACCTTTAAATATTGTTGTTTCTCTGCAGTGGACATTGAGGTGGAAGATTACTACTCAGCCTTCCTGGAGATGGTGAAGAATCTGCTGGATGGAAACATGGAGGCTTCTCAGTACGAGGACTCTCTGAGGGAAATGTTCACCATTCACGCTTACATCGCCTTCACTATGGACAAGCTCATCCAAAGCATCGTCCGGCAGGTGAGTTTCCAGCCTTTGTGTGTCATTTCTAGGTCACATTAAGCCTCCGTTAGTACAGTAAGATTATTCTGGCACTTTTTAAAACGATTCCCTCTCTCCATCCAGCTCCAGCACATCGTCAGTGATGAGATCTGTGTCCAAGTAACGGACCTCTACCTCTCAGAGAGCACTAACTGCGCCAGCGGAGGAACGCTCTCCACTCAGACTTCAAGGAGCTCTGCAGAGACCCTGTACCAGCGGAGAGCCGAGCAGATCATGTCCGAACTGTCCGAGAACTGCTTCAAGGTGAACTCACACAGGTCCTACTGTCATTAGAAACTGGGGAGATTGCATGTTTCTACTTGAAGAATGATTTGAAAAACGACTTTTGAAACCTCATAGGTCAGATTTTGTCTTTACAAACGTAATGTATCTTTGGGTGAAAAAAATTAAAAGGCATTTCGGACAGACAAACTTAAGATGTACAATTACTGTGTAATTGTCTGCTGCCAAATGTCAATACAAAATATATAAACAACACCTATGATGTTGATGTTGCATGTTAAATACATACTTATTACATGGCTTAGTTGAAGACTCGATTCTGATTGGTCAATTCAGAACACGTGACACGTTGTTAATCCAGAACTGACAGACCGCTGTCAAGGACTTATTGACCGTTGTTAAGGACGCTCACATCTGCACAAAGAAGTTCGGTCGATTTAACTGTTTAGGAAGGACCCGTTTCGAGTGGGTCGCAGATGTGAGTGAAAAAAAATAATTCTTTTTTTTTTTTTTTGGAAAAAAGTCAAACTTTTATTTTTGAAGGCCCGATTTTAACGTTGGACTGGAAGTACCGGAGACCATAAACGGTTTTGAAAACTTCTGTCAAGTAGTGATCATCTTCTCCATAAAACTTCTTTGCTGATGTTTTTTCAAGTCTTCTGGCCAATCAGAATCAAGATTGTTGCCGGAAGTCCCCACGGAGAATAACTGCGGTAGAACTATTCTTTATACTTCCATGGGTACAACTTCCGATACAAATGAACACATAATGAAATATGACCCCCGGTTTGATGATTGACAGGTCACAGAACAATGGGAGCTATCTACCCTTATCCACAATTTAAAGTAATTCACACAGACTCTCTCCTCTTTGCTCTTCTCTCTGTGAGGAGCAGCAAGCTGTCAGAACAAAGTGAAAAACAAACAATGGCATCAAATATTATTAATATGTCGGGTTGTAATACATTTATTTATTTTCTTCTCAGAGTGTACCAGAATGCGTAGTTTATATGTTAGTATTTCTAAAAATCTCCTGGGGGATCCCCCCAGACCCCCCTGCTGGGGTTGGGTTTACAGCACGTCTGCCTTTTTATGTTATACAGTTCAGCTTTGATTCCATCATCTCATTAAACCTTTTTTAAAAGAACCTTTAGTTCTGTGAAGGGATATGTGCCCTGTACTTCACTTTAATTAATATTGTATGCTGAAAAGCGTATATATTACAGCACGATTTTTTGTTGAATAGATTGTGGTTCAAAATTCGGGTCGCGTTTGATTGACATAGGAAAAAGTGGGTCCCGAGGCCTGACCAGTTGAGAACCACTGATCTAGATACTTTCCAAGCTTTGACTTAATGAATTGTGCTACTTTTAAAGCAAGCAACGATGTTTTCAAATCTGTAATCAAAAAGGTCCGCAAAAACGCTATCGAAGCAGTTCCTGCCGTTGCTACGTAGTTCGAACGGTAACAACGGACTATTTTTCTCAGCGGATGCATGTCATTTTAAATCAATAAAAACATTTTCTAAATCTATAAAAGCATTTCAATTAATATTGGGAGTCATATCGTTACTTTGTTGAGAATGTGGCCATGTAATAAGCGGGATGATGACCGCCTCGCTGCACATTATCCCTTACATGTTGTCTTACACTGTCTTGTTCTCCGTCCCTCTCAGGTGATGTTTTTGAGGAACAGAGGGCAGGTGCAGCTGATGGTGGAGCTGCTCGACACGGAGGAGGACAACTCAGACGAGCCCATGGAGGCGGAGGTAACAAAAACATTTTAATCCCGCTAGGAGACTTTCGTTCAAGGGCTTGGCTTGTGAGCAAAATGTTTGAATAAAAAGAAATGACTCCTTTACTCTCCACTCACACACCATTTATGTTTTTCCATATATATTTTATTTTATTTACAAATCGGACGGCTGGTCCGTGATCTGCAAAATAAGGAAAACTTAGAATCTTTTTTTTCCTTTAATTTGGTCTTACATTCAAACTGATATTTAGTGAGAGTGAGTGATTCTTATTTGGCTCTCAATATCAAAATCAGTCATATCTTTCAACTAGGGCTGCACGATTTGGGGAAATGATCTAATTGCGATTTTTCTGACAGATATTGCGATTTGCGATATTTGTTTTTAAGCGACCCAACGGAAGTTTATTGTAAAATGCGGCCATATCTCCGGCTAGGAAGGTCGCATCAACATGCTCCCGTCTCTAGCACCCCCGCAGCCCGAGCTACGAGTGAAAGAACTAAACTTACATGAAACCTCCGTTGGGTTGCTTTAAAGTCAAGCTTCAGTTTAAGATTCACCCTGTAAGAGATGTAGAACATGTGATGGAGCATTACTAACCGGACTCAGATGGTTTGTTTCACCAAACCATCTAGGGAAGCTCCATTGGAAGCCATTTGGAAAAGGATTTCAAAAATACTTGGCAGGTGATTGGATCAATCTGTCTATCACCTTCTATCATGGGCCACTTCTGATTGGTTAACAATGGCTGGTACATGTGGAGCACAGCACTTCTGATTGGTGTGGATGACTGACACACAAGAAGAAAAGAAAAATCGCAGGCTTTGCGATTTAATAATTGCATCATTTAAAATCGCGATTTCGATTTAAAATCGATTAATCGTTCAGCCCTACTTTCAACTTACCTTTATATGATATGAGGGAACTACAAATCCAGTGAATACATGCAAATAAAAGTTTGTTTTTGAATTTGTCTCGTACGAAGGTCCACTTCTCCAGCTGGAGTGGAAAAACTAGTAAGGACCACCTATTGCCAACCTTTTGGTAATACTGGTGTAAGTGTTTTTAAATCTGATCTGTACTGTAAATTTAGTTTTGAATGTCCTCTGTTCGCAGCGTTGGTCTGATTATGTCGGCCGCTACTTAAACCCAGACTCCACCACCCCTGAGCTGAGGGAGCACCTCGCTCAGAAGCCCGTGTTTCTCACCAGGTGAGTTTTCACTTTACAACATTTGATTTGTCAAAATTGCAAATAACTGTTTGAATTGTGAATGCAGTTTTATTTCTTTTGACTCAGAACAAATAGGGTGATGTTAATGGTAAGGAACCTTTCTTTTTTACTCCATAACATCTTGCTCAGAAATCTGAACACAGCCCTAATGAAAGTCAAATGCAAAACACTTGTCCTTTTGATTAAATTACCTCAAATGGATTTGTTCTGACTCTCCGCTGGCTCTCATTAGTCACTCTCATCACGTCTGTGTTTTGCGCTCATGATCAGGAATCTGAGGCGGATCAGGAAGTACCAGAAGGGCCGGGAGCAGCTGGACAAGGAGGCCTGCGAGGGAGGCAAGAAGTCCATGGAGAAGGAGAAGATGGAGTGCATGTTCAAACTCAACTCCTACAAGATGGTGTACGTCTTTAAGTCGGAGGATTACATGTACCGACGCACGGCGCTGCTGAGAGCTCACCAGGTACTACCTTTCAACGACTCTGTTACTCTGCTAAATGGATTTCTGCTTTACTCCCTGACTCTGTTTATAAGTTGTAAGGGAAGCAGTGAGTTTGTGTTAATTGATAAGGATTGATGAAACAAGAGGAAAAAGTGCATAATAATGAAGATTTTTGCAACAAAATTATGATTTTGCACCGATCA
Source organism: Dissostichus eleginoides (assembly GCA_031216635.1). Lineage (NCBI taxonomy): Eukaryota > Metazoa > Chordata > Actinopteri > Perciformes > Nototheniidae > Dissostichus > Dissostichus eleginoides. Next base: position 10,771,489 of record CM062273.1, on the reverse strand, counting down.
AATAATAAGATAGTCAAATGTTTTTTTATATTTTTGAAATAAAACAATCGAAGAGTAGTTGAACGTAACATTTAGCATTGCCCCAACGTTCCTTATTAGCTGTTTACGGTGTTTTCAGTTCAATCTAGCTGTTGCCTATTTAAACTGATAAGTTCAAGTAATAGTTTGACATTTTCATTTCATTTAATCGTTTATTTGAACCGGGACAATGAACATTTTAAACAAAATAATGCTTTCAAATGTATATGAGCCGGATTTGAGCTTTGAGATCATTTCCATCCGTAGTCCCGTCACATACAACATTTAAGAACATGACAGTTATATACATGGCAAAAATAAATACATGATGTGCAGGAAGAGCAAGAGCAGCATACAAGCATTAACCACATGGCAGTACAATGTAGCAGCAACGATACATAAAGTGCAAGAGGAGATACAAGAGCTACATAAAGTGCAAGAAGAGATACAAGAGCTACATAAAGTGCAAGAGGAGATACAAGAGCTACATACAGTGCAAGAGGAGATACAAGAGCTACATACAGTGCAAGAGGAGATACAAGAGCTACATACAGTGCAAGAGGAGATACAAGAGCTACATAAAGTGCAAGAGGAGATACAAGAGCTACATACAGTGCAAGAGGAGATACAAGAGCTACATAAAGTGCAAGAGGAGATACAAGAGCTACATAAAGTGCAAGAGGAGATACAAGAGCTACATAAAGTGCAAGAGGAGATACAAGAGCTACATACAGTGCAAGAGGAGATACAAGAGAAAAATAATTTCCATGTCAAAAAAGTCTCAGTTTGTCTTAAAACGGTTGAAATATAAGACTATGAAAAATACCCAACTAGAAAGAATACAAATCCCAGAGTCTCGTAAGTGATGTCATTAACGTTACACATTACACTCGTGTTACTCACCGACACCTTGTAAAGCCGGTCCCGCATGCCGGAACCGACTAACTCCCCTTTGTGTATGTACAGCTCTCAACATGCCCAGACTTGTAGTGATTTTCACCTCTTTTAATACTTTTCGCCTCATTCTGAAAGAAAGAAGTGAAATGTGGGGGGGGGGGGGAGTCCATGTAAACATTTATAAATAAAGCACATACTTTTAAAAGACTTAAAATTGTCAAAACTCAAGAAATTGTGTTTTTCAAGGATGGTACAGTGGTGGTATGAATATGGCTTTCTGTCAAACACCTTGATAGCTCTCTTGTACAGCTGTTCTATCGGTTTCAGGTTTGTGGCACAAGACATCCTGGAACATAACCTAACAGGGTTCTTACGGTCATTAAAAACCTGGAAAAGTCATGGAAATTCAAAATGCTAATTCCAGGCCCTGGAAAAGTCATGGAAAACAATATTTTTCCCAAAGTTTTGGAAAAGTCATGGAAATTTAACTAAAGTTGCATCAAATATAATTTATATTTTATCTAATCGCCGAAATAGTAATACTATAATGATAATAAATACTGTATCGTATAGTAATGAAACGTAAAATGGCATTTACTGTAACTGACGAGGTATTTTGCTGGTGAGAGATTTCAGTTGCTTTAGCGTGTAGAAGCTAGTAAGCCTATTGGATTTGTTTTAGATAGGCACAACATGTTTCATATGAAGACCTTATTTTCCTGTTCCATGTTAAAATAAACCATTTTCAGTGGTACTGCTGGGAAAGAGTAATTTTTTTGGTCATGGAAAATTAGGTAACGGTCATGGAGAAGTCATGGAAAAGTCATTGGTGAAAAAGTGTATGAACCCTGACCTAATTTTCTTTCTTTTAGAAACTTGCAGGAGAAGATTAGAACTGCTGTCTTATATAGATATGTAGCTTTAGCCAGAAGCAACTTTGCTTAGCATAAAGATTTAAACCAGGAAAAGGGTGGATTTTTAGCATACAGGTGAGTGATATCAATCTTTTTAAAATAATGTTATGGCGTGACCACATCCTTTGTACAACATTACATTACATTGCATTTAGCTGACGCTTTTATCCAAAGCGACTTACAATAAGTGCATTCGACCAACAAGATACAAACTTGAAGAAAACAGAATCATACAAGTACATCAGGTTTCATAGAGCCAAAACATTTCAAGTGCTACTCAACTGGCTTTAGATAAGCCAGTCCTTTGTTAGTATATAAGTGCTTTGTTAGTAATTCTATTGCTCGAAGTGGAGTCGAAAGAGATGAGTTTTCAGTCTGCGCCGGAAGATGTGTAAGCTTTCTGCTGTCCTGATGTCAATGGGGAGCTCATTCCACCATTTTGGAGCCAGGATAGCAAACCGACGTGTTTTTGCTGATGGGAACTTGGGTCCCCCTCGCAGTGCTGGTGCAGCGAGCCGTTTGGCTGACGCAGAGCGGAGTGCACGTGCAGGGGTGTATGGTTTAACCATGTTACAAATAAGGCCTGTACTGTTTATGCACTGTTCAGAAGGCTGATTTAAAGCAGGCATACATATCACTGCTGAGCTGAATGTTATCCTTTGAGTCCCCAGTGGGGGGCGCTCTTATTCAACTGCTAGTTACAGTAATGGATGATTCAGGAAATTCAGTTCAAGGCTTAGTGAAAAGATGTATTCTTAGAGTTCATTTTCTTAACAATTTTTCTTTTAAGACTTAGGCGTCTTCCAAATGTCCCTGTTATTATAAAAAGTCAACTTCATCCTGTTTTTTTTTGTCTTATAAGTTTTAGTTGATGAAAAGTGTAGGCATGTTATCTTAGTCAGGAAAGCCTTCAGTATTTAGTTAAGTTAATGACTTGAACTATAAATTAAGTTAACTGCCGAAAATCATCAGATTATATTGAACATAAAACAAGATTAAAGAGAGGTTTTTAGTAATTCTCCATTTTTGAGCCATTTGCCTTTAATTGATAGAACAGCCTTGGTGAGAAAGTAGAACAAGTGAGTACTGCATGCATCAAAAAGCCACAAGTAGGATTAGAAAGAGGGTCAAAAGGTGTTTTTCTTCTATAAAATAACACATTTTGTTGGTAGACACGGTCAGTCATGATTTTCAATAACAAAATGAGTCTTACATTTACAAATAATCTCTTGTCACTCAGGAAGCCTATCTATGATTGCCGTTCAAAGTCAACTTTATTGTCAATCTTTCAGTTTGTGTGTACAGACAGAGAGATCGAAATACCGTTTCCTACAATCCCGAATACAAAAATATATACAAATATGTATATCCTATATATACACAATCAACAGACGCATGTATACATATGCACACATTAAGACGTAAATAAAAGCACAACAATCAATATATACAAAATAACAGTCACTTCAATAACTTTGAGAAATGTGCATTAGTGCAAGACTGTCCATAGCAGCGTAAAAAGTGTGGTGCTGGATTTGAGTGTGTGTGTGTGTGGCGGGTGTTAAAGTCCAGGTCCAGTTGTCTACCCTCTGAGTGTTTTAACATCCTCTTGTCTCTCCGCAGTCCCACGAGCGGGTGAGCACTCGGCTGCACCAGCGCTTCCAGGACTGGGTGGACGTGTGGGCCAAAGAACACGTGACCCGCGACATGGGCGCCGAGACCAATAAGTGGCTGATGGGCGAAGCTCGCGAGGGCCTCTTACCCTGCACCACCAGCCGCCAGCCGGAGATCCTGCACTATGTGAACATCAACAAGTACCGCGTCAAATACGGCCCTCGCAGCAAGTCGCCGTAGCCGCGGGGAAACGAAGAGACACTGATTTCTGGGGGTGTTGGGTCTCAAGTCAAACAGGTCAGGAGTAGAGGTAGGGTCGAGGGCTTCTTAATGTGTTTTTAAGGCCGACATGGGAGCACTATTAAGCTAGCGACTGTGTGTTGAACCCGGGGCGGCAGGATTACTGATTTTACCAGCGTTTTTAGCTGGGCCCATTTTTTCGCGGGGCCTTTGGTGCCAAAACTTAGGAATCGTCACAATCCGGTCCAGACCTGAGCTCTTACCAGCACTCGGAGCCACTTCTCAAACTTCCCTGAGCCTTTTCCCACGGGGCTTAGAGACGTTAACGGTGAGCCTGGGAGAGATAGAGTGGTGCTTTTTGTACTTTATCACAACTGAGCTTCAGTTTTGATTTTCCACAGATTTTCCACTGAGGCCATCAGAGTAAAAGCATCGAAATCCATCAATCATACAGGGATTTCTTTACGATAGTGTTATTCTACAGTATCCATGGAATAATAAACGGTAGACAAGTGCACTTATTTAGAAAGAAGAATAGGTTTCAGAAAGTTTTGTTTCCCAGATTGAAGGTTTGGAGGGAGCACGACAAAGTCTGAGAGATCTGGTTCTGACATTCCTGCGTTACGGCCAAATCACAATTATGTACTTATCACTAGACGGAAAGAGGGTTACTTTCCTAAACACACGGCAGCATTATTGGAAACTGTGCCTGAGCCCCAAACAGTATTGTCGGGTTGACTTCAAAAAGCACTGTTGCGTTTATATAAAAAAAGAAAATGAAAAAAGAAAAATTTGCCTCACAACACTGTTTGGTCTCAGACTGTAAAATGGTATAGCTTGTGAATGTCAGATACTGACATGTATTCCAGTGTATGTGTTGTGTATATATATTATATATAGTTCTATTAACACAAATAATCCTCGCCGCCCTGGGAGTCAACCTTTTTTAAAACGCCCTCTGCCAATACACCAGCTACACACACACTCACACACACACACACTTGTCTCATTCTGCGAGGACTGTCCACATGCCACTCACGTTGTAAATACACTGTATATAGTCTCAGACTTTTTATGACAGATCTGTGTTGTTGTGCTAGTAATACTTTCCAAGCTTACTGTGGACTTTAGTGATAAATGGCTAAAGTTAGTATGTATATGAAAAAGACAAATGCAAGACCATTTATTACAGTTTTTACCAAAGGGAGTTGATTATAAAAATAGCTGTTTTCCCCCCTTTGTGTCTTCCTTTTATGTCTTTTCTTTTTAATTTCTGTAGTAAAAACATGTGGAAAAGTAGAAGTGTATCCAGGTCTTTTGGTTTTTTTATATATGAGAAATAACTTTTCTGTTTCTGCTGAATGTGACAACTGGTTGGGTTAAAAAAAAAATCACTGCCTCCACTTCTGACAACCGACACCGTCCGTGGTGATGGTGGGACTCTTTAATTTCCTCCTGATGAGTTGACTCCACAACGGTCTCACCTTGTGACGCACGCTTCCCTCCTGGATAGATTTCTGCTGCAAACTTCACCCCACACCATATTTTTGATAATGGAAGAAGTCTCACGAGCATGTCTTTAGTCCCTTTATTTAGACATTATTTAAAGTAATAATAAAAACGACATTTGTAGCCTACGGAGCCTTGGTGGAGTTGTTGAGTGATTTATTTCTTCATAGTTATTCATGTTGCGGTAAACTGGTAAAAAATCTGAAGGAGAATTATCAAATGCCCAATAAATATAGGCAGATTAGTCTTAGTTTTCTTGTCATACAGTTGAGTGGGTATACATACAAAAACAGTTTTTAAATTGCACTTTATGTTACTAAAGACTACAGAAGCATTCCAGACTCATTTGCATTTAAGTAGAGATTTAGAGGATCTATTTAAAGTGAGTAGCCCCATGCATGATTGAAAGTTTGTAAGACACGTTACTTGACTTTTAAACCTTCAGTTACAGCATATGTACACCTGCATCGCATCATGGTGTTTTTCCCCAATGTATCCAAAGCTTAAAGCTGCCTTCATTTACGGTGGTAAATAGTCAAAAAATGACTGCCTCCTGCATACAATTAAGTTTCTCTAGAAGGCGTTTGGAGGTATAATAAAGGTCTTGATTATTCTCTAATAATGGTTTTGTGATGATGGATTGTTTCGAGTGGATTGTGCTTCAGCAGGCTGTTCCATTATTATTTTAGGCTGAGTTTAGCCCAGATTACAATGAGTTAACCATGTTAAATTCCTCTTTCCATATCGCCCTCTTTCGGGATCCAGGTCAAAATAATTGAATGAATCATATCATTTTAATGAGTATTATGTATTATTCAAATAAAATGCTATATTCTTCAGGTAAGTAGTGCAACAATTAATAATAATGAGCAATTCTTAGCTTTAGTTTACCTTCTGGTTTTCCATGATGCTTTTGGTTGAGCATACAATGGGTATTTAAATTCATTTTGCGATGTGGTTTTTAAAAAAGTCTTAAAGGGGACCTATCATGCGAAATGCACTTTTTGATGTCTTTTATACATAAATATGTGTCCCCGGTGTGTCCGGGAACTCACGCAGCGTTTTTTTTTGCGAAAATAAAACCCTCTCTTTTTTCCTCCGTACCCAAATCTCTAAAAACGGGGCTACAACGGAGCTGATCCAGATTTGCGTCCGAATGACGTAATATCGGATATGTAGGCTGGCTTTACACCCATGGCCCTATCAGAAACGTTGCTATCAGAAACAATGCCCGACTGTTTTGGACGTAATATGGTCGGTGCATGTTTACATTAGCATTGCTAACACTCAGAGCTAACCTGTACTGGAGAGAATGTGTGTGAAGAAGCAGGAAATAAAAAGGAAATTACCTTGTGGTATAACCGGCAAGAGAGAAAGCCTTTGAGCTCCATACTGTTTCAGAAATAATCCATGATAATCCATGATATGGCGTTTCATCACCGCAGTATTTAGTTTAGACAGTAGCTGCCGGGTCCCGCATGAGCTCAGACCCCTCCTTTTTTCTTTTTTTTTAAAGCTTTATACATAAAATCAGCACTTTTGAAACGAAGTGAAATAGTGGGATATGAGGCATGGCTAGAATGGGTGACCTTTTTGGTATTTTGAGCAAAACACTTCATAGACATGTTTTTTATATATTTGTATATATCTGAGACCTATGCTATTGCCTAAAAATAGCATGATAGGTGCACTTTAAATTTAACTTGGTGAACCCTGCAATGAAATGATCGATTCCCTTTAAGCCCTGCAGAGGGAGTCATTGAACTGTCCACCAACACAAAGAGCACCTTCCACATACTGTGTTTTTGTTTTACCATGCTGAATTTTAAGTTTATTTGAACATGAATTGAAAACACTTGTTGACTTAAATCCATGGCAGCTGTATGGTCTTTATTTACAGGTTATGGGCTGATAATGTTTGTGTGTAATCTTTCGACTTTCATCATTTCTGATTCTCTGGTTTCTTCCCTCCATGATTATTGGATCAGTGTCTCATCACACCAGAAGCAGTACACTCCAGGCAGAAGTTGGAAAATGGCATCAGTAATTATACTAATTTCAGTTTTCTTTACATGAGTCTAAATGGATGTATTCCCTCTGCCAAAGAGGTTGTGTTTTTTAGTTTGGTTTGTCAGCAGGATTATTGAGAGACTACTGGCTTCATTTTCCTGAAAGGTGGTCGAAGGGCGCATGACCCAAGGAAGCACCTGTTACATTTTATTAATAATACATTTTATTTAAGGCGCCTTTCATGACACCCAAGGACACCGTACAATGTGTTAAATATTCTAAGAGGTAAAAGCAACATGATACAAACATACCATCATTTTCGGGAGGATTCAAATCATGAGGTGTAAAACACATTTTCACTTTTAGGCATTGGCATTGGCATTGGTAGAGCTCTATACTCTTATAATACCCTGGACACTACTTTATTATGTAGTCTGTAAAATATGAACATTAAAAGTTACAGGGTCCATCGTGATTTCCAAAAAGCTATGGACGACCAAATGAATAAATTAAGCAGAGTATCAACAAGTTTCTTTTTTTTTTTACATTTTGGCTTGATAATCAACAAAGAGTTTCATCAAAACATATTTAAGATTTTCTGCTTAGATTTGTAATATAATGCTAGCATTTGGAAAGGTTTTCTATACTATATGTGACTAACAGTGTTACCCAAAATGTGCTTTAGTCATAAGAATATGGCAGAAGCACATTGGGTAGTATTTCAATTTGGAACCACATTGTTGTCATCACGTTAACTCAAGCTCTGAAAATGATTTGCTGCAGATGGAAGAGGCAGATCTCTCTGTGTGGGACAATCCGCTCTGTGATGCAAAAAGTACATTTCACTGGGAATCTGGCCCGGGTCCAAAGGAACCTCCATGGGTGGTCCAGCATACTGTACAGAGAAAGGCTGGACATGTCCCCTCACCCAAACTTCACCTCCCTCTCATACACTCCCCCTTCCAGTACCTGCAGCTTTCAGCCCCTTATCCAAACTGCCAAAGACACACACCCTTTACCCCAGGGTGTCCAAACTGCGGACCATTTTGAATCGGCCCTCAGCAAATTCAAAAAGGAATAATGGAATATGGCCCACAAATGAAACTTGTGCTTGTCTTGTATTGTACTTCTTAAATATAAATGTAAAAATATATTACACAGTAGTATTCATGTGTTAATGAGACCACTTTTCAAATTAATTCAGTCATCAAACATTTTAGTTGATAAGAAAAAAGCCCAATGACTTATTTACATAACAAGCTTGATATACACCCTTCCTATTTCTCCTTATTATAATCAATCTGAGGCTTCTGTTTTAAGGGATGAGCAGCCAACCTCACAAGCATACTTTACCTACATTTGATTGATTTTGCTAACTTATAACTGAACTTATGAGGCAATATACCTCTAGTGAGTGGCCCAGCCCTTCGTATAGTTTCCTGTATGTGGCCCTCGGTGAAAAAGGTTTGGACACACCTGCTTTACCCAGTTGGCGTTGGGGGTGCTGAGGCCCTGACGAGGAGTGAGGCCGACACATGCCAGCAGAAACCTCCATGCCTCCCACTGGCAGCGCTAACAATGAGTTCCTCAAAGGCACCACCGGCTGAGGGGAAGCTTTTTTTTATTTTCCCAAAGCTCTTCTGCGTGATTTCTTCCTTGGAGTGCACGCTCCTGAACTTTCGACAGCTTTCAGCTCTCTAATGTCAGCACTTCCGCAACTTCTGTCTCAGAGAGCAGATCTATTGTCTCCGCCACAGAGCTCGTATTGTCTGCAGCTCGGAGGCCTTGGCACTCACCGCCCACAGCAATTAACTCTCTGAGAGTGGCCACTGGTTTTTGGCCACTGGTTTTTTTTACAGTGTTTGCTTTATTTCAAAATTCAACAGGCTTTTGCTCTTTTTCAGATGACGTACAAAACTTGTCCTGCTCTTTTGTTGAAGTTGAACATCTTGGCAACGTTGACTAGACGTTTACAGCATTTGAATGACGGCACTGTTTTCCTTTGTGAGCACATGACATCAATGGATGCTTAAAATAAGGGCAGATAATCCAAAATTATGATGTATTTTTGGAAAAGGTTATAAGGTTTTTAAAACTGGCGGATTAGAAGAATAAGAAGCATGAATTGGAGCAGCTAGAAATAACACAAAGCTCTGATCTTTCTGGATAATTATTCTGTTTCACAACTTCAAGGGGGATTAAAACCCCTTTCATTGAGAGCATGTTTTTCTGTTTGTTTTTTGGATGCACAGCCCAGCGGAGATGTGCTGATTTGTCTTGATGATGAGAATACCTGCAGGCTCCTCTCCTGCTATAGAAGGATTAGTGAAGTCTGGCACTCTTACATAACCGCTGCAAGCTCCTGTGCTGAACAGTCAAATGTAAAACTCTCCACCAACTCCTTTATCCTTTTAACGGCCGCTTTACACTCCTGAGGTGTCATCCGCCAAGCTCTGGATGGATATCTTGTGTGCTTACATCTTTATTAACCTACACTACAGGCTGCACATTTCCTAGAGGTATTAACTGCTTTTGCTGAAATATCTTGAGAACTATTGGATGGATTGGCAAGAAATTCGGTATAGTAATTCATGGTTCCCAGATGATAAATCCTTGTAACTTTGGTAATCTTCTGACTATTCCTCTGGAGCCACCATGAGGTTCACATTCACATTCATTTTATTTATGTTTTTTTTCTTTTTCTGGGAAATGTGTGAACAACTACTGGATAGATTGCCAAGAAATTTAGTTTAGAAATTCATGCTAACCGCAGATCAAATTGAATTTGCTGATTTCATCTAGCGCCATGCAACACTAGCTCGAATATGCTCATACATTTATGACAAAAACCCTGCTCAAATGATTGCAATCCCATCAGCCTCAGCTGCATTTTATGGCTTTGTTTAGCGCTTATTAGCAACTGTTAGCATGCTAACATGATAGACATTGCACCTTGCTGAATGCAGCCTAACAGAAACAGCAGCATGTCTATAGACTTTTTTTTCTTGTACTTGTATTGTTAAGCCAACAGCAATGACTTATTGTCATTAAAGTACATGAAAAAACATGAGAAAGTATGACACAATCTGTTGGTGTTAATATCCCTCACACTCAGGACTAATGGACGTCCGCACTAGCATTCAAAGTTTGAGTTTTCCAACTGTTCTCACATGATACAATTATAATCCCATAAGCATGTGTTCTGAATCACATTAGAAAAACGAACCAGTGACTGATGTTTAGATTTATTGACATAGCTGTTTTACTGTGGCTCTGCCCAACTGACTGAGATGAAGATCAAAATCATGTGTTTTATATTAAAAGCCTTAAATGTTTTTTTTCTCTCATAATTATAATATTTGTCCTGTATTTTTCTCCTCTCCCCTCCTCTTAGCCGACATGTGTGCAGAGCTCTGAATATGTGCATGTGCCCTTATGAGAAAGCCATTCATCGAGACCTAAGCGCGACTAAATATATCACAAGAAGAAAGTCATTGGGGACGTCAGAGGCACAAAGCATGCTGGGTAATTTAACACACACTTAGCTGAACTTGACCTTTTCCATCCTCCCTTGGTGTTCATAGCCAATACATGTACGTTAATGTGCTGCTTGTTACACCTTCTACAACCGTTGCAGACCATTTACATGCACAAAAACCTACCCAATACAGGAGAGGGAAACCACCAAAAAGCATAATAGGGCCCGTTAAAAATCAGATCACTTTTTTGCATTTTCCAGATATTTTGCTTTCTGCGATTTGGATTTTGAAGCCTTAGTATGAGCAGAAATGTCGATAATAATTTCTTATTGCATAGAAAGACTGTAAGCTCAGCTAAACTAAGTATGGTGTCTCAAAGTTATATATTTCTGTAAACTGTGAAGACAATTTTAAGTAGTCCTTTTACGTTTCGTCCTCATTTTCTCTTCCAAATTCATTTGGTTAACTTGGATGTTTTTTTTAAACTTGTCTGACCAACAGGTTTCTCGTGTTTTTCGCTGCATCTGACCTCTTTTTCATGTTTTTGCCCCGTTCCCACATGTCATCAGGGAACTTTGGTGCAAACAAATGTTATTATTACCAATAGGAATGGCGGCCAAAACTAAGAACATAAAGACCAAGGTTGTTTTTTAAACTGGAATTCACTAATGAGTCTAACGTTTTATTTTATAGAAAACTCAATTGGCCTTTTTGAGACGCGTCCCAAACTCCAAAACCCACTCAAGCTCAAGGAAGGAGATCAAATGGGACACCAAGTGGAGACGAGTAGGGAGACTTTTGTCTTTTGCAGCGCTGTGCTTCACTGTAGTCACAGAGGCTCCACTGTTTGGTGCCCAGAAGAGAGCAGTAAGACAGGCAGAGGGGCCCCTTCTCGACAAAATGGAGCATAAACACAACAAGCCTTTATTCTGCTGTTTGGACCTGCCATCCGAACAGCAGCTTGTCATTAAATTAACATCACAGCAGGCGCACGCCCTGGCCCTTGCTTCCCGGTGCATTGTGGTGCACTGAGGAGGAAACTCATTCTTTCAAGGGATACCAGGTCAAAAAGCAGGGGCGGCATAGACCCGTCCCAGCAGCCTTGGCGTTGAGGAATGGGAACAGTCGCCGCTCCACTGTTTTGCTGAAAGGACAACCTTCTAATCCCTGGCAGCCGTGGAGGACAGAGACAGATTTGCTTTTTGTTTTTGATGTTGTGCCACTTTCTCACCATATCCACCCCGAGGACCAGACTGAGGTCCGAGCCAAGCCCGTTGACCGCCACCGAGGCTGCGACACGTTTCACTGTAGCGAGGCTCTGTTGGCCCCGAGCATCACACGCATGGGTCGTGCACCTGCTCCGGGGAAGTGATTTGAATACGATCCCCAATGGTCTTCCAGTTGAGAGATTTGTATGGTAGCACTGCACTGCCTGGCTCTTGAACCAAAACAGTAAATTAGCCCCAGAGCAGAACTGAAACACTGAACAAATAAAATAAAACAAAAGAGTTCAAAAATAAATGTAATACAGTATTTTACCTTGAGCTGGTTCAACTTGTGTGAATACATTTCTTTATCCAAAAAAACAATCCTAGAAAATAATTGTCCCCAACTCAACAGATCGAGAAATACGGATAAAACCCCTCCAAAAAACCGAATAAATAGAAAGTTTATCTACTGATGGTTGTTAAAAATCTAATCTCGGTTTTGTTTTTTGTACAAAAGATACACAAGTGAGCTTCAGGCCTCTAATGTCAGGCACTTGTAATGTAAAGTTAGAGTTTACATGAACTGGTTTGAATACCAAAAGAAACACCCAAGAGTGTAAATTAAACAATTTTGAGATATTTACAGAAATGTTTGCACTGTGGCTCTTCTGCCTGTCTGTCCATCCATCTCCCATCAGAGCACGAGGGTCCACAACCTTCCCGAACACATACCTGCAGATCCTCCTCAGGGAATCACTCACAGTTCTGGGTCAGCTTGCATTGACGGACATTGATCATACACAGACCAGCATAACATGGGGTGCAGGTGGGCTTCGGTAGTGAACTTTACCAGCAGCATGAATAACTTCAACTGGGTTCAGTAAGCATTGCAAGTAGCTGCAACACTCACTGTCGCTGTGCCAAAGAACCTGAGCAGCATATTCATTTTACACATCTGCTTTATGCTACGATTTCTGTTTCTATATAATCATTTTTTGGTGCTTTTTTAGCCTTGTTCAATAGTACAGCTAAAGGAAGAGAGAGAGGGGAAGACATGCAGGAGAGGGCCACTGCAGTTAGGACAGAGGCTTAGCACTTGGTCCCGTTTTACCAGATGAGCTCCGGATTTTCAATTCGTATTATGTTTAACATGTTCTCTCCCTCCTACGTTCACTTTTCACTGTTTTTATACCATTCTCTACAGTCGGCTGATTAAACAAAGGTGAAAATTGCATAAAAAAGAGGAGAAAACACTTGCGCCTTCATTGTAGTATTTAAGCTTAAAGGTGGGGTAGGTAATTCACTTCAGAAACACTTTTTGTTATATTCCATGGAATGCTCTTAACATCCCGATAGCAAAGAATACATTAAATGCTTTGACAATAAATACATAAAATACTGTCAGCCTTCCATCTCGTGCACAAACTTATCTCGAGCCCTCATTGATCATGTGCGCGTTTGTGTGTGTTGGAGGAGGGGCTCTGTAAGGAAGTCTGAAGGAAGGGGCAGATTTGTTTCGGCTGCTTACTTTCAAATTCTAGCGCACTCGAGCTGGTTTCTCCATTCTTACCTACCCTACCTTTAACATTGCACTGTATAAAACCAAAACTTAAACATGTGTAACTCATCCCCATCCAACCATTAATTTAGATCACTCAGCCTCTATATCAGGGGTGTCAAACTCAAATACACAGTGGGCCAAAATTTAAAAAATCGGTACTAGTCGAGGGCCGGACTGGTTCAATGTTTATTGCAGAACTTATTGAAATGAACTTATTGCACATATTAAACCTGGAACTAACAAAGCTTAAATTATTGCCTTTAAAAACAACATTAAACATTCATTAATCAGTTGCATTCATTTCTTATGGCTCTATCTGCAGCTTTTCTGGAGTCCTTTCTTATGATTACATTTTTCCACAGGCCAACAACAGCTTCAAAAAAACTATTTCCCTCAAAGAAAAAACCAAACATGCCCTGTTGTCTCAAGAAAAAAAGTGCAGAAGGAAACATCCATTAAACTCAGTTTGCTGCTCTGTGATGCTAGTTCAAGCCAGATACTTGGCATCTCATCTTGGGTGCAAGGTCATCAATGTTTGGGGTCAGGCTCTGAGCTGAGGAAATCCTCAGGTGTGCGTGCACTATACCGGAGGGCCAGATCTAATAGTAATTAGAAATTATCCTGCGGGCCGAAATTAAATCCACCACGGGCCTGATTTGGCCCCCGGGCCTTGAGTTTGACACATGTGCTCTATATGATCCTTTACCTTCCCAACCATTTTTTCCTTTCATTTTTTATTTTACAAACTCTGCTCCCATCACTGCTTCTCTGGCTTCCTGCTCCCGGCACTTTGTATTCAGCAGCCTCGTCTCTGACTGACCACCTTGTTGGTGAAACAAGGGGCAGCACAGACCGCTGGGCAATCAGGTCGGAAAGACCAGTGAAGCGAAAGAGGTCAGAGAGAGGAAGTGACCACAACGCTACTGTGTCCGCTCCTTCCAATAAAAGTTGCCTCCACATGAAGGACCCTCAGGGATGAAGTCACATGAGGACAACTTTCTTCATTTCTTACTTCTGTTTGAATTCTAAAATACATCACGCAAACGTCTCCTCTTCCCTCTTGGGATTTAAAACTCACCGTGAAGAATGAAAGCTCTTAATGTCGCCTGCCTCTGTGATTAGTCGACTGCTCAGAAGCTTTAACTGTATTCTCTTCAGTCTGTTTCTTATCTCGCTGTTCCACTCTGTCTTTCATCTTGTGGCTCAGAAGTCTATCAGACACAAATACGTGTCTCTTGGGAGTGTCTGGGAAAAATCACAGAAAGTGACGAGTTTCAGCAGGGAGTGTGAGGTTGGAGCATGATGGGATGTGGGGTTTTAAAAGCTAAATCTTTTGAAGAGGGAGTTTAGGGTTTTTAAGAAGTGTCACTGAGATCTGTAGAAGCTGGGAGATGTGCAGGATACTCCAAAACATGCACCACCAGTATTGTCTTTGAGATTTCAGTAGCATGTAACTGTCTGTAAAAGGTTTCCAAATTTCCATATTTTATCTTACAGCCTAGAAATTACCACCAAACTTGGAAACTGAAGACCTGATTTAGCCTAAGATAGTTTTGATCCCAAGCAGGAGTTTCAATCAAATAACAAGATTTGTATTTGTACGTGGATTTTACACCTTATGCCAATTTGTTCTTATCACTTAAACAATTTGGAAGGAGCTAGCAATAGCTGCTCCAGTTATTGAACCTCTTACCAACCCAACATCACAGCTGTGTGTTATCAGGTGAGATCTGGTGAGAACCCCGTACTTTAATGACACGCTTCATTGCCGATGTACAGGATGTAGAAATAGCATGTTGTCACCACCAAGGCAGATCAAGGCAGACTGGATTAGATTGGACAGTTACTCTTTCACATGCTTTGGAGATACGTTTAATATTTGAATGCCTTAACAACTAGGGTAACTCTATCTGCCAGGAGATGTGCATGCATGTATTAAGCATGATTGATGTGCGCTTCAATGTCATGCACATTAATAGGAATACATGTTTTCAAGAAAGAAGCTCTGCTGCTGTTTGTTCCTTTTTTTATTGTTTCCTGTCATTGAACATGAATACTTAATGAAGGCATCGCATGACTAAAGCCGACACCAGGGTTGCAGATATGGACACTGCTACTGCAGACACAATACTCACTATTAATAACCAGATAACAGACACATTGCTATTGTTTTTGGAGACTATGCAGACTGATGCTGAGAGATTTCACAGGATACGTTGCGAATGTGTTAGCATGTTAGCATGACAGAGTGTTGTTGGGTTTAGTCGAGGCGTTGCGGTCCAACCGGGTCTCTCTCTCGTCGCCTGATGAAGTTGCAGAGCTTCATTCCCGGGCATAAATCCTTGTGCAAACTACATCGTCTGCCCCGAAAGTCTGCAGGAAACAAAAAGATAATCGTAGATTTGAGATAAATGATAGTGAGTAGCCATTACAGCCAGCTGGCAAAGAAAATGTTAAATTAGCTTCATTAGCTTCAAGCTGTTTTACATCTTCAACAAACACCTGTTATAGTCAGTCTCAGAGGCCTTAACATGCTCCAAGTACTTGTTGTGTGCATCTTCCTTTTGTAGTGGTTTGAAGCCAGTCTGTTTTGGCCAAATAATTTATTTGAAACAGGCTTTACATTTTTGCCAAAGTGCACTTGGTGAATTACTTTTTTTAACGTACCTCAAGATTGTAGAAAATAAACATGAGACAATTGCCCCAGAGTTATCTTCACAGGGTTGCTACCTCTTGGTATCTGAAATTCCTCCAAATTGACAGATCTGTTACCCAAACTGTTCTTCCTGAATTGTCTCACTGGTAACAGACACATAAAACCCCAGTATCAGGTTTCAAGAGCACAGGTTGAGGACTGATTTTGGACTAAAATTATGCTACTAGAGCCAATAATCCGACATACACATTTACAACAGGGAGGCGTGTGGCACAGTGGATAGAGCCTTGGTGTTGGATCAGATGGCCACAGGTTCAAACCCCACTGCAGTCAGCATGTCGTTGTGTCCCTGGGCAAGACACTTCACCCCAAATTGCTCCTGTGGGGATTGCCCACAGTATTGAGTATGTAAGTCGCTTTGGATAAAAGCGTCTAACAAGTGACATGTAATGTAACAATCGCAATGGATGCCTTTGAGTACAGATTGTCAAAGTGTGTAAACCATGTCCTCAATTGTACTAATTATAATGCTAAGGCTTCAAAGAAATGCAAGACGAGACGGTGTGTACATGTATATATCTACATCAATCCATTAGATGTCATTTAGACTAGATTTTTTGAAGCACATTTCTAATCTCTCTAAACACCTTTCTAAAGAAGTCTATGTTTTAATTTGAAATGTCTTGTTTGGAGATTGTTGGGTTATGACAGTATCCCCACATTTTCACAGGAGGAGGCATGTAAACATGTCAAAGAAATCCTATGATGTGTGTGTAATAGCATCACAGTCAAAAGTATGCCCATCAATGTAGGTCATACTGCAAACTGTTGATGATGAAACCAGAAGAAACTGCTTCATAACGTAATCATGCGTCCCTTAAGATCCACAATACCAAGCTTTAAATGACTGAGTCCAATCCTCTGATGTGCCGTCATCTTTTCGTTTTATTTCAGGCTGATGAAGCCGGAGAAAATCCACACGACTTTGCCCTTTAAAGTGTTTTCAGACTAAACCAATTAAACGGATCATGCAAATCGTATGGAAATGTGCCCCACTTACAGTGTGAACTGCCACAGACAATCAGACCGTTGCTTTACGATCGCTAGTCCTCCTTTGAGGCTGAAACTCTGCAGTTGTTGGTTTTGTCTCTTTGTCTGGAGGCTTTATGGAAACAGATAGATATGATTCAGATGCAGACAGTGTTTGTTTTGGGTTTTCTAGTTGTTTGTGCCAAGAGAAATAGGTTGTCTGGTTCCAAATATGATTCATGCCCGCTTTTTTATGGAGAGGCTTAACATCCCTCAGGAGTTTAATGATACAGTATTTATTTCTGTGTCACAGTCCAAAGCATTTGAAAAGATTTTGTGTGTTTCGCAGTTTTTGCTCCAATACTTTTACGAGCAGGTTTATTTATGCTACGCTGTGATGTTGTTTTCTAACTGATGTCGAGATATTTGGTTAATTGGTTAGTTTGAACATCTTGCAGAGTAGTTACTGAGGTTTCATATTTTTTTGCAATAGGCTATATAATACTTCAAATAGCAGTCAAATATTAACAAAAAAGTGTACATGTTGCACTTATTATGCAATAATAATAATAATAATAATAATAGTACATGTTATTCATGTAGCAATTTTCCTGGTGCTAAAAGCGCTTTCGAGGAAAACTCTGCTTCTAAATACTTCCAGACCGGACAATAGTTAAGTATATGTCGAGGCGTGTGGTTGAGTGCATTAATGCGCTGATCTTCGAATCAGAGGATAGCAAGTTCGAGTCCCACTGCAGTCAGCATGTCGTTGTGTCCCTGGGCAAGACACTTCACCCCAAAATGCTCCTGTGGGGATTGCCCACAGTATTGAGTATGTAAGTCGCTTTGGATAAAAGCGTCTAACAAGTAACATGTCATGTCATGTAATGTATATTTTCTACAAAAAATGCACTGTCATTTTCTAATGTTAAGAAAGCGCTCACAGCAAGGTGCAGACTACTTTGGGCTTCAATACACGTCTTATAAAAATCAAACACGTTGTTCTGCTTCGTGCCAATATTTATGCTTTAATCCTTAAAGGATTTGGGGGATTTTCTGCTTCTGGAGGCATCCTTTTCATACTTGAAGTACAAATATAACATGTGTTGACTAATGTTGACTATTTCTAAGACTAGAAATTCTTCCACACCTAGAGGTTGTATTTGAGAAGCTATTTAAAGCACATCTTTGGTCCTTTTGTCTTTATCTGTTTGAAACTGTGCGAAGCAATGTTCACACTGCAGGCATTAATGTTAATTTAAAAATAATGCTTTTATCATATCCATATTTCTACCTTGATATGTTGCATCTTTTATGTCAGGCATAACAGAATAACTGTCATTTAAAATATAAAGACAAGAGTAAGGTCTTCACATTATTGCTTTACAATAATGACTTGTTCATCTGTTACTTTGTTATTAAGTTAACAGTTATATCCTTTTCCTTCCATATCCTTTTCCTTTCTTACTGTCCATCATGCTTGAAAGGACAGGATCAAGCTGCTGTCCTAAACTAGGCCATCTGTCTCAGGTGAATCATGACGATGAAGATGTACTTGTTAGTGTTGACAGGACAACAAATACAAGCTGCAAAACCAATTACCTATCTTATAACGGGCTTTTCTGTGCTAATACTAAAAAGGAAAAAGGTAAAATTGGGACTCTACAAGCTGCTCTGTCAACACGAGCTATCCTGGGGTTGTTCTGACGGTGTAACAGCAGGGAGGACAGAGGTGAGAAGAGCAGAGAAACACAGATCAATCTCCATTAGTGCCTGCATGCATCAGCTCCTCCAGGGCAGAGTGTCACCAGAGAGGCAGGCGCTGTGACACATCTTATCACGCCAACACTAGAATCTGTTCTGCCTTTCTCTAAACCACAATGATCTTCAAGTGGGTTAGCATCAGAGATGGCAAAAGTACACACATACTTTACTCAAGTAGAAGTACAGATACTCGTGTTGAAAAATACTCTGGTAAAAGTAGAAGTACTGACTAAACTTCTTTTCTCAAGTAAAAGTAAAGAGTTATGGGCTTTGAAATGTACTTAAGTAAAAAGTACCCCTAACTACCAGCTGTTTTAAAGAGTACCTGACCTCCCTTTATATTAATAGAACAATAATGTCATTGTTAGCTAATGAATGTTTCCATGTTGAACAACGGCAACATGACAACGTTTTCATTGGTCCCTCTTCTTTAGAGAAGACCAGGAAATGATGGATACACGGATCGTGTTCAAATCAATAGGCACGCAATGACTCTAAATAATAATGATCACGCCACCAAACACACATTCAAACTAAAGTAACCAGCCTGTTTGGAAAATGTAAGAAGTAGAAAGGACAGGTATTTGTGTTTAAAATGTAAGAAGTCAAAGTAAAAAGTCGTCAGAAAAATAAGTAGTGGAGTAAAGCACTGATACCAGAACGATGTACTTAAGTACAGTAACAAAGTATTTGTACTCCACTACTTCCCACCTCTGGTTAGCATTGAGATTAGCATTGAAGATACAACTCAAGCTGCTTGAGCTTCTGGCTTGTATTATAAAGCTTTGCAAACATCCTGTGTTTACTTCTTCAGTAGCTACACCTTCTGTATTGTTGTTAAGAGCTCTTGCCTTTTGGACATTCATCTCACAAGTACTCGAGGAACAACAGAGCAAAGCGTGGGAGCGCTGAGAGAGAAAAAGCTGTTGAGTCCCTGAGAACTCTTCCTCACTTGGACGGCTCCCTTGCATTTCGTTCGAGGGGCTTTAGACCCATTGACTTGTGCCTATATTAATCTGGCTAAATACTGGGGGTATTACTGCGATGTCAGCGTAGCAGCTCCCTCTTGTTCTCCTTTCAACATCTCTCCGCGGGGTGGATGAAAGCTCGGCTCCTTGGGAAACGGGCCCTCTCATTTCCCTTACGGATGAATCTCCTTGGTGACTCCCTGCCTCGTTTCATTAAAACATTTCAAGTACACTAGCTGCTCGAGAAATCCCATTTTAATGCAACTGATGTCTTTAGGGTCTCCATGAGAACAAGCCATGTAACAGACAAACCATACAGATTAGCTACCCATCAGATCTTAGACCACTTGTGCTTAAAGGTCTCCTATTATACTATTTTTAGGCATATATTATAGGTCTCAGATATATAAAAAACATGTCTCTGAAGTGTTTTGCTCAAAATACAAAAAAGATCACCCATTCTAGCCATGCCTCATACCCCTCTATTTCAGCCATGTTAGAGAAGTGCTGATTCTGGCTCCATATCTCATGCAGGACACATATTTATGTATACAAGACATCAAAAAGTGCATTTTGCATAATAGGGGACCTTTAAAATAACATCATGGGGCAAGCACTTTAATACTTTTTTGCCTAGTCTTTGTTGGTCCTCATCCTGAAACGAGATTTAATTTATCTACTGATGCTACTGAGTCATTTCTGTGCGCTCACCAGTATGAGCTCATCTCCGCTCAGCTCTCGGGTCCAGTAGGTTTTGGGGCCGTTGCCGTCCACCAGAGTCTGCTTACAGACCATCTTGTTCTCCGTCTCCCAGGTGGCGAGGCTCTGCAGAGAGAGAGAGACACTGAGGTCAGTAAGGTAAAACACATTACCAACGCATGTCCTTTAAAAGGTCACCTAATGGGCCTTAAGTGCACCCAACAGTGATGTCAAAGCAAACTGACACATCCTGACAAAACTTCTGCATCAAGGTGACAAGTTAGAGCTTTTTAATATGACGAAGTAAAGGTATAAAAAGACCATTAAAATAAAAACTTGTAGGCACGGTCGCTCGTAATTATGAACTTATGAGTTTTATCTCCTGAATCTACAGCTCCGAATCTACGGCAAGTTGTTTGTTCTTCATTACAACAAAGCTGCAACCCCCCCGGACTGTAAAGTAAAGCCAATGCAGAAGTGAACGAGCATTTTTTTATCTTATAAAATCGCCTGCTTGGGACGACTCAGGTCAGATTCTAAAGAGGTCTATAAGAAAATGACCCTAGCATTCACTTGATTTATTACCTCATTAACATTTTATGATGAGTTTATGATCTCAATTGCTTGCGTCAAATCTTCTTCATTACAGATTGTTGCATGTAAAAAGCATGAAGCATGAAGCGCTTTAGGGGCGGGGTTACCTTTTGATTGACATTTCACCACATGGTGTTGTCTAGTTTCAATCCGTGTTTGTGTTTTATATCTTTGAGGTTTATAAGTTTGTTTTCAGTTTATTAAAGTTTAATTCAATATGTTTGTTCGCCGTCTTGATGTCTTGTTCAGTGTTTGGTGAGACTTGCACCATCTCGTGTCACATCTGTTTTCCAAAATGGTGACTGGAACTGCAAATGCTCCGTGTTTTCATTATGAGCAACACATGTCACATACAGGTAATCATACCATCCATCGCTAATAGAAACATGTATAATATTGCACCATAAGCCCAGCATAAGATCTTATGACAAGTATTTAATGACCTCTGAACATCTGTCACTTCCTAATGAGCCTGGTTTATATATAATATATTATTTTCCAGTGGAGTCTTAAGCAGACTGAGACTGAAAAAACACACGTCTTCTTTTCCCCTCCGTCTGCTAATTTGCGTCGATCATATTTCAAATGACATCAACAGAGCTGCTCAGACTTTGACTTTCAGACTAATAACTCTTAAAGGAGCCGGACTACGGTAACCCTGTAGCTCTTATTTGTGGTTACAGAGAGTATTTATCATATTGGTCAGCTTAGGGTCTATTAACCAAGCTCGTATGTCATTACCTCAACTGTCTGATGACACAGTTTCCAAATCAAGTCTTTAGCCCAAAGTTGAGTTTTCTATTCACATTTTATTCTTTCCAAAGTGTTGGCTTTATGTTGCTATCCGACTCTGATTATGTTTTCCCACACTGCTAAACTTTTTTATTTCCCTCAAACCAGCCGCATCACCAGAGCATCTTAAGCTAGTGATCCCACTCCAAAAGCCTGGATCTGATCAAAACATAACATTAATATCCAACTAAATTAATTTCTGGATAGGCCTCTAAAAACCATATTTCTTCCAGCATTTTCTTGCATATTTGTAGTGCTGCTCATAGACAATTCACTTGATAATTTGTGCACAACTGCTCTGTGTTTCGCAGAGCAGCAGCCCCAGCTTCTCATAGGCAACTGTTAATCACCATATCAAAGGTAAGCAGAGCCATCATGGATCCCTGCAGGCTGCCGTCTACAGGCTTTGCCAAGCTGAACAACAGCAGGGCTTTTCTGCTGCTCTCCCTCTGATTTTTTCTTCTAATAAAGCCAGAACCCAAAGAGTCGATTAGCTACGGCTCCATTTTAGCGTTCAGTCTCAGCCTCTGACTTGGATGGATTTTCTCTCATTCTCTCTGTTGCACATTAAGACTAATTCTCACACATCGTCTTTTGCTTCCAAATAACACACGAGAGCTTGTGCACACACATTTGAGACCAAGACAAATTCACCCTGCATTTGTTTTGTTTTTACCAATCCTGTTGTTTCTGCAGCTTTTTTACTTATCTGAACATCTGCTGCCTTTGGCTTTTGTTCAGTCTCTTAGACTTACGTTGCTTATCAGACACAAACAGTGTGTCAGGAGAACATCTCATTTCCTGCTTGGTTTAAAATTGTTAAGTTGGATTTTACAAATAAAAACCTCAGAGCCTGAAATAACACACTCCTTCCCTCCTGGACTCATCTCTTCCCACAGTTTGATCACATTATTTCTCTCAAGTCATCGCTTGTTCATCACTTTTCCAACTCTCAGTTTGCCTTAGGATAAAACTATGAGGAACAGTTGCTCTTTATCGAATCAACTCGTATTTAAACAAGTGAAAAATACAACAAACAAGTGGTGAAGACATGCAGAAGTGCCTTCAGCTAGTCTCTCTGACATTACAGCACATTAAACATACAAAAAATTCACCACTTCCTAAATGATGGGTTTCCATAAGAAGCTACCTCTTATGATATATGTCTCAATATTTGTTTAATTTCTGGGGTATATTTATTTTTAACGACAGCCCGTTGCTGGTTGTTGCAGTCTTGTTTCTTGTAGCTATACCTAGACTCTTCTTTTGTCTCAATCAATATTTCAAGCATAAAGAAAAATCAGTATCGTCATGTAATTTTTACAGAATCCTTTAAAACGAATAGTAGAGTAACTAACTAATTATACTAACTGTATATATCCTCATCCAGTTAAACGAAAACCGCTAGCCAAAAATGATTTGTAGCTTCCAGGTTGTGTGGCTAACTGAGTCTGGTTTCCTGTTCTGTCCGTAGCTTTACAGACGCGCCGATCAGCATACAGTTTACTGAATGATACTCTAAGAGATGGCTGTTCATTTTTTCCATTAGGGAGAGTTACTTTTGCTAGCTATCCTAATTAATATCTCAGAAAACAAAACATTAAATTAAGGAGGTATCTTGCTAACCAAGCAAGCTAGCCAGCATTAGCCGTTACTTTAGGGTCTGCTATTCAAGTTTCAAGTTTCAAGGCTTTTATTGTCTGTGTAAATAGCTACAGTGTAGTTATGACAATGAAATTCTTAGGTCACAGGCTCCTCCAACAGTGCAACACAATAAAACAGATAAAATAGTACAAGTAAATAAAATAAGATAGAATATAATAGAAACAGAATATAATAGAAACTGTGCAGAATAGTCTACAGTAATTGGAATATTGATATATGATATATATGAGATGCAACCAGATGAATGGTATGTTCTTTCTGCCAAATATAGTCACTTTGTCTCCAATCAACCGAATGGCGACCGTCTAACTCAAGGCTTCTAAACACTAATCCAGTGTTTCTCAAAGTGCTTACACCTATATGCCGTGAGCTGATTATCGAGCCTTTATTGTAACAGTCGCGGGTACACTGTGTATTGCGTGGGGATTGTTGCAGTAGAACATTCCACTGTAGCGACCGGTACATTAATGGGAAACCCTAAATGTTCGAGCACCCTCTATGAAACGTCAAGCTACCCCACAGCACCCCCAAAAGAAATCTCTGGTGCCGCCACTGAGCCTGCAACCCCGTTTTGAAGAAATGTGCAGTGCAAACAGGCTCATTGCAGCCACTAATGCTGTGATAAGACACACTTTTCTGCCAAATATCAGCATTTTCTTTCTTTTCATTTTTTTGCACAGATTGCAAAATGGCAAAGTATTATAACTTATTGTTCTAGCAAAGGGATCGCACAATTGTAGTAAGTATTTATTTTTTTGAGCACACAGACTTATGGAGCATTGTTTTATTATCACTGTTCTAGCAAAGGAATGCACACGTTCATATTGATGTATTTTAATAAATGTTAACCTGGCCCATTACGTGACTATTTGTGTTGGGGGGGCCTGACAGAAAAAGTTTGAGAACCACTGCACTAATCTAAGAAAGGGTTATGTTGCAGTGTTTATGTCAAATTCTTGTACACAGTCTATGTTTAAAAAATATTCTGGAAACAATTCAAAATCAATTATAGGCAACCACAGGTGCAACCACATCGATATAACTTAAATGATGTGCCGTCCAACAATGGATGACGTCAGAGACAATATATTGTGTCTGTTCAATTGCCTTAAATCTTGAGTGACTTCAAAATAACCCGAGGAGCAGACCGAATGACAAAGACTTTTCCTGCCTTTAAAATAATGGGACACAGATTCTGCAAAGGGCACTTCAAATGTTTTCCCCTGCATATGAGAATCAGTCCAAAGCATCAGTCTTCCTACTCTCTTCTCCCAACAGAGTATTTTAAATGTTGCCGTCGGCATGTTCCTGCCGTTCCATGTTAAATGACACCCTTGAAATCTCGCTTGAGTCGCAGCTGTTCTGGAAAATACATTCATAACTTTTATCCATTTACCTCCATCCTCACTGAGGCGTCTGAGCTTCACATATTACCTCAACTATTACATTACAGGATCTCCTGTTGGGGCTAAATGCATTATTTGCCTTCGTCTCAGTATGTAATGCAACTCTATAGTGGATAAGTCAAATATTTGTATGTACAAGCTTTGTTTCAGACCTTTATTCACACGACATCTCTGCCATGTTTGCCTGTACATCAGGGGTGTCAAACTCAAGGCCCGGGGGCCAAATCCAGCCCGCGACTTCATTTTATGTGGCCCCACAAGAGCTTGCAAAGAATATAATATGTTTGTTTTACGGTTACATGGCGATTTACAGAAGCACGTTGCCCATACATGGAGCACAACGCATCTCAAATTTGAATTTTTTCTCAGATTTGACTTTTTTTCTTCTAAATATGCCTTTTTTTCTCAGAATTGACTTTTTTTCAAAATGTTACTTTTTTTTTCAAAATGTCTTTTAAAATCATTTTGTGACATTATCACTGAAGAGACTTGCAATTATTTGCCCTAGACTTCTGCTTTCAGACCGAGTTAATTATGAAGTTATTACCCTATCCGATAATAATCCAATGCAGAGGAAATTATGTAATATAATACATTATTTTATATATATTAAATATTTATATATGTATATTTATATAGTCTTAAAGTTACAACCGGCCCTTTGAGTGCAACCATAATGCGAATGTGGCCCGTGATGAAATTGAGTTTGACACCCCTGCTGTACATGTATCTATAGGCAGGTTACTTAATAGCAAACAGCACAACGGCTCTGTTTTGCCTGGATTTTTGTGTGTGTTGGAAATTAGGATGAGCAGTGCAGAGGAAAAACGGCTCCACCTCAAACACTGTTTTATTTCTTGACAATTCACAAGACAGCAACACCTCTTGTGCTCATGTTTGTCTGCCACCTATAAACCTCCATACTTCAGATCAGGTAAATCACTTTATCACGACTTTCTCTCTTCAATAACGCCCGTCTAGTGTCTGTTCCTCTGGTTCTCGTATCACTGTCTCCTCCAGTAAGTGAGAGGAGGGGGTCTGATCCCACCACTCAGATTAACTGGAGCTCTGTAACCTTATGGCGGAGCTAATCTACCCTTTGCTCTTTGCCAGGCACAGTTCAGCCTGTAATCCCTTTAACCACAAAGGCCCAAACACACTGAGGGCTGTCCTGCCGCCCGCTCCACCTGAGAGTCCGCCAACACCCGACACCGCCCCCCCTTCCCCCGCATGGCACATGGTCCAGTGTCAGTGGGCGCTGCCTCCTGCAGGTTCAGCTTCATTCTTGCATATGATTGCAACACAAGGGCCCAATATGCTTGCTGAGAGCCACCTCCATAAATCTTCTTGGTTATAAAACAAAATCTATTATCCAGACAGACATGAGGAGTATTACAGGTCTGTGACGGCAGCTCTGTGCTTCAATATGAGGGCGTTTACATCCACATCAGATGAACTGTGGAGTGAATGTAGCTCGTTGAACAAAGTCTCCTAATTTAAAAAGGATGCCATGTGAAATGTTTCACTTGTACCGACAAACCCACCAAAGAAATTGCAGATACTCTGTTTAATTCAGCGTTTTCAGCTCTTTTCAGCTCACTGTTTTGGTTTTCCATCCCACATCTTTCCTTAAATCTGCTATGAATTTGGTTTTTAATGACATTTGAACACATCTCGCAGTTTTGATGCAACATTATCTTTCAATTAGAGTTTTTATCCATCTGGTGACTATACATCAGTTTATGCCAATAACTGATTTATAAATTGGCTCAACGAATGAACCTCATAATCTTTAAATAACATCTTTAAATGTATTTCCCTCCCGTGTGCTGCAGCAAAGAGACAAAGCAGTGAAAACATGTCACTGTTCAAACACCTTCTGTGAGGCTGCTGCTCCAACCCCAACAAGTAAATGTGACAAATGTGTGATGACAAGTTGTCTTGAGGCGTCATGTGGCGTCACAAAGCCACACTGCGCGTCATGTCTAGCCTTGCCCAGTACCCAGCATGCCCCAGGGCACAGACAGACGCACCCACACTGTCTCCTAGGAGCAGAAATAGGTCAAGTCGCCCTGACTGCAACACGTAGTTTACCCTTTTAAATAACAGATAAAGACAAATGTACTGTTCAGGTATTAGCTATTGAATGCTGTTTTGCAAGCACTATGTGATCCAACGATGCATGTTGATATAAATGCATGTAAAAAAAGAGATCCACCCTAAATTAATGATGTATTCACATAACCAGAAGGGCTTTGTGGTTCCAGAAAACACATATCTCCAATATCTCAGGCTTTTGGATGAAATCTTAAGTAGTGCTTGCACGCAATTACACATTTTTCCAATTTCAATGTGAAATATTTCCTCTCCACAAGCATTTATATCACTGCTTTCTGTTGCCAAAGAATTCTCCAGGACGCGACTTTGCTGTTTTCATACATTTCAGCAGAGAAACAGAAACTCTTCAGCCTGTTAGCTCTGTACGGTGTGTTGTGTAAGGCGTTGCAGTGCCTTACTCAAGGACACTTTAGCAAGTCGCAGCAGAAACATCAAGTTAACTCATCTTGACATCTTGAGTTGTTTACCCGCCGTGTGACCTCACTGATACTAAACAACACTCATCTTCTCTCTAGCTCAGACACAGGTTGCTATGCAGTATAGAGATAAGCAGATGTCAGCGTCTGGATTATTATGGCAAAATATCACGTTACCAAAAGTGACTCAGTGGCAGCAAGTTTTCATTTTGGAGCGCTGACTTCCTTCATTGTTTATATTCAATGACATAGTTGAGGGGAATTGACTACTGCGTACAAATGGGAAAGCTAGCGTTAGAGATTTCTAACACCTCCTCTGCTCAACAGACATAATGATTGATTAATTGTATGTCTTTCTTTATGACTTCCTTATGATGTTGCAATATACATTATGTCACATCAATAGGTGGCTTATTATAAAGAAATTAACTTTACGAATCAATTTAGAAAGTTATGAGTGAAAAGACTTCATGCTTTGACACAATATGTAATGACAGACGATGGGTAGCTTTATGAATGTAATCGTAATATGTCTACACATTATAAAACTCAACTATCATCTGCCTCGTGCACTTTATCTGATTATACTACCTACCTCACATGTTACATAAAAGTCTCAGTGTTGAGATCATATCAGAGGTGTCTTAAGAAGCCAGTTTACTCTCATTACATGTAACATAGCACAGTCTTTGTGTCACAACACTTTATTTAAATTTGAATTTCCTTCTACACATTTTACAGTCATTTTAGCAGAATTTGTAATGAGTTCAGAGAGTTCAGAAGACTTTGAAAATAAAAAAATAAAAGAGTAGCCTACTCTGTTAACCTGTCTGTCTGACTGTCTTTCAGGATGTGAAATCCCCTCAGGGCCTGAAGAGGTTCAGAGAGAAACTCTCCTCCCAACTGAAGCTGCCCTTAATCCAGCTTCAGACGTGAGGATGAGACCAAGTGATGAAACTGTGAGAAGGTATTCATTTTTCATTCAACCCTCATCAACAATAGCGTGCGTAAAGCTTTGAAGACCTTTATTACACACACACACACACACACACACACACACACACACACACACACACACACACACACACACACACACACACACACACACACACACACACAAGCAGAGCATACAGAATGAGGTGAAAAGATACAGGTTACTTTACATATGTGTAGATGTTAAGTAGATGTTATGGATTAAATGTTCCCTTTGTTAAAACTGAATAATGTGTTTATAGATTTTAATGATACATTTTTTGCTACCCTACCAGATTTTGACTACCTTCTCTGTACCTGTCCACACACACATTGTCTTGTTTGGTCCTTGTGAAGACATTGCCTAAGCCTCTTCTGTCTCTAACCATAATTACAACGTTTTTTTTACCCAAACCACAATCAAACAGTCTAGATGAGACTACTAAACATCATCATACCAAACATTAGCTGCCTTTAGCTTAGCGGTGGTGACAGCCATGCAAACTTTTTAATTATAGCCGAAATAGTCAGAATTGGTTCATATATTTAGTACAGAAAGAAGGGAAACAATGCCAGCCTGGACTACAGGAAAAATACATATGAACATCCAAAACACACAGTAGGTTTGTTGTAAAAGAGCTAAAACACACAGGTACAGTATGGCGCTTCAAGCTGTGAGTGTTACTCCTATTCTACACTATAAAGCGTATAACCAATTGAGTATCAGTGTGTTTGAATGTCTGATTTTACAGTACTGATTTGATTCTACCTTGCATTTTCTTCCGTCCACCGTCTCCTCATCATACTCTTCCCCGACTTGGAAGTTGATCTCGGTGGTGCGCACGGTGGTGGAGGTTTTGATGTAGAACTTCTCTCCGTCCTGGCGGATCTCCACGTGGGGGTTGGAGGCCGCGGCCACCGCCACCTTCCTCAGCATGGTGTTCACTCCTGACCGGGAACAAAAATCAGAGCAACACCAGCGAAAAAACAGGTCAGTGTCACCATTTAATACGATTTGTTTAGTTATTAGAGGGGCAATAGTTGGATGCTTCACTGCCTAGTTTGAAATATTCTTTGGGATGTTTTAAGGTTGTGTTTCATTACCCATGACTCCACAATTGTAACATGTTAGCCTTTCTAGTGATTTTTTAAAACAACGTAGTTGTTAATTAGCCAAGGAGACTTTGATGTTATCATTTTTTTTTCAATATTCTCTCAATTTATCAGAAATGCATTTTCATGGCAGTTCTGATTGGGTAGCTATTGGAGTATGAATGTGATTGTGTGTTCTTAATAGGCCACATTGTCTCATAAAAAGCCTAATACCTCATAAAATCAACTTAAATCTCAAGAGACAGGTGTATTGAAAGGAAGAAAATAGTTTTATCTTTGCCCTCTGTTGTTAAAATGTTTTTAAAAGGCACGCAAATGTGGAAAAGTGTCTGTGTCTAATTCAAGATGTGGAATATGTTTATGCATAATACTGAAAGTGAGAGATGAATCACTACAAAAGGAAGATGAGGCGTCTTTTGTTCTTGTAGTGCCAACATTTTCACAGAAGCATCTTCCAGTTTGTCCTGTGGTCTCTCTAATCTGCTTTACCCTCGACCCCGCCCACATTTAAACTCTCCGGGCCCTCATGCCAGCTTCTATCAGACTCTAACCTCAAATATAGAGGCACATGCTGGCTGCACGTCTCATTGTATTTCTGTGTACGCTGAACAGGAACGTCTCCCAGCCCTAAACTTTAACCAAGAATGACAGGAATCTAGAAAAAATAAATCTCAATAAATACACTCTGACTGAACAATTTCTCCTAACTGAGAGAAATCTGGGCAATTTGTGGACTGAGGTTTGTGAAGGGGATTATTCAGCCATGTCTAGAAGAACAAGCATGAACTGTTGAGGATGTCAGGGCAGGTTAACGCTGTGTTTCCTTTTGTTTGGTAGCTGTAAGAGTGGGGATACTGCTTATAGTCATTTTGGCACGACTGGTGTCCCCCTGCAAGGCCATCTGGCTTTATGTCCTGCCAAAGTATTTTATTTGACTGGCTTCATATATTCTATATACTCTCTATATATATTGAGTTTTCTACCACAGGAAATAACTGAATGTATAAAAAGCCAATATCATTGCTAACAAGATCAAGTATTCGAGCCCTTATTACAACTGGTGGAATGTAATAAATTGACTTAAGGTTCGTACAATTTTGACGTACTTGTACTTTAACTGGGTATTTTCATTGTATGCTACTTTATACTTCTACTCCTATTCATTTTGGAAGCTAATATTTTACTTTTTCTCCATTACATTTATTTGACAGCTTTCAGATTATAAGTAAACTAATAAATACATCTTTGACATAACATTGGTTAAAGAATCCAGCAGCAGTGTGCCCCACCTTTCCCAGACACATGAATGCATCAATAATCATTATCAAGTTATCTATTTGATTCTGAAATGGGCCATTGCGCTTATTGAGTACTTCGAGTACATTTAGTAAGTACGATTTTGACTTTTACTTGTAACAGAATATTTGTACGATTGAGTAATGCTACTTTTCAAGTATAAAATCTAGTAGTTCTTCGAGCACTGCTTGTTAGTTCTGAGAGAAAAAAAACCTGGTGTTGCTTTTAAACCCACAGGCATAAAAACATTTTAATTAAGACAGCTTACACTCGACCCCACCCACGATCAGAGGGATATCACCATGGCATTTTACAGCATTAAATATGTAAGAATATCAGTGAGCCTGAGCAGTTTATCATCGTTTCGGAAAAATTGACATCTTCTCAAAATTGAATTAACCCACATTTGTGTTTGACGTTTTTATGTATGTCCAAAGCAATGGTAAAAGCGAATAAGTCTCCCACACATTTTTTTACAAGCAGCCAATAGTCAGAAACCTGATTAAAGATCATTTCCTCCAGCACTATTAACCAAGTCTAAGATAATCCCAATGCTTGTATTTCAACATTTTCTCTTCAATGTGAGTCTCTTAAATCGACTCCCCATTAACTCAGTGTCAACATTGTTCCTTACTTGTGCAGAATTGTTGCACTCTTTGATCAAATGCAGACACACATGCCTGCTCTCAATTAGCAGCGTGTGAGTCTGATCAGCTCGTACAGCTCTGTTCGCTGTGCTTTCTGCACCCTGGATACACTGTAGGGAAACCTCTGATAATTATGGAGATGTTGATGGAGACTGGCGGCGCTGCAGAACTGGAATCCACAGTTTAGTCGAAGCTCCCCATTGACCATTGAGTCCTTATGTAAGAGCAACGAGTGATGGGCACCAGCAGATGTGGGTAATGTGAATGGATGAGGTGTTAAACTGAGTGAATGGTTTTTACTTGTATGTAATGTATAGTGCAACTGGAGGGATGGTGGCTCATGGAGCTTGAATTAAAGGGAATCACGTGAAGTGGGGTGATTGTCTTTAGGTGAGGCTACTTTTGTGAATCATCAAAACTAATACATTTTAGATATTTAAGTTGATTATTTCTTCATTAACTTTTAAAATGGATGGGTTTTAGGGTGATATTTGAAGGGTTCATCAATGATTGTTGGTGTTAAAGAGAACTGTGACTTACAGAATAAGGCTTGCATTAATCTATATTTTTCACATTCTCAACAAATCCATTGAAAAGACCAAAATCAACATTGCATTAGTGCATGTCTAAATCATTGCCAACTTCCTTCCTCTGTCTCTACTACTCTGTACTCAGCCACATTCATTCCTATTGAGGATGTAAACGGTTCGTTTCAGTTCAGTAATACATGCTTTGATTTCTACAACAAGGTTTAAACATTACCTAATACAGCTGGAGATTGTAAATCCAGCCGGCATAAAAATGTGCTTTTGCCGGGGACTTTTTCTTGTTGGGACACATTTGTGTATTTACAGTGCCCAGGTTCATAAAGAGGAATGACGTCACCTGGGGCAAATGTGTTACTCTTTTATGTGTTTTTAATAGTTTTAAGCTCTCTGGAAAAGATAAATAAGCTACCGTGTGACTGCAAAGGCAATACTTCATGGTGGAATACATGTATGGTTTTGTTTAAAGAGCCTTTTTATAGCTAGATATGTCCTCAGATACTCAAGAAACCTCTCATGTGTGCAGCAGCGTGAACAAACAATAAAACTGATATTTGTTTATTCTTTAAAAAGAAAAAAATGTCTATATTCCAACTTATCTTTCCCAGATTTGACTAAAAAGGGAGGATACATGTCTAAAACTTCTAATAATCCTCCTGGTTGGTGTCAACAGCTCCTGGAGATTAGTTGAAGCTGCTCCCCGTACTCCCAGTGGGATTTATCCCTAAAGATTTCAACATTTTTCTAAAGGCCCACAAACCCTTTTGATGTGTCCTGTCTGTTTGAGCGTTCCCGGCGTGACCAAACGCTGCAAAACAATGTCGTGACCCAGTTAAACGGGTCCAAATCTAACCATCACAATCATCAGAGAGGACTGGGAAGAATGAAAAAGATAGGACACAAGAGAGAGACTGGGCTCCAGAGACCTCCCCTGGCATTCCTAATGCATGCCCTACTTAAATGCTTTACATGAATAATGTTGTGCCCCCCCTTCCCCTCTTCATGTAACAATACCACGTCTGTTTAGGCTGGAATTCAGCATCCAGTGTTTCATATCTCCTGGAAAGCCGAGGGATTTCCCTTCAGCAGCAGCATCTCCCCGAAGATCTCTGCGTTCATTTTCCCAGGACAAAACCATGTTGTTGGGAGTCAGGCGTGCCTTTCTCCAAGAACAAGAACAGCCTATTTTTCTATAAGGATATGATGGATAGTCAACCTCATGCAGGGATGAAGCACTGGATAAGGAGGGATGAGAGAAGAGAGAGAAGAGGAAGAACGAGGCTTACCCAGGGCTTTGAGAAGTTCATCAAAATTCTCACTCCTCTTCATCTTCCAGGTGCCGGCAAAGTTAGGCATGTCTGCTGAGGCTGAGCGCTGCAGAAAGAAACCTGTTCCTCGTCCTGATGCCTCTGTCTTCCCTCTGTCTCTCTGTGTCTCTCTGTGTCTCTCTCTTCTCTCTGTCTCTCTTCCCTCTGTCTCTCTGTGTCTCTCTCTGTCTCTCTTCCCTCTATCTCTCTGTCTCTCAGTGTCTCACCCTCCTCCTCCTTCCCTGTCTCCTCTGCTGCTGCTGCTGCTGCTGCTGCTGCTGCTGCTGCTGCTGCTGCTGCTGCTGCTGCTGCTGCTGCTGCTGCTGCTGCTGCTGCCGCCGCTGCTGCTGCTGGCTCAGCCTCTCGTTCACCAAAGTGTTTTTTTATTTATTTATCTTCTCTTCACACACACTCTCTTGCTTCGTCCGTGTGTCTTCGAGTGCCGGCTGCAGTCTCGTCTTCAGCTCTTTTATAGCTTGTGTCTCTAATGGGAGTCAGAGGACGTCCCTCCCCCTGAACGCTCTGTCCCATTAGCACAGACTGACGTGTCTCTGCGCTCCCCGGGGATCAAAACGACTAAATTCATTCCTTCAGAGCGTATTTATAGTGCTTTACTTTGTTAAATAACTCCTTATTGAATCACTTCTTTTTTATTTTGAAGTTGGCTTTTATTGTTGTTGACATATATTGGCAAAAAGGCTATTTTAGGAGTAGTAATTCAATGATGTTACTTTGTTCAAAATTATGAACTGACAGGACAAAGTTTATTAAGCTCTAATAACATCCTCAGTCAAAGTGTTCCTGATTTGGATATTACATTTAATTATATATACCATTTTCAAACACATTATACCGTGTCTGTGGATGTTTCCTGGTCTTTCTCTACTCTCTTTTGCTCTGCACAGTTGACTAAATAATGTTAGATATTTAAAATATTCTGTAAATTACCCTGAAACTACTTGAGTCATAAACACAGATCAAAGATGTGTTCCTTTGTTTATTCCTATCAGGCAGAAACATGGAAAGAGTGTATTTACTACAAACACATTGAATTGTTTTCTATTAATTATGTATTATAATGTCAAGTTTGATCATCTGGGGCATTTTCCCTTCTCTGAATGTGCAGTAAATTGAACTTGAAGTCTGCGTTGTGGACTAAAATGGTGCAATATATTTCCATGATGTTATCAAAGTGCCTCAAACACGGATCAAAGAAGAGGTTTGTTGGACTGATTATAAATCCTCTGGATGTTTTCTTGTTGATCCTAACTACCCCTCGGGCTTTAACAATGTTTTTATTATGTATGCATTGGGTTACATTATGTATGTAAGGGAATCAGCGTGATAATGTTTTCCCTCTGTAGAGCTTAGACATTGCTTAGTGTTGCATACTGTAGTTAGAGAGACACAGTCGTGCCCTTTAGCAAAGGTTCACCTCTCAGACCAACAGGTAGCAGCATGATGGAAGAGAGGACGTGAAGCTGAGCTGAAGTCTAGCATCGCTCTCATTAAATGGGTTTGAACTGTTATTAATTGTTGATTGACATTACATCATGTGAACTGAATTATACTCATAAAAATGTTTATACTAGACATTTAGTCAATTGTTCAATAATATCATAATCAGTGTTTAAACTCTTAAAGTTGTATTTTTACACAATTACACATTACTTTTTATTCATTTTACAACTTCATCTTTCACTTCATGTACTTAACTGTAAAAAAAAAAATGCTTTGTTCATATCTGGCCAGTGATATATAGATATATATATATATGCATTTTAGTTTAACTCTGACTAACTTCAGATCTTAATAATACCTACAAAACTGAAGTACACTGTTGCCCATAAAGTTGGAATAATTTTGTTTTCAGACACATTCCTCTTTTTTATTCCTATTGACACACTCAATCATTTCAGGAGAAGAGGTACAACAATATTTTATTCCAACTTTATGGGCAA
The DNA here is from genome assembly GCA_031216635.1 of Dissostichus eleginoides. Classification (NCBI taxonomy): domain Eukaryota; kingdom Metazoa; phylum Chordata; class Actinopteri; order Perciformes; family Nototheniidae; genus Dissostichus; species Dissostichus eleginoides. Next base: position 10,736,091 of record CM062273.1, on the reverse strand, counting down.
CATTATCATAGATTTTATAAACCACTCAACTATATTGGCAGACAGACAGGCAGACAGACAGACAGACAGACAGACAGACAGACAGACAGACAGACAGACAGACAGACAGACAGACAGACAGACAGACAGACAGACAGACAGACAGACAGACAGACAGACAGACAGACGCATGTTTTATGTTCTCTTCTCGAAGCACTTTATTTTGTCATTTCAAAGATAATGACAACGGAAGTCCTGCTTCCCTTCAGCACGCTGCAGCTAATGTCATTATATTAGGTTCATTACCCACTGTTATTATTACCCTGAAAAGGCGAATGAATCACTTGGCTGAAAATAGCAGCGCTCTGATCAGAACTGCCTGCAGGACCAACGAACAGAAAGAAGCTTGAAAGAGAAATTATAAAGTTCCAGATGAGGCCGGAAGAAGATAAGTGCTCGGTGCTCATATGGTTGCTTTTATGATTAATCTTCCTGCTTAACATTTATTAAAAAGTATAATTATTTTGTCCCCCAGTCAGAGCTGGTTGATGTGGCCAGGGAAAGGAAAGTTTGGGGCTCTCTGCTGGAACTGCTACCTCCGCGACCCGACCACGGATAAGCAGGAGAAGATGGATGGATGGATAATTATATTGATATAACAGCCTTGGGAAAAATAGTTTAAAAATGGAGACTACTAAGTACCGGACATAAGGTACATTATAGGTTTTGACCTACTACATGCAGTCATACAGGTGGGGTACAGCTTGTGTTCACATGAAGCAGAGAAACAGCAACCTGGAAGAAAGAAAAGTTGTCTAACACTAAACTTTAAGTCCTCCTGTTCGTTAAGGGTCCCCCTCAGCAGGAGTTAAGGTTGCTAACAAATAACACTTAGAGGATAATTAAGTAATAATAAAATCTGAAATATAGGCCAATTCTACAGTTCATCTTGTTTTTATGGAGTTTAATGGAGGGTGTAAGTGTCTTGTATAGGTTTTATGCTATTTTAACACACACATACACACACACACACTTTTCTAAATAGGACATCTCTCATCTTCTTCACTCAAGCTGTCAGCACTGATGCCCTTTCTCTAAAACAAAATTGCCGATATCCGCTTACCTTCAGTTATTCAGAGTTATTTTAGAAAACACTGTATTCACTTTCCTCGACTTGAAATTATGCTCTTGAAACTTTTTCTTGACAGCCTTTATTTTGAGTGTGTCAAGCTCAGACTGCTGCTTCAGCAACTGTCAAAATATGTTTCTGCTTACTCTTCAGGCTCAGGATTGCCTGTCTTTCTGCAACATAGAGGCTTTCCTCTATGGGCTATTCTTATTGTTGTAGTGAAGAGAAACAGACAGCTCCTGCACATCCTGAAGGCTTGTTTGGAGTAAAATATGAATTATAAGTTTTAGCAGAAACCTGCTTTTTTGATATTGTAGGCAAATTAAATAGTAACATTTCCAGTAATTCTTATATTTGTTGTACTTTTTGTTGCCATCTCAATATGTATTCTCTTTCAGACCAATCTTACTGGCTTATTCTATAATAACAATTTACCAAAAAAATATGGCATTTTTCATTCATTCATAACAATCCCTTTTAAAATAATTTAGCAGTTTTATTTTTATCTTTAAATCAACCAAATCAGTCGTTTCAAAACATAATTTTATCAAATGAGTAATTGCATCTTTCCTCCACAGTCCGCTGGTGGCGGTAGTGCGCCTCTTACATTACCCGTCTACCTCTTTGCAACACACGAAGAAGACGCAGAGCGGAAGTTACGCCTGATGTTGTCATGGCGTCTCATATGTAAATCACCGAGCTTCATATATTGAATAAAACATATTTTAAGGTGATTTGAAGGTAAGTGTGTGCACATTTGATCACATTTAAATTCTGTATTTTCAGTAAACATTGCCCGGTAAACTGGGGGATCGCCCGCTATTCTGGTTAACTGTTAAAACCCCAAGAAAACCCGCTGCTAGTTAGAGCTAGCTCCTGTTAGCCGTGTTTTTTAGATTTTAATTTTGCTCACCGTATAAATATTTTGCTGTGAAGTTTAATTTGTTATTCTGTGACTATTCCCTCCTAACTGTGGTAGCTGTACAACTTTAATATTGTGTTGTTAATGCTGTGTTGCTCTTGTCAGTGACACTACTTTTTTTGAATGACAATGTCCTACTTGGTCAAACTAACACACTTTATTGTTGTTTTCAGGTTAAAGTAAGTTAATAACTGGCTCTCTGACTCCCAGGACCGAAACATGAGCACTCAAGTAAGCAACAAATTCAACTAACTCAACATGGTTTTTGGTCTTTGCTGCGTTTCATATCTATATTTACACATGTGAAGCTATTTTGAGTGGTCCTATCTATTCTTGACCTTTATTTGTGCAGCCATGTCTTTGTTTTTGACTGTTATTTATCTCTGTGTAGGTACATTTAGATACATTCAAATGACTTCAATTAAATTCAGTATATATAATGAACATATGACACTCGTACTGAATATTGCCTATAACTGTTTGCATTATGTGTGAAAGAGCTCACATATTAACTATAAGATGTGTTTTGATTTCAGTACAGCATTCTTTTCAAGCAAGAGCACGGTGAGTAACATTATGGATACACACTGACATATTCCTTCATTATCCTGAACATGGTTACTGTATTTTAGTTTAAGTCAGTTTCACATCCACTGTTGTAAATCCTCGATAATTATAATATTACATTTTTAATTACTTAATGACACCTTAACATTTCATACAAGCATTCAACAAACACACATACACAGTCAAATGCCTTAGTGAATGCAGAAAGCGCAATGTACATTTTTTAAAAATGACATTTGCTAAAAACATACTGAAAACTCAAACATACGTTTTCATGGATTTGTGATGATAATATAATAGTAATCTTTATTTGTATAGCCCCTTTCATACAATAAGTGCAAGGCGCTTCACATAGACATTTCACAGGAAATTGATATCACACAGCATTCACCAGTTAAAAACATACAAACAATAGCGACCTATAAAAAATACATTTATACATGATGTTTTACCCATCAGCTCTGCTAGTTTCAGGTTTGAATAACTTCTCCTCACACTCCCATCAGAGCTTTAACCCGTGTGTTCCTCTCAGCTCACGATGATGCGATCTGGACCGCAGCATGGGGGAAGAGTGAGGCGGACGGCTCCGATACCATCGTCACCGGCTCACTGGATGATATGGTGAAAGTCTGGAAATGGTGAGTGTATTTCAATTGTTTTCCCTCATGAGAATGGAACTTCATTTTGTTATGTTCTTACATTTTTCTGATAGTCTTTTGTCTAGATGACTTTGTTTTCTAGCCAAAGTGTTCTGTCAATATTCAACTCATATTTTACTGTCTATAATACCTTATATATTACATTGCATTTAGCTGACGCTTTTATCCAAAGCGACTTACAATAAGTGCATTCGACCAAGAAGATACAAACTTGAAGAAAACAGAATCATAAAGTACATCAGGTTTCATAGAGCCAAAACATTTCAAGTGCTACTCAACTGGCTTTAGATAAGCCAGTCCTTTGTTAGTATATAAGTGCTTTGTTAGTCATTCTATTGCTCGAAGTGGAGTCGAAAGAGATGAGTTTTTAGTCTGCGCCGGAAGATGTGTAGGCTTTCTGCTGTCCTGATGTCAATGGGGAGCTCATTCCACCATTTTGGAGCCAGGATAGCAAACCGACGTGTTTTTGCTGATGGGAACTTGGGTCCCCCTCGCAGTGCTGGTGCAGCGAGCCGTTTGGCTGACGCAGAGCGGAGTGCACGTGCTGGGGTGTATGGTTTAACCATGTCCTGGATGTAGGAAGGGCCAGATCCATTCACAGCATGGTACACAAGGTGTTTCACAAATAACACGTAAATAAAAATATGACTTTAAAAACAGAACATTATTATTATTAGTGTTGTTATTGTTTTTGTAAGAAGGGGCAGGTAAAATACGATTTTCTTCTCCCTGCTCCTCTCTACCTTCCGCTATAAAAAAAACCCACTAGTATAAGTGTACATGTTTTGTAAAGTGTACATGTTTTGTTTTAAAATAACTGCCATGTGTGGAATAAATAAACAACTAATCATTTATAGATTAAAAGGCTTTATCAAAATGAATAGATAAACTGTTGTCCATGGGCTTTTTTGAAAAAGGCTTTACATTCAGCCCATAGAGCCAAACCATCGTTTTATTTTGTCGGCACAAATAATATTCTCTGTGTTCATTCCAGGTAATCCTACTGAGCCTGACTGTTGTCCATTTGTATTGATCTGTAGGGGTAGCGAGGGTATTGATTATGACCATAAACGGAGATGGCAGTAGCACACCTGACTGCCCGCCTCAGTTTATTCCCTCTTTAGCAATGTCCCCGCTTTTAAATCTAAAACTTTTCCTTCAAGAAGATCTGTTACAAACCAAAATGACATAAAGTAAAAGAACCAACGGTTCACTTTGCATCAGATCGGGAAATGTTTACAATTTCATTTCAGATCTTCAAAAGTAGTATTTACCAGAACATAGTTAATGTAAGGAAAAAGAATATGCCATGTTGACATTATTGGGCATCTCACTGTTGCTATAGGGATTGTTTCTGGTCCTTTTGATCACCCATTTTCTCATAAATCTGTATTGAATGTGATTTAGATATTTGTCATGGAATTGTGGATGTTCGTTTTAATTTGAATTTCATTTCTAGGGTCTTTCAGAACTTTCTCCTCCATGTTGCCCTAAGAGTTGAGTTGATGTTATCCGACTTGTATATAGACTCTGATTGCACTATTCTATTTTATTTGTTTTTATTTGTATTTACTTGCTCTATTGTATCTGTTTTATCGTGTTGCACTGTTGGAGGAGCCTGGGACCTAAGATTTTCATCGACATAACTACACTGTAGCTATACATGAGAGTAACACATGCGTCACTTCCAGGCAAAAAATACGGCTCCGCCCACTTTTGGGGGAAAACAAAGCTGTCATTTGAATGGCGGTCAATACAGATTCTGAAGTTTTTGCCAATCCGATCAGAAATGTAAGAAAACCGTGGATTTTTGGATCTTCAAAGAGCCCGATCATTGAATCATTGGAAATCGACGAGCGGGCTCGATGTATGGTTATATATAGCGGTAGGCTATCGATGTCCATAGATGAGAGTAACATCTACGTCACTTTACGGCCCCGCCCACTTTTGGGGGAAACCAACGCTGTCATTTGAATGGCGATCGAGCCTGAAGCCACAGAGCTCTTCTTTTACGGTCCTTTGTTCTCAGAGGAAGTACAGAAACATGTAACTGGATTTGTTTTAATGTTTGAGGTGCAATAAACGACACAGCAGCTTTTTGGCATGTTAAAACTATTATTTTCCGCCTCTCTCGTGAGAGTAACAGCCGGCGAAATTACAGACTCGCCTACTGATTTTAATTTAACCATATATCGGGCTCTTTGAAGATCCAAAAATCCACGTTTTTCTTAAATTTCTGATCGGATTGGCAAAAACTTCAGAATTTGTATTGACCGCCATTCAAATGACAGCGTTGCTTTCCCCCAAAAGTGGGCGGGGCCGTAATTTTCGCCCGGAAGTGACGTAGGTGTTACTCTCATCTATGTACGAATGACAATAAAAGCCTTGAAACTTGACTGGACATGACCGTTTGTCCTCACGTGTCCCTGCAGGTGTGATGAGAAGCTGGAGCTGCAGTGGTCTCTGGAGGGCCACCAGCTGGGCGTGGTATCGGTGGACATCAGTCACAACGGAGCCATCGCCGCCTCCAGCTCACTCGACGCTCACATCCGTCTCTGGAACCTGGAGTCCGGGAAACAGATCAAGTCCATGGACGCCGGACCCGGTGAGGCCTCAGAGGATCATGGATAATTATTTATTGGTTTAAATTGTATTCAGGATGCCTCCCCCTCAGATCTATATCTGACTCTGACATCTGAATTAAATGTATATTCTTTTTTCTGTATGATTATTCTTCAGCAAGACTGTGTCCTCTGGCTTTTAATTTATCAGGTTAATTATTGATTCATCAAACTTATGACCAATTCATAGTCGGCATATATTTTTTGGAGTTTATAATACCTATTTTTAAGAGTTTAAACGATGAGTGGATGAACAGAAACATTATTGCCAACATTTTTAAAGATAGACTAATTGTGTAAAGCCTGTTGTCAAGCAAAAATATGAAACACTTGATGATTGTCGCTTCTCATTTTTTATAATTAACTGTTTCTTGTGGTCTAATATGATAGTAAACTGAATATCTTTAAGTAATGGACTTTTGTTCCAACCTTTCCCTTTAGAGAATTGTTAATCTTTCCTTATTTTCAGATTTCTTTAATTGTTTTTACTAATTAATTCAGGAAAATAATCACCATTTAATATTGTATATTTTTTGGCACAGATTTCATAATTGTTTGAGACTATCCAGTTGCTGGTTTACAGGTATAGATGATTCCCTTATTAGAACATTCCTAATGTCTGTGAGGAAAAATATTTTGAATATCGTGGCTCCTAAACTCACTTCTGAAATAAAGCTTTCTGATTGGACCTTGTGGATGTGCGGTTACCGGGCAGTATTAAGTGTTGAGTCACTGCTTTTGTCACTCGGTTAAATACCCAAACAGAAGTGCAGGTGACGACAGCTCCTCTGTTCGGCTGTGTGAAGCTTAGCTAGCTTGTTTTATTTCTTCCTCTCACCTCTCAGGAACCCCACTCCCAGAAAAATGTCTCTGTCGCTGTGTATCTTGAACCGAGCTGTACTTCATCTTATGACATGTCAACTCCCATTAGACGCTCCATTTCACTCAGTGGTTGGTCCGGGTCACTGGATTAAAGACCTCTTTTTTACTCTCTTGGGATAAAATGTATTTTGGTTTCTCTGAAGTAAATCCTTTGTTTTATATTTGTGGATTTACATAACAACATTTAGCTTATAAATAACAGTTTTGTCAAGATTTAGCAGAAATACTTAGTTGTCTTATTTCTACAGCGGGTTTACTCAGTCAGTCAGTTTGATGTGTTCAACGTTCCCTCTGTCTTCTCTTCTCTCTTTAGTTGACGCCTGGTCGGTCGCCTTCTCCCCAGACTCTAAATACATCGCCACAGGAAGCCACCACGGCAAGGTCAACATCTTCGGCGTGGAAAGTGGCAAGAAGGAGCATTCTCTGGACACTCGAGGGAAATTCATCCTGAGCATAGCTTACGTAAGGAATCATAAATTGTCCTCTGGTCGGCTGCATGGAGCCCTCTCTGTCTTTACAATCACTCATCCTGATTTGTGTTTATTGTGATTTACCCCATTTTTTTCTAAGAAAAGGTTTCCTAGAACTAGCTATAAGTCACACCCTAGTTTAATTGGAAAGTAGTTGTTATGTTACAGGGTGTCCGCGGGGTCTTAAAAAGTATTAAAAGTTGATAAATCAATTTAGCGAAAATGAAGGCTATTAAAAAGTATTAAAGGGAATTTTCCAAGGTATTACATTTTTTAGCTTGTTTTCAATAAGTATATACATTGTCCAAAGAGGTTGTATTCTACAGTCTGCCTGAATGTAATCATTGCGTAGGTGTGTAGTGTGATTCTGTGTAGTTTATTTATGGCATCCCGTTGGATTTGACGTCATCTGAACAGGACATCGCACGCTCACTGACTGATAGCGCGTGATGGTCCGTTTACGCCGGTTGTTAAACAACATCGTTATGGGGAAATGCAAGTCTGCGTCCAAATGGTTGGAAGATAAGGAGGAAGGACAATTAATACTGTATATAGTAAATGTGAGGTAAAGTGTGTCGCCAATGTAACCGGTTAGAACTCAAAGTGGCGATGAGGTCTTAAAATGTATGGAAAGGGTCTTAAAAAAGGTCTTAAAAGGTCTTAAATTTTACTTCAGGATTCCTGCATATACCCTGTGTTAAATAAATTCAATGGTTCTCTATGCTATGCCCCTCAGAGTCCTGATGGGAAATATCTGGCCAGCGGAGCCATCGATGGGATCATCAACATCTTTGACATCGCCACTGGAAAGCTGCTGCATACGCTGGAAGGTAAGAAAAAATCTGAATATGAATAAGTTGCATGAATCAATTGCTGCAACTGGTGACAAAACTATTCTGATAATTGATTATTTGATTGATAATTTAAGCATTTGTTTATTAAATGTCAGAAAATAATGAAAAAGGTACATCTTTTTCAACACGAAAAATAAGGTCAAATTTACAAAAAAAGAGGTGGCAAATTCTCACCTTTTGAAAATTGATCATTTTCCGACTTTTGCAAGATAATTTACATAAGTGAATTCAACTTAAATGAGTTTTCTTTGAATTGACTAATCAATATACAATCATTAGTTGATAATTGTTTTTATCAGTTAGAAAAAAGATTAGAAATAAATATACAAGGCCAAAAATAAACTATATATATTTATAATAATAGACATTAAGGGTGCCCAATGGGTTGATCGCGATAGACCGGTAGATCGCCAAGGCAGTGCGGGTAGATCGCAGCAATTTCAAATATCTCCGGTCATATTATCCGGTAATTTCTTTTTGCCATAAGCATCATTTTAAGTCTATTCAAAATAAGCAGAATAGAGGAGTCGGCTCCAGCCCCTCTCATCGATGCTTCAAGCGTGCAACGAGACGCCTACAGCGCGCAGAGTGCCTCCTGAGAAGGCGTCAGTGAGGAATATAACTTCCTGTTTCTCTCTTCAGGTCACGCCATGCCCATCAGATCCCTCACCTTCTCCCCCGACTCCCAGCTGCTGGTCACCGCCTCCGACGACGGATACATCAAGATATACGACGTGTGAGTTCAGTTGGCCTGTAGATAATGTACAACCCAAATATGGTCATCATACCCAGTATTTATATTGTATACACACAAAGAAAGCGAGAGAAAGGGTGTCCTCAGTTGTGACGGATTAAAAGAGTATAAATAAACACTAGGAGGGAAAAAAAGAAAGTAAAAAATGTGTTTGCTTTAATAAACTTTGAGCTTTTGTTTGCAGGCAACATGCGAACCTGGCCGGCACGCTGAGTGGACACGGCTCCTGGGTTCTTAACGTCGCCTTCTCTCCAGACAGCAAACACTTTGTCTCCAGGTAAAATCAAAACAACCTCATGTTCCGACAAAAAAGAGGTGAAATTGATGCATAAAGCACTGTGATTTAACATAACATTTAAAAAAGTTTTATATTTTACTTGGTGCACATTAAAACATGTGGTTGTTATGTCTTTGTTAAACTTCTGATAATGGAGGACTTTACTTTCATCAGTCTTGTAGCTTCATAACTTAAGGGGACCTATCATGCAAACTGCACTTGTTGATGTCTTTTGTGTCAGGGAACTCACGCAGCGTCAGAAAATAAAACCCTCTCTCTTTTCCTCCGTACCCAAATCTCTAAAAACGGGGCTACAACGGAGCTGATCCAGATTTGCGTCCGATATGACGTAATATCTGAAATGTAGGCTGGCTTTACACCCAAGGCCCTATCAGAAACGTTGCTATCAGAAACAATGCCCGACTGTTTTGGACGTAATATAATCGGTGTTTACATTAGCATCGCTAACACTCAGAGCTAACCTGTACTGGAGAGCATGTGTGTGAAGAAGCAGGAAATAAAAAGGAACTCACCTTGTGGTATAACCGGCAAGAGAGAAAGCCTTTGAGCTCCATACTGTTTCAGAAATAATCCTTGATAATCCATGATATGGCGTTTCATCACGGCAGTATTTAGTTTAGACAGTAGCTGCTGGGTCCCGCATGAGCTCAGCCGCCTCCTTTTTTTTAATCAAAATCAGCACTTTTGAAACAGGAAGTGAAATAGAGGGATATGAGGCTAGAATGGGTGATCTGTTCGGTATTTTGAGCAAAACACTTCATAGACATGTTTTTTAATTTTTTTTTAATATATATTTTTAAAATAGCATGATAGGTGACCTTTAAAGCCATTACTTTGTGATCTTTGGGAAATTAAGTTAATTGCAGCAATGCATTTCTGCAATGTAGCATTTTTCTACCTACAAATGTTTATAGGTGTTAAAAAAATTGTAAATACACTAAATTAAAACATCCAGTAGTTGTGTGAGCCTTCTCCCTTCACTGTGTACATTAGACATGTTTCTTGTCTTCTTTCCCATGCTCCTGTGGTGTGAAAGCATTTGTCAGTCAAAGTGTTTTTCTTCTCAGAAGTTTCCACTTCACATTGCCAAAGCAAACGCAGCGTCAGATTGTAACATGAGCTGCCTCCTCTCTCCTCAGCTCGTCTGATAAGAGTGTGAAGGTGTGGGACGTCGGCACCAGAGCGTGCATCAACACTTTCTTCGACCATCAGGACCAGGTGACAGTCCTCCCCTGTATAACCCCTCACTGAGTGTCATAATGAGTGTCATAATCAGATCCAGAGGGAGAAAGTCCATCTGCTGGAGGTGCTGATGTGTTGTGGGGAAATCAATATGGCCGACGTCAGGGCGAGGCCCCTCACATGACCCTTATCTGACGCTCCAGCTCGCACTAAAGCAATAAACCGTCATTACATCCCGGCTGCTGACGCCTGTGGGGGGGTTTGATCTGCGCTCCAACAAAACCTCCTAATGAAATATCACAGCTGCTCAGGGAGGCAACAGAGCCTTAGTGTTTCTGAGTCATGATAAAAGGATTTAATGTTATGGCCCCAAAACACATTACACCACATATGGCACTCGTGCATATGTGTGTTCAGGTTCAAGTGTTAGTGTACATATTCTTTGAGAAAGGTCGAGTTCCCATGGGGGGAGGGGAGACCATGGATGTATAATAAGAACTGGATACAGCGTGGGAGGCGGGTTCTCGTTCCTTCCTATGAGAGCTGCTCAAAATGGCCCAACTTTTGAGAGAGCGAAACGTCACAGATTACCCATCATGCCTGGCTGTCAGAGCAGAAGAACCCGTATGTGCAGTCACAGAGCATGCGCCCCTTAAGCCCCGCCCCCCGAGCTCGCACACTCGGCTCAGTAGAATGAATGGAGACAGAAAATAAATCTAGATTCGGCTTTTAGTGCATTTTACAACTTTAAGGACCTAATGATTCTAATAAGGGCTATCAAATAGTTCATACTGGGTAGTTTATTTAGTTAAAAAAAAATTATCCACCGATTTACAGACGTCTCTTTCCCCATGTTAGTCAATGAGAAAAAGTTGTTTTGGGCCGGGTGACGTCACGGACTGATACGGAAGTTGCAGTACCGCCGTTTGGACACAATGAATATTGGCACAGAGTCCGGCGCACTTCCTGGGGGCTTGGGGGAGACCAGCTGCATGTTGCAAAAAATGATTGTTACAGTGGATGAAGGGGGTGGGGGAGGGGTGTCAAAGATGAATCTTGATTGGGCCAAATTTGACCTCGAGTGACCCAAAACAATGCTGCTGGGTCTCCCCAGACCCCAACACCAAATTACACACTTTTTTTTTTAGAGACCTTCAGACTTGGCAAAAATGGTAAAAATCAGTGTTTTAGTGTTTATAGCTGTTGTGGAGGATATCATGAAGCCTTGTTCCGATACAAAAAAACTAGAGCGGTTATTATATCATTTTAACTTGAAACGGGTCACGGGAGACCCGAACACAACATAAGGGTTAAACTGATCATGATTTTATTTTTGTTGTGGGGGGTGGGTCTGTACCAAACAAGGATTTTTTTGTATTAAAGGGGCCCTTTTTGAACATTAAAGCATGTAATAGTGCAGCCCTTGTTTCTGATCAAATTGCATTGTTTGTGTATTTGTAAAAAGCTGGAAGAGTATCCATGACCGCTCCAATTTTAACTTTTATATTTGTGTTACTTGTGGAGGTTAGTTGTTTAACTGCCTAACACTTGTTTAATCTTTGATGCAGGAGCAGAACTAAAATGATTTGTGATGTAAATCCACAAAGATAATCATGGCAAACTTTTAGGATGCTGTCTTTCAAAGGGTTGACTTATTGGACACAGAAACATCCCTGTTTTAAAAAGCTGTATAAATATATTTGTTCTAAAATGTGGGTAAAGTTTCTGTGAATCACTCTTTCATCTTTAACATCCCGTCCTCTCTGTTCCTGTGGTCTTCAGGTCTGGAGTGTGAAGTACAACAGCACCGGCTCAAAGATCATCTCGGCCGGAGACGACCGCTCCATCCACATCTACGACTGTCCCATGTGAGGGGGGTCCAGGAGAGGAGCTGCAGAGGTTTACTACATCAGGGAGTGGACGCTGCTAATAGAGAGGGGGGGTGTGGGGAGGGGCTGTACATGTGTTGGGTTTTTGCACTGGCCCACTGCGGTCAATAAAACGGTTTCTTTTGTACTTATGTTTCCCTTGTATTTTTTGGTTTGGTTAACGGGCTGAGCTCTCTACATGCAGTTATGTATTATAGCAGGATTTGTTTTGGATGGCATATCATTTTAAATGGATTATCTTGAGGTTTCAGATCAAATAGCAAATGAGTATGGAGCCTTTAAACTGTCAAATGGCAGTAAAGGAATATTAGATTAAACAAATGACAGGGTATTAGGAAATATACAGCTTTAAACTTAGCCCTTTATCATTTGTTTTGCTCCTTAATTTGAAGAAATGACCTTGGGATCCTATAAATTGAGAACATGAGAGCTGCATTAGAAATGTTTGGAGGGATCTTGTTAGAGCAGCAGTGAGATGCAGTGAAGTAGAGCTCCCTCTGTGGGCCAGCAGCTGAACTGCAGCCTCAAATAACTAAAGTTGCACAAACCACTAAACATTTATTTAGAATATAAATCTTTCATAAAGAACAGGTCAACAAACAGCTGCAGTGTTTCAGAATGCTTTATTACTTTTCAACACACATCAAACTGCACTTTTAACAATTGTTTGATTTTAGTTTTTACACGGCAGGTGGTTGTTGAATACATGTGCAGCACTTCCTCCATTCAGGCAAACGTCCATTAAATGTGCTTTTCAGGAATCAATCGCATCAGAATCTGGGGTCCATTAAACAAGAGTGCAGTTTGCATAACAACAAGTTTATACAAGAGAAGAGCCGTGTCAAAGCTCACTGAGAGGTTTTCTGGCAGTAATAGTCATATGGCCTGTGACGGTGAAATCTGAAGGCAACGTTAAAGTTTCGCCGCTGCCGTTACTCTCTCTGTGTTAGCTTTAAAGAAATAGTGGCAGATTCGATCCCAAATCATCTGAACAGTCTAAATAAAGTAGAAAATAATCAGTAGAAGTGTTCTATGATTCCCACATCTTCGACGTTATCTAAGGCCTATAACATTAACTACACTTTTGCTGATACATCTATTTTCATCTTTTCTGTCAATCTCCATTTGTTTTGTACAGTCCATTTACACAAACGAGAACAATGAGAAGCAGAGAAGCCTGTCTGACCAACGTATCCTTACGTAGAATTCACCACCTCAGACTTCACAGACTGTTATTTAATAAATCACAAGACGCAGCTGAATACATTACAGAAAGGCTTTAGGTCTAACGATACAGACTCGAGCTAGGTTTCACTTAGATCTTCACATCTTTTTTCTATTTGATTTTGGAAGTCTAGCTTACATTTCACACTTAGCGATTGATGTATATCTCCTGTACAATTTAAAGGAACTCAAACGGTGCAGCAAGTGTTCACAAGCTTAGGTAAAAAAGAAAAAGCCTGTTGCAGTCATACCATATTGTTAATAAACAGTACGGGAGGCATTAATCAAACAGAGACTTAGATATATGCTATACTTAAAAAAGCTAATTCTTCAGACAGTGTTAACATTTTAGGATTATTTTGTTGTGTTTTTCTTCAGATTGGACATTTTGGGCCAATGCAGAACCTTGTTTTCACTTATATCTTTATATTTCACGGTAAGGCCAGTAGAAATGGTCTGACAAATAGAAAAAAGGCAGGGTAAAATAACACCTGTAACTCCCAAGTGTACCTAAACGTCACCATTTGCCCTCCGCTGCATTGTACCAACATTAAAACAACACAGATCTAAAAAGGCGCGTGAAAAGCAGATAAACAGAAGAGCAGTCATCCTGATGTTGGACACAGATATTGGTCGTCTCTCCTGTGAACAGATTCTGTGTGGATGGGAAGAGATTCTGTGTGGATGTGAATCACGGTGCGATCTCTCCTGGTTCCCTCCGGTTCCTCACCAGTGTCTGGAGTCCACCAGCTCGTCTTTGAGGCTCAGTCTCTTCAGAGTCTCGTATCCCACCACGATGAGCACCGAGGTGGGCATGGAGGAGATGATGCGGGCCGACAGACCTTTCGTCATCGCCCAGACCCCCTCCTCCGCCAGCAGCTGCTTGAAGGTCTCGATGAGGGACGATCGCCCCTCAACCTTTAGGAGACGGGAGAGAGGTACATCGTTAGATATTTGTGGATCCATTTTGGGATGAGATTTAAAGTGAATTCTTGTTGTTTTAACAGCTGTTTCCAAGGACAAGAATACACGTTTGATCTAGAGGCAACATGCACGTAAAGTCTTTCAAAGTCAACAAAAAAATCTGCTGAGGAAGATCATGTTAAACAATGGAAAGCTCCAGAACAGCAACTAAAAGGACACATTTTTCTACTATTTGTATGTTGCATATTTGTCTCCAGTTCTACTTCATTTTTTCCAAATGAATGAGCACTTGTGTTCATTTTGTCAGATGTTTTGATTTAGTCTTGGGCCTGTGTAACACCTGCTTGTTCGGTTTTTAAATAGTATGAAGTCACTGAGAATTGTTGTCATTTGAGTCTGATTTTAGTAATTAAAAAGAGATTTAAGTAACATTTTTAAACCAGATTTGAGTCCTGCCTGGCTTTTGTCCAATCAGCCTGATGATGAAATGAAGTTAAGAGCATGTTAGGAAGCTCTTGAGTAATCATAGCAACAAGAGGAAGTGTAGCAACACAGAAAAACGAGCTGACTCCAGCTGTATTGAGTGTCAACACAGAGAAAATGTCAGCTTTAATGTTTTCCAACATGGTGTCTCTCAGTGTTTACCTGAACTCTTGCTCGAACAACATCCATGGGGTTGGTGATGGTGGAGGCGGTCGCTGCTGCCATTGGTCCGGCCAAAGCCTGCAGAATCAGATGGGGGCACTCGGTGGGGGCCATCAAGGACAGCTGCTCTGGAAACGTAAAGAATATAAAAACACTGTAAGCCCAATATATTAGTGGTTTCGGTCACTATTTAAATGCCTCCAGCAGCTAAGAACATTCAATATGAATCCAATCTAACAGAGTGTATGCAGAGAAATTGAGAATTTTGTTCAAATCTGTCTGATTGAAGTTGTATGCCTCCTAAGTCCTAAACTCATGCTTCATGGTGTCCAACTGGTGTTTTCCATTTGAATCCCTTTACTTAGTCCTTCAGTGTTATATTGAACCAATATTTTTGTTTCTACTGCCCGTTTAATATTTCTAAACAGGCACCGACGATGAAATCCTATACAGGCCAACTTTTCTTTCACATAGAGAATGCATCAGGAAATCATAAAGAATCTGACCGATGTGCTGAATCAATAATGACATTGGTATCAATAAACTTTATTAAACTGGGTGTTTCCTTACCTGTATAAAAATGATAAAAAGGCCACCAGAGTGCACTGTTTGGGATGTACGTGAGAAGCGATGCCACGTATCCCCGGTAAAATCCCCTGAAACCATCAGCAGCAAATATCTGCACCGTGATGTCCCGCGATTGGCCGAAAGTGAGTTTACGCTTCGACGCTGCGAGCATCCTCTTGGGTTTGGCCTTGAAGCGAGTCAGGTGCTCCCCCTGGCCCTGCATCATCAGGTGCTGGGACACGATGTCGATGGGCACCGTGATGGTCTGAGCCACCAGAGAAGCTGCTCCTCCAGCCACCACCGACTTCACGGTGTTACTGGGAGAGTACTGGGACACGTACTTGCGCACCAGCTCGTAGGTGGTGATGTAAGCCTGACCTGAGATCAGCGTGAAGGTGTTGACCATGAAGCCCCGGTAGAGGCCTCGCACCCCCTCCGCTCGAATGATCTTGCAGAAAGCATCGATGGTGCCGGAGTAGAGGGCCTTCCCCTTCTGCACCTGCAGCCGGGTGCGGATCAGGCTGGCCGGGTACACGCTGGCCCTGGTGGTCAAGGTCATGAACACGCCCAGGGAGTAGAACTTCCTCTTGTCCAGGTCCTCCCATTCGATGATCTGCATCACACCTTTCTGCTGCATGGTGCCGGCGAGGGCAGCGCTGCGCCACTAAAGCCACGGATCTGAAGTCATCGGTCCTCCGACGGCTATCACACCTGTCAACAAAAACATTAGTGAAGTAATACGATATTAGTATTTAATTATTTTATCTGATTTCTTGGATCAGATTTGGATGGTTGTCAAGAGGCATGACCAGGGTTTGTAAAAAGTCTTGAAGGTTTGAGAATACTTATTTTTAACAGTTATGCTTTCAAGGTTAGGACTCTGCTTTTAGTGTCTTTGGAAGAAACTGCAGATGGAAATGAGCTATTAGCTCAAATCTGGCAAAAAACATCTTCTCTTTTCTGAGATTGATGTTATGTACGCATGGTCCTTGTTTAAATAAATACATAAACAAGGTCAATGGGGGTCCTAACCTTCTTTATTAGGGTCGTTGCAGATGGGATAACAATGTTAGTACTGAGGGAACTTCAGCCTCCTTCCTGCCAGAGGAACACGTTTCAAAACGTTTGTGTCCAGGATCAAAGGACTCAATCTTAAGGTTAAATATATATCAAAAGGAATGTCTTTAGATGTATTGATAATAGGTCCAAAACCCCAAACATACTCATTTTATTTTGCTTATTATTTAATATTTGTATGTCAATGGTTTGTGGCTTTGCAGCTATATATGTTTCTGAGAACACAAGAGTGGCAATGTCTGAATTCTCAGTTTACAAGATAATTCAATAAATCTCTGCAGAATAAATTGAATGACATGCCGCAGGATTACAATAGGGGAAGAGGTTTTTTTATTTCCCTTCACACACAGCTATTGTAACAACATTTAAAAGGTACGTGTCACAACAGGACAGACCTGTGGCTGATCCAACTGAAGAATGTGGAGGGCTGTGTCTCTGGCTGTATTTACACATGCTACATTAAAGAAACCATATCTCAGGTACTACCTTATGTAACTTCACTTCATGTTATACGGAAATATAGGACAAAGAGGGGAAGTTTACAGCAGAGAATGACAGCTGAGAGTCAGCATGTAAAACAAAAACAGGATTTATCCTTATATACATATTTAACGACACGTTAAGCAGCCACATGCCATGTTAAAGTCTAATTAGCGATTGTTGTTGTTATGCAGTGGTTGGTGAAGGAAAGCGGAAACACGTGCAATGTCACAGTGTCCTCGCGTTGTGTTAGCTAGCAAACAACAAGACTGATACAAAGTGTGTAAGAAATAGGCAGATTTAACTAAAACACACCGATAAAACGTACCTGTGCGGGGGTCTAGTAGCTCCAGAGTCTCTGTTGTTGTTGTTAAACTCTTTGCTCTGCTGCAAGGTGGGTTATGTCTTCCGTCCATTACTGATGTAACACACAGTCAAAGGTGAAAGTTCATGGGTTGTGTTTTACTCGGTTTAAGGTAGCGTTTTGTTGTTGATATTATTAACTTACCTTGGATTAATAATATGTGATCTGACGTTAGTTTTCTCTTCCAGATGACCCTGTAATGGTGATGTTTACCCGATGCGTTTACATTAGTAAGTTAGCCGTTTACGATGATGGTGCATTCACGGCCCGAGGCAAAAGTAGGAATTACAAGAAACCAGTACAAACAATGAACAAACAGATATTTCTACTCAAGCTAATTTAGAAATAATACCACAGTGTAAAATATTGCTACATTTGATTCAAAATTTGTGCAAAGCCCTACGTGTTAGCATCACAATACTTAAGGTATTAAAGGAAAGGCATTTGTTTGACAGAATGGTCTTTTTCAGATAGTTTATGGGTCACAAATACAAAGTGTACATTGATGCCTGAGCTGGCCAAATACAAATAAAATGTTGATGGTTTATTACCGTTTCCATTTTTTTTTTTTTATGTCTAAATGTCCTCCAATTCTGGATTGACCCTTATATTATTATATATAATATGAATTATATATTACTGATGCTTTTAACACTAATATATATAGGGGACCTATTATGCAAAATCCACTTTTTCATGTATTTTATACATAAACATGTGACCCCTCTGTGTAAAGAGATTCTAAAAGTTTCAGAGACACTTCAGAGACATGTTTTGTTTATATCTGAGACCTATAATATATTGATGAAAAACAGTATAATAGGGGACCTTTAAGTGACAGCAGCTGGTGAAAGTGGAAACTACTGTTGGAGAGTTCAATCTGGAGCACAGTATCATATTTGATAAACTGTTCCCTTTTTGTTAGTGTCTGTAAAGCAACTAGTAACTATGTCAGATACTGGTAGTGTAGTCAAAAGTAAATTTCCCTCTGAAAATTGAAATACTTTTTAAAGGTATTTTTACAAATCTAAATTATTTGAGTAACTTTCAGTTAATAAAGATGTATTTGTTTTAGTAATGTATTGTATTTATTTGTATCGTATTTATTTTTATTTCGTAAGTAGGTTAGAATGCTGTCAGTAATAAAAATGTGTTTTTTTAATTTGATCAGTAATTCAATGTTTTTGGTTTTTGTCAGTAATTAAAATGTCCTCCTTTTTTTCTCAGTAATTAAAATTGTACTTTTATTTCATCAGCAATTAAAATGTTGTTTTTTAACAGTCAGTTATTTATTATTAGTCAGCAATTAAAATGCTTTGTTTTTATATTATTAATTATTGAGTGGGCGTGGCTGTGGATCTCTGGCCCTGATTGGTCGGCTCGCAGTTTCCCCAGTGCAGTGACGGCGAGGAAGGGTCGTGTTCATTTCAGAAGTCATCATGGCGCTCACTCCGCCAGTCAAAGGTAAATATCTTCTTCTAACCTTACCTCACCTAAGCAGTCATCCTTTCACCCGATTACCGTCAAAGACAGGAGTCGATTAAACAACAAGTCATCCTTCCGATCAAGATGGCTGTCGTTAGCTTTTAGTGATCATTACATAAAGTAAACTGTTGGAGACATTGATGCTAACATTAGCTTGTTTGCTTTACAAATAGAGCCGTTAATGTCGCCATCTCCACTAGCTATAGGTGTCTTTAATGTGCTAAAAACGACACAAATGTAGTATACTTTCTACCTATTTCTGTGTTTAATTGCCTTGCTTTTTCTTATCTTGTCAATACGTACAGCCAGAAGCCCGATAAGTGGCTGGTTAGCGAGTGTGCTACACGATAAGAGCTAGCTTTGTAGCTGTCTTTAATACCGTGTCAGAAACAGATGAAGAGATGTTCTCAGACACCACCTCCAATAATATAAACAACACTTCATCTTGTATGTGCAATGTCTGATTTGACTGGTATATTAATCACAGGGACATTGTGCAAAGAACAAGAGGATTGCTTTTAAATTCAGAGCACAATGGATGTGTTGAATGTGGGATTATAGGCCATGATTATGATATTGTCTGATGAGACAAACATCCAAAGAGTCATCTTCATGGTATGTAAGATATCCAATAACAGTGGATTACAGCAGGCTAAACTGGTTCTCTCAATGATTTATCTCCACATGATCTCGCTTGTGATCATGTTATATTTCTTAAAGTTATTAGAAAACAACTTTTACATAGGCATTTCTATATACTTATATTAGTGCATGGCTGTTATGTGCTCACCTTTCATTACAGTTCATCTAAAAGGTTTATGTGTGGGACAGCCAGTTCTAACATAAACAGATGTCAGGGCTTGACATTTTAGGGGTGGAATATTTATTATATACATGTATTTTATTCAGTTGTGAAAACCTGCTGACATGGCATCTTGTTTTCAATAGTTGAACATGTCCTCCATACGGCTCCATTGTTAAATTCATGATTTAAATCACATGTGTCAAACTCAAGGCCCGGGGGCCAAATCAGGCCCTTGGTGGATTTAATTTCGGCCCGCAGGATAATTTTTAATTACTATTAGATCTGGCCCTCCGGTATATTGCACGCACACCTTCACTCAATCTTGAGGGTTTCCTCAGCTCAGAGCCTGACCCAAACATTGATGAACTTGCACCCAAGATGAGATGCCAAGTATCTGACTTGAACTAGCATCACAGCAGCAAACTGAGTTTAAATGGATGTTTCCTTCTGCACTTTTTCTCTTGAGACAACAGGGCATGTTTGGTTTTTTCTTTGAGGGAAATAGTTTTTTTGAAGCTGTTGTTGGCCTGTGGAAAAATGTAATCATAAGAAATGACTCTGGAAAAGCTGCAGATAGAGCCATAAGAAATGACTCTGCAGATAGAGCCAAATGACTCTGCAGATAGAGCCAAATGACTCTGCAGATAGAGCCAAATGACTCTGCAGATAGAGCCATAAGAAATGAATGCAACTGATTATTTAATGTTTAATGTTGTTTTTATAGGCAATCATTTAAGCTGTGTTAGTTCCAGGTTTAATATGTGCAATAAGTTCATTTCAAAAGTTTTGCAATAAACATTGAACCAGTCCGGCCCTCGACTAGTACCCATTTTTTAATGTTGGCCCACTGTGTATTTGAGTTTGACACCCCTGATTTAAATCACGGATAAGATTTTGAGAAGTGGAAAAGTCATTTTCTGGTAGAACATCTTTTATATGAAACTGTATTCCAGTTTTCCACTCTTCTTGCTTTGCATTAGGTAACAGCTTTTAGATGTTTGCATGCAGTCTGAAACACTAGCTGACAAAGGCATCACAGTGAGGGAGGGACATTTGTCATGCACTCAAAAAACACCAAATGAGAGTAGTCAGCAAGTTGTTTATCTGGCCAAGAGATGCCAAATACCATATACATGGTAGAATTCATTTGGCTAGCAAATATTTAGCAGTGGAGCTGAGAACAGAAACACTTATTAAGTCATTATTTGGGTATTAAAAGCTTTGTTTCAAAACTGGTTCAGGCCTGCCTAGTTAAATTGAGCTTAAATACATACTTTGGTTTTTTGCCTTTTTCTCCGTCAGCAGTGACAATGCTCTTTCTGCAGTTCTACAAAGCTAATCATTTTTTATTTCAGATTAAGAAGATATGAAACTCCATTGATGCGTTATTCACAACACTTATTAATAGATTTATACGACTTTGCGAAACCAGTTCTGTGAGATGCGTGCTCACACCTTTTCCGCAAGTTTCATATTTGAATGCTCTCATGACAAAGTGCAGGGGTGTATAATTGTTTTTGAGGACATTCCTTCTTCAGAGTAAGTACATACACAGGATTTGGGAAAACAAACATACATTGTGTGTCTTTAACCAAGGCAATATACAGTTATTTTACACAATATTTCACAAATAATTCATTGGGAAAGCTTAGTGTATGCTTTCATAGCCAGTAACCTGAGAGGCACAGTTACACACATGTCCTGTTGTGTGAGAGCAGAGTTCTGCTGTGCATCGAAAGATGACTCTGTCCATAGGGGCTCTGCGCTGGTGTAGCTTAGTTTTATACAGCAAGGGAAATAGTATGAACAATAAACATCTACAGCCACCTTTGGGGTTAACGTAACCACATCTTGCTTTAGCTCACTTTACACGTAAAAGCCACAAAAGAAGAAATCACATTTCTTTGCTTTTACGTTTTGCCCCAAAGGCATTCATCCTTACATTTTCTAAGAAGCTTAACTATAGTACACTCAAAGTGTAGCTATTCTCAGCTACTTATAACCACTAATACGCTGTGGTATGTAAGTAATGAGTCAATTATATGGATGAACAAACTGGAAAATAAGGCTTTCTGGAAGTTTCTTCGAGATACCTTTAAGCCTTCATGGTGTGAAGTACCTTGGTTGAAGAGATCCCCACTGGGTATATTTTGTTAGTTAGGTAATTTGTTTATACCACTCATTTTAAACTCCCACAGATTATACCAAGCCAACCTGCAAGAAGACATTCTAAAGGAAAACAGATTTCAGGAGAATCTGGAAGTTTCCAGACACACTAGCTGGGATTACTGTTGTATTAATACATATGTTTTTCCCTCTGCAGAGCACCCATACAGCCATCTTATAGACACACTACAAGATGGCAAGATCCAGTTCTTCAATCTACAGAAATTAAGTGACCCAAGATATGGTGAGTTCGGCCACTCGGACTTAAAAAAAAAGCTAATATTGAAACACATGTATCTCACTGTAGAGACATTATCCTGGTAGCATTCCTCGTCTCTTACCCAGATGTGCAAGAATTAGAAGTAGTACAGCATGGTAGAGTTGAAATATTTCAGCGTGTTGTTCTATTACAGATTTAGATTGTGTTTACCACAGGTGCGTCCCAGGGTTACAGCGTAAAAATGTATGCATGTGAAAGTAAGCAGCACCAGAAAATGTTTATATATGCCTGTAAATGTAGGTAATCTCCAGGCTGCATTAACCTGCACTAATGTAACACAGTCAGCGGGTAATAAACAATTGTGTTTAATCACACATTGTTTACTGTAGGAAATTAAAGGGAATGTATCTTGTTTCTCTGTCTAGACAAGCTGCCTTTGTCCATCCGTGTCTTGCTGGAGGCGGCAGTCCGTAACTGCGATGGCTTCTTCACTAAAGAGGAAGACGTGCAGAACGTTCTGGACTGGCAGCAGCAGCAGAGCAAAGCCGAGGTGCCGTTCTCTCCAGCGAGGGTCCTCCTGCAGGACTTCACGTGAGTCTCCGAGTCATTAGTTCTTCTGTCATCATGATCTCTGTTTGCGTTCATTGACTTAGACAAATTATTCATATTGTCATACTTGAATAATAATAATGTTAATACGTGTATTTAGTATAGCACCTTTCACAGAAATAAGAAGAAAGAACAAAAGTTCAAATGAAGACCCCAGAAACATGAATACAACATGAGGCAGAAATGTAAGGTTAACATAAAAACATAACACAGACCACGTGGAGTCCTGAGAGGAACAAACATGAGAACAGAACACATCACACACATCTCAAGTAGAAACCAAAGCCAGTGTAAAAATATGGGTCTTCAGTTGTTTTTTAATACACAGACTATTCCGATAGATCCCTGAAGGAAATGTGTTTGACTTTATTTTTATTTCCTGGTTTTCCTTCACAGAGGTATTCCTGCCATGGTGGACCTGGCAGCCATGAGGGACGCAGTGGCCAAACATGGCATGGACCCCAGCCTGGTGAACCCTAAATGCCCCACAGACCTCATCGTAGACCACTCATTACAGATTGATTATAGCAAATGGTGTGTTTACATTTACATTTCCCTTTTTTACAAATTGTTAGTTAGATCAGAGAGGTAAAGTGTGAGATAATTGGATCTTTTTTATTATATTCATACAAAGCACAAGTAGAAAGAGTTATTTATCTTGAATGTATTTACTCTAACGACACTGTAATCAATTCTTTAGTGTAACATTCTTTTGTTTTTAGCCAAAGTGCCATACAGAATGCTCCTAACCCAGGAGCAGGGGCCGGTCAGAGTCAGGGTCCGGGTCCTTCCCGTCCGGCTCCCTCGTGGCGGGGCTCTCATTGTGGGGTTCAGCGGGGGTCCTGCAGTAAGTCCTCCTGCAGCGACCCTCCCCCCGCCGCAGGGCGAGGGTCCGGGCAGCAGATCGAGAACACGCCGCTCCTCTGTCCCTTCCACCTGCAGCCCGTGTCTGAGTGAGTTTGAAATCATCTACAAACTCTTGCATTTTGAGAATCACATGAAAATCTGCAGGTACACTAATGTGAAGGAGATGGGGTCTCCAGGAAATTGGGTTCTAGAGATGGCACGGCGTGGATGGGTGTGTCCCGGTAAAAAACACGGAGAACAGACTTTCACAGTTCAGATCTTTAATTATTGTGTGTGTGTGTGTGTGTGGAAAAAGCACCGTCGTCTCATTATCCACCGTCATAAACGGAACTGAAAGTAAACATTTCACCGGCACGGCAGCCAATTTGTATGCAAAAATTTCATCTGTGGAAGCCGTGGCGCTGTAAAAAGCACGACCAATTATCTGCCCCGGGCCTACCTGCCTGTCAGCCTTCCATCTCGTGCGCAAACTTATCTCGTGCCCTCATTGGTCATGTGCGCGTTCGTGTGTGTTGGAGGAAGGGCTCTGTAAGGAAGTCTGAAGGAAGGGGCAGATTTTTTTCGGTTGTGTACTTTCAAATTCCAGCGCACTCGAGCTGGTTTCTCCATTCTTACCTACCCTACCTTTAACAGCATATTTCATTTGATATCCCGTTAAGCTCTTTTCCCGAATGTAGCATATTACATTAATACATCTGGGAAATGCAGGTGTTATTCAGGTCTTAGGATCAGTCGTTCGACTCAATTGTTGGTTTTCTACCGCAATTTGCAACACACAGCCTCTGTCTGTTTACAGCCAGCACGTAATATGCAAAACCACTATCCAACTGTTTGCATAGCTGGGATAGAGATGCATGTTAAAAAGAGAGCCCAAATACTGATAGAATAGAAAATAACACTCCTAAAATAAAAAATTATGAAAAACATGACTATAGGTAAAAAAACAGGCTAATTCAAGTTATTTAAACAGTGTTTCCATAGGAGGTACTTCATTTGAGTGTATTACTTTAATCAGAGTATGCACTGCTGGCCATGTAAACAGCCTAGAAAAAATACTGTCTTTTCGTATTAAGTTAAAAAACGAAAATGTTGTGCACGTAAACCTAGTCACTGATGAATTTAACTATATTGTTTCACCCCTTACAAAGGTCAAATTAGGTCACTGATCGACACAGAGTTTCCCTTTTATCATGTTTCCTTTTCTCTTTTCCGCAGTACTGAAACAACTCTGAAGAATCAAGAATTGGAACTGATCAGAAACAAGGAGAGGCTTCAGTTCTTCAAGGTAGAAGCAAATACCTATATGTGTTATTTAACAGACTCAAGAGTGGTATCAATCTTCTGATCAAACTCTTTGCAAGAAATGTATTTCCTGTTAAGGAATAATTTGCTTAGGTATTCAACTTTCGACCCAGTTCATCATGTTCTCTCTAGCTGTCTCCTTTCCCACGGCATAGGTCTACGGCCTTGGGTATTGCTGCTATCTCTCTTAAGGAGGAGCAGCTTGGGCGCATTGTTGTTGCCAGTCTATGACAGAGCACAAGCCGCCATGAGGTAGTTTACTGTTCAAGGACGTAGGATCCCTGGCGCCCATTCTTTTCTATGGACGAGAGCTCTAGTTAGATTCAGGGTCCATAATTGTTTGGTCTCGCTGATAAAGAATGTTGATTATTACACTCCGAACTAGTTAAAACCTCGAGCTGCAGAACGAGTTCTTCAGAATTGGTTTGGCAACCGCTGTGTCAACTCGTGACACACCACCTGTCTCGTCAATTCAATAAACCGTCAGTGTTTGCCATCAAAGCTCCAGCTCTCCTCGTGCCTCTCTGAGTCCTGACTCCAATTGCTTCAGAAGTTTCCCCCACATTTCCCTAGAAATGTGTAGAACTGCACTTTAATGTTGTCTGGAAAGAGAGGTGGTGGACTATTTAATACAGTCTTCAGAATGTGTTGTTTACACTTTTTATAACAGAGGTTAGTAGTTTATAGGTTGTTAAAGTCAAACTAAAAAGTATAATTTTAGTAAATGGAAATATTCTGTAATTTTGAGGAAAACGTAAAAGAGCTTGGTATCTTTCTGCTTTAGAGAACATCATAAAATGGTGTTTTTACCTTGAGTAAGACACAAAGTTAAAGTTTTCCCCCCCTGTTTCTCTTCTTCAGTGGTGTTCGAAAGCGTTTCAGAACGTGAACGTGGTTCCTCCGGACGTGGGTGCGGTCCACCAGGTGAACCTGGAGTATCTGTGCAGAGTGGTGCAGGTCAGCGACGGCTTCATCTACCCCGACAGCGTGGTGGGGACCGACTCCCACACCACCATGATCAACGGCCTGGGCATCCTGGGCTGGGGTAAAACTCTCTAAACTTGAAAGTATTTGTGATTTGTTGACTTATCAGGCATGTAGATGAATACCTAGTTTTCAAGGTTTCAAGGCTTTTATTGTCATGTGTACATAGCTACAGTGTAGTCACAGGCTCCTCCAACAATGCAACACAATAAAACAGATAATAGTGCAAGTAAATAAAATGAAATAGAATATAATAGAAACAGTTCAGAATAGTCTATATGCAGTAATCTGAATATTGATATATATGAGTTGCAAACAGATGAATGTTATGGATGTTCTTTCAAAAGTTCAGGTGTTTAACACTCGTTTGTCCCCCAGGTGTTGGGGGCATCGAGTCGGAGGCCGTGATGCTCGGCCAGCCGGTGTCTCTGACCCTGCCGGAGGTGGTGGGCTGTAAGCTGGTGGGCTCCATCAACCCTCTGACCACCTCCATAGACGTCGTGCTCGGCATCACTAAGGTACTTGTTGCGGCTGTAGTAATCCAATAAATGTGCTGCGAGGGACTAAACAAGAGAAAAACATTGTCTGACGCGCAAGAAAACTGTCTTTCCACTGGTATGCGTTTGACCTTTTATTTACAAACGAAACAAGCAAACATACAATTGTTTCTAGTCCATATCCAGTATATGATTGCGTATGCGGTCAACAAAAATGGTCCTTCCCCAGCTCACTCCCCCTCCATCTATGACAAAGTGCGCAGGTAAAAGCAACCGGATATAACCGCAAACGTCACCACACAAATCCAATAGACACGCCACCTATAGTGACTCAAAAGATGTGACGTTACAAACACAGAAAATAGTTTACGTGTGGCTCCTACAGTAATGATCTGCTTTGTGTGTTATCAGCATCACTAAGGTAGCATGCTCTCCTTTGTGTGTTATCAGCATCACTAAGGTAGCACTGCTCTCCTTTGTGTGTTATCAGCATCACTAAGGTAGCACTGCTCTCCTTTGTGTGATATCAGCATCACTAAGGTAGCACTGCTCTCCTTTGTGTGTTATCAGCATCACTAAGGTAGCACTGCTCTCCTTTGTGTGTTATCAGCATCACTAAGGTAGCACTGCTCTCCTTTGTGTGTTATCAGCATCACTAAGGTAGCACTGCTCGCCTTCGTGTTTTATCAGGATTGTGTGTCTTCAAGGGCTGTTACACATAGTTTGAAGCTAGATTTATAACCTTGACATTCAAATTGTAATTCATAATTTCTGTGCTGCGCAGATATTCTTTTTACATTTTTAGTTGCCTATTTGTTTCATTGTGTCTTAACCTGGTTGCAGAAGCATTCAGTTGATCTAGATACAATTGAATGAATCAAAACGCCTCGTCACACAAGTTCCCATTTCTTGAGTTTGAGTCATCAATACGAGACTTGACAAGGAGAGATTTATTGCTCCAAGATTCAAATGTATCATCTCAAAATGAGGAACACATATCTACTTTCTGCAGACTCACTTTTGAGAGAAGTGATAGATCAGAAATGTAGATTTCCTGTTTTTGTCTCTGATTATAAATGTGGTTTTCCCTCTTCAATTTCGGATTGACAAAACATGATTTTTAAAGACATCCCTTTGGACTTTGAGGAACTGTGTGTCTGACTTGTGAATAAGGGTTATATGACACTATTTGCAGGAAAATATGGCTTCATTTTGCCATTCCTTCAGTACTCATGTGATTTGTGCATTGATGTTTTTCAGCACTTGCGGCAGGCTGGGATCTCCGGAAAGTTCGTAGAGTTTTTCGGAGCGGGGGTCTCCCAGCTGTCGGCGCCGGACCGGACCACCATCGCCAACATGTGCCCCGAGTACAACGCCACTGTCAGCTTCTTCCCCATCGACCAGGTCACACTGAAGCACTTTAGAAACACAAGTGAGTAGTACTGCTTAGTGAGAGGTGCAATCCTACAGTCACAGCATTTTAGGGTTTTGAACTAACATGATTTCATTTTCCTCCAGATTTTACCCAGGAGAAACTTGAATTAATGGAGTCTTACCTGAAGGCTGTAAAACTTTTCCGGAGCTATGAAGACGCCTCAGAAGACCCCGAGTACTCTGAGGTAATGTGTCAAACTTTGCTGTTAATTTTGAGTGTCAAGGCTACCGTGGAAAATACATATATTTTCTCTTTATTTTGCTATATTAAGAAGAGAGTGGCTCATAAACCTGTATGTGATTTCCTTTGAGACTATTTTATTTTTGTAGTTTTTAATCATCGTTATCAATGTTGTAGCCCTGTTTCCAAAGTTTAAAACAAAAAAAGGTTCAACATAAACAGATCTCTCATTGCGCAACGATACGTCACACCAACTTAACGATTACCTTTCCTTGCTAGAGAGCAGAAACAATAGAAATAGAAACAAATAGAAACAATTTTCCAGGCTAAAATGTAACATTAGGCAGAGTTCCCGTTAGCCGGTAATTACGGGACTTTGACCGGTAAAATATGCTGAAGACCGGCAAATCTAAATCTCTCCGGTCAAAATGTCCAGTCAAAATAATTTCCCCTTAGCAAAATACCGCATCAGTTGAGCCACTTATGTGACAGACAAGAAGAGTATGTGACAGACAAGAAGAGTACGTGACAGACAGACAAGAAGAGTACGTGACAGACAGACAAGAAGAGTATGTGACAGACAAGAAGAGTATGTGACAGACAAGAAGAGTACGTGACAGACAAGAAGAGTATGTGACAAACAAAAGAGTCAATTCTAATGTCTAACACTTCATGTGGAGAAAGAGATGTCCTGTGCGGGTGGATTGTGCGTTGATCTGTTGGTAATGCCTCGGGGTTCCGGTGGGCATGTAAACAAATGCATAATGCTGCGCTATACTTTGCGGCCTCGCCCGGTTGCATAGCGACGCTTATTGTTTAGGTGTCTTTTAATAAACAGGTAGTCATATCATTAGCTAGAACTAGCTAGATCTGATCGATATGGACATAAACGCGAGTAAAGTCTAATCTGACGGGAGAGAGAGATCAGCTGCTGCTGACGAGTCGACACGCAGCTCTGCATGATCACCTGCAGCGGTGAGCGGAGCAAAACACACACTTCAGGTTAGAATATCACACGTAGCTATTTTAATGACCTCTCAAACTACCTAAACTAGTTATAGATATGTTTAGTTTTACTGTCGGGTCACTCCTTACTGAGTCCGCGAGCTGCATGATACTGACGGGCTGTCAGGAGAGAGAGAGAGCGCTCCGTTTATTATTCCCGTGTTATTGTAAGTTACTGTACACTTTTGAACAATGTAGTTAATCTACTATAATTAGTTAGTTTAATATCGAATCATATCAATTTGTTTTAAAGCTCAATAAATAACGAAGAAGACCTTTGACCGGCACTTTTCTCATTTTGTCCGGAAGATTTAAACTTTAACGGACATTTTGACCGGCAAAAAAATATTCTAACGGGAACTCTGATTAGATTATTTTATCACCTGAAAAGCGAAAGAAAAGTCGTCATTTGTTTCACGTTGTTTACAAATGTACATACAGTATTTCCTCCAGATAAGGTCTCTTGGTGGTCCACTGAAAGGGAAGGGAGTTTGCCTCTCTATAACGTGATATGAAACCACTCCTCTCTCTGCAGGTGATTGAGATCAACCTGAGCGCCATCGTGCCCTGTGTGAGCGGACCCAAGAGGTCTCAGGACAGAGTGGCCGTCAGCAGCATGAAGGAGGACTTCCAGAGCTGTCTGGATGAAAAGGTAACAGACAAACTTCTGTTCTCATGCAGACATTAGCTCACAGAGATGCAGGAGATGCACCGTTGAAATCTTTTTGTTAAAGGGGACCTATCATGCAAAATGCACTTTGTGATGTCTTTTATACATACATATGTGTCCCCGGTGTTCCAGGGAACTCACAAAGTGTCAGAAAACACAACCCTCTCTCTTTTCCTCCATACCCAAATCTCTAAAAACGGGGCTGCAACGGATTTGATACGGGTGGATTTTTTATTTGCACCTTTTTGACGTAATGTAGGTGCACTCCACCTGATTGGTCAACTCTCCACCAATCAGGGGAATGAGAGGTTGGGCCATGTTGACTCTCCACTCGTAATCACAGCAAGCATGATAACATGACGCTCGTGCCGGGCGTGTCACGCCCCCCTCTTCCGCATGGGGGCATGGTCAGCTGAATCAGACCTTGCTAAGACAGAGCTGGAGTGAGGCAAAATGAGGCATGGCTAAAATGCATGATGTTTCGTATTTTGAAAATTAAAACGTATTAATATACCTTATATATATATATATATATATATATATATATATATACCTTATATATTATTTAAATATAGCATGATAGGTCCCCTTTAAGATAAGATAAGAAGTACTTTATTGATCCCAAGTTCTCTGTTTGTGTTGCAGCAGCATAAAAAGGTAAGGCATTGTACAATACAATTAAAAGACTAGAAATAAACACTTAAAAATGTCAACATCTCAATAGCAATACAAAAAAAGTTGAAAATATACATGTTGAATAACAAATCTACAGTGACAAAATATAAAGCAGGGTATTATATATACATAAGTATGAGAGTAAGGAAATAAATAAGATCAGATAGGACTTTATTCATCCCGAAGGAAATTGTTGTGCCAGAGTTACACAAATACAATAAACACAGCAGCACAATAATAATACAACTGTACACTAACAGTAAAACGAGCAATTCAATAACTACAGGAAATATAGATGGTCACATACTTAATGCACATATTAACAGTATTTGGTATTTAGTAGTGCCAAAAAAAAAACACCACCCGACTAAAGAACAGCTTTTTACACCAGGCTGTCAGGAGGCTGAACTCTCTCCCCTCTCTCTCCCCCCTCTCCCCTCTCTCTCCCCCCTCTCTCTCCCCTCTCCCTCCCCTCTCTCTCCCCCCCCCTCTCTCTCCCCTGCCCCCACTGGACTATAACTCCCCACACACACTCAGACACTCAAATCCAGCACCAGACACGTTTTTTTACGCTGCTATGGTCAGTCTTGCACCAAAGATATTGATATTGAAGTGACTGTTATTTTGTATATATTTATTGTTGTGTTTTTTATCTTAATGTGTGCATATGTGTAAATGTGTCTGTTGATTGTGTATATAGGATATACATATTTTATACATATTTTTATACATATTTGTATAATTGTATTTTTGTATTCGGGATTGTTGGAAACGTCATTTCGATCTCTCTCTCTGTACACACAAACTGAAAGATTGACAATAAAGTTGACTTCGACAAAAAACCGTAGTGGTATTACGTAATTGCACGTAAATTACTTGTTACCTGATAGCTGAGTGTTTTCCAACTTGTCATTTATTTTCCTTGCTTCCCTGCAGGTGGGCTTCAAAGGCTTCCACGTCTCGAAGGAGAAGCAGGACGCCCTCGTCCCCTTCCTGCACGGCGGGCAGGAGTACCAGCTGGCTCACGGCTCGCTGGTCATCGCCGCCGTCATCAGCTGCACCAACAACTGCAACCCGTCCGTCATGCTCACCGCAGGTACACGACCAACATCTAAAATAAATACAAATGTCATCGGTATATCAGCTGGTTGGTAAAGCCTACTGAGCATGTCAGATTGAACAAACAGTTTGTAACCGTATCACGCGACATATTGGGGTTTTTGTTATGAGGTAGCTGCCATCTTCTATATCTAGTCATCTCATTCCTGTTGTCATCTTGCAATATACTAATTTATATAAATAGTTATCACCGCATTAAACCGTATTTAACATTGTCTTAATTTACATTTTTTATTTCATATTCTGTTCTTATACATATCCCATATTCTATCGACATGTATATAGACTTTTTGCACTACTTTTTATTTTGTATTTTATTATACATGTTGCATTGTTGGAGGAGCTCAGAGGCCTGTACTACGAATCCAGTTCAACATACCCTGGATATGTTTGAGTTAGCTGGCTTACCTAATCCAAAACAAACGCGCTCTCGCTAAACTGTCCTAAGACGCTGGTTATCAACTCGTTAACTCAAGCCAGCTTTGCCCTATCTAGTTAGGTGCGCGTTCACATGAAAGGGTGGTATTTGGAGCATTCGACCAATCACAAACATGGACAAGCGTACTGACAGCGCAGCGCGTCATACTTCCTGAATGAAAAGTCAACTATAATTAGTCAAATATGAAGACGTTAAACTTTAAACATCCATGACTTAAACACTTTATCCAGGATAAAAGCCACATAGCTGCATCTGCAAGGTGAATACAGCTGGTAAAAGAAAAAGTGTTTGAATGCGTACATAAACAGGTTTATGATATCACTGCCCCGTCTAAGACACGAGTGGATCTGACTTTAATTACATTTGACTCGAGTGTTTCGTCAACTTAATGTGTTGCTTAAAATAATACTTCTGCATACAG
This sequence comes from Dissostichus eleginoides, assembly GCA_031216635.1. Taxonomy (NCBI): domain Eukaryota; kingdom Metazoa; phylum Chordata; class Actinopteri; order Perciformes; family Nototheniidae; genus Dissostichus; species Dissostichus eleginoides. Next base: position 10,703,725 of record CM062273.1, on the reverse strand, counting down.
TATGTGACACTGTGAGTGTTGTACGGCTCAAGAGGCTGACTCAGATAAGGAAATAAATGATTCATTATGATGTGATATGAATGATAATGGGACCAGTGGCGGACTGGCCATCGGGACGTTCGTGATGAATCCCGATGGGCCGGTACCGAAGTCGGCCGGTCGGGCCACTCGGCCCACTCCGATCGGGCCACTAGGTCCACCGAAACCCCGCAGCGAGGCTCCCCCCGTTGACACTTTACGTGGGCTGGGCTGGGTGAGATTCCCGGGCTGATTTTTAGTCCCAGTCCGCCCCTGAATGGGACACATCGACGTCTGCACTCACAGTGCTGCGGACTGTACGTAATGTTACTTTGATCCGGTTACTTATGTTGTGGCAGATATTTAAGTAAGCTTTCTTAACGCTAATGTTATAATAGTCAGACTGCTCTGAAGATGGAGGTGATATTCTATTACTTTTCACGTTCACACAGTCAGTTGATTTTTGCCGGCCGTCTTTCCTGCAACGGCAGTTTAAACTGTATTTCCTCTATCCTGTAATATGACTTGATAGCTTTAAACTCCGCACACGGAGCTCTGATTGGTCAGCAGGCGGTGCTTTCACTGAGTTGATCTCTTATCCTGGAACCTAACCTGCTCCGGACCAGGCTAGCCGTTCAGCATAAGTTACCATGGAGATCTAGCCCGCTAAGAAGTGAACCAGCGTCGTAGGACCGGAAACCCAGAGTTTTCCCTGAAGTTACCTCGCTAAGGGAAAATCCGGCTTCGTAGTACAGGCCTCTGGTCAGGTGAATTTTCATAACACAGCTTTCTATTTTGATTGACAGGTCTTCTTGCCAAAAAGGCTGTGGAGGCGGGGCTTGTTGTGAAGCCTTACATCCGGACCAGTCTAGCTCCTGGCAGTGGGATGGTCACTCACTACCTCAGTACCAGCGGAGTCCTGCCTTACTTCAGCCAGCTAGGGTAAGACTGTGTGATGACACACACACACACACACACACACACACACACACACACACACACACACACACACACTAGAGTTTCCTTTCAGGTCAATGACCTCGGATGAACCCGTTCATGCAGTCTAAGAGCAGCCTGCACTTTACTCATGTTAACCATCAGTTTGAACCTGCAGTACTAAAAGAGACATTTTGAAAAGGCTATGATCTGAATCATATTTGTTGGATTACACGTTTTTTAAAAGCTTTTTATCAAAACATATTCTGACTTCAATGGGTGATATATTAAAAAGCTAACTTTACGTTAACATAGCGTTTTGTCAAACCGTTCAATTGGTCACACAACAGTTGTGGAAATCCCTGCTTGGTAAAGTTAAATCTTTGAAGAGCCGGAGCAGCTGGATCTAGATCTCTGAACAAATGTGAACAATAAAGTCCATGGTTCAGAATGTATTGAAATGTAGATCTTTTCATTTTATTCAAGTGACAGCTATCAATTATTAACCTTTAACACTAGTCTGGATTGAAAAAAAATACTGTTGAACACTGTTTTTAATTATCTTATGTTATATAATAATTGAATTCCTTCACCCCAAAGGTTTGAGGTGATTGGTTACGGCTGTGCCACCTGTGTGGGGAACACGGCTCCGTTACCTGAAGCCGTCGTGGACGCAATCAAACAGGTAACATCTCCATCATGATACATCTAGCTGTTCCTGTAGATCCTTACGTTAAAAACATCTCACAACAACAATCCCTATGATCTCCTGTGTTTCAGGGGGACCTGGTGGCCTGCGGGGTCCTCTCTGGTAACAGGCACTTTGAGGGCCGCCTGTGTGACTGCGTGCGGGCAAACTACCTGGCCTCCCCCCCCCTGGTGGTGGCGTACGCTCTCGCCGGCAAGGTGGGAATCGACTTTGAGAAAGAGCCTCTGGGTGAGTGAAGCTTTTGAGGGTTTTAGGACTTTGGCTGATTACAGTGAGGGAGCATTTAGTGAATCTGTCCTGTGCTGACATGCTTCAGATGACAAAGGGGCATTGTGGGTAGTTTAAGGTCTAAATCACTGGTATCTCATAGTCATCATAACATTACATTAACAGAAGTGAAACAAAAACAGGGCTTACCCTTAGAAGTTTTCTTTGTTATTATATCAAAGGGGACCTATCATGCAAAATGCACTTCTTGATGTCTTTGTCCATCAGAAGAGTCTCATGTTTCCAGGTCTTTCTGTGAGTTTAAGCACACGTGTAACGTGTCCATCAGAAGAGTCTCATGTTTCCAGGTCTTTCTGTTGAATCTCTGTGGTGCTAACATCCTGTTGTCGGTGCAGGCGAGACCTCGGAGGGGAAGCAGGTGTTCCTGCGTGACATCTGGCCGTCCAGGGAGGAGGTCCAACAGACCGAAGAGGACACGGTCATCTCCTCCGTCTTCAAGGACCTCAGGGGGAGGATGGAGGTCAGGACACAATCTGTACTTATTTATTTGACGTGTGCTTTAATGATGTGATGATTATATAAATGTTTTTTTCGTTCCAACTCCAGAAAGGGAACACGCTATGGAGCACCATTGAATGTCCAGATTCTGTGGTGTTTCCCTGGGATCACAAGTCCACATATATCCGTTCTCCGTCTTTCTTCAGCAAGTTGGTGAGTCTTCCTTATTTTGCTGTCACCTGATTCATGGGGTTTTATATTGTTGCATCGACTCAGTTGTCTTGTGTCTTATCTGTCGGAGAGAAATCATTATTTATTTTATTTGTATTATCATACCTTTGACCTCCTAGAGTCTATTAACCTGATCACATGTTATATTTTGCTGCATGAACCTTTGATAGTTCTTAACAAATAATCTGAGGGGAATTACTTGATGTTTGTTTGTAACTTGTGATGTGTCATTTTGTAAAGCACTTTGAGCTGCATGAGTTGTCTGAAAAGTGCTGTATAAATAAAGCTTTATTATTATATCACATATTGATGAAAAAGTAAAAAAGCAGCAGCAGTTTAGACAATAACTTCCTCTTGTTTTCTGCCTCAGGGTAAAGATGTCCCTCCTCCTCAGTCCATCGAGAACGCTCACGTCTTGCTGTTCCTCGGGAACAAAGTGACGACGGACCACATCTCTCCGGCAGGAAGCATCGCCCGGGTCAGCGCCGCCGCCAAATACCTGCAGAGCAAACGGTCAGTTTTCCTCTGAGAGATGGTAATGACAGACAGAAACGTTGTCTTCATCAACATCCTATATTAAGCAGGACATCTTAATGTGGCTACAGCCTTTCCTGTCAGTTTAAATAGTAAAGTTTATCCTTCATTTGAAAGTTCATATCACATTTGAGAAGATGCCTATCAAATATTGGCATGGAAATAGGAACAGAGGGTTTTATCTTGTCACGGAAAATCTCAAAGATTCAAAGGTTTTATTGTCATATGCACAAAGCAGCTACAGTGTAGAGATGGCAATGCAATTCTTCTGACCTGAGCTCCTCCAACAATGCAACATATATAATAAAATATAAACATTCAAAATACAAAACAGTGTTTCCCATCCATTCCCAAACCCCACAGATCCTCAACTCCGGTGTGTCTCACTCATTAACAAGGCAACACAGAGCAACAAGAACGTTGTCTGCTACAGTAGCCATGAACTCGCATGTATTTGGTTATTTGAGGGGGGGGTGGATGCGTGGGCCACCCGAGTAGGTTAAGGGGCCTTAGGCTATTCTTGCCACGGGGGGTGCGGTGCCTCCACAAATAGAATCTGTGGGAAACACTGCAAAATAAAAAGTAGTGCAAAAAGTCTATATACATGTCAAAAGAATATGGGATATGTACAAGAACAGAACATGAAATTAAATAATGTGAATTAAGAGAAAATTAAAAACGGTTTATTGCGGTGATAACTATCTATATGAATTACTATCTGTTGCAAAAACATAAAAAATAACCACATTTAAGGATTATTTATAAACCAAAATGATATAATGTCGACCATGTCACTGGACGCTGTTGCGTTTTGTTTCTCACGGTACACGAGCACATGTATTAACCTCTCATTTTGAATCTAGCCTGACTCCGAGGGAGTTCAACTCGTACGGCGCTCGCAGAGGGAACGACGCGGTGATGACCCGAGGAACGTTCGCCAGCATCAAGCTGCTAAATCGCTTCATCGGCAAACCGGGTCCAAAGACTCTGCACATTCCCTCAGGCCAGACGGTGAGTGGGAACCTGTTGGGAAAATACTGAATGTCCTCTTCCAATATCAGAGTACACATGATAACAAAGGTATCCCAACTGTAGCTGTGTACATGACAGGATGTATGATTACCTAGAAGAGCTTCAGGACTGTTTTAGGCATATGATAGCTATGTGATTAACATGATGATTCAGCCTCTATGGAGATAGAAATATGACAAGCATGATCATTTCTGACGTGAAGCTAATCTGAACTAAACATTGAATACTGCTTCATATTCCTCCATCTTGTGACTGGGTGAGAATTTTGAGATTTTGAGAAAAAGTCCAAATTGAGAAAAAGTCAGAATTTTGAGATTTTGAGAAAAAGTCAGGATTACTGTATGATTACCTAGAAGAACCGGTATTCCTCCATCTTGTGACTGTGTAACTCCCTCTCTTGTATATCAGCATGTGAAGGACACTGTTCAGGAACTAGTTGTACCAAATGCTCTGTATGTGTTTACTACTTCCATTCTTGAGAGGATCATAAATACATGGATCCTGATTATTGAAGCTCAAGCCGGCGACGAGTGAGATTTTTCTAACCGACCGATTCAGACCAGGAACATAAACACCAGCCTGTTTAACCCTCCTGGTGTGTTCCGATCAAATCTGACCCATTTACTACTTTAATCACTCGTAACTTTTGTATTTGAATTTGGTTGGTGTTTTGTTTTTTTTACAATAAATGTTAATTACATCACAATAATACAAAAAAATACACGTTCAGTGTCTATTTTTTTTACATTTACTGCAGTTTTCATGTATTGCAGTAGTCTGATACATTGTTTACAGTTTGAAAGGGTGTTAATACACATTTGGTGATGATTAATGTTTTTGTGTTAATGTAAGAGCATTAAAACACACATTTGACCAGAAACACCAAAGTAAGGGGGGGGGGGAAACGCACACAACAGGAGGGTTAATGTCCAGAGCATTGTGCGAGACTGGCTTCTTATAACATGTCCTCTCTTTGTCTGTGTTTGATCAGCTGGATGTCTTCGAGGCGGCAGATCGTTACCATAGAGACGGCGTCCCCCTCATCATCCTCGCCGGCAAAGACTACGGCTCGGGGAACTCCAGAGACTGGGTCGCTAAGGGACCCTACCTGCTGGTATGTGCACACAACGCTCTAAACCAGGGGGTTTGTCGGGAAAATCTGTTGACCAACAATTAAAACATCTCTCATAATATCATAAAATTGGATGCTGCAGAATATGTCATTTTAGTACACATGCCGTGCACATGTGGCGTAGGAATGTGAGTCATAGGCAAAATAAGACTGTAAGCTTTGATTATGGGATGGTTTCTTCACGTTTTTGGACAGCAATATAGATAAATTACATCTGGTCCTGGCAAAGTAAATGCCGACAAAACACTCAAAAGCTAACTGACAATACGCTTTTTGGCAACGATTAAGTCATTTCCTTCATATTGGGTATTTATTTTGAAATGTATAGCGACAATTTTTGACCTATTTCTTTGTAAAGGGATCTCTCAAACATTATAAAAGTAAATAAATGGAAGACTTGTCTGATAGTCGCATAGTCATTTAAATATTTAATCAGGCTCAATAAACACATTTAATATTTGACCGGACTACCTCTATTTGCCCTGGACGTTGAAATCTTCCAGGAAAAATGGACTGGCACAAATCACCTCAACAAAAACCCTGCTTTCCACTGACCAGACCATAATAGTCAACAAGTGTTCACTTTGTCTAACATGGTGCAGTAACATTACAGGACTTACATTTAACAATAAGCTCTAAAGTGTCAGAAAACCCTCATCAAACAAAACTTCTGTAAAACACAGATCCCTTTCTAACAGTGGAATATGAATGAATATGCTCTTCAGCTTTTTCATGTTCTAATATACTCCACTCCTCCTCTTGTTTTACGATACGATAATTCTTTAATGGTCAGATCAAGTCTGAAATGTGACTTGCATCACAGCAGCTCCATGTGTAACATCAACAAAGACAAATATCAAGACACAATACATGAAAAACAAACATTTACCATAACAGCAGGATCGGTGAGAGAAAATGACCCTTTAGCGTGCATTTGATCTGGGATTTATCTCTGTATTTATTATTGTCCCTCTCCCCTTCCTCTCTGGTCCACAGGGGGTTCGAGCGGTCATCGCGGAGAGTTTTGAGAAGCTGCACGTGAAGCAGCTGGTGGGGGTGGGCATCGTGCCGCTGCAGTTTCTGCCCGGCGACAGCGCCGACTCTCTGGAGCTCAGCGGGAAGGAGAGGTTCAGCGTGACTCTGCCCGAGAGCCTGAGCCCGAGGCAGCAGCTCACTGTCAAGGTACTGTTTATGTTGTTGTTTGTTTGTTGATGTCTGTACCTGGGACTGTTGAAAGCAGGGTTGAATAGATACAAATAATTATTCAATTGATGTTTTTCTTTGGGGTGTTGAAACAAGTACCATTTTTAGGGTTGAAAAAAGATAGATAGTGCAGCAACAGTCCGGCAGTGGCTCAGTCAGTAGGGGCTTGGACTGGGAGCCGGTTCAAGTCCCCGAACAGACCTAAATATGGAGTGTGGACTGCTACTTGGAGAGGTCCCAGTTCACCTCCTGGGCCCTGCCGTGGTGCCCTTGAGCAAGGCACCGGACAGCCCCCTTCCCCCCCCACTCCCCGGGCGCTGTACAGTAGCTGCCCACTGCTCCTAGTACTAGACTCCTGGTACTAGGATGGGTTAAAAGCAGAGAACACATGTCACTGTGTGTGCTCTGTGCATGTGACCATTAAAGAGGGTTTCATCCCTCCCATTCTCTCTCTGTGTATATTTTTAATAAAATGATATCAAGATTTACAAAGATTTACCAAAATAAAAGATTAATGTTTCAGTTTTTGGCCTCTAAGGGGCAGAAATAAACAGTTTTGTCTTATTATAACCATCATAAACATGTCAAAAGATTACTTGTATTATTTACATACACTCGCTCCACATACAAAGCAACATTATTATCCAATTTTAGGCCATGTTTCTACCTACTTAAAGAATGTAGATCCACTATTCACCTCTTTTTTAGTCTCCTCCTACTCGGATACATGTATCTTGCTCATTAGCTGCTAGATGATTTTAAAATAACCTTTCAATAAAAGCATGTTGATGAATGATTTAGTAAACGTGTTGTTTCTGTGTTCCCTGGCAGACAAGCCAAGGAAAGTCCTTCCTGGTCACCGCACTGTTCGACACGGAGATGGACGTTATCTTTTTCCAGCACGGAGGCCACCTCAGATATGTTGCTCGGACTTTTCTCTGAAGGCAAAGCTCTTCTCACCGCCATCATATTACCAGTTAGTCTTCAGCATGGATGAAAAACTTTAAGCTAACGGAGCGACGTATCGGCGCATGATCCGTCTGTTTGAGGTGGATCCACATCTCCGGACTTTTAGTTTTCAGACCGAGCTGCTTCTCCGTCACCACACATGGTTGTTCCTGCAGTTGTCTCCTCACAGAACAGAAACAGAGGCAGGAAGACGTGATGACATTGTGTTTTATTGTTTTGAAAACCAGATTTTCAGCGTACTGACTTTTCTTTCGTCACGGAGGGGAGCCGAGGAGAACTGAATCTGCTTCTGTTGTCGTCTGACACGGTGCTGCAGCATGAATACTTTTTATTTTTAAGGGTGTGTCGTAGCCTGTTTTTACCAACATCCCAGTCTTATTATGCAGGATTGATGTCAATTGCCCATATTTCCCATTGTGGCTTTATCTTTTTATGTAAATTAATGTTCTGTTTATTTGATACAAATTCCATTTTACAATTGTCTCCCATAGCTCAATTTGTGTTTTGTGGAAACTATGGAGGTTTTGCTTTTTCACTGAGCTACATCACAATGGCTTCTTCCTAACATCTGACAGTCCTCTGTATCACAATAAAGCTAAATTATGAGTCAGCCTAAATGAGTTATTGATAACCCATCTAATCTAACGGTTTGACTAATTTACTGTTTGTACCCAAAGTATAACTTGCTTTATCAAAATAAGTTTATTTCACTCGTGTATCTTTAGTGCACGTGTGAACCCTCTGCAGCCTTATTATTATTATTATTATTATTAGGGGAACTGCACCGATTGTACACATCAAAGTCTTTTCACAGGTCTACTAATTTAAAATAAAGTTGTATAAATCTTCAAGAATCTCCGGAGTGAGCTGCGCAAAATTTGATAAATTGCATTAATTGATTGCATACAATTCGGCTTAGTAAGAAGCTGAAAACCGAGTCTAAGAAATAAAATAAATGAGTTCACCTGAGCTCTGCAGCTTAAAGGTAGGGTTGGTAAGAATGGAGAAACCAGCTCGAGTGCGCTAGAATTTGAAAGTACGCAGCCGAAAGAAATCTGCCTCTTCCTTCAGACTTCCTTAGAGCCCCTCCTCCAACACACACGAACGCACACATGACCAATGAGGTCACGAGATAAGTTTGTGCACGAGATGGAAGGCTGACAGGCAGGTAGGCCATCCAGTTATTTTAGCCGGGCCGGCTCAGATGATTGGTCGTGCTTTTTACAGCGCTACGGCTTCCACAGTGACATTTTGTTATGTATTTATTGTCAAAGGATTTAATGTATTCATTGCTATCGGGATGTTAAGAGCATTCCATGGAATATAACAAAACGTGTTTCTGAAGTGAATTACCTACCCCACCTTTAAGGCTTCATTGGCTGCTAGCATAACAACCGGATATCTGACTGAGCTGTCTGAGTTGCATTGTGGTTAATGTAGGCGCCAGATTTTGAAAAACACTTCAGTGTGGAATAAAAAGACAATTTGATTTATGAAGCAAGTTTAACTTTGCAGTTTCTTTTCCAAAATATCCTAAAGTCCCACTTAAAAACTGGTAAAAATGTTCATACCTGGTCCTAGTGATGGCAAAATGAAGCTTTGAATGAAGCATCGAACCACTTGGACAATTGTGTTGGAAATAGGTTCATTTCTCGAAGCTTCAGTTACAGCGACCTCTCCTGGCGAAGTGCAAGGCTGCAGTGGGTTTCACGTATCTTTGCCTTGAAAAATATTCGATGCACACACACACTAAGACTGAATATCATGTTCTATTTGCAATTAAAGATTGATAATTGTGTGTATTGGGTTATTGAGAAAGACTAGAGAGTGCTGGACATTTTTTTGGGCGGAGACGGCCTTTTATCAGTTATTAAAGTATGAAAGTTGAAAAGCAATGATTAAAAGTTCATCCGTTCCAAGCCTTGAACCAGCTGCGCGGCGGACATCGCAGCATTCAGGCCGCCGGCTCTATCCACTGGGCTATCCATTCTTTAAACAATTCATCTGTTTTTATATTACTCATATTTGTCTTTTTGTTCACAACTTCACCTTTTGAAGTGTTTCCCGAGCCAGAACGACCTATCTTTCTTCCTGGCTTGCTCTATAATGATCCAATTCAAATGCAATACCAACAACAACTCAACAGCAACAACGCAAATTACGACAACAACCCACACATTGCGCATTGTTTAGAGCGGTTATAAAGTGTTGAAGCGCTCAAATTCGAAACTGTTTCAACCTGTCACCTGTCAGAATAGAGACGAGGCAGTGCATTGAATCGCGTGATTGGACCGCGAACCAGTCAAGTGATTCATTCAGGAAATGAAGCAGTTGCTGGTTCGGACGTCACATGTCACGTGATTTGAAGCAGTTGCTGCTTCTGACGTCATATGTCACGTGATTTGAAGCAAGCTTCGAATCACTGCTTCTATGGAAAAGGAAGTCCAGGGTTGAAGCTCCGTTCGAAGCTTCAGTGTCAAACTGCCATCACTACCTGGTCCCTGTCGTGCGATGTGAAGCTGAACGAGTGTAATCATGGCATCAGTTTACTTTCCTTACATCACTTTCACTTCAATCATGAATATGGACTTTACACATGCATCTTGCATGAGGATATTATCATAACTAGTGATAATTGATAATCAATACTCTATTATTGAGCTGCTGAGATCTGAAGTTTGAACTGATATCAAAGTGAATGGAAACCAGCCCCCCAAGTTGACACACTATACTATGACTTTTAAAAGTAAGACACAGAAGTCGGAAGCTCTTAATGAAATTTCCAAGTGTAAACAGTGCAACTTTTATTGATTTGTTTCAAAAGTAATTTCTATGACACATGATGACGTACAGTATGAAGTCGCAACAACAACCAGATTTAAGTGCTGTCTAACAACAGTTTAAAACAAGCGTGCATCTTACTGTGAGAAAAACAAACGGAAAACTGTGCAAAGAAATGTCTGCAAGTTAACAAATGACACAGCTTCAATTAAAGTGTGTGCAAATGTGAAATTAAAGCTGTAATCAAAGGATGGCACCGGTTTGATGCCGTTTGCAGGATGACGGGATGAATTAGGTTCATTATGACATCAGTACGTTTAGTATTTGACATTAATCTCATGTCTACAAGTCAGCATCAAGTCATTTTTTTTTTTGCCCATTTACTAGAAATCACACAGTTTTATTTAGAGCTGAATCAATCAGACAATCAACAGAAGTATTCACCAACAAAGATGTTAATTAGTAACAGTGCATCAAGCACAAATGCCCTCCCGTCGCCGGTTCCACTTTCTCTTTTTCTGTTTAGAGAAATCAAAAAGGTACCCTGTGGATTTTTGTTTACATTCACTGTTTCTCACCAAAGTGCTTCTTGGCGCTCTAACAGATGAGTTGAATTCACCTGCAGAGCCATCTTTCGTGTGAAACAATATGAAATATACAATTGTTTGTTTTATTTGCAGCCATCCATTTACTAGCTAGCGGTCCTACTCCGTGGCCGTTTCTCAATGTCGAGTAAACCTGCTGCAGAGCCACTATTTCAAGTATACTACGTCATCGAGTGGCGCCGAAGGACTGTTTAAATGCATGTTAAATGCCCAGCATTCGGCGCCACTCCATGACGTAGTATACTTGACATAGTGGCTCTGCAGCATGTATACTCGACATTGAGAAGCGGCCCTTGACTGTTGGCTAATTGCTGCCACAAGCTGCCGACCAGCAGAAAACCACCAAAAACATGTGGAAAACAAACGAACAAAAATGTCTTCATAATGCTGTTACTGGTCAAAATTCCACAGGGTACCTTTAAAACAAAACTGTATAGATTAAACCATGTTATGATGACACCTTAGGCTCTGGGAACCATTTTACAATATTTTGAGTCATTTTATAGACTAAGCATTTAATTTTCAGACAAAAACAAAATGAAAATAAGTGTTAGTTGCAGCCCTCGTATTACTGACAACCACGTCTCAAAGAAAGACTCAGAACCCTCACGTCCAGGCAGCCTTTGGTTTACATTACGTCACTAACGCAGGAGAATCCACTTGCAGAGACTTGAAGCTCTTCAGGCTGATCCTTACAGTGGAAACGCAGCATTTACTGTATGACTAGTCATCAGTGAAGCGTTAAACTGGCACTTACAGTTCTGCATTACCACGGGAAAATGATGAAACATTCATAAATCTCACTGTGAGGATTACCCGTTTCAAGTCTGTGCAAGTTCATTTTCATACAGAAGGCTGTCTGGAAAGTAACACATTCACAAAGAAACCAATGTAGCGTTATAAACTAGAATACAGAGGAAAAACACTTAATTTGTAGTAAATGGGCTTTAACATGAAACGCCAGTTTGGTTAAACTCAGCTTTGACACTTTGTGGCTGTTCTCTACAACCGAGAACACGTTTCTCCCATTTTTTTTAAAACCCCTAAACACCCCTCTGACTTCAAAAGGCACAGACATGTGTAGTTATAAGAGTAAAGTTTGATTGAAACAAGATCTACAAAAAGTGAACTCACAAGCTTTGACCTACGATGCCCCCCCCCCCCGACCGCAGCGGTAATAATCTAATGCCTCAACACCCTGCACCCATAGTAGTTTAAATCTTAAAGAAAAACAAACAATAACAACAACATGGCTGGTATTTCATTACTTTATCCACCTGGTGGAAGCGCTCAGAATTTTTTTTTGTATCCCTTTGAGTCGTTTAAAAGCAGAAACAGAGTGAGACTCTTGGCCACTTTCTTCACCTGGGTCCCCAGAGAGTGTGATGAGAGAGCAGCCGCGCTGTAAACAAGACCCACTGCTGATGGAGGAGAAATCCTGAGAACAACGGACTCATTTCCCTTCTCTTGTGGAAAACTAATGGAATCACCTGCTTTCTCTTTCTCGTGTGTCCTTAATCTTTGTATACTGTATGCAAACTCTTTTTTCATCTAATAAGAAAATATTTGTGGAAGGTTAAATGAAAATATACAATTATTAATACAATAGAGTACAGAGCTATATGTTAAAGGTGATTAAAAAAAACTGGTTGATTGTATCTCCCTTTACAATGCGCGCATTTTCCTTGGTTTAAAGGCAAGAGGTAAAGTGTATAAGAAGAAGGCCGCCTGGAGAGAAGGAGCTCCAGCGCTAGGCGATAGCTTTGGCTTCTGGTAAGAAAGCCTCCCAGTACTTTATGAGCTGCAGAGAGAAGAGAGACAGGGTCAGGGTCCTTCATATTCAACACATGAGAAGGGGTTATAACATACAGGGTATATGCAGGAATCCTGAAGTCAAATGTAATACCTTTTAAGACCTTTTTTAAGACCCTTTCCATACATTTTAAGACCTCATCGCCACTTGGAGTTTTAACCGGTTACATTGGCGACACACTTTACCTCACATTTACTATATACAGTATTGATTGTCCTTCCTCCTTATCGTCCAACCATTTGGACGCAAACTTGCATTTCCCCATAATGATGTTGTTTAACAACCGGCGTAAACGGACCTTCGCGCGCTATCAGTCAGTGAGCGTGCGATGTCCTGTTCAGATGACGTCACATCCAACGGGATGCCATAAATAAACTACACAGAATCACACTACACACCTACGCAATGATTACATTCAGGCAGACGGTAGAATACAACCTCTTTGGACAATTTATATACTTATTGAAAACAAGCTACAAAATGTAATACCTTGGAAAATGCCGTTTAATACTTTTTTTAATAGCCTTCATTTTCGCTAAATTGATTTATCAACTTTTAATACTTTTTAAGACCCCGCGGACACCCTGTGATATATAGGATTTACATCAGGTGGACATTTTCCAATTATAAATCACCTCTACAAAAAACACATTTACTATGTCAAGCGAAAATTACAAATATTGTAGGAGCCAATTCGTGAAATGTTACTTGTTAGCCCACTCAATAAGGCAGAGAGTCCAGTTTTATCTTCGCAGGCCGTTAGATTTATTTGCCATTTAGCTAATTTTCTATACAGATTTATAGCTGCAGATAGTCCCATTCACTTCCAGACATACACTCACTCACTTTCCACATATACATGCTACAAACGTACCCTCCCTCTCTCTCTCTTTAAAGGGATAGGCGCCCTTACTTTGCCAGACCCTATTATTTTAACACTTTTGTTTCCCCTTAGTTTATCATAATTGAAAAATGCATGGATTTTGGACGAAACTTTGTGCTTAAAACTTTGGAAAAGGGTCAGTCTTTCAATGTTTGTGGCTATCTATTTAAATAAACCCATCAACAGATGAATTTATAATAAAATGATTTCATTCGTAAAGCTTTAATCTTTCATGACATGTAACAAATATTTCATACGTCTATCCTTAAGTATTTCTGAATAAGCTACAAATCATTTTAACATAAATTAGAAATATTCTGTAACATAGCGAGTCAAAAACAGGACTCCCATAGTTTGAAAAGTATCAAACTCTATATAAATGTACGCCGACCGGTTTGACAAGAAGGATATTTGATTTTATTACATGGCTTAATTGAATACTCGATTCTGATTGGTCAATTCAGAACACGTGACACGTTGTTAATCCAGAACAGAAAGACCGCTGTCAAGGATTTATTGACCGTTGTTAAGGACGCTCACATCTGCACAAAGAAGTCCGGTCGATTGAACTGTATACAGTTTGGCCGAAAAGCAAACTGCATGCAGTTTGCTTTTCGAACTGGGACAAGAAAACAGCGGAGAAGTAACGGGGCAGAAACCCTCCTTTTTACGCAACGGTCCAGACATAGACATCAAACGGCGACACATATTCAGTTGCCAGTTACTTTGGCATTAGGGCAGGGATATCTAGATACTTTCCAAGTTTGACACATAGACTGTATATATAAAGGTTTGACATAATGAATTGTGCTACTTTTAAAGCAAGCAACGATGTTTTCAAATCTGTAATCAGAAAGCTCCTCAAAAACGCTATCGAAGCAGTTCCTGCCGTTGCTACGTAGCTCAAACAGTAAAACAACGGACTATTTTTCCTAGCGGATGCATGTCATTTAAAATAAATAATAGCCTACTATTTTTTTTAAATCAATAAAAACATTTTCTAAATCCATAAAAGCATTTCAATTAATATTGGGAGTCATGTCGTTACTTTGTTGAGAATGTGGCCATGTAATAAGCGGGATAATGTGCAGCGACGCGGTCATTATGGGTAAAAGAACACCCTTCATGCAGATCAGGATCCCTCCGCTGCCTGTCGGGTGTTCTTTTACCCGTAATGACCGCCTCGCTGCACATTATCCCTTACATAACCGTGTTAAATACTCATGTTCGACCAAAGGACACTCACCTGTTGCTGAGACTGCAGCAGACACTCCAGGTAATTAATGATCTCTCTTTTACAGTTCCTGGCCTTCTCCTTCTGTTGGATCAAACAAAAACAACTCAGTAAGCGATAATGTTTCCAAAGTTCTAGTACCTGAATGCAGCACAGATAACATCAGTACCTCAAAGCGCACCACTTCCTTGCGCACGGTAGCAGAAACTCTTTCAAAGTCCCTCTCGTACTGCGTCACCTTGGCCTCCCACTGAGAGGAGCAGAGGAGAAGATCAAAGAGGAGCAGTAAAGAGGTCATGGTATTAAAGAAAGGAGGTATTGAAAGTAGGGAAGTAAATGGTCATCGTATATTAATATTGAGTTTAAAAAATCGAATTTATAAGATTTCTGCCTAAGAAAGTTATTTATATTAGAAATAAAACGTAATGAAATATTTTACATTTTGTGTTCAGTATTTCCTTCATTTTAGATTTTTTATTGACACCCCAAATATTGACTGACTGTGTTTTTATGACTTCTAACTATTAAACAGAGCTGCAATGAAGCCGCTATACAATCCATTAGTTATTCAAATGGAAAGGAAGGAGATTTATATACATTTGATTACAGTATAAAGCATATTAATTACTAAAGTAAGTACTAGTATATCTAATAAATATTGTGACTATAACGAGGTTAATAAAAAAAACAGGGATGATTAAAATCGAATTTGACTCTTTTGTTTCACCGTGCTTCCTGTTTCTGATGATGGGAACAATATAAAGGCTCTCATCACTCGAACATTGTTCTCCATCTTGAAAAAATATCTATCTCCTGCACTATCAGGCATCACAGTCTCATCTGGAGTTGTTCACGTTGTGGATATCGCCCTGCGTACCTCAGCGATCTCCTCTTTGGCCAGCTGCAGCTTGTCGGGCTTGTTCGCCCACAGCAGCTTGGCCTCTGTCTCTCTCTTCTTCTGCAGAACGGTCTGAGCGTCCTGCCAGCGCTGCCACGCCTTCATCCGGTGATCAAACGACCCCTGCCACACACACACACACACACACACACACACACACACACACACACACACACACCACACACACACACACACACACACACACCACACACACACCACACACCAACACACACCACACACACACACACCACACACACACACACACACCACACACACACACACACACACACACACACACACACACACACACACACACACACACACACACACACTTTTATCTCAAGTGACCTCCTAACCTTTGGAGTCAAAGTGATTCTGTTACAATGTAGATTATATTTTAATTAAACTTTTTTGAGAAAATAATTAGAGCCAAGACATGTAGAAATGAACAGGTTTCCTCCGTACCCTGACGGCTCCCAGCAGGCGGATGTAGTCTGCGATGAGCTCTGCGAAGCTGAAGGTGTCGTTGGCGGCCTGGTCCTGGTGCAGCTGCTCCATCTTGTCCTCCACCTCGGCCAGCTGAGAGAGCGCGCGGGACAGAGCCGTGTTGTCCTCCGCGCTGCCCAGCATCGCCGTGCTCTTAGCGAAGCCGGCCGTGTTCAACGACAGCTCTGGAGAGGGAACAGTTCAAAAACTTAATGACAATACTCCACTTTTTTTTTGATTGTATTATTGTAGGCTGAAGAAGTGCTATGACAAATACACATGCATTTGCTGAGGCAAGTAGTTGAATCTTTCGTTCTCCATTTTTTGACGATTACTGCAGTGTGGCCCTGTCTGGAGGGAATTAGGGGTTTTCTGTTTCTGTCTTATCATGTCATTGTGTATTTTGGTTTATTTTTGTCATTGCTATTACGGTAATGGTCTTTTTATGTTATTATCATTATTGTTTTGTCACCTTCTTTTATATAGCACCTGCATTTGTACTCTGTATTTTCTCCTGTCATTGTGTTGTGTGTGGGAAAAACCAATAAATAAAGTGTTAAAAAAAGAAAGAGTGGTACATTCTTAAACTGGTACATTAACAAAAACAAAACATCACACATCTATGGGAACAAATACTGAAAATACTCCAAGAATAAAGGGATAGGATCTTGGAAAAACGTGGTGTTTTTTTTGTCAAGGAACCACTTCAGGAGGTTGGATCAAAGTCATCTCCCCAAAGTTGCTGTTGCTTGTCACCACCATTATGTGTCATTATTATCCTCAAAATCAGACCTATAATAATCAGTGTTTGAGGGGAGGGGGCTGACCTTTCCTGTGGACCACCAGAGACTCCACCAGCGCGTGGAGCTTCCTGAAGTGCTGATCTGAAGACTCCACCTCCTGCAGCTTCTCCTCAAACCACTGCAGGAAAACACGTCATTTATTACTATTTCTGTAACTATAGCTCTTCAATCCATTTCTAATCTATAATAACTTCTGTTGTTTTCACTGTCTACACTTTCTTGTCATCTGTGAGGCATTTTGAACTGCATATACCTGTACGAAAGGTGTCACACAAATACACTTGGATTGATTAATGATTGAAATAACATGTACATTTTTAAATGTTAAAAATCTTAAACATGTGAAGTTACACCGAGTCAAACAACTTGAAAAATTATTCAATCACATCTTTGTACGAGAATTGAACTACAATATTTTCCAACACTTTTTTGGTTACTAAGGTGAAATAATTACAAGTAAGCGAATGATATATTAAAATCCAAATCGACTTCATTGCTTTTCTAGACTTTTCTAGATTCATAAACACTGATCCTACATGTATTTATATGATGACTATTTAGTGCTTTCATGGAAAAGTATTTAGCTTAAAACAAACTGCTTTTGCATGTGTGTGTGGTACTTTGAGCTCAGATCAAGAGGAAATCAGTGTCACAGCTCAGTTTCTTTATAGACAAACTGATTGCTAATCAGTGTGACTGTGCTGACAACAATAGTGAACAGTTAAACAGTGAAAACTGTTATCTTGCACTTACGCAAACACACTGGACACAAATAAGTGAATCAATAGAACCAGATCAGGTTAGAAAGTCATATGTCTGATCATTTAAGAGCAATAAAATCACAATGAAGACATGTTTCCCTTAGTGCAGGTTCACCTCAGAATACATTCAGGTTGAATTATGAAACTCAAACAAGAAAACAGACTCATGTCAAGCCACTTTGCTAAAAAACTCCCTAATCTGTTGGCCCAGTGCCATCAGACTTGAACTGGGAGCTGGAAATGTTCTGCTTTTTACTGGAAAATACAAATCTGCTGTTCACAACCGTTGTGATTCTGAAGAAGCCCTGATGCAGCGGGAGTGTCTGTTTACATCTGGACTCACCACGTCTGACTCATTCATCTTGATGGTCATTTTACTGACAGCATCTGTTGCTTTGTTGATCATTTTCAGGAAGCCGGCGCCACTCAGAGCCTGGGTGCTCGTTGCTCTGGGCAACTGGAGACACAGACACACAGTTATTAAATATTTAAAACGTATTAAAACTTCAGATAAACAAAGGGATTAAGTAGCAGTTCATGGCAGATGAATAACACATCCCTCGATGCTGTATAGATTGTTGAATCGTAAAGTTATTATGTGCAAAAGTTAGAGAGACTTTGAGAGAACAGTATTTAACAGTAAATGTTTGTCTTGTAAAAAGTCCCAGAGAATCCCCAAATGCGTCTAACCTCATCTCTCTCCAGAAACTCTCTGACATCAGGATCCTGGAGGAGTGACGGGTGATTTACCACCCTCTGGAGATACCTGGTGAAGAGGAAAAATGGAAAAAAAACTCACTTTCATGCTTTTTGTGAGCATAACAGCTTCACTGTTTAATAAAGATTTAATGAACAGAAGGGCGGGACTACTTACAGCTAGGTAACACAATTTATTTTCATTCTTCCTGTCTTACCTCTCCAGAGCAGCTCTTCTTCTCTCCACAAAGTCTGCTGCGGAAGAATCATCCTTTCCAACCTTCACCTTTGTCATTCCTGTAAGAGAACATCCCTTCTTACAGCTGCTGGAAAGTTTATTCACAGTTACACTATTAGAGGAAACAGCAAAGCCAAGTCAGCCTACCCAGGATGCTCTTCTCTGGAGGCGGAGGCACGATGAATCCATTTGGTCCATGTTTTTCAGAAAGCTTCTCGTAGAGGCCGAGGAAGTCGCTGAAGCGTCGCCTCACGGTGAACGTCTTGTTGCGGAACATCGGCATTTGGGTCTGAAACATGTTTTTATATTATTTAAATCGTATGTGACGTTCCGAAAACACTTGGTTGATTACTACTCAGGGTATATGCAGGAATCCTGAAGTCAAATGTAATACCTTTTAAGACCCTTTCCATACATTTTAAGACCTCATCGCCACTTCGAGTTTTAACCGGTTACATTGGCGACACACTTTACCTCACATTTACTATATACAGTATTGATTGTCCTTCCTCCTTATCTTCCAACCATTTGGACGCAAACTTGCATTTCCCCATAACGATGTTGTTTAACAACCGGCGTAAACGGAGCTTCGCGCGCTATCAAGCAGTGAGCGTGCGATGTCCTGTTCAGATGACGTCAAAATCCAACGGGATGCCATAACTAAACTACACAGAATCACACTACACACCTACGCAATGATTACATTCAGGCAGACGGTAGAATACAACCTCTTTGGACAATTTATATACTTATTGAAAACAAGCTACAAAATGTAATACCTTGGAAAATGCCGTTTAATACTTTTTAATAGCATTAATTTTCGCTAAATTGATTTATCAACTTTTAATACTTTTTAAGACCCCGCGGACACCCTGGTGATGTAATCCATGTCTGCCATTCAAGAACAGTGCATGGCCGTTACTCCTGAAAAATGCTGACCAGCACTTCCTGTCTCGGCCCCTTGTTGCCACACATCTGATGAGTAACTGCTAACGTCCTCTTGATTTAAGATGACACACTTCATGTCATGTGAAAGGCTGTATATCGATATGTGTGTTTACCTGTGTGGTGACTTTGTAGCCCATGTAGGCGTTCATTCCATCCCCTGTTTAAAAAAAGGGATAAAAGTCAGTCGAAAATAAAGAGACAAATTGATTATTAGAATATTAGTCAAGTCAAGCTGAATGGATACTTTAGCCCCTCTTTTTGGTTCCTTTGTCTTTTTCACATGACTAAGCACCTCAGAATAAATGTTGCTTGCTTAACGCTTACAGTCCACAAACTAATTACAAGCCTTATTGCAATTCAATACAAAATAAAACAGATCCTAAACATCCTTACCAACTTTTTCAGGATCTTTAACAGACACCAAGATCTCAAATTTGTCTTCCTGTTCTTCTTCTTCCTCTTCTTCCAACTGAAACAAATATTGAACATATAGTTAAACACTGACATTGATCTGCTATCACCAAACATTTATATTGAAGTTCATTTTGAAACGTTGGCTCTGGTGCTAAACCAGTCAGAAAATGCAAATTGAACGACCAACTGGGCTTCTCAAAAGACCTTCCAGAACACTTTAATTAGCAATTCTTTAAACAGTTTTGTAAGTCATTACTTTGTTGCAGTCGATTGGGATTTTCATTCTGAGATAATATGTGTGTGTACCTCCTCCAGGGCAGCAGCTTGTGGCTTCACCAGGCTGGCAGCAGCTGACAGGGGGGGCGCGGCGGACGTAGACGGTGCGACTGTCACATCTTTCTTTCTCTCTACCCGCGGACTGTCGAGGGAAAGCTCCACTGTGGCTTCTGTCAGCGAAGGAAGAAACAGAAAAGACACCAGCCTTTCGTTATTACATGCACATGGAGGCATAGGACGCATGTGGCGCAGTGGACTAGTGCGTTGGTGTTCGAATCAGGGGAGCACAGGTTCAAACCCCACTGCAATCAGCATGTCGTTGTGTCCCTGGGCAAGACACTTCACCCCAAATTGCTCCTGTGGGGATTGTCCACAGTATTGAGTATGTAAGTCGCTTTGGATAAAAGCATCTAACAAGTAACATGTAATAATAATAATAATAATAATAATAATAATAATAATAATAATAATAATATAATATACAAGGGAGATATTACATTACATTACATGTCATTTGTTAGACGCTTTTATCCAAAGCGACTTACATACATTCAGTACTGTGAACAATCCCCACAGGAGCAATTTGGGGGGAAGTGTCTTGCCCAGGGACACAACGACATGCTGACTGCAGTGGGACTCGAACTTGCTATCCCCTGATTCGAAGTCCAGCACACTACCCACTGAGCCACAGCCTCCCTCATATGTAGAGAAATGTATATTATTTTCTTCACTTCTAAGGCTGTCTGAAGCAAATTGTGCTTAAAAAACGCATCTAATACCGACATTCACTCTGAAATCATTACCTACAGTTTGCCCTTTTTGCCTCTAGTTTATTACAGTCCAATCACATGTGCACTAGTGTTGTAAACTGAAGTCACAAGCGTCTCATTTATTGGTCAGTTAAAGGGCAACTCCCACATTTGTACTGAAATCTGAGTACTACTCCATACATTAAGAGTTGATTAATCGCCTAAAATAATGTTACTTGAGTCAGCGTTTTGATAAGGAGGAAGAATGCATGGAAAAGATAAAGCCATATCTCTGGTTCTGCTGCACTGATTTGAATCCTTTGTGTTTATTTGAACTGTCAATGTGATAATGAATAGCATTACAATGCTGAGTCTGTGGAGTGTTCTTTAAATGGGCTGTCGTGTGTTTTATAAATCAACCATGAAATGAATCCCCGCTTTGAATCTTTCCGTGAACCTTTGTTGCGTGTCATCCTCCGTCTGTCTCCCTTCATTTCCTGTAAGCTTTCTACCGTCCGCTAATCCAATAACGACAAACATACCTCCAAAAAATAAAGACTGAAAGGACATTATATGACATCTGGTGTTTTCAAAATGTAGTTCTGGTTATGTTTTCATTTGCAGTAAATCGCTTATATAAGTATTTTGATTCTGGAGTGCAGTTATGTGCAAATTTGAATTGAACAGTTCTTACATATCCGGGGAAAAAAAGGGGGTTAACTATGGAGATTCTGAATGAATTATTCTTTGTGAACACTACATCCAGATAATGTTCCATAAAACCAAACATAGTGGACCCACCAGCAAATATATCCATCTCCTCTTCAGAGTGGACTCCATTGGTCTTGGAGCTGGCGGCGCTGGTGTTTTTGACGATGGGCACGGTGGCGACGGCTTCCTCACTGAAGAGATCAGCAGGTTCTGCAGGAGTACTGTCCTGCAGAGGCCCCCCCATGTTGCTAACATCAGTGGAAGCAGCTTTGGTTTTGACGGGTTTGTCCTTCGGCTCCGTGCTCACAGCTTTCTTTGAGGTGGCACCCAGCGACTCACCGAACAGATCCTCGTCCGCTTCTCCGAAGAGGCTCTTCTGCTGCTTGGCAGGTTTGGTCTGCCGTGCTTCTGTGAAAAAGTCGCTCCCCTCGTCTTCGAAAAGATCGACTGTTGCCGGTGTGGCTATTTTGGCTTCGGCAGCAGATGCAGCAGCACTAAGGAGGTCAACCAAGGGGTCACTGAACGTTTTGCTGGCAGGCGGGGGCTGTTGTGTTTCACTGGCTGGCGAATCGTCACTGAGGAAGTCATCCAAAGGGTCAACGAATGTGTTGCTGGCAGGCGGCGGCTGTTGTGTTTCAGTGGCTGGCAAAACAGCGCCGAGGTCTTCCAAAGGGTCGAAGAACGCTTCGCTGGCACGCGGTGGTTCTTGTGTTTCAGTGGCTGGCGAAACAGCGCTGAGAAGGTCTTCCAAAGGGTCAAAGAACGCTTCGCTGGCACGCGGTGGTTCTTGTGTTTCAGCAGCTGTGGAATCATCAATGATGACATCAACCAAAGGGTCAGCAAATGTAACGTTGGCAGGCGGTGGCTGTTGTGTTTCTGCGGCAGGCGAAACATCACTGAGAAGGTCTTCCAAAGGGTCAACGAATGCTTGGCTGGCAGGTGGCGGCTGTTCTGTTTCAACGGCTGGCAAATCAGCACCGAGGTCGATAATTGGATCAGTGGAAGTTTCTATTGCTTCCTCTTCCTCATCACTTCCTGTTTTCCCGTCAACAGGTGGAACTGTAACACTACTGGCCTCTTCAACCTTATCCGTTGGCGTTTCTTCAACAGTAACATCTGCTTCTACTACTTCCTCTTGCGGGGCTTCGGTTTCACTTCCAAATATGTCTTCAAATTCCTCCGCGGGCTCGTCTAAAGGGATTTCAGTTTTGTCCTCTTCTGCATCTGCAACAGGACTCTCAGCTGCGTCTTCTTCATCCGGAGAGTCGGTGATGTTGTTAGTTAGGTCGACAAAATCATCCGAGGGTTCGACTTTGCTGGATGGTGTGTTTGCTGTTTGGATGCTGACAGGCTCGAATAAGGGGTCAGCCATGAGGTCAACGGGAGGTTTCATTAAAACATTACTGGGTTCAATGGTAGGAGACAGTATGCTGTCCATTCCAGTCAGTGGAGGGTTGCTCTGGAGAGAAGGAAAAAGGGGGAAAAGATTTCAAATTTTAGAGCATGGGTCTTTTAAACGAGGTACGCGCCCCAAATAGGATCAGAGTTACAGTAGAGGGGCTGCCAAAACAATTTGATAATGTTTCAAAAGTTGTTTTTCTTTTAAATGTTTTAATTTAGTAGCTTCATTTTGCATGCACCATTAAAAGGTATGTTTATACATGGCACTTAAGGCCAACATGTTATGTGCAATTCAGTTGTATACATATGAAGCAGGGGGTCCCTGCTTCGTTTATTTCCCGGCTAAGGGGTCTTCCATATCTTCTAATTGTTTGTTTGTATGAGAAAAGTCCAAACCCCAAATAAATGCAATAAACACTAAACAGAACGAAGTAGAAAATCTGTCAATCGTGTAAAAGATTAACTATATAATCCTTTTTCCTCAGTCAGTTTTATATGTTTTCCATGACTGTCATAAGGGTAGTGGAAGGAATACAGTTTCCTCATATCATAAAATGTCAATAAACATTCATAGAAACTGTCCCTCAAACATTATAGAGGTCTCTGTATCAAGTTAAATGGGATTTCACTAGGATATTGCACCGACAAAAACTTCCACAAACGTATCAACGTTAACTAAAACGAAACTTTTTTTTGCTGAATTAAACAGGTTTTTAGGATATTTGTTTGATTTTCAGTAGGCAGAGAAAGTGATAAATGTGACTTCCTGTTTGTTGTCACATTAGATTTATGAGTGAAAGCCAGATGCTTTACAACTCATTTGCATGTTATGTTCCACATAATTCTAAGCTGAGCCTCCAGGTGACACTTTTGGTAGCACCACGAAGAATGCACAAAGAAAACAAATACATTTAATTTAAGGCTACAGGGTGTGTAACGAATAATGCGCATATTCCCTTGAAATGAAAAAATAATGACTTTTAATGGGAGAAAGCAATGTAGTACTAAGTTATCGAATCATGATTCAAGCTAAATATTGCTCATAAAGAAAATAAAGTCCGTTTTTGGTTTATTGGGTACGCCTAAAAACCTAACTTCCAGGATCTTTCTTTTATTGCATTGGCGGAAATAGCCTATGTTAAACACAACATCCACAATTTGCTGAGTAAACTTTTCCATGCAGCAGTGAATCCAGCAGGAAAAAAAGGGGAGAAAAAAAATCCAAGACAGCAACTTTCCAATCTCCTCTCTGAACTTTGACTGTAGGAAAACATCCGGGTTCTGACCATGTGACCAAAGCTCACTCACATGACAGGAGGCTGCTCAGGCCAGCTTTTTAACCTCAATCAAAACCCCAAAAAAGGGAGAGTGAATTTTAAAATGTATTCATTTGAATCACAACAAAAAATGAGGACGTTCACAAACCACACAGACCTCATTTCCTGCAGACTGCTCCAATTTAACTGCTTCTTGTTTACCCATGCATGGCCTTAAAGTCTGCACATCCAAAATGTTTAAGATGATAGCCTACCTTCAGATTTCAGTGTAAGTTAACCGGAAGTATGGCCGATTTCTGAACAGAAAACTAGGAACACAGGCTTTAATTTGTGTCATCTGGTTACCCAAATGACCTCATTAAAATCTCAGCCAGCCAGTCCTCCACATTGCAACTTTCAAGAATAAATCAATACCAAAATGGGCGTTTGAAACAGTGTCAAAGATCAGCACAGGCTGTTTTAAAAAGTCAGAAATTGTGATGGAAGGTGGATTTTTCTGCCTCCTCTCGAAACACTCCTTTGATAATTAACGTAAAGGCTGTAGGTCTACAATTGTACGACACAGCAGTTACTAATGTTAACATGATTTGATTACCGTTTCCCCAATGCTAAAAACAAGCTCAATGTTTGTCTTCAACTAACAAAACTTTTGCTAAAAGCGCCTTATTAGCCGTATTTGCTGACGTTAGCTCACCATTATTTTGGCAGTAAATGACAGTAAAAGCTAACTATTCTTAAGACAGTAGATGTCAGTAAAAGCTAACTATTCTTATGGCAGTAAATGTCAGTAAAGCGTACTATTCTTATGGCAGTTATTGGCAATTAAAGCTAACTATTCTTATGGCAGTTAACGTCAGTTGTTAGCCACATCAGATTAGCTTAGCTTAAAATCAAGCAGACATACTGTGCTCATGAAGAGATCGTCCCCGTCGTCTTCATCACTGTGACTGTCTCGGCCTCCAACTTCTTCGGTGTCCAGCACATCTTGGTCCTCGGAGTCGGGAAACGGAGGAGGACTACGCTCCGAGCTGGTCGCCATCTTCAAATCTTCTTAAAACAAACACAAGGGGAGGTCCGTCCACAGCTCCCCTTCTTCTGCTCCTTTTAGCGGCTAACGTTAACTCCACTGCTACAGCTAAAACTGTGGCAGTTCTCCTGAAGACAGTACAACTAAAAGCAGGGGAGGAGGAGTGATTGGAGGGCGGCTTCACGACGTGCAGACCTCCGCTCTCTGTTTTACTTCCTGGTCCTCCTCTTCTGGTCAGATTAGCTCCACAGTTAGCTTCACTGAGAGCTTGGCAGTCATGAGACAGATGCAGTAGCGGTGTACACAGCATCATGGACCTGGGCAGGAGTTGATCTCGCAGGTGTGTGTAAGCGGATCTGCTCAAAGATCATATTGGGGACGTCTGAGTGTTTTGGGGGTGATGCCTCGTCACGACGTGGAGGCGAGGGAGCCGCTTCTCACCAGGGAACACCTGAAGCCAAATGAGCTGGAATCCGATGAAGGTACAGGTTGTTTTTGCACCCAATATGAAGTGTGACTTTCTGTATTGTGTTATTTCACCTGCTAAATACACTTTTTCTGGAGTGTTTTTGATCAGCTAGAAATGTATGATCACAAACCAGATAACACTTGTTTTCACATTTAGAGTTTACTCTTTAGAAATGCCTGGTTCTCACAGGACTGCGACAAAGCTTCAAACATGTGATTATCCTATAGATTAGTATGCATTGCTGTGTAGATTAAACTACCCACCACTATACCATATGCAAGTGAAAATATATACAAACTATATTATTAGAATAATATGTCTTAAACAGAGGTGTTAAGTAACTAAGTATTTACTGTAGGTTAAGTACTGTACCTAAGTACAATGCTGAGGGACTTTACTTGAATATACATTTTTTGTTACTTTGAACTAAATGTTGTACTTTTACCCCACTATATTTATTTAATAACTTAGTTTGTAGTTACACCTTGAGTACATCCAGCTTTAATAACACTGTAATAATGCATCAATAATTATAATCGAAACATAATAATATATTATTCTGAAATGAGCCATTCTGCATAATGAATAGTTTTAGTTTTGGTTCTTTAAGTATATGTTGACGCTAACACTTTTGTACTTTTACTTGAGGAACATTTTTGATTGCCGGACTTTC
Source organism: Dissostichus eleginoides (assembly GCA_031216635.1). NCBI lineage: Eukaryota > Metazoa > Chordata > Actinopteri > Perciformes > Nototheniidae > Dissostichus > Dissostichus eleginoides. The sequence goes on along the minus strand of CM062273.1, from coordinate 10,677,092 downwards.
ACTTGTTCCTACACTCTTGCACTTCTACTTTTACTTAAGTACAACATATGGGTACTTCTCTCACCTCTGGTCTTAAATAACAAACATAAACTCACTATCTCTATTCAAAATCAAAAGGCTACCAGAGTCCCAATAAACATACAATATGATTTTGGGGAGACTGGGGTTAGTTGCAACAAGTCTTATTCTTCCATCAGAAACTTGTTAACGATACTCATACTGTAGTAGATGCTCCGTTAGATCCTACTTCCACCAAAAAACAACACACATTTATTGAGTTGAACAAAACATGTTGCAACTTGCTGCATATCATAACAGACCACACGTTTTTGTAAACATATTGTAACTGTACCCAGGGTTTGGGTCAGTTGCAAAATCTGACTTAATCTATTTAACATATTTAAGTTTAATGTATAAATACTAGTTTAGTCCTGACCAAATAGTCTCTGAGTAAGCGAGAGAAATGCACAAAGTGTTGCAACAGTCTCCCTTTATATAATATAAGACACATCATTAATACAAATTATAGCACCAACAAAATGGGGGGCTAAAGCTCTCATGACCTCTTAAATATCTGTTTAAGCTGACACCTTTGTTTCACTTCACTGTTTGTGTGTTTTTTGCTGATTTTATTTTAGGTGAAATCCTTTTCGACAGGAGTTCATCAAACCTCCCACGTGACGCTGGTGAGAGCTCACAGAGAAGATTAACATATGAGGAAGCAGTAGAGGAAGCAGGTAATAACATCATAATATCAACTGCTAAATACCTTTTTGATCCTTTGTATAGGTTTAAATAGGAGGATTACATGATTATAAGATGGAAAATGCATCATACACAATCTAAAAAAGGACGGCAAAACAATAAATAATAATATTTCTTAACAGTTTCTGACTTAATCGATTTTTACAGCATCACTAAACCATACATGTGATACTGAGGTGTGTGTTGACGGTAATGGACAAAGCAGCAGCTGCAGACAGCATTACCGTTAATATGGTGCGTTAACTGATAACGTTTCTCTTTGTTTATTCACTCCTTGTTCTGCTTTTGCTCTCAGGGTTTGGGTTGTTCCACTGGCTGCTGTTGGTGGTATGTGGTTGGGCCAATGCCAGCGATGCCGTGGAGATCCTCTGTGTGTCTTTCCTCCTGCCGACGGCGCGCTGCGATCTGCTGCTCAGCTCCTCAGACATGGGCCTGCTCACTGCCAGCATCTTCCTCGGTGAATAACAATCATTTAATAAATATGTTACCATAACTGAGCAACTTTTCTCCGGTTTCAGTTCCTCAAATGAGACTTTGCTGCTCAACAAGTTTTAAACAATCAGGAAAAACAACCTTTTCAATTATTCACAATCAAAGTAAACGTATTTGTCCTAGCAGTGTTACAAATGTATGAAAGACTTTAAGAAAATAAATGGGCTATGACTAGATGTAAAAAAAAAATGTAGGTTTTGGATAATTGGTCTGTACTTATTAAATACTTATTTTGTGGTGAGGTGAAAAAAATAAACAATTACAGAAAAACGCACAACACATAAAATGATGATGCCGTGAAAATGTAAAAATAGAAAAATAACTGAGCCTAAACGACTGAATGTAGTTGTAAAATCAACTCTAGAGGAAATTAAAACTAATAGTCTACATGCTAACTATTGGCTCTGTGAGGTTATTTAGTTTGGTTTAGGTTATTTGTTTATGGTGTCGTGGACAGTCCCCATTGATCAACTGTCACAAAAAACAATAAATGGGGCAGCTTTAGCCAACATTGCTAATTTCCAGCTGTTGTCCCCGGCCAGATGATAATGGACACCCTTACAATCACAATACATCAATACAGGTTGTACGTATTCACAGCAATGCTAAGAGCTAAATGCTAATGTTGGTATAACATTTTTGTTTTCTAGGAATGATGGTGGGGGGCTACATGTGGGGGTACCTGGCTGACCAGAGGGGGGCGGCGCCGGATCCTGGTTGTGTCCCTCACAGTGAACGGGGTGTTTGGAGGTCTGGCCAGCGTGGCCCCCTGGTTCTGGCTCTTCCTGCTGCTGCGGTTCATCAGCGGCATCGGGTGAGCACGGGATTTGCATATGTTTTGTATTGTGTCTCCTGGAGTTATATAGCTGACGGTAACACACGCAATGAAGTATGTTTCAGTGCTCAGAGAGAACATACTGCAGCCACCAGGGTCATAGTTTGTATCCCTATAACACCTTCATGTTCCTTTAGGTACAACATTACACAAAAGATTTATATTACCTTAGTTGTGCCCTCATTTTGCCAGTGTAGCATGAATAAACAGTCACTAAAATGAATTGTGTTTTCCTTCCCTTCTGCAGTGTCGGCGGGTCCATCCCTGTCATCTTCTCCTACTTCTCTGAGTTCATGCCCAGACGGAGGAGAGGTACGATGATCAGCGCTCTCGCCACCTTTTGGATGGCAGGAAACATCCTGGCTGCAGGTGGGAAAACTCATAAATAAAACAATATCAAGGCTCATTGCTACCAACGCTGGTGTTATGAGAAACCTAAGTCACATGCTAAGCAACTTACACATGTTATATACCTACTTCAAAAAGGTAAAGACTTAAGTGTAGACCTGTGTGTTCAATAGTTCCTCATCTTGTACCTGCAGGTCTGGCCTGGTTAGTGATCCCAAGAACCTGGGCTCATTTCTCTCTGGGGTTTCTGGACTTCCAGAGCTGGAGACTGTTTGTGGTTCTCTGCTCTGTTCCCAGCCTCACATCAGCCCTGATGTTCAGGCTGCTCATGCCTGAAAGCCCCAAGTTCCTCATGGAGGTATTTAAATGCCGGATTAGATATCATGATTGCAGCCTGCTTTTTTTTCTTCCCAGCAGACATTTAGATTTTTGTGTCATCTTTTCCAGGCTGGCCAGGAGAAAGAGGCGCTCCATGTCTTCCAGGTGATGTTTAAGCTGAACATGCGGGAAAGGGAAAGTCTTTACCGGTAAGAACCTAATTATATTCATATATACCTGTATGATTTGTTATCATTGTTTTGGGGCACAATGTGTGCAGCTTAAAAACACTCTGATAAATTGTAAAGTCTACAGTACAAATAAACTTATATTTGAGCCAAAGAAAAATCAGAAGCGCAAAAGGTGAAATGAAACGGGAAGTTATATTTCAAGTTAATGGGAGTTTCTTTTATTATTATTATTACTTCCTTGATTTTACAGTACAGTAATCTACTGTAAGTGTGACCTCTTTCATTTGAAACTCTTGAAGGAATTTGGTTTATGCATCAACTCCAAGAAAAGATCTGAACAGGAGGAGACCGGACCCCACGGTTCACAACGAGAGAGACTTTGCTGTATTGTGAAAAAGGTAATGTCACACAAACAGACAAGCTCCACATCCAGATTGTTCGAGGTTATCCGAGTAAAGTGAGTAAAAGCAAATGTTTACATTGCCCGTTGGCACTGTCTATCACTGTTTAAACTGTGTCCTAGTTTGACCGGAAATATCATGGTTGGATTAACCTGCTATTCTTGCTTGCTCTAAAACTGCCTGGAACCAGGTTTAGGGTTTCAGCTCACTATTATGTGATTTCTTTTTGCAAATTGAATGAAAATGATAATTGCTGCTTAGTTCATTGACTTATTAATACACTGTCTGTTCAGCAGCTATGAAGGTTTAGTGAGTTAACACAATCATTTAGGAGGAGGTGTGTGGCGCAGTGGGTTGTGCGTAGGTGTTCGGATCAGGGGGTCACAGGTTCAAACCCCACTGCAGTCAGCATGTCGTTGTGTCCCTGGGCAAGACACTTCACCCCAAATTGCTCCTGTGGGGATTGTCCACAGTATTGAGTATGTAAGTCGCTTTGGATAAAAGCATCTAACAAGTAACATGTAATGTAATTTAGGAACAATTATTTAAATCATCCTCTGTAAACTGGACTTGGACATTAAGTGTCTCCTTAAGATTAAGCAATGGAGCGATCATATGGACCTCAGTGTCAGCCATTTTTATTTTAAATTATTTATGTGTTTAATTTGCAGGCCATGATGCCCATCAAGCAGATGTTTAATGGTTCGCTCAGATCCAGGAGTTTCGTTCTGCTCATCGTCTTCTACTGTATCTCCTTTGGGTGAGACGTCCAATCTGATCGCCTGCATGTAAACTAAAGAGTATCTGTAGTGTAGCTGGAGGTCTCCTTCAGACTACATGTTGTCAGGGACATGTGCAAAGTTCAGGGCTTGTATTTATCATGTGTGTTTCAACACTGCTGATGTGATAAATCTACGGCAGGCGGCTGCGCCGTAGGAGATAACCATTGCAGAGATTATCTTCAACAACCAGGAGTCATGATACTAAACTGCAAAAAGTGCAAAAACATTTTTAATCTTAGGCAACGTTTTACTAAACTACTGCACTCTCAGCGTAGGACTTGTACATTTTATGGTTGATTTATATTTGCAAACACAAGAGTGCATACAAATCAGTATATAACAAGGAATGTGACAGGAGAGGTCCATAGGCCACGGCCTAAAGTATGGACCTCATCTAATCTTGTGTGTGTGTGTGTGTGTGTGTGTGTGTGTGTGTGGTGTGTGTGTGTGTGTGTGTGTGTGTGTGTTGGTGTGTGTGTGTGTTTGTGTGTGTGTGTGTGTGTGTGTGTGTGTGTGTGTGTGTGTGTGTGTGTGTGTGTGTGTGTGTGTGTGTGTGTGTGTGTGTGTGTGTGTGTGTGTGTGTGTGTTGTGTGTGTGTGTGTGTGTGTGTGTGTGTGTGTGTGTGTGTGTGTGTGTGTGTGTGTAGTTACTACGGGCTGTGGATGTGGTTCCCAGAGTTGTTTAAGAGGATAGAGGACGGCGGCTCGCCCTGTGCCAACGCCTCTCTGCCGTCTCTGCTCCACAACCAGAGCTGCTACCCGGTCAAAACAGCAGGTGGGCTTCTGGGAAAATGACACACCTCTCAAATAAAGCAGTACAGATTGTGTCCTCCTACCCCACTGCATGCTGGGAAAGCCTCCAGTCCCCTGAATACCTCAGAATAGTCTGATATAGAAATTGATGAAAGGATGTATCCTGTAACTCTTCCTCATGTGACAGTGTACATGGAGGGCTTCATCGTCGCTGCTTCAAACTTACCAGGAAACATCTTCACCATCCTCATCATGGACACCACGGGAGGAAAGGCTCTACTGTGTGAGTCTTTAAAGCTTGTTATCAATATTGTACCAACATTTATGCACCTAAGAATTGTCCTTCAGCATATCCAGTTGAAAACTTTGAATAATGATCCCTGAATCTCCTCACCTCCTCGTTGTGTGTGCAGCCTTCAGCCTGATGGTGTCCAGCGTCAGCGTCTTCTTCATCTACGTGGTGCAGACCAAAGGCCAGAGTCTTCTTCTCTCCTGCATCTTCAGCGGGGTGTCAGTGATCGCCTGGAACTCTCTGGATGTGCTGGGAACTGAGCTCTACCCGACACAGATGAGGTAACTTTCTTCCTTTGAACACACACACACACACACACACACACACACACACACACACACACACACACACACACACACACACATTTTTCAGTTCATCTGGCTTATTACACTTATTTGTTGCACCTTTAACACTAGAACCGCCAGAGGTCGCTGTATACCTAAAACCACCAACGGGTGAAATGTACCCGCTATTGATTTTCAAAGTACAATGTTCTTTTATTTATCATACAGAACAGTGAGTTTTGATCGCACAGGGATGAAACTTATACCAATAGAATCTGTGCACTCTCAGCTTTTCATATGATATAGTTTGTGCAGATAGCATGAAGTATAACATATCGCTACCAGTGCTGATTTAAACGCTTGGTGTTAGACTTGTGTTTTGTTTAGGTACAAATCTCTCTATCTCTCTCTCTATCTATCTATAACTATCTATCGATCTATCTATAACTATCTCTCTATCTATCTATCTATCTATCTGTCTATCTCTCTATCTCTCTATCTATCTATCTATCTATCTGTCTATCTCTCTATCTCTCTATCTCTCTATATCTATCTATCTATCTATCTCTCTATCTCTCTCTCTCTCTCTCTATCTCTCTCTCTCTCTCAATCTATCTCTCTCTCTCAATCTATCTCTCTATCTATAAGGAACCGCAGTAGACAAAAGGCGTTGCTATAGCAACACGTCATGTTTACGCTGCCTTTTCTATGAGGTAAATATTACCCGCTGGCGGATATAGGTATAAATGGCATTTTTTTGGGCTGTTTTTTCAATCTGACTTCATATTGACCATTTTTAACAACAGAGGGTGCTACATAACACACTTTCAGGAAAAGTCACGGACTGGGAGACTTGAATATTTTATTGAAAAAAAGTTACATACAATCAAAAAACAGCTGCGGGTAAAATTGCCCCGTTGGCAGTTCTAGTGTTAAGGGTGGGATAAATGCATGTTTATCCCACCCTGATGGGGATTTACAAGATCACAAAATGTCCATCTACCAATAAAAATAAAATGTAAAAGTACAGTTTGTAGTTTTTAACTAGATTAATGAGACACCTAACCTAAATTCAGCATAGCCCAGAAAAGCAACTTAATCATTGGTTTAGATTTCTTTTTTAAGACTTAAAGACAAATCTGAGCATAAAGACAATAAATAGAGAAATAGCATTGTTGCACATATTTCTGTTATTTATAGTTGTTCTACTGTACTCTAACAAGCAGCTGCTCACATGTTTTGTGTTTCTCTTCTCCCTTCAGGTCCTCTGCTCTGGGTTTCTTCACAGGAGTGGGCCGAGTCGCTGCCATCATGGGGAACATAGCGTTTGGAATGCTGGTGGACTCAAACTGTGCCGTGCCCATCCTGCTGGTGTCCGCCCTGCTGCTGACCGGAGGGCTGGTGGCTCTGCTGCTGCCTCAGACCAAACACTCCGAGCTCACCTGAGGGATCAGTGTCTTTATAGGAATAAGTTATTAGAAAACACCCTCTGAAAGTTATTATAGTGAGCAGACAGGACGCTGCTTTATCCCGTTTCTGCTCCCAGAGGACGTTTATATCCTGTGCCTTCTGTCATTTCGCTGTGCCCGCTGAAGATGCCTTATTGAAAAGAGACAGTCTCCATTTTCTAAGAATTACTATTCAGGAAAGTGAGTAAGGAAAGAAAAAAATGGAAGTGCTCGACAGTATTTATTGAGAGTTTGAGAGGATCCAAAATCCTTACCAGAAGTGAGTCCGAGTTTGAAGGAAACCTTTCAAAAGTGTTAAAAAGTCTCCAAAGATTCTAGGTGGATCATGATGTTTAATCTCCTGACTTTAATCAGTGAATGGATCAGAGGCTCATTTCAAAACAGTGGCTTGTTTCTGCAGTCAATCGGATCTTTAAAGTAGTTTCAGGTTTTACGAGGTGTGTTTTAATTATCAGGTTAGAACTGTTTTACTATTAGCTAAGGATGTCTGAAATGAAAAACTTCAGCTTCACAAATCTGTTTTACTTTTTAGTTTACAATGTAAAACGCCTCTCGTGATTGTTTTAAGGCCAAATCACTGTTTTTAAAAATAAAAATACAATCATGTTTACATCTATGCATTCAGTAGATTGTAGAGGCGTCTCAGGATCATTCTGTACCCAATCTGTGATTTCGCTGCACATACTGGACCACACCGGTTCAGCATTCCTGTGGAAAACCCAAAGATTGCTTATTTAATAAAAACATGTCTAGATTAAAAAACCTTTATATCTGAGTAGCAACATTGTTTATAAGCTGGCTGTATTTTGACGACTGAAGCAGTTTGATTTAAATAAACGCTACTTTTGTTTATCTCAGTTGTGTGTTTTAATATCACCTACACTCTAATACAACAATATATACAAACTTCAAGCGAAATACCTGCATTCAAATCTTTTTTTTTAAAGTACATATCAGCAAAATGTTCTTTATGGAGGGTAAAAGTACTAATAAAATATCTCCTGTGACTCCTGTTATGTTATTAATTTATGACATTAGATGGGGAATGTTTAAGCAATGCATAATTGATTGAAGTGGAGGTAGAAAACACTGATTTAATGTTGAGAAATATATGGTATTTTAAAAGATTATTATGGGTTTTGTTTAAGAATAATAGTAAAACAGCTGAGGTAAAAGGTGCCATATTTTCCTGGAAAAACTCAAAGTACATGTTCCTCAAAAATGTTACTTAAATTCAGCACTTCAATTAATGTACATATTTAACACCAAAAAACAAAAGTGTCCACTTGCGTGTTTTTGATATTGTTGAGATGAAAATGTCAATAATTCTGACCAAAAACAAATGGACTATGTAGAGATTATTTGAGAAGACGCACAAGGATGTATTTGTATTTTTTATTTGTATAATAAATAAACTTGTAATACTTCAGGACCACATTTCACAACCACACACAGAGCATGAATAAAACATACTTTGGATATTTGAAAGCCGATGCAGAGGAAAACTAATTCCAGGTCATGAATTCAATGATTTGATCCATCTGTTTGGTGAGGGCAGTCTTTAGTTAGTCAGTGGGTTTCTTACATTACAAGTAGAATTTCTTACTCTTTACATTCTTCATCATGACTGTGTGGTGCTTTAATGGTAAACAATGCAACGGGTGCAAAAAAAGGCCAAAAATATCAGTTTTCTAATATCAGGAAGTGACTGTAATGTACTCCTTTGGTCAAACATCTTCCAACACAAAGTCAACAATAAATAAATAAATACATAAAAACAGTTATTGTGTTAAAGATAAGAAACGTGCAGCCGCTGGATACAAGAGGGTCCAAAACAGAAAAGAAGCAACATGATCATAAATTAAATTATATATAAAAAAAACATGAAAACAGTCTCGTCAAATGACATCAAGGTAACACTTTGTTTGACATTATCATGAAGCGCTACTTTAATTAAATTCTGTATGTATTCTAATTTATTTGACTAAACTCAATGGTCACATTTACACTGAGTCAAATTGACGGCTGATTCTGGTAAAAGTATTTAAAGTAAATCGAAGATATGTTAACAGTAGGGGTTTCAGAATGGGAGATTACAGTTTATCCATAGATGGGGCGAAGCCTGCGAGCTAGTTCAGGCAGTCAACTCGAGCACCAATCATACATTACCACGTGACGCACCTCGTCCCTCTTACAACCAACCAAACACATTCTCCTAAACATGCCGCTCTATTTAAACTGCCAGGTCTTCCTGCTAGTGATGGGAATTATGGCTCTTTGAAGGGAGCCGGATCTTATGGCTCCGTTCCTTTCAAAGAGTTCAAAAGGGCCGTTCCAAAGAGCCGTTTTTTTTAAAGGGGGCGGAGTTACTAGGTTTATCTGCGAAATAATCACCAGTCATAATGATAATTAAGTGGCAATGGAGATTATTTGTTAACCCTGCTTTAAAGGATATTTTGCCTTTACAAATGGTGCGCTTTATCACTGCCTGGGTTTTGGTTGAAGTGCATCCAAATGCTGCTGCGTTTTCGCGTTTGGCTCATTTTCCATCCGAAAAACACATCGTCTACCTGTCCTGTACCACTTGTTATGACTTCTCTCTCTCTCTCGCGTATTCCCACCCCATCTCACTCCTCGTTCTGAAACCTACCAATCAGAGTAGGGGCGGGTGTTCACAGAATACGTTTGGGGAACAAAATCAAGCTTTTTAAAGGGCGAGTGGATTTTGGCAGGCAGTGAGTGCGGACCAACGATTGAACGATAAAAAGAACGGCTCTCACCAAGTACGACTCGGTTCCCCTCGTTCGTACCAAAGAGCCGTTCAAAAGAATCGGCTCGTTCGCGACCGACACATCACTACTTCCTGCCTCTGCCTCGCTATTGCTGCTGCTGCCACTGCTGTGTTCACGTGCTATTGCTGCGTTCATGTTCCTGCTGCTGTGTTTCATGTTGCTGCTGCTCGCCTGCCCCACCACCACCCCAGCTTCCACCCCAGCTTCCACCCCAGCTTCCACCTGTAGGCTCGGGGGATAGTTATCTAATCATCACTCAATGTTCTTTGTAAATCTGTGGAGCGATGAGGCCCGAGCCTAGACGCCAAACTCAAACTATATGCTGCTTCTAATAAACATATTAAGAAACACGTGAGTTGTCTGACTGAAATATATATAATTTAAACTTGCTGTCTGACAGAACGTGAAATGAGAAGGTAATTAAGTTTCCTAACATTTTTATTTTTTATAAAAAAAATGGCTTCAATGGCAACCTTTTAATTTTGAATTTGGTCGAGAAAAAAAACGGTTATATGATAAACAGAAAACCGATTAGCAGCTTAATTTAAAATCTATTTATGTGCTAATTTTAACTCATTTTTAAGCCAAAAATGCACCACAGAAATCTCTCTCTCTCTCCTTGGATGTAAATATAATTTTCAATCTGTTAAACTTTTAGCGATCATTTCGTACTTATTGTTCAGTTATAATAATTATAAAGTGCTTCATGAAAATTTCAAGTCAAGTGTCATGTTGAGTCATTTCTTTAACAGCTAGTTTAATGTTTGCCAGGTCAATATTCAGTGTCATCACACACACCCACACACACACACACACTCACACATACCTTACTGTGTAATGTTGCAATACATACAATAACATTTATACATCTCCAGTTTTTATAAATGCCCCTCTTGATGACAGCGAGGCTTAATCTTAAAATCGCAGAATTTGAGATGAAGATCCGTCTTTATTCCCAGGATCCGCCGAGTTATAAATTAACGATAAAAATAAGTTTATTGTGCCGAAGAGGAATGATTCAGTTATAGGTAGTCGTGTCCCACTCGAGCCTTCATGCTACATTCAAGTAATGACTCCAAATAACTGGGTAGAGATTGTGTTGACGTGTTTTAGGGGGAAGTTATACCTACATTATAATTTACTAATATTATCTACATCTTAAAATAGTCTGCTAACAACTTAACAATCTAAAATTGGGCATCCACGTTATTTTAAAGAAAATAAACTGAATGTTATGGGTGAAACTGGATCATTTTTACATTTATTTTCTAAGAATATATTTAGAGGAAGACGACTTTTGTTTGGTTTTCACAAAATAATTCTCTATGCAAAGGTGCACTTACTTTATGGTTTTAAAGTATTCAATCCCATCGAAAGGCTGTCCTCTGCAGATGGAGTTGGTGTCACATGACCTCAGTGTGTAATAAGGTCACATTAATACAGGTGTTTTATATTTCAGAGGTAATTATTGGATGTGAAGGACCTCCTCTATCTTTCTCAGGGTCTGGATTGACTTTTCCTACAGTCAATGCTCTGACCCATTCAAAGTCCTGAGTTTCCAGAATCCTCTGTGATCTGCTGCTACGTTATGCAGCGTCCAGACCTCTGTGTTCTTACTAGAAAAACTCAGATTCTTCCATTTATTTTTACGCACATCATCACTGAGAAATCTAGAAAAATCTCCTAGAAAACTTACTTACTTCAAGGCTCGAAAGCTGTTTTGTTTGCTCCTGCCTTGTAATAAATTAAATGTGGGACATTCTGCATCAAGCATCGTTTCTACTAATTTAGCTTATTTGTATCCTCTTTGTTTTACGTAAATTACTTATGTATTCATCTTCAATGTGGCTTTTTGAATTTACCTTTGAATTTTTTATTTTATATGCAATTTAACGTCTTATGTTAAGCGCTTTAAATTGTAAATAAACGTGCCTTGTGTTCATTGAGTCCGTGACAAGAAAGTAGCTCCATCTGCTAAAAAAAAGGCCACAGGATGTTTGATAGCTTGGAAAAGATTCAGTAAGTGGACCTTATGTTTTGTAATGATTAAACATTCATCTACTTTTCACTATAAGTAGATTTAGGGTTTAAAAGACACATTTTTGTTTGTACAGAATCAGAATTGGAGTCCTATGAATCCATTTGGCTTCTTAAGTAATGAAAATATGTTGCAAATCAAGTATATTTTTTCCACATTTAAAAAGATTAAAAAGGAAAAAGAGGGATTTCATATTGAGTTGTGTCTGATTGTCTTAAACATCACGCTGTGGCCTTCAGTGAATATAGGGAGTTCTTTTGTTTAAATTAGGGGCTCTTCAACCAAAACATTCTGGAAACTTCCTGGCAGGCGCTGCTGACAGGAGAACGGAGGAGATGCTACACGTGTTATTGACGATATGTGGGGGGGGTGAGGGGTCAGAAAGGTCACAGGTCACAGGTCACTGCGTCAGCGCCAGCAGGATGTCCTTCACCAGCATGGTGCCGATCACCATCTTCTCACAGTTGACCGTCAGCTGGGCGGCCCCATCCTCTCGGGACGACACGGTGGCTAACACCAGGCTGCCGCTGGTCACCGTGCGGCCCCCGAACCTGTGGACGGGAGGAAGAGGAGGAGGAAGAGGAGGACTGAGGTCAGAGCAGCGAAAGATCGGAAACAAAGACGAAGCAACAGAATAAAAGAGAGGAGTGTCGATTAGCAATTACAACAATTATAATATAATAATACACTTTACTCACAATGCTAGAAATACATTTGTATGAAGGCTTTTCTAAATGAAATGTCTTATGTACTGGGCTTCAGTGTTTTTTCCCCATTATTCTAATTTCAAAAGGAAATATTAAACTTTTTACTCCACTTTCTATTTTTGACGAGTGTACTAACTGGTGACGTTTCAGATCTGGATTTTATATCTAATAAAATCTCATAGGAAGATCATACAAAACACATACAAAATGCACTACGTATTATTCAGAGGTTTCTTATGTATTACAGAGTAAACAATTAATCTGTTACTAAGAAAATAACAAGCATTAATAATTATTAATGATACTTTAATTATAATTCCACTCTTTTACCTAAAAAGTAAAAAAGGCATGACTTTAATTTGTAAAAGTATTTCACTATGTTAATAATACTTTAAGTATTATGCCCTTTATATTCAGTCTACTTTATATACTATATTACTTATATCACTAATATTACTTATAATACTTTTTACGGTCTGAGTACTTCCTCAACACTGGTCTTAAACCACTAGAGGGAGATGAATAGTAGGTTCTCTTTTATTAAATGTAATTATTTAACAAATTGTGGGTACAGACCCTTTCAAAACGAAATCTGCTCCAACCACACTGTACAGTGTACCAGTTTGTATTATTGTTTAAGCTTCTCAACCATATATATTGGATAAATTAACAATAAATGGATTGAAAAACATCACACAAACTAGCTTTTACAAAAATATGAAGCTTAAATGTGTGAATATAAACAGGATATTAGACATGAGATCTTATATTTTGATGAACTTTAAAGGTAGGGTAGGTAAGAATGGAGAAACCAGCTCGAGTGCGCTAGAATTTGAAAGAACGCAGCCGAAACAAATCTGCCCCTTCCTTCAGACTTCCTCACAGAGCCCCTCCTCCAACACACATGAACGCGCACATGACCAATGAGGGCACGAGATAAGTTTGTGCACAGATGGAAGGCTGACAGGCAGGTAGGCCATCCAGTTATTTTAGCCGGGCCGGCTCAGATGATTGGTCGTGCTTTTTACAGCGCCGCGGCTTCCACAGATGAAATGTTTTAATGTATTTATTGTCAAAGCATTTAATATATTCATTGCTATCGGGATGTTAAGAGCATTCCATGGAATATAACAACAAGTGTTTCTGAAGGAATTACCTACCCCACCTTTAAGGCATGATGCATCTTTATCTCACATCCATCATACAGCACAGATATATTTGGAAGGTTTCCCAGTGTATATTTATTCTGATCTTCTCACCGGCACTCTTTATCGGACCCACAGGGCACTCTGCTGAGGTTGGCGGCGGTGATCACCCTCTGCACGATGGCGTGCTCGTTCCGGCACTTCACGTCCAGCGTTAGCTTCTCCGAGATCTCGTTCATCCCCATCAGCTGACCTGCAGAGGAGCGAGCACGAGTCAGACCGGGAAAAGAGATTTAAAGTCGTTGCTGCTGCTTATTGTATATTCCCCGGTAGCATAAAATGCAAAGCAGTCATTAGTCATAAAGCAATACTTCACAAAGGGCTGCTTGTATCAGTGTGGGGACTCAATACAGTGCTGCTTTATATATAAAGGAACATCTATTCTATTCTTTCAGCTACAGACATATACAGTATTATATACAGATACTGAATTCAGGGATAACACTACAGTGATTTGACTCAATACATCAATGATTACCAAACAATACTGAAACCTAAACTGGAACGCACTGATGCTCGCACTGAACACAGTAGAGGGGGAAAAGTGTGTGTTTGTTAATTAAAAAAATAAAAAAGCAAATTAGTTCATGATGTTTGAATGTTGGTAAAAAGTTAGACATATTGCACCAATGCAGTTTCACCTTTGGGGAGTCTCAAAAGACATGAAGACATCCAGTTAAAGACTTGAATAAACTGGTTGAAACGTCTTAATTGTTGTTTCGAAAGCATTTGCATAAACAGCATAACTGACTCCCAACATGGTCAGTGGTCATCAGCAGCTTGAAAGCTAAGCTAACAGACACATGAACCAGCCGGGTGTTCATTCTTTTACACCCCTTGTAGCACTTTGGGATTACTTTTAGCGATGAAAGGTGCTTTACAAATACAATGTATTATTATTATAATTGTTCCCGCGGTGCTTTAAAAGTGAATCAGGATCAGTGAACAGATGAGCATTTCCATTCCCGGTGCAGCAGAGCGTGAGCGGCCTTTAATCAGATGCAGTTAGCACAGGTGAGTCTGATAACCAAGGCAGGAGGGAGGAGGGAGACGGGGGAGAAGGGAGGAGGGAGGAGGGGGGAAGTGAGGGTCTGTGTGAGGTTGGCTGAGAGGCAGGTGGGAAAATCAAATCTATGAACTTACCAAGTAAAAGCTTCTCTATGGGGACAGTATGAAGAGGGAGACACCGTGGACATGACACATGTTTAAAGAGTCACTACGGGTTTGTGAGCTGTAAAACGTTCATAACTCTGCACTATATTCACATAACTTACACTTTAACTCACTGCAATTACATTTCAAAAAGTGCAAAATTTTCTAATGTACTGTAGTGTCTGTCTGTCTGTCTGTCTGTCTGTCTGTCTGTCTGTCTGTCTGTCTGTCTGAAACATGCTGCTAACTGTCGTCTGTAGCTGCTCTACTAAACAATTAGTATTGCAAGGATCGGAAAAACAATGCCGGTGTATTTAAATAGGCCAGAAAACATTTATGATCTGTCCCAAAACCCACACAAATTGACTTGTTTCATATTCTGTAGTGAGCGTATACGACCAATATATGAAATTGTGGGGGAAATGGACTACATACACTATATGTGCTAATCAATCTTTTAGCCTGAAAATAGCAAAGAAGATAAACATGCAGAAAGAAAAAGGAAATATGAGACATCACTTGTACCCAGTACAGATATTCAGTAGTAGCTAACTCCCCTTTCCCACTTTTAAATAATAGTTTTAATGTGATGGCCATAAAGTCAGAGGTTTAAAATTCCTTAATATAGTACCTTTATTAAGTTGAATAACTCACCTTGCTCCTTTTTAAACTCGTTCTCCGTCAGGAAGACGGGTCTCATCAGCTCCCCGACCGGAGGCTGGATCGACACGAAGAACTTCCTGCGGTGGGTGCTGACAAATAAGAGAGACAAAAACAAATGCATTTAAACATATATTTTCTAAAATGACAACTAGTGCTTGCTTTACTTTATTCCTCAGTGTAGTACACAAATACTGGTGGAGGACATATTGAAATAATCCTGAGTTTAAAACAGTATTTTACTTCCAGACTCATGCAAAGCTAACCATTTTTACAATTACAAAACAGGGTCATATATTAACAGCATCAGTGTTGTGTCTGTTTTCACCCAGTACTACGAGAACATGAAGGATCCACAGAATCATGAGGGAAGTTAAGAAACAGAACCCGTCTCACCACAGCTGGAAGTTTGCAGCTTGTGTTGAGTCACAGAAATCGATGCCCATCACAGCTGAGGCCGTCTCACCTGCCGGCAGCAGCTCTGCACACAACACAAACAAAAAGTGTTGACATTCAGTACACAACAATAAAACAACATCAATACATCTACTTTGGATCACGTGACAGTACAAAGATCGTCCCCGTCATAATTCCGCTCACCGATCTCAGTGAACTCGTTGACCCTCATCCCGCTCTGCAGCTTCACGTCCTCCATGTGCAGGTTCTTGGTGTCCGACGTGGCGTTGTTGGTGAACTGCATCTGCACCGACACCATGTTGGAGTCGGGGGGGAACGGCTGGCGGCTGAAGCAGTACTCCACGCACAGACCCTCCCCCGTGATGCGGTGCAGCAGCTCGTAGCTCTTCAGAGCGCTGCAGGGAGAGATGGTCTGAACAAGGGAGGAGACGGAGGAAGGGTTGATGTGTGTTAGCATTTCAGGTACATTTTTCACTATTACTGAAGGAAATATCCTCTTTAGATATTCACAGACGCACTGATTGGTACATTGATTTGTCAAGAAATATATACATTTTTGATTGACTTTTTTTAACCTTTATTTAACCAGGTGTCCATTAGGATTCAGATTTCTTTTTACAAAGAATTCCTGACTAAGGCAGCATAAAACTGTTTCACATAAAAGAGAAAACCACAGACTTCGGTAAAAACAGTTTAAACAAACAAAACAGTTTGTGTTATTGTGGAGAGACAACAGGTTGACTGATGCTCTCAGACCTTCATAAATACAAATTGATTACAAACCATGGCAGCTATACTATGAATACATTTTCTTGAAGACCGCAAAGAATTAAAAAGCAGTATTAAATCACCACAGTCCGTCCCTTTCTGTCAAATACTTTTTAAAAGCCACGAGATTCATATCAAGTGTTTGCGCCACAGATAGATTTAATAGTTTCTATATTATATGCACTGAATATAAAACGTAATTGTTAAATACCCAATTTTTCCCCACGATGTCACCACTAGAGGGACAGGGAGATGGGAGTAAGTCAAATGTTAAGTCACGTATGTGTAAAATGACTTAAAATTAGATGGTATTCCCATTGCTCAGAGTAGAGTACAAGTACTTACTCAAACATATGTATTTGAGCGTTTACAATCTGTTTTTCTAATCTATAAAATGTACTACGTACCTATAACGATGAGAGAAGCATGAAGGACTTACCGCCGGAGAGAGGACGGCGTCGGACAGAGACAGTCCCTCCAGGTCGTTCACCAGGCTGCTGGACAGGAAGCTGTTCAGGGGCGTGGCTTGAGGAGAGGGGGTGGGTTCAACTGCGAAAAGAGACAGGAGAGTAAGACTTATAAACAAGGATGTACAAAAGTTTACATCTCACGGAATTCACCTATTTATTATTTCGTACATATAGCACAAATATCTGTCTTTTACATTCTGTTTTACCTCAGAAAAACCGACAGGATCATTTCCAAGAACTACGCTGCAATTATTGTGATTATAATGAAAAAGCCTTTGAATGATTTTAATCTTTTTTCTTGATTACTTGATCCTGTAAGTTTGAGAAACACTTCCATACTTTACAACAAACTTGTCCACTGACTGTGCCTCCCTGAATTGAGCACTTATATATTCCCTTTGAGAGCAGACATTTTACAGGAGGTGAAAGTACTCACAGTCATCGAGGTCGAGCAGAGACATTTCCTTCTTCTCCTTCTTGAACTCTTTCTTGACCGGCTTAGGGGGAGGTTTAGTTTCAGCTGCCTGGAAGAGGAGGAAAGAAAATACAGATACAGATTTTCAAGTGACTGTGCTAAGTCTAAATACAGGAGTATTTCTTCTACACTTCAATGAGTGTTTTAAAGATCATGTCAAATGTATTTATCATTTTAGGTTGTTTTTTCTTTACCTTTTTCTTCTTTTTGACTTCCGCCTCAGACTCCGAGTCTTCAGACTCTGATTGGCTGCTTTCAGACTCGCTCTCCTCCTCATCATCAGATTCAGACTCTGAGACGCTCTTACGCGTTTATTCTTCCTCTCGTGCTTCCTCACTTCCTCTTCACTACTGCTCTGCTCGCTGGAAAGGAAAGCAAAGATCAGTTAGAGTCCTGGAGTTATTATGTAAGGGGATGAGACAAATCATTTAGATAAAAAGATCTAAAACGAGTCTTAACTTTTTTCAGTTTAGGATAAAACACTAGGAAAACAGAAGCATGTTCTACCTTTCGCTCTCTTGCACAGGCTTCTTTAATTCTATCTTTTTCTTCTTCTTCTTGTCCTTTTCCTCCTCCTCCTCCTCCTCAGACTCGGAGCCTTCCTCGCTCTCCTCGCTCTCTGACCCCGAGCCGCTCTCCTCCAGGCCGCTGCCACTCTCCGAGCCGCTGGCTGAGTCCGACTCTGCAGGGAGAACATTGTAGTTTTAATTTGAATATTTTAAACATAAGAGGATTACAGTAATAGTACGACTAGAGCTCCCAGGATTAGCCAACTAATTGTTTAGTTAAAGGTAGGGTAGGTAAGAATGGAGAAACCAGCTCGAGTGCGCTAGAATTTGAAAGTACACAACCGAAAAGAATCTGCCCCTTCCTTCAGACTTCCTTACAGAGCCCCTCCTCCAACACACACGAACGCGCACATGACCAATGAGGGCACGAGATAAGTTTGTGCACGAGATGGAAGGCTGACAGGCAGGTAGGCCATCCAGTTATTTTAGCCAGGCCGGCTCAGATGATTGGTCGGTTTTTAAAAAAATATAATATTGAACTGAATATCTTTAGGTAATAAAAGGACAGAAGAAGATATTAAAATATATCATCATGGACATTTTCCACAGTTTCTTTACATTGTATAGATTTTTGGGGTTTTCTCTTTCCTGTAGTGAGTTATACATGTTTATGTATTTGCCACACACTCTGCCTAAACGCCTACATTGGACTTTGTTTACTTCCGTAACAGATGACATCACTATGTTACACTTTTGCTTCTATTGGCTAGCGCTCCAACACACTGTACATGATAGGCTAAGGGGCGGGACATCTCTAACCAGTTGACCAATCACAACAGAGCCGACCAGCTAACCAATCAGAGCAGCTGGGCTCTGGTTTGAGACAGAGGGTGAAAAGAGGTGCAGCAGCACAGGCAGTATGAGAAAAATAAAGAGCTTTTTGAACATTAAAGCATGGAGACATGTCACAGTAGAGACACTACATACAAATGTGAACCTGGAAATAAGCATTAATATGCCCTCTTTAAAAGTAAGGGCAGAATTATCAATAATAAGAATGAATTTTTAGTCGCCTCCTTGGCACCAATTCAGCCCCTTAAAGTTACCGCTGTCCGCTGACTCCGTGGGCCCGGACCCTCCATCTGAGTCGGAGTAGAACGGCTTGTCCACTTTCTTCTCCTTCCTCTTCTCCCGGCTGCTGCATTTGGTCCATTCAGGCACCTGTCAGAGAGGCAGAGTGCAGACAGTCAGCGCCTCCAGCTCGCCTCGTGATAAACCCCTCAGACAGAAGCAGAGACGAGGCAGATATCAGCAGCGTGGCCATGAAGGCCTCGATAAAGCAGCCCTCAGATCTGCCTTTAGATCTGAGACCAAAAACAGTGCAGACAGTAATGCTGTGCACAGATGGATGTTAACACCAGGCGATGCCTTCATGACCACTTGCAGAAATGGGTTTCTTTTAATACAGGGAGCAGTTCCATTAAGAGAAGTGATGTCTTTGAGGAGAAATGACCTTCCTCCCACACTTTAAACAAGAAGAAAATCCTGCTCTTTCTGCGACCAAACTCATTAACTGAAGCCATCTGCTAATGAGAGTGGACATCTCCCAAACGCCATTTAAAACCCCACACGGCTGCTAATGCATCTCGACGTGTCACTTCCTGCTAAAAGAATCACTTCTTTAATGGCAGAGACCGAGGAAGAGGGGGCTGTGTTTCAGATAGCTTTGGCTGAGCTAAGCACAGAACAGCGTCTACATTAGGCGGGGGGCGGGGGGGGATGTCAAAAAGCACTCGGGTTTTGCCGCTAAATGGGAGGAGGCTCAAGGAGGCGGGCTCTTTGCCGCTCACTGACTCACACTCGTTAATGTTGTGACTCTTTCAAGCAGCGTAAAAACCTGGTAGATGTAAACAGAAAAAGATTGGAATGGAGGTGAGAAAAGGAAGGAAAGAGGTTTGTTTTTTAGAAAAAAATAGTCAGGAAAACGAAAATAGAAAACAGGCACAGGAAAGGTCTAAAAAAAAGAAGACGTGAGAACAGTTTCTGTCTGATATCAGAGACAAAGTAACCCTTAATCTCATTACAGTATTTACCACAATGTGTCAAAAAGGAAGCCTACAAAATATCAAGTGAATTATTTTTTCTGGTCAAATCAACGCACTCCAATATAACTGTGTTACTTATAAACTTAAATAAAGAAAAAGTCAACATTAACATTCACTACCTACTTCTAAATCAAGCAAAAACACGACAATGCATTATTCAATGTGTCAATCAGTGACAAAGCAGGATGTTGTACTGGCATGGATTTAAATGAACTAAATGAGGAGATGGAAGAGGAGGGGGAAAGCAGGAATCTGAATCACAACACTCAGTTTCACACAAACAACATTTGTGACACATCCACAAAACGTGTCACAAATGTCAAGGAAGACAATTTAGTTGCGGAAAAATTAAAGTCAGTGGTCCGCTAGCTAGTGTGGCAAAACAATCTCTGGGGGTGAAGTGTCTTGCCCAGGGACACAACGACATGCAGACTGCAGCGGGGTTTGAACCTGTACTCCCCTGATCCGAACACCAACGCACTAGTCCACTGCGCCACATGCGTCCCTTTTATCCAATTGCTTTTCAATTTTTTTAGGATCATTAATCATTAACAGATGAAGCTTGCTAAGTTGCCATTAGACTTCAGGAGGTTAAAACCTTCTAATCATTTGAAAAAGTATAGGACTTATTTTCTTTGTTGGCTCAAAAATAAGTCTAAACTGGAAGGGCACTTTGAAAATGGAGACCTCTGCCAAGTTTCCATGAGTTAAAAGCAATGCCTATATCCCCCCATGATTTGGATCTACTCCAAAATGTTATATCATCTTTGTCCAAAGCTACACCCTTCTACCAAGTTTCATGATAATCAGGTCAGTAGTTTGTCTGTAATCCTGGTGACACTCTGGGTGTTTCTCAATGTCAAGTACGCTTGCTTGGTAGCGCATGTCTTCCGAGTCACTTGCTTCAGAAGCGAGGCAAGAATCCTTCCTGGCATTCGGAAAACGAAGAGTGGAACAGGCGAGCAAGTGTGCAGGTGTGCGTCATATGAGAGGCCCCGCCTTACATTTTCCGCCACAGATTTGGGGAAATTGGTCCGTGCGCAAAGCATTGTGAGGATTTTAAGACCGCGGAGTCTACACATGTGCAGCCTCGAAATTTCTCGCTACGAAGTACGCCGGGCTCGGTAGAATTCCAAGTATCCTGGACATTGGAACAGTCCTTCGGCGGCACTCGATGACGTAGTTTACTTGAAATAGTGGCTCTGGAGCAGCTTTCCTCGATATTGAGAAACACCCACAGACAAATAAACACACAATAAACATAGGCTGCTTTGCACAAGTTGTTATAATAACTAAGTAGGAAGACCTTGGGAGGACATGGTTTTGTCAACTGCAATTTTCAAGTTTAAATGTTAAAGTTTTTAAGTCTTGAAAGCACTTAAATAATGAATATAAGGGGAAATATTGAACAAATAGACAACTTAGCAAATGTCATCCTTGATGAAGGCAATGGAGAGTGGTCAAAAGCTCCAGGACATCAAAGTAATGTAACCTATCAAAGATCAAACTGTCTAACCCTTCTTTGATTTGCTTCTCAAATTACATTTTACAATTACGCATCAACTCTGAATCCTTAAAGCGAATCAATTATGATTTAGTTTCTTCTAGTTAACCTCTTTACCCCTGGGATAATGACGACTGTCTCTCTAAATATCATTCAGCAGTGACTCAGCACTGAAGGGAAAACTCTCACTAATCCTTTCAGTTTCACCATCATCAGTTTCTACATTCTAGTGAAATAAGTGATGATGAGAGTCTATAAGAGGAAAGAGAGAGAGCAGTCATCAAAACAAACACCACCGCACTCCCAAACTGAGGGGGGGGGGCACCTCTCTCCGTTCTCCTAGCAAGCCGATCCTCCCCTCGCCGGTGGTGAAGACCTCCTCTGTCTGCGTAGACGTTTGATAGGCAGAGGGAGAGCAGGGGGGCAATGGGAGACTTTGTATATTACACATCACTGCTGACCATTTCTTCAAAGCATTCTTTTTACGGTTTTAGACTGAATCAGTTTTAGTAGTGGTCCATAGTCTTTCATTAAATTGTAAGACACTTACAACTGGGATTCCAAAGTGTTTAATTATTCCTTTTTCAACACCACAAATGTTGAATCAAGTAGTAATGTATTTCTTACACTGCACTGTAACTTGTATTTTATACCTGCCCAACTCTATTTTAGCTTAGTTTGAATGTTCCTAAATGACTTGTGTTGTGGTCCATGTTGATGTGTAAGTTGTACATCTTCTGTTGATGTCAGGAACTAATGTAATGATCCCTGCCAGATCACAATAAAAGGTCAAATTGGGGTATGGTTTTTCTGGTTTTAAAACTCAATAAAGGGGCTATATAGAGCCTTGCTAACTTAGTTGAAGTTACACTATCAGCATGTTGTCAGAAAATCTATCAATCAGCTTTAAGTTCCCAAAACTGATCCAGCTCTCAACGGCAGGGATGGAGTACTGTATCTGCCTGGAATCAATGAATGATTCAAATGCTTTGGAAAATGGTCAACAGTAATGCAACTTATTTACATATTCAGCTAAAAGCCTCCTTTTGAAATGTGCTTTACACACTGAGGTATGAAACATAAAGTGTTAGAATAAAAATCAACACTATAATCACAATACTTCACAAATACAGTATGATGACACAATCAAGACTTGAGGTCACTCCTGGAGTTCAAAATCAAATGGGTTTTATGAGTGATGATTTTGACAAAAGAGTGACACGCTCAAGTTTTGATTTTACGTCTTCATTTAGATCACATAGTTGGTTATGAACCGATGGCACATGGAGTGAATGGGATGGAGAAGAAGAGGAGGGACTTTGGTGAGTTTGGATGACTTTTTACATTCAGAATTAAATCTAGCCCGAAATTAAAGTGGTTTGCTTTAATTTTGAAGCCGATTTGTTGTTTGATTTTTATCTCCTAAATCTGTTCCCTTCTCATGTGCTATTGGCTCAAACATTGGTGATAAATCACCCGGACGGGGCGATGGAGCTGCTGCTGAAACAGAAGCCAGTGCAGCAGAGAGGGCGCCCGTGTTTTCAGAGTGAATCAGAAGTTTTTAAATAGAAAGTGTAATCCTCTTTTCTCCTCTGTGACTCATTCTCCTCCATGGAGGGTGGTGAGAGGCAGCGTTTGGAGATAAATGACCAAAATGATGCACGTTACTGATGAGCTGTTAATGCTAATGAGCTGTAAGTGGATGAATGATGGTAAATGTTATATTGGAGTAAATGTAGTATTGGATGTGAGGCTCTGCGCGGCCCCCTCTGAGGCACTGCTCTGGGGCAGGAGCAGCCCTCGCTCCCCTCCACTTTGTGGCCCCCTGGAGAGCCCAGAGGACCCCTGTGTCTCTGTAAGTTACTGTTCCCACTGCACGCACAGAATCCTTCACCTCCACGTTGCGCACGCAGGGGTCTGGGGCGGCTTCGGGCCAGTCGGGCAGCTCCTGGTAGCCGCCGGCCTTAGCATTCAGCAGGTGGGACAAAGACCCAAGCTGGAAGTGGTCTCGATCTGAAAAAACACAAAACAAAAATCTTAAATGTTAATCTGCACATTTGTAAGGCACTTTGTTACTTTTATTAATATTCTATTGGAAGGATTATTAAATAATTGAACAAAAAAAAATCCCATAATTTGGGGGGATTAGGTGATTTAAATAGAAAATACAATGTCGCAGGGGAGTCAGTATTTTAGCTGGTGGCTGCATTTTGCTAAATATGTATCATTAAATGATACCGAATTAGCTACACTGGATCGTGTTGATACTGAAGATTCTCTGGCAGGTTCTGAATTGTCTTTTTTCAATGATTTCCAAGCAGATACAGTACATGGAAGTTAATTTGAGATGGACATCCTCAGAAAGGGTTGATCACACATCTTAGAAAATGTCATCATGTCTTTTACTAACTCCTGAAGTGTTTAAGGCCATGGTGACCATTTCAAAAGGTGTTCTTAGTGCTAGGAAAACTGAAAATAAAAGATCATAAACAAGGTAAAAACATATTCAATATACCTTTGAATGGAGACTCGAGGACCGGAGCAGGTTTGATGGCGAGGAAGAGTTTCTTAGCGTACTTGCTGAGCGCTCCGCTCTTCTCGGTCGGCACGATGAGCTGACGAATGAAGCGCGCCCGATCACGGATATCGTAGTTCTGGTCGTACTTGGCCAAGTTGAGGACGTACTGCGTCAACAGTTTGGTCTGAGGAAAGATAATGAAGGACATTACAAACAATTATATTCACCATTTCTAAGTGTGTGCATGTGTCTGGTTGTGTTTGAGTGCTGTATTGAAGTACGATTTGTATCGTACTTTTTGTTAATTCATATCAGCAAACCTTTGGAAAGCAATACAGTTAAATGTTCAAACTGAAGGCAGACTGAATAAGTAGTACGATTATCAAAAGGCATAATACTTTCTTGGAGAAAAAAACAGCATCATGCTAAATATCTTTCACGTTTTACGTAAAAAGAAGTGACCAAAAAAAATAAAAATAAATAAAGATTTAGGGTTAAGACCATGGATGGATGGATGGATGGATAGAGAGAGAGAGAGAGAGAGAGAGAGAGATGGACGGACGGACGGACAGACAGACAGACAGACAGACAGACAGACAGACAGACAGACAGACAGACAGACAGATAGATAGATAGATAGATAGATAAGTACTTTATTTATCCCAATTTGGGAAATGTTTGCTTTACAGCAGCATAACAAAAAGGCAATGTACATGAGAGAAATGAAAACACCAGAAATAAAAAATCTAAATATTTCTGAAGTAGAAATAAAATAGCATTAAAAGGTAAAAAAATATACGTGTGGAAATACAAATTTCAGAAACACACCTGTTTGGAGTTGGTGAGATAAAGCTTGGCGGCCAAATTGATGATTTGCAGCTTGACAATGTCTTCTTCGTTGGTGAACGACTTGGCCATCTTCCTCAGGACATCCGGAGCGATCTTGGGAACGTGCTCGCAGTATTCTCCGATCAGCCACAGGATGCTGGCCCGCGCCATCGGCACCTGAGAACAACCACAGATCAAATACATGGTTGTGATTGGTGTAGGAGCCAAAATGCTTGTTTAATTCTTATTGTTTATCACTTCCGGCAATTGTCACGTGGCTGTGGTTTGTTGGTATTTACTGTAGGTCACCTGACGTAGAGGAGAGGGAGAATGGCTCTGATACTTTCTGTTGACCATGAGGTCTGGAGTTGTATATTGTTTTTTGTCTTTATTAAAACACCATAAATGACTACGGACTCTTATATGGAACGCGTCAAAGCGAAGAGCAACTTTTAGCCTCTCAGCGGCATAACTCATAGGGAGTTTTTGCCGCTACAATTGGCTTTTGTCAGTGTAAACCATCGGCACCTGAGAACAATTGAAGTTAAATTAGATGGTTGTGAGATGGTCGTGTTTCTCTTTTGTCAGGAAAAAACGGATAGAAGTTTATTTGGCAGACCTGTTTTCCTGCAGCAACTCTAAAACAATTAGTGTTCATTTCGCTGTGATTTTTTACAGCCAGTTAATGACAGCAGTTTCTCACCTGGATGTTGTCAGTGAGTTTGGCCATGTGCTTTATGATGTCGCTGTGTTTCTCCGGTTGCATCTGCAGCAGCTTCTTAATCACCACCACCGACTCTGCTACCACCAACTCTGCACGGCAGGAGGAACAGCCATAAATCATCAAATAAACAGTAATTATGTTTTCCTCATTTCATCCTCGATCAGGGATACTCAACTTCCCTTCCCTTTTTGAAAAACAACAGGAGGCAAGGGGTCGCTAAATGAAATAACGTTCACCTGTCAGAGGCTCCAGGGCCACCTGTGTCATTTTTCTTTTTAAAAACAAACTTTATTATTTTATTTTGATGATTTGTCATGCCCCCTCGCACCTCATTTAAATTAAAAGTACAAAATAAAGCCAAATGGAATATTTTTTTAATGATTAATTTGAACTTTTGACTTTATAAAAACAGGCCAGATTTGTTTAACAGGTTTTTTGTTTCCCTTGTGGACCCTTTCTGGAAATCTCCTTAAAACTTGATAATTATATCTCACATATTGCCTTCATGGATATATTCAGTTGTATTAAATTCAATCTAATTTTCAAATGAATAAGCTTGATTAAATGATCCTATTGACCCAGTATCTGATACTACTAGCCACAACAATGAATCCCTCCTACTCTATATACATTATATATATATACAGTATATCAGTTAAAGCCTGTAGTGTAGATTGTGACGCAGAAGGACTCACCGTCTCTGTTGGACAGCAGCTGCACCAGGCCGTTCAGACACGTGTCCCTCACCTCCCCGATGTTTGTGGCGCAGCGGCCGATGGCCTGGATCGTGGCGGCCACAAAGTCTTTATCCATGCTCTTAATGTACGTCTGCCAGAGAGAAATATTCACTTAGTAAAGTGTAAAATACAGAGAGTGGCTTATCCCTCCTCAGTGAAGTATCACTCTTAACTCCCATAGATGCTGCTGAATTCCCTATAGGCTTCATTAAGCTTCATCTTATCTTATATATGTGTTGCATGAAAGCACATCTTGAGAGTCAGTCCTTATACTATTATATATCCATGCTGTAAACGTTGCACATTACCATGATTACTGATTACTTTCTTTTGTACATTTATATTTCTTGTAATATTCTTTTTTTAACCTTTCATTTTATAATAGTTTTTTTTTTACAGTAGATTTATAGCAGGGATGGGAATTTGAAAGCAAATGTATATTCGAATATTCGACCCCCAAAAAAACAGTTAACCGATTAACCGAAATGTACATATCCTATACAAATTAAAAAAAATGTGGACATAAAAATAAAAATAAATACATGTTCAAATAAGTATAGAAACCAAGTCGAATTTATCAAATGTATTGAACTGGTGATCACAGTTTGAACAGTTGACAGCTATAGGCCTACAGCTTTCATGCTTAAAACATAACTTGGTTTTTAAATTAAAGAGGGATCATACACGAGCAACATAACGGGTTAGGGTAACGTAACCCTATTACAACAGAGATCAACAACCTATAACAGGGCCTATGCACAGAATGCAGCTATTCAATACTCATTCTTGTTTAAGAATATGAGCATGTCTACTCAGGGGAGAGGCGGGCGCGGAGACGATTCACAATCAGGCCAGCTGTAGAGAAGACCCTCTCAGCTGGAATTTGGGCATAAGATGAGGTTTGAGTCTGCGTGATCTGTGTGTAGGGAGGGGCAGCAGCCATATCTGATGGAACGCGAGTGAAGTCTAACCGGACGCGAGAGAGAGAGAGAGATCAGCAGCTGCAGCTCTGCCCGCTGTGAGGGACCGGTGAGCAGAGCAAAACACACCTTTAGACCTAACACACTTAGCTATGGCACTGTCGTATACATTGAATTATTCCCTTTGATCATATGTAATCAACTTAGGCACCCCTCCCAAAACATTTTTAATTACAATAAAAATATTCATAACTCATATTCTCATATTCGAATACCTGAGAAATTTTGAATATTCGATTAATCGTTCCCATCCCTAATTCATAGTAGCTATGTTTACAACTTAATTTCTCCTACTGTGCTTATATATGCATGGAAATACAAATTACTTCTGTGAACCTACTTGGCAATAAACCTGATTCTGCTTTATTTATTTGTGTGCGTTCTTCACAAAGCATCATGACTGTACCTGAAACTCTCGGAGGATCGTGGAAATGTTCGTCTCATTCGCCAGATTGGTGAGAACCTCCAGCTGCAAAGACAAACAGAGAAAAACGTTTTATTTAAACTTAATTTAAAGTGGAATACAAAACTGGGCTTACTGCAATTACTGCATCACTTCTACATTGTTGTCTACTTCTTAAAACCTGTGCCAGAAAATCCTTTCATTTTTAAGTAGTACTTCTTTTCAGATTGATTTAGATATTTTTCAGCTTCATACGTATTCCTGGGAGTTGATTTGGCACGAGTCGATTTTATGACTCTGTGTAAGTGGGTTTACAATGATTGAAGATATACTTTGTTATACTACCATGCCTCAGGTTAAGGATAAATAGTCTTCCATTATTTCAGCACTACGACAAAAGGGACAGCAGGACGATAGAATATAACCTTAAGGATTTTAATCTGCGTTGGGTCTGTAGAGCGGATGTAGAAACTCTTCAGGTACGGCTCAAACATCCCCTGTAGCACACGATGGAGAGAAGAGAGGAAAAATAAGATCAGTGAATCTGCAGCATTTGATTTTAGTTTCACACACAACCAAAAGACAGCAGCAGGTGTCGCTCACCCTCCTCTTAATCGACATTGTCGCCACATTCTGAAGAACGACGTACTGGACCTCACTGTAAGGAGAGACATAAACACAAGACATTAATGATAAGGGTAAAAACTGTGGTGAAAAAATAATAAAATCCCTGTTTTTATCCTGTCTACCTGACCGGAAAAACCTGTGGCCATGAGAGGTCCACAACTCTTCACAACAATGGAAATATTTGTATGAATATTTATACATCGGCAAAGATTATTGAGTATTAATAAAAAAACGTGTATAGAAATGTTCATATAGGAGATGTAACTGAGCTTTAAAATAAAAATACATAAGTTCTACGTAAGAAAAGACAGTAAAAAGATATTACATAATAATATAACGTAGACAATTGCAGTAGGTCATACTGACATTGCGATAACATTATAGAAGAATTGGGAGGGATGAAACCCTCTTTAATGGTCACACATACCAGAGCACACAGCACACACAGTGACATGTGTTCTCTGCATTTAACCCATCCTAGTACCAGGAGTCTAGTACTAGGAGCAGTGGGCAGCTATTGTACAGCGCCCGGGGAGCAATGGGAGTGAGGGGGGAAGGGGGGTGTCCGGTGCCTTGCTCAAGGGCACCACGGCAGGGCCAAGGAGGTGAACTGGGACCTCTCCATGTAGCAGTCCACACTCCATATTTAGGTCTGGTCGGGGACTTGAACCGGCGACCCTACAGCTCCCAGTCCAAGCCCCTACTGACTGAGCCACTGCCGATCTATTATCATAGATCTATTTAATGTGACATTTCTCCCAGCTGCAAAAGCATATGGCATCCAGTAACATCTAAAGAAAACCAAATCAACATGGTTTCTGAATCTTTTTAATCCTATTCCTTAGATTAAGATAAAACTCTGGAAGTAATATGTGTTACTTATGCAATACAGATACTGAAATCAACATATCAACAGAGCAAAAAAAGCTATCTAAACTATCTTAATGCATATCACATCTGCACTCAGGTATGTTTGTAGATTGTCTAATAAACAAGCAAGACCAAGATAACATTTCAAATCTTAAGCAGCATTCTTGTTAAACATGCATGCATTATCTCTCAGGCTAATAAACCAGTGTGCTTGTCATTAGCGCTGAGGCTCTGTATGAATAATAAAGTGTTAACAAACATATGGTGGTGTGCGACAGAGAGGCTGTTTCGGCTCTGAGTGATGATCCCATTACAGCCGCTCAGCCACAGGACCCCCGCTCAATAAGAGGCAGTGTGAGGACTTACAGCCCAGAGGCCATCGCTCCTCATGCTTTATGCCTCCATGTTTACCTCAGACGCACCCAGCTCCCTGTTTAATTTCACTCCTCGCTTCAGGCCAGTGCAGATTTATTTTACTACCCTCACTTGTCATTTTTTCTACTGTTCTCATACTGTTTTCCACTTTGCTGATTCATTCTAACACATTCAGCTGTGTTTCATAAACGAAGCTGAATGTGCTGCAGGGTGACGTATTTTACAAATCAAACAGGAAGTTAGCATCGCGTTGGTTTCTTTGACAAAAAGCTAAAAGGGCTTATTTCTTTGAATTATGTCAGAAATAAGAAAACGTCATGAAACTTTTAGGATTTAGGAGGATACACTTCACAAAAGTTGAACACCACATGTAGGATTTTGAAGCATAAAAGCAATGGCTGCTATAAGCTAACATAATGCTAACTATACAACAAGCGCAGGACTTCAACGTCATCACCACTGAGTAAATGGGTTTCTTGTTTTTAGCATGATGGCTTTTATTGTTCCCTGACAACATCTGTAGTCTAAGTAAGCCAATTCATTGTACAATGTAGGATCCAAAATATTGTGTTAATCCATCTTTTATTAGCCACTGCCTTTTTATTTTATTGATATGTGTATCT
The DNA here is from genome assembly GCA_031216635.1 of Dissostichus eleginoides. Classification (NCBI taxonomy): domain Eukaryota; kingdom Metazoa; phylum Chordata; class Actinopteri; order Perciformes; family Nototheniidae; genus Dissostichus; species Dissostichus eleginoides. The sequence continues at coordinate 10,646,676 of CM062273.1, read as the reverse complement.
GTTGTATTTTTTTAGCTTGTTTTTAACCGTAGATTTTCTTTCAGAAATCAAACATAAAACCCATTGGAAAAGCCAGATGACAGAAAGAAACAAAACATGAATTAAAGCTAACTCATTTCTGCAGTACTACTATACTAATTTCCTAACAGGCCTGATGCTTTAATAGGCAGCATTGCAATTTGAATAGAGAATTAATTTCAGATGGTCAGCTCACCTGTGGCTCCTCAGCAGACGGACCAGGGCCTTGGCGATCACCCCGATCTCCGCTTTAGGAGCCAGATGGAAATACAGCTGAGCCACAGCCATCACCACCTGATGCAGGGAAAACAAAAGGAGGTTGTGAATTGTTGTTACGGAAAGAGAGGGGTTTTAGGTTGCCATAAGGCTGTTGACGGTCTTATTATACATCCATTGGTTGGTTTTGTGGCACATTTGTAACGCTGTGCCGACACACAGGGTGGAGAGGTGGAGTGAGGTTGAGCGATGGAGAGAAAGGGAGAGAGAGAGAGAGCGTGTGCAGCGGTCTGCTTGCGCACAGAGCAGGAGTTTGTGAGAGAGGGCTTGAGAGTCCATTTCTCTTCAAAATATAATTGATTGCCAGCCTCCCTTGTCCCTGGCTGGCTGGCTAGCTCGTTGGTAACGTAACTGATTTATTCTAATGTGCCTGCATCTGGCGCTGAGTTGCCATATTCCTTTTGTGAGCTCTTTTTGTTCGTGAACCACTGATATCCATTGGTGCAGATAAATATAAATGATAATAGCCAAACTAACCTAGCAAGAGTAAACTGACAGGCTGCTGTGCCGCATCTCACTTAAAAAAAAAACACACTTAAAAAAACACACGACTCAACCCAGTGAGAAAACAGTCTCGCGCGCAGACTTTCATTCAGAATTTCCTAGCAAAATAAAAAAATGATATTAAACTAATCTTTCAACATAGTTTAATACAAAAATAAATATTAGGACAAAGCCCTACAAATAACAACAATAAACATAATAAAACAATTAAAATGTTTTATTCAGCCCTGATTAAAACCGCGGGCCCAAATCCCGTCATGGGGCCCGAACATTACGGCGGGTCTGCCTGAAACACTGACAGGATTGATGAGAATACAGTGAACTTGTTGCCATATAATCAAAACAAGGAGGTGAAAGACACTAAGGGGAGCTGCAAAGTTCATATCAGCTTTATGTCACTTTTGATCGAAAAATAATCTTTTGAGAAGCTTTGAGATACCTTTTTTCTTGGTCACTTTGACAAAGTTTTTAACACAACATTGACATATATCCGTTTAAACTGACCCTGCAAACTCTTAATTCCACTTATTTACACATCTGGAAATGATGGAGCAACAATAGCATTCATTAGGAGTCATGTTAGTGTCTACCTGGTGGATGAAACTCAATCATTTGCTTTCTTTTAGCTCTGTTTAGGTCCCTCTAAGTCCTGGGCTCTGGCTCTTTAGCTGTTTAATGCTTCATCATGTTCGCCATGTTGTTGCTCACTGTGTCTGTGTGTTGTTTGGTGCTGAGCACTTAGTGTTGGTGGTTTCACAGATGTTTCACTGCAAACAGCTGCCTGCCACTATTAGAGCAGTGAGGGGGAACCAGAACAGTGGATTTGTGGACCGGACAGATCCACAATGAGCTGAATCACGCTTTAGATGGCCTTGATCTGGGATCCGGAGATCGATTGCTTTTGTCTGTATGCATTCTTTTGCATTAATTATTGTGTAATCTATTACGTTTATATTGTGTTTAATGAACTTTGTGATGTTTGAGCTATGTTGTTGTCACACTAACATTAGTGAGAAGTCTATTAAAAACTGACTGTAATCTCAAGAGTCTTTTTGTAGGCAATATATTTATTTGAAAGTGTTGTATTTTTGTAAATGCACTTGAGTAAAGTTGTTGCTTTCCCTTTCGTCATTATTTTTACCCCTTTTATCAGGGGTGTAACATTTTTTCCGCAACTGTTTAGCGTCCTGTGAATGAATGTTATCGATAACACCTTTAGGTAGTAAGTGTAGAAGCTTACTTCCAATGCCTCTTCTCTTTAAAATAAAACAAAACTTCAAAAAGGCTCAAAGCTATTAAAATATTTAAAAGGAGAGGAATAAGGGATAAGGAAAACCAATTACAGAGCTCACTGCTAAACTGCATGCAATATGAGGAACAAGGTTAATCTTGAAATGCCTTGAATCAAACAGCAGAACTAAGGCAGGATAATGTGTACCGGGGAGTCTCCTAACATCTGACATTGATCAAAACAGGCTTTTCCAAGATGACCACAGCAGCTCTAATGTAGTGGATTGCTTTATTAATTTCCTTTGGGAGATTATCCACGCCCCACAATGAGAGGTCAGATCTGAGTAGCTGCTCAAAGGCACTACAGCTGCTTGTTAGCGCAAACAAAGGTCGTGCACCTGAAGACCTCAACTACTCAAAAACAACGACCTGCTGCTAATTCTGGAGAGAAAGCCATTATGATTTCTGCCATGGCAACTGGCTCAAGTGGAGAGTTATTGTTAGTGTGTGTGTGTGTGGTGTGTGTGTGTGTGTGTGTGTGTGTGTGTGTGTGTGTGTGTGTGTGTGTGTTGTCTTACGGCTGCGTTGCGGCTCTGCAGCAGCGGCTTGGTGTTTCTCAGCAGCAGCCGGTGATCTGGATCCATCACGTACGGCTTCCTCTTGACCATGGGAGCCTCCGCCTTCTTGTCTTTGTCCTCCTCTTCCTCATCCGAGTCTTCATCCGAGCCGTAGAAGGTCTTGTCGCTTCCCTCCTCCAGAAAGGACTCCTGCAGAGACAGAGGGGATTAAACCGTGTGTTTGAGGGACAAACAGACCCAGACAGAATCTCTGTTGCATGGAAAATACTTATTGGCCGCTTCAAAAAAACAAACACCAGATGGCGGTTTGCTTTTGAATTTATTTGTTTAAAGGCAGCAACACTGTTTAAGTGAAGCATCATTAGACATCCTCGTGTTAGACCGACATATGGTGCAAAATGGTTTCTACAGATTTGTCAGCACATGCATTGGAAATTACTAAAATGATAATGTTTGTAGTGGTATGAAAACATGTCTTAGTTGATGCATATTGCGAATGAGAAATTAAGTTGACTCAAAATCCCAAAGTTGGCAAAGCAGCAAAAGGAAAACAATGATAGGATGGCTTGTACCTTTACACATTAACAACGGCATAACCGTAAGAATATAATCCATCCAACTAAATAAAAATTGTGCATCTACATGTAGACTTTGTTGTTGCACAATAATCCTGTTTCTATGCAAATGAGTCAATTTACCTTTGAGTTTTTGCATGATATATGCCATGGTTATTTGAGCCTCTGAGCTTTGGGCATTGATAATTATTTGTATTTTGTAATGAATGTGTTACATGTAGCTTCCTACTATGGTCTGTATAGCATGTCGGAAGCATAGGTTGTTTTAAAATGTGCTTTATATTCACGTCTTTTAGGGCAATTATCAGGCAAACATATCAAAAACTCTACTGGTTTTTGCTTCATAAATGTGAAAAAGTGCTGTTTTTCTGTATTTCTTTTCACCATAAATAAAATATGTCTAAGGTTTTCTATTGTTAGTCGTAAAAAAATTAAGAAGTTGGAAATATTTTTATATTTTCTTGCATTTTATAAACAAATGTACTTCCCCATCAAATAGAAAATAGACGTAAAAATCTTGAATGAAAATAATTGATTGTAATTGCTTTAGTTGCTGATTCACATTTCAGTGGCAAGCTAATAAATCCGACGTGAGTTTCATCACCTCAGAAAAAGTAAAAAAAACGTACTGTACAAATCGCTGAAGTTACTATCGTACATATAAAGCGACCACCTTTGGGGTCTGCACCGATTCTCTCTGTGTCTCTAACTCACGTTCATGTTGGGGTTGAGGAACTGGGTCCTGGCGTAGCGGGTCAGCATGTTGATGATGACCACCTGCCCCCACTCCTCCACGTCGATCAGCAGGTTGCACAGCTTCCTGTAGTTCTTGTGGATCAGCTCGATGCGTTCAGGACAAACTTCCTCAAACGCCATGACAACGCTCCCCGCCACCAGCTGAGCACACAGGGTTTATTATCATAGTTTATTTGTTACATAAATAATATATTTGAGGTTTAATAAATATTATATTAAGATAAGATAAGATAAGATAAGACTTTATTCATCCCGAAGGAAACTGTTGTGCCAGAGTTACACAAATACAATAAACACAGCAGCATAATACTAAGACTGTACACTAAAAAGAGCAATTAGATAACTACAGGAAACATGAAACATAGACGCTCACATCATTAATGTAAATATTACCAGTATTTAGTAGTGCAAAAAAAACGTAGTGGCAGATACGTAATTGCACGTTATCATAGCACATTATTAATAATAATAATATTGCACAAGTTATATATCAGCGAGTGTTTTGTAATGATGGTAATGATATTTATATTACTGTTTTCTCCTAAGTGAATGCAAAGCCTGCCAGAGGGAGACTGGTTAAACAAATGATGAGCCCAAAAACATTTAGCTAGTTAGCTGCTACTGATATTTTGTGCACTTCCTCAAACTTCTATTTGCATTTGTCAAAAGAAATACAGATAAAATCCTGGATCTGTGGTGTGAAAACTCACCGTGGTTTTGTCAGCGAGGAGTTTCTCTATGACTTCGATCAGCTGGTCCTTCTGCTCTGGATCCAAACTGTGGACAGAGACGACAAAAAACAATGCATAAAACAAGAAAAGCGAGAGAGAGAGGAATTGTTCTTAAAGAAATGATACCGTTGAGTATCAATTATACTGAGCAATAAGGAGTAAGCTTTTCTGCCATGAAAGACTTTCATTTTCAAAGTCATAACATTTGATCTTAGCGTCGTGGTTCTCAAACAGAAGATTATGACTCATGCCTTAAACACTGACTTCTAACTTAAAAATGTATAATTGCTTCTTTAAATCTTTAATATAAAACCTGTTTTCAAGCAGTAATATCTGTAATTAAAGAGGCCTCATGCAATAAATATTAATAAGTGGAATAATCTTAGTTCACCACACTGTAAAGAACAGGGGATCAGGGGTCTGAGTACTGAAAAAGTCTTATTTTGTCACCTGTAGAGTTTGGGGATTGCGTGAGCGGCCGTCTTCCTGACGTACGGAGACATATCAGAGGCAGCCTCTTTGATGGCCAGCATCATGATGGGGACGATGATCGTGACTCGGATGCTGGAAGGACTCGCAGAGCGCTGGCTCGGATCAGCTGGTTCGGATCCTGCAAAAGAAAAGAGCCAAAAGCTCAGAAACAATATTAAAGCCATTGGTTGACAAGGTTCATTTGGTTAGGAGTCTACAGCACAGTTAGTCTGTATTTAGCACAGATGAGCTTTGAGGTAAACTGCTCACAGCGACAGCACTAACATGCTAAAGACTAGCAGGCAGAATATATGTTCTTAGTTTAGCCTGTTAGCATGCTAACATTTGAGGAATATATTTGGTCATTAAACAACATATTTGACCAGTTAAAATGTGAATCCTGATGATGGCAATAAATGAAAAGTTAAGGGATCAGTTATTTCTAATTGATCCTTCAGGGACCTTGAAAATCTGTTGCAAATTTCCAAGTAAAAATATTTGAATGAATTGTAAATAAGATATTACACTTAAAATATAATATTTCAACCTCATGGTGGTGCACATCAACAATCAGGGATCACTCATTTCAGATAGACTGATATTTTGGAAAACATGAATGTCTGTACACAATTTTATGGCAATATGTCGTATATTTGTTGAGATGTTTCAGTCTGATCCAAAGCAGTACAGCTAGAAATCAAACATACAGGACACCTATACTTTCTGATTTACATCATAACATTTCAACCCAATTTTTTTTCTTTGTGTTGAAGTGTTGAAGTATTTGTCTGGTATGAAAGCTGCTGTACCTTTAACCCTCTCTGGAAGGTGGAGATGGAGAGCAGAGCGAGGTCCTGCTGCTCCTCGGCGTAACGCACCAAGTAAACATACACCAGCTTCTTCACCTGCAGAAACAAACCGACGGTTTTAATCCAAATTATGTAGATTAGTTCAAACTAAGATAAAGAGATGAAGCAAAGTGATAAAAACCTCAGAAAAAGGAGAGGATGGAAATTGCAATTTTGGTTGAGGTGAGATAAAGCCAAAACCCACAGGGCTTTGAAAAATGTGATAAGACGATTCTTAAATTACAAGCAAGAGGAAGCAATGCAGAAAGCAACTTCTCAGATCAAAACAACACAAGCCGAAGAAAAACAATGAATACATTAAAGCCTTCTTTACAAACCTCAATGTTTTTACAGGCCACATTTTTCACCACAGCAGGGAAGAGATCAGATGCATTTTTCCCACGTGCGATCATCTGCAGAGAAGAGCAAGAAAAAAGCAGCAGTGAGGATTTACAAGGTGACATTTTTCATTAATTTGCAAAAGAAAATGCAACTGTTTTATATTTTATTCGAGCAGGCTCTTCCTTCCCTTGTTATCGTCCCTGTCCTGCAGAGATGATGAATGAGGAAATGGGTGTGGGGCTTCAGATTATGAGTTATGAATATTTAACAGCTGACTGCGCACTTCTCTGCATCTATTAAAGCATTCTTATCCTTCAAATGTATAAAATCAAGTTTGATACAGAGAACAGCTCTGTGTGTTTGTCTGAATGATTTTTAAATGATGCATGTTGACTCGTACATATGGCGTTTGTTTTCTCATAACTTAGCGGGCCGTGGAGAATAGCCAAAGTAAACATTATTTATACTCACAGCCACGATGCGCTTCATCGCCTCCAGCTTCAGCGAGTCTTTGTTGCTGTCCAACATCTCCTTCAGGTCGTCGTGTCTGAGGAAGGAAAACATTTTTAAGCTGCGGGGGGAACTGAGTGAACTCAAAACAAGAAACATGGACCTGTTTGGTTTCCATTCAACGCTCACAATGTCTCAAAGTCGGCAAGCGTGACCCAGAAATTATTCTCTTTGAAGAGTGAAATCCAGCTCGCAAAATATGGAAAAGCTTTGAAACTGCAGCTCATAAAAGAGGGGTGTAAAGTGACACAATCCCTAAAACATGTTTACTTCTCAAAAAGATTATCAAAGACGTGAATCAGTGCAACTGTAATGAACCAGAAGGTCTAATATTATCATACAGGCTCACTTCTTTATTGTTCATATAACTCGATAACCAACAACTGCAGGAGCAGAACTGATCAGTCCATCGTCAGAAAATAGGCAACACATTTTCTATCCATCAATAAAAAAATGTAATCAAGCACGATTGTAAAACAGTTTCTTGTTCCTCAAATTTGAGGATTTTTGTATTAAATATAAATATTGTGGCAAAACAAGTAGTTGGAAGAAGTCACCTTAATTGTCATTTATCACTATTTTCAATCTGTCATTCTCACTGATCAACTACCTGTGGTATGTGTTATTAAATGAATCACATTCATTAGCAGATCTAAAACACGTGTTTTGGTTCTGCTCCATCCAAGTCTTATCAGAGTCTCTCAATCTAAATCTTGAACAAATCGCTCTCCCAATCCTTTTGGTACGTGGAGAATTAGAAGTCTCTTCATCTTCTAAATTGTTATGATATTTTTTCTGACACTGGAGCAAATCTAGTTATCACTGCTGCTGGTACATCCTGAGAAATCCAAATGTTGTTTAAAACTTGTTGGTCGATCATTCAATACTTTGATAAATTAAACAGATTCAAAACTCATTCCTGATACCTGGCTCTGTTATAAAACATAATGATTTCCGTCAGACAACTCACGTGTTTCTTAATATGTTTATTAGAAGCAGCATATAGTTTGAGTTTGGCGTCTAGGCTCGGGCCTCATCGCTCCACAGATTTACAAAGAACATTGAGTGATGATTAGATTACTATCCCCCGAGCCTACAGGTGGAAGCTGGGGTGGAAGCTGGGGTGGGGGGGGCAGGCGAGCAGCAGCAACATGAAACACAGCAGCAGGAACATGAACGTAGCAATAGCACGTGAACACAAAACAGTGGCTGCAGCAGCATAGCGAGGAAGAGGCAGGAAGACCGGGCAGCTTAAATAGAGCGGCATGTGTTTGGTTGGTTGTAGAGGGACGAGGTGCGTCACGTGGTAATGTCTGATTGGTGCTCGAGTCGAGTGCCTGAACTAGCTCGCAGGCTTCGCCCCATTAGTTGCAACCCTACTAAAAAGGGCTATTTCCTCAAAGTAAGAAATCAGAAAAAAGTATTTCTTTATGTGAAAACCGCAATGATCCCCAACCCTAATGAACATGAATTAAAAAAAATCAAAAAGATATCTCCTACATTATAAATACATATATTTTTTAGGACAACAGCCTGCTTTTCATTCCACATACACTAGAAGTTTCTGTGACCCAGTTAGCATGCGACTCCCCCCTGTCAGAGACACTGGGATCAGACCAGAGCTCACAGAGGGATCATTTTAAGGATCTCACCCTCCACCCTGCTGCCACACAGAAACACAAACACAACACCGAGCGTTTCCACAAAAGCTGCAGCCAGGAGGAACCTGCAAACGGCAGCAGAGCGGACAGATCAGAGCAGCTGGAGAGACGCCAGATAATGACATGTCCAAACACTGACCCTTCACATCTGCCCTGCACTATGTAACACAACAGGAGGAAACACTTCACCTTTTCCTAGGGCAAGCAAACCTTTACAAATAATGAGTTATAATTAGGATAATGCAACATGTCCTATTTTTTTATTACACATTCAATTGTTGGTATGAAAACACCCATACGTTTTAATTAAACCCGTGATCTATTTCACTTGCACATTGACGTTGTGTGCATTTTGTGTGTTCTTTTTGATCTGGAGGTGACTTTTATGAAGGCTGCTAGAATTAGGATGACATATTTACTTTTCATGTCTCTGCTTGATTGTGATCGGTCTGCTGCTGTTAAATCTAATTGTGTGTTGTCATCTGTTATTGTCTCTAAATACAGCACTTGTATTATATTGGCATTCTAATGACTGTTTTTTAGAGTGTTTGAATGCAGGTGTCTTAATAATGCTTTTAATGTTTATTTCGTAAAGCCCTTTGGGTTGCCTTGTGTTCAAAATGTGCCGTATGAATTAAGTTGCCGTGCCGTGAAGTAGAAGAGCACAGTTGATAAGTTAGTGCAGTTGCATGATTCTTGTACTTTTTGGGGATGTAACCACATTGTTAAATGAGGTGAAGCAGCCAGAAAAGAGCACTACGGATCTGATGTTAGCTCTGAGGAAGTTGATGGAGAAGTAAAGAGAAAGTTGGAGGAGTGGTGCCATATTAACATATGAGGCTGGCCAACAACATTGTTTCTGACCCCACCAATTCATTAACTATCTGGACAGCAAATATGTTAAATGTCTCTTGTTTCTTGTCTTAATATTTGTCACCTAACATCATTTGTAGTGTAGCGTAACGTATGGTATCCTAACATATCCAGTCGTGTTGCATCGTAATTGTAGCGTATCGTATCGAGTGTCATATCGTAGTGTAGTGAAACGTATCGTATCATAGTGTAGTGTAGCATAACGTATTGTATCAAATCTTAAGAGTGGAGCTGGATATGAATGAGGGAAGAGTGAAAGTGGTGAGGAGTGCAGTGGGAGTGACGGATGGGTTTAAGGTGGCGGCCTTTTTTGTTTGCAGTAGTGAGGACAAGTTGACAGATGAGATCAGGCAGGAGTCTCCGTGGACCATGATGCTCGGGTGACATTGTGATCTGCAGGGAATGGAAAGTAGGGAGCAGGTCGAGGAGAGGTGGAGGTATGCACTGGAGAGAAGAGGAATTTATAACATAAGTTTAAGGGCTGCTTTCTCGAAATTACATTTTTGAGAATTCAGAAACCGTCACTTTGATATCACAAAGGTGTGATTTAGAACCTGGCTGAACCCAATGTTCACATTTCATTCTAGAAAGCAATAAGGTTCATCCTCATCTGAATATTTAAACAGTAAACTACTGGATATGTCATAATCATTTGTTAAAAACAATCTGTTATAAAGTCAGTTATGAACTGGGAAAGTTTCATTTTGGTATCTTCTAGTTAAAACCCTATTCACACTTAAACTCAAAACTACCTTAACCAGAAACTAAAGGATTCAAACATTAAACCTGGGTGGGGTTTAGTCGGGGGCGGGCTACGTGATTAAATGGCTGCAGAGCTGCACATTTCCCCAACTAGTTTCCAAGGCAACAAAGGATGCAATAACATGTAAGTGAAGTGACTTCCTGCAGAGCTGTGTTGCATCTGACTGAAGCGTGTGCTGTGAGCTGTGGAGACTGTATGCTCTGATTCATGCACTCACACTGATGTTAACAGGTGCTACACAGTGGAAACAATGCAATACTGACACAAGGAGCTATTATATATAACGACTTGTATTGCATCTGCAAACAGGGGCTTGTTTTTGTCACGTTGTGAGCAGGCAATATAACAAATAATTGATGCAGTGGTGGGAAGAAAAGTCTGGTTTTGATGTGCATAGCGTCACCATGTGTTAATAAATCCATCAACATGATACATATTTTTCTGGATTACTCAATTCAGTTTTAATGTGTAACTAAACAGGCTGTTAAGCATGTTAATTTCCATCAATCCTCATTTTAATTTCGACTAAACTTGAATAAAGGATTGGATAAAATATTTGGATGAGCCTGAAGAAGGTTTAAATAAAAGCCACACTTATATCATGGCCTTATTTAAATATCCATATGTTTTTTTACAGTTAGTCTGACTTCCTTTTAGATAGGCATATGTACTTACAGTATAGTCCTGTACAGATGTTGGGTATAACATAAGAATCTGCACTTTCATGAGCCCTCTACACAACTTCATCCTGATCCCAGATGCAAATGTAAAACAACTGAACAATTTCTTTTAGTTAGAGTTAAATAACAGATTCAAAATATGTTGCAGCCGTTAAGTGCTGTCGGACCTTCAGAGCTATGTAAATCCATTCAGATTGGAATTGGATTTCAACGTTGTATTTTTCTTTTTGAGCTATTTATACCTTTGCTCTACATGCAGTGAATGCCACATATACTTTTGAAAACACTGAAACCATGACTTCAAATGACTTTCCAAACTATTTGATCCGACTGTGTTTAGAAGTTCTACATCAATCCTGTGTGAGGGGGAGGCTGTTGGAGTAAAAGACATATTTCATCTGTTTGGGTGTGACGGTGGCCAATGCAGAACAGCTGATTTATCACGACTCACAATGTGTGTGTGTGTGTGCGTGCGTGCGTGCGTGTCTGTGTGTGTTTGTGTGTGTGTGTGTGTGTGTGTGTGTGTTAGCTAAGAAGGATTTCAGTTTTCGCCTCAATGAACCATGAACAAGGTTCTCTCTTTCACACGCTTCGATACCTAAACTCATCAAAGACTGTCTAATTAAAACCTGACAGTATCTATAAAATTAATTTGTGACGGTTTATTTTGAGGCGTGAGCGGTGAGCCAACGAGTATTTCTTGGTTACAAATATGCGGCTGTATTGCAAAACAAATGAACTTTGACAAAATGTGTGTAATTATTGCCCAAAGCATTGAAGCGCATACACGAGTATGAGTAACACTAACGCTGATTTCATTAGTTAGTTCGAGCATTTGGTCATAAAAAGTACAATATTTAACTGAAGATGTTCCTGCAACACATGTACCAAGTTTCATGACAATTAATCAAATAGTTGCTGTGAAACAAATAAACACTAGAAATGTCAACCTTTGTGACACTAGAGGAAAAACATGGGATCAGCAAAGCCCTGACACACCATCCATCAGTGTTCAAATGTATTAGAGCTACGCCAATACAGGGAAGAATCAAATGGTAAAAGAAGCACATTTTCTATTGACAACAACCTCATTCAACCAGCCTCCTGCCACATAATGCTCTGACCTTGTTCTTTCTAAGCTCTCACTGTCTTTCTCTAAAAGTCAAACCTGCAGCTGAAAGCCAAGAGCTGTGGATGAAACTTGCATTATTGTACCTGCCAGAATGTCACGATAGAGTGAAGAAACGTACCAACCAGAATCTTAATTTCTTTGGCAGCTTATATCAATTGACCCCCCATGAACAGCCTCGCTAATTAATAACGTGACAGGGATCCATGTGGCTTGTGTTGATGAGAAATCTAATTAAAAAAACCACAACAAAACACATTGATTACATTTGCTAAAGCACAGGCGAAATGTAAAAGCTGTGAAAGGGGAATTATCAGCATCCGCAGTCACAAGTAACACATGCATTATTATTTAAATGTGTAGTGTTAGTAGTAGTAGCACACAAGGTTGCTTAAAAACAGAGCAAAAGCATTCTAATTCAAAAGAGGACATATTCTGCTCATTATCAGGTTCATATTTGTGATTAGTGTCTCTACTGGGACATGTCTCCATGCTTTAATGTTCAAAAACCTCTTTATCTTTCTCATACTTCCTGTGCTGCAGCACCTCTTTTCACCCTCTGTCTGAAACCAGAGCCCAGTCTGCTCTGATTGGTTAGCTGTCCGGCTCTGTTGTGATTGGTCAACCGCTTAGAAATGTCCCGCCCCTTAGCCTCACGTATAATGAGATGGTACACAATCGAAAAGAAGGGCGAGTGTTAGTGATGTCACTATGTTAAGGAAGTAAACAAAGGAATCCAATGGAAGCATTTCAACGTGACAGGGGAAGTGCGGGAGAGAAACTCGCCCTGGAGGGGGCCTTTGCAAAGGCCCCCTCCAGGGCGAGTTTAACTTTATCACAAGTCCAGGGCGAGTTAAATTCGGTTGTGATAAAACGCCATCCTGTTTAAACCACGTCAAGGATTATTTCTGAAACAGTATGGAGCTCAAATGCTTTTTCTCTTGCGGGTTTACCACAAGGTGAGTTCTTTTTTTATTTCCTGCTTTTTAAACACATGTGCTCTCCAGTACAGGTTAGCTCTGAGTGTTAGCGAGGCTTGCTAATGTAAACAAAGACGAGATTACGTCCAAAACACGTCAGGCATTGTTTTCTGATAGCAACTTTTCTGTGGGTCCGCCGCCGCTATAACAGGAAAACCAGGTGGAAATAATTAAAGCTTGGGGATGTGAACATGTCACATCATACTGCACAGAAAATGAGATGATGATGGAAATCTTTCTAGACTTTGAAGTCCAGCAGGTTGCAGTCAGCTTGTAGTAAACGTAGGGGTAGTACTCCTGCTGACTGAGGTTCAGCCCGGGGATGTCCATGACAGTATCGATGATGGACACGTCACAGCGGATGGAAATCTGGATCAGCTCCGTTGTAGCCCCGTTTTTAGAGATTTGGGTACGGAGGAAAAGAGAGAGGGTTGTATTTTCTGACGCTGCGTGAGTTCCCTGACACACCGGGGACACATATTCATGTATAAAAGACGTACAAAAGTGCATTTTGCATGATAGGTCCCCTTTAAGTAAGAGGTAGATGAATATAATGAAAGAAAAAATCTCTTTCACACTAAATGTCACACTAAAAGCTGAAACATATGACAAAGTGGCCAAAAGAAAGAAGATTGAAAAGCCCTGGGTATGTTCCAGTCTGCACCTATAAATGCCACCTCAGTGAATTATCTAAGAAAGAAAGCCTCATGCTGAGCACAGGTAGGAAAAACGACTCTCTGGGTTCAAACTTCATGCCCACAGTAATTCTACACCAACACCGGTTCTCTCATTTCTCAGGATTTGGTCTCGAACAACGGCTGAATTTACAATCAGCTCTGAATTATTGAACCCTCTGTGGTACGACGAGCATGACGGCGGTCGGGTTACCTGGCTCTAAAGCCAAGAGATCAGCAGGACTCTCCGGATGGAAAGTCTCCATGGAAGAAGAGCCTCCAAATGTTCAATAAAACAACTTCACACGCAGTTGAGCTGGAACAGAGCTCTGCACGACTGCAGCGACATCAAACAGGAGTATGTGCATGAATCAGAAGAAATAGAAAAAGATGGAAGAGTACACTGCTTTACATAATGCAACTATCAGCAGGGACTTTACAGTTTCTTGAATAAAATATTCCTGCTTAAACCAAACAGAACTGGGCTTCAGTAAAGCTCTTTTCCTGTCAAATTAGAATAAAATCCAAGTGTAATTATAGCTCTGTATAAGCAAATCTATTTCTGTAGAGCTCCACTTTTGATGTTCATTTGAAAGGTTTGCACTCCAATTAATTCAAGGGTACAGCAGCTCCTATAGCCTTGGCATGGTTCAAAGGTCTGACTCATAACAGAGCTTAATAACATGTCTTATTGTCTTATGAAAGGGATGCCTATATTATGAAACATAATGAAGCTTCCTTACGTACGGTATATATCATTTCTATAAAAAGGTCAACTGTATAACTGCAAATATGTCCTCTCTCTTTCTTTAACAAGTCTACTCATTTTTAACGGCTCACAAGTGGTTCCAGTCTTTTTTGACTTGTAAAAGTGAAGCCATGTCTGATGTGAACCGATTTCACATGTTGCTTATGTCTTATGTTATCTTCACACTAGATCTGAAACGATCTGAAGAAATCATATGGCCCAAATATTTTGATAAGAAACTAATTGTTTGTGTTTGTCAGATAGAATACTGAACATTTCCTGCTTCTGAAATTACACGATTTTATGCCTTAAATGTCCATTGGTTTCAGGCTGAAAATGTTGCCTTGGACATTTTGAAACTGATCGGCATTTGACGTATTTCTGACAATTTATAGTCCAACAACTAGTGGGTAAATTGGGTGAAATGTACTCAAAATAAAAACAGTCTTTAAACATAAGCACATGCCAAAGGGATTCTCCTGGATTTTCCTACCGCAAAGGTTGACTTTGAAAAATGCTTCCACCTCCACCACCTTCCTCCAGTGATGAGTGTTCCTCATGGTCCCCTCCTCCTCCTCCTCCTCCTCCTCCTCTTCCTCCACCTCCCGACCCCCCAGAGCGGAGGTGTCGCAGCTCGTCGGGCTGCAGGGCACTGTACCAGGCCTGGTGCACCCCGTCGGGGGTCAGCACGGGGCTCTTGTCCTCCTCCTGGCCCTGCACCTGGCTCTGCACCGTCTTCACCATGTTCACCGCGCTCACCGGCAGCTGCAGCAGCAGCCTCTGCATGGCCGTCATGGTGGAAACTTTAGAGAAAGCAACCTGTAGAATCCCAGGTAGATAAAGTGGAGAGATGGCAGTTTTCTAAAAGCCACTCCTCAGTGTTAATCCACTGGATGGTTCTCCTCAGACAGCCTTCACACAGTTAGATTCTGTGTTATGAATACTCCTCCGAGGTGAAGTTTATCCAACGTGGACATTTCTTGCAAAAATGATGCAACGCAGCTCTTCAGAAAAGCTCCTCTTCTCCTCCACGGTTGAAATACTTTGCCTCCTGTAATCCAAATCCACCGGATCCCCAGAGCAGCGAGGGTTTTCTCCTTCCTCCTGTTACTGCTGAGTCTATACGCATCCAGTGGAGCAGCAGACATCAGCTGCTCGGTAAATGGATGCTCGGCAGAGAGGGGCGTGGGGTTTTATTCGCCTCTCCTCCTGCACCAGCCTCTCTTTCTCTCTCCCTGTGCACACACACACACTATGTCCACATATGCGTTTCTAAATCCCTCTGACAATGACACGGCCTCTCCCATCTTCTGCCACGTTATCACTCAGCCCCTTCACGCTTGTCATCTTCGCTCTGCCTCGTCACATTAACATCGTGAAATCTCGTTTTAACTCTCACACAGCTTTCTGTATCCGCCTGCAGCTAAAACTCACAGCCAACAACCCAGCTCTGAAACCCCGACAGATTATTTTAAATATTCCCAACTACTCTGGCCCATTATGTTCAAAAAATGCCCCTGTCTGATTAATATTTTAAATTCTGTGAGGTGCCTTTTTTTCTCTCTCGTCTTACATGACTCAGCGTTCTATTCAGTGTCGTGATGATGAGGTCTCTCTCTCTCTCTCTCTCTCTCTCTCTCTCTCTCTCTCTCTCTCTCTCTCTCTCTCTCTCTCTCTCTCTCTCTCTCTCTCTCTCTCTCTCTCTCTCTCTCTCTCTCTCTCTCTCTCTCTCTCTCTCTCTCTCTCTCTCTCTCTCTCTCTCTTTCTCTCCTCCTGTGATCTCTAACAGCTCATTCAGGATTTGCTGACATTTTCTGGAGAGTAATGCGATTTTTAACCTGCGATGTCCCCATGAGATACTCCGCGGCCTGCAGCCTTTACAGAGAATCACACTGACAACACTGGAGAAAAAAAAATCTATTTGAATATAATACACAGTTGGTATGTTTTAGTGCATGTAAATGGACTGTTTTCCCTCCAGAGGGAGTTTCTCTCCCACACACTGCCCCCCCCCTGCCTGAAATGTCTCCATTGGACTCCTTTGTTTAATTCTGTAACAAAGTGACATCACTATGTAACACTTACTCTTCTATTTGCTAGCGCTCCAACACATTGTACGTGATAGCCTAAGGGGCGGGACAACGGCCGGGTTTGGCACGGCACGCTTAAACCGTGCTACGCGCTGCAGTGGAAATGCGCCATAAGCGTTGACCAATCACAGCACAGACGGCCAGCAAACCAATCAGAGCAGACTGGGCTCTGGTTTCAGACAGAGGGTGACAAGAGGTGCTGCAGCACAGGCAGTATGAGAAAAATAAAGAGCTTTTTGAACATTAAAGCATGGAGACATGTCACAGTAGAGACACTAGATACAAATAGGAAAGAAACATTTAGCACAACAGGGTCCCTTTAAAAGATCTCTGTAAATATCTTATAATTCCATCCCAAAAAGATTTCTCCTGCAAACTTTTACTTATTTTTTTGGGAGCAGTGCAGCCATATCATATCCTCTGAATGAAGGCGGCTAACAGTAAAAGTGATATATGAAGGCTTTCATGAATAAATAAACTCCAAGTATGCAAGACCTGAAGCTGGATAATTCATATTCTTCCCCCAGTGGCACCGTGATGGAAAAGGCCTTTTATTTTTATATTGTTTATCGCTCTGACATTTCTGACATTTTGAAGAAACGCACCATTTTGCTCTAAAGCTGACAGACGTGAGGATTGACATCTACATACTAAATAAGATTAAAGACAGCAAACCCGGGGGGGAAAGCTAGCCTGGCTCTTACTTAATTAAACAGCCAATCAAAAGCCGTCAGACAAGAAGAAGGGCTACCATAACAAGTCAATACTAAATAATACTTCAGTACTATTTGTGACAATGTGGTGCAGAGCCACAACGAAACAGAACAAAGCAGACACATCTCTGTAGCCAGTTCACACGAGTACATTTCTTCGTAAAGAGGAAAGGTGATGCTCAGAATGATGATAACACAGACTGACATGATTTGACAACTGGAGCTACATCTCACATCTGCCGTGTTTCCAAGGAGACGGCAGTGAAGGTCGAGTGAGCGCTTTCACTGTTGTGCTTACAGACAAATCTGTTAATCTACCTCCACTGAGGAGACTCTGACTTCTGCAAACACCGGAGCAACGCCCAGCCCACATTTCAATCAATCAATGACGGCAGGAATTAACCGTCATTAGTTTAATACTAACGACAAACATTTGCCAAACAGCGTCAAGCTCCATCTCCTCCTCCAGATCCAAAGGTCACAGTTCACAAATGACATCAGACATCTATAAACTAGGGATGGGAACGATTCATCGAATATTCGAAATGATTCAGGTATTCGAATATGAGAATATGAGTTATGAATATTTGTATTGTAATTTTTTTTTTGTACATTTTTTTTTTTTTGGGAGGGGTGCCTAAGTTGATTACATATGATCAAATGGAATAATTCAATGTATACGACAGTGCCATAGCTAAGTGTGTTATGTCTAAAGGTGTGTTTTGCTCCGCTCACCGGTCCCTCAGAGCGGGCAGAGCTGCAGCTGCTGATCTCTCGCTTCCGGTTATACTTCGCTTCCGGTTTATGTCCAAATCCATCAGATCTAGCTAGTTCTAGCTAATGATGTGGCTGCTGCCCCTCCCCACACGCAGATCACGCAGACTCAAACCTCATCTTATGCCCAAATTCCAGCTGAGAGGGTCTTCTCTACAGCCGGCCTGATTGTGAATCGTCTCCGCGCCCGCCTCTCCCCTGAGCAGACATGCTCATATTCTTAAACAAGAATGAGTATTGAATAGCTGCATTCTGTGCATAGGCCCTGTTATAGGTTGTTGATCTCTGTTGTAATAGGGTTACGTTACCCTAACCCGTTATGTTGTTCGTGTATGATCCCTCTTTAATTTAAAAACCAAGTTATGTTTTAAGCATGAAAGCTGTAGGCCTATAGCTGTCAACTGTTCAAACTGTGATCACCAGTTCAATACATTTGATAAATTCGACTTGGTTTCTATACTTATTTGAACATGTATTTATTTTTCAAAATTACATTTTTTTCTTTTTTTTGTAAATTCTTTTCCCGCATTTCTTTTTTTTTTTTTATAGGATATGTACATTTTGGTTAATCGGTTAACCGTTTTTTTGGGGGTCGAATATTCGAATATACATTTGCTTTCAAATTCCCATCCCTACTATAAACAAAGAGCTCCATTTGCTGGTGAAGCAGGGCTGTTATTGGTGGAGCAATAAACTGCAATGCGATGCTATTACACACGTTCCCAAACTGAGAGACATGCAGAGAAAATAGCATACAACAAAATAAGCGAGATAAAAACCAAACAACTACACAAAAGAACATGACAAAAGTGGTCTCAAAATGACACTCATAGCCATAGTCTACAATTTACCAAACACCACTAATACAGAACTAATACCTAAATGAAAGCTTGCCTTGGGAAAAAGGGTTTATGTAATCCAACACTTGTTAACTAAAATAATTCAAGGGTAAAGCAGCTCCTATAGCTTTTGCATGATTTCAAAGGTCTTATTCATAACACAGGGTTCAAAAACATGTCTTATGATAAGGATGCCTACAGAGAAAATGGATCTTTATGAAACATAAAAAAGCTACATACAGAAAATATATTTTCGATAAAGATGTGTATAATGATAAATATTTCCTCTCTTCCTTTAACTACTCACTTTTCTTTACGGCTTTAACACCAGTGGTTCCAGTCTTTTTTGACTTGGTAAAGGGAAGCCATGTCTACTATGAAGTGCATTTCATATGTTGCTTATGTGAATTATTTATGGTAATTTTTGTAATACAATACATTTCAAGAGAATATCTATCTCTTCATAGTAGTATAAAGCTGAGATGCATGTATTGTATCTCCAACAGAGGGAGACTGCATCATAACACATGGGCACCGATGAGTCATATGGATGCATTTAGTATTAGTCAGCACGCAGTAGCTGGAAGCAGGATTTGACTATAATAGGAATCAAACTGCTGCATTTAAGCCCAACACACCAAAAGTGAACCGTTATGGCCTGCGGTGTATTTTTAAGAAGGTTTGTGAGTGAAATGACCCTGAAGTATCTTAGTGCCATGATAAGAGCCGGTCCGTTCTCCTAATGTAATTGAAGGTGTTTCAGCGCTTTCTTGTCTTTTCTCCTTTAGCATAAGGTAAGGTCCCACAATTCCTTGCAGCTACAACATTAAAAGCCAATGCACGTCAATAACATCCACCATCACATATTCACATTAATTAGATTAAGTTTAGAGTGTTTTAGCACCACTGATGTTTTTTTTTACTGGCTAATTATTAATTATGCTTCACATCTTTTCTTGACCTTGTGTTTCTGTCCATTTAGGTCAAGAGAAATTCATTAAAAACGACATAGAAGCCAGGCTTTTTTCACTTTTGTTGCTCCTTGAAAACTCCTCTCAGGATTTTGTGGGTGAGTACAGTCTATGCTGAACATACATTTCTGTTTCACTCTGTAAACGTTGTTGCACTTGTTAAGTTATTGTACTGTATGGTCGCATTACTGGACATTTCCACTTAGTTTCTCACTTCTACTAAAGACAGTACGATTTGAATTATAAAAATTGTTTTTAAATGCTAATGCGCACTTCCTGTTTCAGGACAATCTCCAGCCTGCTCCTGCAGAATCACAATTTAGAGTTCACCTTAGTTCAACGTTGGCCGAGCGGATGTTCATGTTGACAAATGTTCCTTTTTTACAGAAGACATTTTGACAGGTAACATTAGGAAAGGCAAAGGTGTTGTTAGTAAATTAGTGAGGGCTGCAGTAATCTAGTTTCACACCCAAATAAATTATGGCTAAATTCAATTTAAATTATTTGATATCAGGTTCTGCTTTCTCACATAAAACAGAGCAATTGTTAGTGTTACAGTTGCTTTGCTATGACAAGTCAAAATGTCTGCTGAATAAAGTGAGAAGTGACCGAGGGGCAGACGCAGTAAAATCAAAACAACAGACGGACATTTTGATTCCTATTAGTACATAATTCCCCGCAGCACTTTACCAACAAGGCCTTTTTCACAGCAGACATGTTGGCATGTCATTGCAGGAAAGCAGACATTAATAATGACTGCATGACATTTAGGAGAGCGAGCTCCGGGGCTTTGTGTCGTACATGCTGTCTCGCTGCAGGGACACACAACGAGCCTGAGACTTCATTTATGAACTTAGTTTCACCTGTGTGTGAGCATCATAGGACGACAACAAAAAGCACGACTGTGGCTGTATGGCTTTCCGAGACGCTCTTGAAACAGAGTAAAAGAACATTTTGGCTTATAAAGAAAATAAAAAAGCTTGTTCTCATGATTCATTCATAATGTTTTGAACAATGTACTGCTGGTCTTTTTTCCCGAAGATAGTTAATACTGTTATAAGGGAGGCGTGTGGCGCAGTGGATAGAGCCTTGGTGTTGGGATCAGGGGGGCACAGGTTCAAACCCCACTGCAGTCAGCATGTCTTTGTGTCCCTGGGCAAGACACTTCACCCCAAATTGCTCCTGTGGGGATTGTCCACAGTATTGAGTATGTAAGTCGCTTTGGATAAAAGCGTCTAACAAGTAACATGTAATGTAATGTAATAAGGCCCTTTCCATGACAGCATGGCAACTCAGTTAATACATTCTGGTCAAAGTATAGAAAATAAACACATATAAACATACTGTATAGGCTCTTGTTTGTGAAAATGTTACCAAACTGTACTGTACCAATACTTTATTTAGCCGGAGCTTTTCGACGTGGGGTCCAGTGTACCATGAACTATTTTTCAACGAGCCATTTAAAAAAAGACAGTTTGACATGTCTCACAAGGAAAGCACTGATGTAAATAATAAATACGATGGCTTAATTGACAAGTCAAGTCAAAATATTAGCTTTAAAGGTCACCTATTATGCAAAATCCACTTTTTCCTGTCTTTTCTACATAAACATGTCCCCCCCCCTCTGTGTAAAGAGATTCTGAAAGTTTCAGGAAGAAAGATTCTCTCTCTTTTTGTCCTGATCCATTTATATAAAAACCTGTCTGAAAATGAGCTGATCAGATTTTGGCCACTTTATGATGTCAGAACGATTTGTTGTCTTGTGTAACCATTAGCCAATCACCAACCAAGGTAACCCCCCCCCACCTTATCACCTGAATCTCCTCCTAGAGCACCATTGTGTTCTTTTTAACCAAATCTCTCCCAGAGGGGCGTGGGGAGTGGCTCCTTATTTTTCATCTAAAGTAACAGACAGAGAATCAGCACTTTTGAAACAGGGCTGAAACAGAGGGGATTATGGGATGCTGCAATGATCTGTTTGGTATTTGGAGCCAAACAGAGACGTGTTTTGTATATATCTGAGACCTATAATATATTGATGAAAAACAGTATAATAGGGGACCTTTAAAGTAGGCCTACAGATGCACAGAGAAACAGCCTCTCTATTTATACATTAAATAGGTCTAACTTTGGGTGGCTGGAAGGACTTTAATACTCAGCCCAATTGATGTCTCATATGTTATCCCTAATATCATCACATGGTAATAAAGGGCAAATATAACTGAAGAAATGCAGTTGATAGACGTATTCTTTCTAAGACGCTACCCATATTTACATCCTGCAGTCTGTGCTAGCTGTAGAGAAGACAGAAATAAACTCTACTGGGAATAGGGTGCTCAACGGAGCCCATCAATTATACATGGTATTTATTACCTGATCAAATACCATTATTTTCCATAACTACTGCCACAGCAGAGCCCCACTTACACCAAGTGACTCTTTCATACTCCACTTTTAAATGCAGAACATGACTTCCTCATTAACTTAATCAATCATAGTAGTATTAATATGTCCAGGACCACCTTCCTGATGGTCACTGTAGGTATGATGTTGTATGAATATGAAAATAAGTTCCTGCACTGTCTCTTGTTCAGATCGAGTACCATCCTCCTTCCCCCAAAAACAGAGAAATGTATCGGAAAGAACAATATGTTCCCGAGCAGGACGAGTGAGGACAAGTTCTCCTGCAGGATGACGATTCTGTCGATGCATTTTGTTTAGGTTTAGCAGGTTTATGTTGGACATGGATTATTGGTCAGATAAATGATAGTGATTTTAAATCTGTGCATCTTACCGTCTTCTTTTGCTTATGCTCGAAGGTCCCAAGGTATAGTCATGTCCTCAGAAACAAATGAATCTGAAACAGTATTCTGGCCAGTGAGGATTATCTTAAAACGGACTAATGTTTCCTTTAAGTCTTGTTTGTTTCATATTGTGTGGCTTTTTTATGGATGTTGGACATATTTTGAAGGTTTAACAGATTCAAAAGAGGGTTTCAGAGTGAGAGAGAATAACCAGGCTTCCTGTTTGATGTAATAATAAACTTACTTCAGTCTTATCACTGGATTATCATTTTTATTGAGATTAAAGTTTTCTAAATGGATAAACCGAGGGACACTTTCCCTTCTCGTTTGGTAGTAAACTGAACGTCTTTGTGTTAAGAAAAGAACAACAAATTAACATGGAGAATACCATCTTATTGTGGAAATAGCATACTGTATGTGTTAAACTCCTAAATATTGATAACTGTATGAGCCTTACAAAAAAAAAAATTCGAACTAAACAAACTAATTAAAAGAGTAGGCCTAAACTTTGGGAACTTTTAAATGTTTTGACATCTATAGGCCAAACAATTAATACATTCTATATATTAATTGAATAATGACCATAATCGTTAGTTGAATCCCTTAATATTATTATTATTATTAGTAGTAGTAGTAGTATGCTTGATACATGGTTATTATGTCTATAGCCAATGAAATCATGGCTGAAAAACTGCATAACACAATCCTCATTATTTCCTCCATCCTCACACAAACACAAGTATATGTTTATTCATTCCTAGAATCATGACTGAATAAGTTGTTACATGTAATTCCACACTCATGACTGATACTAAAAACCTATTCCAGGTCATAATGAACGAGGTATATGTCTTTATATTTACTATAGGGTGTATGTGTATAATGTGACGCTGTGCTGCCGCTCTGCGCGCTGTCCAGCAGGGGTGGTGCTGATCTGAGGCCTGGCACCCAGTCTGACAGGCCTTTCATAAGATATCACCTCACAAAACATCAAATAAATACAAACTCTAAACATGTAAACACTTTTAAAGACACACCAATGAATGCACATGTATTGAAAGTCAACACCAGAGCTGGGTTGTCATTTGACGCTTCTGCTCTGGCGAAGAAATCACGGTAAGAGCTTCACCACCAGAAAAAAAAACACCGATTTTAAATCACGGGCCTAATAGCAAACAAAGTTCACTTGGAGAGGGTTTTATAGTGCAATAAAAAAATGCATTTTAACGTACAGGACACCACCCATACCCTGCACCTCCCCCGCTATTAGCTGCACCGGTACACCCCCCAACAACACGACAAATAAAATCCGCGTCAAGCTGCCCCAGGTGGCTCCGTACCTTTTGTAGTCGGAGGAGAAGATCCCTCCGCTCGCCGGGTCGTGTCCATATTCCGGCTCCCCGACGCTGGACGAGCCTCCCTTCTCATCGTTGAAAGCGGAGCTGGCCGACATTTTTCTCTCTGATGGAGGTTTAGTGCAGAGGACAGCGGGATATAGGGCTCTTAAAGGCGCACTGACACTCGGCCGGGATCCGGGAGATGCTCGCTGCAGAGGGGGATGATGGGGGAAAGAGGAGGGGGAGAATTGATGCACAGATCACGTGATTTATTACAGGATTGTAGTCCCTAAACCCGGAAGTGTTTGACCTTTTTTTTTATTCAGAATTTCTAGAAGGTGTATTGACTATGCATTTTTCCAAAAAATATAAAAGAGACTTATTATTATAAACTAACACATTGAACAATATACAATATAGATTTCAGTATAAATTAAATGAGAAAAAACGACACTGTTTCATCTAATATTATAGTATTTTGAGACCCTATGAGCAAATTACATGGTAAACTTTTGAAAGGACATCCATAATATTCGTTTGTCTGCAACTTACAAATTATTTATCTTATATATCATATTCCAATTACTTGTATAGACTCTCCTTGCACTATTTCTATTCTATTTCATTTGTATTACTTGCACTATTTTAACTATTTTGTCTGTTTTATTATGTTGCACAGTTCGAGGAGCCTGTGACCTAAGATTTTCATTGACATATCGACACTGTAGCTATGTACGAATGACAATAAAAGCTTTGAATCTATATAGTAGTGTCCCAATTAAATAAATGAATAATACAAGTCAAAAAGATTCCTTCTTGGTCAAAACACCAGAAATTGTGACATAGCATTTTTGTGTTGCCTATTAAAAAAATTGCATTGATTTGATTGTTATTTTTGGTGTGGACGTGAGAAAGACTATCACTTTGTGGAGAATAATAAAAATAAAAAAAGTACTGTATGAATTGTCATGTTTTGCTTCTTTATACTTCTACTTCATTCAATTTAAGAGGGAAATGTTTTACCTTTTACTAAGGTAGTTTATTCAAAGATTAAAGTTACTGATAACTAGTTTCAGTTGAGGCAAGTTAGTTAAATATCTGAAACACAGGCAGCAGAAGCTGTTGCAGATGTAGCAATATAACTGCAATAGTAGTACAGGTAAACTGCAGTGGTTCTTATCTGTAGTATCTCACTCTTTTAATGCCACCTAGTGGACAATGGGCTTCATGCAATAATCCTTAATCTGCTTCTTTAGCCATATACCATGCATTAACAAGAATCTTATACTAATGGTATATTTCAATTGGAAGGCCAGTTCTTGACAATATTTGTATGCAGTATTTAAAGTGCATGTAAGTGATTTAATGCTCACATAGTGATGGAATTCAGGTATTTCAAACATAGCAATGCTATAAAGTAGTTTAGAAATACTTTTTTAAAAGAACTCAATCAGGAATTGTTCTAAACATTATAATCAAAATAAGGCTCACTTTGAGTTATCATTATGCAGAATTGTCCATTTAGGAATCACAATACTTTGCTGGATTATAATTAGTGACGCATTCAAGTAGATCCTATATTACTGTAACGTCACAGTTGGTAAAGCTTAGCTACAGCTATCAAATATGTTCAAGAACTTAAATTCTGAATGTAGAAATACAGCACTTTAGTAAAAGTATCTTAGGTGTTGAAATGTACAAAGTAGGCTATATCATTAACGCTGAAGTGAGCATGTGTGCGGAAGTTGTGATAATTGTAATAAACAAATGTGCATATTTCAACGCTCCAAAAGTTACTGATTGTCTGTATACAGCAGTATGTATAACTCAAACTCAGCCAGTTTCACATTAAAGAAAAAATTGCTGTTGAGTGAAAAACGGATATACATGATAAAAACAACCTATGTGAAGCCAACCTCAATCTCACTGACAGTGCAGGCAGCAGTGTCGTCATGTTTCCATAGCAACATAAAGCAAAGGAAGCTTGAGCTAACAGATTGGTCGAAAATATACGCGGTTAGCTAGCCTTTAAGTTAATAAAAGAGGCAGACTTGTTTTCACACAAACTAAAAGAAGCACTATGGAAACAAAAAAGAAAAGTAGTATGTTGCCCAACGCGTAAGTTCACAGGTGGTGTTTTTTTTAACAAACAGTGTAAGCTAACTAGTTTAAACTCAGGTTAAACACTTAGCTTTTAGCTACATGTGCTAAGCTAGTGGTGGTGGCTATGCTAACCTGTTATGTTGATGTGTTAACTTTCTCCCAGATCTTCTCGAGCAATGCATAAGTCAGTCTCAGGACTTCATCCTGTCAGCCAAGGCTCAAGACACATGTTGAGCTTCACTGGTTCACACAGCCGAAGAAGTTCCATCATGGCCGGTGGCAGCAACAGGAAACACAGGACCCTGGAGAAGACCACGGAGCGCGCCCCCAGGAGAGTAAAGGTGAGATCTAAACAGGACAGATGTATTGCTTAAATTATTACTTCCTGTCTCAATGGTAAAATATAATTTGGTAGGGCCTACATAATGCCCAATTTTCCTGAAAATACATTTCTGTATATCTGTCCAAAACCCACTTGTTGAGGGTTTACGATGATGGAGTAAACCATAACAGATTCTGGCTGTGGTTCCTTTGCAGGTGTTGGACGATCATGGCCATGACGTCGCTCCTCAGCAAGTGAATGAAGCAGAGCCAGGAGACATGAAGGCTAAACCAGACAGAATCATCCTGGACGAAATCTTTTCCGGCTCAGGATCGGACCACTTTAAATCCACTTCAAGCTTCAGTGTGAATGCTTTCAGGTACCATGTGTGGGAAGTTGAGTGAGAGTGGAAGAGTGGAGGCTGTGCAACCTATTTGTTTATGGCACAACTCTGTTAAATTCTCAAAAGACTTGTGTAAACAGATGTATTGATAAAGGGGAAAGTGATGGCGTTTTTCTTGTCGAGCTTGTTATAGCCCTCAATCTATAGACATTTTCTAATTAATTACATTGTTTTGCAGCTCAATTTGGAGTAGCACCCTCCCTTCTAGCCAGTCTACCTCAGCGTCACTGACTGAGGATTGTTATTCTAAACGGGACATACCAATAAACCCTCCCGCTACAAGCGGTGAGTATTCTCTTTTCAAGGTATTGTAGATGGAGAGCATTGCTGGTTTCTGTTTGTAAACACACCAAATTCAAAGTGGAGGGAGTGATGCTAACAAGAAAAAAGCGGTGAATCAGAGAAATAATATTTTTTTTGTCATCGTTTCACAAAATTAATCACACCTACACCTCTGCATTACCCTGCGGTACTGGATTATTTTTACATGTGTTTTTTTTGGGGGGAAAGCTGCATAAAACACCTTTTAAAATACAGTATATGCTGTCATTTTGTTAGTTATCATCCCCGTGGTGATTTGTATATTCACCATTATTTGCATTATCTTTAACATGTGTAGTATAAGCATTTCTTCACAACACAGAAGTAAAATGTTATACTGTAAACTAAACTTTCAACATATAGAGATGGAATTGTATTTGTCCAGCAAATAATCTCTTTATGTAATACATGTATTTTCATTATTTATTCATCATTTTTTATCATTTTTTTCTATCTTTCCCTGCCAGATGTGCCTAGGAAAGGAGACAATGTCAAACACGTTGTGACCGAGGAGATGTTGGATGAGGAAGTTTACGTCTGCCTCTCTGAGACAGAAATCATTTCACTGCTGGAAATCCCCTGCACCTTTATGTCAGAGGACGCTGATGATGCAGAAGCTATGAAGTGAGTGCAGTATGTGGCCCTTCATGTCTTTAACTACTTTTCTTTGGTTGTAACAAGCTTCTGATTTTCTCCTTGTTTTTACAGAGAAAAAAACACTCAATATGCTGAGCTCTGCAGGAACAGAATGGGTAACGATAAGTATGTGGAACGATCGATGCAGACATCCAATGGAACAACAAAAAAGATACGGATCCAGACCGACAAGATTGAGATGGTGGATGAAGGTAAGACTGAGTTCAAATCAGCTCAAAAAGTCAGCTACTTAATAATCTCTTATGTCCACAGGCACGATGGCTTCTATCTGGGACATCTATGATTCTTTCTGCATCCAAAATGAAACCCAAAAAAAGGAAAAGGCAGACAACACAGAAACAGCTGTGAACACCACCAAAGGTCAAGAGAAGAGATCAGAGAAGAGCAGCAGCAGCACAGTCTGCACAGGTAACAAAGCCTCAGAGAACGTTGACAAAGGCTTGGCACCGACAAGTCGAATAATGAATACATTCAAAATGTTTATTTAGACTAGTTTTGGAATAACAATAATTTCCCCCTATTTCATTTCCTCAGGCAGCACAGTTAGCTCAGCGTTAGAATTGGAAATGAGCGAGAACAGTTCAAACACGGAGGCTAACTCACAGCTGATCCTGTTGTCAGAGACGTTTGAAAAAAGCTTATTAGTGATGGAGAGGATCGTCTTGACAAACGTCTTTCAACCCAGGCTGGCTGCTTACAGACAGCTGCCCATACTAGAAGGTAAACTCGTGTTATCAATGTTTTCACAAACTGTTGGTGCGGGTGCATTCAAGTGCAGTACTTCACATCTGGTCCTTTGTCCTTTCTGTTTCTTGTGAGTGTATTTGAATAAATACTGTATGCACTGTTTGTTGTGTTAGACCCTGACAGCACAGTGAAGCCTGGGATAGAGGAACAGAGCGAGGGGGGTGAGGGGAGCTCTTCATCTCCAACTCTTGAGCGTCTCTGGGCTTTCAGCTGTGAACTCACCAGAGGACACAACATCACCTGCATGGCCTGGAACAAGGACAACCAGGTTCACACAACAGAGACCATGTCGTTCTGTGTTCACTTTCTTTCTGTGTCTTAGCTTCACTCTGCATTCACTCTGCACAGTCAACAATTAAGATACGTTTTAATAATAGTAATATATCTGCATTTTGCACATTACTACAAATGTGTCTAAACTGTGAATACATTTCTGGTAAGTTTAAAGCCCAATGAATGATTACTAAAATCAATTCATTTTGGTTCACAAACAGTTTAAAAGTACAGGTAGAATTATAAAACGTAATGGAGATATGTGAAATGGGACACCCCAACAAACGATCAAAAGCTTTAGAATAGGTGCCCAGACACTAAATACAACATATTTACAATATATGTGCAACTAACACTTCTAGGAGAGAGTTCATGTCTTTGTTGGAGGACTTTTTTTTGTGCCAGTAAAGTTTATTTACTCAAATCTGTGTTTGTGCTCTGCGTCAGGATATTCTGGCAGTGGGATACGGTGACTGTGACCCCGAGGCCCAGACGCCAGGTCTGATCTGCTGCTGGTCCCTCAAAAACCCCACGGTATGGTTATCATTTATTTTGCCCTTTCACTCAACATTTTTCAGAGCCTTATCTCAACCTGTAGTTCAACTTACATAATATATTTTTAACATTGATGGATTACTGAACGGGCCTACCAGGCACAAAAAAAACACACAAAGAGACTCACAGTGACTATAAAAGGGGACAAAACAACCACAAAGAGACTCACGGTGACTATAAAAGGGGACAAAACAACCACAAAGAGACTCACAGTGACTATAAAAGGGGACAAAACAACCACAAAGAGACTCACGGTGACTATAAAAGGGGACAAAACAACCACAAAGAGACTCACGGTGACTATAAAAGGGGACAAAACAACCACAAAGAGACTCACGGTGACTAAAAAGGGGACAAAACAACCACAAAGAGACTCACGGTGACTATAAAAGGGGACAAAACAACCACAAAGAGACTCACGGTGACTATAAAAGGGGACAAAACAACCACAAAGAGACTCACGGTGACTATAAAAGGGGACGAAACAACCACAAAGAGACTCACGGTGACTATAAAAGGGGACAAAACAACCACAAAGAGACTCACGGTGACTATAAAAGGGGACAAAACAACCACAAAGAGACTCACGGTGATTATAAAAGGGGACAAAACAACCACAAAGAGACTCACGGTGACTATAAAAGGGGACAAAACAACCACAAAGAGACTCACGGTGACTATAAAAGGGGACAAAACAACCACAAAGAGACTCAAAATGAGTGCAAAGAGTGCATAATACGCCCAACACAATGAGCTATATAACTGAATGTGTCTCCTGTGCAGTGGCCGGAGCGAGTCTTCCAGTGTAAGTGTTGTGTGACGTCTCTGGATTTCTCCGCCAATAACCCCGGCCAGCTGGCTGTGGGGATGTTAGACGGCACTTTAGCCCTCTACAATGTCCAGAGGAGGAACATCACATGTATCACCGACAGCAGGTAAGAAAGGTCTGGACACGTTGGTGTTTGGAAATACATTATATTGGACCAAAGCCCTTTTCTTTAGCTTGCTTTTATGTTTCTGTTCTATAGTGAATGTCACAAAAAGCACCTGCACCCAGTGTGGCAGGTCAGCTGGACCAAACAGGAGATGGCGCTCTCAGGCGAGGACAGGGTGGAGGCTCTGGTTGCTGTGTCGGCAGATGGCAGGGTCACCAAGTGGCTCCTCTCCAGCAATGGTCTCGACTGCATAGGTACTGTAGTCTGCAGCAGGGAAATGGTTTAAAAACACATATGCTGATAACATCTAAAAGTAAACATTGTAGATTCAGAGGTAAATGCTGACATAGCCGATTGGCAAACATGCACACTTTAGCTTTAAGGTTGAAAAGCAGAAAAACAACAACGCTCAGTATGCATTATATCAGTTGACCTTACTTTATTGTATATTATATTCCATCCAACAAGTGTTAAGGGAATGTTGGCAAATTCATTTACCATTTCAGAACTTCAAAGCAGTTGGAAAGACCAAATATCACGGTCTTTAGTTTTATGACAGTTAATATACACACAATATGCTGTGAGAATGATCTCATTGTAATAGTTTACAGGTCAAAGGGTTCGTTGTTGTTCTGAAGTGGTGCTTATTAGGGCTGCACAGTTCATTGAAATGTGATCCCCTGTGCAATATCCCAAGGCAACATACAGTATATGAAAATGTCTAGAAGTGAAGCATTATCTTTCACCCTGAAAACTCATCTGTTCAACAAAGCCTTCCAACAATAACTCACTTTTTCCCCCCCTTGCAATGTAACACTTCCATTTCAATTTTCACTTCCGACCCATGGGACCTTATTTCGAAACATTATGTATTGAAGTCAATGGGGAGAGAAAGAATATCTTTCGATCCCGTTTGAATTGTGCCACGAATTACACATATGATGTTTGTCAAACTTAAAAAATAATTTCCATGTCAAAAAGTCACAGTTTGTCGTAAAACTGTTGAAATACAAGACTATGAAAAATACGCAACTAGAAAGACTACAAATCCCAGAATCCCGGTCCCGCATGCTGGCTCTTACGGAACCGACTAACTCCCCTTGTGTGTACAGCTCTCAACATGCCCAGACTTGTAGGTATTTTCACCTCTTTTAATACTTTTCGCCTCATTCTGAAAGAAAGAAGTGAAATGTGCCAACGTGACGGCCGTCTTGGTGTGTGGTGCGAGACGGGAGATGTAGTTCATTGAGCGGTTTCACACAAAAAAAGTGTTACTTCACAGTTTTACGACACATTATTATTTTTTTAACTTGCAAAATGATCTTTTAAATTGACAAACATCATATGTGTAATTCGTGGCACAATTCAAACGGTAACGAAAGATAATCTTTCTCTCGCCATTGACTTCAATACATACTTTTTCCGAAATAAGGTCCCATGGAGGTCCACCGGAAAGGGAGGGACTTCGCCTCTCTATATAAATTAAAGTTATTATTATTTATTATTATGGTGCTGCGGAGAAGTTTCGGCCTACAAACAATATTCTACATACAGAAAAATCCTTGTTTGGTATAGATTATCTTAAATAAATCACACCAACAACATTGATATATTTATATTTAAAAAAAACCTGTGTTCTAAGACCTGATGAAGCTAAAGAAGAGTCAGACGTTGAAGAAGAAAGCTGTGGAAAACAAGAAGAAGACAGAACGCATTATTTCAGCCATGACTCCTGGTTTCTGCGTGGACTTCCATCCCATAGTAAGTTGGTCCTGTCTTCCCGATCACACACAGTCAATTCAAGACTATCTTTTTTTTCTGGTTCTGATTCTGCATTCAAAACATCACACATTTCTCCTGGTTTGCTGTTCTCCTGCAGGACTCCAGCATCTACCTGGCCGGCACATCGGAGTGCCTCATCCACAAGTGCTCCGTCTCCAACAGTCAGAACGTCCTCCACACTTACACAAAACACTTTGTAAGTCCAAAGTAGTGCAAGAGACATAACGATGCAAAAGCAGGAATAAGAAAATGACACACATGTAAATAGAATAAGTTATATTTAATAACTATAAATAAATAATGTATACTCTAATATAGGGCTGTGCAATTAATCATATTTGAATCTCGATTACGATTTTGGCTTGCAACGATTACGAAAACAACGTAATCGAAATAAAACGATTATTATTTTTATTTTAAAAAAAAAAATGTAATTATTTTTTTATTTTTAATTGGTTTTTCAGTTGAATTATACTTAAAGTTCAGGGTAATCCATTTTTTTTTTTAAATAAATGGATGTTTTCAAAGTAAATGGATAATCGTTTTTAATAATCGTGATATCAATTATTGACCCAAATAATCGTGATTATGATTTTTGCCATAATCGCACGGCCCTACTCTGATATT
Source organism: Dissostichus eleginoides (assembly GCA_031216635.1). Lineage (NCBI taxonomy): Eukaryota > Metazoa > Chordata > Actinopteri > Perciformes > Nototheniidae > Dissostichus > Dissostichus eleginoides. Next base: position 10,614,076 of record CM062273.1, on the reverse strand, counting down.
GTATAAATATATAGATGTAGGTACTGTAACATGACGATCTGGTGTTCATAATTCTTTTTCCATCTTTGATATGTTCTGCTGTCCAGCACCTACTCATTATGGTCTGGACTCACAACAAGTAATATCACTGTATGGACATTCTATATGTTTTTAAGCAAGTCAAAATAAAATTAATTTTTTGTATCAGAGAGAGAGTTTTACAATTCTATCTAAAGTCATATTTTAGTTACCAAAAATAATCCTTTGCTGTTAGAAACTTCACAAAACCCTGAATTATTTGTAGTAACAATAACAAAAAACATTCCATACCTTGTTAGACTTCAGTAATTCTGTCTGCTACAATTGAATTTAATAGTTTAATTGAAAAATTGCTATATATATAAACTGGTCATTTCAGTTTATTCACTCATTATATGTCGTGTCTCTCCCTCAGTGCCCTGTGAACCATGTTGAGTGGTCTCCTTTCAGTCCTGATGTGTTCCTCAGCTGCTCTTCTGATTGGACCATCCAGCTGTGGAAGCAGGACTGCTCCAACCCGGTGATGAGCTTCAAATCCACCCAGAGGACCGTGTCCACCGTCAGGTGGTCCCCAAACTCCTCCACCGTATTTGCAGCCATTAACGGAGAGATGGTGGAGATCTGGGACTTGAATTTGAACATGTGAGTCAGACTGACCGATAATCTGAGAGCTCCTTACTCTTATGTTTCTGATTTGAAACATGAGCCAGACATAATCCTGTGTCCACTAAATACGAGCATTTCTTTTCAGCATGCTCCCAACCGTCGTGCACCGTGCTGCCGCTGCTGTGACGTCCCTGCTGTTCGCCTCAGGGACAGACTGCGTGTTGGTGGGGGACACTGAGGGGGAAGTGACCGTCTACCAGCTAAAGAACCTCGGTGTGGGAAGAGACAAGCAGGTACATCTGAGGTTGACTGGTCTACATGTAGCCTATGCAGACCACATGAGTTTATTCATTAATCTTCTTTTTATAAGGATGACATTTGCAGTGCATTAAAGCTCTTTAACACAAGGTGGTCACATGAAGGATGTGGGACAATTACTGAGAAAGACAAACTAAAATCATTTGCTCAAATTTAATTTAAAGAATGTTATTTATTCTGATAAATAGGCTTTGGGTTTGCCATTAGAGTGACAAAGATCAGATTCAAGATAGCCATTTTCTACCACATTTATACAAATATATATATGAGTGATGAGAGGATTACTGCTTATAAAATCACAATAGTGTGTACACCATTTAATTCACTGTTAACAGTTACAAATATCTGTTATGCTTTTTCTTTCAGGTGGAAAGTTTGGAAGACATCATTAGCTTTGTGGTTTCCAGGTAGCTTTAGAAAGTGGGCTCTTAAACTGCAATGTCAATGCATCTGCCATATTTATATTATCAAACAGTATAATTGTAACACTAGCAGGACATTTGTGTTATACTATTTAATGCTATTTTGTTAGTTTATTTATAATATATGTTGTACATTGAAGGAAAGTCTAGAAAGGTATAAAATTTATGTTTAATTGAAAATCTATTCAGTGTCATTTATATCTTTATTATCAAAACATAAATAAATGCAAAGGATACAAACTACAAAATGCCATATTACTAGAAATAAGAAAAACAAATTTGAATAGGCACTGCAAGAGCTGTAGAGACATATTTTAGGGATTCATTCAGTGGTCCCCAAATGTGTTATTGAAACTTATAATTTAGAAGTGAAATCTAACCCTTGCGTAATGTATCAGGTTAATAGGTTGGTTGGAAGTCTTATTTACTTATTTACAGTGGTAATAAAAAGTTGAATTTCGATGGAATAATGTAAAAAATATATTTTTGTTTTGTTCTACACCACAAAAAAATGGCTTTAGGCTCATTTGAGATCTGAAAACTTGATATTTACAATTTGTGATGATGATGAAATTCTTCGGGACCTTATTTGAAGATCTAGAGAGACCCCTAGTGGCAGATCACTCTTACGGATTTTAAAAGCAAGATACATTTTAATCTGAAATGCATTGCGTCAGTGAGAGTTGTGTGCATCATACTCTTCTATTTGATGCTACAGTAATGGCACCTCTGGACATAGAGGCCTTTTGTTTAACACTCTCACACTCACTCACCAAACATATTTGTAATTGATTCAGTGCATATCTTAAAATAACAATTCTAAACAAACATCATTTAAACTTGATTATACGTGATTTTTAAGCTTTAGGAAATGTGGAGTTTAGTATTTGCAGGAACTACTACAAGTCATTTTTTTGTATCAGTAAACAACACAGTTGACATGCAGTAGCAATACTCAAGAATGCGTCCGCTAATGCAGTTATTCTGGATCACAGTGCTCTCTTTCATTCTCTCACTGGCTCGGACACATTGCATCACGCTCCCCAGACCAGCTGGTATTTCTATAAATGACAAACTGCAGCACGGGAAGTTGTGCCGACTTGCCTCAACGTGAGTTTCAGGAGGGGGGATACAAATACCAAAACACATGTGTAATAGTAAACTTTTGTCCTTGTCATTTCAAGTTATCTGATTTACGCACTGAAGTTGCACAAGATTAACTCATTTCAAATCATGTTGAGATCAGCCAAACATAAAGACAATTGCAGTAAATGTGTCCATGTTGTTAACAAGATTAAGTTATAGACTTTCCCAAAACGTAAAGGTCCCATGTCATGCTTTTCTGGTTATTACCCGTCCCCTTGTGTGTTATGTAGCTTTGTATGCATGTAAACGGTCTGCAGAGTCACAAACCCTCAAAGTACACCCTGTAGCGAGTAAAACTCTAACACAGAAAAGACCTCTCTATGCTGCCCCAGAATGCCTCGTTGGGGATTTCTCTTTTTCCATTGTTTACTTCTGTGTATGAAACAGAGAGAAGCAGACAGATAGACAAGAGTGCATGATAAGTGCATAAACAAATGTGTGAGGGCCTGTGGCTCTGTGTGCGTATGTGGGAGAGAGAGAAAGAGAGAGAGAGGGACGGAGATACAGAGGTGGATAGAGGCAGGGTGACAGAGAGACAGATAAACTAATGGTCACCTAAAGAGTGCATGAATGAATGTGTGAATGCCTCAGGCTGTCTTTCTGAGCCACTGTGCTGGTGTTTGCTGGTTGTATTTATTTCCAAGGGTCCATAGCTGGCCAGCATATTAACAGCCTGTTTTAATACATCCTATACATCTCATTGGTGTGTGAGTGTTTGTGTGTAAAGTAGAAACTTACCATCCGACAAAAAGTATTCCACCTCTCCGCTTTTGCCCTCATCCCCATCGAGAGCCTGCGAGTGTGTGTGTGTTTCGGGCTGGGTTTCGCTGTGTCTCGCTGTCTCGCAGACGGCCACTGGGCTCACAGGGAGGGGGGGGGCAGGAGCTCCAACAAGCCGTTTAGGACAGAGAGTGAATACACATACTATACAGAGATGCTGTATGAGAAACCAATGTGAGTTTGGAAAATTGCACAATATACATTTATTTTAGTATACCTCAACAATGGAATTATGATCAATAGAAATGGCCATGACATGGGACCTTTAACATCTTACATATAGTTTTTAAAACGATTACATTTTTCTGAATGTGAGAAATGGAAACTTTATTATATTACCTTTTATTATATAAGTCTATCACTCGCTCTTACTGACTGTCACGGGATACATTTGGTTGCAAAATGATTAACAAGATTCAGACTTTACCCTGTTTGCTTTTTGTAGGTATTGTCGTTCTGCCTCACTGCTCTCTCACAGACACTTGAAAATGACTCAACCATTGTTTGTATTGCACCTGTGGTTTTTCTAGTTTGACAAAATGTCCCAGATGACTGAAGTTAAGGGGGAGACTGACGGTGAGAGTTAAAGTCAGGGGAAATGGCTAGCCTTGGCGTTGTCCACATAATAGACACACACCTTGCATCACCTTTAAGCTCATTGATTATCATATTATATATTGTTTTGTTTATAAGAGAAGTGTAAAAGTTATGTGTTACAACTGTATCTGTATGCTAAGCTAAGCTAATCATCTCCTGGCTGTAGAGTAACATTTAATGAACAGATCGATGTGAGGGTGGCATGAATCTCCTACTCTAACTCTCAGGGAAATGATTGAATGCATTCCTAAACATTGTTGAATTATTCCTTTGAATGAAGATGTTTCTAACCTTACTAAGCCAATATGACCACAATACATTTCTACACAAGGCACACGATAATCTAAAGTTTGTGGCAACCTCACATCAAAAATCTTTTATAGCGTGTAAAAAAACCTTCAAAGTCTCCTTTAATCGAACTAATACATGCCTATGATTGAAAACGCTTAGAAGACAATTTTACCCAATAACACTGGATTCTTTTTGACAGGGACCAGTGTCTTTTCAAAGTGAAAGGGAAACATTCTTAAAACAAATCACATTATGTTAAAAGTTATGCTCAAGGTTAAAGTGTATCTCACAGCTACAAAACCGACTTCCTTTTTGTTAATGTGTACCTCCTGTATTTGCTGACTGAGGATTTGTCACAATGCGTGTTCACCAAGGATTCTCATGAGTCGTAGTAAAACACGCTGATGACGAAATCTCTGTTATATTTGTACCCAGCAGGCAGTGTGATGTATGACTAAAAGGTCACTTATCCTCACGTAGAGGATAAGTGCTGAAGTAAGCTCTTCTGTCTGTTTATAATTAAAACAGTGAGCAACAACACGGATAGGAAGATATAAATCCCGTGATGACGGTCACAGACAGCATGTGATTCTGGTTTAGATCAGCACGTGGAAAATGAGCTGCACATGCTATTTAAAGAGGGAACATAGCAATTGTGAACGGATATGTCAACTTGGACTGAACCCAATTAAAGATATCTGTAATTAAGTTAAAGTAGGAACTTGTAATTAAACTACAGATATATACAATGAACATTTCCATTAGTCTGAGTTTTTAATATCAATAATTTGTTTGAATTGTAAGAAAGGAAATGTAGATATCTTTAAATAAAATTGCTACTAGGCAAAATTACATTACAGATATTTTGGCTTAGACTTTAAAACTATAGTTAAAAAGCAGTTGTTGATATCTGCAGTTGCTATTACCGTTCCTGATTAAATATTAAAATGTCTTGCCTTATTTCCACTCAAAATAAAGTTTGGATTTCGAGCAGTGGGCCTTAGAGGATGTGAGTATTATGTCTGAAGTCTTGTGTTGTGTGGTCTGGGTTTACATCCCTTTTTATATCCAATGAGTTCTTCTTGTTTTACTTTGTGTCTTACACTCAGTGGGAAGTGAACCTGGATTTGAAAGTGAAATATGACATTGTTGCTCTCTGAAGGCTTTAAGTTTTAACCCCAATTGCCTTGAGCTTTGTCTAAAAATACAGTTGACACACCTCTGATACCGCTGTTAATAGTGTTATATAAATGGCACTAAATAGAAATTGCGAATGACAGAAAGTCTTTCCTCAAAATGACCCAAAAACTATCTGCGCACGTTATTATTTTTTACAGTTCTCTGAGAAAATGACGTCTATTTACTAGTTCACTTGCTTTGTTATCCATTTCTGTATCAGTAGTATAAGATAGATCATCGGCAGGCATGTGCATTTGTATTTTTGATTGTGTAGCTGTTTTTTTCTGAAGGAACTCTCTTAAGATAAGGATTGTCTCCTGACCTGGGATCAGATGTTTCCTCTTTAAATTCTCTTCACAAACTTCCACTGTACACAATGTCAAAGATCAGATGATGAAAATACATTTGCTTTTTTCATGTTCACTACTCTATGCTAAAGTGGCCAAATGGTTCACTAGTCTTACCATATCTGAATTACTGTGCTGAAATCTGGGGCAATAACTACAAAAGTTCAATACATTCAGTATCTATTCTACAAAAAAAAAGCCATACGAATCATTCACAATGCCAAATATGGGGCGAAGCCTGCGAGCTAGTTCAGGCAGTCAACTCGAGCACCAATGATACATTAACACGTGACGCGTCTCTCTTACAACCAACCAAACACAATCTCCTTAACTTGCCGCTTGCCTGCCTCTGCCTCGCTAATGCTGCGGCTCTGTCACATTGCTGATGCGTTCACGTGCTGCTTGCCTGCCCCACCACCACCCCAGCTTCCACCCCAGCTTCCACCTGTAGGCTCGGGGGATAGTTACAGTATCTAATCATCACTCAATGTTCTTTGTAAATCTGTGGAGTGATGAGGCCCGAGCCTAGACGCCAAACTCAACTATATGCTGCTCTAATAAACATATTAAGAACAAGTGAGTTGTCTGACTGAAATCTTGATCACACTAACGCATTATTCCTGCAGTCAAAATTGTTAAAATGTACAGACCTGGTAGAATTCCAAACGGCACAAATCATGTTTAAGGCAAAAAATGACGTTTTACCAGGAAACATCCAAAAAGTATTCACTCAACAAGTGGGGGGATATAGTTGAAGGAGACCATTTCAATTCAAAATGGATAGGGTCCGTACAACCAGAAGAACATTTTGTATCTCAGCCTGTGGAGTGAGACTATGGAGCAGTGTGAACGTGGAGTTAAAGCGATGTCCAGACATTAACCAGGTCAAGAGGAAATACAGAGACATTATTTTCTCCAGGTACAGGGATGGGGAAGGTGTTTGACTGTATGTATCTATGTATATGCGTATGTGTATATATGTGTGTGTATGTATATGTGTATATATATGTGTATGTGTGTATGTATATATGTATATATGTCAATAGACAAGTAAAGCAGATTAATAATAACAATAATAATAATGATAATTATTTATAGATTATAAATAAATAATTTAGGGACAAGGGGGTGAGATTAAGTAAGTTATACTTCTTCTCACTCCTTTTCGAACACTAGATGTGGGACTGTTTATGTTGCTAATGCTGTTGTTGTTGTTGTTGTTGTAAATGTCACTTTGTTTTGTTTTCTTTTACATGACTATGCACTGCAACATTTCTTTGTTTTTTGTAATTATTAATTTTACTTGTTCGAAAATAAAATGTATCAATCAATCAATCAATGGTATCAAAAGAATCATTTACATTTGAATCACTAAAGGGAAAGACAGTAAATTACTACATTTATTCAAGCTTTCAAATGTGATTCTCCGTTGGTGGTTCTTTGTCAACGGTATTCTGTCTGCTATAAATCTGCAACTACATACTTTATTCAAATCTGTGGTGGAATAAGTACCCAGATGTTTTACGTAGCAATAGTCAATTGTAAATATACTACCATAATATAAAAGTCCAGCATTTAAGATCTTATCTCAAGTAAAGTACAAAACTATTGGCAGTATAAAACAATATCAAACACACTTTATATACTCGTACCAAAAGTGATAATACTTGTCATTTGGCCCATTTTAGAATAATATAAATAAAAAACTACTGCATTATGATTATTACTGCAATAATGTGTTCATCACAGCTGCTAAAGGTGGAGCTAATTCTACTTTATAAACTGCCGCTGGGAATTGTACCTATATGTATGTCAATATGTTTAGTTTTTTTTGCACTTTTATTATCATTACATACTGAACATTGATCACATTGAAGTTCTAACTAAGAAATTGAAATTCACTCTTGGCTTCCTTTACAGACTTAAATGTTGTTTTTCAATTTCTTCCCGTAAAAGCTTGGTCTCTGGCTTATTCCTGTCCCAACTGGACTACGGTGATACCATTTATAGATTTGCCTGTCCCACTGTTTTGGCCAAACTTGACCCACTCTACCGTGCTGCACTGCGATATATATCAAATGCACCCTATAGGACTCCTCATTGCAAACTGTACAGCCTAACTGGATGGTCCTCACTTACTATGCGTAGGATGCAGCATTGGTTTTTATTAATGTATAAAGCCATTTCAGGTAAGCTTCCACTGTACATATGTGCCAGATTTGTTCCAGTTTGTGACTCTTACAACCTCAGATCCAGTGCCTGGATACGGTTCCAGGTTCCTGCCGTGCGGACTGAGGCTGGAAAAAGGAGTCTTTTTTATTATGGTCCTTGGTCTTGGAATGACCTTCAATCAAGCCTCAAACTGAGGGCACTTGTCTCAATAGCATGTTTTAAATTGAAGTTGTCTGAAGTCCTTACCACCAGCTGCTCTTGCAGTAATAAGTAGTGTACCTTTCTTACTGTCCTAATGTGCACAATGTAGTGACTGCTTTTTTATCTTTGGTTTTCTTAGTTATGTTCTCTGTATTTATATGTCTGTGTTATGTGTTATGTGTAACGTTGCTGCCTTCTTGGCCAGGTCAGCATTGAAAATGAGATTTTATCTCAATGCTTTTTATCTGGTTAAATAAAGGTTAAATAAAATTTAAAAAACTATGTAACCAAACGGTTTCTCTGCATTTGACCCATCCTAGTGTTAGGAGCAGTGGGCTGCCATTATGAACGGCGCCCGGGAGCAGTGTAGGGAACGGACCGTGCCTTGCTCAGGGACACCTCGGTAGCACTTGGTCTTGCCGGGAAGTAAATGTTCATTATAAGTTGTGTTAGCGAATAATGTGAATCTGTAAGGTAACTAAAGCTTTGAAATAAATGCAGCAGAATAAAAATTTCAATATTGGCTTCTAAAATGTATTCGATAAGAAGTATATCGTAGCATAAAGTTAAAATACTCAGCTAAGGTGGAGTATAAGAAAAACAGGCTACTTTTCTAATACATAAAGCATTATTTGTGTTTGTTGCTAAATATGTTTATTTATTTCTGAGAGGTTTTTCTGTAGTTGGACGTATAAAGAAGAAGAAGAAGAAAGTATAAAGTTAGTTTGCTCCTTTTTCACAATATTTGCTTCTAAAATGTAGTCTATTTGAAGTATAAAGTAGTGTAAGTTAAAAATACACAGGTAGGTATAACTACAGCAAGCTTGTACACATGTATGAAATGATACCGCTGACTACACGTTGAATTTGCCCACTGCTTGCCCCCACTGAACGTCACAGTAAACTCCAGTCCTCTGTTGTCCATGTAAACTTCCCTTTTTTTATTTCAGACAGCAGCAGGGACTCTGTTCCTAAATGTCGGACTGCACCTTTAACGTCCCTGAACGCACCCTCTGGTTGTGTGTGTCCAATTAGTGTGGAGGTGCAGCACAGGAAGAACACTGGAGAGACACACAACACACACACACACACAGGCAGGCAGACAGACAGACAGGCTGAGAGTTTATTTGTTCTGTTCCTGTCGCGGAAAACCCGAGTGGAGTTACCTTTCAGTTGCAGGAAGTGACCCGCACACAGCTGATCATTCCGATGGTTTGGCAGGAGGAATTCCCGATGATTGAAGTATCGATCCCCTCCATGGAGAGGGAAGTGGATGAGGCGGGGAAATCCAGAAAGGTGAGCACGCAGCTTGACTTTTACCTTCGCTCTTTTGAGCAGCGTCAAACACGTTGTTATCAACCATTATCACTTTGTTGATAATGGTGCCATTTTGGCTTTGTAGTTGTGTATTAAAGGTGAAGTGCGACGCCAGGTGTTGCAGGAAGAGTGAGAGTGACGTCACGTTTCCTCCCATTTCTCCCAGAGGGGAAACACACTAACTGCTTAAATAATCAAAGTTAGAATCAGAAATGATTTATTAATCCGAAATCAGGACATTTACATCGTTACAGCCAAGAGGGAGTGCATATAAAAGGAAAACATACATTTCAAAAATATAACATATTAAAGAAAGAGGCACGTTAATAAAAGTAAAAATCAAAAAGTACACATCCATAGTATAAACACTAAATAAAACAAAGTGATCGAGTTGTGCATTTGAATATGCCTTAAAAGAAGGTGGTGAAAAAGGTAAGTATATATTTTCTCAATCACTGTACTTACTGTACGTACAGTTTTGGGCTACGTGCACATAAGCATTTAAAATCTTCTATTACTTACTTTAATTCTAAGGAAGATATTATACTTAGCTATTCCACTGTGATTTGGTTACTTAAAGTGACTGCAACTACAAATGAACTGCTAAATGATGTTGTATTAGTATAAAGATGGTTTCAACTTGGTTAATTACAATTAATTAACATGAATGGGTCAATACTTATACCATATTATACATTATTCTGCATAAGAATGATTTTATTGTTGGTGGTTTGAGCCCATGTTTATAAGAATACTGAATTACTTAATAATGTAAAGTGTGTAAACACTCAATTTAAAAAGATCTGAGAGCTTTTTCCACATCACCATCATAAACTGTGTTACAATAAAATACCACTATACATTGTGAATTGGCATCAAAATGTACTTTATATACCAAAAGTAAAAGCACTCACTATGCATAATGGTCTGTGTTGCTCTTATATGGATATTATTATTGATGTATCAACATGTCACCAGTACCACTACAGGGTGTCCGCGGGGTCTTAAAAAGTATTAAAAGTTGATAAATCAATTTAGCGAAAATTAAGGCTATTAAAGGGCATTTCCCAAGGTATTACATTTTGTAGCTTGTTTTCAATGAGTATATACATTTTCCAAAGAGGTTGTATTCTACAGTTTGCCTGAATGTAATCATTGCGTAGGTGTGTAGTGTGATTCTGTGTAGTATTTCTGGCACCCCGTTGGATTTGACGTCATCTGAACAGGACATCGCGCGCTCACTGACTGATAGCGCGCGAAGGTCCGTTTACGCCGGTTGTTAAACAACATCGTTATGGGGAAATGCAAGTTTGCGTCCAAATGGTTGGAAGATAAGGAGGAAGGACAATCAATACTGTATATAGTAAATGTGAGGTAAAGTGTGTCGCCAATGTAACCGGTTAGAACTCAAAGTGGCGATGAGGTCTTAAAATGTATGGAAAGGGTCTTAAAAAAGGTCTTAAAAGGTCTTAAATTTGACTTCAGGATTCCTGCATATACCCTGCAGTAAGTAAGCTGCAGTTGGTTGATGAACTCTTATACAGCTTTGGTAGGTGAATTTATTACAAATCATCACATTTTATAATTTCACCATTTGTTTTGTTTAAACAATCTTAAACTATAAAGAGCTAACAAGTACAATATGTTCCTCAGAAATATTTTGTACATGTAAAACATTACGTGAGAAAACTGGAACAGTACTTTTCTACTTTCAGTTGAAAGTTATTTGGTTCCTTTTTCAAACAGTTAACAATGCAGACAGCTGTAAAACTTTGGTGACGCTATACTGCTACACAAAACACACACACACTCACACACACACTCACACACAACCAGACATTGGGAACCACAGACTATCCGGTGGTAAACTCATTAAGGCTGTTTCACTGTAGTTCTCTGTGATGCTAGTTTAATGGCACTATAATAAACTCAGACTCGGGGAGCTGAAGTGACATCGTTTAACTTTAACAAAAACTGACACCACGATATGAATGTGTAATAAATTGCATTCACACATACATTTTAAAATAGCGGGCAAACATTGACACTAGCCTGGGGAATGTGCTGCAGTGTGCTGAACTGACCTCAGCTCAGTTTGATAATCTCAGACTCAAGACGTCAGACTTTGTTTCTTTTTGTTTACATTACTGAAAAAGTAAGTACTAACTCCACAAAGGTCGTCCTGCAGTTTGTTCAACACATCTTTAAGCATTCAATTTCTCTCCAGCTGCACAATGCTCTTATTATTATTTCTTATTTGCTGATGTTTGGTTGCCCTCTAATGTATTCATCTGTAAGAGCGGACAGCGTAAAGCACTCCTGTGGTTTACAGTTTACACCCAGTGTCTACTGCAAGGACAGTTAAGATGAACGTCAACATTCAGATATTAATCAAGAGAGTTTTCTTTAAAGAATTGTCTAAATATTTCAGATACAGTGTACAGATGAGGTGTTTTCATACTGTGTATTTGTTTGGTATGTTTGCAGAACAGTTTTTTTAACTAAATGTGTCACTCAGGTCTTTGTATTTAAAAGTTCATAAAGAAATGTATTTGTTTACAGATAGACATGATTAATAGTAGTTTACATCTTAGCCTACAGTGTACATGACATGTATATTTAAGTGTTGTATTAATGGTGGAAGATAAATGTAATTGAAGCTCTGTGCCTCCTCCTGGTGGAGAAGTGATGATGGTGTATTGTGATGCAGACTTCTACCTTTTCATGAATGTGATGTTGATGAAGAAGCAAAACATATATTGGGTTGATCATTTTGACATAGTTCCCGTCTCCAAACATTACATTTACTAAATTAAAGATTGTGAATAAATCCTTTATGTGTCTCCTTGTGTCTTTTCTCTGCAGCTTTTCCGAGTTGAGGTCTTGTTCAACGGGAGGAAACATTATGTGCTCAGAAGAAGCAGCGAATTCCAGACTCTCCACAGAAAAGTATGTCGCTTTATAGCCGCAGTCCTAAGTAATAGACTTTTTGAACCACTGTTTCCTATAGTAGGCACTGCGTGTTATGCTATTTGATGATATGTTATTTTTGACAGATAATAGGAGGGTAAGGAGGCTTCACTGTGGTGGTCTCTTGCCTTTCTAAAAAGATGTGTATTGTTGTTTAAAACCACATGAGTTGGAAAAGAAGATGACAGCTCTCTAAATGTGTTGAAATTGTCGTATTATTGTAATAGTTTTAGATAGATGCTTCATACCTTATGGGTTCATTTCTAAGTGTTTTGATAGCCAGCTTAACATCAGTTGAATAGTGTGAAACAAACAGCAAGATAAGAATCCTGCTCACACACTTACACGTGCAGAAGAGGGGACCCATTCAATAAAGTGCTTCCTGTTTTAAAAAAGGTTGTTATTTAAACCTTAACATTAGTACCTATTAATTCCAGCCATCATGTCCTGTTGATCACAGTTTATTTGAAGGTTTATGTTGTGTGTCCTGCAGCTCAGGAAGATCATCCACACTCCAGACCTCCCGAGCAAGAGGAACCCCCATCTGAGGACCAAGCCTCTGGAGCAGAGGAGGCAGGAGCTGGAGGACTACATCCAGGTAACAAGAGGGGCTTCTGCAGCAACTCGTATGTAGAAATGTGCCGCCAATGTCATTTAAGAGCAAGTCTTTGTACTGCTCTTGTGCAGGAATATCTTTTTTGTGTAACTAACGGGGAGCTTTGAAGCAATTGACAAAACAGAATTTCATTTAGATTGTATAGCACCTTTCAAAACAGAAGTTGCTTCAAAGGAACAAGAAAAAAGGAGATAACTGTAACCAGATGAAACATTATTAAAACCATGTGAAATAAGTGAATAGCCACAAAGAGAAAGTAATAAAATCGCGAAAAAGTAAAAGATGCTTCTGTAAGAATTTAAAGATTTGACTTTCTGAGACTTGAGTGTTCAAATCGGCTCTTTAAGAGTTGAGGAGCGACAGCAGTAAAAGTACGATCAACTTTTTAGATTTGAGCTTTTAACCTTTAAACTCACTTTAAATTCTCATAACTGGTTTTATTTATTTGGTAATATCTTAAACTGCATAGCGAGAAGCCTGCTAAATGTAACTACATGAGTAAAATGAATGTCTCTGATTCTCAGTAGTCAGAGGTAGATGTATACAACTCCTCCTGAAATGAATAAAAAGGGGTGTAATGTGTGATATACGTGTTGTTCTAGTTCAAGCCTTTTTATCTGATTGACTTAACCAGAGATTTTCAACATGGAGATCAAACGAGAAATGTACTAGAGCACCTCCGAATATTAACATGTGCCACCTGATTAATTCATCATCTTGCTGTTTACATTATGCCATGTCACTCTGCCAAGGCTATGTGCCAAAGTGTAGCTGCAGAAAACCAACATTTACTATTTAATATTCAAAAGTCGTATTGTTCTGCGTTGCTGCAGGACATCATCTATCAGAACGACGACGTGCCGCAGGTGCTGCTGGACTTCCTCCATCTGAAACACTTCCACACCGGGATGAAGGTCAGCAGCATGGAGTAAGTCCTCTGCCCTCTGTCCTCTGTCCTGTTTCCTCTGTCATCTAACCTCTGTCCTCTGTCATCTAACCTCTGCCCTCTGTCATCTAACCTCTGTCCTCTGTCATCTAACCTCTATCCTCTGCCCTCTGTCATCTAACCTCTGTCCTCTGCCCTCTATCCTCTGCCCTTTGCCCTCTAACCTCTGTCCTCTGCCCTCTGCCCTCAGCCCTCAGTCCTCTGCCCTCTGTCCCCTGTCCTCTGTCCCCTCACTGCAAGATGTATGACACGTCTCTTTATTTAGCTCCTCTATTTTTGGATTGGGGGCAATGCAGCAACATAAAAACAACTTAAGAGAGATTTCACTGTGGTGTGGAGAGCATCAATGACTCTTTAATATCATCTGATCAAGGCAGAAGAAATAAATATTACAGTACACTATTAAAATCCTGAGATTGAGATTTAGTTTTCACTGCACTTATAAGTGTATAAAACATAACAACTAATTATGTAGAACAATACAGACTGTAAGTGGGAGTGTGGGATTAGAATAGAATAGAATATATCTTTATTGTCATCATACAAAGTACAACTAAATGTCTTTGGCAACTCTCACTGCAGTCAAAAATAGACACAAATAACCAAATAAATAAGAGTGGTAAAAGCAGAGGTAGTAGCGATGACAGTGCAACGAGATACAATTAAATGTCAATGTGCATATTTACACCTACAGTCTAAAAACGTTAAAATGATTCTCTTTATAAAGCAAATATTCTCTGTATGGTAAAGTACTCTTTAGAGTTGTATAATAACCTGTATTTTGAGAGTGCCCTTGCAGTATATCTCTAAATGATGTGCTCTGATTGCAGATCACTTGACGAATTGGACAGTCAGGATTACAAGTAAGATTACTTTTTTAGTATTTCCTTTATATCCTGTGTCAGAGCGTAGGTGAATCCTCGGGTCCGCCTCACTGCTAGGGATGGGTACCGAGCCCCGGTATTAAACGGGCCCCGGGGCTGAATTATTAAAGACCGTGGTACCGTTAAACTCCGACGTTATCGGTCTTTTTATCGGTACTGGAGACATCTAAAAATATATGTCATATGTATTATTGCTACACAAACATTATATTGCAGTTTTAGTGTCGCCAATTCCGTTTCTAATACGCAAAAAGACTGCAAAATGCGTCTATGATTATTTTTAGTATTTTCGATCTTTCCAATCCAGGCGAGAGATCTCTCTCCCCCGCCTGCTTGTGAGGGGGCGGGGCAGTTTACACACACGCAGCTGCTACATGCAGCAACACACACACACGGAGGAGATGGCGGAGAGAAAGCGCTCCGAGGTGTGGTTAAACTTTACCCGTCTCGATGTGGACAATGCTCGTTACCAAAAGTGCAATAAGAGTTTAGCATGTAAGGGCGGTAACACGAGCAATTTGTCGAAACATTTAGCAAAAGTGCACCACATCCAGACGGAGAAATGCACCGACTGTCTTTCTAGTAGCTCTGTAGCCCCATCCCCGAGTAACGTTTCCACGTCAGGTGTTATGTATGCTAGCAGCAACACACAGAGTTAACTCAATTATACAAACATGGGTTAATGATTAGAGATAACTGAGTTATTTATTTTGTTAAAGTTTCAGCTATTCAGTTTACAGTTCTGTCATCACATTATTTAATACGATTTGTTAAAACACTGTTGTTTCTTTTGATGTGAAATATTATGTATTTGATTTAAATAAAAAGCAATGTTAGTTTTGTTCACAATTTGTTTAGTTAGTTTACCTTATTTTTTCTCTCCAAAAGAACCGATAAGAGTACCGTTAAAAGACCGGATCGATAAGCGGCATCGATAAAAGTAGTAGTACCGTTAAAACCTTAACGATACCCATCCCTACTCACTGCTCCCCAAAATCGACACATTTAGGACAAGTAAGAGATACAAAACAGAAATAACTACTGCATCTTGTTCACCCTTTTATCCACCCTGTTATTTGGCACATGCGAAGTTGAATGCGAAACAAGAGAAAAAAAAACCTGAGACATATTTGTCTAGTGGCCATGGTAAAAGAAAATCTGCATATACGCATTAATTTAGGCAGACGTTTTGTATTGGTTGTGTTTTTTATAACAATCAGCAAACAACCTACTTCAGGCACATTCAAAAAATTAAAAATGGTGCACATAACACAACATGGTGCTCTAACATCCACATGATAAAGGTTGTTATTTGTGTACACATCATGTTGATTTTTAAATAACTTTTTTCTGTGATTCATTTCAAATGACTAATCAATCATATTTTACTTGTGTGTCCTCAGTTGTCCGTTACCAAATCAGCGAGTGTTGGGATTCTATAAGGATCCTTATCTCTCTGAACGCACATCAGGTAAGAAATAAGTTTAAAGAAGAGTGTGTTTTGTTGTTGGCGTTTAAAACCTCTGTAACTATCTTTCCACAGGATAAACTCTGAGCTCTGTCTTGTGTTTTCAGATCTTCCGGATGTTGTTGTGGACGGAGTTCTGCAGGGTTTTTATCCTCGGGACGTCCGAGTCAGCTTCACCGCCCCCGTCCTCACGGAGCCCGACCCCAGTGCTTCTTTAGACGCCTGAAACTATAGCTAGATGTTAGGTTTAATGTTTTAGAGTAGATGACAATACAGTTAAATACACAAAACTAGCAAGAAGGACAACTAAAAAGCCATTGGTGCGTGATACAGAAGAATAACAGCCTTAAATCGGTCACATGGAGGATCCTTTTGTCTGAAATCAGCGGCTCCAGTGGGATTTAAACCCAAAACTCAGGCTTTGTATTTCCGTTACGTTATCTGTAGTATTGTTCAACCTTTTCATAGCCTTTTGATATTACTAAAGTGAAGCCGAACCCCAAAATTCTTCCTGAAAATGAGTCACTAAGTATGTTTTTATTCAGTTTAATAAGCACACAAATATATTTTTATGAAGATGTGGCAGTGAAAGGAGGCCACAGGCAAACGTGTATTTTATTCTTTCAAGCCATACTGTAGCTTAGTTTAATTTTAGAGTAGAGGAGCAATGTGGAAATGTAGAAATTGCTTGAAATCCAGGCGTGAGATAGAGGTATTTTTTATATATTGTTTTGTCACAGTTGATACTTGAGTATAGAAGTTCCTAACATTCATGTACTTTTTGTAGTAACTTGAATTCGTTGAACCTAGTTTTATTTTCTAGTGTTAGTTCAATCACAAGAAGCCTTTGATACTGAAACAATGTTTTAGTGTCAACAAATGTTTGGGAGTTATTTGTACTTTTGTATGAGGTTGTTTGAATTGACATTATAATAAAAAATCTGACACGTCTCATCCTGTGTCTCTCTATTTCAACCTGAGCTGTAGAATATTGTTCATTTTGAAAAACTGGCACGAGACATGTGGACACACTCCTGTTTTGACTTTGAATCCGTCAAAACACATTTATTTAGTTTGGGGACACTAGTAAGGCAACCAGGTCATGCTTTACTAAAGTATTTCCTATGGAATTACATATGAATGATTAAATAAGCAACAATGAGAGAAAAAGATTGCCCAGAGCCGTGTGCAAGTTAATACCAGTAAGAGACAAAAAGCATTGCAAAGGGAATCTCTCATGTTAAAAAGCCAAAACTGTTTGACCTTTTTGCAAAAATCTGCACATTCATGTCGGATCATATCACTTGTAAACTGAACTGCAGTTTGTGCACACAGCGAGACAGATTGACACATCTCTTACTGGAGTTTTATTCCAAAATATGTATTGCAATGTGTATCATATTGCTTGAAATGTTTTAAAGGGGACCTATCATGCAAAATGCACTTGTTGATGTCTTTTATACATAAAGATGTGTCCCCGGTGTGTCGGGGAACTCACGCAGCGTCAGAAAATAAAACCCTCTCTCTTTTCCTCCGTACCCAAATCTCTAAAAACGGGGGTACAACGGGGCTGATCCAGATTTGCGTCCGATATGACGTAATATCGGAAATGTAGGCTGGCTTTACACCCACGGCCCTATCAGAAACGTTGCTATCAGAAACAATGCCCGACTGTTTTGGACGTAATATGGTCGGTGCATGTTTACATTAGCATCGCTAACACTCAGAGCTAACCTGTACTGGAGAGCATGTGTGTGAAGAAGCAGGAAATAAAAAGGAACTCACCTTGTGGTATAACCGGCAAGAGAGAAAGCCTTTGAGCTCCATACTGTTTCAGAAATGATCCTTGATAATCCATGATATGGCGTTTCATCACCGCAGTATTTAGTTTAGACAGTAGCTGCCGGGTCCCGCATGAGCTCAGCCCCCTTCTTTTTTTTAATCTATTTTTAATTTTTTTAAAGCTTTATACCCCAAATCAGCACTTTTGAAACAGGAAGTTAAATGGAGGGATATGAGTCATGGCTAGAATGGGTGATCTGTTTGGTATTTTGAGCAAAACACTTCATAGACATGTTTTTTATATATTTGTATATATCTGAGACCTATGCTATTGCCTAAAAATAGCATGATAGGTGCACTTTAAGTAAGTGTAAGTAATGTATAATCATCCTTCAAGACATCAGTTTAATGCAAAAGAAGACAAAAATATATTGAATTTGTTGTAAAATTCAAGTTATTTTTGCTTGGAAAACCCCAACATGTGTCTTTTTAGTGACATAGAACTCTTAAGAATATAGGGAAATGGTTTGGTTTCTGGAATCATCTTTTTAAAACTATTTTTAATAGTGAATGATGATTTCAGTTTGTGATGTCTTAGCAGTGGCGAGCCGTGACTTTTATACCTAGGCCCTCTGACCCCCACCCATTCCCTCGAAAAAAAGAAGAGTTATTACGTCACAGCGTATACTTCAGCGGAATATCAAAACAGCGGTCCGGGGTGCAAAACGCATCAATGACAGCGACCCTCTACCACACAAAACAACACCATTTATCTAAACACCTATCATGACAGGGCACCCACAGCCAAGTAACAATTACAAATGAATTAAGTCGGCACGGCGGCCCACTTTGAAAATGACTCAGGCCTACCTTTGATGATCAAATCACTGAAACACAAAGTCCATCCTCCTGTCCTTTTGGATGAAGCACTTGATGGCGGGTCATGCAGCTGATCCTTTGCCACTCCAATTTATCATTGTAACTCAATCTTGAAAATGACTCGGTTAATAATTTCGCAACGATGTAATCACTATCACTGACGTGAGCCATCATGAGCGAACTTATGCTAATCAGAAATATATCGATCATAAATCTTAATCTATCGATTAGATTTATGATTCAAAAATTATAAAAGTAGGGTAGACATGTGGATATTATCCGGCTGAACAAAACGTGCATTTATCAAACAGGTTCGTTTTCCACAGACCTTATTTCGAGCTATTTTCCAAAACCCTATGGAGAAATCCCGTTGCTTTGTTGTCGAGGAAACCAGCAGTTTACTTCCGGATTTTAGGACGCGTCACTGCACCACTTGCATAGACTTCACAGCGGGCGGAACTTGTCATAAAGTCCGCGAAAATAAAGCCCACCCATTTAGAGGGAAGATATGATTGGTCAATTGTACTGTCACTTCACATTACTCTCTCGTTCAGTTACTATAGCTGGTCCTCTGTGAATGTACAGAGGGACCAACAAGCTCTCCCGTCTTCACAGTCACTGCAGAGACGGCATTTAACCCTTCACATTCCAACAGAAACTGAACAGGCAGATTCGAAGGATTTATTTCTTTGGAAATGTTATTTTAAATACAATTAAATCAAGTTATTTAGGTAAAACTAATGAAAAATATTTTTAAAAAGAAATATTAAAAAAGAAATATTTAAAAAAAATGTTTTTTTTTTAATGTTTTCAAATATTATTTTTTAGAATATCTTAGGCCCTCAGAGAGGGCCTAGAGGGCCCTGACGGCTCGCCACTGTGTCTTAGATTTATTGCAGTGCACTGGTGTAGAAGGTGTCAGTTTTCAGCTGCCTCACCTCACCCTGGAGGGAAATAGTTCACAAGCAGCAACACGCAGCAGAACGATAACGAATATCTGCCCCAGGCACGAAGAAAGGAGCTTAAGCCTTTCATTATGTTAGTTAGTTTTGCTTTAGTGGTGCTTTACCAGGCCTCCTGTTTGGTGAGATTTAAGATCTGGTTGGACTTATTCACTCTGGATGTATAAAAGGATTAGAGTGAAAACGTACTCTGTTATTCTTGATTCTGAGTCATTGTCTATACTACAAGTATTAGTATGGTGCTAGTAACAAGTAAAATGTTAAAATGTATTCAAATTCAACAAGTGCAATGGAGGGTAATGCCTGGCTGAATTATGCACCAGACTTAAGGGAGTACTCCAGCATGTTACAATGTTTGGACTTCACAGCCTTGAACGAGAGGGTAAGCAGGTTACTTTGGCACAGCATTGTTTTGTATGACTTCAAATAAAGCTGTCTTGAACAAATAATGACTTGGGTTTTATTTGACCAATGTCCAGCAAAGTTATTAATGTGTTTCCCTCAGTGTGCCTTTTACCATGCCCCTATGCCAACTGTGATGAAGGCGTCTTCTTCACACAGCACTTTTATACATTTAGGAGACTTGTGAGAGACATATTTGTCTTCAAAGAAACGTTCACGGTGCAGCAGAGGCCAAGATATGCTGACTTTTTGATGGGTAATCTCTTAAAACACTGCATTCTACATTTCCCAAAATGCAACCCAATAGCATATTTTATTAGACTATCCTTGCATGGCAAATATCCCACAAGTATGTATAAGGTAACCAAATATATATATAAAAATACCAAAGAAAAGTGACTGACTAGGGGAAAGTAAAACTCAGTAGGCCATATGTGTGACAGTTGTTACGACCCTGGGTTGTTATGTCATTTGTGTGCAGATATTTCTTCCTCCTCCTGTGTCTGTGTGGCTGCGTGTGAGTAAGCAGGTGGTGCCCGGTAGCTGATTGGCTGCCCAAATGCCAAATGTTGTGCTGCGCCTAGGTTCCCCTAGACCTGGGCATAACACAGTAGATAAATAAAATCCAGCCATCAATAATCATGATTTACGCCTGAACTTTTTCCTGTGTTTCCATCCACCAATTATTAAGCACATTTTCAAAATTGATTCTAAAAAATGTGAAATACCCTTTAAATCGTGCAACCCTTCCAAGTTGTTTTGCTTAAACTTTAAGTATCAATATCAAAATCTACTTAAAGTACTCATCATGCAAAGTGTCCAATAAATCATATATAATGCATGACTTGAACATAACAATTAATTGTTCATCCCTTAATGTTACAGCTGGTAAAAGTGTGTTTCTTCACTATACACTGCTGGCTGGGTAAAACAGAACATATTTGGGCATTATAATGAATCAAGGAAAACACGAGAGCCACTGGAGTCACATTTCATGGGCTGATATTTCTATCATGCACAATTCAAAAAGTTGTCTTTTTTTTAAGGTTTGTTCTTTCCTTCACCATCTGTGTTCTTCACACTCTGTTCTGGGGATGTACCCTGATGATGCGCATGCGCAGAGCGTGAGGCGGAAGCTGTTGTCAGTCATTGCTCCTTCACGTACCGTTGGACCTCTTCAGTTTCTGTCGCTGCACCGGCGGAATCTGCACATTAAACCCTGTTAATGTGACTCACCAGGACACAGTATCCTCTTCCCGTGCAACTGAACTTGAAGCCTACACAATATTATCGGTACGTGCCGCTAACAACTGTGAAGCTACTTCTATTTTTAACTAAAAGGCTCTTATTAAAGCTGAGTGTGTGCAGAGAAAGGTATCTTGTCTCGACTCTAAATTAGATTGCATGCTAAGCCTAGCTTTAGGCTAATTGCTACTGACAGATTAGCTTTGATTAAGTGAAGCTAAAGACTCAAAGTGTTGCTGCTGCTAGCATGTGAGCTAACAATATTGTGTACACGTTAGCAGTAACTTTACCCCTGCAGGCTGTAGTACCATGAAGTACATTCTTGCATAGTTAACTTGTATTTTAAAGGGCAGTACCACTCTATGCATATCATTAGCATTAGGGTGGTTAAAGCACTCGTTCTGGTAGCTGCTGGTGGAAGAAGTACTCACATCCTTTTAAATAGTGAAAGTACTTGCAGAATTGCTCCTTTCATTATGTCATGTAAATATAGAATATTTTATATTAGTCTATCCTAAACGAATAAATACATGCAAGCAGTTGTGAAAAGTAGACAAGTACTCAAGTAGTGTTATTTTTTAGATACTTCACAATACATCCATTGCATCTTTCTACGTTTACTCCATTTTACTTCACTTTATTCATTTATTTGAACTCAATTTACTTGCAGATTCAGAATATCTTTTGAACTATACATTATAATGCATTATCACGACGACTGAGCCACCCAGCAGCAATATGTAAAGTTTACATATCATATATAATGTATCATCTATAAATAATTAAGCTCAACCATACCAGCTACAACTCTTTAATGATGAACAAAATAAAGCATCATTCATTATAATCCAGAAGTATAGTAGGTACGATTCCAAAATGGGAAGATTTTGTTGCCAATGCTTTTGTACTTGTACTCCAATAAGTACTTTTACTTAGTCATATCTAAATGTGATCTATACATTTCTGTTTTCTAACTGTATTATTGTTTCAAGCAAGCTGAAATAAAAGACTATATAATTACATCCATTAGTAGCTCTAAATGTCCATCACACAAGAACAAATATAGTATATAGACTTTTTGCACTACTTTTTATTTTGTATTTTATTATATATGTTGCATTGTTGGAGGAGCTCAGGTCAGAAGAATTTCATTGCCATTTCTACACTGTAGTTTTGTGCATATGACAATAAAACCTTTGAATCTTGAATCAAATCAGTCTTTCTGATCCCTAATTGTTGGTGACAGGTTGTGTTGTGTTGCAGCAGTGTGAGCATCATGTGGAGGAAGGCTTCAGCGGCCGCCCTGCTGGCGTTGGCTGTTGGATATTTCTACCACGGCGGCTCTGAGCTGCCGGAGCAGATCTGACGTACATCGGCCTGCCGAACATCCAGACCCCCCCGGAGAGCCAGAAGAGCCTGGAGCAGGTGGTCTCCTCCGCCTGGAAGACGCTGATCACTCTGCCCACCCGGCAGTGGAGCAGAGTGGCTGTAGGGTGAGTCACAGGGGGGAACTGTGGGTGATATCAATCAATCAATCAATCAATCAGGACCAAAACCACCAGACTCTGGGACAGTTTCATCCCACAGGCCATAAGAGTGTTAAACACCTGAACTTTTGAAAAGAACATCCATAACATTCATCTGGTTGTAACTTATATCAATATTCTAATTACTTGTATATAGACTATTCTGCACTATTTCTATTATATTATATTTCATTTTATTTACTTGCACTATTATCTGTTTTATTGTGTTGCACTGTTGGAGGAGCCTGTGGCCTAAGATGTTCATTGTCATAACTACACTGTAGCTATGTACAAATGACAATAAAAGCCTTGAAATGAATCAATGAATCAATCAATGAATAACTTTATTAATCCCGCAAGGGGCAATTGGTTATGAGCAGCTTATGTCATGTGCACAGGCAGGAACATACAGGAAGGAAGCACACAGATACACCCGGGAGCCTGGATGTGGATCATTCAATTTACACGATAAATAGTTCACAATAATTAGAAAATGAACATTTTGTGACACGATTATGCTGGCCAACATAATTCCGATTTATTTCATTTCATTTAATCGTTTATTTGAATAGGGACAATGCACATTAATGAACACTTTAGACAAATAATGCTTCAAGTGTAAATATGCCGGATTTTAGCTTTGAGCTAATTTCCATCCGTAGTCCCTGACATACAACATATAAGAACATGACATTTGTAAACATAGCAACAAATAAATACATGGTATGCAAAAGAGCAAGAGCAGCACACACAAGTATTTACCATGTGCAGTACACTATAGCAGCAACGACATATTAAGTGCAAGAGATGATACAAGAGATGCATCGAGTGCAAGAGGAGATACCCCTGTGTTAAAGTGCATTTAGCGGTGATTACACGTCTGGTTGTTTCTCAACCATTCTCTGAGTTGACCTTTAAAGCTATTGAGAGTGGGACAATCCCGTATCTCAGTTGGGAGGCTATTCCACAATGAGCTGCCTTTAACGGAGAGGACATTTTGTCCAAAAGTGGTCCGTCTACGGTTCACTATATTATGCCGCTAATTGTCAACATATGATTAAAACAAGATTCTGAAACTAAGTTTAGTGAAAGGTCTCTGAACCATTTTTTAGAACCACTAACAAAATGTTGTCTACAACTTCCGAAATGAGTGTAAAAGTTGTAAATATGTGTAGCTGTGAATACTTTGGGAAAGCACCAATGGCCAACCCAACAATATTGTGACATAATTGGTATGGTGTATATTCTCAAAAAGATTGTGATATTTGATATTGCCCAGCCTTAGTCGATGGAGATCATTACATGAGGGATTTAAATACAATTTGAAATGGATAAAAAAGTGTTTCATTTCAAACACATACCGCACAGATTCAGTGTAAGACCATAGAAAATGCTTTTTCATGTTATCATTTCCCGGTGTCTTTAAAATTCCTTGACCTCTTTAGATTTTAAAGGGTTTGTCTATTTATGCACAAACACTTTGACACACATACAGACACCAGACCAACTTTATTCTAGGCCTTAAACAGCTGCTCAATCCTCCAATGTTGGTGATATAGTCCGATTACTCTTCAAACACACCATTAAAAAGTTAAAGCCAGAGGTTCATTTAGTTAAACTATCAAATAACAAGTTGTATGTGGTTCTCTCCTGTTGTTAGGGTGAATGCCTGTGTGGATGTGGTGGTCTCCGGCGTGGGGCTGCTCCAGGCTCTGGCTGTGGACCCCGGCTCCGGCCTGAATCGCGAGGTGTTGCACTCCAAAGAGGACCTGAAGGAGGCCTTCATCTATTACATGGAGCGCGGAGCTGCAGCCGAGCGCTTCTTCAGCGACAGCGAGGTGTTTCAGAGGATCGCACGAGCAGCGGCGGAGTACCCCGGGGCCAAGGCAAGGATCATTTACTCTGCAAACTCCTTCTTGTTGAATAAAGTTTAAAATGATCTTCTGATAACCTTTTGTCTTCCTGCAGCTGTACGTGGGAGGGAACGCTGCCCTCATTGCTCAGAAGCTCGCCACATACCCTGACCTTGTGGTACAGTACCATGTTCATACTTCTGTTGTAAACTCTTATTCTTTCGCTTCATTAATGAGCTATTATATAACCCTGTTTAAAGAAATATGGGATATTTAAGCTGGTCTTTGAAATCAATTTCAGGAATGAAAAAGACATCTTTGACATTATCTTAGCTTTTTGGTTCAGGATATCAATCCTAAATTCAGATCATCCAACTACAAAAACATAATACCACATAAGTCGGAGCAAGTTTGACCAAATAAGTACTTTATTTAATCAGGGAGTCACGTTGTATTGTATTGTAGTCTAATACAGAAAAGCCCAGCTTGAAATGACTGTTAATATTTGTATTTGACAGGTTTTGTTATGTGGGCCGATTGGTCCTAAACTTCACGAGATGCTGGACGAGCAGATAGTCGTTCCCCCGGGTTCCATGCAGGAGACGGATGAGTATCACCTCATCCTGGAGTATAAAGCAGGTGAAGAGAAGAGCAAGCTGCAGCTTCAGGATTCCTTTAGTCTGTATGGATGTGTTAATATAAAAGTGACTTTCTGTCTCAAGGTGAACAGTGGGGTTCGACGCAGGCACCTCAAGCCAACCGCTTCATCTTCTCTCACGATTTGTCCAACGGGGAGATGAGCTCCCTGGAGACGTTCGTGGAGAGTCTGGAGGAGTTTGATCCGGAGCTGGTGGTGCTGTCGGGGCTGCACATGATGGAGGGGCAGGGCCGGGAGCTGTGGGAGGAGAGACTCAAGGAGGTCAGTGGCCGAAAACTGTCCTTAACTGTTATCAAACAACAGAGCTGGTGTTTTTCTGCAGGTTTCTCCCATTTTCCTGCAAATCCTATTCGACAAATTCTTAGTTTTTATGCTTTCCAGTCACAATGTACTGTATAAAGCTTACATCCTTTGTCATTGTCTGCTTCTGTTGATGTCTGGTTATTACATAGAGGTTAAGGATTACCCATCTTCTACTCTTAGCTTATACAAGTGAAAAATGAATGACAAATAAAACATTCATTCATTGAAAAGCTATGATTTGCTGTAATGTGCTCAAAGTGAACATGCAACATACACAGACATGCCTTTTTTAAATGTTCCCGCTTTGGTTTTAGTTCTTCTTCTTCTGATCTTCTACTTGTTTTCTCTTCACAGGCTGTGTCAGCCATATCTGAGATCCCCAGAGATATTCCCATCCACCTGGAGCTGGCCAGCATGACGGACAAAGACTACATGAACAGCATCATGCAGGAGGTACATGTCCGGAAACTGTCATGTTGCATGTAGTGAACTTCCCAGAGAGAAGTCAAAGTCAACTTTATTGTATAAAATATGTTTATCCTATATATATATATATATATATATATATATATATATAATATATATATATATATATATATATATATATATATATATATATATATACATATACACACAATCAACAGACACATTTATACATATGCACAACAATCAATATATACAAAATAACAGTCACTTCAATATCTTTGGGAATGTGTGTGTGGGGAGTTATAGTCCAGTGGGGGCAGGGGGGAGAGAGAGGGGAGAGAGTGGAGAGAGTGGAGAGAGTGGAGAGAGTGGAGAGAGTGGAGAGAGTGGAGAGAGTGGAGAGAGGGAGAGAGTGGAGAGAGTGGAGAGAGTGGAGAGAGAGTTCAGCCTCCTGACAGCCTGGTATAAAAAACTGTTCTTTAGACGGGTGGTGCTGGACCTCGAGAATAAGTGTGTTCAAAATCCACATGTTCCTAAAAAGGTTCTGTATTTTGAATTCATGTTTTTCTGTGTTTCCCGTTAGCAGGTTATGCCCATTGTCAGCTCCATCGGGCTGAACGAGCAGGAGCTGCTCTTCCTCTCTCAGGCCGGAGAGGGGCCTCATGCAGAGATGGTAGCCTGGCAAGGGATCCCAGACGTGGGGCGGGTCAGCGACATCCTGCTGTGGATCCTGGAGCAGCACGGCCGCATCGAGCCATCCTCCGAGGCGGACCTGACTCGCATTCACTTCCACACGCTGACCTACCACATCCTGGCCACGGTGGACGGGTACTGGGGGAACCAGGCGTCCGCGGTGATGGCCGGAGCGCGGGTCGCCAGCAGTCAGGCGTGTGGCCTCCAGGCTGTGGACCCCAGCAAGGTGGAGCTGAAAGCCCCGCTGGAGTTTTACAGCTCACACGCTGAGCCCCGAGAGCAGCTGTCCCTGATCCCAGAGCAGCCGGTCACCGTGTGGAGGAGAGGGAACGTCACCTTCTACCTGACGGCCGTGCTGGTGTGCCGACAACCTCTGAGGACAGTCGGGCTCGGGGACGCCATCTCAGCAGAGGGACTCGTTTACTCCGAGTTCGAGACCCAGCAGCCCTTCTGAGGTTTGCTTCAATCTGACACTCCTTGAAGTCTGAGATTGTTAGGTCGGAGTTTCTAAGGTTGTTCAGGCTTCTGTTTCCTGAACCAGTGTCTTCCTCTCTGGAGCTCCACTGAGTTTAAGGATGTGATCGATGGTGATACATTTAAATCCTGCCTGATGACTCCTCCATCCAGCTCTCCTCTGTTCCTCCTCCTCCAACCCTCCTGCAGACACAGAAAGTGAGGCGGCGCTTCACAGAAGTGTCTGGGCTGCGAGGCGACCTGACTCTATGCATCGGCCGCGACTCAAAGCCATGTTCACAAACTCCAAAGAGTTCTGTTGGCTCACCTAATTTACTCTGACCTGCATATCTTAGGTATGCTGTGCCTTTAGAAAAATATGATTTAAGAAGTTCTAATAATACCGTATTCATATTTCAGAGCCACTTCAAACTTAGCATCACATCAGCTGCCCTTCTGACATATTATAACACACACATATAAATAATTCTGTTTGACTGGAAACTGATGAGCGTCTTACTATATCGTAGAATCTAGGTGGAAATCTTGATGTTCTGTGTTTCTTCAACTCAATGGGTGACTTACTTGCGTGTAATTAATGTTTAGACTGTTAAGACATACTTGACCTTTTTGTTATTTGTCACTAAAAGATAAATACTAGTCTTCTCAGTTGTTTAAGATGTTAAAGTTTCTCAACTCTGCATAGTAACAGTCATTATAATCTCTGTTGCTTTAACACTCCGGATGCATTGTCCGTATATGATCAAATAATGAGATTCTACACTATAAAATGCAAATGTGGTTTTGAAGGGGATCCTTCTTTATGCAGTAAAGCTCAGTTTGCAATGAGATGCACCGGATGATTAATTGAAAAGGTTCTGATGGCGATAAAACACAGATAATGGTGAAATTAAATTCCAAAATGAGCTGTACACCATTATGTTATCCTGGTTACTGTACTTCTTTGTATATTTGTTTACTCTTTTTTTTGTACATGGTCATTCTGTCAGTTGTTACCTGCTCTCACTTGTAAAATGTGACTATGTTACACGATTGGCTGTAAAATCTTACTGTTACATACAGCAAGAAGAGCTTCTGGCCTATCGGTACATTATGCTGTTTCATGGGTTGTTTGGTTGTTTTTTTTAGCTTACTTGGGAACGTCTGCTTCATGTTAGTATACATTGCATAGCCGTAAGAACAATGTATTTGTATACCTCATATGGCCGCTGAAGGCATGCAATAATGGAGTCTTAATGCAAATGTACAGCAACAAGAAGAAGGATGGCTTTTTGTTGAACAGAGTTGATTATTTGCACTAGTACGAAGGGGCAGGAGTGCCTGCAGAGGTGAATGTAACCTGTACTCTGAATCCCACCCCCTTTATTTTTAGCAAGTACAATCTATTCATCTTAACTCATTTCATAATTTGTGTCTCATGTTTTAACAGTTGTAACTTCATCATGTTTCATTTTCATGTAGTTTGTCATTAAAATATATATGGAGAGTAATGGCCTCTTTGTGGTGATGTAGGTTACTGTGCAAGTCAATGCCAAGATGAACTTAACATTAGTGCTTATTATTGGTCAAAGTCTTACATGGATGTCATGCAAGTTCAGTCGTTTTTTAAATAAATAAAAACATATACAAAAAAGATTAAAATGTGGTGAGACTGGGTTCTGTATAGACACTAGAGGGTTTTACTGTGCTTATTGTTTAATACATCTGTTTAATAAAGTGAACTTAAAGGTGACAGGATACTTATACAATGAAAATAATATTGTTCTGTTGGGCCAGCTGCTTCTTGTTTTTCCACCAGGGCCTCAACTAGGGTTATCATGTCCCTGAGATTACCACCTAACCCTAACCCTAACCCCATCACGGTCTCGTTTTTAAATCTTTATCATCTTTAAAATGGTCATCGCTAAGAAATGTTTCATAATTTCTTTTTGAAAGAGAAATCATTCAAATGTACAAATGTCATGTACTCACCAATGCAAAATAAATGCATATAAAAAGCATAATGCATACACTGCATTATAAAAACGTGTATACATCAATGTTAAACAACAAAAAGTTAACCCGATTTGATTGAGTATATTAAAGAACAAAGTCAAATTCTTAAACCTACATACAAAAAAAGTGATAAAACAATTTGTATGATTACAGAAGAATACAATTGATCTTGTTTTATTTGATATTATTGCAGTTAATCACTGTTTAGCTTTAAATATTACAATTCAGTTATTAGAATCAGGATTCCTTTATTTGTCCCGAGGTGGGGACATTGAGGTATTATTTCAGCATAGAAATAGTGCAGATAAAGTAAAAAGAATAGACTTACATATTAAATTAAAAAGTAGGCACATATTATTAATAATAAAAAACACAATAGGTCAAAAACAAATAACAGATAAATACACCATGATAACAAAAAACTAAGTAGCAGTATATTTTTTTTTAAGTGACCATGTAACAATATAGAAGTAGCCTTTAATAATGACAGATTTTAGATAGATTGAAAGAAAAATAAAGTGTGTACTTTACAAAGTTTTATATTTTATATTTTAATTCAATGCTGAGGAATGCTGGGAAATATCTCCGAGCGCTGTAACGCGTATGCATCTGATTGGCTCAAACGCCAGATACATGAACCAATCAGAGGCCTGTGCGTCGGCTCGCTGTGTCTGAAGTCCCGCCCCCGCTGCGGTCGTGGAGGAAGCGCAGCCGGAGCAGCAGCGGCCGCCTGGCAGAGTCTCCACCCCGGATACCGCTCTCCGTACCCCGACTCATATAAAAGTAGCAAGACTTACAGGACCGTCCTCGGGCTGCTTTTTTTCTCGTTGATGGTTAGACTCTGCGAGAGAAGGATGAAGTTCCTTGTGGCCATTACGATCATTGTGGGATCCCTGATTTTCCTCGCTTTCCCTAATGGCTCATCTGCGGACGAGAAGAAGAAAGGCCCCAAAGTAACAGCGAAGGTAGGTGTTAGCATGTTAGCCCGCTAGCTCGACTGCTAGCCCGATAATGTAGAGAAATCAAAGCTGTTCCTCATTGCTAACCATTTAATGCTAACAGCTAGCTGCATTCTGTTAAGCCACGTCACAGAAAAGTTAGCCTCCAACGGCTACTCCTTGTCTTGTTTAGCTAACGGGCGGCTAATATGAGGCTAAATGTAATGCAAAACCTACTTTACAATCGTACACTATGGCATAAAACCAGGTTAGCAGACAGCAAATGAGTGGAAAAGGACATTCCTTTAATCCTGGCTAATCTAAATGGAGCTAGCCGTCGTAGCTAGCATTTTGGCCTAACTGTTGGTTTTTCCAAATGCACCAATATTAATGTCCTACATCCATTTAGGCAGTTGCCGTTTCAGGCTGTACCTATTGATTATTCCCCTGTAGCTAGCCCTCTGTGTCTCAGAGAGATGTTATTGTGTCTGGGTGCAGCAGGTTTGTCCACGTCTGCAGTTATAAGGAAGCTTTGCAATGTCCACACTATTTTGTTTGACATTTACATCAGTGCACAACTAACAATGACCCATCTTCACATGCAAACTACTATTGTGGAGAAAGACTGACAAGCCTAAATTACATTTTCTTTATTAATGCATACCTCTTAAAATCGGCCTTGCTTGTTTTCTGAACTGCAAGTGAAGAGATAGTGAGTCAGAATACATCTAATTACTCCTTCTGCAAGATAAAGTGGGTTTTCTGAAACTTTAATTCAAAACTAGTATTTTTTTGCATGTTTTATGATGGGGAAAACGGAACTGAAGTGAAAAACACAATCGTTTCGTTGATCTTATGTCACATTATAACCGTGCCATATCCCAGAGAAACTTGCTTTAAACAATGAATATCTCTTTAAAACACTTGTGGCTGTTATCAATAATTCCATCACTATGTTTGGCTGCAGGCAGCCTCCCCAACAAAGGAAAAGTAGATTACAGTGGTCATGAATAGAATCGCATGGAGTCAATCTCATTAACATGTGACCATGGGGTGTAAAATAACTTTATGTTTTGACTTACTTTCTAGGTGTTCTTTGACATGAAAGTTGGAGATGAAGAAGTTGGAAGAATTGTCATCGGAGTTTTTGGGAAAACTGTTCCCAAAACAGCTGACAACTTCATCGCTTTGGCAACAGGAGAGGTGAGAGCATCTAAGTTTGTTATGTGTTCCCGAAGTGTGACACTCTTGGACTCACCAGTTGCACTACTGACTGCAAATTAAATGGGGGAACAATTCAAGCAGTCATCCTTCTTCTTTTTACACAGTAGTGTGACACAGAAAGGGTCTTGGGGTATAATTTGCAATGTTTACTTGTTTCCCTCTGAGTCAACATCCTTCTTTACTTTCCCAAACCGTAAACCCCCATGTCCTGGAGAAACACTTTGAACAAATAGTTTCACTCATTCATGTGAAATACTGGCAGCAGGTAGCCCTTTTTGTGAGTTTTGTTTAACTTCACATTGTGTTTGTTCTAATTAAACAGAAAGGATTCGGTTACAAAGGCAGCAAATTCCATCGAGTCATCAAGGAGTTTATGATCCAGGGTGGAGACTTCACCAAAGGAGACGGCACTGGAGGTAAGATGGCCACCGACACTGGCATTTAAGTCAGGATTTAGATGTTGTCTCTACAAGATCCCACTCGTCAAATATGCTGTCCTGGACATTTAGGACTCGAGGCATTTTACACATTTTTCTTGGTGTCTCATGACCTTTTAGAAAAAGACATTCCACGCGGAAAACTCAGGAAAAGGAGCACTTTCTAGCAACTTTTTTGTTTCGATGAAATCCTGAGTTTTATTCTTTTACTAATTGGGAAATGCATTTTATTATTTAAAACTTAAAAAGCTCATACAAAACGTTGTGCCAAGAGGTATTTCACAAATGTTTTTGAAAAGTTGTGACCACATGAGTCGGGGTTATTTGACATTTTGGCAGATGCTCTTATTCAGAATGACCCAGGTTTGTGAGTAATAAAATGTCATCAGATAAAGTAGAGATGAACCTTTGGCAGCAATTCAAATGAGATGTGAATATGTGTACACAGGGAATGTTTGAACAAGATGCTAAACCTGTTTTTTTTTTTCTTTAATTCTAGGCAAGAGCATCTATGGAGACCGTTTCCCCGATGAGAACTTCAAGCTGAAGCACTACTCCCCCGGCTGGCTCAGCATGGCCAACGCCGGCAAAGACACTAACGGCTCTCAGTTCTTCATCACCACCATCATGACCCCGTGGCTGGACGGCAAACACGTCGTCTTTGGAAAAATCCTGGAGGGCATGGTGAGTGTCAGTGAAGAAAACAAGCTGTCAGTTGTTGAGCAAACTTTGATAAGGTTGCAGAAAAGCAATGGGAATTAGCTGAGTTTCCATCAACTGGTTTGGAGCCAATCAACTTGTATTGCATGGCTGTAGTTCAAGAGGTTTGGGAAGTTTGCTTAGTTGGCTAACCCATTTACAAGAGAGGGATTTTTAAGGTAACATTTGTAATCATTGCTGTGGGAATAAAGGGATTCTGTAAACTTTATATTTTGCAGTTGCACTTATAATAACACTTTAAATGTGATGATAACGCTTCTAGAGATGTTTGTTACACTACCTTGAAAGCGCTTTGAGTTTTATCTTAAAATCCGATAAATCCTAGACCACTTTTATAATTGCATATACATATACTCATGCCGTAGCAGATGGTGCGAAGTGACACAGAATTGCATCGAAATTAGTAGAAATGATCGTGTCATCTAAATCGGAGACTGTAATCTGCATCAATTTGGTCCCGAACATTCCCAGATGTCAGTGTTTACTGTTCCTGATTGTCTTTTGGTCATTTGTTTATTTTTAACAAAATAACTGCACAATCTGTCTGGAAAATCTCCA
The DNA here is from genome assembly GCA_031216635.1 of Dissostichus eleginoides. Taxonomy (NCBI): domain Eukaryota; kingdom Metazoa; phylum Chordata; class Actinopteri; order Perciformes; family Nototheniidae; genus Dissostichus; species Dissostichus eleginoides. Next base: position 10,580,723 of record CM062273.1, on the reverse strand, counting down.
ATGTCTCCTTCTATACTTAAAGGCTTTGATATACCTGTTGCTCAGACTTGAATCGAGAACATAAATGTCTTGTAAATATTCAAACTGAAGGGGAAAGGCAAGCAGAAATGTAAAGTTTGGGTCACACATGATGTGGCTTTTTTTAAATATCTCAATATAGATATCAGAAAACCAACAAAGTTAATTTACTAAAATAATATATCTTTGAGGTACTTGTGCTGTGGTATTTAAATGTGTTATTCTCCTTTTTATACTGTGCAAATTAACATAAAAACCTGATGATTGCACAGTAAATATAACTAAATGTAACAGATTAAATTGCCCCATAGTAAAACAAAGTTAAATAAGATCCATCATGCAACAAGATACTAATTATGCTTGTGCACAAATGCTGCAGTTGTAATAATAAACCAACACAACCAATGTATAACAATATAGCACTGAATGGGACCCTTCTGCATAATGAAATGTTTTTGATTACGTACATTTTACTAACTTGAAAATGTATTCCATAACACTGAGATTAACACGGTGCTTTGGATACTAGAGCCACCATTACAGGCTAATCAACAATTAAACTATTGTATATAAACTGATATTACTGTACAAATATGTGTATTCTTAGAAAAGCTACCAATAATTATCACCATGCTACTTTATGGTTCCCTGATGTCAACTTTTGTCTATTTTATTAACTGTTTTGACTGTGCTGAATCAATCTAATAATCTATTTGTTTAATTCCTCCAGGATGTGGTGAAGAAGATCGAGGCCACAAAGACAGACGGCCGGGATAAGCCTCTTAAAGATGTCATGATCCACGATTGTGGCGTTATTGAGGTGGAGAAGCCCTTCGCTATTGCCAAGGAGTAGAGCACTGCTGAGGGAGAACAGGACTGAAGGGGGGGGGGTGGTTTTGGGGGGAAATTGTGCAGGCCACCATGTTTTATTACCACAGCAGCCCTGTGGTCCTGCAGAAGGGGATTCTGGGAGATTCTGTGTCAGTGGCTGCTGTCTTAAAGCACCGGAGGAGCATCGAGCAATCATGACTCCACTTTGGGTCCATCTACCAACGAGCATTCCGAGGTGCAACCAACCGTTCGTTGTTGTTTTTGTAAAAAAATGAAATCTAAAATAAAGGTTTCAATTTTTGTTAAAAATGCCGAGTGGATTTCTTAACTCCTCCAGGTATCACTAGCAGATTCACATTTGGCTGTACTTGTTCAAATGTGTTATTACTGCTGGTATACCTTGCTGTGTTTAAACAGAAAATATGGATTGTGCACCTTAAATTCTCAAATCACACATTGTTTACATCCATACACACTTTATGACAATTCTTGTTATGAACCCTAGGGGGCGCTGTTTACTCAGATGTATTATATGCTTTGATTAAACATACATCATTCAGCATACGTCTCTACAAGCAAAGTCATTTAGGGCATTTATTAAAAATTGCCAATTATCTTTTACTCTATTCATTTTGATGTTAAAATACGTTTCTGTAAGACTCGGTTACAAGTAACAGTTCTTCAACCAAGACTTTTAGGTTTAAAGTATATCAGTAAAATGTATTAAAGCTCTTATTGGGCAGAATTTTCCCTTTCATAAAGTAAAATTGTTATAAACTAACACAAAAAGTAAGGAAATGTGTGTTTGGTAGATGATTTCTATGTTGTAACCATGCTTTTTGGCAATACATCTTATACCGTTGGAAAGCCTGTTTTCTTACCTTTCCAATGGTGCCACATTTGTGAGGGATGAGCAGCAGAGCTGAGTATGTGGGGTGCGCCCATGAAACATGTGCCAAATCTCCTCTGCCAATGCCAAACAGCTTTTGTTGCTGCTGACTAGTTTGGTGGATTGGTGGATTAAAGTCTGATGAATAAAGACATTGGCAACAATTGATTTATTAACAATTGATTCATTTAAAAAGCAGCCTCAGTAGCGTGTGGAACCAAACACAGCCACAACAGCCTCTCCTCATGCTGTCACCAGCCTGCTCACACTGCTGTGGGATGGCATCCCATTCTTCAACCAGCATTTGTCCCAAGTCAGCCAACGTGGTTGTGTTGGTCACTCTGCCACGGACAGCAGGGCCAAGCTGATCCCAAAATGGGGTTCAATGGGTTGAGGTCAGGACTGCAGGCAGGCCATCCTCTCCACTCCTACTCTATCGGTGCAGCAATCAGCAAAGCGTTCTCTGCGTCTCCTCCACACTGTGACCCTACGATCCATGTGCCGTAGGCAGAAACTGGACTAATCGCTGAACAAAATGTTCCTCCACATGTTGAGGTTCCAGTGCAAGTTGGCTTGACAGTGAAGGGCAGTCATGGCAGGGTCCTGGCAGCCGTAAGATACCGGAGACTGGCTGCTGTTTGGCATTGGCAGAGGAGATTTGTCACATTTTTCATGGGCGCAACCCTCATACTCAGCTCTGCTGCTCATTCCACAAATGCTTGTTCCTCACAAATGTGGTATCAATGGAAAGGTAAGTAAACAGGCTTTCCAACGGTATATGATTTGTTGCCAAGAAGTATTGTTACAACATAGAAATCATCTACCAAACACAAATGTCCTTATTTTTTGTGTTAAGTTAATATAGCTTTGCAGGAATGTATATTATCAGAATACTATAATACTTTAGAGGTGAGTAGCATTTTAATATTGCTGCTGGTGGAGTACATTACACTACATCAAATACTGTTGCATTATTTACAGCATGGTGTCATATGTTACAAACTATATTTAAGGGTAGTAGAAAGTGCAATATTTGCTTCTGAAATGTAGTGTACTCAAGTAAAAGTACCTCAGAAGTGTACAGCTGTTGAGTTGAGTACTTCTTTCATCACTGCTTAAAACTAAAACATTAATCTATAAACTTAATGATTTAAATATGTTAATTTCATTCTTATTTTGCAGAGTGACTCTCTTATACACCAGTGGCACCTCTGCACTTAGCTTCACTTTTAGATGACTTTAAAGTGTGTGTGTGACCTGCAGAGGGCTCCCTCACACAGGAGACCCCAGCTCGCTGCAGGACAGAGGCAGTCTGTCTTTGTGGTTTCACACGAGATTTTACTGCAAAAAGGAGGAATTGTGCATTTCTGTGGTACAATCAACATTTTTGTGGATGTAAGTCGGCATCTGTATTTGCTTCTGCTTTTGATTTTGTGACAACTGTTCCGTTTCACTGCACCAGGACAGTGTGATTAGTTGTCATTACAGTAAAGAAAAATAGAAGTTAATCACCTACCTGTTATTGTCCAATCTTTCTGATGCTTGGGGAAAACCACTCCCATCTGGAGCTTCAGAAGTATTGTACACATCTGTAAGGTATGTTCTGCGTCACTGCATGTTGTTTATGAGTCACAATTGGCAGCAGATTATTGATTATAGTGCCTGTTCACCTGTTTTGCAATAATACAAGGACATATTACTACCAGAGTAAAGTGTATATGAGTGCCTTTAAGTGGAGTCCTGTGGGAATACATTATAAAAATAGACGTACATTTGGGGCTCTCTCACCAATAATATTTACAATGTGTTACAGCCTCCTTCTTGTATGCCCCAAACAATGATTCATATTAATGCCATATGAAGTAATGTCTTCTCGTGAAGCCATTTTTAGAAGCAGTGGCAGAGCCAGAGGCCATGGGAACAACACGTCCCAGATCAGCATTCCCAAACATGACTGAAGTCTAGTTTTTTCATTTCTCGAGGCGGATAAGTGAATCCCTCCTCAGCACGTTTTTTTTTTTAGGAGTACATGTTGCTCTGGACAATATGAATGTGAAATGCACATGCATATGAAGATTTTACATCATTCACCTTAAAATGACTTCCATACAGTAAAAAAACATTAGATCAGGTTCAGGTTCAGTTTCAGGTTATTTAATTGTACCCGTAGGTAGATTTTGTTTGCAGAGAAAAAGACAAGGAATCCATCCTGACACACTCGGATCAGTTGTATCACACATTACGGAAAATTGTGATACAACAAATACTTTCTCTGTATGTTGGAGATGATTATTATGCTCCAGATTAAAATCAGCCTCAGCAGTCAGAAACTAAAACAGACTCACAAATGAATAAAGATTGTTGACAGGCTAAGATCCTTTAATACTGCAGGTACACACCCTGGGAAAGTCCATCTTTATTTTAAGATGTAGTTGCATAATTAAAGAGGAGTGTGTGAACAGTATAATCAGAGCATCATTTGGGAAGATTATCCCACCATAATCTTAAATGATATGACCGACGTTGGCTCTGATGAGTGATGTAACTTGTTATTGAGCCTCAAAGGGTTTACAACTTTAAATTCCTCAATAAAATAGTATGTAAGGCAAGTTTAAACTGATTAATTGAGGGGAAAAATGCCTATTGATCCAGCCAAGAAAAAATACGTTTTTTTGACGAGATACAGAAATTGTGTTTTTGCCCGGCCGTCCTTGTTTTGCCCAGATTCACTCAGGCGTCCCGTGACTCAACAGAAAGAAAATATGGAAAGAATTCCCTGGAGTAGGCACAACCGTGGTCTTGCTTAAACCCTCTGTTGTTCGGTTTGGCCTTGTTTGTGGCGATTGGGGATTGTCCGGTGAAACAGTGTTATTCTTCACTTACTGGCTTTGCTTGAAAAGCCGGACATATCTGGCATAGCTTCCTGCAAGAGGCTTTGTGACCGAGATTAAAAGAACACTGGAGAGAATCACAACACCAAGCGTGGAGGTTTTCTGTCACACTGGAGGACTGAATGTCCACATCCTGCCCTCCTGCCAGGGACCAGCGCACCATATTTTCTCTGAAAGTCTGAATATAGATGATAAATAACAGGCGCATCTGCTTTGATTTAATATCTGGAGAACCCCCTTAGAATATAATGTTATACTGGATGAGAAGATAAATTATTTCAAGGTCAAGAATCGGCCTTCAGAAAGTAAGCAGACCCCTTCTTCTGTGTTGTTGGCAAAGCTGTAAAAATCTGTTTTATTAAACTAACAATGGGTCAATTGACTACAAACCCACCAAACATAACGGTTCTCTTAGCTTTAGAGAGTCCTTAAGCATTAGTCACATGAAATAAAGAACACTCTACTGACTTAGCATTGCACTCTTTTAAACACAGTCAACCCCAAGAAGTCTAGGGATATCTTTCTCATTCCATATTTTAGTCTTCCTTGTGACAATCTTGTTCTTACATTACCCTCAAGGCATCTCTAAAGACGACAGTGTCAAAGAGTCTAAGGAATTGGGTGTGTTATGCTAACATAGCAGTTAGCCTGACGCAGATATAAGAAGTCAGCTACAAAGGTCTTGTAAAGTACCTTTTTTTCTAACTCGACACATCCAGATTTTCATTTACCTATCTCTCTATCTGCACTGACGGTTCCCCTGTAAAGGCCGAAACTGTTTAACAATGTTTTCAGCTGTTTTAAGCAAAAAGTTCTGCACTGTACACTACTCGCTCTAAGTCAAACAGAAGACAGAAATGTCATTATGGACTTACATGTATTGTATGGCCTCAAATGCAACTCCAAATGAACGCTAATGTTGCTCCAAATGAGCTGAATCTGTTTATAAAAATAACAAAGAGAGTTTTTGCAAACATCTTTAGGAGGTAGTAATATGTCAAATGTGTAGGATTATCAGCTAGTTGTAGAGTTCTGCCCCCATGTGGCCAAAAAAGGGAAACATTAGATTAACTCCTTTCAAAATAGATTTTTTTTTAAAGTTTCATATTTTACTAATGTTTTAAACAGGTTGGCAGGGTTCAACAATACATTGTCAAAAGTCAAAGTCAACATTTCTACATGTGTTATACATACAGAAATCTCGAGATACCGTTTCCCGCAGTCCCACAGTGTGACATATAAAACAAGATACAAAAAGGGCCTATATAAACGGGGTATACAACTAAGTAATAGTATTAATAAGTGCTGGTTAATAATATATTTAAAAACACAGTCCACAGAACATGAAATGACATTAATGCAAGTATTTTTTGGGAAAAATAGAAAAATGTTCAAAGTACAGTTTCAGTGCAGTAGCTGCAGAGATGGGTAGAAATTGGCTGAGGTTCTCCAGGACACAGAGACTCCTGTGTTCTCTTTCATTGTGTTTTGAACGATGAAATGTGAATGTTAATCATGTTAACTCTGGTTCCTTTTATCCTCTTTCTCACACTCTTTGTAGCAGAGGCCTACATGGAGAAGTGCTGCAGAGATAGTTGTACTTCTGGAAGTTTCCATCCAGCAGAAGAAGTCATAAAGGGGCGCTTCATTTGCTCGGTTACTGTGTTTGGCAGCTTTACAATCCTGGTGGTTTTAAATTCCTGATGGAGTTTACTGTGCTCCTGGGGTCCTTTTTGATGCTTTTGTAATTTATATAGAAATGCCTGTGTCCAAATCAACCGTCAGATGTGTGAGTTGTCTTGACTTCATGGATTGGCAATACTTAGATCATTGATTGTTAGTTATGTTTTTTGTCCTTTGGAGACAATAATAAAAAAATGTAGAATATGTCCATCCTGCCAAAACTTTACATTTTTGAAATTCTTTAACAGCAAGGACACAAACATGTACTCATACCAGAAAGCATAAACAAGCCTGTTTGGAAGAACAAGACTTGTGACTTTGACTGCAGGGAACAACAAATTACTCGTAACATTCTGCAGTTGAAAGGCCTGAAAAAAGCGGGGATCGAGTTCAACAAAACAACAGCCGAGGCACGTCCACAAAGATAAGGAAAACACACACGGTACAAATCAGAGGGGAAGCAGTTCCGACAAGAGAAGTATAAATATACAATATGAGGGCAGCGTGGGAAAGGTCGCTGTGGGAACTGTGCCTTGTGTTTTTGTCAATGAGTTTCAGAAAGTTGGGCTCTGACTCCGGTACGGCAGACTTTTGGGTTCCCACCCAAACCTGTGCCGGGTGAGTAGTGTCACGTCCATTTCTTCATTGTTCTCCAGTTTCCTCTCTGGTTTCTTTCCCCCTGCTTGGCTGCTTGCAGAGGTTTCTCATGTTGTTCTCTGGATGGAGCTTTCTTTCTGGACGGGCCCAAGGCTGTGGTGACTCGCCGGGTTCCCACGATCTCCTGCCCTTCCTCCACAGTTACTGCTTGCTCACCGCTCTGAACAGGAAGCGGTGCAACAAGGCCAAGGAGAGTGTGTGTCGATTAAGAACAGCTCTGTTGGGTTTCTATTGTCTTGAATGGGAATTCAGTTTAAAAAAAAGATGATGTGAATGTGTATTCTCTGAAGCTCATCACCAGTAAAAAGAGATGGAATTCACCTTAGGGTGGGCTGAGCCTCTCAAACAAGAATTCATAGGTAAACTACTCAAAGTACAACAATAACTGTCAGTTTAATGGACAAAGTTGACTAACGGGTCGGTGTTTGTATTCTTTTTAATATTTCAGGTCCACAATACAGCATTTTGTAAGCAATTTGAAATGCAAAACAATCATGTTTCAAGGTTCAAGGTTCAAGGTTCAAGGTTCAAGGTTCTTTATTTGTCATAAGAACATAGCTACAGTGTAGTTATGACGATGAAAATCTTAGGTCACACTCACAGGCTTCTCCAACAGTGCAACACATAACACAGATAACAGAAAAATATAGTGCAAGTAAATAGTAAATACAAAAAGAAAAATTGTTTAAAAAAGTGAAATGCGAGTCTATATGCAAGTTATTGGAATATGATATATTAGGTAAATAGATAAATAATTTCTAAGTAGCAGCCAGATGAATATTATGGATGTTGTTTCAACAGTTCAGGTGTTTAACAGTCTTATTGCCTGTGGGATGAAACTGTCCCTGAGTCTGGTGGTTTTTGTCCGGATGCTACAGTAGCGCCTGCCAGACGGCAGCAGACAGAACAGTTTGTGGCTGGGGTGATGGGGGTCTTTTATAATCCTGAGGGCTTTCTTCCTGAGCCGCTGGGAGTAAAGGTCCTCCATGGATGGCAGCTCCGTCCTGATGTTCTGTGCAGTTTTCACCACCCTCTGTAAAGCCTTACGATTGAGGGCGTTGCAGCTGCCGTACCAGGCCGTGATGCAGCCAGTCGGGATGCTCTCTAAGGTGCACCTGTAGAAGGTCAGGATACTCTCTATGGTGCACCTGTAGAAGGTCAGGATACTCTCTATGGTGCACCTGTAGAAGGTCAGGATACTCTCTATGGTGCACCTGTAGAAGGTCAGGATGCTCTCTATGGTGCACCTGTAGAAGGTCAGGATACTCTCTATGGTGCACCTGTAGTTGTTGCAGAGTATCCTGGAGTCCATGTTGAACCTCCTCAGCCTGCGGAGGACGAAGAGCCGCTGTCGAGCTTTTTTGGTGATGGTGTGAAGAGTCCATGTCAGGTCCTCAGTGATGTGGACACCGAGGAACCTGAAGCTGCTGACTCTCTCCACCGTAGTCCCATTGATGGCGATGGGGGCGTGTCCCTCTCTCTGCTGCTTCCTGTAATCCACAATCAGCTCCTTGGTGTTGCTGACGTTGCTGACGTTTCCTTTTAGATCTCATAAGGCCTACATGCACTAGAGTTGATTAAATTAAAAACAAGTTAAAACAGAGTGTGTCCATCTATAGGGGAACATGTATAAAAACCTGTGTTACTATTGTAAAATGTTTGAGGAAGTCAAATTGTTTCCCCTTTTGTCATTGAGGCAAGCTTTATGTGTAGTTCACAGTTATTTGTGATGGGAAAGAGGATTTGATTAGATTTGTATTTGTTTATCCGAGGCTGGGAACCAATGTCTCACTTTGTGAGATACAGAGAGGAAGCTCTGCAACCCCTAACCCTGACCTATAACCTCCTTCAGTGGAAATGTGAGTTATTTACTGGTAATGAAGATAATTCCCATCTTTCTGTCCTTATAAGTACACGTTTTACAAGTTTAAACCATGCCCACACACCATTGGTTATTATCAGCCCGCCCAAAATATTCCATAACCTCTGTAGTGGGACTACAATGTTCCACTGAGCTATAACTTGAATAACGTTGGTAACATAGCACCCTGAGCTTTGCTTGTTTGCGTTATATCGAGTGTGAGGTGAATCGATGTTGCCGTTCCACTTGGTAGGCTAGTTGTAAAACTATTGTCAATTTGCAGTCATTGAACTTTTGCAGTTCTGCAGTTGTGGTGTTTCAAACTTAATAAATATCTTTGTAATACTTTTCTAATAGACTCTAAAGCATTTATTTGTTGTTGTGTTAAGATATACATTTTAAACACACTGTACACAAATACCTCTTGTGCTTGTTGCTCACCCCATAAACAGTACACATTACATTAATGCACACCATGTGAACGATGTCTTGATCTTTTTAATGGTGTGAGATCTGCACAGCCCTCCACTTTAAACTCTAATATACTGTATTTTGTCATATTTTCACTGTACTAGGTCTTGTTTTTTTCTATATTTGTATTTGGTGTATATATGTCCGTCTTTTTTCAAGTTAAATAGATTTACAAATATTTGTCTCGTTTTACAATCGTTATATTTTTGGTTCTTCTCTTACAACTTATTTCCTAGTACTGTGTTTAGGTTTCCACCACTAGGCACAAAAGCAAATTCCTTGCACGTGTTCTTAGCAATAAACCTGATTCTGATTCTTCTGGTTACAGCTTCACAGTATATTTTTGCGTCACCAAAACTACAATCGTCAAACTTTAATCATACTTCATGTTTAACTTATTTCAATGTTCCTCTACCTTCCCTTCTCTCCATCCTCTCCATCTCAGCCTCAGGAATGTATTGAAAGTAATAAGTGAATCCACAACGGACAGTAGCTTTCCGCCTGCTCTGTGCCGACCAGGTGGCCTAAATGCTCTGTACACTCAGGCCAGGGCACTTATCTAATTAAAGCCCCAGACTGGACACATATTTCTGGAGACATGATAAAAGCTGTGGCATGGGGACAGTGTTAAGTGCTCTGATAGAGACAATAAACGTGCTGCTGCATTCCTGCATGGTCTCATGTTGCTGGGTAATAGCAGTTGCATTGGGTTATGCTGACTAGCTAATTGATGGGGTTGTGTAAGAGTTTAAAATATTCATTTGTACTGTAGTTCCTCCAACAATGGACCTGGAGACAGATTTTCAAGTCATTATGATGAGAGAAATATGAGGAAAGAAGTCTGTATTTATGCATGAAAGAGTCAAAGTATGTGTATTTTAACAAAAAATGATAGACACACTGGAAAAATCTTTATCTTGTGATTTTTACACTCGCTCCTCACATGCAGGATGGTGGGTGGAAATGGGGCAGTAAAACTTACATAATAAAGTGCAGAGCTGAGGGGCGATATGGGCTTCTTTTAGAAAGAGCAGCCCTGTTGGCACTTGAGGCGTCGACATATTCAGTCCAATGTGGAGCCCGCTGAGAGATTACCCACTTACACAGATCCTGCACACTGCCTCAAGACACTCACAATCCTGCTGCTAGCTCGTTAGCATTCACAAGTGACTAAATATCGTCTCATTTTGGATATCATGATGCGGCAAAAGTGCTGTCATCTCCTGGTTTTATAGGCTGCATTACAGTGTATGTCATTTTACATTTTTATGATTTTGTTCAAGAAGCCATATTATGCTTTCTGGAGTTTTCCCGTAGTGTGTAGGTTTTTTGTGTGCATGTAAATGGTCTGCAAAGGCTAAATTCCCTCCCTCTAGATCACATGTGTCAAACTCAAGGCCCGGGGGCCAAATCAGGCCCTTGGTGGATTTAATTTCGGCCCGCAGGATAATTTCTAATTACTATTAGATCTGGCCCGCCGGTATATTGCACACACACCTTCACTCAATCCTGAGGATTTCCTCAGCTCAGAGCCTGAGCCCAAACATTGATGAACTTGCACCCAAGATGAGATGCCAAGTATCTTGAACTAGCATCAAAGCAAAGAGTTTCAATGGATGTTTCCTTCTGCACTTTGTTTCTTGCAACAACAGGGCATGTTTGTTTTTTTCTTTGAGGGAAATTGTTTTTTTGAAGCTGTTGTTGGCCTGTGGAAAAATGTAATCAGAAGAAATGACTCTGGAAAAGCTGCAGATAGATCCATAAGAAATGACTCTGGAAAAGCTGCAGATAGATCCATAAGAAATTAATGCAACTGCGATTTTTTTATTTTGGCCCACTGTGTATTTGAGTTTGACACCCTTGCTATAGATAGTGACATCACTATGTAACACTCGCGCTACTATTGGCTAGCGCTCCAACACATTGTACGTGATAGGCTAAGGGGCGGGACATCTCTAATTGGTTGACTAGTCACAACAGAGCCGGCTAGCTAACCAATCAGAGCAGACTGGGCTCTGGTTTCAGACAGAGGGTGAAAAGAGGTGCTGCAGCACAGGAAGTATGAGAAAAATAAAGAGCTTTTTGAACATTAAAGCATGGAAACATGTCACAAAATACAAATATTATCCAGCTTGCCTGCAACTATTGCTGCAGACTTTCATTAATTGAGGGGATGAAACTGAGATGAAATGTGGCTGAAGGTCAAGTCAGCTGCAGAGCAAACTGACGGCTCTACCTGGAAACAGAAAGACGTTCCTGCAGGGCTGGATGACAGAGAGACAATCAGCTTATAAACATGCTGAGTGTGACTGCAGAAGGAGAACAGCATGGCTCTCAGCGGTGAACTCAGCAGGAGATTAATCCAGTACAGGCAACACCCTGAGAAAAACAAGGTGACATGTGTGGAAGGCCCGATCACTTGGCAACTGTCATTTTCTCCCTGAACAGCAAGCAAGACTGTACCCCTTGAAATGTACTTTTGCAAACTTTGAATGCACCTAACACGTTTTTAATAACATACCCTGTGGATCAGCTGCCAAAAAAGGCACGCTGTTCGATGTAACAGCATCCGCCATGCAACACAGAAAAGTACATGTAAACAAGCTGAAATCATCTGAAGAACAAAAGCGGACAACGTGACCTTCCTGTGGACGCCTACTCGCTCGATGGCGCCATTGTTGACGAGGACCTCGCCCACAACAATCACTATCATCATCATCATCATCATCATCATCATCATCATCATCATCATCATCATCATCATCATCATCATCATCAACAACATGAGTTCCAGTGAAGATTTGGCAAGGAGGGACGAGAGATCTTTTTATCTGCATGTTACAAGAAAACCATTTAAGTGAAGAAATTGTAGATATATTTAAACATGGAAAGAAAGAGGGAAATTGTGAGAATCCTGATGTTTTATTGTGTCGGTGTGTTGGTGGTGAAGAGTAAACTCACTTTCCCCACACAGAACGTGGGACACTGCCAGAGAGGAACAATGGAAACTTGAATTAGGTCAAGAGTTTGTTCATAGCACACACAAAACACACACACAGCACTTATTCATTATTCTTGTAATAGAGACAGTGTAGTCACAAGCATGAAAACTGAAAACATTGAAATTATATTCCTTACAAATGTAATGTGTTTTATTTGCTGCAGGCTGCACTGTGAGATCATGTGCTTATAAACAACCCAATTCCTCACAAGACTGTTATTGAGACAAATATGTTTTAGATGCTTTTAAAAAACACAGTATTAGCTTTACACACTCCTCGGCCTAAAATAGTCAAGCTATGAGAACACAACGTCTTAAAAGTAACCGCACCAGCCTTTGAAAGGACCCCCTGCTGTTCTTGTCCTCAGTGGTTCCTGCTGCAGGGATCAAGCCCTCAAATCCAAGTTCCTCTTTGGCAAAGAGCTCCTTGAACAGGAATCTTAAGTGAAGCGGCTTTAAGTCTTTTTTTGGGAGATAAATGTTGAAGCTGTCACTGTCAAACTGTGTTGAATAGGAAGTTAGAAAGGTTGAAATGTCCTTACAGCCTGTACATTCATTCAAAGGGAATGCAAATGACGTTGGGCATTCAGTCAATCGAGCAGAAAACTGCGACGTGTGTTTTCTCTTTTTTGTTTAGTATATTTCTATGCATACAGGCTGAGCAAGAACATGCAGTAATTGACAGCATCCCTGGCCCATTTCAAACATCCACATCTGGAGGGCCGCTCTTTAAAGGGCCCATGTCATGGCCATTTCTACTGATCATATTTCCATTGTTGAGGTCTACTAGAATAGATTTATATTGTTCAATTTTCCAAACTCACATTGGTTTCTCATACAGCATCTCTGTATAGTATGTGTATTCACTCTCTGTCCTAAACGGCTTGTTGGAGCTCCTGCCCCCCCCTCCCTGTGAGCCCAGTGTGCTCTGATTGGTCGGGACGTTGCGAGGCTCGCTACTGCTCGCCGCTGCTGCGAGGAGCGGACAGGTTTCCGGGTCGGCGATACAGCGAGAACAAGCGAAACTCATCCTGAGCACACACAAACACTCACAGCCGAAGTAAAAACAATAAGTGTGGCTTGATATTGAGTAAGAAAAAGGTTTAGAACGCTGTGAGAATGGGTCTGCGGAGAGCATTTCCCCGCCATCCCAACTCGTCTATTACCAGCGTTCAGGGAGCTCTATGCAAGTCAATGGGGACTCCCTGTTAGTTTGCCAAGGGATCCTGTTGTGTGAGGTGCTCCGCGGATTGGTTCATTTGGGCCAATCCGGTCATTTGTTGTTGATTTGGGTGTTCACACGTCACAGAACCCAGGAAGAAAACAATGGAAAATGAGAAATCTCCAACGAGGCGTTCTGGGGCAGCACAGACAGGTCTTTTCTGTGTTAGAGTTTTACTCGCTACAGGGTGTACTTTGAGGGTTTGTGACTCTGCAGACCGTTTACATGCATAAAAACCTTCATAACACACAAGGGGACGGGTAATATCCGGAAAAGCATGACATGGGCCCTTTAAGCAACTGTTTTTCTTTCCTATTCCCCACCGAGATCCTGTTGAATATTTCATCCTCAAAGCACAGATAGAGTGTCCCGTGCCGTTCACACAATCTGCCTTTTGTCTTTGGTGTGAGAAGCTTCGGTGAGAAAAACAAAATACCAGGTCAGCGGTGTCTTTCTTGAGCAGCATCGTGACGACAGGTTGAAACACGAGATATGTTTTCCAACCAGCATCTCGTGGGCCACTCTGCGACGCTGGAGGTCATCAAGGGGAGCGAAGGGACCGTCTGTCCTGGAAACTCAGATGCTCAGTTTCCACCTGAAGTCCAGCTCAGATTGCTTTAAGTCTGCAGCTGTTGCCATACATCTGTAAAGTAAAACAGTAAAACATGTAACTATTTGTCTGTCTTGTGATGAATTCATGTGACCAGCTGACTTTATTTGATCAGGTGATAATAGGAGAGTAAGTGGTGTTTCTGTAATGTACCTCATTTATTTAATATAAAACTTAATTTAAACTTCAGTTGATTTTGACTTATTTTACATTTAACCTTTAAGGATTTAACTACTTTTTGCTCTCAAAATCAGCACTCTCTTTTCATTGCCATTCCTAAAATTGTGTGGATGTCGGTCAATCAGTCAATAACTTCGATCCAGACTGAAATATCAGAATGGGTTACATTTGGTACTGACACCCATCATTCTTAGAGGATATAAGGTCGATTTTGTGTGATTTAGTTAATCTGAAGATTAAACTAATTGTGCTTGAAGCATTTAGATTTATTTGGATTTTTTAGGAGTATCAAAAGCTGGAAAATCCTAAATGAATAATATGATTGATAAAATGACATACATATGAATTGCTCAATCTCGGTCACTTAGCTTTATTTTTACAAAAAATAAGTTTTACTTAGTGGAGGGGGAGAAAAAATGAAACATTTTTCAGATCTGAGTAAACAATCAAATAAACAAATAAAATCATATTTGTTGTTCTGTGTCTGTTGTCATACTGCCTGGCCTAACAAATAGCACAGCTGTCTGGCAAAGAAAAGTCTTGATTGCCAATCTGTATTATAATCCGAGTCCTATATTTTCCAACTGCAGAATCAAATGTTTTTATTTTGACCAAAAAATTGTCAACACTCAAATGTCGGTAAGTGTGCTCTTGTGTCCTTTGAATCTGTTCTTAGTCAATGTCTCCTCGTTGGTGTGTTTAAGGAAGGAACTTCTTAAGATGGGTTAGCGCGTGAGGCTGAAATGTAGCTGGTTATTTTACTAAACCTACTTTAAGTCACTCTTGGCAATACTGCTCTCATTTACTAACACAGACTTCCTCGTCAGGTTTCACTCACTGTTACCTCATGAAGAGGGAGCTGCTTCAGGGTGACTGTCGCTTGGCAATGACCCCACGTCCCCTGCTTACCCAGGCAAGATGTCCCGCCAACATCAGAGCTGTGATGTGCCCGGATCAAGTAGCTGCGCTGCTATCTTGTTACTAATCTGATAATCTGTTTGGCACAGGGGCCCTTTTCCATTCCAGCTTACATAACTGGGTCTGTGTTCAGGTTCTGGCTGAGAGTCTGGGCCAAAGGATGACCACTGTGAAGGAGAGTAGGACAGTTTCAGTCGAAGCAAGGCACACCGTGGTCATTTCCAGGAAGCTTGTTCTCTCTCTCCTTACCTAGATCACCTTTATCCCTACCCGGGTTTTTCTTCTGAGGGGTCAGAGGTCAGTGCAGGTGGCCTTTTGAGCTCCAGAAATCCAGACTCCAGAGATTTCTTCAGACTCAACAATACTTCCAGATTATATTTCGCCTGTGTTTCCTTTCTCTTTCTGTGTTTATATTATTGCAAACGTTTCTCTCCTGAAGATCCTGCAGATCACTGATTTTAAGAGAAATAGCTTAGATCACTATTCAAATATTTTTGAAGGTCAATCCCAAAATCCTCATTGTTTATTTTACTAATAGTTGATTATATTAAGCATTTTAACTACATAGTAACTACACTTAATAAAGCAGGGGATTGCAGTTAAAAAGAAGTATACAT
The DNA here is from genome assembly GCA_031216635.1 of Dissostichus eleginoides. Lineage (NCBI taxonomy): Eukaryota > Metazoa > Chordata > Actinopteri > Perciformes > Nototheniidae > Dissostichus > Dissostichus eleginoides. The sequence goes on along the minus strand of CM062273.1, from coordinate 10,564,874 downwards.
GGGCAGAAATTGCATATACTCAATAAATGCAAGTACCACATATACATTTAAGTGGAGTAATTGATTAAATGTACTCCATTTAACGTGAGGTGTGTATTTCTGTAAGTTTGTTTGTAGGTGTGACTTCAATTTCAATTGGTGTTGTGAAAATTAATTTTAAAAAGACACAATTTGACAGACTTGTAAACTAGTCTTGTTTGTTAACATAACACCTCAGGGTATTTTTTTGCCTTGTTTGTATAATTTATTTTCCAATGTATTTTAGGTAGTCTTTTGAATGTGTAGTTGTATTCTTCTGTCTTTATTCATTTTTTTATTTGTTAAATACAGTCTATGATTCACTGAGAAACAAATGTTATCATTATTATTATTATTATTATCATCATCATCATTATTATTATTATTATTATTATTATTATTATTATTATTATTATTATTATCATCATTATTATTATTATTATTATCATCATCATCATTATTATTATTATTATTATTATCATTATTATTATTATCATTATTATTATTATTATTGTTGTTATTATTATTATTATTATTATTGTTATTATTATTATTATTGTTATTATTATTATCCTTAAAATTAGACATGATTTTCATAAATATTCTGCGGTAATTGCTTTTAATATTTGTTTTCAAACCGTTTTTGTCAGTTTGTTTACTTTCTGGGATTACCCATGATGCCTTGCTGCGGCTATAAATTCCCCCTCCGTGCCCGAGGACTGCAGACTTGCTGCTGCAGCAGAGCGGTGTGTTAACCTGACCCTCAAAACAGCGCTAGAAACATCCACTTTCTACAAGGTTTTACTTCATTTACGAATGGTGAACTATTCTGTCGAGTTTTTATCGAACAGTAATATTTTTAGTTGTCAAAAAGGACCGAAAGACCCGTGTTTCCTCGAAGCTATCATGCTGAACACAGAGGAAAGGTAGGAGGATGCTGATATTCTTCTAGAAACATCCAGTAGACGTTGGTTGTGTCAATTGTGCAATTTAGTCAAACTTAGTAGTTTGTTTAACTTGTTATGGAGTTCACAGACTTCCCTAAAGTAGTACTTGTTTATAAAAATCAAGTTTAACTTTTTTAGGTAGTTTTAGCTAACTCGCCAAAAGCAGGAAATAAATGCACATAAACAGTGCTGTAATGTAACTCAGTACCTTCACCAGAGGTGGGAGAAGTACTCAGATCTTGTACTTTAGTAAAAGTAGAAGTACCAGAGGGTTGGAATACTCTGTTACAAGTACAACTTGTACTTAAGTGTATTCATAAGGTTACTCAAGTACAAGTTTAAAAGTTTTGGCATCAAAATAGACTTAAAAGTACCAAAAGTAAAAGTACTTATTATGCAGATTGGCCCATTTCAGAATAATATATATGATATGTTTAGATTATAATTATTGATGCATTAATGTGTTTATCAGAGATGGCAAAGGTAGAGCTAGTTTTAATGACTTTGTTTACTGTAAGGTAGCTTGTTAATGTACTCCATGTGTAACTAAAGTCTTATTTAAGTGTTGATTATATTTCACATTCATAATCAAAATCTTCAAAGTAACTAAGTACAATTTTCCCCTCTGAATTGAAGTGGGGTAGAAGCACAAAGTAACAAGTCTCTCAAAATAGTACTTAAGTACAGTACTTGAGTAAATGTACTTACACCACTGGTAAAAGTAAAAGTAAAACAAGCAATACTGCAGTGAAAGAATGACTGTTAAATGGAAAAAAGTTTTGAGTCAATTTAAAGGTGGGACTCATTTCCCCGTAGAAATACTAAATAAAAGTACCTCAAAATTGTATTCAGTACTTCAGTAAATGAACTTGGTTTCATTTCACCACTGCAGATAATGTTCAGTAAACAGACATGAACATGAGCCTCTCAATAATTCAGGAAGATGCACTAGAGCTATTTGGCAATGTTTGTTCTAATCATATTAAACAAAGGAAGGATCCCTTAACATATGACTGCAAAGTGGAAGTGAAATATATCATTACTCATTTCTGAATTGGACGTCGGAGGCTACAGGTCTATTAAAGTTTTCTAGAATACTTCAAACCCTAGACAGGAAACCTATTTCAAATCTAAATCTCCATCACAGCTAGTTAAATCCAAAGTGTTATAGGGGAACCTGCAAGCCGTTGACAAAAGACTGCAACCAACAGACACTTTAATTTATGATTCATTTGTTGACTTTATTCATCCAATAGTTTGTTCTTTACTTTATCTGTAAAAGTAGTTTTGGACTGTTGGTTGAAAAGAAAACAGTCCAAAGTGTAATACCGTCAGTAACATTTTTGTTTGACATATATTGTTTTCGATAAATAGATTCATATATGTTTATAACAAGGATCCCTGATTATCAAATGACTGCATCCAAGATACATACCAAGCAGTTTGGAAAAACAAACAGTTGATGTGGTGTTGCTGTGTCAGTAATATGTATTTAATTAGCTTTCCTTTTTTTATGTGAGAGGTGATACTCATGGTTATCTAAGCTAACTTGTTTTTTGAACAAATGCCTGGCTCGATTGTAGTGTGTTTTCTTTCTGTTTACAAAAACAGAGGCCTTGTGTTTGTCCTCTTTGAGTTTTATCATCTGCCATGCAGAGAGGGAGAGGTCCATCGATGCCTCTGTGACTATATTAGCTCTCCCTCTGTTATGGCCATGTCAGCTAAAGGCGTCAACTGGCCTACATCAGCCTGGTTGCATAACCTCCTCCCCTTCTGTGTGTGTTTGTGTGTGTGTGTGTGTGTGTGTGTGTGTGTGTTACATGGCCGCATTCACTCAAACAGCTGGATTATCTAACCTGACCTACCTGAGTGTAACGTAGTGCCACTTTAAGTGACTGGCAGTTTTCATTGGTTGCTGCAAGCGTTTTTTCCGAATTGAAAAACGAAACTGTTCCATCCGGTTTCAGCTGTGATCTTTACATTATAACCTCAGCGTTTATTTTGAAACCGCAGACAGGGCTGTGATGCAGGCCAGGCTGTGATACAGACCTCAGCCTGCATGTACAGTACCTGTCAGTAACAAAGTGCAGATGGGCTTGAAATGACCACATTCACAGGAGGAAATGTCTGCACAATGGCAAAATAACTTTAAGAGGCTCTTCACATGCACAAAACAAACATTTTTAGAGCTGCAAGTAATGATTATTTACCCTATCAATCAACTATTTTTGATAGTCAAAACAGGTTGTCTTAATGGACTGATTATTTCAGCTCTAATCATTTTGTTAGATATTAATAAGGTGAGAAAGTTGGGAACATTTATTTTTCTATGGTCAACTTTATCTTTCTACTATCTGATATTTTGTCAGACTGTTATCCTGCCATGATCATTTCATGGCTGTTTAACCCTACTAACATTTAATATGGCACATCAACGCCCACACACACATGCCAGACACACCCTTTCTGCTGGTGGGTTGACGGCTTCATGTTTTTCTCTGTCAAGAAAAAGTTTTCGAAAACAGGCAACAAACAAGCAGACCGAAATGCTGCGGTGATAAGATTGTGATTTACAGCCTTGTTTGCTTATTCCCTCAGTTTGGTATCAAGCTGTTATCTTGTGCCTGTACTGACAAGCCTGCGCTGGAATCAGAAACCACAAACAAAAACTCCTCCTGTGTATCGGGTGTGGCAAATGTCTGTGAGGGATGTTTTTTAACTGCCTTGTGCTCCATATAAGTGCTGCCTGTTTGGTAGGTTTCGGTTGATGTGGATTCGTTTTATTATTATTACTACATAAAGAATATTTTTCTACTTTAGACTTGGTGATATCGATAAAATTAAACACAATATTTCTTATCAAAAAGCCCAAAAATGTAAGACAACATCGATATAATATTGATAGTTTGCCCAGCCCTAATTCTAGCCTCCCAAAGTGGTAACCCTTCCTTCTCACATGTTAACTACTCGGTGATTTACATTGTATTTGCACTTTCCAGTCCGCCATTCTCACTGTTGTCCTTTGGCTTCTACACTTTGCTTATTTGAATATCTTGCTCTTCACTGGTCTGGTTATTTAGACTGGTCTTGTTGTGTTTGTTGTTTTCTCTGAGTCTAAACCAGCCTTGCACAGCCACAGTTTGTGTCAGTGCGTGGTGTTTTGACAGGGATACGTCCATCCACAGTAGGAGCATTTGTTCCGTCCTGTTTCTGTCTCTACGTATTTCCGACACGCTGCTCTGCCAAACTCCCAGGGATAGGAAGAGGTCTGAGGACTCTCCTGTTTACTTTCTTTCACCAGCAATGCGTTGTTAATGTTTATGTATCTGCCTTAACCATTTCTAGGGTTAACAGCCTTGTTTGTGTTGACAATCTGAGTTTAAGTTGGGTCTTTTTCCATCACTAAGCTGGTCATTAAACTGTAAGAAGTTGGTTTGGTGTGTCTCAGGATTCTTGGAGAACCTGCCAGAGCACTTCCTGTTTTAGTTGAGTTGTGTGTTTCTTGGCTAGCGGCTGAACTGGGCCCCGAAACAATTCACCTGAAACCAGCTCTCAAAACAACTCGGTTCAGGGAGCAGGCAGTGGAAGCATTAATCCTAAAAAATATGTTCCTGTTGCTGTCCTCACCCCTCGAGGCCTGGCAGAACTGGACAATGACGCACTTGGCATCTTTGAGTCTCTCTTCGACACACAGATGATTAAATCCTCACCAGCATATGAATACAGGCCAGGATTGTGTGTGTGTGTGTGTGTTTGCTGGGCCTTCACAGAGTGCTGCACGCCTTTTCACCCATAGAGTTGACCTTCTAAACGGTAACCTAAATTCTGTTTTTAGGGTAACCTTGTGGCCTTTTGGTGGGCTACAGGCTGAAGCTAGAGGGGCATCATGGCACAGGGGGGCGAGGGGGAGGAGAGCTGCTTAAAGTGTGTCTGAAATGTCAGAAGACCAAAGTGTCGTCTTTCAAAAGAAGCTGGCATTTCCATCAAGGACGGGCTCTTCTGTCTGATCTGGAAGGGACGATGGAAAGAGAGAAGCTGGTCTTGACATCTTGGCGAGCGTGCTAATCTCTCCCTCCATCTGTCCTACCTGCCATCGCAAAACACTGTTTCACTTTTGTTTCTGTGGAATAAATAAGGAAACTCCAGACTACCAGAATCGTTTCTGCACTCAATTCTGGTAGATTTTTAAATGATGCTCCTTACATTGCATGCATCTATTTCAGATTCAAGGTTTTTCTTGTGTGTTTAAAATAAGTCCGTAGAGGAATTTAAGTTAGGTAAGTACATCATGTACTCAAGTACATGATGGTACATGGTCGGTGCATGTTTACATTAGCATCGCTAACACTCAGAGCTAACCTGTACTGGAGAGCGATGTGTGTGAAGAAGCAGGAAATAAAAAGGAACTCACCTTGTGGTATAACCGGCAAGAGAGAAAGCCTTTGAGCTCCATACTGTTTCAGAAATAATCCTTGATAATCCATGATATGGCGTTTCATCACGGCAGTATTTAGTTTAGACGGTAGCTGCCGGGTCCCGCATGAGCTCAGCCCCCTCCTTTTTATTTTATCAATTTTTTTTTTTTTTAAAGCTTTATACCCCAAATCGGCACTTTTGAAACAGGAAGTGAAATAGAGGGATATGAGGCATGGCTAGAATGGGTGATCTGTTTGGTATTTTGAGCAAAACTTCATAGACATGTTTTTTATATATTTGTATATATCTGAGACCTATGCTATTGCCTAAAAATAGCATGATAGGTGACCTTTAAGCATTTCAACATGTTACAAAGTTTCATTTTTTCCAAACGACAAAACTAATAAATAATACAAATACGTTATTCTTTACATTAAAAATAAAAAGCATAATACACAAATTAAATAAAACAAGCAGTTGATAAATAAAACGGATGTCCTCACATAATATTGCATCCCCACTCATTACCTCAAAAAAACAAACAAGTAAATCATTCCATAAAACTTAGAAAATAATGAAAATGTGTCGAGGTGTTTCTGAACTGAACTGTTCAGGTCATTTGAAAGTCAACATTGTTGTTTTCAAAGTCAACACCAATAAATGATGAAACAAGGTGTGCACCGTTTCTCCTGCAGAGTGAGCAGGGTGACTTAATGACCTTTTGTTTTCCATTGCTCCACCCTGTTGGCTCGTAGCTATGCAGATCAGGTTGTCCGGGTTACCTGTCTGCTCTGCAGGGAAACTGGCTGCACAGCTCTTTCCTTTTCACAAAAACAAAGTCGCATGCATCTGATGTTTTACTGTGTCTCGGATCATATCTGTATATTTACTCAAAAACAAGTCGGTGCGGCTCGGGAACTTCAAACAGAAGATTGTACATCATAATTGTTAGCTTTAGGTGCGAGAATCTCTCAGGGTCAACTAAGGCATTCTGGGAAAGCTATTTATTATCTGAAAGGCCAGCATTTGACAAACTAAGTGAGAATCCACAGCCCTTATGTCCAGGCAGCGTCGGCCTTCTGCCATCATGTCTGGTTTGAGTAGCACGACTGTAACTCAAAACGCCGGAGATGAGTGTTCCCAAAAGCCTCTCCAGCTATTTGCAGAGGTGTTTACAGAGCATGTGCTTGTTGTGATGCATGCCTTACAGGTCACACACACAAGGCATCAGGAACTCTTTGAATGCAGTCAATAAATCATAGGCTTTAATTCTGTCTTTCATAGGCTCTTAAACAGTCAGCCCAGTGAGGGATTTTCACGAGTCAATAGACTGAAACTTGTCGGGGTCTGCCCACATCACATGCTAGTTCTTGCCTCGTGTTTTATGATTTCTTTGAATAGTGGTCACAGGGTGGGAGTAAAATGCCAAAATCTATATATAACCAACCTGACTGGACTACTTGGAGCACCGTGTCTCATGTTTAAGGCCAAAGAGTTAGAGTTCCTTCTGATTAGAGACGTGTCTGGTCTCTGTCTGACGCCATATTGATTCTAGGACTAAAGTCACACTAGAGGAATTTATTATGTCAAAGCCAGGATTCTTCAAATTTTGAATAGATAATCGTTGGATTCTTAGGAAACAAAGCAGTATAAACATGTTAAATCCTTCTGGCTGTCCCTGACACGTCATTGGTGGAGCATGTTGCCACAGGTGCTTTGTGTTGGCTAATTACAGGGAAGTGCTTAATGAAGAGGGGCTGAGTGTGAGCGAGGCAACACACTCAGAGCCTAACATCAGTATCTGAGGGAGAGTATTACAGCGTCAGACGCCCTGTGGAGTTTGTGTTTTGAGTTTCATTTCAAAACACAACCGACGTCCTGTTCTGAACTACTTTGCCACTCACGATTATTTCCGTTGCAGATTATTTGACAGATTGAGTGTTTGGTTAACACAACAGCTTCCATACAGTCTAGCACCTTGTCTGGCCTGCTTCTGCCTCTTAGTCTAGTTGTAACGATGCCATGAGATGAGATAAGTGTGTTGTAGTATATAGTGTCGCGCACATATACTATCAAGATGTTACTGATGTGGCGCGGAGTGATACTGAGTAGTAGGTGTATGTAAGCCTGCATCTAGAAGTATGTATGTACCATGGCTGAAGACCTGTTAGGTAAATAAAGTTGTCTCATAGAAAGGTCTACGGATACCTTATTACACTCCATGACATGCGGTCAATTATACAGCATAAAGGACTATTACATGTGTGTTCAGATGACGTTAGTTACACACATAAACAAACAATACTTCATCTTGCCAGTGTTGTCTTTTTGCTATTAGGGGATAGGGATGTTGCAGCTGCAGGTAGTTGAAGAAATGTTCTGTGTGCAGAAAGATATTTTGAGGAAATCCTGACCAATTCCTCTTCTCTCCACAGTTCCTGGTTATCGGGGTCTCGGCTTTCCAGCTCAATCCCTCAGTCTCCGGGGCCTCAGTGGTGCTCCTGATGCCCCTCACCCACAATTAAAGATCCCGGGTGGGCGAGGGACTACGAGGGATCACTCCGTCGGCGTGCAGCTCCACAAGGTGACAGTGCTCAAATTCACACAACTACACAGAGAGCTGTAACGCTTACTGGTGAAACATGGGACAATAACATAAAACCACATAACATCTGACCCCATAACACAAAGTTCTGCTGGTCAAACAGAAAGGGCACGCATCGCACTAAGTGATGTTTTGGTTGAGTTTAAAAGCAAATATCCGGCCCATTATTGTCACATTAATTATTGCTATTATTATAACGCTTATTAAAAGAGTCAAATGATAAAAGTGTTTGTCCTTCATTGGTATAGAGAGGCGAAGTCCCGCCCTTCTACTTCCGCCCCATGGGACCTTATTTCGGAAAAATTATGTATTGAAGTCAATGGGGAGAGAAAGATTATCTTTCGATCCCGTTTGAATTGTGCCACGAATTACACATGATGTTTGTCAATCTTAAAAAATAATTTCCATGTCAAAAAAGTCTCAGTTTTTCGTAAAACTGTTGAAATATAAGACTATGAAAAATACCCAACTAGAAAGAATACAAATCCCAGAGTCGCGTAAGTGATGTCATTAACGTTACACATTACACTCGTGTTACTCACCGAAACCTTGTAAAGCCGGTCCCGCATGCCGGAACCGACTAACTCCCCTTGTGTGTACAGCTCTCAACATGCCCAGACTTGTAGTGATTTTCACCTCGTTTAATACTTTTCGCCTCATTCTGAAAGAAAGAGGTGAAATGTGCCAACGTGACGGCCGTCTTGGTGTGTGGTGCGAGACGGGAGATGTAGTTCATTGAGCGTTTCACACAAAAAAATATGTTACTTCACAGTTTTACGACACATTTAAAAAAAAAATGGACTTGCAAAATGATCTTTTAAATTGACAAACATCATATGTGTAATTCGTGGCACAATTGAAACGGGATCGAAAGATAATCTTTCTCTCTCCATTGACTTCAATACATACTTTTTCCGAAATAAGGTGCCATGGAGGTCCACCGGAAGTGGAGGGACTTCGCCTCTCTATTTTAAAGACTTTTATTTGACTTAAAATATATATTTTTAAAGCAAATTAGTTCTGAAAGGTGAAAATAATGTTCTTATTCACTGTAACAATTTAGTGTGTGTGTGTGTGTGTGTGTGTGTGTGTGTGTGTGTGTGTGTGTGTGTGTGTGTGGTGTGTGTGTGTGTGTGTGTGTGTGTGTGTGTGTGTGTGTGTGTGTGTGTGTGTGTGTGTGTGTGTGTGTGTGTGTGTGTGTGTGTGTGTGTGTGTGTGTGTGTGTGTGTGTGTGTGTGTGTGTGTGTGTGTGTGTGTGTGTGTGTGTGTGTGTGTGTGTGTGTGTGTGTGTGTGTGTGTGTGTCTAACCTCCTCATCAGGTTTTCATTACTGCTGTGTGTCTGCTTCTCACACAGAGCTCGTGCAGACCTGTCTCATGCCGTAATAACCAAATCATACGCCAAACCCAATATCTTCAGACTTGTATCTTTGTCAGTTAATAAAACCAGAAGTGGTTTCAACCGCACATCAGTTACACATGAAGACTCGCCGGCTGCTCGCACGATACCCACACAACCAAAACCACTTCCTGTTTGACTCTCTAGAGACGCACGCAAAGGCAGAAAGCTGTCTTTCATACTTTCATTTTGAAAGTTTAAAGGGCCCAGTGATGTAGTTAGTTACAGTCACTGTATCAAATAAAAACACTGCACCTTTAACCTGCTATCACTCCCAAGTATGGAGTACAACACAAACAAAACAATAACATATACCGTATATCAGGGGCGGACTGGGAAATCAGCCCGGGAGTCTCGACCGGCCCACTTCGGTACCGCCGGCCCACCTCGGTACCGCAAGTAAATTGTCAACGGGGGGTGGGGGGGGGTGCTAGTGTCTTATCCGACCGGCCCACCACGGTACTGCTAGTAAATACCGCTAGTAAATTGCAAACGGGGGGGGGGTGGTGGGGTGCTAGTGACTTATCCGACCGGCCCACTTCAGTACAGGCCCAACGTCCCGATGGCTAGTCCGCCACTGCCGTATATAACGTATTGACCCGAATATAATTCACAACAACAGATCGCTCCAAACGAGTGTTCCCCCAAGCGAGACACCGTCTTAAAGTACGGTAACCGTACACAGCAACAGGTGCCTGGAGAGATAGAGATGGAGAGAAACAGCGACCAACTCGAACAAAGTGGCTCAAAAGTAGGGCAAGTTAATAAACAAGGAAGTTACGATGCCTATTCTAAGATAATGGTGATCAATGAAGCAGAGTCATCAAACAACTGTCGCGTAGCAAAGAAATATGATGTTACTGAGTGTAACGTTAGAAAATGGCGAGCCTTAAAAATGTAAACAGTCAGAGAAAAGGTATTTTTATTTCATATATTCGGGTCAATACGGTAATTGTATCTTTATCAACAGAATAGTCTTTCTTCTGTTGTCTTTAGAATGGTGCAGTAATGAAGCAGTTTCAATGCCTCTATCACTCATTCACACATTTACTGCAGAGAGTCAGTATCTCCAGCTCAGATTAGCCTGCTCTGTTTGTCCAATCAGATTGCAGCTAATTTATAATTGATCCCCTTTTTGACAAGTATTGATCATTGTTATTGAGTGAAAGAAAAACATAAAAGATTTCCCTTGGTTATCCGACCGGTGATAAATGATCACTACTAAAATGCAGCAGTTTTTAATGCACAATTTATATAGAAATGATTATGTTTTCTGATGTAGAAGGCGAAAACAAGTCTTTCTTTTGAGTTGAGAGTTAAGAAAAAGAGAAAATGCAGAAAATGTATTACATTATGCGACTACAGCTCAAACTTAAGTGTCTCTATTTTTAAATTAAAACAAAGAAGGGTATTTGCATTAAAGCCAAAAAATAAAATCGAATGTATTAATTAAATGTGTGTGTCTTCTGTGTTTTATCTCTATTGATCCAGGATGAGAAGTTGACGGTAACACAGGCCACTGCAGCGAGTGGGACCCCCTCTTTTCTACGCTTCCAGTACCAGCTGAATGAGCGCCGCTCGGCCTCCTGGGATACGTTTCTATCGAGAGACAGCCTCTTCCTGGAGGTCCCTGCCGGGGCGCTGGTGGACGGCAGCAAAGAGGGGTGAGGATTCCTTAAGACCCCTAACTTATAACACCCCCTGATGGGTTTTTATGATATTAAATACTAAAGGACTGCATTTATTGATATCTGAGGAGGTACCTTTTTTAAATGATCACTTCCCCCTCTTTAGGTTTGAAACATGTTATTAAAGTTGTCAGATTCTCAAAAAAACGTTCCAGCCCACAGGGGAGATTTTAGAATATTGTTTTCCCTCTAAAGGAATTAAATGATATCATTAAGTGCAAGATATGAGAATCAGAAAACCTTTATTAGTCCCACAGAGGGGACATGTACATTGTTACAGCACAAAAGAGCTTAATGTTACCTAAGAAGAATGCATACAAAAGTATTAAAGATACAAATTATATATAATTAAAAAAGTTCCACAATTTACAAAATACACATCCTGTAACAGTTCTGAGGATTTAGCAGCCAGGTATATACTGCACAGTTATTAACGGCATGCTTGCACATATTGCACATAGTTGGTTGGTATTTAACAACAAGGGGTGTTATAGTCCGAAGTGTGTTTAAATATAAATAGCCCTCTCATGTCCAGAGCAATGTCTGCACACCGTACGCTTTTAACATACGCCAGGATCGTGTTTTGAGGCCATCAGTGCGTCTCAGATGAAATGAATGCTAATACGTTTGGTTTCCACGGCCTGGCTTTGTGCTGCTGTAATCGATGCCAGAGCAGAGTAATCGATGCCAGAGCAGAGTAACCTTCCCGCTGCGGGCACATAGCTCTGCAGCTGCCACTGCAGCACTTATGTAAAGTTGCAGCACTTATGTAAAGAGGGAAAACCAAACACTGTGTGTATTCACCTCTCTCCTTGTTTACAAACTGGTTCTCTCTCTCTCTGTCCTGCTCTCCCTTCGATTCAATATGCGTTTTTGGTATGAATGTCACAATGACAAAATTGTTAAATCATAAAGAGGTTATAAAGATAACGGTTGATTTCATAAAATGAAGAGAATAATCTATTTCTGTCTCTCTGTGTCTTCCTCAGGCTAACTGCTCTGCTTGAGTTTGTGGAGGAGAAGCTGAAAGTTAACTACGTGTTCCTGTGGTTCCATAAAAAGAGAGAGGATCGATGTAAGAGCTCTTCCTCTTTTTATAAACTGTTTTTTCTTTAGAGGCAGGGATTGCTTTTCAAAACCTTTTTAATTGAGTTTAAAAAACATCAATAATATAGATTTTACTAAATGGATTTCCAGTTACGAGGCAAAACGTTGCTGTTGACTAGGCAGCTTTTAGGAAGTGCAGAAAAACTGACAATTCTGAAGTTGAATACAAATCCACATCTTTTGAAAGCCTCATCACTCAACATGTTATATCTTGTTTATTTCATCTGTGCACCTATGATGGGGTGGACAAGCTGTTCATCACATTTCTAATTTTATGATGTGATACGATAAAATAATACTTTATTGTTAGACCAAGTCTGAAAGTCCCCGGGCGCTGTACAGTAGCTGCCCGCTGCTCCTAGCACTAGACTCCTGGTACTACTGGGTTAAAAGCAGAGAACACATTTCACTGTGTGCTCTGCATGTGAGACCATTAAAGAGGGGTTCATCCCTCCCATTCTATCTAAATGTTTCTTGCATCACAGCAGCTTAAGACGCGATACAATGAAACATATTTTAGCATAACATCACCATCGATATGTCCTCAGACATGGTTAAAGATGGCAATGATAATCCATAGAAGCAAAAGCATTGTCTTCCATAAGGATGTTTCATACACACGGGACAATATTTGGACAAACAAGACAACCGGACATTCCTGTCTTAGATACCCATAACTAGTTAACCTGCAGTGTACCTATAGAAAGTATAAATATGCGCGATGAGAATATGTTTAGGTGTCATACAGAATACATGTTCTTAGTGTCATATTTCTAAAGGCAGGAGTTAAATGCAGCTCTGAGGTATTATATCCTCAGGTGCAGGCTACGATGTTGTGATTGGATACTTCAGTATTGTTGAGAAGAGTGTCATCATCCAGGTATCTGCAGCTAAACGTCTGCCTCTCTTCCTGTCTCCCCCCCCCCTCAGCGACAATCTTCAGGACGTTCCACTTCATGGGCTTTGAGATGGTGAAGCCGGGACACCCCATGGTACCGGCCCGGCCTGATCTGGCTTTCATGGTTTACTCTCTGGACAACAGCAGCTCAGACGAGGAGTGACTGTCGCCGTGACAACTCCCTCTCCCACCCTACACCCCCCATAGAAACACCTTCTGCCTGTTCTCTCCTTTCAATCTGACACAAACCTCCCAAAGAATCACTCACTTGGACGAGGTGTCACCTTTTTTTTTTGTATAGATTTGTGATTTAAGGGGGATTGGGATTTCCATGTGACGCAGACTCCTCCCCCCCCTCCTCCTCCCTCCCCTCCCTCCGAGAGGAGATCTGCAGATTGGATTCACAGGGAGCGACAGATTGAACTAAACCATCAGGTGCATCTTGGGATTTGGGCTATTTCTTTATTTGTCCCGCCGTGTGGCTCCTTTCTTGGCCACGTTATATATTTTCACGCTGCCATCAAGAAAACAGTTTGGTATTCAGGAGAAGGCGGCGTTTTACATTAAAATTCAGCATATCTCTCCTTCCGTTTTGAGAGAAGAGACTTTGTGTGCGCTATATCATGCAAGCTGTGTTTGGTAGGGATACAAAAGAGGGAATGATGGGTATGGTATGTTCAATAAAATGTTGTTTTACTTTATACAAAAGATGGGTGACAGCCTGATTTGACATTATAGCCCATGTAAGCATTACTCTACTCTTCCTCCTGACTCATCATCATTCCAGCACCTTTCAAGCTCTGTTGCCACAAACGTGGAGAAACCCTGTTATTCTAAGGGTGTAAAAAGCAGCCCGTTTGTTGAGATGTCACAACAGGATGGCTGTCAGCTCGTGGAGGTCAACCACCTTCCTCCTCCTCTTGGTGATAATCAACCTGTCACTCAGACGGGAGGAAGAGCAGAGCGGCCTCACTGTGGTTTCTCCTTCACACGTCACACACAGAAACCACTGGTTCGAGTTATTTTGGTTTTTTTCAAAGACTGTCATCTTAATAATTGTTGGTGTAAGAGGGTCCGGTTTAAAGAGAAGCTCCACTTTGCATTTAAATGTACACATGTTTGAATCCTGTGCAGCCCCAGCTTGTTGCCTCGTGTATTTTCATTACGTCCCATTCAGAGTTAAACATCGGCTGTATGAATCTGGATGGAAAAAAATCACGTTAAGAAACATTTTTCATGCTGCGACTTAATTTCTTATCGATGTAGTGAAAGCAGGAATTACATACAAGTTCTTTATGTTCTGTACAACACACAAAACATGTTATTTTATGTAGAAATATCAGTTTAGGATCCATGAAGACACACTGGGGCTTCCTTCAGCGCTGTAGAGTCAAACCAGTCGAACGCTCGATTGAAACGAGTGCAATGTTCATATTTTATACTTCAGAGTCTTATTGAGGAATGTGTCTATTTTCCATATTTCATCCCATGCTGATTCAGACCCGCGCTATAATGTGAGGAAAGGAGCTCATTGTAGAGGTACAACAGAAGCAGGTGAATACCATATATGCAATAAGAGTAAAAATAAAAAACGCCAAAGAATCCACTCTGTCTGTAAAAAGCTGGTTCAATAGTCAGCTGATGTAAGCCTATGGTATGTAAAGCAATATTAACGTACATTCCCCATGCCTCAGAGTAGTCTCTTCCATATTGGTGTTAGGATGGGGGGGTGCTTTATTCTTTTGCATGTCTTCACTTCACACGAGTCTTCATTGCTACTGATTGAGCCCCTGACTATAAGCTGTTAGGAAATGTCAATAAATGATTTTTTCTCAGAGGTATATTTTTATGTATGTATATTTCTCTAATGTTTACTGTGATAGATTAGGGATTTATTGTGTGTCCTCAGTGACCTAGCTAGCCACCATTTAATGACAATCCACTCTTGTATACTCTGGATTTCTTTGTCTTGGGGGGAAAAACAATAAAAATTGTTATCTTAATGATTGTTTTTGGCTTGTTTATTGATCCTCCTGTGATCATTCTTTGTTATGAACAGAAGCTGAGTCAGGCGCTAATCTCCAGCTAGCTCGACTCTCCGCTGGCTTCCCGCCAAGCGCTGCAACAAAGTCATTTGAACTAGAGATCTATTTCTAGGATGGACTATAGCTGTGCTATATCGGTGTCTCTAACACGGCAACAACCTGCTTTTAAACCTTTATTTTCTGCTCCTGAAGGAGAAAAGACATCCTGTGTGTGGGATTTAACATGCTGAGTCCTGAGGCGTAAAACACAACAACAACAACAACACAAGGAACACAAAGCTAAATAGAAAAAATGTCCCGGGCAAATACATTTCTTTAACAAGCAAGGATGCACAATATAAAAAAACAACATAGTGAAGGTGCCCTATTGAGTTTTTTTTTGTAAACAAACAAAAGTTGTTTACCTTCACTTAATGACTTAATAGCAATTATCTTAACAAACATGTTTCCTCCAAAGTAAAACATTTGAACATCACCTTTACTTCTTCCTCTTCACTGAATGTTCTTGCACAATACAAACACACCGGGCCAAACATTGCGCCATCCAAAAAATCATTGTTTACTATTTTGCTTTGTTATTTGTTAAGCGCTATCTCTCTAAAAAATATACTATACATTTCTGTTACATTTTACATATTTTTATTATTTTATTTTCATGCAGTATTTTGCCTACATTTTATTTCCTGGTTATATGATTATTACATGCACAAAACACGGAGGTAATGCCTTGTAAGTGAATACTCCATTTAGCAATAGACTTACATACAAATCTGATATGTTTATTCTCAAAATATTTTCGATTATTGACAGAGGCAGTTATCAATTTGGGGTCGAAACAACACCTGAAAAGACACAAATTAGGCTCAACACATCAAGACTGTCTAGGAAATTCCCTGTTAGTGTGAATAATTGAACACTAGGGATGTTCAAATGAAATGGCACCTCTTAAATGTGTCTCTAGGCCTCTCTGTAATGAATGAATCTTTCCCAGTTTCCCATCAGCATGACGATGCGTTTAGAATCTGAAGTGAGGCATTCGAGCTGAGTCAGTAATCCCCCGGACTAAAATCAGAGCGGCAGATAGTCCCCTGCTGGCCTTAATCTTACTCTGCCTTTATATAAACTCACCTCAGAGTGAGGCAGATGAGCGGTTACCACATCAGCTCCACTGCGCACATTTATCAGAAATATGTAAATCTAAAGCTCCTTCTTCTATCTCCTCAGGAATATCGCCTAACTCCGCCCCACACTCACTCTGTCTGACGCCGAAAAGCTAGTCCACGCCATTCAGGCTGGACTATTGCAATGCACTCCTCATCGGGATCCCTAACAAAAGCATCCAGAAGCTCCAGTACATTCAGAACAGCGCTGCTAGGATCCTGATGAGGGTGCGCAAATACGATCATATCACCCCCATCCTTAAAACACTACACTGGCTCCCCGTGGAACTGAGGATTGAATACAAGGTCTCCCTCCTCACCCACCAGTGTATCCATGGAATTGCCCCCCCTACCTCAAGGAACTCCTCACCCCTCATACTTCCTCGCGGACTCCCGCTCCAGCAATACCAACCTCCTCAAACCCCCCAGGACCAAGCTCCGTACTATGGGAGACTGGGCTTTTTGCTCGGCTGCACCACAGACCGTGGAGGCTTTTAAAAAAGGCCTCAAAACCCATCTGTTCAATAGAGCCTTTTCCTACACCTTTTATCTTATTTATTACTACCCTTTTATTTATTTTGTATTGTTTGTTTTTACTGCTTTTTATTCATTCTACTGTTGTGTAGGCTACTGTTTTTATTTGTGTTCCATGCTAAATGCTTGTAGCACTTCGGGATCTGAACTCAGATATGAAGTGCGTTATAAATGAAACCCATTATTATTTATTATTATTATTATTATTATTATTATTAAAGCAGTCAGTACTGATCCGCTCATAAGACACTGCAGCAGACCTCACTGAAGAGCAGATCAAATGTAATGTACGTTTTCTAGTAATGCTGCAAGATATTTCACCACAAGGTCATTTGGAAACTGTTGGTTCTGGAGGTTTGGTATCACATGATCTATATCAGCAGATGAGGTTCTCCCTCTCCTCTAGTGAGTTATATAGGTTTCTGTGCAAGTAAATGGTCTGCAAACGCTAAAATCCCTGTGTTCCTCCAGAGGGAGTTTCTCTCCCCCCCCTGCCTGAAACGCCTCCATTGGACGCCTTTGTTTACTTCCATAACATAGCGACATCACTATGCAACACTGTATTGGCTAGCGTTTCAACACATTGTACGTTAGGGGCGGGACATCTCTAAGCGGTTGACCAATCACAACAGAGCCAGCCAGCTAACCAATCAGAGCAGACTGGGCTCTGGTTTCAGACAGAGGGTGAAAAGAGGTGCTGCAGCACAGGCAGTATGAGAAAAATAAAGAGCTTTGTGAACATTAAAGCATGGAACCATGTCACAGTAGAGAAACAATATACAACTATGAAACCTGTTAAATTAGCATAATAGGACCCCTTTAAATTGCATTCTTGAAGTCAGAAACAGTTGATCACAAACAAATCTCATATTAGTTAGTAACCATTAGGAGCTTTTTATGATCTCACATTATGTAACATGGTTTTTAGGTTGCAACCTTGTGCAAAGGGAAAAAACTCAAATGTCCCAACAGTGTAGTATTCAGATCCTTCTTTTACGATTACAATTAAGCTCAGCTGTCTCCAATTACCCGTGAGATGTTTTTACACTTAGTTGGAGCCACCTGTGCTAAATTCAACGGATTAGATCCAATTCAGAAAGGCAAACACCTATCAGAGCAAAACACAATTACCTGCAGAGCTCAGAGAAAGGATGGCGTCGAGGAACAGATGGAGAGCTACACAATTAAATCTGCTTCATTGAAGGTTCTCAAGAGCACTTAAGCCTCCATAATTCTTCATTGGAGGAAGTTTGTAAATCATCCTTCCTGGAGCAGGCCACCTGGTCAAACAGAACCTGATGATTATAATGGATGAGCTCCAGAGTGTGAAGACTGAAGACATTTCCAAAAAGATACCTATGGGTGCAATATGCCAAGAAGTGTCGGCTAGAAGGAAGCCTCTCCTCAGTAAAGACAAGGAAGCTCGGTCTGACGAAAACTGAGATCACTTTTTGACCTCAATGCTAGGGGGTGGGGGGGGGGGAGAAACTTCTTCTGGAGGTAACTTTGGAAAATAAGCCTTTGCAGACCATTTACATGCACACAAACATAAATAACAACCTACAAGAAGAAAGAAAGGCTTCTTTAACCCTCTGGAGTCTAACCCTAACCATATCGATTTTTAGACGTTTCCTTAAATCACCTTTTAAATGTACTTCTTATAACATGGCACCCCATGTGTTGCATATCACAATGTTCAGGACAAATCTCTGGTCTTGCTTTAAATGCAAATGACTCACCTTAGAGCACTGTGTGATGAGATAAGTAGCTCTAAAGCTTAACATTTGACACATTTTCGGAAAATCTTCAAAACTCTTGTGAACACAAATGTACTCATGTCATCCATTTGTTTTGGTGTTTTAGATTTGGTTACCAAAGTCTTAGGATCACAAAAGTAGTGAAATATTTGAATTACACTGTATATAAATGTGTAATTCATGTCTAAAATGAAAAATTCAAATTTTGAGTAAAATCATCACTCTACTTTCAGAGATATAGAAAATGCTTTCTGAATGCACTGTCAGCACCTTTTTTAAGCTGATATGGCAAACATGTCGCCTATTTGTACCCAGGCGTTGTTAACTTCCTCTTTAAATGCATGATATTACCAAATAATGATCCAAAAAACATTCTAGACATCAACTCAGCTCAACCAAGAAGAAAACACCCGATGGAAAAACCCAAACTTCCTGTTTTACAAGCACAGACAGCAATCCTTACTGAAACTAAATGAAAGCATTTATCATTATGTAATCATGGTGTCCTATTTCACAACAGTTTAAAGTAGGCATTACACAAGTCATGCAGAATACATTAAGACCGTCTGCTCTGTGCTACAGCAGCGGATATTTAGCTCTAATCTAAAATGATCTCAACTGTAAATCATGAAAGTAATGTCAGGGATAAGTATACGTTATATAAAAGTGGGTTGAATCAGTTTCTTTAATCATTTTTAATGCGCAGTTAAAGGATTGAAAAGTCATAAATAACACTTGTTTTGATAGTGACTAAAGTAAGGGAGTTTGTTGTGAGGGTTCATTTGACACGGACAAAACGAGTCGATAATTCATCAGGTGGATTTATTGTAGCAAACAACACAAATACAAACAAAGCTCATTCACTCTCACACACAAAACGTCAGCGTCTCTACTTGTCCTTCTCCTTCTGCTCCTTCTCTTTCTTCTCCTTCTCCGCCTTGGCCTCCTCCGCCTCGTGCTTCTTGATCAGCACCTCCACCTCCTTCTGCTTCAGCACTTTGATGACGGTCTTTCCGTTCTCGCGGGTCAGAGTGGCGAGCTCCACTGAAACAGAAGACACGGACGGTAAGGAACCAGCTGCGGGGAAACGCACTGCGAGGTGACGTGATGTAGCGGAGGAATGTCAGGTGTTATTGTGTAGATATCTGTTGCACGTTGGAACAGGGACGTTGTGACGTGATCGACTGAGCTGCTTTAAAAACAGGTTGGCCAGGTGTCATAGGGTTTAATCACTTGTAGACTCACCCATGTGACCGTGAGAACTGAAGGTAAACAAATAACCCGACATTGAAAACAGCTGGTTTGTATTTTTAGGGAGTGCTCTTATTTGATGATGTGTCTCAGACTTTTGGCCATGACACACACATTCGTTTTTCCGAGGCTAACAAAAACGTCCAGTATTGTTAGTTTGCAGAAGTCGCATTAAAGTTCTTCAGCTGATGGTTCGGTTGAATTGATGATGGAAATGGTGAGTAATTGGGGGGCAGCAGAAATGGCTTCACGATCACCTCATGAAGATATTGTGTGAACTTGTTAGCAAACAATCACCTATTTACACGTCCAGCAAAAAACATTTGCATTTATTCAGAGTCGTGTTTCCGCCCACCTGATTAATGCAAGTCCAATATTTACTGTTCCTTTCAATTTAGTTTTTGTTCATACATGAAATCCTGAGGAAAATATCTCTCTGCTGC
The DNA here is from genome assembly GCA_031216635.1 of Dissostichus eleginoides. Taxonomy (NCBI): domain Eukaryota; kingdom Metazoa; phylum Chordata; class Actinopteri; order Perciformes; family Nototheniidae; genus Dissostichus; species Dissostichus eleginoides. The sequence continues at coordinate 10,544,608 of CM062273.1, read as the reverse complement.
TAATTGCTTATGATAAATCACCTGCCAGTGTCTTGAATACGTTTATGTGAACACAATGTTCCTTTCGAAAGACAAAATGTTCCTACTAAGCTGTTAGGCTAATGAACATGAACATGAATACTCCCGTTTACAAGCATCGGTGCATACTCTGATTCACTTCCCACGCCCTTTAAATAACATTTGTCTCGTTTCAAAATGATTGAAAGTTGGTGTGTGTACCCCGTGGGCTTTCTGTTAGACATTGCCTCAGTCGTGTTGGCTAGTCGGTAAAAAGGCTTAGTGTTGCTAACAGCGTTTTAAAAAAAACAATAGAGGACTGATGTCTTAATTGAAAATGCTCCGTTCGGTACGAGGGTTGATTCGGAATATCCAAATGTTAACATGACTCATATCAAATCCAGAATATTACCATTCAGAATAATAGTAGAATTTTGGTCACTGTCTTTCAGCTGTAAACCGTAAAGTAGAGAGTCATAAAAGTGACTGAATCAGCTCTTTTAAATTCTCTGTGTTTGTCTCCATGAGTCAGCCCCTCATCATCACAGTCATTTGACCTCTCGTTAAGATAAACACATATCACTTTTCGCTGCTTGATTATTGGTTGTCAGGCATATGCAGTGTTTTCTGTAAGCTGGTTGTGTGGTTACTGTAAATGTTGTTTTCAGGTCTCTTGAAAACTGTATCGTATCTCAAATGAGTGAGACCTCAAAGGTAGGGTAGGTAAGAATGGAGAAACCAGCTCGAGTGCGCTAGAATTTGAAAGTACGCAGCCGAAAAAAATCTGCCCCTTCCTTCAGACTTCCTTACAGAGCCCCTCCTCCAACACACACGAACGCGCACATGACCAATGAGGGCACGAGATAAGTTTGTGCACGAGATGGAAGGCTGACAGGCAGGTAGGCCATCCAATCATCTGACCCGGGCCGGCTCAGATGATTGGTCGTGCTTTTTACAGCGCCACGGCTTCCACAGATGACATTTTTTTATGTATTTATTGTCAAAGCATTTAATATATTCATTGCTATCGGGATGTTAAGAGCATTCCATGGAATATAACAACAAGTGTTTCTGAAGTGAATTACCTACCCCACCTTTAAATTAGCTCTAAACATAAATCCACTTTTTAAAAAAAAAAAAAAAAAAAATGGTATATTTGTTTCATATTAAGAACTAGTTAAATGTGCACCTTTCTCTGCAGTTAGCTTGCTGACGTCCATGGTTTTATTGAGAACTTTAACGGCCAGAGCCAGGGCACCGGAGAGTGTCATCTCTCCCTCCTTAAAGTCCTGCTTCAGCATGGAGACAGCAGCCTGGGGGGGGGGGGAGAAAAGACAGAGACGAGGTCAAAATCACTCCAACACAGTGTACCTCTTGTGATGAGTGCAGAGTACATGCAGGAGGACGTGCTGAACTGCCTCCCATCTGTTTTCTATTGTGGAGATTTCATTTAAACCTGAATTGATTCTCTTTTCTCAGTCTATCAGTGCCTCCTTTATCTCTGCCCCTGAACGCATCACTGTGTGGAGCTCACTGTGAGGATCGGGTGTGTGTTTCCTCACTCGGGACCCCCCAAACTAGACAACCATGCACTCTGGGTATTGAAAAGCCTCCTGGAACAAAGTGTTCTCACAGTCCTTCGAGGAAGCTCCGTTACCCACAATGCTTTATGTTGGCTTCACACAGAGATTTGAAAAGCCACCATGAATCGGGACAATAAGCTAAGTAGGACACAGCATGTGTTTACGTGAGTCCACTCCTTTTCTCTTATAGACTGTGTGCAGCAGCGCCCCCTAGTGTCACTCTGTGGAACAGCAGTTGTATATCTCCCTCAGCTCTTGTGTGAAGAAACCTTTTCAAGATTCAAGGCTTTTATTGTCATGTGTACATTATAGCTACAGGTTAGTTATGACAATGAAATGCTTAGGTCACAGGCTCCTCCAACAGTGCAACACAATAAAACAGATAATAGTGCAAGTAAATAAAATAAAATAGAATATAGTAGAAATAGTGCAGAATAGTCTATATACAAGTAATTAGAATATTGATATATATAAGTTGCAAATGTTGCAATGATATGATGTTGTTTCAAAAGTTCAGGTGTTTAACAGTCTTATGGCCTGAGGGAGGAAACTGTCCCTGCTGTGTTCAGATCTAAATATTAGATCTAAATGGGGCGAAGCCTGCGAGCTAGTTCAGGCAGTCAACAAGAGGGACCAATGATACATTACCACGTGACGCACCTCGTCCCTCTTACAACCAACCAAACACATTCTCCTAAACATGCCACTCTATTGAAGCTGCCAGGTCTTCCTGCCTCTGCCTCGCTATGCTGCTGCTGCCACTGCTGTGTTCACTATTGCTGCGTTCATGTTCCTGCTGCTGTGTTTCATGTTGCTGCTGCTCGCCTGCCCCCCCACCACCCCAGCTCCACCCCAGCTTCCACCTGTAGGCTCGGGGGATAGTTATCTAATCATCACTCAATGTTCTTTGTAAATCTGTGGAGTGATGAGGCCCGAGCCTAGACGCCAAACTCAAACTATATGCTGCTTCTAATAAACATATTAAGAAACACGCGAGTTGTCTGACTGAATGATATTTCCTTCATTCCTCCGGTGGTACTCACAGCGCTGTTGTTCCCGATGCAGGTGGCCTTCCAGCCTCCGTAGTTTCCACTCGGGTCGCTCTGGTACAGCTGGAAGCCGTAGTGTTTGTCCCAGCCCATGTAGAGCAGAGACACTCCAAAGGGACGCTTCCCTGTGAGAGGACACACATTTCAGGTTATTTTATCTTCATTCAGGTCAAATTCTCAAGTGTTTCCAAGTATAATTTATAGAAAATACAATTTTTGAAGTTAAGTACTTTCATATATTTATATTTGAATAAGAAAGTACTTTTACATGACATCAGATCACCTGTTGACATCATTTTCCTTGGACCATGTTTTAGATGTTATTACAAAACAAGTATTCCACATTTATTTATGTTGCAACTGATTTTAGTTTTGATTATTTAAACTTGAAGATTCCCATATACAAAACAGTAAAGACTTTGTAACAGGAAAAAACAAGGCAATACATTTTAAAGTGCAAGATCGTAGAGGAATATTCCCGTTTATCTCAACCTGGGCTCACTAGATTTCTAATTTAATGTTGTGCTCGCAATTTACAAGAACATATTACAATAATACAAATAAAAGTGCCACATGTTAAGATATTAGATTGCCAATTATGAGACAAACAGAAAACAGTTTGCTAAATATTTAAAAAGCATCATATAGCCACTGTATAGATAATCTCAATCTCATCAGGATCTGAACTGCATGTAGATTAAATATTCTTCTGTTCAGATGTATGGTGCTGCTCTGTACCTCCAAACTGAGTGTAGGCCTGTTTGATGTCACACAGAGCCGTGACCAGCTGCTCGCAGGGGATTGGCTCCTGGTACTGCAGCAGGTACCTGAAACACACAGATCATCACACTTATATCCACACTTTAATTTTGTCCCATAAAACACAATTGGCAGCAGCACAAATGTAGAAGATGGTCTTTCTGCCTGGATCTTACCTCTGTGCTATAAGCCTCAGCTCATTGGTCAGAACGTTGGCATCTGAAGTGATTCCTGCAACGCTGCACGCCATGTCTCTGCAAGGAAATGGAGAGATCTTTAGAATATAAGCTAAAATGCAGCGTTTATATATTTGATAATCTAATTGTGTAACAAAGGGCAGGCAATTGCATATGGTTTAAAAAAAGATAGGTTATTAAAAGTCGCATGAGATGCCTTTTCAAAGTTGAAGCCTTTTCATCTGTAAAACTTGCACACTAATAGAATTCTAAGACTTTAGTTTGAAGCACTCACTCGTTTAGTTTGTAGATTTTCTCTGAGAAAAACACTTCGTCCAGCAGCTTGTGAATGTTCCTCCTCTCTGCAGCCAGCAGGACTCCGTCATTGGCTAAAATCCCCAGGCAGGTGCCGGCGTGACCAATGGCCTCCATGGCATACTCCACCTGATACAGACGGCCTGAAAGTAATAACACAGAGCTGAGGATCAGGACGTGAGCAATAAACACTAAGAGGCAAGAAAGATGTCTGAAAGGTCTCCTATTATACTGTTTGTCATCAATATATTATAGGTCTCAGTTATATACAAAACATGTCTCTGAAGTGTTTGGCTCCAAACACCAAACAGATCATTGCAGCATCCCATAATCCCCTCTGTTTCAGCCCTGTTTCAAAAGTGCTGATTCTCTGTCTGTTACTTTAGATGAGAATAAGGAGCCACTCCCCACGCCCCTCTGAGAGATATTTGGTTAAAAAGAACACAATAGACGCTTTCACACCGGAGTACTTTTCCCAGGAATAGTTCCGATAGTTCCTGGGATTTTGCGTTCACACCAAAAAGATCTGGAACTAGAACTTTTTTTTGCGAACCTTTTCACCCCTTTTTAGTCCCTGCTAGAGAGGTGGTACTTTCCTGGGGAGAAAAAAGTTCCAATTTCTGATTGGCTGGGCGGATTGCAAACCACGCCCCGTAAAACTGTGAAAAGTTTTTGTGAAGCCGCCCTTTTATTTGCTCGCATTAGCATTATTAACATAAGCATTAGCATTAGCCCAGCGCACCAACGGAGAGAGACTAACTTATGGCAACACAAAAAAAAATATGGGAGCGGTGGAGAGATGAGGTATAGGACATGTTGATGTATAAAAAGACATGAAAAGGTGGATTTTGCATAATAGGTGACCTTTACAATAAAATAAGGAAGAACTTAAATATACCCTGATCATTCACACAGTAAACAACATGCAGCATTATCTAAAAGGCTCTTACCCTCCGGTGAGAAGATGGTTGTTCTTGAATCATATCGACGGGACTGAAAGGAAACAGGAAAAACATGAAAACTAACTTACTTATCTTTAAAATAAAGAAGACGACAGAGGCAATAAGGACCATTTTGTCTTCGGACTTCTCCAGGAACAACTAGTACTGTAAGCTTGCTTTAAGAAGTATATATTTCAACCTTCAACTTGTGGTCTTGGCTTGAAAATGGTGGATACATATAAATAATGAAGATTCTTCCACAAAGGAATCATTTGAACCTTTGTGTTGAGATCTTTTGAGGAATGTACACACTTTGAGTTATGCAGCATCTACATGACAAGCTATTTTAGCTTTTTTGTAGACAAATAACTGAAATGTGTTTTTTATTTTACGAAGCCCAGGTCAAAAACAAGACCATTGTGATCTTCTGAAGAGACAGACAACAGGGGGACATCAGCCGTTTGTTTTCATGGCTTGAGTCTAAACTAAACCACGTCGACAAGGAGCTGAGTTTCTGCATATGAAAGTAGTCCAAAGCAGGAGTAAAAAAAATCTGATTTCCTTTGATTTGTGCTGCATTCAAAAAACATTTGGGTCAATTGCATCTGCAGTGTGACGGACATTCAACGTTTAGTTTCACGAGACTGTCACCGTCTCTTTGTCACCTTGCTGTTGTGAATCAGGTGAAGTATCCGTTTGTCAAGTTGGTTTCTGTTTTGTTTCTTTGATTCATTAAATCTGCCCAACTTCGTGAGAAATAATTACAAAAACTGTGACACAAAGCAACAATTAGCGGGAACGTATTAAATGGTGGCACGTCACACATTGATGGGAAGTGAGACAGGTGTTAGTGTGTCATCTCAGGTGGTGCGTGAGAGTCTGGAAAATGTCTCAATCCTGAAGAAAAATGTTTCCATTTCCACTAGGAATTTTCGCAACGAGTTTGGTTGTGAAATGTCAAATTGTCGCCCACTCTTCAAACTTTTAAGTCCCGCCTAAAGACCCACCTCTTTTCCCTCGCTGCTCTACCTATTTGTATGCTTTTATTGTCTGTCCATAGCCTTTAAGTTCCTTTTATCTATTCTTATGATAAAATTGCCTTCTTTCATTGCACAATCATCAGGAATCTGTGAGTTAGATTAAAATAATCGAGAAGCAAGGGGGGGGGGGATTTAATATTGGCTTACTAACTAGAAGTCCTAGAAAAGTTAAAAAACTTGAAAAAACTTAAACTTAACTAATGTGCATTTAAAGAAAAGAGGAATAGTTTTGGCGAAAACTCAAAAGGTACCATGGGGTACAGGAATCCATTTTGGTTTCAAGACCCTGGTTCACGGAGGACACCAAGAAAGTCCTAGAAAGACAAGGTAAACTTAACTATGTGCATTTAAAAATAAAAAAGAGGAATAGTTTCGGTGAATACTAAAAGGTACCATTGGGTCAGATTAGAATTTTCTAAAGGGGGGTTCGTTTAGCATGAAACACTTGAAATAACTAAAGGACAAGTTAAACAAGAAAGTAGAAAGAAAGTGAGGTGAAAGAAAACTATTTCTGCTAAAAAGTTAGCAATGATTGAGAGTCAGACCTAAACATTTCAGGTGTGTGTATCTCACACAACACTGTCACTTTTATTCATGTATCTTTGCTTTTAAATGAGTGTTTTTAAATGTCATTTTAATGTCTTTCATTTTTGAAAAGCAATTTGAATTGCCTTGTGTTGAAATGTGCTATATAAATAAACTTGCCTTGCCTAACTAAATATACTGATATCTATCAATATGTCAAACTCTAAATTTCCAGAGGACATCAGCAGTTGTCATGGCTTGAGTCTAAACTAAACCACTTGTCAAGGAGCTGGTTTGGTTTTTGTCTCACATCATTAATACAAATCAACATTAAACATTTAACTCACCATGTTTGCAGCCGGCAGTCAAACTCTTCCACTGTAAAATAAATAAACACACATTTAATCAGTTTATCTCTACAAAAGTAGTGAAGCTAACTGAAGCTAACAGTTAGCTAAAAACATTTATCAGCAGATTCGCTTGGTCATCTGCGGCTGGTTGTGAAAGTGAAAGAGATAAAAACAAAGGCTTAAAACAATCTTAACAAACAGCTAGCTAACCATTACTAAACCATTACATTAGTAAATACTAAACTCTGATATGATGTTATATTGTTCATGTTTAATATGCTTTAATAAAAGGCTCGTGCGTAGCTGTTGATACAAACGGAGATGAATCAACAAAAATCTATTCCCCCTTCGGGCTGGTTTCTTAAACACATAGGTAGCTAGCGACTAGATATGTATTATAATGTCACACACAGACCAATAAAGAAGACTATTACGGTAGATTAAGACAGTGTTATGATCTTATTTTGTAAAAAATTAAAATGCTTACCGCTTAGAGAGCTTTCTGTATGGCGCGATGTAATGACGTCACCGAAAAGCGTTGTGTCGACGACGTATAGGCGCGACACTTTATCTGTTTAGGTATTTAGTTATTCGTTTAAAAACGTAATAAAATAGAACATTTGTATCAGAAAATGTCTGTATTCGCACAGGGGAAAGAAAGTTGCTGAAAGACTGTGTTTTGTACTTTAAATGCAGATTTAATGAAAAGGTGAATCAAAGTAAAAGCAGATCAATATATTACAACTGGTATTTTAATTTGCAACCTGTGGTTTCTGTTTTGATTTATTTCTACTGTCTTCTTTAGATATAACAAAACCTCAAGTCTATTTGGCAGTGGGAGAGCAGGATGTGTATTTTTGTAATGAATTGTTTTTAGCACCAGGGGGCCCCCGTCTCTTGAGTGTGTGGTCAAATAAAGCCAACTTACTTTGTGAGATACTGCACCCTGTTTGAAAACACTTTATAAAACTGACAGTGGAGAATCATCTTTAGTGTGTATGTCCTTAAAGCTGCTAAACAGCTGATTTATGGTCAGTGAAGTAAATCAGGAGTATAGCTGACCCTGACCTCTGACCTCACTGGTCAGCTGCTGCTGGTGTTGCTGCATGATTATATCTGAGTTGGTACTGAAACAGAAAAGTTAATTTTTACCAAAGTGAATTAATCTAAAAGAAACACATCTTGATCCGAGGGATTTATCCTGCTGACATTTTCTTAATCCTATTCAATCCTGAACACACATTTTACTAAAACATAAGAGGGCCATGAGGGAGGCTGTGGATCAGTGGATAGTGCGCTGAACTTCGATCAGGGGGTAGCAAGTTCGAGTCCCACTGCAGTCAGCATGTCGTTGTGTCCCTGGGCAAGACACTTCACCCCAAATTGCTCCTGTGGGGATTGCCCACAGTATTGAGCATGTAAGTCGCTTTGGATAAAAGCGTCTAACAAGTAACATGTAATGTAATAAATTATAATCTGTAATTTCCTGAGTGATGGCAAACTCAACTTGAAAACCATGGTATCCAGGATAGCTATTTAATAGACTTAAAGGTGAGCTTGTTTTGTCATATGATACATCACTACTGTAGCTTTGCACAAAACACTTTTTGTTTCTTGTTTGAGGTTTCTCAGTCCAGAGTTGCCACAGCCTGCAGTTTACCTTGAGATTATCAACAACAATTACATCCTCACATTGTTCTCCGAGGATTGGCGCAGGGAAGTAGAGAGTTGCAGCTGCAACACCTCAATAAACAACCCATAAAACCGCAATGTGTATTCAGGGATGAGGAGTATTCTGCGTTTTGATTTGTTTGTTGGCTCGTTGTTGAGCTGGCTTACAGATCCTCCTGCATCGGCCTGAAGACACTTTATAGCTCCTTCACCACATTTATCTTTAAAAGGCCTCTGACACACATGTTCTCCCTGCAGACTGTCATTTTAAACATCGGAGTTTACCCCAAAACTATCTGTTTTATGACTTCTCCCACATTGTATTGACTTAGAGGATTATGGATAAGTGATAGATGTGAACCATCCATCTCGTTTGGTCTCTAATTGTTTGGTATCACTAAAGAGGTTTATGTTGTTGTAACAATTATTTAGTTGCCAATGCTGGAGGCCCGCTTCAAAGGGATTTTTATTGGCCCCTATAAACTCAGCGCGGGGGCAAACGGTGCCCAGCACCCAGGTGAAATATAGGAGGCAGTGTTTGCCAGACACCAATAACTGTGGGGAGGATGGCACGGATCCACACATAAACCAAACATTTATACACTCACAGTCATGCTGCCAATCTCTCCCTGCAACATTTCACTTTCACATGCATTTAGCTGGCAAAATTACACAGTCTTTTCTCTATTCGCCTGCTGTGAAAGGTCAAACTACCCAAACAATGGATGGAACAAGTTTCTATGTGTCAATGCCATGGATGGTACACATTTCAAAAATAGGGAAATGTCACATTGATCTTTTTCATAGAAGACATCTTTCAGTTCAAGCAGATGTTAAAAAACAAACAAATATAAGATGTTGTCCTTGAAGTGCCTTCTATTTGTCTTATATTGTAGGCACAAACCAGCCAAGAGGACTGTTTGTATTGTTAGCTAGCTGAAACACTGTTAGTCTAAGGTTACAGTCACACTGCAAGCCTAAGTGCTCACTGCTGATTTACTGCTCAGATGTCCGGGAAGAAAATTAGGGTAAGAGAGCTATCTTTTTAATTTGGGCTTTTTGTGAAGCAATGGCTGCTACTTCTGCGCAGAGATGTGTGTTGATGTTGAGTCGGAGCCAGGAGCGGTGGGACGGTGAAGTGAATGGTTCACTGAATCACATTTCACTGATGTCAAAGTTTACTTTAAACTACATCAGTCAGTGTCTCTCCATAAGACTCTGAACAGTGCGGTATTGCCACAAATGTCCACTTAGAGACATGTATTAATTTGGACTAGGAGTTCAAAAAATACCAGATTTCCTTTGATTTGTGCTGTATTAAAAAAAACATTTGGGTACATTGCATCTGCATTGTGACTGACATTCAACGTTTAATTTCACAAGACTGATGTCGTCTTTTTATTACTTGCTGTTGTGAATCAGGTGAAGTATCCGTTTGTCAAGTTGGTTTCTGTTTTCATTTTGTGTTTTTTTGATTAATTAAATCAATAATAATAATAATAACGAAACTGTGACACAAAGCAACATCTAGCGGAAATCATTAAACGGTGGCACGTCACACATTTATTGGAACTGAGACAGGTGTTAGTGTATCATCTCAGGTGGTGCGTCACAGTCTGTGAAAATGTCTCAATCCTGAAGAAAAATGTTTCCATTTCCGATATTCCCACGATACATTTTTGCAACGAGTTTGGTTGTGAAATACTATATCCTTCATTTATTTTGCTATCCCTAAAGTAATCATGGCTGACTAACTAAATATACTGATATCTACAAATATATGCCAAACTCAAGATTCCCAGGAAAAACAAACACAATTGATCTCATGGAAATGGCGGGAAAAATGGATCTGTTTTCAGTCTCTTTGCTAAGCTAAGCAAAGTAGCTGTTAGCTTCATATTAGATGTACAAGAAATCAGTAGCAATTTTCTAAGGCTATTAGCATGGCAGGATCTTAAGTCTGCAGGAGATGAATTTACAAACTAATCCAGGAATTTTTGCACATGGCTTCTTGTTTTACAGAAGAAAAAGAGTCAAATTATTGAAAACAATCGCTGAAATTCCAAGAGGCCCCTTTGTTGTCTCTTTTTTCATGGATTATTTAAGAATCCCGTCTCAGTTTTCTCGTTGACAGAAGAGTCCCGTCCTCCGTGTGCTCCCCATCATGTCAACCTTTCCGGTCCATTGTCTCCAGCAGCCCACCCTCTGCCCTCAGCTACTGTCTCTGTTATTTTATGAGGAGCTCCTGTCATTTTGGAGGGCCTCTCAACGCGGAGTTGGATTCCACCTTTCAGGGCCGAAGGGAGGATTTCCTTTTCAAAAATGTTTGGCTGGTAAATATGTCACCAAGCTGAAAATTGATCCCATGAAAAACAGGTGGGATGTTTTCAAACTCGCCACAGGAGTGTGTGCGATCTGTTTCTCCCCTCACACACACTTGGAGGTAAAGAGTGGCGATCCCCTGCCAGCAGAGGTATTGTCTGTCAGGAGCAACACCCTGCAGCAGTTTATCTGAGATCTGCTGCTAAATCTTCCCTAATTAGATTCACCAAAGATTCTCTGTGTGTGTTATTTCTATGCACCTCAAAAAGAGTTGAATTTCAGTGAAGCCCCCCACGGTGATAGTGAAAATGAAACCACTCTGACCTTTCAACTGATAAATCCATTATGACAGGGAGGTGTGTGAGTGAGGGCAGTATTGACTCACAGGGAGCTCACTGTCAACACATTTCAGAGGAAAGAACCTGTTACTTATTCTTATAATTAAGTCACAGACAATCTCCATCGTTTCCAAAACAGAAATGAAGCAACATAGAATAATGACTTCTCACGAACTTCCGTAGACATTGTTATTGTTTCATTTGTGACTCATTTTCTACATTCATTGTTCAAAATACATACACATTTTTTCCATACAGTCTACGTAAAAATCAAACAAAAAACATGCCTTAATGAAAGCCTTGAATCTGAAGGGAGAAAAATAGAGAAAACAAATAGTAAACTAAAGGAAAATAACTGAAATTAAATATAAATATACAGTGATACCAAAAATACAAAATATCAAATTGTGTATTCAATGAATCAAAATGAAAGTATGTAAATGTTATAATAAAAATGTAAAACACAAGCTGATTTCAAGATGTTATTATATAAATGAGCTCGAGTATGTCTGAAAACAATGTCATCATACATTCACTTGCTCTTGTTTATAGAAAACAGACTTCACCATGGGCTGAGTAACAGAGAGATAAAACAAATAATGAATGGAACAGAACCAACATGCAGTGAAAAAGGAAAATGTGATGAGTACATTGGCCATGCTGTAGTTCAAAACACACATTTTAAATAGCCTACATCAATTAAAGCATCCAATTACATTACAAGCATGCATATGTTATTTAATGATATAATGAAACAAATATCTTATAAATAAGAATAACAACTGTGACGTTTTCACTGGTAAATTTAACAATCACCAATTTAAATAAAAGGACTATACTTGTGGTTTCTTATTCCTTAATGCATCTGTGTGTGTGTGTGTGTGTGTGTGTGTGTGTGTGTGTGTGTGGTTTGTTGGGGAGGTTTCCTCAGGTTCTTTGGCCCCACCCTTCTGTCAGTCATGTGCTGAGTGACACTGCCTGTTATCAACCCCTGCTCGATCACAACGCTTAAAAACACGAAATAAAATCCTAATTGAATTGGCAATTCACTTGAAAACAATGTTATTTCACACAGGAGGGTCCTCCCAAATCCCACCCACCCATAACACATATTAACTCCCACCCTGCACGCTCAGTCCTCACGTGGACGCGCATTGCAAGTGCACGCCCGGTACGACGACAGGCAGGCGATTGTAGCAGAAAAAGCAGAGAGGAGCTGTGGGAGGAGGAGGACGCCTCATACAAATACAGAAGCTCTCAGGACTACGACACACACAAACTGGATCATATCTACTGCGGGTTTTTGGAGATTTGTGCAGACGCGGTGCGGACTGTTATTACGCACGACAACGTTTCCCTGCGGTAAAATCCACCGGAGTTTTGGACAGGAGGCTTGTCTGCTCTTCCTCGTCAGAAAAAGAGGGTTTATAGCGGGGAGGTTTACGGAGCAGCAGACTGAAGGCACAGTGGAGGAGGTAAGCACCATTTCTCCTTTTTTAAATCCTCAGTATTTACATTTTGCTGTCAGAGAAGGTAGCAAACAGAGCTCGGAATGTCAAACCTCCTTTCTGCGGGTTTTTCGCTGCCTGTCAATTTACCATCAGCTGCTCCCCCATTCAAATGCGTTATGACACCACGTATGGTTATGAAATACATGGACCGACATACATGGTCAATAAACCCTCCAGCAGCAGCAGCAGCAGCAGCAACACCCAGGGCTCCAGGCTCCCCCTCCTCCCCTCTCACCTCACCCCTCCATCGCCACCGCCTCGCATAAATGTCACGCTGTTTTCTTACATAATGCGTAAATTTGCTGTTACAGATGTTGTATGCTGGACTGGACGCCACATCTGGGCTTCAGTGTGTGTGTGTGGTGTGTGTGTTTGTGTGTGTGTGTGTGTGTTTGTGTGTGTGGAGTCTGACAGTGCAGCAGCAGTAATCAACTTGACGCACTGGTGGAAATGGATGATGATACATAATGTAGAGCTGGGTTACTGTCGCAGAGAAATGCTGCAGTTCTCTCTGTTTCTGTGTAAGCTCTCTGGGCCAAACGGTACTGACGGACGGTTGTGACATTGTTCGTCCTGTGTGAGGCGTTCAGGGTGCTGCTGCCTGATGGGGCATGGCTGAGGCTTTTTACAGCTGGACACCAGGATGTTCAGCTGCTGTGAATGGATGGAGCTTACTGTAGTTTGTGTAGGGGTGTGTAAGCTGTTGATCACAACAAACAGCCACAGATTAACAAACCAATATATTGTCATACAGCAGAAAATGTGCTATGATCCTGTAGGTTAGAGCTGAATTGATTATTGAAGTATTTCTTCAGTCAGTGCACTTTACAACTGAAGTCATTTTTAGGTAAAAATGCCAAGAATTCACTGATTTCAGCTCCTCAAATACGAATATTTGCTGGTTTTGTGAGTCGTGTATGAAATCAAACCATATTTTGGTTTTGGACTTTAGGGTGTCAACAAACTTAATATGCAGATGTTTCCTTGGGCATTTCCTATGTTTTCTGCTGGTTAATTTAACAAACAATGATAGACAACAACTAATCCGACATTGTTGGTATAGGTTCAGTTTTAATTAGACAGAGAATATACAGTGAAACCTTTACATGTAGGTCATTGTGTTCCACTGTGCTTTACATAATGTGTTTTCAATGCAGTAAATGTATGGAAACAGCCGGAGATAGTTAATGTCATGGTTAAAGGCAGCGGAAAAGATCACAGGAGCTTAGCAGTTCAGGAGAGTTTGCATATTTCTTCAGTTTTTTTCTGTGATTTCAACACCATCATTCATTTGAGAGTTCACAGACTTGGTAAAACAGCAGCAAACAATGTTGGTTTGTTTCTTAAAGGCTTCAGTTGGAGCTGAAATGAGGTTGTTTTCAGTCAGTTGACATGTTAAGACAAGCCTGCACGGCCTCAGCCAGACCAGCAGCCCCCTGAGGTCTCTGTCCACGAGCCCAAAGCTTCAAGAGGTGACCCTCCTCCTCCTCCTCCTCCTCCTCCTCCTCCTAGTGCAGATGTTGAGCAACAGCACCGAGGAGCCGTTGCTGCACGTGACGATGCCCATGAAATGCCACAGGGAGGGAGATAAAGTCATTACAGTTGAATCATTTAGAAAGGCGAGGACAGACGAGTTCTCCCACCTCCTGCAGGTGATGTGCAGTATGACTCCCCAGCTGCTCATTAGGGCAGGAGAATTCCCTCATTGCGATGGCAACTTTGCTGACATTAACATTTCATTCAGGTTATTACGTAAGTGGCAAAGCTCTCGAGAGCCGGACTGAAAACATTGCTCTGACAGCTCCAGCTGCCCAGTGAAGGCTCCAAAAGCTTAATATTTAAACACATGAAGACGTCACGGCAGGAGAAGAGCATCCACAGTGGCTGTTTCTACCCAGTGACGGTGGATAAAAACCTCACAACAGCAGCCACATGCAAGAATAATGCTGTTTGAATAGAAATATCTTTCATTTTAATAATTAATATAGCATTATGGAGCTGTTTGAAGACCAATACATCTTTAGTTTGAGTTTACTTTATCTCTCTCTGTTGTTGTTGCTGCTCCTTCAACATCATGGGCTGTCCATTATAACAACTACATTCATACCTTTTTATCCGGAAGAAAACCTGTGCCTGTATGTCTCCCCGAGTGGAGCTTCTTAAAGTCATTTATTTGGAATGGTTTGTGAATATAAATGCATTTCATATTTAGGAAGCGGTCACTGATTCAAAACCAGAGTTTAAATCCTTTACTATCAGAAATGTGATGAGATGACTGTGCTGTAATATTGTGGTCGGTTAGCTAGGATTGCCAAATGTCCCCCTCTTTTTAGCGAGAAACAGTTTTAAGCTGACTTTCCAAAGTCACATTGTGCAAATTCAGGCTAAAATCCCATATCTACGATTACAGAAGCTTGTAGTTGGTCTGCATTGTGATGGGCACATAAACAAAATGTATGATTTTGAACTGATTCACACATGATGTAAACACACCCTTGAAACCCTGTTGAAATAGCCAACCCTATCTCATAGAAATAACAAATATATAGTAGTAAATTGTTTTCCCAATTGTGTTGTCGTGATGAATCTAATTACTGGTTATGTTATATTTGAAGGGAATAAAGCACTATATACCCCAGTGTTATAGGTAGATGGACATAGTCTCTTTTTATTTTTTCAATAAAACACAACTGTCCTATATGATCTCATAGCTAACCTTTATTCATACTCGGTGACATCCAATCACTTTTCTCACAGATTTATCATAATCTACCAGCTCTGAGGATGAAGTCTGTATCAGATCATGGGGATAATCTCATCAGCAGATTTAGGGAGGGGCTCCAACATCAATCTACTGTAAAGGTCTAAAAAATGATTTCAATCAGCCAACCCGCTGACCCGCTTTTCTCTCCAGTCTTTAAGAAAGATGGATCTGTTGTTTTGTTGCGATCCCTGCAGCCTCCTTGCTTGACAGTCGGATCACGCTCCAACCTGCTGCCGCAGCGCTCAGGGCTTCATGTAAGACAATACCAGGATTAGGTCAATGTCTCACATACCGTATCAGTGCGGCGATATGCATTCTCTAACCAGGTGTATTTATAGACACTTCCACAATGGTGCTGGAGGTGGTGGTGTGTGTGTTGGTCATCTCAAATAGCATCTGCCTTTGTTCAGACACACTTGAATTGATACTACAGTAAAGTAGTCGGGTTTCCATTGTTGTTACTGGCGTCTGCAGAGAAAATGTCCAATATGTATATCAAGGTAGTGTTTTTTTATGAATCAAATCTGCAAATTTGGGACTTGAAACCATTTAACATGTCGGAACTGCAGATAATATTGAAGCAGACACTTATATTATTTAAAAATCTGTTTGTTTATAGGAGTATTATCATTTATTTTAGGTTGTACTTATTCTCTCCATGCATTTGCTTCTGATGCAGTGTGATTGCCCAGAATGCTTTTCAACCCTGAGCATGATGCAGTATGTTGTCGAGTGAGAGAAGAAAAGTCTCAGCTCACAAACAGGTCATGTGGCTGCAATGCATTCTGGATGTTTGAGGCCAAATCAGTGGAGTAATTATCAGCATGTCTTCCTCTTATTAGTTTGTATTTGTCACATATGTCTGTCCTACATCTGTACTAATTGCCAGTTCCTACATACACGTCCTGCTGCAGTATATAGAGAACTACAGTAGATGTGTATTAATCCGCTGCTGAAAATAGTCCCCAACAAATGCACTGTTTACTCCAGTTTGAGTTACTTTTTCTAAAAACCTCAGTGCCCAGGTAGTATAACATTACATCATTATTTTAAGATTTGAAGTATCTATTCCTGACCTGTTACTATAACAAAACTATAGGAGGAACCAGTGGGTAAAGACATGGTAAAAAACATTTATTGTTGGTTTTGTTTTTTTTATGGGATGTGTTGACAATTACAAAAGACATACCATCACTTCTGAATGATCTTTTTAGTAGTTTGAAATGAGAAGTTGTTTAATATTCTCTAAGTTTGATGAATTCAGTCTGAATTTGAATCATTTGCGCCATAAATGCTTAACACAACATCAACCTCTGTATGCTTTTTTTCGTTATGGGTGTTGCTTACGTACTTTGGCCGTATCTTACACACACACACACACACACACACACACACACACACACACACACACACACACACACACACACACACACACACACACACACACACACACACACACACACACACACACACACACACACAGCTGCATTGGATACAATCAGGATACTGCATAGTTCCTGAATATCGACTCGGTCAGTGATGGTGTGACCGCTGACACACTTGTTCTGTTCATGCCGAGGGCACGCAGGGACCTCTGTTGACCTCTGTGACACTCATGTGACATGAAGATGGAAAAGTGATTTGTCACAGTGTTGATGCTCTAAGTGTTTAAGTGACACTCATCGAAGTGACCGCAGTGTGAGATAGACAACCTCACACACACACACATTTGCTCCTCTTTTCACGCCTTCCCTTATAGTCAAGGTTTATTCATGAACACATTCTTCTTGCTAGGTTTCTTGAGAGAATAAAACTCAAAGACTCTAACAGAAAAGACAGCCAGCAAGAAACCCTACCTCTCTCTTGTTTGGCTGTCCAACAATATTAGAATCTCTTTTACTTTTTCCACAGTCTCCCTCAAAGGAGTTGCTGCAGTATACTAAGTGTCACTGGCGCAGATTGTTAGCATGATAGCAGAAGTCTTTCGGTTTGATTCTTCGCAGGACGCTGCTGTTTGTTATTCTTTCAGCTGTTCAAAGCCGGGCCCTCAGTGAATTTCTGCATCTATTATCGCTTCTCACATCTCTTTGTATTATTCATTTAACCTCCTTCTATGGTTGTTGCTGCTTTAGGCAGAAACACAGTGTTACAAGATTTGAGATATTTGGATTTAGAGAGTTGGAGATCAGCAGCAGCTGGTCGGGCATGGATCAGTCCCCTGGCACTGCCCGGGGGCAAAGAGCAGCCGCCACGCTCCACTCCGTCCTGCTCTGCTGATCTCAGATCCAGATACGAGAGATGATTAAGAGAAGGAGTATAGGTGTTAATAAATGTTGATGGAATCCTTTTAAATCTACCTGCCAAAAAGGCTCTCCCAGCAGATTCAGGACTGTGCTTCTAGCTTTTGTATATTGTGCTTCTGTCAGATTTGAAAGAGGACATATGATGCTCATTTTCAGGTTTCAAATTTGTATCTAGTGTCTCTACTGGGACATGTCTCCATGCTTTAATGTTCAAAAAGCTCTTTATTTTTCTCATACTGCCTGTGCTGCAGCACCTCTGTTCACCCTCTGTCTGAAACCAGAGCCCAGTCTGCTCTGATTGGTTAGCTTACCGGCTTTGTTGTGATGGGTCCACTGCTTAGAGATGTCCCGCCCCTTAACCTATCAACTACAATGTGTACTCCTATACAGTATAACAAAATACAAAGGGAAAAGCCCAAAAGGCATAAAAGGGTCCCTTTAAGGGAACTTTAGTTAGCACTGCATAGCTTAAGCTTTTAATTTGCAATTATTTATTTCTACTTAAACGTGTTGGAATTTTAAATGTATAAGGTTAAAATATGTAGGTTCCTTAGTGGTTTGTGCAATTGGCCTGTAGAGTTGGGTGCAGTACTTTGTGTGCTTGTGTACCAGTTAGTTTTGGTTTTATTGCCTTTCATGTCAATTCTGTCTGACTTTTATATTGTGTCAGATTTGGAACATTTGATAATCATTTACTGCTTTTCATGGCAACTTTAGTGCAACTGAAACCAGTTGTAAACATTTCCATATTATCACATTTTGCGTTCACAGTTTCTAATTTTAACTTCCAGTATTTATAAAGAAACATTAGCGTATATGGAAAATGAGTGCAATGCTGAATCAGGAACTGAGAGTCTGTGAAACCTGTTGTCAGCATTCAACTTTGTTTCGTTCAAAAATACCCTTGTATGAGCCTTAATGATCATCTAACCTGAATGCTGCCATGGTTCCAGATCTCAACCATCAACATGGTGACATAACCACTAGGGATGATCGCCAAAATAAGAATCAAGTTATATAATTTGAATTCCTCTTTAATTACTTCCATTATCTCGCTCTCCTTGTCGACTTCTGGGTGGCTCAGCGCTCAGAGGGCCCGTCCACATGATCCACATGATCCACATGACCCCAGTCCAATCATTTAAGCCAGGAGTCCTTGATCGTTCCCTGGATCCCTGGAAGCCTCGAGGTCACTGCGTTACAGCTGACCCCGTGCTCAGAGCTCTGCAGACAAGCAACGGGAATTTTCCTAAAGCGATCAATTTAAAATCTCATTAATCATTTTGTTTACCAACTCGGGATGCAGTTTTTTATTCTGAGTTCAGCCGGGAGCCAAGCCATGGACGCCGGTTTGAGGATCAGAAGATGTGATTCACAAATTACACGGAAAAGACTTCCGCAGTTACCCGTATTTAATTTGGTCTTAATTTACATTATTTCATTTCATGTTCTTGTACATATCCCATATTCTATTGACTCTTTATTTTGTATTTTTGTATTTTATTATATATGTTGCATTGTTGCAGTATTTGTTATGTATTCATCTATTTAACAGGGACAGTGCACATTAATTAACATTTCTGTAAATGTGCCAGAGTTAGCCAAGAGGCTATTTTTCATCTGTAGTCCCAGTAGCTCAGGTCAGAAGAATTTCATTGCCATTTCTACACTGTAGCTTTGTACATATGAAAATAAAACCTTTGAATCTTGAATTTGAATTCTATTTATTCCAAAAGGAGAGGCAGTAAAGCTCCAATCTGTTTCACATAAGTATGGAAATCATGATGGAAAACAGTCAGGAACCAGCCCAAAAGCTACCTTGAACGTCCCCTTATGACGTGTGTTTGAGCTCTGCTGCTGGTGCTGATGTTGCATTGTATGTCTCACGTTGTTGCCAGCAGATTGACAGATCTAGCTCAGCCATCCACTCTCCTCTAAAGCCAGCCAGCTTGTGAAAAAACGCCTAAGACGGTAAATCAGTAGTATGAAAATCTCTCGCCCCTCTGCAATTAGCACCGTGTCATTTTGGGGTTCGGAGGCAACAATAATGTCACATCTCACATGTGTCTGTGGTTCAGCTTTTAAACATTTCTGACAGCGTGCCTGCAGACTCTGCGTTATTCCGCGCTCATGTCACTCCCCCCTGAAAGCGAAATTGTCTTTTAATAAGTGCCTGTTTCATATTTGTGCCGTCTGTGCAGCGTCTGGTTTCAGTCGCTGTGGATTGGCTGCAGGTTGTAGCCAAATGACGTCCTGCTGGAGAGCACAGACACACGAGAGGAATTTGAATATATGCACGAAACAACAGGCAGGCAGGACGAGCGTGTGACCTGCTGTCTGCCCCTGCTTTGTGTTGCAATGTGACTTTGGCAGTGTGTGAGACAGGGGGAGAGAGAGAGAGAGAGAGAGAGAGAGAGAGAGTAGTGGCCAGAACAAAGCAGTCTGAGACCAGAGGACTGGGGTGTGGCTCCTGGATTGATTAAGTTGCACCAAACGAAGGTCTGATACCTTAACACGTCTATTTATCTGAAGCTGCAACTGTGCATAAACCCTTAAAGATTTGAGTTCTGACTAAAAGTGTCCCTTACATTGTCATAAAAAAAAACATGTTCTTTGATCAGATATTTCTTGTTTAAAGTCTTATTTTAGCTAATTTTAGACAGATTATTTCATTTTCTACAGCAAAAAACATGAACTCATTCCAGCCTCCATGTTTATTTCTTTATTTATTCAAGAGGGATTAATACAAATATATAAAACACATTGCTGAAGAAGCACCAGAGTTAGCTAAGAGGCTATTCTTCATATGTAGCCTCTGGACAGATGTTTGGGAGGCGTGTAGCGCAGTGGGTTAGCGCGTTGGTGTTCGGATCAGGGGAGCACAGGTTCAAACCCCACTGCAGTCAGCATGTCGTTGTGTCCCTGGGCAAGACACTTCCCCCAAAATTGCTCCTGTGGGGATTGTCCACAGTATTGAGTATGTAAGTCGCTTTGAATAAAAAAAAGCGTCTAACAAGTAACATGTAATAATGTTTCAGAGTAAAAAGGAATCATAATATAACTTGTACAAGTTGTGAGAATGTTCTGTTCTTTTCAGTTTTAGTTTTATATGGTAAACAGAGAGTCTCTTTGGTTTTTAGGGTGTTTGTTTGAAATGAGACATTCAAACACATCACCTCGGGCTTTACAGGACATCTTTCACATTCTTTGACATTTTATAGACATGATTAACTGAGAAAGTATTCTCAAAAACACAATCCTTAGTTGCAGCTCTCATTTCAGTCCTTGTATGGCACTCAAATAAACTCAAACATGATTATCTACCTCACAGTGAGTCTCAAAAACGCATGACTTTGGTATTCAAATCTCACTGTAGTTGTAATTGACACCTTTATAAATACATTCTAATAACACAGACACATTTTTATATTCAGCTTTGAGTGCGTCTACCTCTCCCTTTTGTTCATGTTTTCTTGCAGATCTCTCCTCTTTCCACTTCTCCCTCCTCCTGTTTCTGTTTTCCTGGCACTAAAAGCTTAGTCATTCGGCCAAGGTTGTCTGAAAGCAGCTCCGTCCTGCAAGTCTGTCCTACTTCAGTGCTCGACTCTAAACTAGGACGCCACGATACGGATATAGCAGGTAGGAGCGGAAGGTTCTCTGGCTCAAAGTCACATGACGTGTAGATCGGACACTGCAGGTACAGGATCTGACTTTCATCCGTCTTATTATTAATGTTTTTGTCACAGTCCTGTAAAGATGACCATATTATTTGTGGTTTGTTCGATAGCAGGAGCCTGCGCTTGGTTATACCTCTCAGAATAAGATTGGCAGCTAATTTGGCTAAATTGAAAATAACCCACTTTTATCTCACCTCAGTTAAATGTGCAGGAGGTGACGGAGATGATCCTTTAACATGTGGTTTTTATGAGGTCAGAATCTTTCTTTATTCCTTAGGATCATCGTTTTATTGAAGCTGTCTTCCTTGTTGGGCTCCGTAAACACAACATATAAGCCCTCGGTAGCCATGTTTGATGACGTTACGTTTTTCTGGCTCCTAGTCCTGATTTAGTTATAATTAGACGTTAATATATTCCAGAATTTGCTGCTTTTTTCTATTTTGGTTTTGGGGACGGTTATTTGGACAAAAAGAAAACATGAGAGTCAGCTTTGAGTGGAAATTAAATGATCTTAATTATAATCTTTATTCTCTAGAGGTTATTCCTCTCCATAGACACTCATAACAAAAGAAAACAAAAAAATATCATGACACTTTTTTTCAGGCTCTTCCTTTATGTTTGCGTCGTCTTTATCTGTAAATAAAACAATTTAGAGCTGAAAAGATGATTTAAGTCAATCAGCAACATGGTTTTAAACAGAATATTTTAACGTGTTGTTGACAAAATGTTTAGACCAAATTAAAATAATTAATTTAGAAAAGAATCTACAGATTACCTGCAAACTTGTATCCCAAAGCAGCTTAGCAACAGTCGTTCTTCATACTCTAGGCTCCTCATTAGCAGATTTCTGTCTTGTTTGTGTCCATAAACACTCGGCATAATAATAAAGACATGGCTGCTGTGTTTCCATCGTCCGGTTCCCTTCTCATGTTTTTTATCATCATGATACGTATGCAAATGACACCTTCACACACCTTCTCTGCAGGGATTCAAAGCGTCGCCCTTCTTCCTTTATTTTTCTTCTTCTACAGATCATTCATCCATTCATTGATTCATTCAGGTCTGTACTGGGAACACACCTCTTAAAGCCTCCTGACAGGCAGCAGTTGCTAGGAGCCACTCTCTCTCTTCCTCTCATATAACCAGCTAGTTGGAAACAATAAGGGTCACTGCTGCTTCTTCAGAGCTGTTTATCTAGCAATTATTACCTCAGAAGCTTCAGGTAAGAAGGATTCTCCATCATTTCATGTTATACTACATTTAGTCAAATCTAATGAAAAGAAGAGTACTTTCAGTTCTTTGGGTGTGTTGCTTTACCGTGTCTCCTCTAATATTCTGGGAGAAAAGTGACATTTTCAATTTGCTGTTTTTATTGATTTCTGAATGATGTCTGTCTACAAATGGAAGGTTAATCTTACTGTAATATTAATAGATGCTATATTACTTGAGAACATCTTTAGCTAGGTAGCTTCTGTAGATACTTATTTTTCCTGTGTTTTCATACTTCAAAACAATAGAGCTGAACAGATTAGTTAGCTATGTATTGTAAAAATAACTACATGTACTTGTTTCAGTTTCTTAAATGTGAACATTTTCGGATTTTCTTGGTCGTCTGTTAGTACATTTGATATACAATTGGTTTTAAGACTGTTGGTTGAACATCACAAAACATCTGCTTGTGTTAAATAATTGGCAGATTAATCGATAAAGACTATCACTGTTGGTTAAATAAACAGATTGGCCGTTGTATGAATCTGGATATAAGAAAACAAAACATTTGAAATACAAGATATGTAAACAAACACACACTGATGGAACAATAACACCTGATAACAAAGAGCAGTACAGGATGTGCAGTAGAGACGATGAATGAGGCGCTGCAGACCATAATGTTCTTGGGGAAAATGTGATTTATGCGTCCGTCAGGGACTCTTACAGCTGTTGTGTTAATGAAAAGCTCTCCGTCTCCTGTGAGCAGCAGCACGACGTCTCCTCTGGAACAATGATGAAAGCTGCTCATGTAAAACGAGCCGTGCACGCGAGCACTCTCATTGGTCGGTGACAAACGAAGGGAGGCAGGCGATTGGCTGGTCGTTTCAGAGGAGCTGTAATGTGGTTGGCTGTTGTCACGGTGCTGAACATTCTCAGCAGAAACTGTGTGCATGGGTATATTTGTGAGTGTGTGAGTGTGTGTTTTAATAGTTGCAGTTCAAGGTGAGCATAGCAGGTTTTAATTTAGTAGGGCGAGGTGTGAAAGCATGGCCCGCTGCGGCTGGGGGGGTGTGAATGAAGGGTCTTTGAGTCATGAAATGCTCTATAAACCACACACACACATATATATATACACACACACACACACACACACACACACACACACACACACACACACACACACACACACACACAATTAACTTATGTCGACTTTCATGCCTCGTCGGAGATTAGACTTTATCTCCCATCTGTATAAAAACGACAAATTCAGTTCATTATCTAATATTCCTTCATTTCTTTGTTCCTCTGCTCTGAAGGATGCTGTGCAATCAACAAAAAAGAGGGCTGAAGTATCCACTCTCCTGTAATGTTTGGAAATAATGTCAGAAAGATGTTATTTTGATATACCAGAATTTCCAAGTTGCTGCTGTTGTTGCTTCTTATTTTAATCAGTCTTTATTTACAGAGGAAATACACAGCATGAAAACCTAGATTGTGCGACTCTTATGAGGGAAAAAATTGACTGACAAATCAAAAGTTTAATCCAAAAAGATGTTAAATAATCTTATTACATTTATGATTATTTAAAATTGAGAAAAGAAGAAAATCCTCTCATAGAAAACCTGAAAACAGAGGATTTACGCGTTTTCTTTGTCTTTTGATCCACTATTTATTATCGAACTCATCATTTGGCACAATTTGCACAATGGTTATTTCTGTAACCCTTTCCTTTAGTTCACTGAGCTACCTCATCGATTATTGCCGCTTTAGACCTGGTGTGTGTGTGTGTGTGTGTGTGTGTGTGTGTGTGTGTGTGTGTGTGTGGTGTGTGTGTGTGTGTGTGTGTGTGTGTGTGTGTGTGTGTGTGTGTGTGGTGTGTGTGTTGTGTGGTGTGTGTGTGTGTGTGTGTGTGTGGTGTGTGTGTGTGTGTGTGTGGTGTGTGTGTGTGTGTGTGTGTGTGTGTGTGTGTGTGTGTGTGTGTGCTTATTTTGAATGCAATCTCATCAGTGCATATATTGGCTTGTGAAAATGAGATGGCATTTTGGCCTTTTAAGCTGATTTGCCTGAGCGCTGCGATGCCCCCACACTTGACAATCATTGGAAATAGATTTGTGTCAACGCAACGCCATAAACAAAAAAGAAGAAAGAAAGAGAAATTGTGAAACCCTCAAGCGATACTATACCAGACTTCCTGTTTGCAGATGAGGTTTCCCCACCTTTGGTCTTCTGAGAAAACACGAGGTCTTACGAGCAAAACAGAAACCTCTCAAGCATCAAAGACTCCTTTTCCTTTACGTGGACCTTTTGTATTTAACGTCTTATGATCGTTCTTTTTTAGCGAGACATTACCCTTTATTTACATTTTACTTCAGATCCAGTATTTATTACCCTTGTGTATAAGATACGGTGGATTCAGGGATGATTACTGAAGGAAATTTAAATCTCCCACCTTCAATCCAACTCTGCCTGACTGCCGCTTGATTAGGTGGTCGAGACAGAGGAGGGAGGCAGGGCAGCTGCCAGAGAGAAAACAATCAGCTCACACACACACACACACACACACACACACACACACACACACACACACTGGCCTCTAAGTGGATTTGGTGGCTGGAAGAAGGGATGGAAGGGGGAGGGGAGACGTCGTCTGCACTACATGTCTAGATTGCCTTGTGGACCGTGTGTGTGTGTGTGTGTGATTAGATGTGCCTTTTGTTTTCAAGATCTCTGTGTGTGTGTGTGTGTGTGTGTGTTGCCAGTTCTGCGCAATGTGTTGGACACGTGTCGGTGTTTGCGTGTCTGTGTAAGATAACATTTTAATGATCCACGTGGGTCGTTCCACCGACAAATTAATAAGATACAGAAAGGAAATAGAGCATATAAACATAGTCCACAGTTAATGATTACAAATGGGGGTAAGGGACAAGCCTATTTGGTAAATATAAAACGGTTTTGCTTTCAATATAATAATCCTGACGTTAAATCAAACCTTCATGAAGGTCATAATGTTCAGTTTTTGTCTGAGAGGCGTTTCTTTTGTTTAGCCTGCCCCCATTGATATATATGTTGTAAACAAACAATAGAAAAACACCTTTCAATATAATGCAGCTGGATTCTATTCAACAGCAACACAAACTATATCCTCCTAAATGATCATACAGTTTTAAAGAATAAATAAAGATATAATGCCATAGTGACGCGTCCTAAAACCCGGAAGTAAGCTGCGCATTCGACAAAAAAGCAATGCAATTTCTCCATAGGATTTTGGAAAATAGCTCGAAATAAGGTCTGTGGTTGGTCCAACACATTGCGTAGTCTACCCTACTTTTATAATTTTCGAATCATAAATCTAATCGATAGATTTATGATCGATATATTTATGATTCGAAAATTGTGGAGATTATCCGGCTGAACAAAACGTGATCTGTCTCTTAAATGTGTCTCAACCACAGACCTTATTTCCAGCTATTTTCCAAAATCCTATGGAGAAATTGCATTGCTTTTTTGTCGAAGGAACCCATGCGCATGTGCTATGATTATGGAGGCTACAGATACTGTGATAAACACACTTTATGCTTATTGCATTTTTGCTTTTCTAACTCAGATATGTTGAATCTTCCTGTTTCATAATGTGTCTCTTTTGATCAGTTTCTTGCAAAAACACAGCCTTAAAGATGCGTATCAAAGCATTGATGCTGCGTCATCAAAACAAAGGAGCTATTTACGAATTGCACATGCTGGGATATGCTCCAAAACTGAACAGAATATGGACACAAAGAAAGATGGTAGTAAAGGAAATATAGTTTTGATGAAAACACAGTTGAAACAATTCTCCTTTTCTAAGATGTGCTACTATAAAGCTGGGCCTGATGTATTTGTCTGTTGCTTGCACATGTCTGTTGTTGATTTGAAGTTTCATCACATTGTCATCACTAGCTGTTGCTGCAGCACATTGTGACGCACTCAGTGGCTGTTTTTAACTGTGTGTGTGTGTGTGTGTCGATGGTGGCCAGAGTTTGTGGTTTTCTTTAAAGGAAGCAGAGAGCTCCGGTTCCCTTTGTCACTCAACTCTCCTTTAGTACGGTAAGGAAATCCTCTCAGGTAGTGACAACAGAATACAGGAAAATAACTAAGTTGATATAGTTATTCGTCACATTTTTGCTTTTCTGCCGCTCAAATCTGAGTATTAATGTGACTTCGGACTGAAATAGGAGATGTGTGTTGCAGAAAATACACATTATAATCAGTTTTTCTTGCATTTGATCACCTTTACTAGCAGACTTCCTCTTTCTTCATGCAGCTTGTTCCACATGATCAGCGCGTGTCCGTTCACTGCGAGGATCCTCACGGTGGAGCGGACTTCCTCTCCATTACATGCATACTTTATTTATTGATGAGGATGTTATCATCTTCTCTTTTAGCGCCACGGATTCACACACATGTCCTTTGTATTATTCATCAGCGCGTAGTCATGTGTTGAAAATTCACAGGATAGAGCAGCGTGTATAAATTGATTTGAATGGCTGAGAAGATATGGTTATAACTGCCAGGGCATGATGATTATATCGTGTGTGTTGGTGTGTGCGTGTGCGTGCGTGTGCGTGTGTGTGTGTGTGTGTGTGTGTGTGTGTGTGTGTGTGACTACCTTTGGTCCCACCCTGTTTTTTCTGAAACGTGCCCCGAGGCTCGTCCTTGTGGGAGATGTGTTTGGCCTATTGGCTGCATTCTTGGGACTAAATGGAGTGTACCTAATTCACGTCATTGATATCCACGCACGCACGCACGCACGCACGCACGCACGCACGCACGCACGCACGCACGCACGCACGCACGCACGCACGCACGCACTGACACACACACACACACACACACACACACACACTGACACACACACACACTCGTGGAGAGCTTGTGTCTTCCCTCAGGCTCTCGGAGCAGGAAGCAGACTGGTCGCTCTTTAAAATGTCATGCTGACTGTGACGCGTCTAAATGTTAAAATCAAATATAGCTGTTAGCCATTCAGCTTTATTACTGCAGTAAAAGAGTGTTTTAGCATCACTGACATCATCCAGAAATATTTGGCAAACACAGCTGAATAATTTGACACCACTCTCTTTTTATTTGTCTCTTTCTCTTCTCTTTGGCCATTTTTCTAGCTGACAGAAAGCAGACGTTTGGTTTTAGGGCGACATGCAGCTTTCAAAAACATCCTGTGAGTTGTTTGGAGCGAGCAGCTGTGAGCTTGTCACACTCTGTCTCGGTTTTTCTGAGATATAATCCCACATGATACAGTTTCTCTGATTGATGGTCATATCGAACCTGCACAGGATCGGACCGTGAGGGCAGAGAGGGGTGACTGAGCCAGGGCTGTTGCCATGGTTACCACAGGATTATCATTGGGCCGAGCATCCTGTTTCAGGAGAAGCAGAGCGAGATGTTTTTTAAAGGTTTCTGTAGCTCAATCGATTATAATTTCACCTCAGTTGAGCTGCTTCAATAGCTGCAGTATTGCCGATATGATACCTTAGTGTTGGTACCAAAACCAAATGTATTGCTGGATTTAAATTAAACCTTTTTTTCAATCGTAAAAACAAACTAAGATACTGAAATGTTCAAGCAACAGTCAAATATTTTATGAAGTATGCTTGTTCCCTTTTTTTAACAAAGATTAAGAGGAGAATATTGAAACCAGTCTCGTGTCTGTTCAGTAAAATGAAGCAGCAGCAAGGTTAACTAGCCTAGCTTAGCAAAGACCAAAAACACAGCGATCTTTGCTCTTTCTAAAGGTTATACAATCGGCCTATCAGCACTTCTCAATCCAACTCATTAACGCTGTGTACTTTATATTTTAATCCGTACAAAACTGAAGTAAAGTGCACAGTTTTTAACAAGATTTAGGGGACTGGTTGTTGCTTGACTTGCGCATTAACTTTCTTATTGACTGAAACCACCATGAAAACTCCACTTTTTTGTCTACATATTTGACAGTCAGATATGAGAGATTTTGATCTAAGAAATCAAGGAAGAAAATAGGCAAATATTTCCCAAGATGTTGAATATTTATTTTGGAAAAAAAGCCAATGTTATCAAACGTGAAACATGTCAGGACTTGCAAAAGAAGATGCAAATGTATAATTGAAATCATGAATTCAAAATCGCTAATCAAAAAGATAGCTAGAGTAACGTATCAATATGAAAATCATTGGATGCAAGCTATTGTAACTTAGCCTGCTAATGCACCACAAATAAACATTTTCCGGAGATTCTCTTATATAAATCTTTTGGAGCGAATCCAACGAGAAATATTTGAGGTTAGAGTAACTGTAACCAGCGCGGCTGATCTTGTTGAGGTAAGACCTTGATTTATGACCCTATTTAGAGTCATCTCAGCCAAAGAGGCTTTTGTGTCCCCATCTTCGCCTCCAGGGTCAGAACCAAACACCGTCTCTTATAGCACCATTTTCATCAATTTTTCAATGATAGGGAGCAGTGGAGCGTTCAGTGCCAGAGGTCTTCATTTAATAACGTAATCACTTGACCGCAGAGAGAAGATGAGGATCAGCCCATTCAGCTGCCGCTCCTTTACTGTAGACCTGAAACTGTAGTTGTTCAGGACTTAATGCGGTTATTGAATTAACTGGAAGTAACAGAGATCATTCAGAGTTCATTTCCCCTGTTTCTCTCTTCTGTGTTTCCTCTCAGACGAGTCCTTCACTTGTACACAAGCTTAGACATTTTGGGAATACCATTGGCCCTCATTTAGAGAACAGTAGTCAGTTCTTGCTTTTTTTTAACTGCGTGGTATCTTGTTTAAAGGTGATAATAAATGACCGGTGCTGCAGATGTATATACTGAAACTTTCTATTTAGGAAAATGTGGAACTCACTGGAATGTAGTAAAGCAAAAAGCCAAAGCACATACTATACATATTAATCAGCAAAACTTCTGAATGTGAATATTTATTGCTTTTCTAACGGACAAAGAACGTTGAGCATGTTAACTTCAGCTCTTGGAACATCTTACTGGTACTATTAAATAACATATTTTTAGACAAAATGGCTCAGTTGTTGCCATAATGTACCTGTAATTTGCAGGGTTGTGTTGGAGAGTTAGGCCCCCAATTTGGTGATGTTTGGTGGTGGATACGGAAAGTGACGTTGAGCTAAACTGTAAAAAACTGGGTCCTTTTAATAAATGTTTGCACGACGAAGTGATATAACATCTGACTGCTTGTACTATCCCTTCCCACAATATATTTAAAAACAGATCCACTGACTTACTAATAGTGCCAAATATGTCCATAGATTTTGTTATGTGAACAGTTTTTAATGATGCATAGTACCAATATTGTAAGCTCCTTACATTTCCTGTAGCGGCTTCACAATAAAGGCCTCCTGCTGTTCCCAAATGGAAAGCAGCAGCAACCACAAATGTTCACTTGGAAACACAAATGTTAATTCCTGTGAAAAGGCATAAAAAGTAAGCTCTGGAAATGATTTCTCGTTATGCTGAGGCTTTTGTTTGGCTTTTCTCAGACAATTAGGTGATCTTGTGCTCTTTTAATATGCTAAAAAGTTCCTTGACTGTTCATTGCAAAGCCTTTTTGTTGTTTACATCTCAAGTAATGCCTCAGTTTATGTTCCTCCTCAAAGTTGCAGCAGGTTTGTGTGCTGTAATGAAGGGTTGAACCAGTCTTTCAGCCTCAGAGCCGTCATTACCTGCTGTTGCTCCACAGCTTCAGATCTGCACTTGACAGTTGTCTCTAGTTTTCGTCCCCTCCCCCGCTGTCTGACCTGCTCAGAGCCAACAATGCAGCTTGTCAAGGAGGCTTGTAGGTAATTTAGGCCGTCCTGCAAATTCAGATTCTCAGGTTTCCCCTAATTCAATGTCCAGTTCTCAGGCAGGCCAGAGACAGCAAAGGAGTCGGCTAATCTTTGCGTATTTAAACTGGCCATCACAGGAAATGATTCACGTGGAGGAGACAAAAGCGATGCAGAGAGCTCTGCGGCTGAGGTGGAAGTGAAAGTGACCACAGTGCCGTGTTTTCGCCTCGCCTCTTATCGTGTCATGTTTCACCCCAGCGAAAAGCGGACCTTGAAGCATCTTCCTCTTTCCCTAATAAGAGACTCATTTCCTTTTGGATTTCAGGGTAAAGGGGAGGTGCGCTGATGCAGCCAAATGAAAACTGAGAACATAGATAAACTTCTAATTTCAAGAGAGAGAAAGAGGGCGGAAAATCAGGGAGTAAGACGATGTGGAGCGGCTGCCAATGAAAGTACCGCAGCAAAGCCCTCGCATTGTGAGCTGCCTGGTTCAAATACAAGGTCTGGTTCACACAATAGGTAGGGTTGAAGCAACAATGCAGGCATTTCCTCAGAAAACAAATCAAAATGTCAAACGGGCATTTCTTGGAAGGTGTAGTAGCAGTTAAGTACGTACAGTAATCAGTCTTTCCTTTAATGAAACACCTCATTTTCTTGAGTTGTTGTACTCCTGTTGTTCATTTTGTCAGCTTGTGTTCAGAGTCAGAGGTCAAGGCTGAGATTTCTTCCACCTCAGTGTTTGAATGAAGTGTTTACAAGCCTGTAAAAAGACCCTGTTAGAGCTCAAATATCTTTTGTCCAGTGGTCTCACATTTTTTGGACTACCCCCCTCTCTCTTTTACAAACATGAACTCTGCCTCGGGTTGGATTAAGACCCAGACAACAATAATACTCAACATTAGCCTAAGAAATTCCTACAGTCCCCCAGTGAATGTATTGGACATGGGTCTTTAACCGAGAATATTTGATGTTTTTAATCTAATAAGGGGCATCCCAGCCATAATCATACAACTGTGAACTGATGGTTATTTGTATATTGTCCCATTTACCCTGCAAAACATTTGATATCTATTTATTTTTAGTAAAATGCATCCGTCTGGTGTTTTACTGGAAGTCAGAGGCTTGCTGTCGAAATGGAACATCTTCGTCTTCGCTCTTCCTCCGTCTGTCCTTGCTGACCATGGAAAACATAACGGTTCCTGTTCCCATCACTTGAATGACGCCACTACTTAACAACCATGTTTCCATGATTGGTCTCCTGACTCATTGGGACAGGAGCTAACCCCCCCCCCCAGCCTCTTGTCTTCTTCTTCTGTTGTTTCCTATTAAGGCTGTGTGGAGCTTTAAAACGGCTTTTTTGCTGCTTCATGTTAATGGTTGTCATTATCTTTTATCATTGTTTGCAATTAACCTTGAAGGACAGTAACAAATCAATCATCCAAACAATCCATTTCTACTTCAGAAGTGTCTGTTCAGCTGCAGGCTGGTATAATTTAGCGGTGCCTTTGATGCAATTATTACCTACTCTGTACTGTACTTTAGGGCTGAACAATTAATCGATTTTAAATCGAAATCGTGATTTTAAATGATGCAATTATCAAATCGCAAAGCCTGCGATTTTTTTTGTGTTTTTTTTGTTGTTCTTCTTGTGTGTCAGTCATCCACACCAATCAGAAGTGCTGTGCTCCACATGTACCAGTCATTGTTAACCAATCAGAAGTGGCCCATGATAGAAGGTGATAGACAGATTGATCCAATCACCTGCCAAGTATTTTTGAAATACTTTTCCAAATGGCTTCCAATGGAGCTTTCCTAGATGGTTTGGTGAAACAAACCATCTGAGTCCGGTTAGTAATGCTCCATCACATGTTCTACATCTATTACAGGGTGAATCTTAAACTGAAGCTTGACTTTAAAGCAACCCAACGGAAGTTTCATGTAAGTTTAGTTCTTTCACTCGTAGCTCGGGCTGCGGGGGTGCTAGAGATGGGAGCACGTTGATACGACCTTCCTAGCCGGAGATATGGCCTCGTTTTACAATAAACTTCCGTTGGGTCGCTTAAAAACAAATATCGCAAATCGAATCGCAATATCTGTCAGAAAAATCGCAATTAGATTATTTCCCCAAATCGTGCAGCCCTACTGTACTTACCTGCATCAAAAGACTGACATTGTCCAGCACGCGTCATTCTTCAACCTTATTGCAAGACAGAACATTGATATTGGACGATTCTGCAAAATAAAAATCACTTGCACATTACTTAGCCTGTTTTTTCGCCAAGATAATCCACTCTGTAACATCTGAGGGTCCTGGGTAGATACATTTAAAGCAACATATCAAAAAAGTAGAGATTTAAAAACATAGAAAGCACTTGCTACAGTCTCTTAATGAAGTCGATAATGTCTGGATTGTACTTTGCATTTGAAAGCTTGTAGACTAGTTTGCAGTTGTTACGGACATCTCTTTAATTATAGCGTTTAATGGAGAAAATACTCTTTGAGGGCTTCAGAGAATTGTTGCATTGCATTTTGGCTGCAGAAACAGTTTGGCAGGAACTTGCTGTAGTTTCAACTGTAGCTCTATTTATTGATGTTTCCAGTGTTTACACCTATTTGCTGATATGACGAGCTGAGAGGAATACATTTTGAAAGCTGCTATCAAGGCACTACTTGTAATCAGATACATTCAGTGTTGGTTTTGACACTTTATTGGGACTGACTACAGATCAAAGACCACAAGGAAAAGGCCGGTGCTCCAGAAGATGGCATGTCATTTTGAATGTATTTACTTTAAGAGCCAATGTCAAAGGCAGAGCACAAACCTGGACATCCCCTCTGCTGGTTGTCAAACACCATCTTTTGTTAAAAAACATCCCACTGGTAATTCTTGTGGCACGTTTGCTTTGCTTGTCTTTGCCTTTTTCTAGCTGTGGGGCGACGTGTCCTGTTTTATGCTGCTTCCATTTGAAATGCTTCAGACCTCTTCATCTCAAATCCAGTTGGCTTGCAAAAACTTCAATGCTTTTATGTCTTTTTAGACACAGCCACCATAACATATGCACTCATTAGCTGCTGACCTGTTTTGTCCGCCCACAATCTAGGTGTGTCCGTCTGTTGACAGGCCTGCAGAGAGGAAGTGTTCAGAATAAACAATCACTTCACCTGCCACACGGCTCTATACAGGACTGTGTTTGCCTGAAAAGCTTCTGAAATATCACAAAGGCCTGTAGATTTCAGAAGCAAAGGTTTGCATCTGCACTGAAAAGTGAATATCCTCTGTTCCCCATGCAAACACATGCCGGTCGTGACATGTTTGGTTCTCTCTGGTCCAGCGCAGTGAAGGCCATTATTAAGGCCATACTTTTCTTTGATCTTCCCAAAACGCCACGATGAACCCGCCATTCATTACAGCACAGAAATTATGCATGAGGAGCTGTCAGTCCGCAAGCATTACTCAGCCTGAACCCCTTTGGGTATGATTGGAAAGGGGCGGAAGTTAAAAAATTAAGGGTTGAAAGAGGATTGCTTCCTTTGTGGGCATTTAATTGGTCTTGACAGCTTACTTATTTGTATGGACATACATTACCATGACAGCTGAGTGAGTAATGGAGTATGAAATAAACGTTGTGGTATTTTAGATTCTGAAATACTTTATATTTACACTTAGTTTGATGTAAATTCCGCACATAGATGTCAACTAGTTTAGCCTAACCTACCCTGTCCTGTTCATCTCAAAGCTCTCGGAAGTAGAAATCAGATTTTATCACGACATTGATTATTTTAAAATGAAACATGTGGACATCTAATGCACTGAACAGAGAGGCAGATATTGACCACTGTCCTGCAGACACAAATCCCAGCATAGAGCCGCGGGACCGACGGGAAACAGAGGTGGAAACTGGAGAATCAATGAGGATGATGGAGCCATTAGTGACACTGTGACCCACTGAGGTTTGATTGGTTTGTTGAAGTAGGCCTGTTGATGTTGGGTTGCTGTACAGTGGTTTTAGAGAAAGCTGATTGGACGTCTCTGTTGACATTTCAGACACAGGTTTCCTCACTGATTTTGAAGCGATGCTGCACGCCTTTTAATCATGTCTATTGTTCTTGCTCGCCCTATTAAGTTCTACTCTTTCATTTTCCACAGCTTTGCGGTGTCCTGTAGTTACTCAGCAATAACTCCTCTGGATAGCGTTCAGCTGACCGCATCTCGAGAGCCAAATCTGCGTGCAGATCATCTCTTATTCTGCAGGTCCAGGGCAAAGCTGCTTTAATGCAGACTCACTCGGGGGTGTTTCTGTTGGCCTCGCTCAGGTTGTGGGAGAGAAATGTAGGCCAAACTTATCCTTGGCTTAAACTTCCATCCACTTTTATTCTGCACAGTAAGGGCAAGAGCAGAGCAATCTTGGTGTAGTTTCAAATTAGTTATTTACAAAATGATCGCTGTACAAGATTTTGCAAGAGTAACGTTGCTGATGTTTGGATGAAATTGTCCAAGGTTATTTTACATTTCCACATTTTTGGTTGCAGTTTTGCAGTACGGTTCAGTTAAACTAGCAAATTGTTATTCAGCCTGTCAGTTCACAAATTGGGTCCACACAGAAATATCTTAATCGATTACCGTGACATTACCGTAAATATCACATATTTGTAATTAAAGTCCTACTTAACGACAGCTTGTAAGTATTGTTATTATAGCTCAACATTAGCATTTAGCTCCACTGCACAGCCTTTTCTCTTTAGTTAGGTTAGTGACTTGATCTTCTTTTGCATAAGTATCTCTGACAGGAAACTGTGTGCAGTAACTGCTGCTACAAAAGATTTAACGTATGCTGAAACACAAACTCAACTACACAAACCCCCTCTTTTAACTGCTCATTTCGTAGAAAATAATAATTCTTTATCCCTTTACCCTTAAAAATATATCACATGTTGAGGTTGTGACCCTTGTGACCTTTTTAGAGGAGCAGTTTTGTTGATGTACAAACCTTTAACACTTAACCACAGGATGCATTATCCATGTTTTGTCAGAAACCAACATAATGTTTGAGTGGTCAAATTTAATGACATAATGCACTGTAAACCGCCCTAACAGAAACA
The DNA here is from genome assembly GCA_031216635.1 of Dissostichus eleginoides. Lineage (NCBI taxonomy): Eukaryota > Metazoa > Chordata > Actinopteri > Perciformes > Nototheniidae > Dissostichus > Dissostichus eleginoides. The sequence goes on along the minus strand of CM062273.1, from coordinate 10,509,152 downwards.
GACTGGCCGTCTTTTTCAGGCTCTCTTCCTGTCGGTCATGTTCAGGCTAAACCTCAGGCAGGACACACCCTACCATCCTGCAGGCGAGGGCCACATTTTCTCCCTGCCACAGCCTCGGATCAATAACCGCTCGCTGTTCATCACTTATAGAGTTGTCTGTGTCTCTAGGGGTTGGTTAGCTGCATCCTGGGAGAGAATAGAAAGCAGAGAGCCGGAGAAACCTTGCTCCTTTGTGCACAGCAGTTTACTCACATTTACGAGCTGATATAAGATGTCATGGTTAGCTTACAGCCTGTTCTGCCTTCATTATGTCGACAAAAAGCTTGAGTGTTTTTTAATTACTGCTCAATCTGAAACAAGTCGATTTTTACAAAAGGATTTAAAAGGGGAATCATCATTTTGGGAATTAGACACAATAATAAAAAACAGTTCCAGTGTCGTGTTGACCCAAAACCAAAGGGGAACTCCATTATAGTCCTTGACTGAAGACAGTGTAACAATGCTGCAGCACACTACATATTAAACACAATAATAATTATAAGGTGCTCATGGCACTCACTCATTTCAATCAGCCTGTAAGCAGGGCACCAGATATGCTCAGAAGATATCTGATTGTAATGAGGATGGGGTCTGCAATCAATAAAGCTCCCCACAGCGGCCTTATTTTTTCAAACTGATGCTCCATTAACGTGTGTGTGTGTGTGTGTGTGTGTGTGTGTGTGTGTGTGTGTGTGTGTGTGTGTGTGTGTGTGTGTGTGTGTGTGTGTGTGTGTGTGTGTGTGTGTGTGTGTGTGTGTGTGTGTGTGTGTGTGTGTGTGTGTGTGTGTGTGTGTGTGTGTGTGTGTGTGTGTGTGTGTGTGTGTGTGTGTGTGTGTGTGTGTGTGTGTGTGTGTGTGTGTGTGTGTGTGTCAGTATAGACTTCACTGTGCCAGGAGGAGAGCGGTTTAAGTCGAGGTGATGTCATCTCCCAATGGGAAATGTAATAGTGCAGAGGATGGGGAAGTAGCTCTCTGCATCATGTCCTCATGACCGCACACGCACACGCACACGCACATGCACACGCACACAAACATGACCTTCTGAGTGGACCAGACCACATGTGTGTTGATGGCATGTAAAGACATAAACAGTCTGATTATCCTCTATCTTGTATCGTCCCCCCCTCCGGTAATCAGGTCACACAAAGATAAAGTTGTTTTATTGTGTACTAAATATTTTGTAGGCCAGTTGTTCCCTTTCTTTATGGTAATTTGGCCTCTACATCACATGCTATAGGTGTTACTGCGTCTGGACCAAGAGTAGTAGAGTATGATGGGAAAAAAAGCAAAACGCTGCAATACTGAGACACACACACACACACACACACACACACACACACACACACACACACAGAGAGAGATAGTTCTGCACTGAATGACTCTGCACTCTGTCTCTATGCACGAGTTTCTGGCAGATGTTTGTGTCTGTGTGGGCTCAGTTCCTGTGAGCTCTGCTGGCCTGCTGGAATTCAGGAATTCAAACACACACACGCATGCACGCACACACGCATGCACACACACGCACGCACACACAAGGCAAGGCATTTATTATTTAGCTTTTTTTTCTTCGTTTTACTTTCCAGGGACAGTTGACTGAACACATGTTCAGTTTTCCACTAACACAGTGTGTCACATTCACACTTACAGTAGTACGTGCTGCAGGAGAGGCACGTCATAAGGGCTCAGTGTCCCTTATTAACGTATTGGGTTTTCCAACTACATATGAAGGCGAAAGTGTTTGTATCTATAAAAAAAACCTTCATAGAGGGGTCACAGTGAGGAAGGAGACGGGCTTAATCGTACACATGAAGATAACGGTGCTTACTTTCAGACATTCTCTCTCCAGACGATCATGGCATTAAGCTCAGTTGTATAAGTATTGGATATAGTTATTGGAAAAAGGTTAAAAAATGGCTTGAGAGAGTCGAGATCAAATCCAAAAAATGCTTTCTTGACTCCACACACCTGACCAGTTGCGCATAGTGTGGGTTTGATTGTTAGAAGTTACAGTATATTGGACACAGGCCTCATTATTCCAATACATAAAGTTTGGGATGTGTGTTTTTCAGACGATCCGACAAACACTTCTATTAAAGCACGCTGAGGCCCTTAGGCCACTTTGGAGGCAGCTTCAGAGGATCGTGTATGTTGATAAACGGCAACTGTAGACACTTAAGGCGAGAACAATGTTAAGCATTTACTTCCTCCACCATTATTACATATAGCGTGAAGAAAACTTCTGACCTTCAAATATCAGACTATTATTACTATTAAGACTATTAAGGAACAAAATAACTTTGGCATCATATCATATGGCTACATTTCATTTGCTTTTATTTAGAAAATCCAGGACAAATTACACTGTGTATATTGAGTATTCAAAAAGGCTGCTCTTGCACCAGCTGCATGCAAATCACACACACACCTTTCTTAGTTTTGAATCCGGGGGCCGTTGGTGAGTGTATGAACACAGGGTGTGGTGTTCGTCTGAGCTGATGCTTTGGTAGTGTGTGGGTGTAAGTGTGTGTGTGTGTGTGTGTGTGTGTGTGTGTTAGTGTAGAGCTTCAGTACCTGCTGTGAGCAGTGAGGAGTAAACCCACAGGGAGTTTGAAATATGCCTGTAATCCTTTAATGGTGTGTGTGTGTGTGTGTGTGTGTGTGTGTGTGTGTGTGTGTGTGTGTGTGTGTGTGTGTGTGTGTGTGTGTGTGTGTGTGTGTGTGTGTGTGTGTGTGTGTGGTGTGTTGTGTGTGTGTGTGGTGTGTGTGTGTGTGTGTGTGTGTGTGTGGTGTGTGTGTGTGTGTGTGTGTGTGTGTGTGTGTGTGTGTGTGGTCTGATGTAGTAGCTAATCCACAAATGCAATCATTTTTGGCATAATAAGTACAGTAAACCCTCAGTTTTGGGACCTGGGGGAGAAAATACACCTTCTGTGTTAAAGATTTAAAGATAAGTGAGCTTGTGTGTGTTTATGTGTGTGTGTGAGCAGTGTCGAGGAATGCTGAGGTTTGGTGTTTATTGCTGTTAAACTGGTGAGAAGCGACTGTGGGAGAGGAGGGGGTGTTTCCAGCGAGACTCCTGAAGACCTGCAGGACGAGTTGAGCTTCTCATCTGTGTTTAATGTCTTGGATGCGTGCCGATCGCTGGCAGCTTTCTCTACTTTTTATAAGATCCTAAAGACTCTCTGTCTCCTCTAATGCATTTGTTATAGAGGCGGAGTAATTTACTGCGAGGCAGCCCTGCTGCTGTAAATATGAGCTTTTATTCTCTCGCCGTGCCATACAACAGTCTGGAGGTGAAGGAGTTTCAAAGACGTTTTCTCATTTCTCAAAGAAATGTTGTTTATGAGGCACAAAATGCTAATCTATTACCTACGATTTCTAGGAACTTCTAAGGTACATTAGTAATCCATTTTGCACATTCCAGTTTGTGTTTCCCTCGTCTTTCTGACTGTGTTGATGCTGCTCTGCTGTACACAAGTTGCAATGTTTCTTCCTGAACAAATACAAAAGACATTAATGCCCTTAATAAACTTCTAATGCAGCAACTAATGGCAATTTGCAACCACAATGCAGACTTGCAGGCTTCATGGAGGAGACACTAATACTGATTTCTAGGAAGTTGTAGTTGACAATACATTTATTTATATCAAATTTCCGAGCATCAACAGCCACAAAGGAATATTTACAGTGTCAACATTGTTAAGCTATGTGCCATCAAATGTTCTTGTTTTTTAGATTGATGGAAAAACAATGTATTGTAATTTCATCAATCAAAAGCGGCAAACATTTGCTGGTGCTTCTCAAATGTGCAGATTTTAAGCTTTTCTTGTCATCTTTGACCAAAATCAATAAATAACTCATCAGTTGAAGACCTCCTCTTTCTGTCTGTCACTTCATCTCCTCTGCTCTTTCTCCTCTGTATAAACTCTCTCCGTCTGTCTCCTTTTCTCTTTAAATATTAATGCTTTCTTGGAAGGAGCTCTGTTTTCTAACGCCAGCACCTGAGTGATGCCTCTGAATGTCCGTGACCCGGGGCTGAACCAGCCCACCAGTCACATGACGGGTTCATTAAACCCCTTTCAATCTCGCTCCAATTTAAAGCAAAAAAACTCACTCCTCCAGCGCGTCAGCCTCAGTCTTATCTCCTCACGCTGTCAGCACTTCACATTGGACCGTGTCAAAACAAGACGTAACAGACTCCTCCACTTCACCGCCTCTTTTCATTCCCTTTCTTCTCAGCCTGTCGTCTCCTCCCTTCTTGCTTTGCCTGACTTATATCACTATCCACCTACCATCCATCATCATCAGAACCCTGTCGCTGTAAATGCTGAACATACAGTATTAAGGTCACGTCTGTCCATTGTGCTTCACGTCTAATAGCCGTCCAGTTCCTGCCTGAATTACCTCACCGCAGCCAGCTGTTAAAGGAAATGCCAGGAAACTTTTTTTTTTCATTCCAGCTTCTTAACTCCACACATGTGATTTGTCAGAGACTCAGCTGGTATGTAACCTTGCTCCTTGCTCTGACTTTTGACCCTTAAAAGAGCATCCATCAGTCCCCATCCCTGAGCCTTGCAGCTACTCCTGAAGTCTCAGCAGACAGTCCGCTGATCTTCTGCTGCAGGTTCACTCAGGGATCATAGCTTTCGAGGCAGGGACAAATTAAACCAGGATATATTTGTTTTTTGGAGAAAAAACGTCATTACCAGAAGTAGGGATTTAGATTTCCTGTCCATCCTTTTAACTGGTAAGCCGCAATATCCTTTTATTTTGGTCTCATCTGTGGTGTTTGTGAATGGCATTTCCGAGAGATAATTGGTGTATCCGAGTGACTTACTGTAAAGTCATTCTCTTTAGTTTTTATGTTGATCCTGTTAATTACAACAAAATCACTTTTGTTTCAGCTCGAAATATACAAACCCAATTACCTTGTGTCTAAATTAAATGTTTTCCTGGAGAACAGAAACTCCAGCTATTTAGAACATTTGCTGATCTTTATCAATCAGTGTAAGAAAAGGGCAAGAAAAGGGGATTTATGTTGTTTCGTGGTGGATTTCCCATGTTTTGTTGTACAGTTTCCCACTGGTTCAGAGCCAACATTTAACATTTAAAATAACTTTGTTGACCCAAGCTTAGTTATCAGGGGGAATTAGCCTAGATCCACTGTGAATACTTTTGTTTTTCTAGTTGTTATTCAATTTTATACCCTGAGTAACACACAGTATATCATTTTTGGTCTGGTCCAACATGAAGAAATGTAAACAGTTGGTTCTCGCATACTGAAACCCACACACTATTTCCTCTACTGTATCTGTCATCTGTTCTCATTGTGAAAGCAGCCTGTCTTTTCCCCTTGCGGCTAACGTTTTAGCGATGACTCAAAGACATGAAGTCCACAGTCATAAGTCACTAGCTCATAGCTTAAAGGCTCACTGAGTTGGTCTGACAGCTCAGGAAGAGAACTGATGAAGATGAACCAATCAGAGAGCTGAATCAAGGCTGGGGGGGCAACGTGTTTTAGTAACTGAACGTTTTATATAACCAAAAATGGCCAGCAGTCGAAGAAAAGAGCACTTAGAAAGTGACGATTTAAGCTGGCTAGGATACAAAAAGGGACTGCAGTGTGTTTGTATCCTGGGTTGACTGCATTATGATGTCTGTTGAGACGTTCTTTTCTCATTAAAACAACGATTAACTTCATACCAACTTAATCAGAGCACACAAGTAACCTAAGAGTGGTTACTGACAAAGCATTTATTTCAAGTCCAAAGCAGTACTCACTTCATAGAAAACACTGAGGCTACATTACATCACTTCCAACTTCACAGAGAAAAATTAGGGAATCACCGATCTGTCATAAGAACCAACCACAGACACTGACACATGGATATAGGGGGAAACACTTGAATGGATGTTTGGCTTTATTTTTGTAATATTAAACCTGTTATTGTCTGGCAGGGGTCCCATTATAGGTAAACAGGGGAAATGAGTGCTAACCAGTGGTGTAATGGTCGTTGGACGATCGCCGTCCTCCCACTTATTTGGAGCCCCCACTTTTTGAAGCATGATTTTTTTCTGAATAGTCTAATAAATATAAAATCATTGCCAGTGTTATCAGTTGCAACTGTGTATTTGTTGTAATAATGACGAAAACATAATACATTTCACAGTAATTACAATAAAAACGTAGCTCAAGTATTTATGCAACTTGATTTGAAGCGTGTGTGTGTGAGAGGGGCAGCACCGTGTGTGTGTGTAGGGTGACCAGGTGTACTGCACACACAGCGTTTTTATCATTTGTCCCGCGTCCCACAAATTGAGACTATGTACAGCATTTGAGTGACAGTCGCGCAGAAAGGCCGGCTCGGTTCGCTGACGGCCGGCACCGCCTTTTATTATTATATTTTTTCAACGGCATCATGTAAGTTGCGCTGACAGGCGACAGAGGTTGTAATTAACTTTCTTTCTACCATTACTTTTGTAGACTGGGGTAAACTGTGGCAGGTTGTGTCTGTTCCACCTCTTTCCCATGTTGGCTGTGATGCATAATCTTGTTTGGCTACTGAAAGAGCAGCAAGAAAATAAATTGAAGGTTTTAGTGGAGTCAACAGAAAATCTAGATGTACGTCAATCTTTTTCTTGCAGCATAGCTCAGAAGCAGTTGTACATTTCAAATTACCTTTTTTTATTTCAGTATATTCTACTGATCTGCAGTCTACGAGCACGACTGTACATTTCTGCATAACACAGTTAAACTCTGACCTGTTAACCGTTTGAACATCTCATTAGCGTCCCAGGGAGCGGATGTATCAGTCGTGGGGGACGCTTGTTTTGAGTCTTGTGTACTCTCTCTCTCTCATCTCTGTCTGTCTGCATCTGCTAGGTCTTTCATCCCTCAGAATTCCCCTCTTTGTTTCGTACAGACGCCCAGCTGGTTATTTCCTCCCTCTCTCTCTCTCTGTCTGGACTGCTGCAGACTGCTGTAGGTGGTCAGGATCACTGCAGAGGAGGGTCTGTCTGGGCTTTCTCATCCTATTCTTTCTCTCTCTTCCTCTATCGGTCTACCACATGCACTTAGCTGAAGGAGCCGGTGAAGAAAATTAAAAGTCATCCAGCAATAAAGGGTAGAGATGATTAAAACATGAGCAGGATTCAATTAAGACACCGTAAAAGGACAGTGGTACATGCTCGCATCAAAAATAATAACCTCAGTTCAGTGTAAAGTGTTTTTTCAATGCCTTGTCTTGCATTATGGTTCCTGAAGGAAAATTGTTTTAAACAGAATGTTGAAATGTGATGCCTGTTTTTGATGGTAAATATCCAGCATGAGACTGAAACAGCATGAGAGAGATGAAGCCAGATAGAAAACCTGCAAAATATGAAAATAATAAAATCCTGTAGAGAGTGAGGGGATGAGGAAGTGCAGCGAACAATGAAGCTTTCACTGCGGGGGTCTCGGTTTGGGCCGACATTTAAATTGAGTTCTTGTTTCTATATTTGTTGGCAGTCTACGTTTTAGTAATTCACATTCATTGTTCGGTAATGGCTTTTACTATTTCCTCAGAGACTGTCCAGCAAACCAAAACCAACACTTTTCTGCATTTGGTTAAGATGTAGTAGAATAGAAAATGCTTGAATTCCCAAATCAGACCAGTATTATATTTATTATACAAATATAGATCATATTTGCTTGTAGCCGTTACTCAGAATTGAATTAAAGAATTCGATTATATCTACTTTCAATAAGGAAATGATACCTACTTTATTCAATTTATTTTTGGAGCCCAATGCTGCAAAAACTTCTGACTACTTATATTGAATTTCAGTCTCGTTTGGCACGATTTGTATGTTATAATTTAAAGTAAAAGCAGCGGAAAATGTCTTAAAACGTAATGTATGAGATAAACAAACATTACATTCATGCTATTTATATCACTGTTAGACACTTAGGCTGGAGCCACACGAGGACGATAACGCAAACGGACCGCAATTGTTATCAAAAAAGTCTTCCGTCCACACGCAACAGGCACAGAAACGTGTCCGTTCACACGAGTCCGCTCGAAAGCGCTGGAGACGCTGTAGTACATATGCCAGGCCTGTAAGTGGCGCTGTAGTCCTGCCACAAAAGCAGCGAAGAAGACTTCCCGCGCATGGTTGCCATGGTTGCCCTTCTGTTTATTCTCCGCTGTGGACGCTCTGGCTCTTTTTCTCCCTCCCCGAGGCAAGCGTTTGCTCCTGCTGTAAATCTCTCCGGTAGTCCACCAGCAGATGAAAAACACCCACCTCTCCACCTCTTCCAAGGGACGAGGGGACCGTGCAGCAGAGTTTCAGTTAGATTTCTTTTCGCCGGTCAACATGTTCGTTAAAGTTGAAATCTTCCGGACAAAATTAGAAAAGTGCCTGTCAGAGGTCTTCTTTGTTATTTATTGAGCTTTAAAACAAATGTATAACGACTCGATATAATAATATAAGAATAAAAAACGGAGCCTCTCTTTTCCTCCCCCTCTTCTGACAGCCCAGCAGCTGATCTCTGAGCAGGAGAGGTTTCGGAGAGGCGGGGCTATTGCTTCAACGTTATCAGGAAATGATCGTATAGGCGTAAACACGGAGCCGTTTGCCCCCCCATAGCTTTTCGTTTGCAGATCTACCCACCTTGGGACCTGTTATCGTTATCGTTTTCTGCGTTTCCATGTCGGCCTCGTGTGGCCGAACCGTCTATCTGATAGTGAACTGTAGCAGATACGACCGTTATCGTCCTCGTGTGGCCGGGGCTTTATAGATACTCAGCAGCATATTTAACAGTAATTTACAGTGTATCATTTTTGTATCACATTTGAAGCTTTGTAGTCTGTGAAACTTGAATAAGTGTGTGTGTGTGTGTGTTTGTGTGTGTGTGGAAAGAGAATGGAGTGCTGTGTTCACTATCAACGGGGAAGTGGTGAATTAAACCATTGTGCTCTCATTACAGCCACTTTTGTGAGGAAGGTGGCAGCTGTTAATCTTGGCACACTGCTAGAGCCCTTGGATTATCACATGAACAAACACACACACACACACACCACACACACACATACACGTGCGCACACAAACAGTCAGGGTATGCGGCTCTGATAAGCTGGCGGTTAGCCTTTCAATTCATGAAGCAGCTACTGTTCCTCATTGTTTTGAATAGCTATCAGTTCTTGTCTCTCTCTTTGAGTTGGTCTCATGCTCCTCTTTTGAGGCGTCTCTGATAGTAGTTCCCTTTACGATCCAAAACAGAAAGCCTATTGAGACGCCCCCCTGTGTCATGGGACAGATGAAATCGCCATGACATTACTGACCCTGTTGTGACTCAATGTACTGGAAATGCCCGAGGACATAAAGTGATGTCAGAAAGAAACCATTAAATTCCTTCTTTGAACTTTTTAGCACCATGTCTAACACCTTCCATGTCCTCTCTTCTGTGTCCTCCAGTTGGGATGTCCTGAGTCAGTCCTCGGGGCCCAGAGAGCGCTGTGCTGATGGGACCTGCTACGCCGCCATGAGCTTACAAGATGGCGGCTGCAGCTATGCTAGCAGCGCCAACATGGCCAGCGTCACCGGCAGCATGCGGCGGCGCCTGGAGGACCAGGAGTTCAGCCTGCGTGTGTACCCGGGCGCCCTGGCCGAGGGAACCATCTACTGCCCCGTCTGCGCCCGCAAGAACACCACGGCTGCCGAGGCCATCGACTGCCTCATCGAGCGGCTGCGCCTGGATCGCACCAAATGCTACGTGTTGGCTGAGGTGAAGGAGTTTGGCGGGGAGGAGTGGATCCTGAACCCCTCCGACTGCCCCGTGCAGAGGATGATGCTCTGGCCTCGCAGCGCCCTGGAGAACCGCAGCGGCCTCTGCAGCGGAGACGACTACCGCTTCCTCCTGAGGGAGAAGAACTTGGACGGGTCTATCCATTATGGCGGCAGCCTGCAGATGTGGCTGCGGTTGACTGAGGAGCGGCGCCGCATGGTGGAGCGGGGTTTCCTCCCCCAGCCTGCAGGGAGCGACCCTCCGTCCGACCTCTGCGCTCTCCCGGAGCTAACAGAACGCACTATTTTGGAGAGCCTCCGTGCACATTTCCGCCAGGAGAAGATCTACACTTACATTGGGAGTATTCTTATTGTGATTAACCCTTTTCAGTTCCTGCCAATCTATAATCCTAAGTATGTCAAATTGTACGATAACCACACACTGGGGAAGCTGGAGCCTCACATTTATGCTGTGGCGGACGTGGCGTATCACGCTATGCTGCAACGACGGAAGAACCAGTGCATAGTCATTTCTGGGGAGAGTGGGTCAGGGAAGACCCAGAGCACCAACTTCCTCATTCATCACCTGACTGCTCTCAGCCAGAAGGGGTTCGCCAGCGGGGTGGAGCAGATCATCCTGGGGGCTGGGCCTGTGTTGGAGGTAAGGAACTCTTGCAGTGTTGGAAACATAATGAAGAGGATATGCTCATGTTGGTCTGTTGGTTTGTCAGCAAAATAACTCAAAATACCACCAATAGATTTTCACAAAATGTGCTTCTGATAAAGGAACAAATGGTTTGAGTTTGGTTGTGGTTGTGATCTGCAGTTCCACCTTTAAGATGCCATGAGCAATATCTCAGGAACTAATACAGAATGACACTTGCTTTCAAATCTTAGATAGGAACAATATCTGATGATGATTGATAAGCCAGTGTCGCTGTGCTTTGAGTGCATTGTACCTGACTGTATGGTTTGACTGTAGGACCACCTCAACTGAGACATATAGCCATTTTACTGCTGGATCTTTTTCAGAAACCGACAAACCTATGTATGTCCTTTAGCTGCGGATTGATGGAGAGGAGATCATGACTAAATGTAATTCATGGTACATAGTTCCTGCCCTCCCAAAAAGGCATATAGGAATGCACAAAGAGAACTTCAGTCTCTAGAGATTGTTTGATGACTGCTAATGACTAAGACAACGTTCTAGCTTTGGTTTTCAGATATCTTTTTAAGGATTTCTTGACATGTCAAGCTATAGCTATCGGGACAATACTGTTGTATAATTGTTCTTTGTTTCTCAGTGAATCACCATATTTGGTTGTGTTCAGTGTAAAATGTCCTACAGCAGGCTCAATCCAAGCTGCATTCAATTCATATGTTGAGAATTAGACACCCCCGAGAGGAAGTGACAAAAGCCTGATGAAAGTCAGCAGGGTATTTCTCGCGTTGGAATGTCAGCTCATGAGACGAGGCATGAAATGGATTATAGAAAATGTCCCTCTGAAACTGGAGTGCGGGGAAAACCTATATAGAGGCCCGGCTTTACCACATATGAGTCTTGTACATATTATTTGACCCAGAAACTGTGGATCCAATCTCTGCATTGATGGAGGAAAAACAACTCCTGATGGAATGTCGCCTAATCCGTCCCTGGATTATAAATCAATAATGGATAATGGATTATGGCATTTCATTGGGACTGTCATTGGGAGTTTCATGTTTTAGGAAGGTCTTTTCAAGGGCAACATGCTCGCTTCAGTCTTTTAAATATGACTCAATGAGCTCCCAATGGCGTGTTGTTTTGTGGCAGCTTCCTGTCAGGACGTATGGGGATGTCATGTCAGAGTGCAGCTGTGCATGTTGACACCATGTGCGTCCCATGTGAAGCTCTGTACAGTAAAACAAGGCAGATGCACAGTCAGTTGGATATATGGTCTGTCATCTGGAAATCATGAATCACCTTTTGGACCTCCTTGCTGTTTCCGGGGGAAGAAACTTGTATCTGCAGCTGCTTTGTGTTTACACTTATCTTGCGTAAAGAATGAATGGTTCTCTGGCTTGTATTTTATTTCAAATGTCCTGCAGAACAGCTGCTTTGCATGTGACGACTGCTTCATATTATGCTGTGCATCCTAAGAATCTTCTTCAAACAAAGGATGTATTACATGTTGTGCAAATGATTGGTATTTTCCCCCGTATAGCTGTGGATGAACCTGGCCGTCACACGGGCACAGTCGCACTTCTCTGCAGGTGATGATTTGACGCCGGTGACTGAATACCTGTCAGAGCTCAAGTGCCGGAGGCGACAGCGCTGGGAGAACTGAAAGGCCTGTTTTGATAATAACACAGATAGAGAGGAGCATTAACTCTCAGAGGAACTAGATACTGTTTGGGGTGGGAGCATGACTGTGCCCCATGTAATCACTTCCCCATCAATCACCTGTCTGACCGCGATGTGACAAACAAGGTGCACAGTGCAAATGTCACAGAGACAAACAAGCAGAGTGAGTGGTGTTGTGATGTTTTTGTTAATTATTTGCAACAGAGGAAACATGTGACAGTATGGTGTCAGAAAATACCTCAGGGATCCGAAATACCAACATGTTTTTAATGTTAGATGAACAAGAAAGAGCTTTTGTTGAACCACAATTTTGCACCAGTAGCTGTTTGAGAGCAAGTTGTAACAATATTTGTTCATATTATTAATTATTGACTATCTATGAAGAGTATGTTTAACTTTTTGCATGAAGTGAGGGTAATTGGATTCTGTTATCTACAATATATAAATCATTAACAACGAAGTATTTTTACAAGAGCTTCTTTTACAAATAGGACAATCTGATAAGACAAATATGTAACAAGATGTGCCAAAGTGACAACATCACACTGTATGAACTTGTGACTCCCGCCATGCAGCTGCTCACACACTACACAGTATAACCAACACATAACATCAGCTGTTCTCCTGTCTGCTGTAGCTTTTCCAACACTTCCCATAGCTGAACAAAGCCTCCACACTAATGCATTGTTTGCATCCCATGAACGACAGCTGGATGCAGAGGCATTATGGGACATTATGTGCTGCTGTGACATGTTTCTTTGAGAAGTAGCTCTCTGGGGTAAACATTTTTACCACCAGCCAAGAAACGAGGCTGCAGAGTTGAACCAGCCGAATTCTTTGGTTTCCGCAAAGTTGTAATGCCAATTACAGAACCATTGGCCTCGGTCAGATGCTGCCGCTGCTGCTCCGAAGCTTTGTGAGAGTTTGAGTTTTTGCCTGAGGCAGAGTCATGCTGCAAATATGAGGTCAGCAAGCCCTTATTGGATGGATTGCAAATGCATGACAGCAGTCAATTTTAACAAATTTGTTGGTTTTCTGATAGTGTTGCTGATACTTTCTATATGGTCTGACCAATTGGTATGCTTGATTTCTATTTATTTTCTCTATTTGATATCATCGTAATATAAATACCTTTTTAAAAATATTTTATATTTCAGACTCTTGTTGGATGAAACAATCAATTTGTTGATTTCCTTAACAAATTGCCATTTTTATTTACAATTCTTTGACATTTTTGTACAATAAACTATTCATTTAGAATAAACTGGGAATAGTGACTTGGAAATCACAACTGACAATTCATAGCTGAGAAGAAGTTCAGACACATCTAAACTAGTACACACAAAAACATGTGATATGGTGTGAATTGCATGAATGTTGTTATAAAAGAAGGTCAGAACTGTGGGAAAACCAAGGATGTGGTTAAAAAACAAGAACGTTTAGTGTCACCTGTATTTGTTTTGAACATAGACTGTATATAAAGGTGTCAACAAGCAGCATGGTCCCTAAAAGAGGCAATAAACGTTCAGACTTTTAAATTAACTGAGTACGAGTGTGAAAAAAGGTTAGGCCTCTTTTTCACATTTGTCAAGTGCCTGTAGACTCGGATAACTCTTTCTCTTTGGACTCACTGAACGTTTACTGTCAACTATGAATGGAACGAAGGAGGGAAACCTGCAGGAGGTTGAAATATCACGTTTTAAACCTTGTTCTTTATAAATATTATAGAAACAATCATATTAAGTCTTCCACATTTGATTGAAAAATGTAAACGTGATAATCTGCTGGCACCATAGGGTGTGCTTTGAGGCATAATCCAAAGGGGGATTAATGTCTTCAATTTGTTATCCCCCTAAACAGTGAAGGCTTTTTCATGCTCATATGCACCTCTGAATCTGTCCACCTCTCCTCTCTTGTTGGCTTCAGGGTAGCCATCCTCAGTCCTGCACTTCACATGGTGTTACAGTGAAGTAGAGGTCAACAGCATTGCAGGTGAAAGCTATTTTAGTCATTTGTGAGCCAGTGTGGAGGACTCTCACTCCTACACCAAAAGACTCGAGCAAATAGGATCATATGCACATCATAAATCACCAAAATAGCTCAAAGCAGAACATGTAACGGGCCGTTTCAAACACACTGACATTGGCACACTTACTTCAGAGCTTATCTTCATGTTTATGATCTGACTTGTAGTATGACTTTGGTTCTTTTTATCACACATTTTTCAGTATTGACAAATAAACCGTGAAATTATGATATTAGTTTTGTTTTTGTTTTACTGCCATTTGTTTATATGAATATTTCCAAGGTCAAATTGCTTTATTACGCCAGCGAGGAGACCAAAATCAGAAACATATCCAATACACGTTCAAAGAAGAAAAAGCTAAACAGCAAATCGTTATAATTGAGTAGCTGAAGCCGGGACATTTTTGGTATTTTCCGTTAAAATTACTTAAACGGTTATCACTCCTCCCAAACGTTTTTCTGTCAATCGACTACTCGTTTCAGCTCTGCTTACTATATTGATATCCTGATATTGATTTTAGCCTTTTAACCCTTCTTGTGTTGCATTTTGTTTTTTAAGATCTTTTTAACTGCACTGCACAAACATCCACACTCACAGGTACACACATTGACATGCACACAATCTGCCAGCTTATGACAGCGACTTGACACTAATTACCTTCACCACACTTTGCCCCTCTTTCAAGGACAATCTGTGTGTGTGTGTGTGTGTGTGTGCATTAGTGTGTGTGTGTGTGTGTGTATGTGTGTGTGTGTGTGTGTGCATGAGTGTGTGTGGCTATAAAGAGCTACTGCACTTCTTTTCCCATGTACCACTTCCAGCCTTGAGCTGAGTCACAGTGACTGAGCACAGTGAGCTGTGTTGTCTCGACGGACGACCCTCAGCTCTTGATGGACACGTCGGCCGCCGCAGGGATCAGTCTTGTGACCTTTTTGGCTACAGTGCAGCCTTTTGTAGCCACTGTGTGTGTGTGTGTGTGTGTGTGTGTGTGTGTGTGTGTGTGTGTGTGTGTGTGTGTGTGTGTGTGTGTGTGTGTGTGTGTGTGTGTGTGTGTGTGTGTGTGTGTGTGTGTGTGTGTGTGTGTGTGTGTGTGTGTGTGTGTGTGTGTGTGTGTGTGTGTGTGTGTGTGTGTGTGTGTGTGTGTGTGTGTGTGTGTGTGTGTGTGTGTGTGTGTGTGATCGCATCTCACACACACACACAGCTAACAGTTCTCTATTTGCTCTGATCGCCCGCAGGAATCATCTCATGTCATGAAAAAGCCTTTTAATAACGCACCGCAGATGGCCTGTAACTGCAGTCCTGTGTGTAATGTGAGCTGCGTTCAGACAGTAGAGATATGACGGTACAGCAGGACGGTGCTGACGGGAAGACAGCTGGTGGCTGATGGGAAGGCCTTGGCTGCTGTGGTCGTTTTTGTCTGGTCGGGTGATCTGAGATGCTGTTTCTCGTGCCGTATTGGGTTTCAGACCACTATATAAGGGTTATATTTGACTATTATATATCTTCGTGTTTTATTATTAGAGATCAGACGTAGAGGAAATGTTTCATATTCATGTGCTGAGAGTTTCATGTGAACTCAAAAGGTACATTTTACACATTTTGCAGTTTGGTCCAACAATGAATGATCCTTCTAACAAGAATTGACTTTGTCACAGAGCTCAATTTTTGACTAAAAACACAACAATGAGCCAAACAGTTTTTACCTTATTATCTTTTAAACTGTCTCTTAATATGATCTTATCCTTCGTACACTATCTTTTTACCGTAAAAACTCATTAAAGCACTAAATGTGTATTCATCCGCAGCTGAAAATAGTCCCTGAAAAAGTGCAATTTACTCAACAATACAGTTCCCAGCTGTTTTAGAAATGACTTTATCCTTTTCAAACTCTATATATATGACTTTATTTAAAGATGTATATCTAAAGTCAGAACAATTTAGAAAATAATGAAGGAAAAACACCATATGTTCTTGCATTTGGGCTTTTCATGGGATCCTTCGACGATAACAGAAATATGGAAAAGACAGACACAGTAATAGAATATCACCAGCTTTTTCCTTTTAATATTGTATGTTCTGCTTTTCTTGTCTGTCTTTTAGTGCTTCGTAGTCTTTAAGGTTGCTTAGTTTTGGAAACTAAAGTCAGACATTTACTAACCATGCAGTCATTGCAGACAGTTGAGTGACAGCGTTTGTGGGTGTCACCTGATAATAACACCTTTTGTAAGACAATGGATGGAGGTTTGTGTTGTGTCTGATTCATCTAATAATTACACTCCAGCCCCTGACAGATAATTCGACTAAGAGTAGAGAAGTTATTGTAGATTATACACACTTCTTGTTCGGATTTTATTTTCACCAACTGGTTCGTTTAAGGTCCCTGAAGCTCCTCTATAGCTCAGACGTCCTCATTCTGTCTGTGATGGTGAAACATAATGATCCTTGACATCTCGTTGGACCATTTACAATGAACATGGACTGCAAAATTTTCAGGGGAAGACGATTTGTGAAGAAGAGACCCATTTCCTTCATTCTTGTGTCTGATGTAAGCTGGACAGACTTCCACAAAGACTCATAAATCTGAAAAAAAGAGATTTATCCAGAAAAGATATCCACAAACCTCATGCTCTGCGTGAGAAACAGACATTATTCAAATGGCTTCAAATCTTTGGTTTACGAGTCCAGTCAATTATTTATGGTCTTGTCCAATTCAATGTCCACAGCTGCTGATGGACATGTTGGTTGCACACTACTTTCTACCTAGCAGGACTTTGTTTAATGTATTTAACTCAGTGAACTGACAACTGACTTGCAGTGTTTTTCTGATTTTATTCTGATTATTGATGGGAAGATCTTGAAGGCCAAATCACCTTGAAAATGATTCAATTGTAACTGGAAAGGCACTCAGAGACCGCAGACCGCCGCCAAGACTGTTTCCATTAGTGAAATATAATGTGTGTATCTGTCCTTTTGATTTGGATCCGCTCCAATATTTAATGGATCCTTCTCTGGCCAATGCCACACCCTTCCACTGTAGCAAGTTTAATGAAAATTGGACCTGTAGGCTTCCCGTAGTCTTTCCTTAAACACATCACGCTGCACACAACTTGGTGGAGGTCATATATACATCTTTTTTATATATATATAATATTTAGTGACCATTTTAATGACAATAACATATAAACCTGTTGGCTCATTCATGTGCTTTTGATAGTGAGTTCTTAATAGGACAACAATGGAGCTCTTTGACAAAGATAATGTTAGTGCCAATCATTGTACAACCCGACTTCCTTTAATCACATCAAAAAGGTATAACGTTGTCCTTCAGAGTTTGAATAAAACTTGGAGTTATTGTTTAATCATAGTCCTTTTTGTACTGTATATTCATTATTGTCATATGTACAGTAAAGGCAGCTCCTTCCTGCTTCAGACATGACTAGATAAATCAGATTTGTGCAGGACAAGCGTACATCCTTCCCTCAAATCCTCCTGAAGTCTGTCTGAATCTCTTGAGAGCGACCCCAGCTGTGTGGTGCTGTTTCTGGGATCAGACTGAGGGCTCCTGGGGGCCACAGGGCCAGATTACAGCGCATCTTTGTTCTGGTGGTGTGGCCAGCAGACCTGCCTGCTGCATTAGACCCCCCCCCTTTACCAGATGGTTCCCGTCTAGATGCCCCCCCCCCCCCTCTCCAGCCCCTAAGGGACAGGCCTGTCTCTTACGGCTGATCGATGGCTCCAGGTAGTGCCTCGGCCCTCTGGTTTTAAGAGTGTGTGTTCAAAGGTCTGTGTATGGTAAAGTGTGTAAGGGTCTTGAGAAGCTGACCAGCACCACAGACCCTTGGATTGGAAATGCATACTTATTTAAAGTAGCGCTGCATTGAGCAATTCTTTTCACTATTGGTTGATCTACTCATTGTTTTTCTTGATGAATTGATGTATCGTTTGTTCCAAAGTTAGTTCTTAAAAGTCAAATGTGATGCGTTAAATTGTCTTGTTTTGTCAGTCCAAACCCTAAAGATATTAATCTTATTTGATATATGACAGAGAAAAGCAGGTTATCTACATTTTTGAGAGTTGGGAACATAATTTCTATGAAAATATACTTGATTAATCGCTTATTAAAACAGTTGGCGTTTCTTTTTCCGTTGATTGACTAATCGATTAGTCAATGAATTGTTACAGCCCTACTTTGGCGGTAAAATCCCTTGTTGCTGTACATATAGACACCCTTACTGTACAGTGACTGCACCACAGCTGCTCTGTGTGAACCCTCTGAACCTGACAGACCAACGGGAGCCCTGTGACGGAGCTGGCAAAGCACCTTCACTAAAGGCATGTCTGTACGGTAGTGGAGCCAATTTTGTTCCCACTTAAATGAGGGCAACACTGCTCTGTGTATGAGGTGTTTTACTATGTGTGTGTGTGTGTGGTGCTAACCTCTGTGCAGAGGAGAGCTGCCTGTCAGAACGTGTTAGCGGTCAGCTCTCCTCTGCAGCAGGAAAAGGAGACGTTGTCCTTGGTGTTTAAATCACAATGAGACAACCAAAAGCTCTCTGCTATCAAGACTATTCTCTTTGTACTTTACAGAAGTGTAGCTCTGTGCCTCCCTCAGATTTCTCACATCAGCGTTCATTCATCTTTTGCGGAAGTTGGTTGTAGGACGGACGACAATACTCTCAGGTTGATCATAAAGCCCTTTATCTGGGTAACAAATCGTACTTTTAATCTGAATGATCAGAGTCCCGCAGCGGGGAAATGTACACAACAGTGTCATAGCAGTTAAAAAAGGCACGCAATAATCAAGACTAAGCTAACTTATTAAATATAGAGAGAAGGAAAGCACACATTAGTAATAGAATAAGAAATAAAGACAAAATAAGTACACAACCATGGCTAAAGAAATGAGTAGCAGCAATTTTAAAAACTAAGTGACGTAATTAACATATTATGGTGTTGAGAAATTATTAAAAATGTATAAAAAATGTTGGTACATTTAAATAGAATGTATGTTTTCCACATAAAAGGGATTATCGCACAATTAAATTGCCCAAAAAAGGTGTCTATATTGTAGATAGACAGATAGATAGATAGATAGACAGATAGATAGATAGATAGACAGATAGATAGATAGATAGATAGACAGATAGATAGATAGATAGATAGACAGATAGACAGATAGATAGATAGATAGATAGATAGATAGATAGATAGATAGACAGATAGATAGATAGATAGATAGATAGATAGATACATAGATAGACATATACTGTAGACAGACAGACAGACAGACGGACAGACAGACGGACAGACAGACGGATAGATAGATAGACAGATAGATAGATAGACAGATAGATAAGTACTTTATTGATCCCAATTTGGGAACTTTTTGCATTGCAGCAGCATAAAAAACAAGGCAATGTACATACGAGAAATTATGACACTAGAAATAAACAGTCCAAAATATTTCTAAAATAGCATTAAAAAGATAAAAAATATATATCTACATGTGGAAAATATACATGTGGAAATACAAATGTCCTGTAGCAAATATAATGCAGGATATTATTGTGCAAGAAATAGATTTTTCAATATTAAATTGAATATAAATGTAAAATGTACGTTGCATTCTACGCCCACTGCAGACTACTTTTGTCCGTTTCTACTTTAAATCCCATTTTCTCTCAAGCAGCAGAATGAGTCTCGCTCTCATTACATGTGGCTTAACAATAGCCTTCACCTCAGAAACCCTTGCGTTGGCTAGCCATCGTTGCTAATCCGTAGCCCTCCTCAGGCCCTCTATGTTCCTGTTAGCACTTCAATCCCTATAATCCGTCTCCTCTGGGCAGTGGCCGCTCTGCGATGCGCTCCCAAACATCTGTTCTCTGGATTATCCCCATCTCCTTCTCATGCTGTCTTTCTCTGGAGCGTTCCCTCTTTTCCTCTCTCAGGAAGCTCAGCGCTGTGCGTTTGTCCCGCAGACAGCTGTACACTGTGTACTCGAACACTCTGTGGTCGTTCTGTTGACCTGAGAGAGGTTCAGCGTGATATCAGACGCCAAGTTTTCTGCACTCGCTGCTCCTCTCGGCAGCCCGGGGAAATTATTTGTTCAGTTTTAACTTACTTACTTGTCTGTTGCCGATTTGAGGTCCATCTGCTTAATGTTTCTTTATGCAATTTGATTTTTTTATCTCTACCTCATGTAGAAATATTGGCTTCGAGCCTTAAGCGCAGTATTTCCTTATTTACTGATTTGCATTAATGTTGTAAAGAAAAGTGAATAAAACAAACCGTGTGTTGGAGAGAAACTCCCTCTGGAGGGAACACAGGGATGTAAGCCGTTGCAGCCCATTTACATCCACAAAGACATATATCACTCACTACAGGATAGGGAAAACACCAAAAAGCGTAATAGGGCCTCTTCAATAAATCATGCAAGACTGTAAAGTTTTTATTTTGTGTGTGAAATGAATCAGATTTTTTAAAACCAGGGTTGTTTCAGTCATAAAATGCAACATAGATTTCTTAAAGCAAAAGTCACACATTCTTCAATGAACCTAATTTAAATCCAAGCTCATCTGAAAACGGTAACAAAATTGACATAAACCTAGATTTATGATTTATAAATATAAGCCTTTTGGTACTTTAATCTTTCTTGCATCACATGCTGACATTCTCTGGAGCCCGTTTTACCGCTGCTTGCTTTGTGAAATGATGCAGTGACAGCGTTTTATCCCTGTGTAAATCCACCAGGATTGACGCCTGGATTTATGCAGCGTCTTTAATAGTGATTGAAAAAGTTTTAAATGTTACTCTCAGGTAGGAATGCATTCGTTCATTGAATATGTTTTACTCTTTAGTCAAATAAAAGCATGACAAGATGGATTTTCTGTCTTGAATGGGAATTACATCCGGGATATAGTCAAACATGTTGATTTTTATGTATGTGTAACTTTTTTTGTTTTTTTATGACCTGCATGATTGCATCTTGTTTAATTTCCTGCTTGGGTTTTGTTTAAATTACCATTTTGCGTTCATTTCCTTGATGTTGTATTCCTCAGTTGAGGTAGACTCCTCTGTGCAGTAGATTCCAAAGGTGATGAAGTTAAGCTGTAGCCTTTAAAACCTCAGATGGTCCAATGTTTAGCCGAGACTGAAGATATTGGATGTGTCAACAAACTGTCATTGTCAATAATTGGAGTTTCTATTTTTTCTATTTATTTTCCATTCAATATTTCTACCCTTTAGTAAAATAAAAGCATGACAAGATGGATTTTCTGTCTTGAATGGGAATTACATCCTGGATATTGTCAAACATGTAGACAGTAGACACATTCATCTCTTCTTCTTCATGTCACTTTTCCCTCTTTCTCGCTGACTCGGTGCGACTCCACCCTCCAGACTTAGTGGAAGGCTCACTACAGGAAATTGATAGTCCAAATGGGCCTGATTCGATCTGAGCCTGCTTACGTGGTGTCGCAGCGATCAGACCCAGATGAGATTACAGACATTAGGAGTCGTCGTTGGACACGAGGCCATCTGGTATGATGGGAGCAATTGAGCAAACTAGATCTGTGTTAGTGATGTCGTCTATTTAAACCTGTTAACTAGACTGTCATCAATCAAATCGAAATCCAATTAAGCGTCATCTATCAGAGCAGAAAGGGTCGTCTGTTATAATTTGTGTAATAAGTATCTGTGTATCCTTTTTCTTCTTTTGTTTCTAATTTCATTTTCATTCCTAGAAAGTTCTCAATTTACATCTGTTCTGCTTTGAGTCTCAAACACACACACACAGCATGTTTCTCATTACCTTTTCTCTCTGTATTCTGCGGTGGTGATCCACCCTTTGAGGAGTTATTTTAAGTTTGCAAAGAACACAAATCCCGCTTTTGTTTGTGAGTTTCTGGGGGAGGTTTGCCTCAGACTAATTGGTAGCCTCGGAGCATGGCAGCAGCATTCGGTGGATCAAACATCAGGAGAGAGAGATTTCCAAAATGGTGAGCATTTCGTGTGGGAGTTTAAAACCAAACTGTAAATAGCATTTTGGAAACACAATTACAGCAGAGAGGCAACGAAGCTGTGCATAAATCTCTTCTGTTTTCACTTTTAGTCTCATGTCTTCAACATTATTGGTAGCAGATTTTGGAAAATAAGGACAAGTAGGGACATTAAACTGCATCAGATTCATATTATAGTCAGGCTTTCACCCAGGAAAGTGCTCTGATGGCGCACAGTTTCACGATCAATGTTATACAATGGATACATCAATACACCGTCTGCTGAGATGAATCAGAATTGAGATTAATATCATGTTTTTTTGTACACTGAATATATTACTAGAGCCAGCCGCCATTTACTGATCGTTCGAACAACAAAAGGACATCTCTTTCCAGAAGAAGCGTCCTTGTAAGATTTCATAAAGACTTTCTCATCAGCAGAAAGTAGTTTCAATGAAAACAGAGAAAAAGCTGCAACAGTGAGATAACTGCAATCAAATAATCACGATTGGGGTTTTAACAGATTCTGTTACCAGGATACACAAAAAGGTAACTGTATTCCCTTAAAGATACATCAAAAAATATGTAATCAGATTGCTGTAACCTTTCAAAAATAATTGGGGATTACTAGCAGGATTACAATTAACTACAAAAATAGCATATAATATTTGTTGTAAAAGGATCAGATTTTATTCCTTCTTTGTAAACTGTACTGTTCTGTAGGCAAACACTATAAGTGTGAATCTATACGCCTACTGCTTGAATTTGCTTTATGATTTTCACTTTCTTTAAAAAAAATGTAACTGGTGAACCTATGTGTTCATAAAAAAGTGTGTTTGAGTTGAACTGTTTGCACTTTTTGAAAATTAAGCATGTTACAGTAGAAGCAGAAAATACAATGTGAAACCTCAAAATGAGCATATAGGGCCGCTTTGATGATTTAGTTTCACTGTGGTTCAAGTTGAGTAGTAGTCATGTTTTGAGATTGGCATGAGGTCATCTTCAGAGGTCTGTGTGCAGCCCACACTGCTTTTGTCTTTGTTTGTGAGCAGCTTTGTGTTTCAGGATCACTAACGACAGAAGTCCTAATCCCTGTCTGTGTACACTTTCACGAAACAAATCTCTACACATGAACGTAAAGCCTCGCGGATCAGGTTTCAACAAGTCAATTGCAAACCCCCGAACCAGTAACCAAATGAAGTACAGTCGGTCTAAACACTGAGAGCAAAGCAGGGTGTTGTGGGTAAATGAATGAGGGGATGAATGGTGCAGATGTGAGTGTGGGAGTGGTGGAAAGAAAATACGGGGAGTGGCTGCTGGAAGTTTAAACTTGTTTCCAGAGCTGATGCTTCGGTTTGTCGTTTTATTGTAAACACACCTGTTTGTGTGTGAGGGATGTACCGTCATTGTTGTATTTGACGCAGCATTTGAAGCCACATGATCTGCACAGTCTCTTCTTATCGCTGCTCTTTCCTGCTGCAAATTGATTATTTAAAATGCTCCTTTCATGTTTCCACACTTCCACTTACTTCCTAAACCCTCTATAGTCCTGACACTATAGATCCTAGCTTTTCATCTCTTGTCTTTCTTATTATATTGATATACCACAAGTTCCTCTTCCCCTGTGGATGATGCAATAAAAGCTACTGTCGCTATTGTATACGTCTATATTACACATACAGTAGGAATGGGATGACATGGGATTTGAATTTGTTACAAATAAAGATGTCAACACAAACAATAAACTGATCAGGGTACATTTCCATTAGTGACTTACAAAGCTGTCTAGCTTAATTTCATCGTATGGAAGTGAAAAAAAAAGCCAGATAACAAAAAGAAAGAAGGAATTATCATGAAAAAAAACGACTCAAAAAGTGTTGCTATTGAAATTGTATATATCTATTACCCTATGCAGATGGACCTTATGATTTAAAATGATCTTATTTCATATTGTTTGATGTTCTCTTTAAAGGATAACAACTTAAAAACACATGTGCTCAATCTGTGCCACAATCACTGTAAGGTAAACGGATCCCAGTAGGTTTTAGAGTTTCACATATTTTACTGATTTTCAGGATAATATCGTGAATTCCAATTATTTGGTCCAGGATATTTATGAATCTAAATGTTCATTTGTTCCTAAGGATTGCTTGCCCTTTACATATCTCATAGATAGTCAACATTAAAGCAGGAAGAAGCACCGATTTTATGTTAAATTGAGTATCTACGCATTCAAGATTCAAAAGATTCAAAGGATTTATTGTCATATGCGCATAAGATTAGTATTAATGGCAATGCAATTCTTCTGACCTGAGCTCCTCCAACAATGCAACATATATACAAAAACAAAATAGTGCAAGAATTCTATGTACATGTAAATAGAATATGAGATGTACAAGAACAGAATATGAAATAAAATAATGTACATTAAGACAAAATTAAATACGGTTTATTGCAGTGATAACTATTTATATAAGTAGATTCACATGTGACCTGATTTCTGTCAAATGGACTCTCTGCAACACCATACTGAGTCAAATGTAATACCTGATGGTTCTAACTATATAAAATATGTCAGTGTTGCACAGTGCCGATGTGCTGTATCACTGCAGCCTCTCGTTGTGTCTGTCCCCCCCCCCCCCTCGATTCACCAGCCCTGCAGAGAGAAGATGAAAGCTGCCTTCATCTTCTCTCCATCCCACCCACCCCTACATCACCGGAGGCACATGGGGGGGGAGGAGGGACATAAAAGGGACGGGGGGGAGGATAACGGAGGGAGAGGAGAGTAAAGGAAGGAGATGAGAGAAGGAGGATGAAATCCATGCCTAAATAATACAGAGCGAGAGAGTCATTTTCAAGCGTGTGATACTCCCAAGTGCCCCAGTTTCGGGGTTCAGTGAAACCGAGATGAGGCTGGTAATGCCGACAGTTTCTCTCCTCAGTGTTAAAGCAGTGCAGCAGAAACACTTCCTCCAGGGGGGGGCAAAGCTATTCCCCCCCCCATTTCCACTCGCCCCCCCCTCAGCAACCTGTAAACAAATGGTATGAAAGTGTGTCTGAGTGCCCTTGGAGCTCCATTTCCGTAAGATCCTTTTAAGGTGTTTAATAGTCCAGATCTGCAGCATTTACCGCTTCCTCGCAGTAAACGCCAGACAAACCCGGCTCCATCTTAACAACCGAGGCACTCAGAGGTCAGAGGTCAAGCAGGACGACAGAGGAGTGTCACTTTAAAGTCACCCCACATCACTCTCTGAGCAGAGCGAGCAGAAATGTGCTTGGTGGTCGTTCTGAGTAATCTGAAACGGAGGAGATTCTGCTGATGGAGAAACTGCACATGGGAGGGAATACTGATTGATGAGGTGGACGTCCTCTCTTCACGATAACTATTTTAAAATGTGACAAATTGTGTCAAACTTAAGTATATTTAGTCACTGCTTTTATTATTAACAGTCTTTACTTTACATGAAGACAAGACGTTGATTTGAACCAAACAGAAACGATTATGCATGGCTATTAACTATTAACTTAATTAACACATTTTATATTTTTGAAAAGAAAATGTGATTGTTTTTGAGGTTTTGTCGCTGTGTTATCTGTCAAAAGTAATACATAAATAAAAGCTGTTTCTTTTTGTATAAATCAGAAACATTTTCTTATCGTAACATACATTTTATATTTGATATTATGCTGACTTTATCTTTGTTGGGCGAGCCTTCAGATGAGCATCACTATATTTTTAACCTACCTACAAACATTAAAATGCTGCTAACATTTTTGATTAATTTTCATAAACTAGTAGAAAAATGCATTAATTTCAAAACTGCAATTCAGCCCCGTATCTTCTATATTTTGCTGCTGAGTCTTTTAATTTCTTATGTCTTTTTAATCAAGTGTAAATCTGATTTGAGGAGGTAGAGTAAGGAAAGTGGAATACAACTTTAGACCTATTTTTGGATGAATCCATGTGACATTGATTTCAAGAGATATCGTGCTAATATTAAGTATATAAACAATTGAATATTGATTCAGTCTGTGTACTCACAGGCGTTGGAGTTTGACGTTAATATGCTCTTTATGCATAGACTTGTTCAAAAGTAGGAGTAACTTTAAGCACAAAATATGTGTGGCACAGTGGGTTGTGCGTTGGTGTTCGGATCAGGGGGTCACAGGTTCAAACCCCACTGCAGTCAGCATGTCGTTGTGTCCCTGGGCAAGACACTTCACTCCAAATTGCTCCTGTGGGGATTGTCCACAGTATTGAGTATGTAAGTCGCTTTGGATAAAAGCGTCTAACAGGTAACACGTAATGTAATGTCACGTTTGTGTTTAATCAATTACGTGACGGCACATTTAATCTCATGCCTGTTTAACATGCTCTTCGACATCCCTCTTATCATATGCATGCTTGTTTACTGGGTTGAGATAAACATGGATGGCTCGCTGCTATCTCTGCACCATCATGACGCGGCTGTTTGTGAGCAGCACTTTGGATAATCCTGTGGCGTGGCTGTTGTTTTTATGGTGAACGTGCACTCACTTTAAATGAACCGTTGTGAGGAAAGGTTTTTTTTTTACTCCATGACTGAGTGTGTGTGTTTGTTTTTGTGAGGGTGTTCTATATGTGTGTTGGTTTTTGGGATTACATGCGGTGAGTGCTCCAGTGGCCTGTTGTACTCTTCACATTGGCGCCGTGCATTTTTGCGGCATTTTGGGCTGCCGGCTGATGTAAAAATAGACTTTGCTGCTTGTATCACAGAGTGGAGAATCATCTTGAAGTCTGAAACGCATCGGGTCAGTGGAGGAAACAGGAATAGATAAGATAGAAACTAAAACAGGACTAAAACCACCAGACTAAGGGACAGTTTCATCCCACAGGCCATAAGACTGTTAAACACCTGAACTTCTTGAAGAACATCCATAACATTCATCTGTTTGCAACTTATATATATCAATATTCCAATTACTTGTATATTCACTATTTCTATTATATTCTATTTTATTGTATTTACTTGCACTATTTTATCTGTTTCATTGTGTTGCACTGTTGGAGGAGCATGTGACCTAAGATTTTCATCGTCATAACTACACTGTTGCTATGTACACATGACAATAAAAGCCTTGAATCTAGAAAAGGGAAGTTAAAGTAATGAATCTTGGAAGTAGGGAAGAGGGGTAGAAGTGAAGGAAAGAGGCAAAGGAAAAAGGGAGCGGTGTGTTATTAGAAACACTTGAGAGGGAAGGATAGCAGGAAAAATAATGAATTGATGCTCAGTATCCAGAGCTAAATCTCAAAAAAGACAAAGAGGAAATAGAGCCGTCTCACAGGAAGTTAATCGAGTCTTGCTTTAGGTTTCTTCACCTCTTCCCGATGTCTCCCCCGATAGAGAGAGAGATAAGACTGGAGGAAATGCCATGCTCCTTTAATGCATTACTTTGCCGAATCCACTGTTCATACCTAGCACTAATTCCACTTCCCCATTTCCCTTCCCCTCGCACTTTGGTAACGTTATACCCCATCCACAGGCAGGGAGATTGCACGATGATTCCACAAGATCTGCCGTGTTGGCTCTTAACGCGGCTTACAATGAGTTATGACAAGAAGGGTTACTCTCAGGTGAAGCCGGGGTTATTTATTTGTATTTTTGGACACTATGAAATATGATCTGGACATGGAAATGGCCGAACTGGAATGCCAAAATAGCTTTGAATGCAACGTGTTCATGTCATAAAGCTGTGTTTTTCAAAAGACAATGAGCGCTGAAAGATTTTACCTAAATATGGAAATCTGCTGAATTTAAAGCTGCCATTCCTAGTGTTTATTGTTAACATCATGCCACTCCAGAATCGCAGCATTTTGGATGGTAATGTCAGTCGATCAGATTATTACAACATTTCATGACAGTCGAGCGATTGGTTGTTCTGGATATTTCAGCCCTGACAAGATGACTATGACTTAAGTTAACGGTTGATTTTTTTAATATGTGGAGGCTCTGCTAGCTGGCAGTTTAAAGGCATGACAAAGTATGTAAGTGTAGAGAGGAGAACATTTTTTCTCACACTTGAAGAGTGATGGGATTCAGCTCTTAGAGAGTGATGTGAGGTTATTGCTGTAGAAATGTGGTTTCACCCACAGTCAGAAATAGAGACTGACTCGGCACATCTCCCTCTCAACATAGTTGACCTCTGAGACAGTCCTGGCATGATTGATGAGATTCTCTCTACTACTCTGTCTCTGTCTCGTAGTACTACAGCCTCTTTTAATGCGGTGGCACTTATTAATGTATCCTGTGCTCGCAAAAGTGCTTCATCATTGCTTGAAAGCTCTTTTTCCCTCACTACCTCACTACCTTTTCTCTATACATTCTGCATTAATCAAGCCCTATTCTACATGTTCTGTTCACCAAAGTGACCACTCTTACTCTTACTCTTTGGGGACACGGAGAGCTAGCAAACCAATGATTTTAGAGAAATGCACCAATAAGAGTGTACGTAAAGCTGGAGGAAAGTCACAGGGAAATGGGAACTGGCCACAGAAGTCACATCAACGTATAGCAAAGTGCTTTGTAATCGCAATTACATATCATACCATGCAGGCACACATTCCTACTTAGCTGTGTGTACACTGTTTACACCGCAATCAACTCAAGAAAAGATAAATAATTGCAGACATGATAACTTCATGCAGATGAACCTTTACTTTCACAAATCTGGACTTCCTGGGATATTATTTATTTGTTTTACTGGTACTTTATACTGCATGTTCCCATCAATACAGCCCCTTCACTGTTTAAGCGCAGGTTCAATTGTGTTTTTGGTTTGAATGCATGGTAAAGACAAAGCTGTGTGTGTGTAAGTGTGTGTACAACCTGCAGTATCTGATATATTTAATGCATGTCTCAGTTGCTGTTCCCATTTGTTTAATACTACATGTGACAAAGAGGTTGTGTAACAGCCTAAATCCTCCTTTGTATTTTTTACAAGCAGTGGTACTGCACTGATGATGGGGAAATAAAGCAGCAGAGAGTGTGTTAGGGCCTGTGGAACCGAGTTAATGAGGAGAACGTTAGGAGCGCAGAGCAGGAGGAAGAGAAGATGAGAGAGAGGAAACGCCTGAGGTTGTTATTAGTGTTCCCTTCCCCTGCAAAACAAAACAAAGCATGTACACACAAACACTACTGGACAAATATTTTCAATCTATATACAGCATGGTTTCTCCTCACTGAAGGCAGCATTACATTTCAGACACAATGCTGTCAAGTGTGATTGATAAGTGCTTGTCTTGTTTTTAATTTGGGAAAAATGCCGAGACTTGTGATTTGAATAACTGTTATTTAAGGAGAAACAAAGAGGTGTTTTGGATGTTGTTAGAATAAATAAAAGATAAACAACAAGTGGTTCAGTTAAGAATAGATCTCATGTGTCACATGTTACATGAATATACTGCTCTATACAGCTTCTAAAGTCTCATACACACCAGGGTTTCCCACACATAGACTTTACTTGGGCGGGCCCAAGAATATTTCACGACTCATTTAGGTTTTTAAAAAAAAATTATTCGTCCGCGACCACGACGCCATCTGCGATCGATTAACTTGTGGACAATGATCCCTCGCTCTACGCCTCCTGTACCCAGTCCCGGACTGGCCATCGGGAGGACCGGGGGGTTTCCCGATGGCCTGGCCTGCCTCACACAGGGTGACTGGCTGTCTACATGATGTGGCCTGCCGACATGGCCACTGTCATACAGATCATAAATCAAAGCCCTTGATTGGTCTCTGTGTGTCATTCAGCTCAGGTGAGGTTAAGGACTCTCTGAGGGTTTAGATAGTTAACTTAGTCTAAGTTCTCAGTGGGTCTCAAACGGTTTGGTCACCATTTATGTAAACACATATTTCCATTTGAGGGGGTAGTGATTAGTAAAATATGCATGAATAATAGGTGAAAAAAGGTAAGACACTTTTAAAACTTGTTGAGAGCTAAAACTAGTCTTTGCTGCTGCCTCAAAGAGGAGCAGGGGGGAGAGGGGGGAGACAGGAGAGGCTGATTCAGGAGCACAGACACACTCACAACTATAAATGAACCAAAAATAAATAAATAAACAAGTTTCAGTGTTTTTTCATATTGGATATGTTATTGGTTATGACCATGATTTTATGATTATTGAAATGTATACAGTTCTGTTTCATATAGGTGTTCCCATAGATCTAGTCTCTTTATTTCCCCCTCAAAATGCACCAGATTGATGCATTTAACTCCAAAATGTAATAAAAGAAAATCTTACCTGGGGAACATGCCCCCGGACCCCCCTAGAGGATTTGAGGTCCACCCCCACCGTGAAGGGTCTGCTAACAAGAGACCAACAGAAAGGTTCATGTTAATGTTGTTGCACGTCACAAAGGCACGTCACCTCAACCCCCCCACCCCGCTACCACCACCCCCCAAGTATATTTCAGATCTGTGGGAAACACTGCACACTATAAAGTCTGAGTGTCCTTTTAACATGCACGCACGCACGCACGCACGCACGCACGCACGCACGCACGCACGCACGCACGCACGCACGCACGCACGCACGCACGCACGCACGCACGCACGCACGCACGCAGCCTTTGACTCACACTACATCACAACATCCAAACACATGCTTCATAGGCAAACAAACACTACTTTATGTACACACACTAGCCACACACAAACTCCTCCCACCCAAATCCCTAAATTAATCATCTCTTAACTGCCCCACACACACACACACACACACACACACACACACACACACACACACACACACACACACACACACACACACACACACAACCATGCGCACACTTTAGCATGTAGTCCAGCTCTCGAGGGATTAACACTTCAACACAGTGAGTCTTGGGATTTTCCCACACCACCTCGCAGGCTGAGTTACATTTTCTGTCAGTCACTCGCAGCGTTACGGCTCTCCGCCAGCAGCGCACTCCCAGAAACTCTCAGGATCTGCCAAACGCTGCGAAGCTACGCAGCGTCAGAGCGCTGGATCGAAGCAGGGGTGGTATGGGGTCGATTACGCGTCTAGATGTTTGGTGAAAGGTGTGTATTTTTCCTCCTTGTTTTTTTTATTTTGGAGTGCAGAGGTTAAAACACACACACTGGCACACAACATTAAGCCTATGAGCTATGGCTGGAATGACACACACAATAGTTACACACAGACAGACACACACTGCTCTGAAGTTAGTTAATCAGAGCTCTATGAGTAATAGATATTTCATCAGTCAAATTCAGGCCATTATTTCTCTGTTAGTTTCCATTTGGCTGCTTTTATTCACATTTTTCATTATGCACAATAAAAGTGAAAAGTGCGCAAGTTACAAATCTGATATATCTTAAGGCTGGTAAAAGCTAGACACTGCTGCTACTACACAGTTAAGTGCATGTGATCTATAAAATAACACACACACAATTGCACAATGTTTTGGTTGTTGGAGTTGATGGAAAAACAATTTTATTTAGCAAAAATCTCATACTTTTGTGTATTTTTTCCTCCTTTCTCCCTCTCCTCCCCTTACATCCCCCTTCTCCTTGTTTACTTCTACTCTTTTATTTACTCTCCTTTTTTCCTCACTTTTCCACCTCTTATATCCATTTTATTTCTCTGTGCCTGTCTTCCTCCTCCTCCTCCTCCTCCTCCTCCTCCTCCTCCTCCCCTCCTCCTCCTCCTCCTCGTGGACAGTGTGTGAGGAGTCTGTTGACAGTCCTCTGCAGTGGAGAGAGGAGAGAGAGCCCAATGAGATCCAGATGTGGCGGAGCACTGTAGTGACAGCAGCCATTTATGGAGCGAGGGAGAAAATGTGTGTGTGTGTGAGAGAGGGTGAGAAAGATGTGTCGTCTTCTCAACACGTGTACCGTACAGATGTGTGGGAAATTGAACAAGTCTGAGACATTTACTGTTCTCCGCTCGCAATATGTTATTAAATGTGAGACTTTTGGATGAAGATGCTGGCAGGATGTTTTAAAAGGTGATTGTTATTGTTGCTTTTGCCTTTCTTGAGCAACGCGGCTTACCTTGTTTGTGTGTGTGGATCTTTGAGGAGAATAATTAGAGTTTCAGACCTGGAGGCTGAGGACATTTTTGTAAAGTGAGGACATTTTTTACATTCCTCATATCTTCAAAGAGCCGTTTTGGGTTTAAGACTCGGTTTAAGGGTTAAGGTTAGAATTAGTTTCTGTGGCATGTGGTCTGAGACGCATACCACATAACCACGCATTTAATTGGGGTACCCACCCCCCCCCCCCCTCTGTCTGTCTGCACTGTTTTCTACAGAATAAAGACAAAATAAAGGCCAACGTTGTCTGTGAAATGACATTTGCTCTCAGGAATTAGAAACTATGATAACACTGCAGATTTTTCCAGTTTTCAAAATAGGATTTTTTTGGACCAATTTATGTAAACACTGTCCAGCGTTTAAGCCTCTCTTGGGGGGGGGGGGGGGTTTGTTTCCATGGCATCAGCTAACTGACATGTGAGAACTGCACATTAACATTCCGTCTATTAGGGAATACATTTTTTAAATGTTTGCACAAACACAGAAGATATACTGATACATTTTTCTTAAATGATTTAATTTATTTCAAAAGGATACCATTAGCCGCTTTCACACCAAGTACTTTGCCGTACTTAGTGCCCAGCACTTAGTGCCAGCACTTAGTACCCCCACTTATTTCTGCGGATTGATATGACTGCTGATCATAGCGTCATTAGCAGCATCATTTGGATTTCAGTTCAACTTTTACAAGGTATGGTACCACATAGGGAGGTTGAAATGTTTGGTGTTGATCACAGATATCTTTAAATCTTACAGGCAAGGCACTGCACCACATCACTGAGGGTCCTCACAAGTATAGAATTACAGTTATCTGTGTGCGTGTAATGTATTATATTCTGTGTGTGTGCCTTCCTCAGCTATACAGACACTTGTGTGCCTAACCTCTTTTTACTTGTTCATTCTTTGTATGTGTGTGAGGGATGTTTTGTTAGTAGAGTCACACTGCAGAGGTGAGTCCTTTCATGTGTGTGTGTTTGAATATGTGTGAGTGGAGTAATGGGCCCCTGTTGAAAGGATGACCCTGACAAATCCACAACAGACTCAAATGAAAAGCTGCAGATGACTAATGCTCTACATTCATGCAGGCACGTCCTGAACATGCTCAGAAACTCTGTTCTTCACACACACAGGAAGCTCTTTAGCTTTTTTATGGATTATTCTGAATGATAACACAAACAGAGAGTCTATACCGTCATTGTATTGATGCTCTTTCTAGAAAGTGACAACATTTCCTGTGTAGCCAAGAAAAATGGCTACTTTTCTACTCTGAGCTGGGATGCAAATTGAATATTTTCTCACACTGTATGCTCTCTAACAAATCTGTCTGTTACTTTAATGATGCACATCACTGTTAAGTACATTAAACACATTTTAGTTTCATTGGAACTCTAATTCAACCTCAAGAAATGTCTGTCTTTCCCTTTTTGCGGATCCACTGGCCAATATCAGCTTGTTACTGAGTTTTAAAACATTGTGTGGTCATACTGGGCAATAAAAACTGAACATTTACTCAGCTTGATGATGGTCGCAGAGCAAGGTTTTTCTTCTACGTCAAGCAAGCATGAGTCATTAGGAAGTGACGGTAATTGCTCTCGTTCACCACATGAAACGAAACAGTGTGTCACCTAATAGCAGGGCACTATTAGCCAATAACTACACCCACATGGAGAGCCACGATGAAGCCGGTTCTTAGAAAACGAGAAAATAATGTAACGATATGATTGGTTAATATGCGGTATACTTACCATTACATTTGGATAACGTTTTATTGTCCATTAATGAGAAACTCCCTCTGGAGGAACTTTGGGATTTTTGCCTTTGCAGACCATTTACATGCACGAAAAACCTATATAACACACTACAGAAAGGGGATAACACAAATAAGCATAATAGGGCCCCTTTAAAAGTCCATAATAAAACACCACAACATGTATTAGTTGATCAATAAACAGTTAATTATAGCAGACAGGGAGACAGCAAGTCAATACAGTGCAGTGAATATTGGCTCGTTAGGGGCGAACACCACCTTCTCGTACAGTTAAAAGATGTCACCCGTTAGTCATCAGTAACTCAGTAACATTTATAAGATAGTTTGAATATTTTTGGAAATATTTGTACTCCCTTTCTTGCTGAGCTTTAGATGAGAAGAGCAAAACTACTCTCATATCTGTCAATTGTTAGCTTGACTTATTATTCTTATATTTCTTTTTTTTATATGGATTAAACAAAGAAAGATAAAGGATTTGGGCTAGCGACCTGTTTCCCTTTATTTCCAGTATTTATGCTAAGCAAGGCTAACCCTTTCCTTGCTGTATCATCATATTATTTGTATAGGAACATGAGAGTTAAAGAGTCAAAATAGAAAATGATCCCTACCCAAAAATGTCGAACTACCCCACTGAATCTGAAGCTGAGTGTTGATGACATATTAATATTTGTCTTCAACTTTTTCCCACAGTTTTCTCCATAATAACTGTATAGTTGGTATACTGCGGGTGTGTGTTTTGACTCCTAGGTATTAGTGAGTGTTTGCTTAAATATGTGCATATTTGGGGGCCATATTCAAACACTGTATTGGATTTCTTTGTTTCACCAAAACAAACTCACCTCCTCTCCACACATGCTGTCGGTTACGAGGAGGCCCCTTCAGTGTGACCTGTCACCATTACGTAACCCTGCCCCTCACCTCCTTTTCACTCCCTTATTTCCTCTTTTCCTGGAAAGGAGGGCTCATCCCATGTGTCTGTAGTAAAGGAAGGTCAACACACAGAGCAAGAGAGGGAGGGAAGGGGGGGTGAGAGGGGGGATAAGAGTCTGGGGAGTGAAACTGATATGTAACAAAAAAAAGTGAAAAGCCTGTCATGCAGAGGAGACTTTATTAGCTTTGTTCACATTAATTAGGTTCCTTGATTTAGCAAATGCACCGACTTCTGTTTCCTTAATCTTGTTCATGTAGTCATAGAAGTCTGGAGAATTGTAGATAGTCAGGAAGTGAAGTGATGTGTATGTGTGTGTGTTTCCTGAATAGTGTGTGCAAAACTCTAGATACAAATGTATAGAAAGAGAATTTTTCAGAATTGGCTTAGTTGATGTTATAAGGTAGTATAATACAATCAAAATGTTTGATTTACATGTATGTTTTATTCGAATTGCACTCAGTAAAAACCCTTGTAAACACATTATATCACATACCAAATCTCACAGTTAGCTGAATATTCGCAGTAAAAACAACGTCCAACTGCTGCCAATATTTTTAGATATTGGTGTATATTTATTTTGAGGGTATTGCTAAAAAAATACATTAATCAACAAGTATACAACCATTTTGTAAACCTACTAATCCCTTAAAAAACATTCTTTGCTTCCTGATTAAAGGGGCTTTTTTATGGTCATTTTCATGTGTTACCCTCTGTCTGAAACCAGAGACCCTTTGCAGACCATTTACATGCACACAAACCTATATAACACACTAAAGGAAAGGGACACAAAAGCACAATAAGGCCTCATTACATGTGAGTCTTTACCCTGTTTAATATAATTTAAAAAATATTCACACAAATATCAGGTTCCTGTGAACTTCTGATCAGCATGTTTCACTATTTGATCCGCTGAAATAGCTTACAGACGGATTACTTCGTAATGAACATTATTGTCAGTTACAGCCTTAGTGTATGCATTGCAGAAGGGCATTTTAACAGTGATGAAGAGATATTAACAGCACCTCTCTTCCTACATCTTCCTGTAGAGAATCGAGCATGTCACCTCCAGTTACTGTGAGTCAACCTTCAGCTGCGTGTCACAAACCAGTTAGTCTCTTTAATAAGAGGTTGTGAGCGTCCAGACGCATGTGATAGCAGTTTACACACTGAGCCGCAAACAGATTAAGGAGGCAACACACTTGAGCTGAATGCCAAAACACACATACTCCCACACACACACATTGTTGTCATCTGTTGCATACTATGAATGTTACGGCACCTGCTCTCCTGTATGTTTTTTTAAGACCACACTTAAAAACATTACTGGCACTGAAGATGCACCAAACCACAAACACACACGCTCTGTTTTCCCAGCATGCCTTGTGAAGCCGGGCTGCACCTGCTAGCGGAGGAATGCGATGTGATGTCATCTCGCTAAAAGCTCCAGTGAATGTAGAAGCTGTGAAGGCTTTTTGGTCTAAAACCGACTCAGACGGCCCTCTGGGGGAATCCTCCTAGCGTGAAATCATTCAGAGAGATTGTTTTTGAGGCATTTCTGCTGCTCCACACGCAGCTTTACAGAAAGAAAACAGGGAAAGAAAGATGGATATAAAAGAGACAGAGGTGATGATCCAAAGTTACATCATGAGGGGAATTGATATCTCTCTGGCTCTGTTTGGTTTTTAGTCTTTTCCAGTTCACCTGAACTCGGTTTGCCTCAAAAACAAAGTGAATTTTATAAACTGGGACACTATAGTTGTTTTATCTTGTTCAGTGTTGCTTCTGATTTAGCAAAACAACTAACTGAAACAAAAGCAAATGTATTGAATCACTGAAGCCTGTATAAGATTAGATTTGATTCAATTGTAGTAAGAACCAGAACAGCAAACAGTTGACTTGATTTAAATCATAATTGTATTTTGGCTGTGTTTGAGGAACATTTGAAACTCAATTTCACATATGTTTGGCTTCTTATGACGGCCCTATGACGCTCCGTTCAGGTTCATATCAGTATATTGTTCCTCTGCTGTGACATGTCTCCATGCTTTAATGTTCACAAAGCTCTTTATTTTTCTCATACTGCCTGTGCTGCAGCACCTCTTTTCACCCTCTGTCTGAAACCAGAGCCCAGTCTGCTCTGATTGGTTAGCTAGCCGGCTCTGTTGTGATTGGTCAACCACTTAGAGATGTCCCGCCCCTTAGACTATCAAGTACAATGTGTTGGAGCACTAGCCAATAGAAGCGTGAGGGTTAGACCATTTACATGCCGTAAAACCTATATAACAGACTACAGGTGAGAGAAAATAGCAAAAAACTAAATAAAACAATTTAAGTATTCCTCAAGTAAGGTTTGAAAAAAAGATATATATATATATTTATATGAATACATTTAGTTTTTAGTTTTGAAAATATATCAAAAACATAATTTAGCAGCCATGCATACAACTGAGAAGGAGGCTTAATAGAGATATTTGTCAGACTGTAAGGTAAATGAACTGAGTCTCACTCTCCACATCCCGCTGTGACTCCTCTGTCTGCAGTCTCATCGCACTGTACTGAGCTTGTAGGGCAGAGCAGCTCCAAACAGCAGACGTCTGCTTTAATAATGGACCCAGCGGGCTGAAATTAGCCGCTCCGGAGTGAACCGGCACTAAGCAGTCCTACACGTCTTTGAAAGAGGAATCCTTTGATTATAGGACACGGCAGAAACACGCCTGCAGAAAATCCCTTTTAACGTGTATTGGAAAGAATACTTTATCCCATCTCTCTTCTACATTCTTTGGTCTGTTTCATTCAAACGATCACATTTGTTTTGCACAGAGCCCTAGTTAAAGTCAAGTTTCTTGAGAACTCCAGTCTGAGTGTATGAGGTTTTTCTCGCCGCCATATTCCCGTTTTGCCGCTGATGAAGCTGTCAAAAGCACAGTTTGACACGTCTCACTGTTTAAGTGTAATCACAGTTTAACTTGGCTTGTCTTCTCCTGTCATGTAATAGTTGTTTAATGAAGCAGCAAATGGGGTTAGTGTCTCCCACCAAGTCTGAGTCTATGTAAGCGATGGCATTTACTGTATCTGTAACACGGTTTTTCAGCGTGTGCTATAAGCCTGACTGACACTCAGAGGACAGACTGTGTATCTGCTGCTGTGTAAACACACATGCTGGATGCAGAGCGGAGTTTCTGGTTTGGTTTGTCAGAGCGAATCTGCAGAATGAAGCTCCAACACATCTACCCACCTGCTGGTTTTGAGGCAAAATGTACGCATGCAGCAGAACAAAACAAAAACCTTTTCTGCTCTTTCCAAACACAAATACGTCTCTGCATCAAGTAAATCTCAAGGCCAACGTTTTCAGATTTTTTATAGTGTGTTTATACTAATGTCAAGCAGGCTGTCACCTCCAATTTGGGTGGTGGTTGGTGATACGAAATATCAGATAGTTTCCCTTATACATGGCAAAGCAAATTGAAACAGACCCCTGTGCACAGTTTCTTTTAGGAAATATTGCAAACCATTGATTCTCTGGATTTTATGTTTACATATACAGAGTTAGACGTGCTATGTATTCTAGTATTGCTTGTGCTCCTTTGAACCTTGTCTGAGGTGATACCAGAAAAAGGACTCGCTACAAGGTACTATCCCTATTGGAAAATGAAAAAAGAGTGAGCAGAGTCATATCGAGTACAGACGTAACATGCATTGGAAAGCTGGAAATAATGTCACTCCCTCTGACCTGGATACTCAGTCTGCTGAAACAAGACGTCAGCATCGCCTGGTGATCAGCGCACTGCAGCCAGCATCAATTATTCCAAACACTCAGCCCTACATAGTAGAAACGAGCTAATGGAAGCTAGCCAAGCAGTGGTTTTGGCACGTCTCCACTTTTTTTCAAAATCTAGGTCACCAAATGGTTTTTGAGAGTGTTTAGTGAAACACTGCGACTCCACTGGAGAAGAAGACACAAAAAAAGAAAGAGTGGGAGAGAGCATTAGGGTTATGAGAATTAGTATTTGAGCTGCCATTGCTTTGAAAAAGGTCTTGACATGCTAATTAGAAAAGCTAGCTCCCAGTTTGTCCCCTTAACATTTAACATGCTAAATCCTGTCTTAAAAATAGCAGCAGCGCCACGGCCTGCTTCCTCTGAGGCTGAGCAGCCGGGCTTTTCTGAGGCGCCGGAGGAAACAACTGGCTAACGTAAAGTGACAGCGTGGAAGAGCCCACAGGGCCATGGGCATACATTAGCATACTGTCAGTACGGACTTAAACACACACACATACTGTACATACACACACACTCAGTCAGAGCAGAATGAAGCCCTTGGGGTCAGCACATTCGCTTCAAAATAAAATCTAACATATGGCCGGCTAAGCGCTGTATCTTTGATTTATGTAAGTGGACGATGCACCGATCTGTTTTTTACACACTTAAGTCGGTTATTTCTGGACTGCATACTGTATGGCACCACAGGCTGGGGTTAATTCAGTTAGCATTTAGTCACGTTGTATTTCAAATTAAAATAACATTGAAGTCTTTTAAGTCTTTGGGAGCAGTAAATGGATCCAGTCAGCTCTGCCTGTTCTTGGATGATTTCCTCAAGGCATGATGTCGTTCTTTAAAGAGATCAAACATGAAGTCACAGTTTGCTCTGTTTTGTGTCTGTCATTCATTTAGACCAAGATCCAAAGAAAGCCATGCAATGTGTTAAATATTGTTAGTTTTGGGGAAATAAATATGGGCGATTCACGTTTCTGTACGTTTGTGTTGAAAATAGAATCAAAATAATGTTTTCGGCAGTATTTTCTTAACATGCACGCTTTGTTGCTTTATGTTTCAAATAAGCCGACATCTGGCAATAATGGTATGCTTCAGGGAACTGAGGAAACAATATCATTCAGAAAAGAACATCTGAATAATTGCTGCATGACTCTATTAGCTAGATATTAGGCAGTTTCTTTTTCCAGTGTTTACCTTAAAATCGACCCTGCCATGCCCCCAAACCACACTGTAGAGATTTAGTGGCGGCTGTACTGAAAGAAAAATCTCCTACTTATCAAATTATTATATATATTTATTATAATATACAAGGACTTTATTGCCTTACATTTAAACTGTACTGAGGTGAAAGAAAATGTGCTGTGTTTATATTGTGCATTATTTTTTAAATATGCAGAAACCTCAAGGAAATTAGCTTTTCTTTTTTTTTTTTAAACTTTCCCACTTTCTTTCTTGTGCACCCTCTTTTGTCTTTGTCTCTTTCTCTCTGTTCTCATATGGCACATGCACACACATGTTCACACACACACACAGACATGCAAACACACACACAAACAGAGTGATCACCGATTCACAGTGTGTGTTTTCCTGTGCTGCGGTCACAGCAGGCGTTGACCATGAAGCAGAAGTTCACTAAATCATCCAGACACTGCCGCCCTGCTCATTAATCTCTGTCAGCACACACACACACACACACATAGAAAGCAAAAACACACACTATGCACCCAAACACACGACACACATGCATACTATGAGCTCCAACAGCACATACGTCTTCCTGTAAAAACACAAACAGACGCGCTGTATTTGTTTTCCCAGCAGCGGTTTAATTGTCATTGACAGTTTCCATTTGAACCGCTGCTCATTTCACTCAATCATCTCAGGAAGTGGAGATTCCTCCTCAACTCAAAACTGGAAACATTTTTGCCACAAAAGGGCCATCGTATTCAGAGGATTATTGAGCATGAAAGCTCTGTTATTATCACGTAAATAGCAGTTTCGATTTTCATTTTGGATTGAAGGGTATTGGGGGAGATCTCGCTACCCAGCTATTTTTCTCTTGATGTTGATACTGTGTCCAAACCAATGGACGTCAATAAAGAGAGAAAAAGAAAGATGGATGTACAGTATGTTCGTGTAGTGAACCAGAAACACTGAAAATATAAGATGAACCAGTTGTATTTCTCGTTTACGTCCTGTTTCTCCGCCCTGATTGAGTGTTTGAATGTGAGATTTTAAATGAATCATCACAGAGATCAAAGCCTGGATCAGGTGCAGCAGGATTGATCTTTTAATAAAGCGTGTTACTCCAGAGCGGGAGTATTCACCCAGCAGCCACAATCAATTATCTGACGCCCACTTCTCCCTCCGTCT
The DNA here is from genome assembly GCA_031216635.1 of Dissostichus eleginoides. Lineage (NCBI taxonomy): Eukaryota > Metazoa > Chordata > Actinopteri > Perciformes > Nototheniidae > Dissostichus > Dissostichus eleginoides. The sequence continues at coordinate 10,468,047 of CM062273.1, read as the reverse complement.
CTCCCTCCTTCTCCCCCTTTCTCTGCTGTTTCCTATTTAGTCATTTATCATAACTCCAAACTACTCGTTGCATCAGCCTGAATTCTCCGCCCTGAAACGGTGGAGCTGAAATATGAAAATATGTTTCTCTAAAGTCTCACCTGCTTTCTTTCTCATGTTCCAGTTTCTCTCTTCATCTTCACATGTTTGATTTCTTCCTTTCCTATAATCTTATTTTCCTAATCTGATTTATAATTTGTTTTTGACCGTCCATCCCGTTCTCATTTCCGTTCCTTTCATCTTTTGTTTGTTCTTCTCATCAATGCGTCACTCCTTCTTCATGCTCCGTTTATTTTGTCTTTCCCTTTTTCTTTCCATTGTTACATCTGTTTTTTCAATTTGTTATCTTCTGTTGAGTTTTGTTATTGATTCCTTTCCTTGTTCCTCTTGTTATCTCGTCTCTTTTACATGTCTCCCCTCTCCTTTCTTCTTCTCCTGTAACCCCTCCCCTCTTAATACTACTCTTGTTTTTCAACTCTCCTTGTTTTCTCCACTTCGGTCCTTGTTCCCTCTCCTCTTCTTTCCCCTCCTCTTCTTTCCTATCCTCATTTTCTCCTCTCCTCTTCTCTCCATGTCTCATCTCCTCTCTTTTTCTTTCCTATCCTTGTTTTTTCCATTCCTTTCTTTTCCTTTCCTTTCCTTTCCTCTCCTCCTTTTTTCCTATCCTTGTCATTTCATATCCCCTTCTCTCCTTGTCTCCTCTACTTTCCTTTCCTTTCCTTACATTTCCTTTCCTCTCCTCTCCTCTCCTCTCCTCTCCTCTCCTCTCCTCTCCTCTCGTCTCCTCTCCTCTCCTCTCCTCTCCTCTCCCCTAACCAGCTCCACTGAGCCCTTGAGACACCTCATAACAACCTGAATGAGTCCTCCAGGGGCCTCTAATGATGGACTCCCTGTGAGTGTGTTTTTCTGTGTGTGTGAGAGTGTGTGTGTGTTTGCAGAGGTGCCCATACACACTCCCACGAAGAGGCTGTGCTCTGTTTTCAGCCAGCAGTGTGTTTGCCTTCATAGGAATTTGGCAGTTTAGTTCATGCTTGATGTGTGTGTGTGTGTGTGTGTGTGTGTGTGTGTGTGTGTGTGTGTGTGTTTGCCTCTTGTAGGCCCCTTTCTGAGCCTCATGACCTCCAATACAGTTCTATGATTGGTAGCTTTTTCTCCTACTTGTAACATATTTTTTCACTTTGCATCAGAGTTCATTTTCCATCATAAAGATTTCTCTGTAGAAATTCAGTATTTTTAAGACCCTGACGACCTGAAGTGCTTCTTTATTTTGTCAATAAGCAGTTTCTTCCTTCTGCTTTAGACAAGTCTGCATGTTTCTGATTTGCCAGTTTACATGAAATGAGATGAACACACACATATATTCCTGTCTACATGCTGATTTGTGTCCATTTCTTCCCCTCAGGCCTTTGGAAACGCTAAGACCGCCCACAACAACAACTCCAGCCGCTTCGGAAAGTTCATCCAGGTCAACTACCAGGAGAGTGGCACTGTCAGAGGGTGAGACAAGACACACACACACACACACACACACACACACACACACACACACACACACACACTCACACTCACACTCACACTCACACTCACACTCACACTCACACTCACACTCACTCACACTCACACTCACACTCACACACACACCCATAAGTCTGTGTAATGCATTACTCATACATGTACAAATACTTTGTGACGGACTGGTAACATTTAATCACTTATAAACAGTGATTTAACTCTTTTTAAGTGATATTTAGGGATTGTTAGTAAACTATTTGAGCTAATTATTTAATATGCATTGAATTAGACAACTAATATTCCCTCTGGATTGTTTTAGGTTGTCCTCTCTGCAGTTTCCTTGCTTCTTAATATCTATTTTAATTACACAAGTCTGCAACCCAACCTTATTCCCTGCATGTTGTTTCCTTATGATCAGCAGATTTTAGTCTCAGCGCTGCAGCAGCTTTCTTTTCTCACTTGGCTCTTTAACTTTAATGTCCCTGTCCGTGTGTTTTATCTTCAGGGCCTATGTGGAGAAATACCTGCTGGAGAAGTCTCGTCTGGTGTACCAGGAGCACAATGAGAGGTGAGCGGGTTTGACTGAAAAGAGGAAGAGGAGGAAATATCTGAATACATCTGTGCACTGATCATTTCATTACTGAGACGTCTGACAGATGTTGTGTTGACATATTGTTACCTTACTCATTCAACACAGTTTACTCAGGTTATTGTTATACAGTTAACACATTTCTGACATACTCTCATCGGGAGATTTTGTCCCAAACTTCACTTCATTTTTCTTTTTTGTTATTTGTGTGTGTAGCTTGTAACTAAAATGACAAAAATAAAAAGGAGAAATTACCTGGGAGTTTAACAGCGATGCTTTTAATATATTATATGCTCTTTTGTCGTACTCTTAAATCGAATCATCTTAATTACCATGAACATCTGTTTAAACCATAAACTTCCTTTGTAAATACACATTTCTTTCCATTAAACATCTTTAAAATATAACCCTAACCCTGGTACAGCTATAAATAATAAGAGAGAAGGAAAGAAACGTGAAACATTGAGTCATATTCCTTCTTGTTGAGAAATAATGTCAAATCCATATCTCTTCACGGATGTGTCTCAGAAACATAATACTGAAATAGCCTTCACTTCCTCTTCAAGCTGAGCATATACAGTATATCAGGTGTCCATCTGAGATACGCCTCTGCTCTCTGCTTTGTAAGTTAACACTGCAAACTATTACGTGTCCCTTTGAGTTCAGTCCTTTAATTATGCAGCAGAACTATTTTGGAGAATGAGAAATGTCTTTTTTACAAAACGTTTATCTCTGTCTGCTCTCACTTCTTGTTTTCTTTCCTGCACATCCCCTAATGCAGCACACACCTATACATAAACACATAGGAATCGCCACCTGTACCCACATCACATACTCTTGTCTGGGTCTGCGTCCGTATCATTCAACAGTAGAAACAAACAGAAAAAGACCCTCAGATCCCACCAGCGTAATGGTTTTTTACAAGAAGGAACAGAAACATTGTAAAAGCCTCCGCCGGTCATCTAATCCCTCTCACCCTGATTGGCCCGGGGTCTCTGTTTCATGCTGATGACAGGCCCTGGCAGCCATATTGATAGAGGGTAGAAACTGAAGACGGGACCCCCCAGACGAAGCACAGAGGGGGAGAAGACGGACTGATGATGAAATGCAAACTATCTTAAATCTTAAAACTCCCGCATCATGACAGGTTGCCTCTGTTCGACCTTTAGAGGAGGAAAATGAAAACGAGCTGCGCTTTCCAGTAACGCTGTGAGGCTTCATGGCTCTTAACTTTGATGCTTGTTGGTTCAATAAAAGGCTGTCAGCAAAGTGTGGTTCTGTCTGAAAATATAAGTATTTCGTTTTCTTTTAATATATTGTGTATACTTCTGTCACTGAGGATCATTAACAATACAATACAATACAGCTTTAAAACCTCCAGACCAAAGTGCTGTACAGTCAAATAAACAAAACAAAACATACAAAAGATCACACAGCACAGCTCGCACACCATAAAACAAGTACAAGTAAAAACAATAGACAATTTAAAAGCAATAAAAGCAACAATCTAAAAGATGTCAATATGCCAAGGAGAAGAGATTGGTTTTAAGAAGCAATTTAAAAACAGATTGTGGTAGAGTCGACATGATTGAGCAATCTCTCACATCTGTACGCTCAATATGACCACCAGCAGCCAGCTAGCTTAGCTTAGCACAAAGAATGGAAGCAGTGGGAAACAGCTAGCATGGCTCTGCTGATAGTTATAAACTCAGCTTGAAGTCGAGCCCTTTGGCGGGTCAGCACAAATCTTTTTGGGGTCAAGGGCACTGGTTTAGGTTTTGTATCCATGTCAGTAATGGATGTGTTCGGGGAAACAACGAGTCCCCTTTGCCCTGAAAACACTGTAATCATTAAGAAACCTGATCTGCACATGTCAGCATTCCTGTTTGCTGCTGGGACTTCAGATAGGCCGCCAGCTAGGGAACTATTTTAGAAGCTTATTCAGTGTTTGTTAAAATTAAGGTTTATTAAGAGTTACTTCTTAAGGGTGATTCAATGTATTATTTTGAGACAGGTTGGAAGTTTACACAGAAAGAAAGCATATCGTAGCACATTCATGAGGTCAGATGTCCTGGTTAATCGTAGCTGAAATAACAGCAGGAGCAATGGCGGTGATGAAAATCATACATTTATCGATCAATTAATCATTTATAAAGCCTAATATCACAATTATACACGTGTCATATGACCCTCTCTATCCTTAATAAGCACAAGGAAAAACCAAACAAATACAAATCGAAGGGAAACAGAGACTAGACATCATTAGATGTATGTGCGTAAATAATCATCAACATAATAAAATACACAAAGAATCCAAATGACAAAAAGTATAATGTGACTGTATATGAAAAAGTGGATCAAAGGAAGGATGTCGAAAATGAATCAAAGTTTCGCCTGGAAAATGCCTGGGAATATATAACATTTAGTATTGTATTCAAATGTAAGCTCTACTCGTACTACATCTTAGTTTTTAATTAAAATCATCCTTCTCCTCATCCACCAATTACAGATCGGGATTCTTTAATATTCGCTCGGGGCTTTCTAACTTTCCACCACTCCATCAGACTCTAAGCGTCCCTGTGCAGAGAAGAGAAGCTTGTTTCCAGATGTAATAAAATTACTTCTCAGCATTTGTCACAGATGCTCATCTCCTGACCTGCAGCCCACACAACACACTGCCGCTTTGTCTGAGTTGAAATGTGAGCATGTGGGGTTGAAAAGGTGTGACTTATTTGTTAAATGCTACAGGATTTAGTTGTGGAACAGGCGGCAAACAGATGGTTTTCACTGTGCTCTTTTACAAATCTTTGAACAGAGTTTTCTCCCTGAGGCGTCGTTTCAGCGGAGCGAGGAGATGTGAAAGCTGCCGTCCTCACTTCACCTCTGATGGAATTTAAAATGATTCAAGAAATCAATAAGGAAGGGGTTTCGTGCTGTAGAATCATACCCTCTAACTTGTGTGTGTGTGTGTGTGTGTGTGTGTGTGTGTGTGTGTGTGTGTGTGTGTGTGTGTGTGTGTGTGTGTGTGTGTGTGTGTGTGTGTGTGTGTGTGTGTGTGTGTGTGTGTGTGTGTGTGTGTGTGTGTGTGTGTGTGTGTGTGTGTGTGTGTGTGGTGTGTGTGTGTGTGTGTGTGTGTGTGTGTGTGTGTGTGTGTGTGTGTGTGTGTGTGTGTGTGTGTGTGTGTGTGTGTGTGTGTGTGTGTGTGTGTGTCTGTAGGAACTACCATGTGTTCTACTACCTGTTGGCCGGAGCCAGTGAAGAAGAGAGGAAGTCCTTCCACCTGCTCAAACCTGAGGAATACCACTACCTCAACCAGGTGCGCACACACACCAAAGCAGAAACACTGTTCAGTGCATATAGAAATACAAATCTCTGAGATATGTTAATGCCTTTCTGATGTGTTCGCTTTCAAATGAGTAAAATCCTGTTTCTAACACCATGAAAAGGAGGTAAAAGCTGCTGCACAATGCTGACTTGCTCTTAAAAATATGTTATTTACAATGACTTTTTACAATTAATTTAAAGCATTAACTACTTGTGTTGGTTCTAATTAGTTGGATATAGATTTATGTATATTAAACTTTATAAAACCATTAAAGATATCAAAATCTTTTTTCAATGGTGTCATGGAAAGAGGCAGCAAAACAACTCGTTTCAGATTTTCTAATTAAAATAGATACTACAAAATAACTCACAAAATTTGACTCACTCAAGATATTTATTGTGATTAAAAGAGACAAATATTACGACTGCTTGTCTTGAAATCAATCCAAAGCAGCACATACCAAAGATGATAAACAAACATCAGTTATCGAATCAAAAGAAGAAGAAAATTATTCTGTTAAAGTATGAGTAAAAAGGTGATTGAGCAAGCTGAGTAACATAAAATACCTGATTTGTAATTTTGGGGAAAACATTGTGTCTCTTCCTCACCTTGTAGTTCATTTTGGCCTTATTTTTTTACTCCAAATATATTCAGATTATGATCATTTAAATTAAAATGAAAATGTTTTTTTCTTGTGAAGCAAAAGCACACTACCGCTCACTTATTCTGTGCATACCTAAGAGACTATTTCCAATGTGAGGAAATTGGTGAGTGCCACAAATCACCCGTAAATCGCCACATAAAAACAAAGTGGATCTCACATGTGACATTTTAGTTTTACTGCTCTACGAAGAATTAATTTCAAATGGTAATTACAATTCCTCTCATTACAAATGAAGAACATTCATCGTAAATGCCATACTTTATTATTGATAAATGAGGCTTGAAGGCACTAAGTAGAGAGATTAATGGACGGTGAAGATGATTATAGCGAATTCAGCATCTTCCTTTCCCTCCTTTTCTCTCTTCTTTACTCATTTATCAGAACTGGATCACTCCTCTGAAGTGTTGATCTCACTAGCCAAGAAATGTCAACCCTCCATCTGTGTGTGTGTCTGTGTGTGTGTGTGTGTGTGTGTGTGTGTCTGTCATATACATGTGTGGAGGGTTGTGTTCACGTGCCAAAAGCCCATATGTGTGCATCTTTCTCGGTACATCTGTGTGTGTTGGCAGCAGATGTGTAAGACTGAATTCCCCTCGTCCTATATCAGTACACTTGGGACGCAACAACCCAAAACGAAATCTCCTTTGTTCTTCTCTTTTGGCGTCCCAAAAAAGTCACATTTTTTGTTTTTCTTACCCTCCGTTAATCCCCAATGACAACAACAACACCCCCCCCCCCCTCACTCATCTAACATCCTCGTGTTACCATGCAGCTCTGTTTCCATGGCAACCGCACATACTCAGGAGTTAATCTGGCGTTGACTCGCTCTCGTGCACAGAGAGCGCCGGCGGTCGCACACACACACACACACACACACACACACACACACACACACACACACACACACACACACACTCCTGAAACACATGGTGTCACAGAGGAGCAAAATGATTATCCATATTTATCTCTCAGTGTTCATCTGTGTCTTCCTGTCAGTCTCTCAGCAGTACATTCCCCCGTCTCCTGTAATCCTTAAATAACCAACGTTTTAGATAATAATAATATAAATTGTAAGTATGTGTTGCTCATTGTGATTATCCTACAGAGGATTCTCACCTGAATCTGCAGCTTAGTTTAACAGATCTTTGTGCGAGTTACAACTCGTTGTTGTATTTAACAATGTAATAATAATGTAATAACTCTCACCTCTCTTATTATGTGCTGTTATCGGCTTCAGCTGGGCTTTTTTTTGTATTGAAATAACTCTTAAACCCGCTTCCTAACAACAAACAGACACAAAGTTTGCTAAGAAGTGCCATATCAAATGGAATATGTGATTAGGTAATGTTAAATCCAGCGTTGCAATGGCTGTCTCCGGACCAATAAAAAGTCGTTTAAAGAGAAGGATTTACTGGGCTGCAGACAGTAAATACTAAAAAAGGTTTTGATTATTAAATATGTTAAGGATTTGAATGTTTATTAGATATTTTAAGTGCCTGTACTTTACTCTACGTACTCAATGTTATGTTGACCGCTGTTATGCTTTATTTTAAATCTACAGTTACTATTTAACTTTTGTAAAGTATACAATAAAGTAAAAATGATCAAGCAGCTAATGCAGTAAGGCGCTAGATAAGTGCATACGTACAGTAGTAATGTAAACGTCTATACTTTTACTCAAGCAAGATTTAGATCGCTCCGTTTCTGAAAGTAAAGATCGCATAATGAAAGAAAGTCAGTGACATCATTGAAGCAGTTTTCAGAGATATAAAACCTCTGGATTCAATGACTGCAGATGTGTGTGTGTCTGTTTCCATGTGTGTGAGGATTAGTACTTTTTCCCTCACATATTAACAGCATGTGTCACTTTTCTCAGTGTGCGTTTTGTTGTTGTGTAATTCCTGCCTTCTTAACCCGCTCTGCCTTGCTTCCAGATGACAAAGAAATCGCACAAACTCCACTGGGACAATTACTATGAGAGCGACCTGGTCAGTATCCTGTGGATGACGACTCGTCTGTGTGTGTCGTTGGGTGTGTCGTTGTGCTCGGGGTTTTTGGTGCCAGTCTTGTTCTCGTTCTCGCTCCGCTGTGCACACGCACGCCTGCTTTGGACCAAGACTGAGGCGACCTGAAGTGACCTCAGCGGGTCACACTCAGAAAAGAAAACGTTTAAGGGATCCATTTATTGTAAAGACTCTAATACTGTAAAAGATATTTATCGATAGTTTTTATGCAGTATCTCATTTAAATTGAGGTGTTAGTAAAACTTGACACTTCATTTGTGTAGCTTAATTTTCTAATAGGTATTTTAGTTTAATTTCCTTATTTTAACATTCAAATCGGAGACATATCGGAGGTCAAAAACACATATCTCCTTTTAAGATAAGAAGAATTTGACCTCTTAAATCCTAATTTCTTCTTGAAACAAAGCTACATAACTATATATCTTCAGTATGGTAATAAGCTAAATACAACTCAAACATAAAGGGATCCCTTTAAACTAATATTTGGCTTTGGATGCTTTGCTGTCGGGATTTTACGGAAAATATGTTGAATCTGGGATCTGCTGTCTTTAAAGGGAAGGTTCAGGATTTCACTTTAAACGCCACATTTGCATTCATTAACTGAAATATAACAAGTAGAAGTCATAGGGTTATTATAACCAAACAGCCATTAGCATAAGGTTGAATACAAGAGCAGAAAAACAGGAAAAACTGTCAGCGTTATATATAATAATGAGGTTTATTTGGACAAGGTTGTTCAAAAAGACAGCAGATAAATGGCATATGAATTCACAAACAGATGCAATGTTTGTAGAGGAATTTCCTTCAATTAACTTTTCATTTTTAGTAAGTATCTTCAAAAAAAAGTTGTATTTGTAATTTGTGTCAGGTATAATTCAGTAGGAATCAATACAAAAGTAAATAAAAGTTATTTCCCAATACATAATTGAGAATAACCAATCGTTCTTTATTGCCACAACTATCAAATTTGATTATTTAAAAGGTTGTAGTAGGATCTGCCTAACAGTAAAAGCCAACAACTTGTTATGCCAAATGTTAGGTTTACATAAGCAGTAACTTAATATATCTATTGTACGGCTGAATGAAAGTGAGCAGTGAGGTTTGGATCAATAAGATAAAATTACAAAAGCTGGATTCCTCTCGTGTGTCGATGTGTAACCAGAATCCAGCTCGGGAATAGTGGATCCTGCTATTACACAATGCTCTATTTAAAGAGTTCTTGACAATGAATGTTAACAAAAACAGCTTTTGATTTGAATGACTAAATAGGTACAAACATACAGAGGAAGGTCATTTTATATCTGAGCAATAGCTTTTACTATCAAACCTTTCTGTGAGGTATAATCAACCAGGATTTAAAAGTTGTACAAATTCAAATTACTACTTGTTATTTGTTAAAAGATAACTTCCTTACATGCAGTTTGTTTAAAAAGTGATCAATCACATCCTGAAACTTCCCTCTGTGTGTGTGTGTGTGTGTGTGTGTGTGTGTGTGTGTGTGTGTGTGTGTGTGTGTGTGTGTGTGTGTGTGTGTGTGTGTGTGTGTGTGTGTGTGTGTGTGTGTGTGTGTGTGTGTGTGTGTGTGTGTGTGTGTGTGTGTGTGTGTGTGTGTGTGTGTGTGTGTGTGTGTGTGTGTGTGTGTGTGTGTGTGTGTGTGTGCCGTTCTTTGAGCCACTGTCTCCACCTGAGGTGAGTGATGTTTGGTCAGTGGGATATGTTGTGTGTGGTTAAGGGATTCAGTATCTCCTAATAGATTATGTTACTTTGACTTTGCCAGCGAGCAAACATTTGAAATGAGAGTCGGTCAGAATAAATACGACTCATCTGTTGGTCTTAGCTCTTGATTTTGGCTCTTTCTCCCCCACTTCTTTTTATTCAGGAAAGTTTTACTGAGGACACTCGTAATGTACAATAGACCCTGTTTCACATTCATCTAGTTAAATGAGTTTTGCACAATCTGTCTTTTAGATATCAATACTCCCCATTATGCACAGCTCTGCTATTCTGTCGTCCGTAGGATTCCCAGGGTTCACAATTGATTTAATGTCAAGGCAACAAATGTGTAGACATGCTGTCTGTGCACATTTCTAAAATCACTTTGACACATCGTTGCTGAAATGAAAGTAGCATTTATTGACGAATTTAGGATTTCTTCTAACATAGCAACAATGCACATCAAAGCTTATGCTGAGGATTTTAGAAATGTCTTTGATGTTGCTTTAATTCTTATTTTTCATTGTCACTCCTTGTTAAAATATCAAACTGTTTCAGCTTTTGTGAATCCAAGCAGCTTCCGTTCCTAAAAAGGAGAAAGCTACACATCTAACGTTTTTAGAGTCAGTGAATAGGACAGATTCATTGATAGTCAAAAAACATATTATCTGAAAATGATTATTTTCAAAGAATACTTCAGCATTATAAAGATAAACTGTAAGATCGACATGATTGATGCGTTCATTTTAGAGCTAAAGCAATGATGTGTTTTAGCCTAGCTTAGCATAAAATAGCTTACATGGCTGTTTCTAATGTGAAAAACGACATACTTACAACTCTTAAGATGCCGTTTTTACAGACTCTATTTAGTTTGTCTTCGTAACACAAACATTTAAGAAGGTCCATTTCTGATTTTGGTTGGAGTAACACGATAACTTTCACAATGTAGCCTACTTACATATGCTTCACATGAGCAATGGGCAGATGGATAAAGCGTAATTTATCAAGAAATAGACCATGTAACTCCGTCAAAATCACTTAAAAACAATACTATGTCCACGTATTGATTAAACACATTAAGCTACAAAAACATCATGTAATCAAGTCAGCTTTAGCGAACCAGGCTACTTCCCAAATGCTTAGCTTTGCTAGGCTAAACACGCCCTAATCCCATATATTTGTTTCTTTTCATGATTTTGAATTGCTATCCTCTATTTTATTTTAGCATCTTCAAAACCTTTTTTCTTATATGGCCTTGTTTTTATTTTATAGGTTATCATAATGCCTTTTTTCGTTTTATTTTAAGCTGTTTTGAATTGTTTTGTTATCACTAGGGGGCCACAACATGGAAATACATTTGCTTTGCTGTCCCAAAAGACAAAATAAACACATTTTAATGTATCTTCTCACTCATCTCACACTTGCAAAGGAAGCCAATAATGTTCCTAATTGTTGAACTACTCCTTAAACTTCGCTGACGCTTGTTCCCTCGGCTCCTCGCTCTCATATTTTTTCATATCCCGCCTCGCTGTTTGCTGACACGCTGTCTCCCTCAAGGGTCTGTCAATGACCTCATCAGTCTGTGACCCCCTCCTCAATGCCATGATGTCTCCGTCTTCACAAACCCATAAACACACACACACAAACACACACACACACACACACACACACACACTCACACTCACAGACGTACACACAGCAGCTCTTGACAGCTGTCTGAGCATCTGACCAGCCCTTTGGGTCTTTTCAACCCTTGAACTCTTCCATTGGCTAATGTAGGGGGGGTGGGCTCGCTGCAGTAAATAGAGACACCCAGTGCTTTAGACATGTGTGTATACAGACTCCAGATGCAACGTCTGGAGATGAAAATAGAAAATAAACCAATGTGAATTCATAAAAGATTGACTAAGATCCCAAAGACCAAACATGTTCTGGATGTTTGTGTTTGATGTGTGCAGTCGGGTGTTTGGTTCTGGGCCGCTGTGGCTGTGTTTCTTTTTTTTAATGCATTTTGTGCTTGTTTTGGTGTCTATGGTTTATGGTCGTGTGGAATGTCTAGTGACGGGGTGGCATGCTGCTTTTGGCGCAGAATCGACAGGGTGCCTTGTCAACATAAATCATGATTAAGTCATGGTAAGTAAGCCTCGGCTGGACGGCACATTACTTTTAACTGGATCCATGAGCGAATCTGTTAAAAAGCTGCATGTGCTGCGTCAGCTCGACTTGACTCAATTTGGTGTAATTCTGCACCAGAAGTGTTGCAACCGGCAAACAGTTACAATTGTATGAGTGAGAATAGATTCTTTGTTTAAAATCTGAAAGAAGAGCAGATTGTTTCCTAATCATCCTTTCTCAAGAAGCACCAAAAGCTACGGTTTTGCTTTCCAACCAAAGTATTCCCTCACAACAGGCCCAAATTGATCTCTTTATTTTCTCAACTTCCTTAAACGTATCACATTGTGCTGCTTGGCACTGAGGTCTCACATACCCAGCAATTTGAAAACTGACTTTTACACGGGTCTCGTCGTGGCTGGAGAAGCCTCAAAACCCCTTTGTTGCAATTGGAGAAGCTCGCAGGAGAAATATGCCGATTGTTGGCTCCGCACTTCCTAGTAGTTCGGAGCCAGAGGAAAACAATGGAGAGGCAGAGGAGTGTTGAATGTTAAAGCGTAGAAGAAGAGGAGAGTGTGGATTATGGGTTCCTGAGTCTCCTGTCGCTGGCCGCTCGCTGTGGTATGTGCTAATTACAGCCTGAGAGAGACATGCTGACCAACCGGAGGCCTGAGGAGACACACACACACACACACACACACACACACACACACACACAGTCACTGTATACACACACACACATATTCACTGTATACACACACACACATATTCACTGTACTGTATACACACACACAGTCACTGTATACACACACACAGTCACTGTATACACACACATCTACATACCTCACTTTTTTCCTACGTTACTATCACTGTATGATGTTACTGTCTACCAGTGACACAGAAATGCATTCATATGTTCACTAAGCGGAGTTTCCCCAGAAAATGTGTTAACAGAAGTGGCTTGTGTTTCATTTCCACTCTGCTATAATTAATCTCTTCAAGCTACTATATAATTTGAGTAATTAATCAGTCATCTGCTGAGCTGAGTTAGATGGCCATCACTGCTAATACATTTTAGTTTGCATGTGATGGTCTTATCCAATAAAGATGTGGTCTTCGCCGTCTGATGAGTAGGGTTACATTAATTAAAATTAACACATTAATTAAATCTTAGTCTTAAAACAAAAACTAGCAGTTATTAAACTTATCGACTTACAAGGGACAGCCCTAGTTCTACCTTAGATTTAAGGATACATGATATACATATTTTTTATATTTCATTTAATTTTATTTCATGGTGCAATAACTTCCTGATATATTAGCTGATGATCTATAGGGGGAAACCCTGCTTGGTCACACATATTCACACACTCTTATTTATATCTTCAGTACACGTGTACAGTAGATAGACTCATTCAGCTCTGAAACATTCGTCCATTAGTTTCACAAAGCTCCAAGTCATCTTTATTTGCAGTGGAATAGTTTGGATTGTTTTCAGAAGGTTTAAGGCAGAAGTTTATATGTTGAAAATGTATTTAAGAAATCCATTATGATACTGATGTCTCTCTCGTCTCCCTTTCTCTCTGTGTGTGTGTGTGTGTGTTTCCACCTGACACCAGCAGGACTGCTTCACAGTGGAAGGAGAGGATCTGAAACACGACTTTGAGCGGCTGCAGCTCGCCATGGAGATGGTCGGCTTCTTACCCACCACACGCAAACAGTAAGATCAGCTGTACAACTGTTGATTTATATAAATGACCAATTCATTTTATGGATAATCAGACATAGAAACAAAGGCACCCACAGATAAAGAGATTTCCAACATGGTCCCAGTATAATAGACAACAAATTCAACATAAGAAAACTAAAACAAGCATGATATCCAAACATATGTAACCACAGGACAACAAAAACAATCATTGCATTTTACTATAAATGTCTTACCTATGATCACAAAACCTCATCCCTGTCTGTAAAATCAGGGTCAAGTGGTTTACGTAGACTGAAATGTATTTTTTGTGGAAGATTTTTTTCTAAAGCACATACAAATCTATCTGTAACTACTCACTCTTTATCGGATTTTCGTTCAGGCACTGGTCAATAGTTTTGTATTTGATTAACAAACAAGAGTGGTATTGATCTTCTCATCTTACTTAAAGAAAGATTACAAATAAGAGTACTGCATTTCCCAAATTTTAAACTACTCCTTTTTAGGAGACAAATAGAGTCCCTAAAGTCATTAAAGTCATTATTACATTACATTTAGCTGACGCTTTTATCCAAAGCGACTTACAATGACCAATTACAGGGACATTCTCGCTGGAGTAACTAAGGACTAAGTGCCTTACTCAAGGGCACACTGGTGGTGGTGTTCCAGGCGGGATTTGAATCAGAAATTGTCAGTATAACTTGCACCCTGTTTTGAACTGAATAAACTCTTATAGATAGATATTTGATCAGATACAAAATCTTTAGGGATATAAAGACATCTAGTAGCAGAAATGCCACAGGATGTTACCTACAAGGGGTCCTGATAAAGAATCCCTGAGCAGAGAAACTGAATTCAAGTGTGGTAAAACATACTCAATACAGTAATTCTACTGCCCAAAAATAAGGAAAATGTCTTAACAATAAGTGCCTTTTTTCTTCTTCATCTTCAGGATCTTCTCCTTGCTGTCAGCTATCCTCCACCTGGGAAACATCCGCTACAAGAAGAAGACCTACAGAGACGATTCCATCGACATCTGCAACCCAGAGGGCCTGCCCGTGGTCTCCGAGCTGCTCGAGGTGAGCGGCACGATGCAGCGTTTCTATAGTATACAAGTTCAAATGTTGGCCATTAGTAAAGATCAAATCCATCAACACATTGTATGTAATGCTGTGGAGTGGCAAGATAAAGTTGAGTTTTAATAATAATGCAGTTTTTATGTGGAAGTCCAATGGAAAAAGCCAGTTGTCCTTGTCAGATTACTCGGTACATTGTGTCTCGCCGACTTTATGCAGAAATGCAATACTCCAAATACTTTGAAGGATAATAAAAATGAAGAATTGGAGCAGGATTTACCGCAGAGCTTGTTTTTCTCCCTGAATACTTTCTCTGCCATTTTGTCTCCAAAAGTTATTCTATTACACGCTTACTGGAGATACTTGAAACTCCACAGACTTCAACATCCACTGGAGTTTGAATGAGTTTTCCTTTTGCTGTGTTTTTTCTTCTTCAAGCCCTGTGAGGCATTGGGAATCCTGATGCCAGGAGTACCTTCTGCAGGAAAGAGCCTTTAGAGAGCTCTCTGCACACGAGTACTGCTTGTTGTGACAGTGAGAGTTAAGAGGTGCTTCAGGTCTCAAAGAGCCGTCCAACCATCCGGCGCTTCAACTAAGTTCAGTTAGTTTTGAAGCTATTTTCATACCTCTTGTGCTGCCGTGCTGTTGCGTGGGCGAGCTTTCCCAACATGAACAACAGATCATTGTTGACTCAAATCACCTGCATGGTCAAATTCTATTTAAATTAGTGTAAAAACAACAGTGAAATGTTTTGTAAAGCACTTATTTTTCACAAAGTGCTGATTATTTCTAGCTTAGCTGTTAAGGTCTGTCTCTAATGGATGCTTGTTGGTTGGTCAGTTTTGTCCTTGCTTGCACAATGCAATCATTACTAATATAATTGCATAGTTAGTTTGCCCAGTGGCGGCACTTTGTCTCTGTAAATAAAGTTCAAATGAAGTTTAGCCGACATCTGGATTCAACAACAATGTTTTGGTCAAACTGTAGAAGTAAATTGCCTCGTAGACTACTTTACATGTGCATTGTGGGCAGTCTCACGCTGGTTAATTCATTTTAACATGTTTTCATAACCTCACTTTTGTTGCATTATTTGTTGTATAATTGCACAATCAAAAAACTGAACAGTTAAAAGCATTTATTTAGGCTTTGATCTGCGCATAATGTATATTTGAATGACCTTAATATAGAAAAATGTTGTAATTATCGTCCAAATGATGACCAGAGACATTGAAAAAGATTTCCTGGCTGGGTTAACGTGCCACGCAGCGTTTACAAAGTGTATGATGTTGTGCTGAATGTGTGTTCAATCTTGACAATGAGTGCAAACCACACACACACACACACACACACACACACACACACACACACACACACACACACACACACACACACACACTTGTTTGCTGTGAGGACGTCTCAAACATCCACATGCTGTTCTGATTTTCCTCGGGGTCGAGGGATGGTGGCCAGTCCCCGTTACAAACTGCAACGATTAGCCGGATGTGCTTGTTGAGTCGCTGACAAAACAATGTCCGAAGTGTGCTGGAGCCTCCTGTCAACAGCCCGGCGGGATGTTATGACTGAGGAGACCGCTCTGGTTCCCCTTTAACATCCAGGCCGGGCTCTTTGACTCTCCACAGGTCCAGGGTTCAGTGACGTGGGCTCAGCCACATGTCGGCCACATGTTCGGGTTAGTGTTTTAAGTCCAAGTTTATTTGGATGTCTGTTAGTTGGTGCAATGGCTATTTGTCCCCACTCCCCAGGGACGTAGAAAACATTCTTAAAAGGAATACGAAGAAAGAAGGAAAAACAAAACAGCCTAATGAAATCAAACAAACAAAGAGAAACATTAAAACTGCATTTGGAGGGCGATCTGAACTCTTTACTGTGGCAACAGAATGTTTTAATGGGACAAAAGAGGGGTCAACCAATGGGAAATCACTTGTATTTCATGTGAGTAGTTGACTAAAAGGGCAGATACTTAAAGCATTGGTTTTGTTTGTTGCATGCAACAATTCTTTAACATTAGGTTTTCCAGAAATAATAAGTACACATTTTTGATGTTTATTGGAGAAATAAATTGGTAAATTGGCTATAAAGGTCAAAGGGTTGCTCTCATTGAACTGTAACTTGACAGAAAAGCATTTACTATGATTTAGACAGCAAGTGCCTTTGAATTTATTTTCTAATTGAATTAGCTCGATGCTAACAGAAAGGATGTACAGACCAGACAGGCGCCAACAAAAGTACTTAGCACTTAGTTTTTATTGGTGATGCATGACTTTATTTGAAGACCCTTTGCATAAGAGAAGACGCTAAATGGCTTTTTGAGGTTTGGTAAAAGCAGTTATGCGTGGGTCATGCCAGACTGGAAAGCTCAGCTAAGAGGCACAACTGGTTTTGAGTGAAGTCGTAATATGAATGAGTAACCAATTGTTTAATCGGTCTGTACTTTGCTTTGATATGTAAACTATAATTTCACTCAGGATAGGATGTGAGCTCTAAGTGTGGTGTAAGTGATTGGCACCAGTGTGGATTGATGAATGAATAGGAATGAAACTAGTCAGGACTTCCTGTTTCCTGTGGATGTGGCACTGGAGGAGGAAGTAGACGGCTGATGGACGGCTGACAGACTGGATCCTCTGAGCGGGGGAATTGAGTGATTTGAGCTTACCACAAAACATTCCTGTGCAAACTGGTAACCGGTCCACAGAGAGTAGCTTACTGTGACGACAAATCCCACTAAAGCCTGCATTTGTTGATGCCATTTATTTGTAAAAACAGTACCTAAAAACACAGTTTATAAACCTATAAGTTCAAAATATGTCGATTTTATTTTCCCTAGTAGTTAACATTTCTGCAAAATATAGGAAGGTTACTCATTGCGATTATTTTGACTGGAGGATGGAGGATCTGTACCAAACAAGATTTTTTTTTTAACAGGGACTTTCTGAAGCATCACAATAATTGCAATAGATGTTTTTGTTTTTTTGAAATATTTAGCCTTTACCAAATATAACGGTTAATGACATTTGGATATTGCACTAGTGCTAGATAGCAATTACAATAAAATACCATCTAATTGCAACCCTTTCAATACATTTTAAGAATATTTCCAGCCTTCAGTGACATGTAATGTTAAAAGCAGAAATGTTAGTGATGTCAAAGTTCATGCACAGCTGTGATTGGTCCATTGAAACAAAGAAGTGGAGCTAATGATCTATGAATGTTGGTGTTTGCTTTAACAAACATAGAAGATAGAGAACGGCATCTGTCAGAGATTACGATTTGCTCTGAATCAGACTCTTCATGTCTCAGGGGGAAAATGAATAAAGACGGTTAATACAACAACAGCATCGCTGACCCCAGACCAGTGTTTACAAACTCCTGTGTGTTATGGCGTTATAGACGTGATCATAGGCGGAGCTGCAAGCCTGTTACCAAGCGACTAATACATGGAAATGTACCGGCTAAAGACCAATCACCAGGCTGCAGAATAGGCTTCGCTTTTTTGTAGAGGGATTATCAGGCAGTGTGAAATGAAGTCTGATTATGCCACCCCCCAAAACACACACACACACACACACACACACACACACACACACACACACACACACACACACAGCCTTTCCCCCCGTCTGTTTATGTTAAAGCCTGAACAAAAGGAGCCAGTTGACAAAAATAGATCCATAATGGTATTAGCTGTAACACTCTTGACTGTTGCACATGAAGACGTCAGACAATCACACAAAGACATGCTGCCACATGTACTCACACACACATATAAAAAACACACTCACACACACACTTGGTCTGAGCAGCATCTGGTCGGCCCACTCCCATAATCCCTGATGTAGAAGATGTGTGTGGTGACATCTGCTTCTCACTGTGGCCCCTGTCATCAATGGTGCATCTGGGGCCAAGTTTAGAGTCAGTGTGAACTCGCCACATAGTGTTGTACCGTACGTATGTGTGAAAGGGGCAGAGAGCCGTGTTTACGTGCTAATCTTGGCCAGCTGCGTCGGTTAAAGCAGCAGAGTTATTGTGAGCAGAGGCCTAGTAGATTGTTAGGGATGAGTGATATGGATAAAATCTTCTGTCATCAGGGTAATGTATGCTGTGTGCCACTTTTTCCTGGAAAGTCAATTGAGAAACAGCTTATACTGTCGAAAGAAAGAAACAAATGTGATATGTCTGTCTTTAAATAGCTTATACATTGAGGAAAGTATTCCACTACAACCACATGTATTAACTAAATAATAATCTTGTTTTAATCAAGAAACTGTTTGGGTAATGACATATTGTCTAATGGTATGCAATATATACTCATTGTCCAGCCATGTGTCAAGTGTTTTAATGTACATAATACATATCTTTGATATTTATCGCATTGTGCACAGTACTTGCAAAGAAATCATATGATACGAAATGTTATTTTCCTCTTATGAACATTAAATTATACAGTATATATATGTTATTTTAGTTAGAGGTTGGAGTCAGCTGCAAGAAAGCTTCCCTGGTAGATTTCAGGTGTTTTGTTTAACAATCACAACTATACGCCTTACTTGAATTCTGTATGTGGAAATTTGTTTCTGTCTGTTGCATTATGGGAAGTGTAAGATTCTGCATTATTTGGAATCAGACCCATACATGGATCTAAAAGTCTTTATATCTCGGCTTCTGCTGTTTAAATTGTACTCATTCCTTTTTTTATCTGTCTCTTGTGAGTCTTACAGCGTTATGGAAGTGCAATATTACATTTCTGGAGAACCCCTTTAATAAAAGCATGCCTTTGGACTGGGGGCATAGCTGCATGTTTTTGTTCTTACTTTTCCCATGACTGCATCACTTTCACCCATCGAAAAAGGTTTATCACAAAAATAATCTCACAGCTCTCCACAGAGGAATAACTTTTGGTATGATCAGTAGCCATGTTTAATACTAACAAGGTTTGTTTTACTACTGATGCCGAGCGCAATCATTTGACTCTAATAAGTCACAACTTAAACAGCAAATCTCTCTGGCACATGTTAGATCTCTAAAGCCCTTTTCCCACTGGACAAAAAAGAAATAACACCCACTAACATCTGGCTTCTGGCTTTTGTCTGTAACGGAAAAGGTTACAATTTGCATTTACAGTATTCCTGGGACAAATCATTTATTAATTTGAACTCCTTTAATTAAATGCTATGATGTGGTTCAGTCAATACATGGTTTTCTAAAATTAATACAGTTTTGGACGAGTAATATCATTTATGTACAAACACAAAAAAACACCAGACTCCATTGACAGAAATTACCTCGCTGATCTTCGTATAACACACTTTATTTAAGCTCAACAGAAACAGTTTAAACACGTCCAACAATCACCAACTCTGGTTTGTTGGTTTGAGAGAGGGACTAAATTAGTTACAGATATGAAGATGAACAATTCCACTATTTACTTACCCTGCTATTATTGCTTGCTGCACAGACATGGCATCAAATGTTACACACCAAAAAAAGAACAGAAACATATACTCGTCTACTAGAAACGGGAAAGGAATCTATGTTTTAGGCAGGTTCTCCTGTGCTTAAAAAGCCTGCATATAAGAACCAATTTTAGTGGAATAATTAGGCACCAAACCCTGATCTTGACCTTGTCCTTTTGTCTTTGTTTCCCTCATCAGGTCAAAGAGGAGATGCTGCTGGAAGCTCTGACCACCAGGAAGACGGTGACTGTCGGAGAGAGACTCATCGTACCCTACAAACTTGCTGAGGTAACATTTTGTATTCCTCACAGCATCTACATACAGCAACACATCAACATGTGACATCTACCTACCTGAGTCTCAACTACACAGACTTTATCTGACCTTTACAGTATCTGTCCTAAAACAGATGGCATATTACTGGTAAATCCCCTTACTATGTCATTACACTTTTTTTGAAACTTTGCCTAACATTGGCGGATATATTCAACACATATTACCACTTACAGTCAAAATGGGTGTGAAATCCAGTCAATCTCAAGTAAGCATTTGTAGCCCATAGTTTGGTTATGAAGTGCCTCAGCTGTAGAGGAGATTCTGTGTTTGTGTGTGTTAAGCTGTGGAGTTTTTCTGGGGAGTTTGTTGTGGTACTTCCCCAGCCCCACCACCTCCCCCCCACCTCTCTCTGTAAGGCTCTTTTGATAGAGGGCTCTTCCTCTGCAACTTCCTGTTTCCTGTCGACTCAAGGAACAGGAACAGGGCAACTTAACCCATGTCCATACAGACTCTGCACTCAGCCAAATCTACCTCCATTAGGCTTTAGATGACTGAGAAAGATCCCCATCATTTGGTCAATGATCACATGATAAAAGTTCCTCTCTTGAAAAGGTCTAAATGCACAGGTCTCTAAATCACATATCCGTTAATGTCTGCCATTGTTTTTCTGCCATTCAGTGTTTTCTTTGTTTATCTTTCTGTCCCCAAAGCTTTTGATGGTTAATCATAGAAGTGAAATCAGTCCAGCTCTTGTGTCTGCAGGAAGGAAATGCTACTCATAGATAGACAGTTACGCTACTCAGTTCAATCCCCCCATCTGATCTGAGTGTTAGTTTAGCCCAACAATGGTAGCTCCCGCTCTCACCCCCCCATCCTTACAGTCATGTGGTGTGGTCTAAGGAATGTGCAACCTCCTCTGGAATATACAGTAATGAGTCCAAAAGCCAGATCCTGAGGGTGTCTTTCTTTCTCTGTCAGTTACAAACACAAACATTCCCCTTTTATTGACTATCTGTGTAACAAACACTCAGACAATGTGATCAGAAACGAAATCCTAGACAACAGCCTATAGCTACGATAAGCCCTGTCCTGCAGGTTATGGTGTCAAGTCATGGAAGTTCCTTCCTGTCCTTCACAAGGTAGTGTTATTTTGAAAGGAGCAAGAGGTAAAGGAAATAGTTAGACCTGGAGAGAATGAGGCGGCGACCTTTCGATCTCTGAAAGTCCCCTATTGACCAAAAAGGAAAAGATTGAAAAAACAAGATACCATACCATAGCTAACGGGAAACCCCCAGTCTTATGACTTGTCACCATATACCGTAACTGTTTTCTATCGCTTTCCCAGTGTTACGGCCCGCCCCCTACTCCGTGGTAGTGGCTCGTGGGGAGACCCGCAACATAAAAGAAAACACACAAAAGAAACCAGTACTTAGTAGCGATCATTTATTTAACGTACCGCCGCTACTCACACATGCCATCCGGCCAATCAACAAGCTCTGGAGGACTGGCCAAAAGAAACAAAAAGAAGGAGGGGGCCGAGCCAGCCACACCAGGGGCCGTAGGACCCAGAGCTTCCCTCCCCTAACCAGAAATCTAACCAAAATACTACGGGAAACAAAATAAAGCCACGAAAACTAGACTACCAGGTCCTCCAGGCTACACATCATAACAGCAACAACAAAAGGGGTCTACAGCTCAGAAACAGCCGAGAGATCATCCACCGAGCAAAGTCTTCCGGCATAAGGATAGGCGACCTTTTTCTCCTCCAGTTTCTCCTTATAACACGGCTAAGTGGCATTGGAAACACCTGGGCAGAGGCGGAGCCAGGGGCAGACCAGGTGACAGAAAAGACAACACGGAGGGGAGCACGTAACACCCAGTAATAGTTTTTGTTCAATTTGGGGAAGTAAAACAAGCTGCTAATGGACTGCACTGAAGTGGATTTTCAGTATTTCGCTGAAAAAACATCTATGCCGCTCCATTCTCCAATATTCAGCATTTCCAAGTTTAGTCTTTGGGAGCGTGCATTGGGATGAAAGGGCTCTTTTGCTGAAAAAAAGCTTCCTGATATACCTTCAAAACAACAATGCTTTGCAACAAGGGATCCCTTTTTTACATACAGTGCATTTTGTCTAATGATGAATCACGGATACATACATATTAATTTTAAGTGGGTTTAAAAAATAAAGACCTTTTGAACATTTAAGCATGGAGACATGTCACAGTAGAGGCACACAATACACATTTGAACCTGAGAATGGGCATAATATGTCCTCTTTAAGTCACCTTAGGTTAAGTTAGCATGCAATGAGGTCAGGAATACCTAGAACAGTAACCCACTAATTTGCACTATGCATTCTCTAGCCAATAACCTGTAACTTAACCAACACATGTGTCTAACCCCAGCTCTTAAGCTTCTCTAAACCTAAATCTTTAATCCTTAAAAAGACTCAAACAGGCTTTAAAAAAGTGAATATCGGCCAAACTACCCTCTCCTTTTATTATAAATCCTCACTCCCTGTAATACTGAAATTGGTTATCAAAAAGATGAATGTATAACCGCCCACACACATCAGGAGAGCATTGAAAAAGAAGACCTGCTCTGATCTGACTCAGGGTCCATGGGAGAGAACTGAGGCCACCTGTTGAATCCATAACACGCCTGCTTTTATTCAAAGGAAATGTGGAGAAAAGAACCTGGCAATTGTTGCCGCTTCTTCTCAGAAATGAATTATTCGATGAGGAAGGTTGAGTAAGTGTGCTAGGCAGCTGTCCCATCCACCCACAGTTAGATGTGGAGGCTTTGGCTCGTGACCTACTGAACCTCGGTGGGCTGCAGAGTAGAGGAGCTGGTTTTTCCCCAACTTCAGCCAATAATGGCGCGTTTCCACTACAGCGCGGAGCCCGGTTTAAGAGGGCTGTGACGTCAGCGGCCCGACTTTGGTTGCGTTTCCACTTGGCCTAGTACCGGCCGGCGGGTCCTAATTCACAGTTTTTCTGGCCTCATAAAATCGTGGTTCTAGGGCCAGGAACAACCAGGCTGAGTTGTGACGTCAACACTCTCGACTGCTGATTGGTCAGAGAGAATCGTCACAATCGGCGCGCGAGATAATCCCTAGCGTCGCATATATATATAGCGAAGCTTGCAGCATTTTTATAAACAGCATTTTTGTCAACAGAGGAGCTAAAATGGCAAAGAAAAGCACGCCGTGGTTGGTCGAGGAAGTGACGACGTTCCTACATTACATTGCAGATAAGATCCAGCGGGAGCTCGACGGGACAACTCGCAATATTAAAGTATTTCAGGAGGTGTCTACACAGATGTCCACAAGCGGCTACTCGAGGACTGTCGTGCAGTGTAGGGAAAAACTCAAAAAGATGAAGAGTGAATATCGCTTGGTCAAAGATAATAACAACACGAGTGGTGCCAGTAGGAAAAACTGGAAGTGGTTTGAGCTAATGGACACCATTTACGGCCATAGACCGGCTAGCGTTGGGAGGGATGGAGGCCTGGACTCTGCAACGGCGTTACTGGAGTCTCTGCATGGTACGTTTTTTCTAACGCTCTGTTATTTGCTTGAAAGCGTTGTGTCCCTATCTGTTCTAAAGCTCACTTCTAACAAATAAGTCGTCACGGCAGTTTTAAGCAGCGTGACTCCGCTCCGCCTACACTGCGTTACTATAGTTACTGCCCCAGTTCCTAAACTGTAATGGAAACGCGCCATCAAGTGAGCTGGTCCTAACAAGGCCTAACGAGGCCGAGCGAGGCCGAGCGAGGCCGGGCTCCGCGCTGTAGTGGAAACGCGCCATAAGATTCCTGAATTCATTGGATGGGCCGTGGTTGAGTCAGGTGGAATGCATTTATGAAACACTTGGGTTTGAGTAGTAATGAGAGTAAAACTATTTCCCATTTCATGCAGGGAAACTGTGCTTGGAAACCTCAAAGGAAGTCATAATCTGGAGTTTGTTTAAGTGTTTCAACATTACTCAAAGAATGAATGTGTCGTCACAGTGCAACATTTAAGTTTTCAATCCAGCTTTCACATTTATTTTTTTCAAGCTTCCCGTAATTTTGTCTTTTTCTTCAAGCCTTGATAATATGTATTGCTGCCTAAAGAAACATGTTTTTTTAGTCAAAAAGGCTCCCTGCTGCTCAGATTTTATTTAATCTAATAATGTTTTCTCAGAAAAGGTAAAGAAACATGGTTTATATTTTCAGTTATGCTCTGCAATTGGGAACATCTGGGATCATTGCCTTTCTGTCGTTTATCGTCCATATTATTCATATTTTGACACAATAGCCTCAGCTGTACTTTGCTGGATGATTAGCAAATTATTACATTATATGAGCTTTTTTTGTGGACTGTAGATTTTTTATCTTGTTATATGCATATCAAATTGTGAGCTATGTCACTGTGCATTTAGACCTCGTTGAGAGAGACTTAAAACTGAAACCAATAATGGAGACTATAACAACATATGGTGTTATGTTGAGGCCAGGGGTCTACACAAACCAAGGCTTTACCAGGGTATAACCTTGCTTAAAATAAGTACCTGTATTAAGTTATCATTGATAACATTTATAGTGAAATTATGGGGAATTCCAGCTTTTTGTCAGCCATGCTGGGCGATAATAATGTCAACTTTTGTGGTTAAGCTCGAGTTTGGACAAATGTATAGTATTTCAGGCCTGGAAAAGTGAGAAAAGACATCAGTTTTTGCAGAGCTGCGAGCTCATGATTGCATGTGTGTGTGTGTTAAGGTGCACATGCATGTGAGCCCAGGTTTATTAAGATAAGGCGTGATGTCTGACTTTGACATATTAGATGTGGCTCAAGATAATCTGACTCCACCACTTCCTTCTTCCTGTTTAAAGACAGACATGCAGTGGAAGAGAGGTGGGAGCAACAAGACGCTCATTCATTTGCTTTGAATTCCTATTAAGGTTTCAAATGCGTTGAAGTTCCTAGTAATAATGAGAGTGGAAAGGTAATCACCCATTGCTTAGGGATTGTAAAATATAATGAAGGTACACTGATAGAGAAAAACAACAACTCCATAAATGTAAATTAAAAACATGTGCAGCATATTGTGGTGAAACACACACAAAACGTCCTGCAGCGAGGAAGCCAGCAGGCCACGTGCAGCGTGAGCTCATGCTGCTATTTCACACCTCCTGCTGTTTCCAGGAGAGAGAAATAAATGGAAAGAAAGAGTTTAACAACAATTCCCATTCTTGAGCAAAGCCTTATAATCACCAACACCGGCTCATACTAACAGCCAGGACAGTTTACAAAAGTCTCTGATAAAGTGATTATTTTGTCAGTTTCTTGGGTGGCCCTCCAGCAAAACATTTTCTATCCATTTGCTTCGTGCCATGTTCCCTCCTAGTTCCTAACTGGTCCCATTGTGGTGAATAATTAAGTTACATTGCAAACACAGAGACAATTCATGCCCAGTGAGCTCGTCAAATGTTCACATCTCATCCGGCATTCCCCTGAGTTCCTGCTGAAGCATTTAAATTGTCATCAAACGTTGTATTATTCATAACAATCTTAAATAACTTTGTGGGAGCAGGAACGTCACAAGCTAAAAATACTCATAACAATCAATAATGCAAAAGTGAGAGGCGGCTTTTATAATGAACAGTTTTGCTTCATCGCGGCTTTTGGCGGCAGTGTTTCTAAGGTTTATCCGGTTCAGAGTCCCACACATGCCTTTTAAAGAGGGGAATATGTATGTTTTTATTATTATATAACTGATCTAGGACATGTATTCATAATCATATCTAATGTTCCTCTAGTGATTGTGTGCCAGTTTTTGTTCGTTGTTTCATAAAGCTTCAGACCTACTTCCTCTCACCAATTTGGTTTGTCTGAATGTGCTTCCCTCTCAAACAGGGATGTCACAGTGTATGCTGCTGATATTTTTAGTTTAATCTTCATTTAATCAGGCAAATCAATTAAAGGATAGGTTCAAGTATGTCTAAAAACCAGAAATATGCCTATGGGATGATTAATTCCTAAATACATTTCAATGTAAGTGATAAGGGACAGAAACCATAGGCTGTGTGAAAATATATTCCACTGGACATTTTTTTTAAGGCAGACGTAAAAAATGTGAGCATTTCTAGTGAAAATGCTATGTTTTCAGCTACTGTAATCTTAAGAACATCTATTTATATTATTTATATGTGTTTTGGGAATAAGCAGGCACACTAAGAGTTAATTTCCCTGCTTCGGTTTGGTCAAGGAATCTGAAAATAGAGTCCTATTATGATTGTGAATCCTTTTTCTCCATTTAATCTACTACCATGAGTATAACACATCAAATGTATAAATCTACGGAGAGAGATGACGTCCCATATTTAATCCTGCACTACCAAAGCGCTGATCTAATTTCTCCAATTGGTGGAAATAGTCTTCCTCCTAGAAATACTGGAATCGCAAAACAAATCTGCACTGGAACAAGGCTGTATGTGTCTGCAATTTAGCATTGATAGAGATGTCATGATTTTAGCAAAGTTCACAGTATAGAAAACTGAAGGACGAGGAAGAAAATTCGAGGAGTGAGGATGAAGATAAGATGTTAGAAATTAATTTACATTCAGATGTCCGGAGCATCCTATTGAGCTGTTTGGAAGGATGGTAATGTTTAACATAAATTACACATGTGTTGTTAATTCAGACTTGTTTATTTGACAAACAGGTGTACATAATTAAACATCCTGTTGTTCTGTAGGTCTGTACTTGAGATAAAAACACAACACAGGTCAATCAGTGTAGTGTTTATAAGGTAAAATAGTGAAATCCAGGGTACCTTTCTCTTTTTACAGGGTCTTTGATTTCCCATTTCTTGTTTCAATCTCTTCAAATTGGGACCTCTGTTTTAATGCATAGTTATTTCGGGGCTCCTGCCATGAAAATGTTTGACCTAGTTAAGCAGACTGTGTCTTGTTCCTCTCACCATTCAATCATAACACGTTTTGCTGCCAAACACCATGCACTGATGTCCAAGTCTTCATTTAGTTCTGCTTATGTTAGCTTAGCATGCCTTTCATCATGCCTAAAGAGAAAGCATAGTTGCTCTTTGGCTTGTAGAGGCGTAATAATGTCTCCTTTTGGCAGCGTTGTTTTAATGGATCAAAAAAGGCGTTCCATAAAAAGAGTTGTTCAAATAGTGATCTGCAGGTCTGGAGGCACTTAAAGCTCTGGCTCCTGAATGAAAACACCTAAAATATTACAACACTTCGCACAGCAAGGCTCCCGAACATATTATGAACAGTAACTCAGAGTCACGAGCAGCGCGGGAGCTTTAACACAGGCCGTGTTTAGCCTATAAATAAAAATAAGCTGATGTCATTAACCCTTTGACAATTTATTAATAACAACAGCCTGGCATTTCCCATCTCTAAATCACAGATGTATAGTTGTTTTCAGACTGTTAGCATTGATGAACTTCAGCTAAAAGGTAGGCTACTTTTGTCCCTTGAGACAGATGAATGCTAGCTAATGTTGGCAGCCTGGTGCTAGTGTTGTTAATGATGTATCTTAATAAACATATTGTTGATGTATGGTTCTTTATTAGCTATTTTTGATAAGAAGGTGAGAGGAGAAGATTGATAGCATTCTCATGTGTATAAGATAATGCTAAATATGAACCAGCTGGCAAATAGCTTAGCTTAGCTTAGCATATAGACTGGACGCAGTGGGACAAAGCTAGCCTGGCTTTGTCACAAGGTAAAAAACAACACATGCACCTTAGCTAACTCTTCATAAAACCACCCAAAAACTGTCTCTTTCAAAAAATAAAAAGATATGTTTCAACTTTAGTAAGAACCAGTTGAGCAGTTTCCCCTACTGCTAGTTTTTATGGGAAGCTAAGCTAATAGCCTCCTGGCCATAGTTTGAAATGTACCATTCGGATATGAGATGTTATCTAATTCTGGTAAGGGAGTACATTTACTATTGAACCTAATACTCAAGGATTTATAATCAATAAAATGTCAATAAATAGTCAAACCCGACTCACGATGCATTCAACAGCAAATGTTGTCTATTTCTTTCTCCTTATAAATGACCTAAACAATTGTTGGCAATTCATTATAGTCTTCAACTAATTATTTGTGTGAGTAATAATGTGAAACAGATTTTATTGTGGCCATATCAAATTAACGACAGTCTTATTTTTGATTCAAAACACTTTCCTTTCCAGTTTTTCACCACAGTATTTCAGAGCTGTCTCTGCTCTGCTTTTCCTTGCGGTTTCTTTCATTTTGTTCCCTCAGTGACTCCCATCAGATGACTCAGCCTCTCCCTGAGAGAGCAGTTCATTAGACCTCTTCTCTGCCCATTTCACACGTTTAACATGACACTTATCCAGTTCCAGAGAGGAGAGAGGGAACCATTATTGTTGTGTTTGTGGAGAAGCTCTGACCTCAGTTGGCAGGTGTTTGTGTTTGATGTAGTGAAGTCGGCAGGTTCTTGTAATACAATGGCCATCCTGCAGAATGACTTTGCGCAACGCTGTTGAAATAAAACGGCAGCACACAACACCCATAGACAAGGAAAATAAGTCAGTAACACTTGCGGGCAACCATAGAAACACTGGGAAATAAAAAAGGTTGAGCAGCAGCTGAGAGTTACTGCACCTCAGTGAGGGTGAGGAGATTGATAACACACTTTTGGTTCCTGATTCAAATTTAGAAATCCATATGATTTGGATCATGAAGAAACTGACGTGTATCTGTGTGTGTGTTCTTTCTTTTTTTTTTAGGCGGGCACGGTGAGAGACTCCATGGCTAAGTCCCTGTACAGCGCTCTGTTTGACTGGATCGTGTTCAGGACCAACCATGCTCTGCTAAACAACAAGGACCTGGAGGACAACTCAAAGGTAGGGGTGATAACACACACACACACACACACACACACACACATAGGTACACAATATTTGTATGAGAGCCACATTTCATTTTCTCAAACATATATGAAAAGAGTAACATAAACAACATTTTCACCCCATAAACTGTCTGTCATGACTTGATTCTCTGCTATGGCTTTCTCAGTGTGATATAAAAATTCCACTGTGTGTGTGTATATACGTGTGTGTGTGTGTGTGTGTGTTGGAGTGGCAGCTGGCAAGTAAACCCTGTGGGTGCATCTAAAGGATTAGAAAACAGTGTGTGTGGATGTGTGTTTCTGTGGGTGTGTGTGTGCCAAGAACATTTGGGCAGATGGCATCAGGTTCCCTCAGCTCAGTTTACCCCCTGCGGCCCTTGCTGTGTGTGTGTGTGTGTGTGTGTGTGTGTGTGTGTGTGTGTGTGTGTGTGTGTGTGTGTGTGTGTGTGTGTGTGTGTGTGTGTGTGTGTGTGTGTGTGTGTGTGTGTGTGTGTGTGTGTGTGTGTGTGTGTGTGTGTGTGTGTGTGTGTGTGTGTGTGTGTGTGTGTGTGTGTGTGTGTGTGTGTGCATCCCTTGGCACTGACATCATGTGTGTGTGTGTGTGTGTGTGTCCTCTCTCTCTGCTGACAGGGGGTCGATGAGGTTGCACTTTCCTGTCAAGGTCACTGTTCTTATGTACAGATAACAGTTTATATGTGTGTGTGCTCATGTATGTTTTTACTACATTGCCCTTCAGAGAGAAATAAAAGACGGCTGGAAAAAATAAATTGTAATTGGAAACAGCTTTTACGGCCCATTTCATAATTAAAGGCCGCCTTTGAGTGGACGCCTCCTTCAGATGGTGCATGTTAATGAAATATGATGTCATGAATCTTACTGACACCCAGAAGGCAACCGGGTCACTGGAGCTGTGAAGAAAAGGCATAACATGAAACACAATACAAATATCTCTAAATAATTAAGAACGGTGTTGCTGGAGGGTTTTGTTTTAATATCCTGATCCTATAAATATGTAAAGTATTAATGGAAACTGAGCTGTGAGTGTTTTTCCTCCAGACCCTGTCGATAGGAGTCCTGGACATCTTTGGCTTTGAGGATTATGAGAACAACAGCTTTGAACAGTTCTGCATCAACTTCGCCAACGAACGACTGCAGCACTACTTCAACCAACACATCTTCAAATTGGAGCAGGTAGGGCTTCATTTTCTACCTCTCCTCTACTCTCTACTCTTTTCTCATTCCCTCTTGGTCCATATACACACAAAAAGTAATGCAACCATTTTTATATAAGCCACTTCATTGTGGGCAGCCTTTAAGGAAGTCAGATGAATCATAATAGTATAAGTAACTAGTATAAGTCAGCATAAGGAAGAGGTTGTGGAGAATGGATGGGTAAAAGAAAACCAGGATTTAATGTTGGCTTATTTTAACACATTTTTGTTAACTTACGTATTTAGATAAGTTAAATATGTAAACATAGGCTAGTTATTTCAACATAAACCCCATGCAATTAGTTTTGTTGCCTTAGCACATTCTGCACTTCAGGCGCCCTAATCGCTCCTGGTGTATTTGTGGAAAAAAACACACACAAAATAGCTTCTCGTAAAAAAAGATAATATCAAACAAACCGTGAGAGGACATGTTATTGTACTCTACCATACTTAATTCTCCTCTTTTCTCAATGCCATTTTGCCCATTTGCTACCATTCAGACCAATGTTATTGTTGCAGCTGCTGATAACAAATCATTGCATTTTGTGTTTTGCTGCCTCTATGATGATGTTTACAACATTCAAACATTCTTTCTAAAGTGTGTGTTGGTATCGTAGTGACGTCAGTTCATGCAGAAACACATTGTTGTTGCTGCTACACATTCTTTAAAAAATGCCTTTACGGTTTTGATTGATTCAGCGGATGGAGCGATGAATGGACTGACTGCAGTTGCGTCAAACTGAAACAAAAAGATTACCTGTTTATCAGATGTGTGTGAGGAGCTGCTTTTGTATTGCTGTCCATGCTTTGTTCAATATTTTTGGAAGGCCACCTTGCCCCTGACGTTACAGTAGAAACATCTGTAATTATGTAGCTAGGTTAAGTTTGCACGCACATTCATAGAAACTAAAAAGTCAGAGGAAGGGTGCTGAATTACCAGAAGAGGCTGATAGGCCGGGTAAGGGTGCAGGAGACCAGGGGTGTTTCTCAATGTCGAGTACGCTTGCTTGGTAGCACATGTCTTCCGAGCGTCTTGCTTCAGAAGCGGGGCAAGAATACTTCCTGGCATTCGGAAAACGAAGAGTGGAACAGGCGAGCAAGTGTGCAGGTGTGCGTCATATGAGAGGCCCCGCCTTACATTTTCCGCTACAGATTTGGGGAAATTGGTCCGTGCGCAAAGCATTGTGGGGATTTTAAGACCGCGGAGTCTACACATGTGCAGCCTCGAAATTTCTCCAAACGAAGTACGCCGGCTCGGTAGAATTCCAAGTATCCTGGACATTGGAACAGTCCTTCGGCGGCACTCGATGACGTAGTATGCTTGAAATAGTGGCTCTGGAGCAGCTTTACTCGACATTGAGAAACACCCCAGGAGAGCTAACATTGCCTAAAGTTTTAGTTTTTTCTCCGACTGGCTTTGGTTTGCTTGTTTATGCCTCTGTATGGCATCACCCTCCCTTTCTTTTATTTAATTTTAAATAATCTATTGTCATTTCATCACTGTTTATCAAAGAGACACCAGCTTCATTGCACTCAAAAGGAATATTACTGAAGCACTGATCAGCTATATTATGTATTCATATATTCTCATTTATTCAGAGACCCACTGCTTAAACACCTAATATTCAGTGAGCATGTTTTATTTATTTTTGTCAAATAATATCAATTGAACAAGCGAGATCAGTGAGAGGGAAAGAGCAGAGATGAAGGACGTTTGGAGGAAATAATGAGACTCAATCAGTGGGAGACTGTCGCCTCTTGTCGTCTTCATTCTGAATTCTGATTGGCTGTGGCAACTTAGCAGGCGGGCAAATCGCTGAAGGCAGAATAAGGAGAAGAACAGAGTGTAAAAAAAGAAAGAAAAAGAGAGAGCAGTGTTTCTGTAAACGAGCGCAATAACGTCCCTTCAGTCTCCATGAAGATCACAGGCTGCCGCTGCTGTAATGATCCTGTTATCTGTTTCTGACAGTTAGCCCTCAGGGTCTATATATACACACACACACACACACACACACACACACACTCTCTCTCTCTCTCTCTCTCACACACACACTCTGCAGGATGTAACATGTACTAACAGACAGGTTGAGTTACTGTTAATGAAACATTGATGGTTAAGCACTCTATGGCTTCAATTCAATGTTAGATGTTCTGCTGTTGAAGCTAATGGTTATGCAAAGTTAAAATAAGGACACAGTTGAAGTAGCTGCCATTAGGAAATAAATGAGCACTCTCGCTTAAAAACGTCCTTAGATTAAGATAAGAATCCTATTTTATTTGTCGTGTTTATTATCATTCATACAATTATAGGAATAAAGGTTCTGTGATATTATTCTAATCAACTGATGCCAATTATAAACACAGGTACAAATGTGTATTAAAAACTAAATGCAACTTCTAGTCAGGCATTGGGAGCGGTCGTTTACATACGTTTTAAAAAATGCGTTTATCTGCCCATTTATTAAGATCCACCAAAAATATAATGACTTATTTCCTTCTTACGTTTAAGTCCCCTAACATACACTTTAACCAAAGGTACAATGAAACTTGTGGAAACAAATGATATTATTTAATTTTAAAGAGGACTGTTTTTATCATTTATGAATGTAATGTATCTGTAAAGTGTTTTTGATCACCTTTTGAAAGCGCTTTATAACAGTAAAACTATTTACTGTATATAAAACATGTACATTTAATTCAAATCAACATCTAAAAGGCATCTAATACAAAGTCCTTCTGGTTTACTGAGGGTGTTGTCTCTCCGTGGCAGCAGGTGCTCGTGACTGCTGTCTCTGTTTTTACTGAACCTTTCACTTCAGGGTTTTTGTTCCCGTGTTGTGTTCAACTAATAAGTGTCAAAGTGCCTCTGAGACGCTCGCCCTCACAGGACTCTGCCCAATATTGTTCCAGGAGAGTTCACGTTTATTATCCTTTAATCACCGGGGTCCTCCCAACCTTTGGCCCCCTGCCTCGCTTGAGTTTATTTGACAGGACAACAGTTGAGGCGGCCCCTCAGAAGCAGGTTGGTAGAGCTTCCTAATCGAGGGTTGCCAGATCTGAACTGATTTGTGTTTGTTTGAATAAAGTTTAGCAGTTCACGCCACTGGCCCCTCTACCCTCAGTTTGACGTCAGGAGGAGAGACAGCGCTCCACACCTTGTCTGATGCTTTATGTTGAACCTTTAACCGCTGCACTCAAAATGCAGACGCTTTCTTTTACAAAAACTCCGTGAGCTAAGTGATGCTAATCATGCTGAAGTCTTTGTTGTGAGTTTTCGACCAATTTATCAGGAAATTTAAATGAAATCAAGAAGCTTTTTGATTAAAATGTCCTCAATATTTTAAACGTATTTACTTGGAATCAACAGAAATGCCCTTTGTGAACGTTTATCAGTGTTGCTTTAATCCTTTTTCTACATATTTACTGAATATGAAACTGTAAAATTCACTATTACACTATTAATTGCTGTTTTTAAAAGTGTTTTATTCACTTTGTTAAGATCGCAGTGATCCCTCAACTGGAAATATAGTGTTTCACTCTGTTATCATATATATAGGTACAAAACATGCATTTTTGTATTGATAGGTGTCAGAGCAAAGAAAGCATTTGTGGCTTCAATGCCTTGCTCAAGGACACCTCTCGAGCTACCAGTCGACACGCTGTATTTTTGGTCCGATCGGGACTTGAACTAGTTACTGCCGCCCCCAGTAGTTTGTTTATATGTATATTTGTCAGGGTTGAGCGAAGAAGGCAGGACCCAAATGCAGGTTTAACTGAAAAAATACCTTTATTTCAAGGATACAACTAGACATACAGAGCAGAACTCTCTCCCCTGTGAACACATAACAGAAAAAGCAGAACCTAAATGCAGACAGGACTAATCAAACAAACAAGACACAGGTGAGGAGGGAGGAGAGAACACAGGGGCACAAGGTGAACACAATCGGGTAATCAGGCAGGAGGGAACACAGAGACAGGAAGCAACAGACAAGACAGGGGTTGAACACTTTTCAAACTAAAACAGGAAACCAAAAATCTGACAGATCTACACAGGACAAAAATAAAACACAGACAGATCGTGACAATATTACTGACATTTTCTTCAACTTTCTTCATCTTTACTACATCAGAAATTAGTAGGAGAAAACACATGCTACTAACTCTGGTTCTTGTGGTTTCAATGTGGTATCTTCGGCATGCCGTCCCATTTTTTAGGCGTGAACATCAGTTAAGTCGTCTATCTAGAATAAAGAGAATTTACAGCAGCATCTGATGATCTGATCAAGATCAAATTTATTTATTTGAACAAGCGTGAACCACTGCTTCCTCTTTGTCCGTCATTCTGACTTTGAGAGGTGATTTTCCATCAGGGGGAGATTTTCCTCCTCTCTTTCCTCCGGGCTTTACTCCCCTCCAACCAATCAGTCGGTCTTATCAGCAGCGAGTGTGTTTACCTTTGGAACAGCGGCCAAAGCTAATAGGACCACACCAACCACAACCTGCAGTGTGTGTGTGTGTGTGTGTGTGTGTGTGTGTGTGTGTGTGTGTGTGTGTGTGTGTGTGTGTGTGTGTGTGTGTGTGTGTGTGTGTGTGTGTGTGTGTGTGTGTGTGGTGTGTGTGTGTGTGTGTGTGTGTGTGGTGTGTGTGTGTGTGTGTGTGTGTGTGTGTGTGTGTGTGTGTGTGTGTGTGTGTGTGTGTGTGTGTGTGTGTGTGTGTGTGTGTGTGTGTGTGTGTGTGTGTGTCTCAAGTGTTTACACTCAACATGCCAATTGGTGCTTGATTTCTTCTCTATGTGAGGATGATATCAGAGTTAGAGAGAAAACATGACAGCCACCGCCTTAGGCAAACACGTGTCATGTTTGTCTTGTGAGGTATCTGTAAAGAAATAAAACACATGTGGAAAGGTTTTCCTTCATCTGATATAAAGGGAGACTTCTGCTGTTCATTGAGTTCATTGTCCAGGAGTAATTAATAGGATAAAGGTTGAATAGGGACGGCCAGATTGTAACTAAATGTGCCTTTGTTCATACTGATCAAGCAGCTAGTAATTCATAGATTGTAAAAATAGAGTTCTTTGTTTTGATGCAGATTTTCAGATTTCTTGATGTAATTTTTTTAGTCATGCTGGTTAAAAAAGGTCCAGCTTTTTCTAGTCAGATCACAAAACTCACAGAGTTAAAAGAGGCCTTATTGTGCTTTTTGGGGTTTTCCTTTCATGTAGTTTGTTTTATGTTTTTGATGGTGTGCAAAGGCTAAAATCCCACATTTTGAGAAACGCCTCCTTTGTTTACTTCGGTAACATAACGATATCACTACGTAACACTCCCGCTTCTATTGGCTAGAGCTCCAACACATTATACGTGATAAGGGGCGGGATATCTCTAAGCGGTTGGACAATCACAACAGAGCCGGCCAGCTAACCAATCAGAGCAGACTGGGCTCTGGTTTCAGACAGAGGGTGAAAAGAGGTGCTGCAGCACAGGCAGTATGAGAGAAATAAAGAGCTTTGTGAACATTAGAGCATGGAGACATGTCATAGTGGCACAAAATACTGATATGAAACCAGAATGGAGCATAATAGGTCCCCTTTAAATGTAAGAAGCCAAACATGTGTGAAATTGAGTTTCAAAATGTTTCAAAATTATGATTTAAATCAGGAACTATCTAGACAAAGAGGAAGTTAACAAGATTAGAAGTCAACTGTTTGCTGTTCTGGTTCTTACTACAATTGAATCAAATCTAATCTTATACAGGCTTCAGTGATTCAATACATTTGCTTTTGTTTCAGTTAGTTGTTACGCTAAATCAGAAGCAACACTGAACAAGATAAAACAAGTACAGTATACTGTCCCAGTTTATAAAATTCACTTTGTTTTGGGGGCAAACTGCCATTACATTAAAAGCATGTAAACATGTCAGAGTAGAGGCAAAAAATACAAGTTTGAACCTTGAAATGACCACGCAGCGAGCTTTTCTTTTTCTTGTACTGTATCTTCGTCTTTGTCAGTTTCAAACGTTTTTCTCTCTGTGTGCTTTAAAAAAAACACACCAGAACTTGCTCCAGTTCTCATGATTGCACCTCCTGTCTGCTCAGTAAAAACACTCTGCTGTCATAACAGGAGAGAAGGGCGCTGAGGGAGGGAGACATATATAAAGAAAGAAGAGATAGAGAGATCCTAACACAAACACAGCCTCTGTAACTCAGAGCTCAATAAAAGATGGAGGGACGGCCAACCTCAATGACCGCAGCACAACTCGCTGCTTTCTTCAGCTCAGACTTCAAAGTTTTAACCAAGCCTCAAGATGAACCAGGATTTGCCAGCATGAATGCACTCACAGTACGAAACTAAAAATAAATGTTTACAAGAAAATTAACAAAAGTAAATGCAATAAGAACATGACAAATTAATGAAAAAATTGTCCAGTATATCAGAATTTCAATTAGTAGAGCTATGCAGTTTGAAAAGAGGAAGCATTGAACCTGCACATTTCCCAGAAGGATGCACAAAGCTTACAGTATGGATGATGAGTAATGGCTCACATGAAGTGTGTCAGGGCAGTTTGATTCAACACATGTGCTCTCACAAACACAACCAAGTCAGACAGATTAACCGAGTCATTTATCCGTGAGTGTTTGGCTTGATGAGATTTTTAAACAAAAGCACGGGACTCTTTTTATGGCTCAGTTTTTGTTTGCTGGATCAGGTGCAACCTCTGAGAGAAACCAAACATTCGACATGTTCTGAATGCCCCGTCGGTGATTCAGCGGCCTGGAAAAAGACGAGAGGGTGTCGCATGTGTTGAAGAATCTTCAAGTGCTGCTTTTAATACTTTACATCTGTCTCGTTTCAGTGATTCACACTTTCACATTTCTTCTTTATTATTCTACAGCTAGTTCAAAAACACATGCACTGACACATCAAAACATACAGGGCACTTGGGATGAGATTCTTATTGTTGTGAAATACTGCATGCTCCACCACTACTATAAGCACACAATTCCCATTTATATTAAAGTAACATCAGTGTAAAGCTCCATGAAGTGTACTGAGTGCATTCATGTTCCTCAGAGGAGCAGTTTGTCAGCGTTGCACAAGATATTACATAACCAGCGTTAGATATACAAAGAACAATGTGCTTCCAAGAGGGATAAATCCATTTTGTTTTAATGATCCCACTGCTCTTAATCTGGCAACACTTTAAGAACGGTTAAATTAGCAGCATGTTGTTCTTTCCATCATTTGGTTTCGGGCG
The DNA here is from genome assembly GCA_031216635.1 of Dissostichus eleginoides. NCBI lineage: Eukaryota > Metazoa > Chordata > Actinopteri > Perciformes > Nototheniidae > Dissostichus > Dissostichus eleginoides. Next base: position 10,430,176 of record CM062273.1, on the reverse strand, counting down.
CTGTGAAGGACATTGCAGTATCTATCGGCTGCCGTAAGCTCTGTAATCGTTGTTCTTATTGATTTTCCCTCGTACAAACACCCTCATTCTCTTCTATTTTTGTGCAGCTGGGCTTCCTGCCTCGCCAGTGCTGACCCTTACATTTTAGTGTTTATACTTTAGTTTGCTGAGTGTGCATGCTCTTCCCCTGCAGTGCAACAGAGACACACATTGACCTGTGGAGATCCTGGAGACAGAAAGTTTGCATATCTTTAAATTCTGCTTTTTTTAAGGGAAAGTAACCCACGTACTTCCCCTTTCTAACTGTTTGGTGTCCCTCATTGGTTCCCCCCTCAGGGATATTAAAATGACATGGCTCATATACTTCAGTCGTCATTGGACCCTGGGGGTTATTTTCTTTTGACCAACTACCAGCAGCCAGGTGTTTTCATGGTGGGGATTCAGGTTTTTTTAGTGCTTTGAAAGCATCGCTGCCTTAGACGTTTTGGTTTTATACCGTGGGAATATGCAAAAATATAGTAAATTCTCACGCATGTGAGCCACACTTTTCTTCATGTTTTATTATAACAGGGTGCGTCTAAGACAGTCAAGAGCAAATGTGTCACCTGATAGTTGTTGAAAAACGTTTTTGAACCTCTCAGTGCTGAAGAAAAAGAGAGGAAAACATGACCCTCTCCTCTTAAAGGGGCTCTATGATGCTGTTTGGGGTTTTCCCTTTACTGTAGTTTTTATATAGGTTTTAGTGCATGTAAATAGTCTGTTAAGGCTACAATTCGAAATGTCCCCCCCAGAGGGAGTCTAACGCCTCCATTGGACTCTTTTGTTTCCTCCCTAACATAATGACATCACTATGTGACACCTGCGCTTCTGTTGGCTAGTGCTGGTACACATTTCACGTGGTAGGCTAAGGGGAGGGACATATCTAAGCGGTTGACCAATCACAACAGCACCGTCCAGTTAACCAATCAGAGCAGACTGCACTTAAAACAAATATGAACCTGAACATTAGCATAAAAGGGCCCCTTTAATAAACTGTACTATTCTGTGTGTGTGTGTGTGTGTGTGTGTGAACATCAGGAGTTACTGTACATTGGTTAAGACAAGTCTTATTCAGGTAAAGGCTAAATAGTCACAAAGTGAATCTTCTCTCTAACAGTTCTGAGATCATTTCTAATTGTTTCCCCCTGAAGTGTTTATTGACCCTCGGTGTTCCTCCTCTGTTTCCCTGCAGGAGGAGTACCGGGCGGAGGGCATCACCTGGCATCACATCGAGTACATCGACAACAGCGGCTGCCTCAACCTCATCAGCAAGAAACCCACAGCGCTGTTCCACCTGCTGGACGAGGAGTGCAAGTACGCCACCTGCTGAACTGAAGTTTATATTGTAGAACGTGTTGCACTTCTGGTTTGATGATGGCAGGGTTTCCTGGAGTTTAACATGCATAATATTATTTATATTCTCTTAAGATTTGTCATTCATGCATTGTATGCTTACTCCAATTCTAGACACTGCAACAAATATCAGTACTATAAATATATATACGATTTTTTGTGGTTATTAACGGTTACCAATTTGGTTTACTGGATATTATAACAAATGCTGAGTTTTGATAACATTAACTCTGGATAAACAGGGGCCCAGTAAATGAGTTTTATTGGCTCTAAGTCCCTTATTTTTAGCCCCACTATCAGGGCATATTTTCCACAATTTCAAATGACATTTAGAAGAAGCACCAAAGAGGAGAACATTAGTATTTTTTTGGAAGCAGGCCTTTGTTTTTACCTTCCTTATTTGTGGTTGTTTGGCGTACAAGAAGAGCACCAATGGGAGGGTGTTGGGTGTCAAGGTTAAAGTGTGAAGTGTTTCCCTGTGTTTGGTTCCCATCCCTTGCTCCACTCATTAATAATTCACATCCCTAGCTCGTGTGAGTTATGTGGAGAGAGAAACATATTTCACTGCAGCATGCTCTGTTGATATCACTCTGCAGAAGCAGCTTTTATCCCCCAGCTGGTGATCCGTGGAGACAAAGTGCTCCCTGTGCAGGACTTCTCCTCATTAGCTTGATTGATACCAACACTGGAGCTTCTAGCAGAGCTCAGTGAAAGCATAAAGACATTTTTATTCCTCCGCCAGCATCTCTGGGTCACGTTTTTCTCTTTGTTTCCTGTTGTGAAGCGCTCTCCTCCTGCATCTTCTCCCTCCATAAATCAAACTCAGCACTCCTCCCATCCTCGTCGCATAAAAACACATCAGGCGCTACACACACACACGGCTGTATTTATCTATGTCAGCTGTCGCCTTACTTGCCACTTAGGATAGCTGGTTCATCTGGATCTTATTATGTGGGGAATGGATCAAATGGTGTGTATAGTTTGTGTATAGAAAAATATGTGTGTGTGTGATAGGGAAGCACTACTGGAGAATTGGGGTCAAAGGGGGATCTCTATAGGCAGGGTCTCTCCTGCGGTTTTTGCTGCCAATGGAAGAAGCTTCATGCTAAATGATTACACAGAGAGAAAGAAAGACGCTTAGAGATCTCATCCTTCACAGTTAGGGGAGGCGGCCGGCCCTCTGGAGACGTGGATTAGGTTACTGCAGCATCCAGGGCGAGAGTGGGGGGTTTATTTCTACTGTAGCATCAAGACCCCCGCGGATATACTTCAGCCAGCAGTGTGTTTCAGATGAGTACTGAGGGAAGGTTTATATGATGGGTAACATCCCTTTAGCTATGTTGAGGTTGGTAGTAAATGTGTAAAATGCCCAAATGTGCAAAATAAATGCTGCAAATTTGGTTAAAATTGAGCAATAGTAATACATTTGGGACAGACTTGTAATCCCTGAGAGTTAATTAAATGAAATAAGATACAAAACGTATTTTTATAGGCCAATATCACAAAACACATTTGTCTCAGGGGGCTTTACAGTTTGTACAGATCAATGAATGACAGTTTAGAAATAAATACAAATATCACAACGTTGTCAATCTAATTGACAAAATGGATGAACTAAAATAAAATAAAATACAATGAAAGGGAAATAAAATGCTGTATTCATAGCTTCCATTTTGTAGAAATACACTGCAAATTTATCAGATACTACAATGACATGAAACAGAGGTTGAATAAAGTACTTGTAATTTGAACTTGCCTCTAAAACGATCCCTCTTTCCTCTAGTTTCCCCCAGGCCTCCAATCAGACCCTGCTGGACAAGTTCAAGCGTCAGCATGAAGGAAACAGTTACATCGAGTTCCCCGCTGTCATGGAGTCGGCCTTCATCATCAGACACTACGCCGGGAAGGTCAAGTACGGAGTCAAGGTGAGACGCCGGCCATTCAGTATGTGGTGACTCTTCTTTGTACGAGAATTTACATCGTTGCTTTGCACACCTGATAGCTGTTGTTTGTTATGTATTTATTTCAACAAGGACCATGCATTAAACATTAATCTCAGAAAAGAGAAGAGATTCATTATGCCAGATTATAGCTAATAGCTCATTTACATCTGCAGTCATTCCAGTTCCAGTATTGTGAGATATTAATAGTGTTTTAATCGTCAACCTGAATGAAAAATGATCTTTACATTGGCCAAAGCTTCACAGATAACTCTACAGGTCTGTTTAAACCAAGCAGTTATCTATGCAGTGTTTCATTTTTTAATCGCATTTTTAAAACACATGAGAAGCATGCTGTAATATTAAAATAGCAAAATCAATTACACCGGTCATTGGTTGTTGTTGTTCTTCCTTTGAGTGACTGAACACAGAGTCATTTAAGAACTAGCTGAATATATTTTTTAGAAGATAGACGTTTTTTTAATCTTTTTAATTCAGAAAAGTGCAGGTGCTAGTCGAGCAGTACCTTAATAACCTTCTTTGTGGGTGTTACATGTCAGGATATTTGAGAAAGACAGCTTTAAATATCTCACAATGAGGGAACATATAATGTGGACCCTTAAACAGAAGTGAAGCAGTTGTGGTGCAAATCAGGGGTCTTTTCCAATACCTAAAATGTTGATTAAAGGAGAACAGATAAAAAGGTAAAGATTCAGAGCTCTCAACAGATGATGGACGCAAACCTTCTTGTTGTTCGGTTGATTATTTTTTCAGCTAAATACATTTCTCTTTTTTGCTTCCCAGCTGCACTGTGATCAGAAACATGTGCTGGCATGAGGCGAGCGTATTGTTGTGTGACTCTATACTATAAATCCATAACAGTCGTGGCTGTGGAAACGTATCGCTGAGAGCCAGGAGTTGTTTGGTGTGAAATGTGCAGCGAGAGCCACAGCTTGTGAAATGTGTCTGATGTTGGCTCGGTAGTGAAGGAGCAGCTGACTCGAATCATATGGAGATGGAGAATATGTTGAGGGGTTTACAGTTCATAGCTCTGTTATCATAGCACAGCTTTAGTGAGAGTATTTATTGCTCACAGACACAAGATGCAGAAGAAGACAAGAAGAGAGGCTGGTAAAATGTGTGTTCCTGCATCGGGTTTATGATGTGACGCAATGAAAGGTGCACAGAAAGTAATATATTTGTTTTTCTCCGATTGAGACCGAAGTAATAGTTGTAGGTTTTGGGAGATATGTTTATTTCACTCTCTTTTTGTAAGTTAGGTAAGAATATCAATACTGCTCTAATGTAGGTCTGTTAAATATGTGACTGGAGCCAGCAGCTGGTTAGCTTAGCTTAGCACAAAGCATGGAGACAAGTGGAAGCTGCTAGCCTGGCTCTTCCAAAATCTGTGTACCAGCACTTCTAAAGTAAGGGGTTTTCAACTTTGTTCAACCACTTGTTAATTTAAAAAAAAAATCTGAGGAACATCTTCCCTGATAAATAAGAAAAAACAACATATCATGAGAAAAACATAAATGAAAAACAACTTGGCTGTGCATATATTGAACAAAACAAGTTATGAAACCAATTGTATTGTATTCAGGGTCGTGTTTCTTCTGAGGGTGGTTTCTTAATCCCTTTTTCTAATAATCATAACATGATATCTTGTTTAATCCGGACTGAAAAACAAAGGGAAAAAGCGTCAAGTAGCGTTTTACCTATTTACTTTACCCTTCTTTTTATCATTTTAAGAGCAGAGACTCTAGGAAGTTACTACAACCATCCAAAAAACAAAAAGTCCCCCGTCCCCCCTTAAAACCAGAAATGTATTGATTTATTTTTGGCATATAAATCAAAGAAGATATAATGTGTTTATATAAGAGCCAGGCTAGATGTTAACTCCTATGTCCAGTCTTTAAGCTAAGCTAATAGCTAAGCTTCATTTTTTAACAGATATGACATTATTAAAGGTCACCTATTATGCAAAATCCTCTTTTTCATGTCTCTTCTACATCAACATGTGTCCCCTCTGTGTAAAGAGATCCTGAAAGTTTCAGGAAAAAAGATTCTCTCTCTTTTTGTCCTGATCCATTTATATAAAAACCTGTCTGAAAATGAGCTGATCAGATTTTGGCCACTTTATGATGTCATAACGATTTTTTGGCTTGTGTAACCATTAGCCAATCACCAACCAAGGTAACCCCCTCCCCACCTTATCACCTGAATCTCCCCCTAGAGCACCATGGTGTTCTTTTTAACCAAATATCTCTCAGAGGGGCGTGGGGAGGGGCTCCTTATTTTCATCTAAAGTAACAGACAGAGAATCAGCACTTTTGAAACAGGGCTGAAACAGAGGAGATTATGGGATGCTGCAATGATCTGTTTGGTGTTTGGAGCCAAACACTTCAGAGACATGTTTTGTATATATCTGAGAACTATAATATATTGAGGAAAAACAGTATAATAGGGGACCTTTAAATCTTTGAACTCGGTCCTCAGAGGAGTGACTAACTCTGAGTGGATGCACATGTGTCTTTGGTTTCTTCAGGACTTCAGGGAGAAGAACACTGACCACATGCGTCCCGACATCGTGGCTTTGCTCAAGAGCAGCAAGAACGCCTTCATCTGCAGCCTGATGGGAATCGACCCGGTGGCGACCTTCCGCTGGGCCGTGCTGCGGGCCTACTTCAGAGCCATGGTGGCTTTCAGGGAGGCCGGCCGCAGACACACACACAAGAAAACTGGTGAGGAAACGTCTTAAAGTTCTATAGGGAGTTTTGAAAATGAGTTGTGCTTCTGCTGTTGATGATGATGAAGGATGAGGATGAAGAAGAAGATATGTCTTCTTCTGCAGTGTTTATTTTCACAAACTAGGAGGAGTGTATGAAAATATCAACACTGACTTATCTCAGAGGAGTGTGTGTCTGTTTTCTTTTTCTCTAATTCCTATCTTCTTCGTCCTCCTCGTGATTTGTTTCGGCTGCTTTTCTTCTCCCGTTTGTTAATCCACCTTCTTCCTTCTCATCTTACTTCTTGAAATAAAACGTGTCCTTTCATTGTCGTCTTCTATTTACCTTATTCTAAAATGGAGATGATCGTTGCTAAACATTTAGTCTCTTTAGAGGCCAAAGATTCATGAGGCAAGTCTTAGAACAGGTTTAAATATCCTAATTCTTAAATCTTTTAGTGAAATGTTTAAAACTCGTGTTGAGCCTGACCCGGTCTGTGCCCTTTTTGGTTTGGCCCCAAAGGTGACCTGTGCATCCCTACCAAACAGTGCCCAGGTAGTTATAGCCTTTTCTACACTTCTTGCGAGACGTTTGATTCTTCTAAAATGGAAGCAACATTCCCCTCCATCCTTTTCTCAGTGGGTCGGTGCTAGTGACTTATCCGACCGGCCCACCTCGGTACCGCAAGTAAATACCGCTATTAATTAGTTGACGGGGGGGCTAGTGACTTATCTGACCGGCCCACAACGTCCGACCGGCCCACTTCAGTACCGGCCCATCGGGATTCGTCCCGATGGCCGTCCGCCACTGGTGGTGGGTGGGTTGGTGGGTGGGAGAGTGGTGGGATCGAAATGAAGATTTTGATTTGTCAGCATGTGTGTATATATCTTTACTGAATCTGTGTCACTTGCTTTTGTTAAAAAACTGAGAAAATTAATACAAATATTTACCATAAATATCCTAATTCTGGGAATTGAAAAGAAAAGTGGTTTAAAGGTCAAAGATGGGTTCAGGTAACAGTAAAACAGGGAGAAATGTGTTGTCTGGGGATTCAACATGGATGGAAGAGAAGGATGAAAGGAATATAAAGCGGTTAGAAAACAATCAAAAGAACCATATTTCACGGGAGACTAGGGGTAGAGGTATGTGAGAATTGGTTAGGGGTCAAATATCTGGAACAGTCCGCTGCAACTCTGACTACTTTTACATCTTACGCTGCACTGTAACCTTTATTCATGTACCTGGGTTATTCATGTTTTATTATCTTTGCTTTTTAATGTTTCTTATGTGTTTTATGCTCTTAATGTCTTTCATTTTTGTAAAGCACTTTGAATTGCCTTGTGTTGAAAAGTGCTGTATAAATAAACTTGCCTTGCCTTCCCCTTTGTTCCCCCTCTCTCTGTTTCAGGGAACGATGCAGCGGTTCCCTGTGCTGTGGTCAAAACCGTGGACAGCTTCAGTTTCCTCCATCACCCGGTTCACCAGAGGAGCCTCGAGATCCTGCAAAGATGCAAAGACGAGAAATACAGTAAGTTTCCCCAAATATCTCAAAACGCCATATTCTAATGTATCATGATGTTTCCTTCAGCAGGAGGACATTGTTCTCACATGCACTACAGTTATCAGGTCCACCCAAATCTCTAAAAACGGGGCTACAAAGGAGCTGATCCAGATTTGCATCCGATATGACGTAATATCGGAAATGTAGGCTGGCTTTACACCCACGGCCCTATCAGAAACGTTGCTATCAGAAACAATGCCCGACTGTTTTGGACGTAATATGGTCGGTGTTTACATTAGCATCGCTAACACTCAGAGCTAACCTGTACTGCACAGAGCATGTGTGTGAAGAGGCTGGAAATAAAAAGGAACTCACCTTGTGGTATAACCGGCAAGAGAGAAAGCCTTTGAGCTCCATACTGTTTCAGAAATAATCCTTGATAATCCATGATATGGCGTTTCATCACGGCAGTATTTAGTTTAGACAGTAGCTGCCGGGTCCCGCATGAGCTCAGCCCCGTCCTTTTTTTATTTTTATCATTTATTTTTTTTAAAGCTTTATACCCCAAATCAGCACTTTTGAAACAGGAAGTGAAATAGAGGGGTATGAGGCATGGCTAGAATGGGTGATCTGTTTGGTATTTTGAGCAAAACACTTCATAGACATGTTTTTTATATATTTGTATATATCTGAGACCTATGCTATTGCCTAAAAATAGCATGATAGGTGACCTTTAATAATCTTTCTCCTTCAAATGAATTGCTATGGCTTTTTCCTCAACGTTTTTCTGAGTATTTGTTAGCTTTAAGTACATTTATGACATGTTATTGTAAGCTCTGGTCTATTAGGTCAAAACATTTATTAAACATCAAATCTAATATCAGTGAAAGAAAACCAATGAATTTAGCTTAAATCAGCGCTGTAATTGAGATATTAAAACAATGAGCCACATTAACAGATGTTCTTAGAAATGTATTCCTTTTCTTCGGCATGAAATTATTTAGAAACTGGACTTCCAAAATAAAAAGGAGTGTAATTTAACACTCACTCATCAGAGCAGACTTACGAGGGTGCTCTCTGTTAATGTGGTTTATAATGGCATGGATTCCTCTCGATAAAGGTCTGTTAAATTGAAGTGAGACGTGCTCCTACTTTTAAAATCCCAATCAGAGGCCGTTCACTAAGCTCGAGGAATTAATTCCAGGCTGAATTGAAAAAGTCTTTGCTGTTCAACTTGGGAATAATGGACCACTTAGGATTTTCAGCCTCGCTAAGCTGGTTTTATTAGAGCTGGTAATAAGATATTGGAAATCGGACATGTGGGTCATTTCGAGCTCTGGTCCGATTGCCTCACCTCTCAGCAGAGATTTAGTTCCCACGCATGAGTGATCAGACAAATGAATCAGTCTTGTGTGAACCGGCAGCGTTTAAAGACTCCTTCAGATTTTCTGCTCGTCCTTTGTCACACATTTGGCTTCAGATCTGAAAGTATGTGTCCGTACATTTGGGACTGAGTGTGTCATTGTGTGTTTTAACCTCTTAAGTGTCACATGTTGTAAAGCAGCATTTTTTGTTTTCATGCACATCACTCCAATTGGATTTAACTGGAATTGATTTGAAGAAAATTCCCCCAAGGAGTTTCCTACACATTCCTCAGATTTTACACATCAATATGAGCACTGTAGTGTTTGGTTATACCACTACGTCTGTAAAATCAGTTATTATAATGTCTTTGGTTGCTGAAGAAATATAAAAATAACCCTTTTGAAAGGGCGCTATTAAGCTTTTTGTGGTTTTCCTTTATTTAGAGTGTTATACTGTATAGGTTTTGTGCATGTCAATGGTCTGCTAAGGCTAAAATCCCAAAGTTCCCTCCAGTTTCTTTCCAACAGAAAATTAGGTTCTACAACTCTCTGCTTAAAAGAGAATTTGCGCTTTTTCTGGCTTTTACTGTCATTCGTACATAGCTACAGTGTAGTTATGTCGATGAAAATCTTAGGTCACAGGCTCCTCCAAAGTGCAACACAATAAAACATACAATAGTGCAAGTAAATATAATAAAATAGAATAGAAGATTGACATTTTTAGCGAAATTAGTCATTGTGTAGTGAAAGCATTGAGTTTTTACCAGAGAAAACCACAAATATAAACTGGAAACACCCAGCTCATTAGCTGCTTGTTTTCATATGCAATATCTCTATTGGCAACTGCACTCCCAAAACCAATGAAACACACACACACACACATGCGCACGCACGCACACACACACACACACACACACACACACAAAGCGCTTGGGGCCAACTCGGGAAAAGTAAAGCCAGTCTAAGGCAAGAGCAACATTAATTTTCAGTTGTAGCAAGATAGAGAGAGATAGAGGAAGGGAAGTTGGATAATAAGCGTAAACGTCACTGGATGTCCATGGGAAGAGCAGTCGGGTTATTATTGGTAAAGATGATGTGGGGATGGTGTGTCTTGATGTTCATGTAGGAGATGAAGTTGTAGATACATCCAGTGAGTTTTTAATCAGTGTCTTTCTCTCTTCTCCTGCCATAAAGGTATCACCAGGAAGAACCCCCGCACTCCTCTGTCAGATCTTCAGGGCACCAACGCTCTGAACGAGAAGGCCAGCTGGTGAGTACCAACCAAAAAGTGTCATCATAGTCCAGTAAAAAACAGATCAAGCACGTGGAGGGTTTGGTTTCTTGTCTTCAGTGCGTTGTAAGGTACTTGGGAAGTCTTCATTTAAAAACAAGGACAAATTATGAGGTAGATAAGGGGAGATGTGAGACTAGTTGGGGGTTAGAGGAATTTCCAAAAGTCAAAGTCAACTTTATTGTCAATCTTTCAGTTTGTGTGTCCAGACAGAGATCAAAATACCGCTCCCCACAATATATAAACATATGTATAAAAATATCTATATCCTATATATACACAATCAACAGACACATTTATACATATGCACACATTAAGACATTCAAGTTATATCTACTGTTTGACCTAGATTACTCCTTTGCTAGTATTGCCAAGATGAACTGAAGATCACTCCCTCTCTTTCTTTCCCTCCTCCCCTCCTCCTCCCCTCCTCTCCTCCTCTCCTCTCTTTCTTTCCCTCCTCCTCTCCTCCTCTCCTCCCTTCCTCCCCTCCTCCCTCCTTCGATCCTCCCCTCCTCCTCCCTTCCTCCCTTCCTCTCCTCTCCTCCTCTCCTCCCTTCCTCCCCTCCTCCCCTCCTCCCCCCTACAGGGACAGCTTCAGTTGTAACGGTCGCAGCTCCAGGTCTGGTCGTGTTTCCTCGACAGGAAGTCCCGCCCTGGAAGAAGAAGGCATCTTCATCAACTCGACCAGCAGCAAACTCCTGGAGAGAGCTCAGGGCATCCTACTGTGAGTCACACACACACACACACACACACACACACACACACACACACACACACACACACACACACACACACACACACACACATACAGTGAATTATTGTGTTATTTCTTTGAATGAAATACAATATGTCTCCCCTGTAGGAGGAACAAAAACATCAAAAGCAAGCCGAGCCTTCCCAAGGTAAGACTCAAATATCAGGACTGCAGAGAGTCTTCACGCCTCTTTTGAGTGACCCTTTCCCATTAAATAAAAAGAAACAAACAAAAATGAAGCACTTAAAAAGGTTTGGCATATTTGAACCTTATGTACTCACAGGATTATTGCAGTTTTTAATTTGTATCCTTATGGATAAAAGCATCAGCTAAATTAAATTAAATACAATTAAATGTAACATGGCAACATCTTAAAGGTCACCTATTGTGCAAAATCCACTTTTCTACATCAACATGTGTCCCCTCTGTGTAAAGAGATTCTGAACGTTTCAGGAAAAAAGATTCTCTCTCTTTTTGTCCTGATCCATTTCTATAAAAACCTGTCTGAAAATGAGCTGATCAGATTTTGGCCACTTTATGATTTTTGTCTTGTGTAACCATTAGCCAATCAGCAACCAAGGTAACCCCCCCCACCTTATCACCTGAATCTCCTCCTAGAGCACCATTGTGTTCTTTTTAACCAAATATCTCTCAGAGGGGCGTGGGGAGTATTATGTTCATCTAAAGTAACAGACAGAGAATCAGCACTTTGGAAACAGGGCTGAAACAGAGGGGATTATGGGATGCTGCAATGATCTGTTTGGTGTTTGGAGCCAAACAGAGACATGTTTTGTATATATCTGAGACCTATAATATATTGATGAAAAACAGTATAATAGGGGATCATTAAGAATCACGAAGGTGTTTTTCAGCCTTCCGTCACATCCTCTCGTATGTTCTGGTTCTGTGATTGCAGCACTTGTTGGACATTAAGTCTCTGCGGTACCTGAGCAGCGTGACGCTCCACGACCGCATCACCAAGTCTCTGCTCCACCTGCACAAGAAGAAGAAGCCGCCCAGCATCAGCGCTCAGTTTCAGGTCAGTGCTGCCCCCTGCTGGACGATCAGTGAATTACACCAACATTAGTGACTCAGCAGCAGCCTATAGTGATTAGAAATGTACATGAATATCCTACTATCCTAAGTCAAACATTTAACAGGAAGAGCTTTAATGTTTTGTCCCATAATAGTGTCATTTTATCAGATTCGAAAAAACTGTACAAAACCACTTAATAAGCTTAAAGTGCTCATTTTGCAGAACAGTCTATATTATATTATTTGATTCTAATCACTAAAAGAATAATAAAGGTAGGCCTTTCGTGTTGCATCTGGTGAAGGAGGGGTAGACTTTAATATCTTAATATACTGCTCTGCAACTTAACCCTAGTTTATATAGATAGATGTTCTTGTTAGTAATTGTTGTATTAATAAACTAAATCACAGCATTATTCTCTACAATTGTCTTTTGTGTTTGAGTGTGCAGGCGTCACTCAATAAGCTGATGGAGACTCTCGACCAATCAGAGCCGTACTTTGTGAAGTGTATTCGCTCCAACGCTGAGAAGGTAAGTTCTGCTGCAAAATAATCATCATGTTAATACTTCTCTTAATGACTAGCTTCTGTTTTTTTGTATTAATACTTTCTCTCTCTCTCTCTCTCTCTCTCTCTCTCTCTCTCTCTCTCTCTCTCTCTCTCTCTCTCTCTCTCTCTCTCTCTCTCTCTCTCTCTCTCTCTCTCTCTCTCTCTCTCTCTCTCTCTCTCTCTCTTTATGTCAGCTGCCGTTGCGTTTCAACGACAGCCTGGTGCTCCGACAGCTCAGATACACGGGCATGCTGGAGACCGTCCGGATCCGACAGTCCGGATACAGCATCAAGTACACCTTCCAGGTACTATTCCACTACTTATATCTAACTACCAGAGATGGCAAAAGTACACAATCTTTTACTCAAGTAGAAGTACATATACTCGTGTTGAAAAATACTCTGGTAAAAGTAGAAGTACTGACTAAACTTCTTTACTCAAGTAAAAGTAAAGAAGTATGGGCTTCAAAATGTACTTAAGTAAAAAGTACCCATAACTACCAGCTGTTTTAAAGAGTACCTGACCTCCCTTTAGATTAATAGAACAATAATGTCATTGTTAGCTAATGAATGTTTCCATGCTGAACAACGGCAACATGACAACGTTTTCATTGGTCCCTCTTCTTTAGAGAAGACCAGGAAGTGATGGATACACGGATCGTGTTCAAATCAATAGGCACGCAATGACTCTAAATAATAATGATCACGCCACCAAACACACATTCAAACTAAAGGAACCAGCCTGTTTGGAAAATGTAAGAAGTAGAAAGGACAGGTATTTGTGTTAGAAATGTAAGAAGTCAAAGTAAAAAGTTGTCAGAAAAATAAGTAGTGGAGTAAAGTACTGATACCAGAAAAATGTACTTAAGTACAGTAAGGAAGTATTTGTACTCCACTACTTCCCACCTCTGCTAACTTCAGATCTAAGATTATGCCGTGTCAGCGGTACAATTGTATTTATTTCTAGCATTTGCCAGCTAATTAGCATAGTTAACATTTGTATTTCCATGTTTAAATGTGTATTGTATTGTTTCTTGCTTTGCCCTTTTCACATTGTATGCATGCATGTTATATTACTGTAGTACCCTGCTGTTTATTGTGTTTGGCACTGTGTGTGCTGTTGATAACACGTTTTTTTTGTATGACTCAAACTCATACTTGGCAAATAAAGCAGATTCTGATTCTTATCTTAGTTTGTAATGCTGCACACATATGGCTAGATGTTGAGATACTCGGTATTAATCTACTAGCAATACAGTTGTTATAATGTCATCTTTACATTTTGAATTAAACAGCAGCCGTTCTTGCTATATTGAGACACTTAGATGTTCTATATCCTGGGGGAGATTTAAAATCAATCTCAGTTTACCCTGACGCCCCATATGTATTTAAAGCTTCTTTACTGACCACACCTTCCCCATGTTGCAGGACTTTGTGCATCACTTTCACATTCTGCTGCCTCGAGGCACGAGTCCCACCAAGTCGGGCATCAGGGAGTTCTTCAGACGGATCCACCTGCCGCCTGCTGGGTATCAAGTGGGAAACACCATGGTACGGACTCATTTTTATCTTCAAAGGTCACCTATTATGCAAAATCCACTTGTTCATGTCTTTTCTACATCAACATGTGTCCCCTCTGTGGAAAGAGATTCTGAGAGTTTCAGGAAAAAAGATTCTCTCACTTTCTGTCCTGATCCATTTATATAAAAACCTGTTTTTGGCCACTTTATGATGTCATAACGATGTTTTGGCTTGTGTAACCATTAGCCAATCACCAACCAAGGTAACCCCCCCCCCTCCTTATCACCTGAATCTCCTCCTAGAGCACCATTGTGTTCTTTTTAACCAAATATCTCTCAGAGGGGCGTGGGGAGTGGCTCCTTATTTTCATCTAAAGTAACAGACAGAGAATCAGCACTTTTGAAACAGGGCTGAAACAGAGGGGATTATGGGATGCTGCAATGATCTGTTTGGTGTTTGGAGCCAAACACTTCAGAGACATGTTTTGTATATATTTGAGACCTATAATATATTGATGACAAACAGTGTAATAGGGGACCTTTAATGTCCGAGCTATTTTAGTGGCAGGCTTATTGAAATGTTGCTCTGATGTAGGGTGTTCCTGCGGGAGGCGGAGCGGCAGCGTCTTCAGACTCTCCTCCATCAGGAGGTCCTGCGGAGGATCGTCACGCTGCAGCGCCGCTTCAGAGCCGTCCTGGAGAGGAAGCACTTTTTGGAAATGAGGAGAGCTGCCTTCGTCATCCAGGTGAGATCTTTTGGGTGGGAAAAGAGTTAAAGAACAGATCCTGAGATTTCGTATATGGACTTAAAACAATATTTCAGATTATGATTAGCTCTAAAATGGTTGCTGTAAGTGCATTATGAATCAATTTAACAATCCTGCACAGCCAAGTTTCCATAGTGCACTACTTAGACTGTTTAGGCATTAAGTGATTAATACTGGTTCATTTACTCTAGATATACAGGGATGTAAATATAGCCTCCTCATTAAAAATGATCGATCCAGTTATTAATATAGCTTTTACTGCTTTTAATATTATTGCCTCTCTTTCCTAAATAGATTTCTACTATTTGAAACATGTTAAATCATATTGTAACAACATGATAACTTCATAGAAAATGTGTTAAAGAGTAACTTACATTAGAAACCCTTTCATATCTTATTTGTGCTTACCTTTGTTAGTTCCTCTGTGTGACAAAATAGTTAGTCTTACTGTAAACATTTCAATTTAAAGAAGACCTAGTATGTTCATTTTTAGTTTCATATTTTGTGCTTCTACTGTGGCGTGTGGAAAAGGGATTTTTGCTAATGTGGCTATTGCCCACAGTATTGAGTGCATGTAAGTCTCTTTGGGTAAAAGCGTCAACAAGTGATAAGTGAGGTTTTTCTAATCTAGAGGGACTGAAATGGGAAATATTGGGGGGGGATAAATTGTTTGTGTGCATCAAACATAAAGGGGAAAACTAGTAAATAAGCATGTTTTTGTCAACTCTTCCAATAAATTTAAGTAAAGTAAAAATTATTTGGTTTATACTTGGAAGTCTACTGTCCATTCTGGTAGAAATGGATAAACATCTACAACTAGACTGTATTTCCATTTAATTGAACAAATATTTTCCCTTTTTCTGCAGCGATGGTGGCGATGCTGCCTTCTCAAACAGTCCACCATGGACCGGGAGGATGATGAGGAGGAGGAGGAGGAGGAGGAGGAGGAGGAGGAAGAGGAGGAGGCGGCGGCGGTGTGTGTGCAGGCGGCCTGGAGGAGCTACAGGCAGCGGCGGAGGTTCCTGCTGTGGCGTGACTCTGCCGTCGTCATCCAGAGGAGCTGGAGGAAGTGCCGGCAGCGCAGATCTGAGGCAGCCGTAAGGATCCAATCAGCCTGGAGAGGATTCAGGGAGCGGAGCCGCTACCTCAGGACGAGCAGGGCGGTGACGCTGCTGCAGGCCAGAGGCAGGGGACACCTGGCCAGACTCAGGTGAATCATGTTATAATAATGGGGGAATCAGATTACATTTAGTTGTATTCAAGATTCAAGGCTTTTATTGTCATGTGTACATAGCTACAGTGTAGTTCTGACAATGAACATCTGAGGTCACAGGCTCCTCCAACAGTGCAACACAATAAAACAGATAAAATAGTGCAAGTAAATACAATAAAATAGAATATAGTAGAAATAGTGCAGAATAGTCTATATACAAGATGCAGATGTTGTAGAAAGGATGATGAAATTGTGTGAAAGGAGAGGTTTCATTTTCTGTCAGATCTGAGTTAATTGCAACATTTTTCGTTCATAAAAACCTTCTTTAGGCCTCAAGATCTTTGAAAATCTGTATTCCAAAAAACAATAAAATATCTGGGGTTTAGCTTTGAATAAAATATATTGTAATAAATAATAATAATGCAAACAATGCGGTTTGAGTGAACTGTTTTTTTTTTATTACTTAAAAGGATTATGGTGCATAATCAGCTTCTCTTAGGGGCACATTATGTCCCAATTTTCCCTTTTACTTTCTTGAAGCTACTTAGCGCTACTAGTTGCAGGCGGATCATCTTTTGTCAATCAGTACAATCAGCATCTTCTTGCAAGCAGGAAGTTTTGATTTAGGATAGGGGATTGTTTAAAGCAGCTATGATCAATAATGTATATTAATAAGGACATGCAGGACCACTTTGGGGGGAATTAGTAATACATCCACAGAGAACTAAATACATTTGTTTGAATCTAAAAATGTGTTGGCATTCTTGCAGGTTAGTGTGGATGTGGAAGTCTGTAGAAACCACAAATGCGATGTTTCTTTTTAGCAAAATCATAGTGTGTTACATTACATGTTCTGCCTGCTCTGTATGGAGACCTTTGCTAATCACACTCTTGCATTCTCCACTTATAAGGTTCAGGGAAGTGAAGGAGCAGCATGAGAGACAACAGAGTCCAGCAGCAGCAGAGATGGATGCAGGAACCATCGAGGACCTCACCTCATCAGGACAGGAAGTTTGCGATCAGGATATTTCAGTAGAACTGACTGAAGACCCTCAGCCTGCGTTGTTAGACGCGGGAGAAATGGAGAGAGAGGAGGACTCTGAGCGGAGCAGGAGCATGAGCATGAGCATGGACGAGACCAGCGATAAGATCAGGATAAAGAGAAAGAGCCGACGGATGAGAGAGCTGGAGCAGGCTCAGTTCAGCTTAGAGCTTCTGAAGGTCCGGACCACCAGCGTGCAGGAAGAGTCCGTCCCTGAAACCAGCACCTGTGCTCTGGAAGACCCTCACAGACTTTCCCCTCGGGGGTCTCCAGCTAGTCACAGTAGTTTTGAGCTCCTCAGTGTGGAGGACATGGAGACCGAAGGCTCTGGAGGTGTTATTCCAGAGTCTAATGCACTGGATATGCAACTACACGAGAGAGATGCTAACTTTAATGAAAAGCCAGTGATGGAGCCGCCAAACAAAGCAGAGGGTGGGAGGGCAACGTTTTATATCGCTTCTGACCAAAGTCCAGTTCATGAACCAACATTCGAAAGCCCCAGCAAATCTGAGAGAAGGGAGTCCACGTCTCGGAGGCCTGTGGTGGTCCTGATCAGTATGCAGAAGGAGAGTCCTTTGGAGGAGGGGGAGCTGCTGGCAGCCCACATCCTAGAAGGAGCTTCTGAAGCAGCATCAGCCCCCGAAATGACCCCCGCTACAGACCCAGAGGTTGTAGAGATGGAGCAACCTGTAGGGGATTGTGACCCAGCCTGAGAGTGATGTATGTGGGGCGGAAAAATCCCCCGAGGTCCCGTCTTTAAGTCCAGAATCCGGGGTCTGCTCCTCAGAGGTGGACATCCAGATCGTCCTGCAGCCGAAGTCCAGCGTCCCCCCCGCCCCCCCCCGGCAGCCGGAGAGGAAGACCAGCCGCCCGGCGCAAGACGCCCCAAGCCCCGTGCTAGACACCAAACCTCCCAAAGCCCAGAAGAAGAGCTCGGCCCAGACTGTGATCGTGAACATGGTGGAGAAACCCTCCAACAGCGTGTTCTCCCCCCCCAGACGCAAGCTGCCATTCTCCAAGTAAGTTTGACACCATACTGAAAACATTTTATTCACATCATCTTTTACATAAAGTATCAAATCTGCTTTTAGAAAAACTCAAAATAACTCAAAACCCCATTGAAATCATAACAACAAAGGACTTTTCTGACTAAATCCTTTTTGGAAAAGTCCAAACACTTATTTAAATCATAAAAAATGTAATAGACTTTTTTCTCAGTAACATGACTTAGATAATAAATACACAATACGAATACAATTGTTGAATAACTTAACCTCAAATATTCAATCAGTAGCATTGCTTTCAGGCCTGCGACCAAACATTTTCAGAAAATGTATGTATTTTTGTACTGCTTTTATTTCTACTGGAGTAATGAGATGTTTCTATAGAAGAGTGAAGAAAAAGATTAAGTACTTTTGTGCCTTTTGTTTAATCTTACATTGTTCTGGTTCTGTGTTGCAGGTCGGATAAGGATTTGTTGAACCAGGAAAGATCTCTCGCCATGTTCAGAGACGACTCTAAATCTGGGTCAGAAACAGAGAGGTAGGACACACACACACACACACACACACACACACACACACACACACACACACGGGAAAAACGCAAGCTGCTCCTCACCCACCACATGCACATGGTTTGATTTCAAACAGAATCATACGCTCTTCGTTTGACCAGCAATACTCACACGAAGGATTTAGGCTTAAATATAAACAGAAAATAGACTTCAACAGAAATCAATCCAGAATGGACATACATTCATTATTCCAGATTTAAAAAGAAGAAATAAACACCTACAGCTATTTTACAGTTGATTGATAAACCTGGGGAAATATTGTCTTCCAGAACCAAAGATTAGCCATTTCTTTCTCTAAAAAAATAATTTTTGTTGAATCAAATAAACATGGTTAGTATTTGATCATTGATCTGTATACATAACACACACACACACACACACACACACACACACACACACACACACACACACACACACACACACACACACACACACACACACACACTCATGTGAGCAGCTGACCTGATGTCCCTGTGGTTGCCTGGTAGCAGGTGGGTCGCCCCGGCCCCAAAAAGAAAGCGCGAATGTCCCGGACGCGCTCCGACTTCCTGACGCGCTGTAACTCTGAGGGCGCCACGCAGTCTGACGACGATGACGAGTACTACACCCCCGCCCACTCCCACACGCTGCCCCCCCTTCCGTCCCCCCCGCTCGCCCTCCCCGAGGACGACTGTCAAAGTGACTCCGAGATGGTAAAAACACTGGATCTCCGGAGGTCCCGTGGCCTCCAAGAAAACCGACTGTTTCCTGTCTCCACTTCTGCTCCTCCACCTTCCTCTCAGGTGGAGCTGTACGAGCGTCAGGAGGAGCCTTTTAACACTTCTAACCCCCCTCCCATCGAATATTTCACTACTGTAGGACTGTTTCTGCCGAGCTACAGTCCGACCAATCACACTGATGTTTCTCCGCGTCGCTCCAACACACCGTTACCGTCGCTTTGCACGTCGCTCTGGTGGCTGTCGGTCTGAAAATCAACCTCAGCATCACCTCGAGGCTCTATCTTTTCATCTTTTTTATTAACAAAACACTGAGATTTTAACAGTAAAGACTGAGTGAAGATCTTATCCTGAAAATATGACTTCTGCTGCTCCTGCATGCTGGAGACCTCGAGCAGAGAGACTTCTCACTAACATCAGCCTTATTTTAACTTAAACGGATCTTACCAGCATGACTTCTGTTTCTCTCTCAACATCTAAAAGTATCTCTCCATCTCTTCAGATTCAGTAGATTTAATATCAGTAGTATAATCAGTAAATCTACTATAACTAGAACCAGAATAATAAGTAATTAACCTTACGATGTTCTCCTGATTTACTGCAGTAATGTGGAAATATGCATTTTATAAAGATATTTCTCCATATAATCCTGTCCATAAGGCACAAACAAAAATAGCCAATCTTTCATTTACAGGAAACTGTGCGCTCCTGACGAGTATATACCGTAAATAATGTTTTGATTCTCACCCGGTTGTTGTTCTCTGCTCTCCAGTCATCTCACAAAGACCAGAAGAAGATCCATAAGACCATGTCGTCAGGAGACCTGGGCAAGGTGGAAGTCCTCAGGAAAACCTCCAGTCAGGATGGAGGGTAAGAGCACTATAAAGTCTAAAATAACATAATGTATACAGAAAAGTATGCTCCTGGTAACTCCAGTATTAACAGGTTTAATAGCAGATTGCATCAGCTTTAACCGTGATGTAGCAAAAGAGAAATGACACATAGAATATCATTGATTTAAAGAAAACACTGACTGACCTTGTATTGAACCTGTGTCTCTTTAGTAGGTTTACGTAACAACTGCAGTGTGACATAGCGATGCATTATTGAGAGACACAAATAATTTACAGCGCATGATCAAAGAATTTAGTGGTTATACATTTTCCTTTTTGGGGGGGGTTGGTATTTGTATGTTTTTAAATTAATTACATTTCTTTAATCAATTGTGTTTTGTGTGATTTAGCAGGATGAAAGGAAGGATACGATTCTGGAGTAAGACAAAGAGCGAGAAAAAACTGTTGAGAGAGGCCAGCAGGAGCGAATCTGCAGAAGCACATGGTAAAAAAAATCTATCTGCAAACATTTGGTTGCCTTCCTCCACAAGGAGATCAGGAGTCATGACGACTATCTCTGTACAGTAAACTATAGAATATTATTTAATGCAGATTTCAGTATCTTTATTAATGTGGCGGCTATATTGCCATTGAATACGGCCGCTCTGAAGCTAAACCTTATTAATCCATCTTCTCTCCACCTCCTTCTCCATGTTTGTCTCTTTCCTCCCAGTAGGCCCTCCTTCTCCTCACATTCCAGATTTGGAGGCCCCCTCTTCCTCTCGGGCGGTCAGTAAGGAGAACAAGGAGCCGTCTCCTAAGATGAGGAGGCGTCGCAGCGTGAAGATCAGCAGCGTCGCTCTGGAGCCGGCGCAGTGGCAGAACGACGCGCTGCACATCCTCAGCTCGGCTCACGACTACCGCACCATGAACGACTTCCTCATGAAGAAGGTCAGAGGGCCAACCTGTAGTTTTGTGTAGATCACCAAAAAAAAGTGTATCTATAAAAGTGTAAAGTTACCTTAAACTCAAGGTTCAAAATCTTCTTAAATACATAAATTGTCAGTTTTCGCAAAATTAGAAGGACACCATATTTGTAAAAATGTCACAGTTTTGAGATATCAGTCTGTGAGATTTCCACCACCACCCCAACACAACTGAGGAAAGAAGGTCAGAGGGCAAACCTGTACCTGAACACACACACATATATATACACACACACACAAACCCATACTCAAACACACATGCACTGTTTTACCTGACGTAGTATTTTAGTTTGGTTCTCCCAAAGGCTCTGTTGTCCATTTAATGTAGTTGTGTAGAGTATGTATCTGTAGAAGTGCCTTTTAATGATGTAACTTCAATGTTCAAAATTACAGTGGCATGATTATAGTTTAATTGTCAGGGTTTGAGATATCTTTCCTTGAGATTTTCTCCGCTACCCCAACACAACTGAGGTTAATATAATTCTGTTTGTGCAGCTCAAAAGCAGCATTAATAAGATAATTTAAAGAAATCTAAACAGCAACATCTTACTCTGGAGTCAGTGTACCTGTTTTTTCTTAATAACCAGACCTCAATTACATGTTACTTGTTAGACGCTTTTATCCAAAGCGACTTACATATTCAATACTGTGGGCAATCCCCACAGGAGCAATTTGGGGTGAAGTTTCTTGCCCAGGGACACAACGACATGCTGACTGCAGTGGGGTTTGAACCTGTGACCCCCTGATCCCATCACCAAGGCTCTATCCACTGCGCCACACGCCTTCCTGCTATGTCCTTCAATGTCATCAGTTGGCATAAGGACGTGATAGAAAGAAGCCCCGAAATGAATTTTATTTCTGCAGATGAAGATGCATTCACATCCAATTTAGAAGAGGAATAATTATATCAAAGTATTATATTCACACGTGTTTTTTTTTAAACGTGTCTGGTTAAACCTGTGCAGACTTTATTCACCTTATCTACTTGTCATGAGCTTAGCTGTGAACTTCATTATCATTTGTCCCTGCAGATCGCCGACCTGGAGTCAGAGGACGGTAAGAAGGACACCATGGTGGACGTCGTCTTCAAGAAGGCTCTGAGGGAGTTCAGGATCAACATCTTCAACTCATACTCCACCGCGCTGGCAGTGAGTCCTTTACAGTGTATACTCTTTTAATTTTTTGTTTTTCTCCGCTGATTTTAAGCACCACAGGATCTCTCTACAGCTGTGCGTCAGGAAGGTGGAGATAAATAATAATAATAATAAGACGCTTTACATAAAATCAGAACAGACATAGCACAAAGAAAACATAAAGCGTAGTCCTAATCCAAGTGCGAGTAAAATGGGGGTTGTGGGGTTGTTGATCAGAGTTTGAAAGCTAGAGTGAATAAGTGAGTTTTGAGAGATTTTTTGAAGGAAGATAGGGAAGTTGTAATTCACTCACAGTTAACAATACTAAAGTGAATCTCACATACCTGAGGTTGTCTGTTTTAGCAAACGTGGCACTGAGGGGGAATAAAATAGCCATCAGGCTGCACAACAAGGGGTCAACAATGTGACAGAATTACTGGACATAAAATACACACTGTTTTCACACAAACATGTAAATAATAAATATAAATATATATGACCCAATATGCATGTATGTTCATTTTAATTAATTCTTATTTTATAGTTATGTTTTCATTGATTGTATTAATCTGTGTGAATCTATGCTGTCCTGCATATCAATCTTACCCTGTTGCTGTTAACCCACTGAATTTCCCCACTGGGATTAATAAATGTCCATCTTATCTTATCTTATTTAAAAAAAAAAATTTGGAAGAAGCCAGAAAAGTGTTTACTGATGTTTTGGTGGAATAATTTGTGATTTGACACACAGTATTTCTTCTTACTTGCCTTTAACCACCAGATGGATGATGGGAAGAGTATCCGTTACAAGGATCTGTACGCCCTTTTCGAACACATCCTGGAAAAGACCATGCGCCTGGAGCAGAGGGACTGGTGCGAGTCGCCGGTGAAGGTGTGGGTCAACACCTTCAAGGTGTTCCTGGACGAGTTTATGACCGAGTACAAGCCCATGCAGGGAACCATCGGCAGGGTAAGAGAGTTATAAACTGATTGATGTAAATAATGATAACTATTATGCAGTTATTATCTATACATATCAATGAATTAAATGTGCAGTACTCACAAGGAGATTACAAAACATCACAATGTAAGTAACACACTTTTCTTTGTCCAGGCTCCTAAAAGAGAACGCAAGAAGTCAAGAAAGAAGGAAACAGACATTGTGAGTTGTTATTTTAATGGTATACTAAAGACAAATATTGCATACAACAATGTTTGTGCTGAACTAACTTCTGCCCCCCCTCCCCACACACACACACTCCTACAGGTGGAAGAACACAACGGCCACATCTTTAAATCCACACAGTACAGCATCCCCACATACTGCGAGTACTGCTCCTCCCTCATCTGGATGATGGACCGCGCCTGCGTCTGCAAACGTGAGGAGTGGACACAAAACACACACCCACACACACACACACACACACACACACACACACACACACACACAACATTCAAACCACTGTGTCCGGTTCAATTGGCGACAAAAGCCGACGGTAAATATCTGCAAGTCTGCCTGATATCTCATACACACACACACACACACACACACAGTAATATACACCACTAGAAGTTCCTAATGTTTTCCTAACTCACTTACTCGCACTCCTGACCGTGTGTGTAGTTTTTATTTCCACCCACACAGAACATTACACCCTCTCCTACTCTTTCACACACACACACACACACACACACACACACTTGCCCTGCCTCCCTGAGTGTGAGAAAAACTCGATTAAACCTCATAAATCCATCTTCTATCAAGTTACTGTCTCCATCTGCACTCAGTGAGCAGCAGACACCCAAACTCGCCGCCTCTGCACTCTTTACTCTTCGAGGTCGTGACGGACTGACTGCAGATGTTGTTGTTGTTGTTGTGCGGAGGTTTTAGAGTCTCATTGTGTTGATCTGTTGTCTGCAGTGTGTCGCTACGCCTGCCATAGGAAGTGCTGCTCCAAGATGACCACCAAGTGCAGTAAAAAGGTAGGAGATTTTATTTATCTGAAGGTTTATGGTTTCGGGATGCTGTAACATCACTAAGGTGTTAAAACAAAACACTGGAAATGGATCAAAACATTTTTTAACATTTAAGCCAATTTGATTTCCTTTGTGTCTTTATGTTATTTAACTCACAACAAATAAATGTATGCCTGTCAAATTTTGTGCAAATTGTGTTTAATTAGCATTTTTCATTTCCGGTTGTTGTCATATGTATTCTGGAAACTGTTTACATTTGGAGAAATAGACATTTAGATACAAATGTGATCTTCTTGCTGCTGTTTTTTTAACAAAAGCTTTGTCGAGAAATACTTTTTATTGGTATCTTATAGGTGTAGGCATTAATTTGTACAATTTACTCTTAAGCATTTACAGTAGCAAACTACTTGTTTTAAAGCTAAAAAACATCTGATTCTTATTATAATAAATGTAAATTAATGAGCAATAAAACTCTTAATTATTGATTAAGTACCCTCAAATGTTTTGCTGCTACATGTTTACTTGGTCTGGGGAGGCTGGACTAGTGCGTATGTGTTCGGATCAGGGGGTCACAGGTTCAAACCCCACTGCAGTCAGCATGTCGTTGTGTCCCTGGGCAAGACACTTCACCCCAAATTGCTCCTGTGGGGATTGTCCACAGTATTGAGTATGTAAGTCGCTTTGGATAAAAGCGTCTAACAAGTAACATGTAATGTAATGTAATGTCTGGTATGACTTGTAGCTTATAGTAGCTAATGTTAGCACATTTTAGCATTGCATTAGTCTTGAAGTTACACACAGTGGTCTATCTGTAGTGTGACGTGTTTGTGTGTGTGTGTGTGTGTGTGCAGTACGATCCGGAGCTGTCATCCAGGCAGTACGGTGTGGAGTTGTCCCGTCTGACCAGCGAGGAGCGGACGGTGCCGCAGCTCGTGGAGAAACTCATCAACTACATTGAGATGCACGGCCTCTACACCGAGGGCATCTACAGGAAGTCAGGCTCCACCAATAAGATCAAAGAGCTGCGCCTGGGGCTGGACACAGGTCAGACTGACGCTGACAACTTTATTACACATACATTTCTCATTATTAATTATCACTTTTTATTCACTCACTAACTTTGTGATTCTACTGATGAAATATTAGCTAACTTGAGGATTGAAAGAGTACAAGCGTATTTTTGCAACAAAAGTCCTCATCATTTTCTATACTATACTTGAATATATATTCAGTTTTTCTTCAACTACTATGACTACTACCACTAATACTACATTTTCCTCTTCTACTCCTACTACTTCTATGACCACTCTACTAGTACTACTGGTACTTCTTACTCTTGTTCCTTTACCACAAGTACTACTAGTCTTACAGTCACTAGCATTATAAATACTTTCCTACAACTAGTTCCTCTTTCTTCTTCTTCTTTTTCCTCTACAACTACTACTACTCTGTCCTTTTCTACCAGTTTTAAATATACTGTGCCGTAATTACCGTCACATAAAGTTAATTTGCCTGAACGTGTCGGTGTTTTACCAGATGTGAACGTTGTGAACCTGGACGACTACAACATCCACGTCATTGCCAGTGTTCTCAAACAGTGGCTGCGTGACCTGCCCAGCCCTCTCATGACCTTCGAACTGTACGAGGAGTTCCTCAGGGCCATGGGTACGTTTTTAATCAGTTATTTAGTGACTCCGTGTTGCTGTTTGTCTCCACAGAGGCTCCTCCGGCTGAGAGTAAATGTTACCTGGTCTGATGGTGTGTGTTTGATTTATTTCCAGGCCAGTCAGATCGGCGGGAGGTGATAACAGGAGTGTATTCTGTGATTGATCAGCTCAGCAGGACTCACCTCAGCACGCTGGAGCGCCTCATCTTCCATCTGGTCAGGTAAGTGAAGAGATAACAAATCAACATGTTTAAGGAACAGCTTTTAGTTTTGATGCTCCACAGATCTGGAATAAACGTGCCAAACACCTGTCTGCCCAAGCACTGAGTTATTTTAAAGAGGCCCTATTATGCTTTTTGGGGTTTTCCCTTCCCTGTAGTGCATTATGTCGATTTTGTGGATGTAAATGGTCTGCTAAGGCATGTTTGGACTCCTTTGTTTACTTCCGTAACATAGTGACATCTCTCTGTCACAATCACACTTTTATTGACTAGCGCTCCAACACATTGTACGTGATAGGCTAAGGGGCGGGACATCTCTAAGCGGTTGACCAATCACAACAGAGCCGGCCAGCTAACCAATCAGAGCAGACTGGGCTCTGGTTTCAGACAGAGGGTGAAAAGAGGGGCTGCCAGCACAGGCAGTATGAGAAAAATAAAGAGCTTTTTGAACATTAAAGCATGGAGACATGTCACAGTGCAGGTACAAAATACCAATATCAACCTGAAAATGATCATAATAGCAAAATGTCTGAGCTGTGGTTTATAGATCCTCTTTCATTTGTTTTTCTCTCACTTGTCAAACACTGGATTAGCTTTCTTGTCACATGCTGCCCTGCCTTTTGTGTGTTCTGTGTGTCATGCTCTGTTTACGTCCGCATCAGGATTAACAGGATTACACTGTGGTGTGTTTCAGGATCGCCCTGCAGGAGGACACGAACAGGATGTCGGCCAACGCCCTCGCCATCGTGTTCGCTCCCTGCATCCTCCGCTGCCCCGACACCATCGACCCGCTGCAGAGCGTCCAGGACATCAGCAAAACCACAGCGTACGTCCTCCAGCATCCTCTGTTGTTTCCTATTATAACTCTTTGGCTCACAGAATCAGTATAAAAATAAGTTAATTGTATATAAGTATATTAATCACTTTTGAAAAGCATATTGAAGAAAAAGTTGGCAAAGTACTGCAAAAGTCATGACATACGTAATATATAATAGGACAATTACGATAAAGTTATGTACAATTTAACTTTTTATATAGAGATAGGATAGACAAGGGCTCGTAAACAAAATAATTGCCTGCAACAGAAAGAAATATGAATTAAAATATTGTACTCATAGGAAATGTCTCACTTAATTGCATCTCTATTTCTTAAAGGTTGAGGTATTTTGTTTTTGTTTTCCACCTCCATGACTTCTTATTGGTCTCACACTTAAAGTGTGTTGCAACAAGAGAATAAACACAAAGTGTAAACCACAATTAAAAGCCCAGGCAGTGATGTGGAAACAGATGTTGTGATGCTTTAATAGGCGCGTTCACACCAGAGTACTTTTCCCCGTACTTTTCCCATTTAGTTCCGTTAGTACCCCTTATGTCGCGTTCACACCAAAAAGAATACTTAGTGCCGGGAACTTTTACCCCCATTTTTAGTGCCTGCTGAGAGGTGGTACTCTCCTGGGGGAAAAAAGTGCCCCATTTCTGATTGGCTGGGCGAATTGCAAACCACGCCCCGTAAAACTCTGAAATGTTTTGTAGAACCGCCATTTTATTATCTTTGCATTAGCATTATTAGCATTAGCATTAGCCCAGCGCACAAACGCAGAGAGACTAACTTATGGCAACACAAAAGAAAACATGGGAGCGGTGGAGATGAGGAAGTGTCGGCGTTCTGGCGATTTACTCGGAAGGCTTCAGTAGAAGCTGCTGGGAAGACTCCCCAGCAGCTTCTACTGAAGCCTTCCAAAAGTTCTTCCCCGTTTAACCATCCTTTTCAGTCATCAGTACGTCATGAAACTAAGGCCCCATTTACACGGGAACGCAAACAAAAACTAACCGAATTCGATATCAAAAAAGTCTTCCGTTCACACGCAATCGGCTCAATAAACGTGTCCGTTCACTCGAGACCGCCCGACCCGCTGGAGACGCTGTAGTACATATGCCGGACCTGTAAGTGGCGCTGTACTTCCGCCACAAAATATACCAAAAGCAGCGAAGAAGACCCCCCGAGCATGGTTGCCATGGTTGCCTGGTTGCCCTTCTGTTTATTCTCCGCGGTGGATTTAGCAACATGTAGTTCATGTAGTTCTCCATGTCCACTTGTTGCTGATGGTTGTGGTAGAGGAGCTGTAGATTTGTAGACACACGGAGCCGTTTGGCCCCCCAGAGCGTTCCGTCCTTGGGACCCGTTATCGTTTGAGGGGTCCGTATCCGCGGTTCCGTTACAGCCTCGTGTGAACGAACAGGCTATACGAAAGAGAAAAGTAGCGGATACAACCCGTTTCGTTCCCGTGTAAACAGCACCTAAGATTTCAGAATCAGAAACAGGTTTATTACCAGGTAGGTTGACACGTACGAGAAATTTGACTAGGTGTCGTGGTGCATACATAAAAGTAAAACTAACATTTAAAACACAGAAAGAGAACTAGAAAAATATTTAAAATAATACAAAATATAGTAAAATATAACAGTATACAAATGGAATGGAATAAAAAGGAATAAAATATGGAATAAAAATCGGCAGTAAAAAAGGAAAACAGATATTGTTGAGGATGTTGTATGTAGGGTTTTCCATTGTGTTACGAGGACATTGAGAGAAGAACGATTATTCAGCAATGTTTGGGAGACATAGTTTCTAAATCCTGTTCTAATCTAAATGGATCTGTTCCCCTGTAGGTGTGTGGAGCTGATCATCAACGAGCAGATGAGCAAGTACAGAGCTCGTCTGAAGGACATCAGCAGTCTGGAGTTTGCAGAAAGCAAAGCCAAGAGCAGACTGACCCACATCAGGAGGTCCATGGTAAGACCAGACGACTGTCAACAGCCCTTTAAGCTCATAAACCAAGTTACAAAACATGTTCATGGAAAAAGATCCCATCGACATCGACATGGATGTTTTTCCAACTCGTTCCTCTCACTCATCATTTAAATGGTGACTCAGCAGTTTTTCAGCTCCACGAGCAGCTGGCGTGGTTTTCACACAGCCATGGCAGGAGTTCATTCATACATCTCATACATTCGTTTTTTGAATCTGTAAAAGTGAATGGTGCTCAGTTAGGACATTTAAATGAATACATCTTAATAAGTAAGCAAAAGAATGAGACAAAGTAACAGGCAAATAAAACAGAAAAGCAGCTGACCTTCTTTACTGCTTCTTTACAGTAGTTACATCACAACACATTTGAACTGTATATAATTATGAAAAAGGAAAACCAAACTAAATGTAGCTGTCGTGCAAAACAGCAAATCAGTGACTTTTTAAACATTATTTAACTTCCAATCTTAAGATTTCAACCAAATTCAGGATCTTTCAATGGTATGTTATTATAGCACTGAACTAATATGTATGCATTTACATGTAAACACCACATAGTGAACAAAAAAAACTTCCCAACCAAATTTTGAATCAAAATATCTCAACATCTTTTGACCCACACTTACTTTATTACCCTCACCGCTCCCTAACCCTAATCTGTCCTTCCTTCCTCCCCCACCCCTCCTTCCAGAAACCCATACTAATTGCTGTTAGGTTTTTGAGCATAGCCCGCACGTCCACCCCGGTATGTATGCCCCTCTCACTCCATGTGTCCAACAACACCATCACCACTGTCCTGTCCGTCAGTCTGATCCGTCCCACACCGTCTCCACTTATATCGTCTTTCACTGTCCCCGTCACGTCCGTCTGTAGCTATAGAGCTTCTTTCCTCTAAAAGAATTACTGCTTGTTATTTCATGTTTGTGCTTCACTTAAAGGTCCCCTATTATACTGTTTTTCATCTATATATTATAGGTCTCAGATAGACAAACATGTCTCTGAAGTGTTTGGCTTGAAATACCAAACAGATCATTGCAGCATCCCATAATCCCCTCTGTTTCAGCCCTGTTTCAAAAGTGCTGATTCTCTGTCTGTTACTTTAGATGAAAATAAGGAGCCACTCCCCACGCCCCTCTGAGAGATATTTGGTTAAAAAGAACACAATGGTGCTCTAGGAGGAGATTCAGGTGATAAGGTGGGGGGGGGGTTACCTTGGTTGGTGATTGGCTAATGGTTACATAAGATCGTAAAGTGGCCAAAATCTGATCAGCTCATTTTCAGACAGGTTTTTATATAAATGGATCAGGACAGAAAGAGAGAGAATCTTTCTTCCTGAAACTTTCAGAGTCTCTTTACACAGAGGGGACACGTGTTGATGTAGAAAAGATATGAAAAAGTGGATTTTGCATAATAGGTGACCTTTAATGTAATACTGCCAGCAGATTTTTAAGTAAAAGTAGGAAATATAAATCATATCTTACTATTTCTGTTGTTAGATGATGTCTGCTTTGACTTTAATTAGTTTTCTTGCTTGATAATCAGGGATACAGAGCACTGAACCATGACTCAAGTTCAGTTAACTTCACACTTTTATGACATTTTCAGACATTGGTCATTGTTGAATGAATGTATTGAAACTAGTGGACATGGCTTTGCACAAAGGATGCCATCTGTTTGTGCCGGGGTTTATTACATTCATTTCAATTTAGTCCCCAAAAATACTGAGTCTGCAGGTTCAGAACTTCACTTATGTTGCTAGATTGTCAGACTTGGTTTGAACTTCACGTTTTGTTTAACATAAAATTGACTAAAGTTGCTTTTATTCAGCTTCTAAGCAACTTGTGTGTGAGAGCAGCTGGGATCTGATTAGCAGCAACACTAGCTAACAATAAGTCAAATAGATTCTTATGAAGCCACTTTTAAACAGAACAGCTAACTAGAGGCGGATTAAGCATCTGCTAACACCGTTGAGTTGACTTCTCACTAAGATATGGCTCAAAATCTTGCTCTGTTTTTTGTGTATAATTAATTGTAGTAAGAGTTTCCATTGTGGTGTTGTTGCTTTGTCTGCTAGTCTCTGTGGTTAGCAAACCAAGGCTAACTACCTAGCTTTTTGCTAGCAGCATCCCATTTAATGTTATCAAGCTAGCACTGCTCTTCATGTGGGATAAATGAGGCCTATTATTTCATGTTTCTGACTATAATTGATTACATTTAGTCAATTACTGTATATTTTTACAGTTTCCCGACACGGTTCAGTTTGCAGAACTTCTGTAACTGAAGGTATCTCTATGTCAAAGTTAGTGTTATCGGTCTGAGAGAGCAGCACTTACTGTTTTTTTTTTCTGCTAACTTATTATCAAGCAGCCTAACACAGCTAAACTGAAGGTAATGCCTACCCGAGTTTGCTTATGTGTATGTGTCTGCAGCAGAGGTGTATTTGTGTGTGTTTGTGTAGCTGACCTCATAGTTTTTAGCCGTGTTTTCGTGAACTGATTGTCAATATGTGTAGTCGCTTTTTGTTCAAGACATCCAACCGTGTCTATAGAGTCCGCTGTCTGTGCTCCATCGCTGTCAATGTCAACAGAGAACTGATTATTGATATTATTCATTATGATTATTCATTATTATGCCCTTATACAGCCTCCACTAACATGCTCCCTTGCTCTGTGATTTCTGTGTGAACTTGCAGTGCAAAGGCCGCGTTCGGCAAAGCAGCACCAACACGCTGTCGCCGCCTCTCAGCCCTAAAGTGCCCCCAGTGGTGGTGGATGGAGAGAGTGATGGAAGTGGAGGAGGAGGAGAAAGAGGAGAAAGAGGAGAAGGAGGAGAAAGAGGAGAAGGAGGAGGAGAAGGAGAAGGAGGAGAAAGAGGAGAAGGAGGAGAAGGAGGAGAAGGAGGAGGAGCAGAGGAAGCAGAGGAAGCAGCAGAGGCCGGGCTGAGTGATCAGCAGCAGATGGCGATGCAGCAGGAAGAGAGGATCCTCACCGAGCAGATCGAGAGCCTGCAGAAAGAAAAGTATGACGCCCCTCTGGTTAATCTTTAACAAAGCCTAGCAGATGTCATTGGAAGTGCTTGGTTTCATATGTCACATAAAGTTTGTGCAAGAATTAGGAAATCGAAGGTATACACTGGAAAAAATGCTGCTCCAAAAACGAGTTAAAAAATATAAATAATAATAAGTTGTATTGTAATGAAAACAAGTTGTTTTTGCTTATAATAAGTCAAACAAATCTGCCAATAGAAGTGTAAAATTGCTTGTTTACATTTTTTGAAATAAGATGCGATATTAGATCAAGGAGATCTTGAAATTAAGGAAATGTTTCAGGCACATTTATCTTGTTTCAAGTCATATAAAAATGACACTCTTATTTAAAACAAGATTATGAATTGTTATTTAAGAGAAAATGTGACTTTTAAGTGGAAATACTTCTAAAGCAAGTTTCAAAGTGTGAAGTAAACAATGTCATCAAAAACCTTTCTTGTTGGTAAGTCACTCTGCACTCAACATTGCTTACAAAACCCATTAAAAGAACTAAGAAGATGCTTCAAACAATCCACTGTTCCAGGTAAACTAGTAGCTGTGTTTATTTATTGTGCGTCATTATTAAGCAATCTGTTACATTGATCCCTTCAGGGAGGGCACACAAACACAGCATGGTTCTCTTATCAGGACAACATTGACCTTTGTATATTTTAGTAGCAGGGATTTAAGGTCAGTTAAAATCGCAAAGAAACACCCTTAAGTTTAGTTGTAAATAAAATGATTTAGATAAGCTTGTAACCTGGCTTGTGTGTGTGTGTGTGTGTGTGTGTGTGTGTGTGTGTGTGTGTGTGTGTGTGTGTGTGTGTGTGTGTGTGTGTGTGTGTGTGTGTGTGTGTGTGTGTGTGTGTGTGT
Organism: Dissostichus eleginoides; assembly: GCA_031216635.1. Taxonomy (NCBI): domain Eukaryota; kingdom Metazoa; phylum Chordata; class Actinopteri; order Perciformes; family Nototheniidae; genus Dissostichus; species Dissostichus eleginoides. Next base: position 10,397,265 of record CM062273.1, on the reverse strand, counting down.
GTGTGTGTGTGTGTGTGTGTGTGTGTGTGTGTGTGTGTGTGTGTGTCTGCAGGGAGGAGCTGACGTATGAGATGTTGATCCTGGAGCCGCGGACGTCTGATGATGAAACTCCTGAATCGGAAGCCTCCATCGGCACAGCAGACAGCTCGGAGAACATCACCATGGAGACGGAAGGAGCCACATCAGACCCCTTTGGTACGTACGTGTGTGTGTGTGTGTGTGTGTGTGTGTCCTACCTCTCTGTTTCTGGACCCAGATTTAGAGTCGTCTCTGAACATGGCGAGAGATCTTTCCTGGTTCACCAAATCCTTATCCGACCTGCAACACAGAACCAGAACCATTTTTAAATTAAACATTAAACAAAAGGCATAAAAGTACTTAATCTTTTTATTTACTCTATTGGTGTGCGTGCGTGCGTGCGTGCGTGCGTGCGTGCGTGCGTGCGTGCGTGCGTGCGTGCGTGCGTGCGTGCGTGCGTGCGTGCGTGCGTGCGTGCTGTATGCCCCCCCACTAATTACTCAACCCCACTAAAACACAAATAGATTTTAAATATATACAATGTACCAGCTGCTATTAAAGGGCCAGGTTTTCTGATTTCTTAATCTTTTACCCTTCTTGGTTACATTTTCACATTTTCACTTTTGAATTGGTGCTATATCAGGTGATCCATGACACTTTACAGAGGTAAAAGAAATGATAAAAAGTCACATTTCAATAGACATTTATCACAAGGACACAGCAATAATCACACATTAAAGCTAGTCTGAAAGGTGAGATTTAGTCAGTGTTTTCAAGGTGGGGAGGTTAGTGCAGTTTCTGATTTGTTGTGGTAATTAGTTCCAGATTGTAACCCTCTGCTGCTCTCTCTCCGCAGAACGTGGCCCTTATCACGGCAGAAAGTCGGAGTCAAAAAGCCGACGAGCTTTACGCCGTCAGCCCGACTCCCAGGACTCAGCAGACTCCATCTCCACCGTCTCCTCCTACCACCCGTCCTCCTCTCTGTCCTCCAACGCCTCCGGCTCGCCCTCCCCTCACTACCGCTTCCGCTCCTCCTCCTCCGGGCCCCTGCTCTCCTCCTGTGGGCTAGGGGCCCCGTTGGCAGAAGCCGAGGGAGGCCAAGGAGCCGCGAAGAGCCGCCACCGGATCCGTCTGAGTCGCAGCTCACCTCGGGAACCCTCGGGGGGGATAAGGAGGGACTCTGACTTCGGCTCGGGGCCACAGCAGCTGGTTCTGTACGGCAGCAACGAGTTCATGGTGTGAAGACGAGGAGGGGAGGAGCCGCTGAGGTTACAAGTGTAGGAAATGAGGAAGGGGAGGGAGAGGCCGGGGTTTAACGAGGCAAGATATGTGCTCAGTATCGCCTCCTAATGCTTCCTCTTCTTCTTAAGAGTCAGAGCAGGAAGATGTGGGGATAAAAAAGGACTGGAAATATGTAAAAGAGGGACAAAAAGACAGGGGAGGATTAATAAAATCTGGAACTGAGTGAAGACATGTCTCGGTCCGCGGAAAGAGACGATTGAGGAAAAACCCACACCTGCAAATGCCAAATCTTACAGAGCCCCATCTTAATTTTTTAGCATGTGGGCAGGTGGAGAAAGCCACCCAGAAGAGATGTAGCCATACTGACTGACCTGGCGGACGCTTTGTCTGTAACCAGCGCCAAGTTAGTCTGCTTTTCACGTTTACACAGAACACACAGAGGCTGCATGCATCTCCATCATCACTTTCTCCTCCGTCAGTTTGAAGAGACTGTACAGAAATATGTTACATTATTATTATTATTATTATTATTATTATTACAGAGGAAAAATATGTACATAGAAAGAAACTCCAATGCTGCTCCTTGGTTGTTCATTGTTTAATATTTCTACTTCCTGTTTTCTATTTGACAAAGTGAAGTGTCAGGAATTCAGGTTCCACTTTTGTTTCTGTGCTGGGTGTTTTGCTCGGTTTACCGTCATTTGAGTACTTTTCTTTCTCTTTTCCTGTTACACAATGAACAGAGCCAGCGTAGGGCGTACTCGGGTCGTACTCTGGAGAAATAATAATAGAAGGAAAGGCTGTGGGTGTGCGCTCCCAGAGATACGAGTCTGGTGGTGTCACGTTTACTTTACCGGATGTGTCAAATGTCAATCAGCCATAAGTGTATTGTATCTGCGAGCCTTCTGTTTCCCCTTCTGTTTTACTCAGAAACATCAGTGTTACTACGTCAGGACTTGAATTTTTTTTGTATACATCTATATAAATATATATATTATTGCTGTATTATAGGTGTTGTTATTGATATCAAAGATGTCATTTCTTTGTTGTCAATATTGTTTATTTTTGTTCAGATGAAAGCCATTTTTTCTTCTGTGTGTGTGTGTGTGTGTGTGTGTGTTTATGAATGAATGAGTAATTCCTTCCTCTGTATCAATGCCCACTTTGTGTAGTCTTCATTACACACACATACACTAGTGTTTCCCCCTAAACATGTTGACTTGCAAAGGTGAAAATAACTTTAGGTGACACTAACTCAGACTTATGAAATCTTTAATAAGTCTAAGATTCATTGCACGCTTTCATACCGTCCATGATGTCCTCCGAGCCACCCAGAATACTCTTCTTCTTCTTCTTCTTCTTCTTCTTCTTCTTCTTCTTCTTCTTCTTCTTCTTCTTCTTCTTCTTCTTCTTCTTCTTCTTCTTCTTCTTCTTCTTCTTCTTCTTCTTCTTCTTCTTCTTCTTCTTCTTCTTCTTCTTCTTCTTCTTCTTCTTCTTCTTCTTCTTCTTCTTCTTCTTCTTCTTCTTCTTCTTCTTCTTCTTCTTCTTCTTCTTCTTCTTCTTCTTCTTCTTCTTCTTCTTCTTCTTCTTCTTCTTCTTCTTCTTCTTCTTCTTCTTCTTCTTCTTCTCTTTCTACTACTTCCTCTTCTTCTTCCTCCATCCTCTTCTCTCGCCGCTCTGGCTGTGAAAAGTAGCATTATTTACTCTTACTCTTGCCTGTTAACCAGACACAAACAAGTAGCAACTAACTCAGACCGTCCCCGTCTTTCTGCATATTCTAACAGTGTAATATTCCTTTTTTTGGGGCATACTCAGTAGCTTAACAGCAAAGATGTCTCCGTACTTTAGCTGCAATATCTCTCCTTGCTTGCAGCGTCTGTGATTCGATGCTTTTGAGCAGCATTTGCTCGGATCTCACAACACAGTCAGTGTTAAACAACTTCTCCTTGAAGCTGGACGTCTCTTTGAAGACCGTGCTGATCTCCGTTTTAATGCAAGTGTGTTGTCTTTTTACAACATAAAACTGTAGACCTGTAAAGATAGAAAAAAAAACTGTTTCAGAGGTGAGCTGAAAGGACAGTTCCAAATATCTTTGAGCTGATATTTAATGGGATGGAAACATGTCCAGGCTGTTAATATGGCAACAACAAAAAAAAGTGAATGTACCTGTCACTGGAAAGCATGCTCTGCTTTCTCTGGTTGTTTTTGTTCCTCTTTTATACACAGTGTATGTACTATTTATGATCATGCTTTTGGGGTGTACATTGGTTTAAAAGAATCTGTTATAAAAGGTGTTATAAAAGGATATATTATCCTGTGTACGGTTCATTATCTACTATTAATCATGGCAACATTTTAACAGGCCGCACTAGGTCTGTCATGTTTGTGCTACGAAGTGAGAAACAAAAAAAAGAAAAGCGCTGTGTCTCTCTGTCTGCGCCACTCTGGACACGGTTATGTATAAGGTGCAATTTGTGTTATATTTCTTTTTTTTAATGATACAAACATGTTTATGGTTGTAAGAAAAAAAGACTTCATCTGCTTATTAAAAAAGCGAAACTGCAGCCAAACACGAGTTGAGTTATATTTTGTCTCATGGATGTTATTTCCCTTTTCAACACTTATATGTTCACACGTTTGTGTTCCTTTCCAGTATAAGATATAGTTAAAGGCAGGGTTCGAGTTATGTGGGAGCCAATGGGAGCTGAGCTCCCTTAAGGAGGGTCTGAGCTCCCACGGACGCAGTGAAATCATACATCTGTGGGGGTCGCTAATACATTACCAACAACCATTATTTTAATCACAAATAATGCATGTGTCAATGTAATGAGTATTATCTACGTTAACGAGGTAAATAGGCTAAAAGAAAAACATGTTTTCTAAAAGAACTACGCATCTCTTGAATGACAATATGCCTGCACTGCACCTCCAAGGTGCGCAATACATTGTTGCGCAATCTATGCCTGTGTGCGTGCTGTGCGAGCCGAGATGATGTGTGTGTGTGCGTAGTTGCACCTTTTCATATTTAAGTTTGTAGCAAGTAGAGGTGTGTGTGTGTGTGTGTGTGTGTGTGTAGCAAGTAGAGGTGTGTGTGTGTGTGTGTGTGCGTGTGCGTGCGTGCATTTGTTCGTGTGTTCTTGTGAGCTCAGTTTATAACTCGAACCCTGGTTAAAGGTGCTATGTCCTGTTAACCTTCACTGTTACTCACAGTGTGGGTATGCTTGCTTGACGTCTGAAGAAAAATGTGCATTCCTTGGTTGGAAAGACAATGACAAAAACAAGTGAGACAATAGGTGAGTATAGTGAAAATATTGAACTAGTAGATCAACTTTATCAGTTCATTTTTAACATTAATACATTACTTACATTAAGACAATTATATTTTGTTTAACAAGTTTTCCGAATGTTTATGTTTGAATATGCAAATGACCCATTATATAATGCTTTTTTGAGCTAGATTTGGGATATCTATTGGTTCCTTCGACTAGTCAAAGACAAGTACAAAAAAAAGAAGCAAAATAGACAACTTCAAAATCGACAGTTCACTAGTTTGTAGTCTTCTTTTTCACTGACTTTTCTGGCGAAATATGGCATTTCTTCACGTGTTACCGCCACCAACAGGAAGGTGTGTTCGTTGCCACATAACACTGACCTTAAAGAGGCCCTATAATGCTTTTTCCCTTTCCTGTAGTGTGTCATTTAGGTTTTTGTGCATGTAAATGTTCTGCAAAGGCTAACATCCCTCCAAAGGGAGTTCCTTTCCCACACTCAAAATACAAATATGAACCTGAAAAAGAGCATAATATGTCCTCTTTAAATAGGCCTCATTCAATACTGGAAATCAAACTCAAACTCAAGTTTAGCCCTTTTTTCCTAGCACATCTTTTTTAGAGAAGAATCTTTTTAAGACCGATATTTCACAGGCTTGAATAATCAAAATAACCATGTGATTTATTGTTGGTTTATTCCGTTTAGGGGCCTTAGCAATCATTAATATTACTCGTATCACTCGTCTTACCATCGCAGGTCAAATCAGTCAGAATGAGGAAGTAATTCGCCCTCAGGGAACACAGCTGGGTGTATCATGTCATCCAATACAATGGATTTGAATACTGGATATTATGTAAATGCTTGGTGTGGCACTGTATTGGTCTGATGGTATTTATATCTAATGTGGTATCAGTTTTATTTCTCAAGAAACAGTGTGCCGTTTCACTATCGACTTTTAGGATATATACTATTTTGAGCAACTTTATGGCTGACTTTTAATATCAGAGCCACTTGGTTTGATTTGTATTTTACAGTGAACGTATAAATGTATTTATAATTAGTGATTTATAGATCTATTGATTTATGGAGAACATAAAGTTAACATAAGATAAACCTTTATTGGTCCTAGTAGGGATATCCAGGAAGCAACCTCTTAATAGTACCTCTTAAGTTATGTATTTATTTGTATATTGACTATTATTATATTCATTTAATACAACATCTTACATATTTGTATTGTTGCGTTTTTATTCTATCGCATGTTCGTTTAATTGTTTTATTTTAAAAGATACATAAGTTGCATTGTCTTTCTTCATAAAGGGTGAAAAGGGAAACTAAACAAGCAGCAGGGAAGTTTCCACCATCACGTGAAATTAGGTTTTGTTTTGCAAATATGCGACCAGCCTGTTGACATGCGATCAGATAATAAAACACACTCTCATACACATTGCCCAACTATGTAGCTGACAGGACGGATGGGAGGGGAAACAAAACGAGATACATTGAGTTTCTTTTCCACCTAAATGAAACTTAATGTCTAAAGGTTTTGATATGATGTGGCAGTGATTCACCTGATGACTCCTCCCGTGCCAATATAACAGCTGACTGCACGTGAATTCTGGCACTCAACCCAGCTGACACAACACACACACTGCAAGGTGAGTCCATTCCTCTCATTTCTTCTATTGTATTTCTTATTTTATCAGTAAAATACCTTCAAAAAGAACCTTACATTAACTTTTAAATGGCTTAGTTACATTTTGAAAGCTTTTATAAATTATTTGGATTATTATTTGTAGTGCTTTGTCAGAAATAGATATTATTTTATGGGTGTATTCCTTCATGTTTACTCTTTTAATACTTGCAGATGTCTGGTGACAAAATCATTGTTTTCTTTGACCTGGAGGCCACTGGTTTAGGTAACTATCATTACTTTTATGTCTGTTTGACTGCTACTTAATGTATTTTTTGAATTAGCTAATTGATGTCAAAGTAACTAGTGACTACAGCTGTCCAATAATGGTGGAGTAAAAGTATAAAGTAACATAATCTGAAAAAAACTTGGGTAAAGTAGATTAAAGATCACCCTTTATATATCCCTACCTCATTGTATAACAATATATGTTATAATATTCAACTTTTTATGTTCCTTTGTGATTAAATAAATCTGTTCTTTGGGTGTAAAGGTTCATATTTTATATACTCTACTTTTCTATGACTTGTATCCACATATTGGTGCCTTTATTATCACTAAATATATGATATCAAAGTAGTATTTTTAATTTTACACTTGACTAATATGGACTTCTATTTTTTTAATAACAGTGCCTAATTTGGCATTTAATCAACCTACAAAACTTGTTTTTTTAGATAAAGTGTTGTGTGTGTAATATTTAAATGTATACCAGACTATAAAAATCCCATTAATATAAACCATCACCATAACAGTTTTATCAAGGCTCTTCCTGTTATCTGGCACGCGTCAGCTGTAATTTATAACGTGATATGGAGGACTTGCTGTTCCTATTTTTATTGGTTTCGATGATCACATATGTATCAGTCTCTGTGTGCAAATAAAAGGGTGGAGTATCACCTGCTGTCGTTACACAACAATAACTAGGCTATTAGCACAGATGACGTCCGGGCCAAACCACAAACATGCTCCTCTGGTGCCACAGGAAACCTCAGCTTCATGACAGACCCAAACAGGAAGCAACATGCAGATTTATATCATAGAAATCATAAAAAAGTAATACATTAACAAACATTTACATTAGCGAGATTTAGGGCTAAATACAAAACCAGCTATGCGGGGCCACACTCAACATGTTTATATTTGCAATGGATAAAATGACTATATCTCAATACTTCAGGTGCATTTGTCAGTAGTTTATGACTTTTAAAGAACAAATAATTAAGGGATAAATTGTGGTTATTGATAATACAAATAACTACACAGGTTGCAGCCTTGGTTCTTAAAATGATCTGTAGGTAAAACCAGAAGCTGAGAGAACAGTCATTGTGACTTTAAAGCGAAGTTCCTGATTCTCTCACGCAAATAACTCATGAGCTCATTACCACACATTTAGCAGGATGACGTGACAGAAAACTCTGATGCAGGTATGAGCGTGTAATGGCTGCACGCGCCACCAGAGGCCGCCACCTACCCAGAGATAACAAATAATAACTACAACAATCAGATGTTCACAAATGTGTTTACTAAAACGTGTAAATCACTACAATGTATAGGCAAATATTTCCCTTTTAACTACATTTATTTGAAAATTAAAACTGCATTGAAGATTCAGTCTCGGATACATAATCCTAAATATGATAAACGTCTATCACATATACATTTAGGTTAAGATGAGACTTAATAGATCCCATTGTGACATTCAAAACGACCTGATAGTATCTACATTTAAAGAAAATATTTTACCAGATGCAACATTAAAGTGATGAACAAATAATGCATCAATATTTATAAAACCAATTATTTAAATTATTCTGAAAAAGGCTCTTGTGCAAACTGAGTACTTTTACTGTTTGTACTTTAAAGGTCACCTATTGTGCTCTTTTTCAACAATATATTAAAGGTCTCAGATATGTACAAAACATGTCTCTGAAGTGTTTGGCTGAAAAAACAGATCATGCATTGTAGCATGCCATACACCCCTCTGTTTCAATAATAATGATAATAATAATAGATTACATTTGTTATAGCGCCTTTCAAGGGACCCAAGGCAGCTTTACATGCTGTGAACAAACAAACAAGTAGGGCAAATAATAAAGTAAAAATTATATAAATATTCAAAATTCAGCCCTGATTGATGGATTTCTTGCAAATAATGAAAAGGTCATTACATACAGCAATATGAAATTGAGTTTCTGTTCCTCCGGATGCTGCTGCTTGCATTGCAGGAAACATATTCTGCAGAAAAAGAAGCAGAAGGAAATGCAAAACATCCTCTTGAAATGTCGGACATTTTAGTTTCCGTTGTCTTTGACATGGTTCAGTTGTTAAGACTTGAATTTACTTCCTTGCTCAGACTACACTAAAGTTGACCCACATTAGCCTTGCACACAGAAAGGGGAAATAGCAGTTTGCTGACAAGACAATATTTGTTATATATACATTTATTAGTGCTTATATTGCCTACAGTAACAATCTTATGTTATATACATAAAAAGTGAATTGCCAGAATATTGACTTCCTCCATCGCAGCATCAGTCAATATGCTGTTCATTTAACTTCTTATATTTATAATATTTCACTATATTATGTTATCTTTAATGGACCTTTTTACTTTAAATTATTATGTTTATATGATTTCTTATTTTAACAAATTTGATTTCATCTTAATACTACACATTCTTACTTGTTGTTGTAAATGTTGTATTTTTCTGTTATCCTCTGTTAAAAAAAAATATCACTCGTCACTGGCTTGAGCTTCAATATCAGGATCCATGTATGTATTATCCTTGCAAGAATGGAAGTAGTCATCACATACAGAGCTGCATGGGACAAATAGTTCCTGAACAGTGTCCTTCACATGCTGATATACAGAGAGGGAGTTACACAGTCACAAGATGCAGGAATACTGTTTCAAAGCAGTTCAAAGTATGCTTAGTTCAGATTACCTAAGGCCCGCGTAAGCAATAAACATGACAGTCATATGTCCATCTCTCTACAGTCATATGTCTATCTCTCTACAGTCATATGCCTATCTCCTTAGGGGCTGAATCATCATGTTAATCGTAGGAACATAGCTACGTATGTTCAACACAGTGTCTCATGAGCGTCATCCATTTAATCATACATCCGGTTACGTACACATTTACAGTTGGGCCTCTGTTATCATGTGCTACTCTGATATTGAAAGAGTACATTCAGTATTTTCCCAACATCCTCCTTTAATCCATTTCCTCTCTACTTTCAGACACTGATGTGTGCGACATCATCCAGTTGGGGGCCATCTGTGGACGGATGGACTTCAATCGCTACATCCTGCCGACCCGCCCCCTCACTGAGAGCGCCAAGCAGGTGACGGGTCTGACCTGCAGGGATGGCTGCCTGTTTCTCCGCGGGACTCAGGTGGAAACCGTCCCTATGAAGGAAGCTCTCACCTCCTTCCTCGACTACCTCCGCTCTTTCCGTAAGCCTGTGCTGCTGGCGGCCCACAGTGCAATGCGGTTTGATGCACCTGTGATCACCAGATGGCTGCGTAAGCACTCCCTGCATACGGAGTTCAAGCAGGTGGTCTCTGGGTTTGTGGATACCTTCCCGCTGAGCAAGAACCTCCATCGGGGTCTGAGCAGTTATTCTCAGGTCAATATGGTGCGTCACTTCCTGGGAAAGAGCTACAGCGCCCACAATGGAGTGGAGGACGCCACCATGCTGCAGGAGCTGTTCAACTCATGGAGTCCCAGCCAAAAGAGCATCTCCAGGGTGACCTACTCGACTTAAAGGTCATCTATTGTGCAAAATCCACTTTTTCATGTCTTTTCTACATCAACATGTGTCCCCTCTGTGTAAAGAGATTCTGAAAGTTTCAGGAAAAAAGATTCTCTCTCTTTTTGTCTTGACCCATTTATATAAAAAACCTGTCTGAAAATGAGCTGATCAGATTTTGGCCACTTTATGATGTCATAACGATTTTTTGTCTTGTGTAACCATTAGCCAATCACCAACCAAGGTAACCCCCCCCCCACCTTATCACCTGAATCTCCTCCTAGAGCACCATTGTGTTCTTTTTAACCAAATCTCTCTCAGAGGGGCGTGGGGAGTGGCTCCTTATTTTCATCTAAAGTAACAGACAGAGAATCAGCACTTTTGAAACAGGGCTGGAACAGAGGGGATTATGGGATGCTGCAATGATTTCTTTGTTACACTGTTCATTCTGCATAGTTACGTTTTGTTGTTTAATGTAACATGTGTCATAATCACAGGTGTTTGACTTAAATTGTTGCACTTTTTTCCCATAAATAAAGATTTATTTTCTATTTGATTCTAACAGAAACTCTGGACTCTTTTTGAAATTACACTTTCATCTGTGGAGAAATGTCTCTCGTTATTAGACCAGCATGCAAAACAGCCTCAAGGCATGCTTTGTTTTGTTAGTGAAGCTTCATTTATCATTATTTTCATTAGGTGAGAAAGGGCATTTAGCATACAAAGAGACGCATGCATGTTAAAAGTGTAAAAGTAGAGACACAATGCACAAACTGACAATATCTGACTAAGACAGATTATAAACAATAGTTGTTTACAATCTGCCTGAAATGCAGCAAATAAGACGTAAATAACAGGGGCACTAGTATAGAGCCAGACGGGACACCACATTGGACAGTGTAGAAGAATCAGACACAACATATAGGCTACATGGTAAAACTCTCTATGTTTAAGGGACATCACTATGACATTATGATTTGTTAGAGCTTAAATCCTAATGTCTGTCCACAGTTCACTCTCTCTTCCTGTGCGCATTGTTCTGTTGCCTTCTGGCTTCAGCGCGATTAACCGTCCTCAAGGTGTCAAAACCACAGAGCCTCTCCTATTGTGACATTTTGCATGCAAACCTTTTTAAACCAAGACGTAAAGCGTGAGTATTGTTCAAAAGTTCAGCATGATCTATGTCTGGTTTCAGATATTTGGTAATACATGTCTTAGAAACACTTACTTCCATCCAAACAAACTAAAGCCAATCATAAATGTAGTTAACAATGGTACATTTCATGGAGGCAGGATTTGAAGGTGTCACGGCCACTTAATCAGCAGATCTGTCAACACCCCCATGTTCAGAGGGTCGTCCTCTGTATTCCTCACTTACGGTCTGGGAGCAGAGCAGGACAGTTCAACATTATGATTATTTAGTTTAAAACCAACATTAGTTTCATTCGTTTTCCACAAAACAGTGACGACAGCAGCCTGAACTCTGGGCCAAGTCGGGTCAAAACCAGAGACTGTATATATAAATGGACGTAGTGTCCGTGACGTCACCCATAGGATTCTGCAGAGTTGCCGAGAAGACCTAACCCCTGGATTCCACCGGGAGCGTCTGCGCTGCGTTACGGCTACGCCACGCCACGCTGCGACCTCCTCCTGCGTCATAACCCACCGGGCGCGTTTCAAAACGTTGCGGAAGCGGAACGTCGTGTGTGCAGGCTCGCAGTTGTTGTTGATTTGGGCATATTTCCTGGACATTTATTTGGGGGATGGGCCTGGGCCGGATGAACATTCCACTTCCTGCCTGCGCTACGGCTGCGCCGCGCCGAGGCGCTTCTGGGACGCTTCAAGCCGCGGCGCAGCGGGTCTGGTGGAATAGCACCCATTGACTAGAGTGGCCGCGATCGCTAAAAACGCCGCAGCGTGGCGTGGCGTAGCCGTAACGCAGCGCAGACGCTCCCGGTGGAATCTAGGGGTTAGTAGGCGAAGTCGGCCAATAACGTCTCGACAGTGACGTCAGAGTCTAACTCCCGCCTGCTCCAAATAAGGGCAAAGAGGCGGAGCCGAGGCGGGACCTGCTGCCACCGAGCTGGAAGTTCCAGAGCTAGCTGAGGCTAAGAGGCTAAACTAAAGGAAACCTTTATACAAAAATACATGAAAAGTTATATGTTAGGTGTGTAGGGTTACAGACTGCTTAACAAGCAAAACATAGAACTTAAATTAGTGATGCAATGCTGAAATGTAAACATTTGACAGTCAAAAAGGATAGGTGTTTTAATGCCATATTGTGGTGATTGACATTATTCACCCACGGAACTTATGGTTTGGGGTATTGTTCCGCACGGACATTTGAGTTGACCGGACTTCCTGTCCCCCCCGGTCTTATCTTCCCGGGCTAAAAGCTGTTTACATGTTGTTCTGATGTTAAATAAAAGTCTAGCTTGTACCTTCGATACCCCGCCTCCGACTCCCGTCTCTCGGCACTACATTGGTGACCCCGACGTAAGTCTCGTAGAAGGATCCGAGACTGAACCGAGCATGGCAAATAACGCCGTTTTTTTCAAACTGCCGGAGTTTTGGGAGACATCTGCGGCTGCATGGTTCGCACAGGCGGAGGCTCAGTTCGCCCTCCGCGGTGTAACTGATGACGCATCACGCTATTTCCACGTCGTTTCGGCACTGGGAAGCTCCACTGCGACCCGGACGGTGGGCTTTATTACATCTCCCCTGCCCAGGATAAATATGCAGCGTTCAAGGCTTTCCTGCTAAAGACTTTCGAGCTGTCACGGTCGGAACGGGCCCGACGCCTGCTCGCTATTCATAGCCTGGGAGACAGCAAGCCTTCTGACCACATGGAAATGATGCTCAACCTGCTAGGTACGGAAGAACCCAATTTTTTGTTTCATAGAACTGTTTCTTCGGCACATGCCGCCGCATGTTCAGACAGCGCTGGCTAACACGGCTATTACTGAGCCACGCGCTTTAGCCGAAGAGGCTGACCGGTTCTTCCTGGCCACCCAGCGTTTTACCCCTGAGGTGCTGGCCCCGACACGCAGCGGCTCCTTCCCTGGTAGAGGCATGCCACCTAGCAGAAGCTCCGGGGCCGACGTCAGCGACTCCAGCCCTGGCCTGTGTCATTACCATGCACGCTATGGGGCGAAAGCGAGGATGTGCCGTCCCCCCTGCACCTACAAGGAAACGGGAAACGCCAAGGCTTGCGCTCGGTAGTGGCCGCGAGCGTGGGCACATCCAACCGGCTCCTGTTCATCAGGGACACCCTCTCTGGTCGCAGACTCCTTTGTGACACAGGAGCCCAGCGGAGCGTCCTGCCGGCTACGGTGGAGGACGCCGCCGGTGGGGGCCATGGCCCACCTTTAACGTCCGCTAACAACACCCCTATCCGCACCTATGGCACAAAGACAGTGGACTGTGTTTCGAGGGTCAGCGGTTTAAGTGGGATTCATCACGGCTGACATCTCCTTCGCCCTCCTTGGCGCAGACTTCCTGTGCGCTCACGGACTGCTGGTGGACGTCAAGAACAGCCGCCTGGTGGACGCACTGACGTTTGCCTCGTTCGCATGTACCCGCGGCGAGGCGTCATTCAGCGGGCTCTCCAGCTCACTCTCACAGGGTGACAAGTTCCAGCACCTTCTCAGTGAGTTTCCCGACTTGACGCAGCCCACCTTTTCCGCTGCCACTACCAAACACGGGGTAGAGCACCACATTGACACTGAAGGCCCCCAGTCTATGCTAGGGCCCGGCGGCTAAACCCTGACATGCTGGCGGTCGCCAAGTCGGAGTTCGACAGCATGGAGCGTCTGGGCATCATCCGCCGCTCGGACAGCCCTTGGGCTTCGCCGCTCCACATGGTCCCTAAATCAGCCGGTGGCTGGCGACCGTGTGGTGACTACCGCCGCCTTAACGACGCCACTACGCCAGACCGCTACCCGGTCCCTCACATCCAGGACTTCTCTGCACACCTGGCGGGCAAGCTGGTTTTCTCCAAGGTGGATCTGGTGCGGGGGTACCATCAGGTTCCGGTGCACCCCTCAGACGTCCCAAAACTGCGGTGATTACCCGTTCGGCTTTTCGAGTTCCTGCGTATGCCGTTTGGACTTAAGAACGCAGCTCAGTCCTTTCAGCGGCTGATGGATTCGGCGCTCAGAGACATGCCATTCATTTTCGTCTATTTAGACGACATCCTTGTCGCCAGCTCCTCCTCTGAAGAGCACCAGGCACATCTCCGTGTCCTTTTTGCGAGGCTCAGTCAACACGGCCTGATTATCAACCCGGCAAAGTGTCAGTTCGGGTTGTCCTCCATCCACTTCCTCGGGCATCTCATCAGCAAAGATGGAGCCGCCCCCCTACCATCGAAAGTGGAGGCAGTGTCCGCCTTTCCACGACCGCCTACAGCTCGGGCGCTCCGAGAGTTCCTCGGGATGGTGACGTTTTATCACCGGTTCATCCGCCGGGCGGCCCACACCATGCGACCGCTGTACGAGGCCCTCAAGGACAAGTCCCCCGGCCAGGCCATAGACTGGACGGCTGAAAGGGAAGCCGCTTTCGATGCCACCAAAGCCGCCCTGAGCGAAGCCGCCATGTTGGCTCACCCGTCACACAGGGCCCCCATCGCTATCACCACCGACGCGTCTGACTACGCTGTGGGCGCGGTGCATGAACAATGGGTCGAGACGGCGCCTGGCAACCGCTCGCCTTTTTCAGCCGCCAGTTGACTCCCAGGGAGCGCAAGTACAGCGCTTTCGACAGGGAACTCCTTGGTCTCTATTTGGCGGTTCGCCACTTCCGTTTCCTGCTGGAAGGCCGGGAGTTTGCGGCGTTCGTGGATCACAAGCCGCTTACTTTCTGCATGTCCAAGGTGGCCGAGCCGTGGTCCGCCCGGCAGCAACGCCAGCTTTCGTACATCTCCGAGTACACCACGGACATACGACACATCGCTGGCAAGGCTAACGTAGTCGCGGACTGCCTCTCCAGAGCGGTCATCGGAGCTGTGCAGCTGGGCCTCGATTACCTCCGCATGGGCGCTGACCAGACCTCTGACCACGGGGTCCAGACCCTCAAGGCCACGGTCACGGGATTGCGACTGGAGGAGGTCACGGTCGGTGACTCGGGCGCGAAGCTGTGGTGTGACATCTCCACGGGCCAGCCTCGACCGCTAGTACCTACGGACTGGCGCCGACCCGTTTTTGAGGCGGTTCACAATCTTTCCCACCCCGGTAGGAAACCGTCCGTGAAGTTGGTGTCGCAGAAGTTCGTGTGGCAGGGGCTTAAGAAGGACGTGAAGTCCTGGGTCGACTCATGCGTGGCTTGTCAACGGGCTAAAGTCCACCGCCATACTAGGGCCCCTTTTGAGCTGTTTGCGGTTCCTGAGAGGAGGTTTGACCATGTCAATGTCGACCTCGTAGGTCCGCTTCCCCCCTCTCACGGTTTCACCTACCTGTTTACGATGGTGGACAGGACGACCCGCTGGCCCGAGGCCGTTCCCTCACCTCGACGTCAGCTTCCGACGTCGCCCGCGCTTTCATCGGCACGTGGGTGGCGCGCTTCGGGACACCCCGTCTGACCTCTCCTCTGACCGCGGTTCTCAGTTCACCTCGGAGCTGTGGAACGCTGTTGCTGTGGGTTTGGGGGTCAAGCTGCACCGCACCACCGCATATCACCCCCAGGCTAACGGATTGTGTGAGCGGTTTCACCGATCCATGAAGGCGTCACTGCGTGCCGGATTGACAGACGGCAACTGGGTGGATAAGCTCCCGTGGGTTATGCTCGGCCTCAGGTGTGCCCCCAAGGAAGACCTGCAGTCCTCGTCGGCGGAGCTCGTCTATGGCCAGACGCTACGGGTCCCCGGGGAATTCATTCCCACCGCCACTGTGCCCTGGTCTGCAGCCGGGCAGCGCTCCTCCCTGCTGGAGACCGCCGGGACATTCACGCCCGTCCCCACGTCGCAGCACAGCAACCCAGCTTTCCGGGTGTCCCCCGGATTACGGTCGGCGGATTTCGTTTTTATTCGCCACGACGCTCACCGCGGTCCCCTGCGCCCCCCTTACGACGGTCCGTTCAGGGTCATACGTCGCGGGGACAAGAGCCTGGTGGTGGACGTTGGTGGCAGGCCTGAGACTGTGTCCGTTGATCGGATTAAGCCTGCTCACGTGGACGTTTCCAGGCCGTTGGAGTTGGCTCTGCCCCCACGTCGGGGCCGCCCTCCCATGTCCCGCCCCCCGCCCCCTGTGGGGATGCCATCGCCCTCGTTGGCGCCCCTGCCCTCGCCTGCGGCCCTGCCATCCTCGGCCCCTGTGGTCCGTACGCGCCGGGGTCGGGTGGTACTTCCTCCCAGGCGCGAGGGTTTTGACTATGGGTGAATTCTGGGGGGGCTTGTGTGGTGATTGACATTATTCACCCACGGAACTATGGTTTGGGGTATTGTTCCGCACGGACATTTGAGTTGACCGGACTTCCTGTCCCCCCCGGTCTTATCTTCCCGGGCTAAAAGCTGTTTACATGTTGTTCTGATGTTAAATAAAAGTCTAGCTTGTACCTTCGATACCCCGCCTCCGACTCCCGTCTCTCGGCACTACAATATTCACTTAATAACTGTTGGGTTTAAGCACCCTTCAGTTGTTGAAGGTTCGAGCCCGCTCCGCGCTGTTCGTTTGATGAGTGGTCTGCTGTAAAAAGGAACGGCTCAGACAGAGATATGAGATTAAACAATAAGCTGATTTAATGGTAGAAACAACAGTACAATATAACGAAGTACTTATATAACGAAGTACTCCGGGCCTCAGCTCTTCCACCGTGCGATGTACGTATCAGACAGTCAGACAGAACAGAGGCCGCGAGTGTACAGAATTCACAATATTTATTCCCACAAACGGAGAGGAGTTGTATGGGAGGAGTTGTGTCGGTTGCTCCTCCCTAGGTGTTCATCCATTGGTGGACTCACTCCTGGGCGAGCCCTAGGCAGTGAATCAGAGTGAGTCAGCCATTGACGAGGTCTAAACAGCGAATCAGAGTGAGTCAGCCATAAGTGTGGGAACTTTGGATCTCCTGCGCCGCCGATCAGTCCCAGGTCATCTTTTATGGCAGCCATAAAATAAACAATTCTGGGTCGCACGGGGGTGAGGTACCAATCCTTATCTTCGTTTATCCTCAGCACCTGGCCGTACCACTCTGCATCCCAATCTTTCTCTCAGAACAATCTCTGCATAGACTCAATGGTGTCAGTTTTATTACCTTTCTCCTACAACCCCCCCATGCTCCTATCCGGGCCATTAAAACCCCGGGGGGGCCGACTGGATCCTCTACATTCCTAAGTCAACGCACACACAATTGACCACAGCAAACAAAGGAAAATAAGAACACTTGGTCTAGTTTCATAAGTATACATTTTACACAGACAAAGTTATAATTATTAAAACAGGTTATATAGGATATACAGGTTACTTTAATCCCCCTTTTGATCTCACCTCCAGAGATCAATTCACACATAGCATTCAAAACATAACCACTGTCATTCTTTTCTACTGCGTCTGTCCCACAATGAGCGGATACAAGGCACACAACAACAACCACATGTTACTAAAATGGCAATACAAGTAGCTATTGAAATCAAAAGAGACATTATTAAACCTTTCCATTGACCAAACATGTTTGTAAACCATTCCTCCAAGGGGTTGTGTATCCCTGATTGTTCATGCATAGTTATGGATAGTGTGCGAAAGCCTTCTAAAGCCTTTGTGACGGAACCGTCCGGAGCCGTATTGTTTGGAATGAAAGTACAACACATATCACCAAACATTGAACACACACCTCCTTTCTCAGCTAACAGCATGTCAAGGGCCATTCTATTCTGTTTCAGCCATAAGGGAAGTCGGCCCCAGCTGTTCAGCGAGTCCTTCTACAGGGTCCCTAGTGAGATTAGCTAAACGGAGCACATTGTAATGTACATAGTTGATCCTGTCTACATTATTCCATCACTACCTGCTTGGAAAGTGAAGGTTTGTTTAGGAGACATTTTGGTAACAACTACCTCATGTTTGGCCCGTTTGACCCTAGTTACGGACTCCTCTGGCGGGGGAATGGAGTCTGGGTGGTCAATGGAATCATTAAAACAAAAATAAAGGCAAGGGTGAACACACATTATTTCTGTTATTAATAATAGGAGATTTACTAGGACACAAGGAATTAACACCCAATCAAATAATAAGGCAATTCGCTAATGGGCCATATAACTAAGAATGGTGTTCAAGATACAAACAGTGTCCCAAGTAAAACCACGATTCCCACTAGCAGAGTACACCAACAAACAATAAGGAAGTGTAATCCACAGTCTGTCATTGTTGAGTACCTTTAATCAGTGGTCCGTGTTATTGTAATTAGGTTGAACACAATGCTAAAATCTCCTAAGGAGATTTTTAAAACTAGGGTGTAAAATAGTACCCTGTAATGGTAAATACTGTGCTCCCAGAACCTGTTAAATAGAAGGTCTGGTGAGTGGGGAGACTTCACTGCCCTTTAATATAGGGCTAACCTCTCGTTTATATAACCTACTACTCTTATTAGAAAGAGGCCCTATAGGTGGGCATAAAAATGCTGCTACTTATTGGAAAGTGCCCCTAAAGGTGGGAGTAAAAAAGTCGGGTCCTATATGGAGTCGTGTGTTTCAGAGTAGACTCGTGTCCGCCTCCTCGCCGGCCGTAATCTCCTTTCCAAGATCGCCTGTTGTTACCTCTGTGTCTTTGTCCTTGTCATCTGTTGTATGGGTCGTTGCTTCTGCTGGGCTGTCGTCGTCAGATGTGTCGTTCTCTCGTCCTGCTGCAGCGATGTCAGTTCTGATGTCGTCTAACGTTGCTGGAGGTTTTCCAACGGCGCACTGGCTCCAATGATACCACGTTTCCCCCTTTCCTTCGAGGCGAACTGCATGTGATGTCCTCTGAGTCACTCTGTGCGGGCCGGTGAACCTTGGGTTGAGCCACTTCGGACGGATGACCTTCAGCCAGATGAATTCTGCGGTGTTAGCCTCGTGCTTCTCCGGTCCCCCTTTGGCGTCAGCCACCTGGGTGGAGAAATCTCATACCAAGCCCTTAAGTTGCTGGTAATATGGTTTGCTATCCATCTCTTCTACTTCTTTCCCTACTGCTAATGCTCCAGGACCCGGAAACTGATGGCCGTGGGTCAGCTCAAATGGGGAGAAACCTGTCCCTCAGTTAATGTGTTCATAAACAAAGTCCGACACCGGCTATATCAACCTGTTTCAGAGGAAGGTGGAGTCCCCTGTGCCGTCTTGACTTGCCGTGTCTTCTCTGTCAGAGGCAGAGGTTTCATCCTTTTTTTTTTTAGTCCTAAAAAATTTGACGCGTTTTGCAACAAAGTCAAGTATTTCTTCATCTGTAGGTGTATGTGTTGATACAGGTGTTCCTTTAATGTCATGAGGGGAACTGGGTGAGGGGGGGTTAGAGGTGGAGGGAAGCGTATAGGGAGGGGGTCGGGTCTTAAAGGGGTTGTATAAATCTGGATAGAGGAGGGGACCGCCCTCTGGGATGTCTGGGAGGGGCCCACCATATGGCTTCTCCTTCCTGACTGGCTCTATCACTTCTGTGGGAGGGGCTGGTGCAGGACTGGGTGGGGCTGCTATGGCGGGCAGATTTTTGGCGGGAGTTTTGCTCAGAGAGCAGGTTACTGCCACTCCATTCATAACTAAGGCTGCGTTATGGCCTATTCTCCTTAGCTTGTCAACTAGCTCCCTTTCTTTGTTAAGTTTAGAAGCCCTGATAAAACCTGCCTTCTGCTTGTTGAGAGTTTCTAATTTCTGAACCAACTGTCGCTCGTATGTATTGAGTGCTGTGGCTAGGAGACTTATTGCCTCGTCACCCTCTACTCTATTCTCTGCGATCATCTGATCGTGTAAGAAACGGAGATCGCTGCTCGCCTTTTTATGATCTCCGGGCTTAAGTCCGCTAAGTATCAATCTCTCTGCTTGTCCCCACTGTTCCCTTAAACTCCCCGGAACAGGGACTCCTAATTCTCTCTCTTCACGTTCAAATTCTCCTTCCATTTTGACTTCGTTCGTATCTGCTTCTCCTAAAGGTTTTAGTTTTTATAAAAAATACCAGATATCTCTGCGTACTATAATTTACTAATTATTGTAGTTTTATTCCCACAGGTATACAGTCTGATAGTTTTCGGTGCGAGGTGTATTTCAACCCGTTGCGGAGACTCACAAGAGCGCTTCTCCTAAAGGTTTTAGTTTCTTATAAAAAACACCAGATATCCTGCGTACTATAATTTACTAATTATTGTAGTTTTATTCCCACAGGTATACAGTCTGATAGTTTTCGGTGCGAGGTGTATTATTGGCGGCGCGTAAGGCTCAGGTTTGGGAAGGCTAAATAACTTGTTTTACCTGACGCTGCCTGCCTCCGGCGTCTATAGAAAGAGATCAACTCAGTGAAAGCTGCGCCTGATCAGAGCTCAGCGTGCGGAGTTTAAATCTATCAAGTCATATTACAGGATAAAGGAAATACAGTTTAAACTGCCGTATGAAGAGAAGACGCCGACGTGTCGCACTTATCATTCATATCACATCATCGATCATATAATATCATAATATATCATATATTTCCTTGTCTAAGTCAGCTTCTCGAGCCGTATCTGACCGTGCAACACTTACATTGTCACATACTGTATGCAGAAGTATTATTTTAAGCAACACATTAGGTTGACGAAACACTCAACTCAAATGTAATTAAAGTCAGATCCACTCGTGTCTTAGATGGGCAACAGTGATAACATAAAACTGTTGTACGCTTTCAAACACTCGGTAGTTTATTTATTTTTTAACCAGTTGCTCTATATTCACCTTGCAGGTGCAACTATGTGGCTTGTATCCTTTATTATATGTTTAAGTCATGGATGTTTAAAGTTCATATTTGTCTAATATTATTTACTTTTCATTAATGAAGTATGACGCTGCGCTGTTAGTACACTTGTCCCTTTCACGTGAACGCGCTCTCAGCTGGAGAGAGAAACCCTGGCTCGATTTACCGAGTTGATAACCAGCGTCGTAGGACCGCTTAGCCGTTACGTTAAGCCCGCGCTGATTGGTCCAAATTGACCAATCCACGGACTTCCTCACACACACACACACTCAGTGCAGGCAGCTCTGCTGATTTCTCCTCCCTGGCTGCAGGCTGATAACAGCCAGTTGGCATCAAGGCGAAATTCTCTCTGCAGACCCATTCTCACAGCGCCTATCAACCTTTTTCTTACTCAATCTCGTTACACAGTTAATCACACTCAAAATAAATATCCTAACGTAACCCCAGATCCGTCTAAGGATTGCCTGTGTACATTAGTCGATGAGCCCCAACCCCAGAATTCGTCTAAGAATTACTGTGTGTGTCACCTTATTTCTCAGAGTATTTCAGCTGGACTTCTTTAAATTTTAAAACCACTGAAATCTCGAACGACCATTGCAGCTGGACTTCTTTAAATTTTATAACCACTGCAATCTCGTTACACAGTTAATCACACTCAAAATAAATAACCTAATGTAACCCCAGATCCGTC
This sequence comes from Dissostichus eleginoides, assembly GCA_031216635.1. Taxonomy (NCBI): domain Eukaryota; kingdom Metazoa; phylum Chordata; class Actinopteri; order Perciformes; family Nototheniidae; genus Dissostichus; species Dissostichus eleginoides. The sequence continues at coordinate 10,375,706 of CM062273.1, read as the reverse complement.
TAAGGATTGCCTGTGTACATTAGTCGATGAGCCCCAACCCCAGAATTCGTCTAAGAATTACTGTGTGTGTCACCTTATTTCTCAGAGTATTTCAGCTGGACTTCTTTAAATTTTAAAACCACTGAAATCTCGAACGACCATTGCAGCTGGACTTCTTTTAAATTTTATAACCACTGCAATCTCGTTACACAGTTAATCACACTCAAAATAAATAAACCTAATGTAACCCCAGATCCGTCTAAGGATTGCCTGTGTACATTAGTCGATGAGCCCCAACCCCAGAATTCGTCTAAGAATTACTGTGTGTGTCACCTTATTTCTCAGAGTATTTCAGCTGGACTTCTTTTAAATTTTAAAACCACTGAAATCTCGAACGACCATTGCAGCTGGACTTCTTTTAAATGTTATAACCACTGCAATCTCGTTACACAGTTAATCACACTCAAAATAAATAAACCTAATGTATCCCCAGATCCGTCTAAGGATTGCCTGTGTACATTAGTCGATGAGCCCCAACCCCAGAATTCGTCTAAGAATTACTGTGTGTGTCACCTTATTTCTCAGAGTATTTCAGCTGGACTTCTTTTACATTTTATAACCACTGCAATCTCGTTACACAGTTAATCACACTCAAAATAAATAAACCTAATGTAACCCCAGATCCGTCTAAGGATTGCCTGTGTACATTAGTCGATGAGCCCCAACCCCAGAATTCGTCTAAGAATTACTGTGTGTGTCACCTTATTTCTCAGAGTATTTCAGCTGGACTTCTTTAAATTTTAAAACCACTGAAATCTCGACGACATTGCAGCTGGACTTCTTTAAATTTTATAACCACTGCAATCTCGTTACACAGTTAATCACACTCAAAATAAATAATCCTAATGTAACCCCAGATCCGTCTAAGGATTGCCTGTGTACATTAGTCGATGAGCCCCAACCCCAGAATTCGTCTAAGAATTACTGTGTGTGTCACCTTATTTCTCAGAGTATTTCAGCTGGACTTCTTTAAATTTAAAACCACTGAAATCTCGACGACATTGCAGCTGGACTTCTTTAAATTTTATAACCACTGCAATCTCGTTACACAGTTAATATATTCCCCGTACAGTCTAGTTGACTTTTATAGTGCGATGTATATTTCAACAGATGGAGAGACTTCCAGAAGCGCTTCTACACCCCCTTTCGGCGATGTGGCTTTTGGCAAGGAGTCGAAACCCAGTCTACAGAATCTCTTTATCGTCACGTTTAGTCTTCTAGATTAACCCCACAGCAAGAGTTTGCGAGATCCGGTCATTTCAAATTGATTTTGAAAGTTGCGTTTCTCCTCTTGAAATACCCCACATATAACACAACTACAGCTCCTCTTTGAGACTGGAAAGTGTTATTCTGTAGTACTGTTCTTTCTACCGTAAGACTAAAACACTGAAAATGCCGCTGACAACTCTAAAATTTTGTAGTATAGCCAATCACAGATTTTGATAATAACAGGTATCTGCTCACCTTTCAGTGTGGGGCCCTGTTTAGTTGTCAGAGGTATTCGAGGTGTCTTCCCTGGACGTTCGTCCGCTGGCTGCCGGTTCCTTCTATGAGACCCTACTCATCACGTCGGTCGGTCACCAAATTGTTGGGTTTAAGCACCCTTCAGTTGTTGAAGGTTCGAGCCCGCTCCGCGCTGTTCGTTTGATGAGTGGTCTGCTGTAAAAAGGAACGGCTCAGACAGAGATATGAGATTAAACAATAAGCTGATTTAATGGTAGAAACAACAGTACAATATAACGAAGTACTTATATAACGAAGTACCGGGCCTCAGCTCTTCCACCGTGCGATGTACGTATCAGACAGTCAGACAGAACAGAGGCCGCGAGTGTACAGAATTCACAATATTTATTCCCACAAACGGAGAGGAGTTGTTGGGAGGAGTTGTGTCGGTTGCTCCTCCCTAGGTGTTCATCCATTGGTGGACTCACTCCTGGGCGAGCCCTAGGCAGTGAATCAGAGTGAGTCAGCCATTGACGAGGTCTAAACAGCGAATCAGAGTGAGTCAGCCATAAGTGTGGGAACTTTGGATCTCCTGCGCCGCCGATCAGTCCCAGGTCATCTTTTATGGCAGCCATAAAATAAACAATTCTGGGTCGCACGGGTGTGAGGTACCAATCCTTATCTTCGTTTATCCTCAGCACCTGGCCGTACCACTCGCATCCCAATCTTTCTCTCAGAACAATCTCTGCATAGACTCAATGGTGTCAGTTTTATTACCTTTCTCCTACAACCCCCCCCATGCTCCTATCCGGGCCATTAAAACCCCGGGGGGGCCGACTGGATCCTCTACATTCCTAAGTCAACGCACACACAATTGACCACAGCAAACAAAGGAAAATAAGAACACTTGGTCTAGTTTCATAAGTATACATTTTACACAGACAAAGTTATAATTATTAAAACAGGTTATATAGGATATACAGGTTACTTTATAACGCATGAACAACTTTTACAAATATTTCTAAATAGTCTGTGTTGGTAAATGTCATCTACTTTGCACATTTCCTGCTGAAATACATGCATAACAAGTTACTGCGTGGCACTTTGGCTTTGATAAAACAGCGTAGTTCCACTATGTAAACGTTACATTCATAATCAAACAAGACAATGTGCAAGAGAATTAGCAATTTTTTGTTATTCTTAATGCTTGTCATTCACATGTTAATAAAATAAAATAAGTAGGCTACCGATACATAGCAGAACAATTGTGGCGATGTTCAGTTTAATATGCCTTGTTCAGCATAATTTCTTTAGCTAATACTACAGCGGGCTGCAGGCGAACCAAGTCCGCGTTTCGCTGCATTCCTTGATCTCCAGTTATAACGCCGGACTCCGCCGCCGGGACGCCGGCCGGAGCTAACAGAGCCCCCTTAGCCCCCTGCGGCTCCGTTAGCTCCGTTAGCTCCGGCGGCGGACTCCGGCGGCCACCACTGGGATAATTGGGTCCCCTTTTAACATTTGCTTTTAAGCATTAAGGGCGTCATAGCCATAGACTATAAAAGTCTTATCCAAGGCTGAATCATAAACTAAACTGTATATATATATATATATATATATATCAAGTACAGTAAGTACAACTAGCTAACGTTGTAGCCTAGCAGAGTGGACAAGTTGCTGTTAGCTGACAGCAGTGAGGCACGTACCTGTCCATCAAAGTGACCACGCCCTAATTTATGCAAACACTTTAAGACCTAATATAAATAAAAGGGTTGCATTATAAAACAATTCAGTCACCAATTCATAATCATGAAGGTGGAATCTAACTATATCCCGAATAATTTTTATTGCATCCAGGGGTAGAAACATATTTATTTCTGCTGTAAAGTTGGGCATTTTAACATGGGGGTCTATGGAAATTGATCCTTTCTGCAGTCATCGCCTATCGGCCAATAGATGAACTGCAGTTTGTGGTACCTCTTTATTGGCTTCCCGGCTCTGCCCCAGAGTTTGACGCTTGGTCAAAACCGTACAATATCACCCAGCTGCAGCCGCCGCAAGACGGTACACGACACGCCCCCTACAGGACACGCCCCCTACACGAATTGCAAATGTTATTGTAGCATTTTAAGGAACTATTAGGCAAATAAATTAATAACCTAGCCTATCCGTTTGAGACACAACAGTATACTTTCAGCACAAATCATTTTGTCTAATTAATAAATTAAAACGAAAAGGTGGCTTAGTAAACTTTATTTGTATTTGTTAGTAGGCCTACATATAAAATAGGTATTAATGAGATCATCTATTAATTATGTTTGTCTAACTGCTACACATGTATTTATACATACATGTAGATATTTATGAACATCTAAATATAATTGTTAAAGGTTTTAAGATATAAATAATCACATCGTCATTAAAGTTTCAAACAGGTTCATGTAAGGTAGGCCTACTATAAGATGAAAACATGATTTTTAAAACTAATTTCTGAATCTCACATTAGCCTATTGTTGAAGAAAGGTAGAAAATGGAACAATGTATTTTATTATATAAAGCTTAAATATGTTAAAAATTGTGTTAAAACTCTGTATGCCATAGTCTGTATCGTATAGAGAGGGAATATGATAAAGTGCCGATTCTGGGTCAGTAGCTTCAAACATTCACACTTCAACATAAGGCATGTTATGAGTTAAGATTAAGCAATAAGGTTGAGGGAATATGATGCAACCTTGAGAACAAAATACTGTGGTCACTACCGAAACACTGGATGTTTTGTAAAAAATTAAGTATATTGAGTTATCAACTAAAATGATATGATACTGATTGGTTTAATGTATGTTCAATTTCAACAATCATCAACTCTGGAATCAATATGATCAGTATTATGCATTTTACAAAGAAAAATTGCATTGTGATTTTTATGAATTGTATAAATTGAACTTTGAAATTTGATTACAAATTAAATTGCATTGATTTAATTGTGAAAACCCTCAAGAAATATTTGTTTAGGTTAAACGCAATAGCAATAGCAGGATGTATATGCAAGGACATTCTTGTCTGGCTTTACAGTCTATGCTTTAAACGCAATAGCAATATGGCAGGATGTATAGAAAAATCCTTATATGGCTTTAAGCGCAGCAGCAAGATAGCAGGATGTTTATACAAGGACATTGTTGTTAAGCTCTGTTTAGCTTCAAACGCAGGATGTATGTATAGAAAATCCTTATTTGGGCCTTAACAGCTCTCGTACGCGCTTCTTCGATGGCTGAAGCGAACATCTGTAAACCACAATGTAAACCACATCCATCAAGAAGACACCTCTGACGCACGAGCCTGCATGCACAGGCTGCGACAAACAAATGTGTTTTAATGTCTGAAAATCAGTGTGTTACTTTAAAGGCCTCTTATTATACTATTTTAGTCATATATTATAGGTCTCAGATATATAAAAAACATGTCTATGAAGTGTTTTGCTCAAAATACCAAACAGATCACCCATTCTAGCCTCATTCCCCTCTATTTCAGCCTGATACTAAAGTGCTGATTCTGGGTCAGTAGCTTCAAACATTCACACTTCAACATAAGGCATGTTATGAGTTAAGATTAAGCAATAAGGTTGAGGGAATATGATACAACCTTGAGAACAAAATACTGTGGTCACTACCGAAACACTGGATGTTTTGTAAAAAATTAAGTATATTGAGTTATCAACTAAAATGATATGATACTGATTGGTTTAATGTATGTTCAATTTCAACAATCATCAACTCTGGAATCAATATGATCAGTATTATGCATTTTACAAAGAAAAATTGCATTGTGATTTTTATGAATTGTATAAATTGAACTTTGAAATTTGATTACAAATTAAATTGCATTGATTTAATTGTGAAAACCCTCAAGAAATATTTGTTTAGGTTAAACGCAATAGCAATAGCAGGATGTATATGCAAGGACATTCTTGTCTGGCTTTACAGTCTATGCTTTAAACGCAATAGCAATATGGCAGGATGTATAGAAAAATCCTTATATGGCTTTAAGCGCAGCAGCAAGATAGCAGGATGTTTATACAAGGACATTGTTGTTAAGCTCTGTTTAGCTTCAAACGCAGGATGTATGTATAGAAAATCCTTATTTGGGCCTTAACAGCTCTCGTACGCGCTTCTTCGATGGCTGAAGCGAACATCTGTAAACCACAATGTAAACCACATCCATCAAGAAGACACCTCTGACGCACGAGCCTGCATGCACAGGCTGCGACAAACCACGTGAGAAAAGAGGATAAAAGAAGACTGAAGAACATTGGAAAATCAGTTCTCTCTTGCTAGAAGACTGAACAACCTGGCTTACGCTAATTAGTAGTACGGCAAACCTAGAAGGATCGAAGATAGCATTTATTTCTTATAATTACTGGTGTGATATAACTTGTAAAACTTTTAATAAAACTACCTGTTCACACTTGTGAAAGGCCGCTAAAGGTCCATGTAGCCCTCTGATTATTGCTGAATAAAGCGAGAAATCAGACGGAAAGGTAACCCGTTCCCACATAGCTTGAGTCCTGAGTCCAGTTTTGATTCCAGTGTCCTGTTCCTTGGTTGAAGATCAATCCCTGACGGAGTCTTGCAAAACGCCAGAGAAAACAAAGGGTAAGTCGCACCTAGGTAACTCTGTTGCTGAATTCTATGTCATATTGGAGGTCGCCATGATCGATTGATCTGAAATACGGCAGCAGTGCTTTACGGTTATTGAATCCCAAAGGTTTCAGAGGTGTGTTCATTAACAGGTCTGTGATAATCTAAAGGGATAAACTAAACAGGAATTAAAGGGCCCATGTCATGGCCATTTCCACTGATCATAATTCCATTGTTGAGGTATACTAAAATAGATTTATACTGTGCATTTTTCCAAACTCACATTGGTTTCTCATACAGCATCTCTGTAAAGTGTGTGTGTTCAGCAGTATTCACTCTCTCCACTAAACGACTCGTTGCAGCTCTTGCACCCCCTCGCTGTGAGCCCAGTGTGCTCCGATTGGTCAGCTCGGCCACTCTGTTCTGATTAGTCAACCAGCAGAGAGGCTCCGCCCATGTCTAACCGTGCTTTTTTCGGCTTGCTCTGAGCGGAACTTCAGTCTTACAATGGCGTCGGTACAGCCGTATATGTTATACGCTAACTAACCGAACTGTACCTACAACTGTTGTTATAGAAGAGTAAGCTATTTTTACCTGTAATAAACTACTACTGTTTGATGAAAATCAAATCATGGTTTGCTATATATGAATGATATGTTATAGGAGCAAATAATTCAGGGAAGAAAGGCTACTAGTATTTCCATCAAACTTTATTTTTAGAAATGTACAAAATGAACATGTGTAAAAAATATACATATATACACTGTATATCATCCATTCCTCCCCTTATAGGCGTTTTCGGCATCTTGCCTATCGCGGCTTTGTAAGCTGCTGCTGGGGCTTTTTAGGACGAGGCATCAGAGTGGTCATCCCGTGTGTGTGTTGTCCGCCAGATACGCCAGAAGTTTCCTAATCTGGCTGGACGAAATCAAATGCATACACGCTAGGAACGCCAGCTTTAATGTAATTACGTTTCGCGACTGACCGTACGGTAAATCACCCGGAGTATTACTGTCTATGAGTATTTCGTGTGTGAATGCAGACATTCTCCTGCTATGACATACATGTATGTAAGGGCATCTGGCATCTGCTGACATTGGAGTTATGGAAACGCTAGAAACTTAGTTAGCCCAGTTAGCACTGCGTCAATGGCTTAGCAGCCCGAAACACGTTTACACATTTAAACAGTCGTGGTAGATACCTTGTTTGGTAAATACACAAATAACAATGCAAACTTACAGGTTGTGTACCCGAATCTTCCCCTGGTGCAAACGGTCCAAACAAAGTAGGAACAGCCTTGTCCTTCAATAGCCTAAGCTGTGCATATCCGGCCTCAAGCTGTGCAAGGTTTGAGAAGCTTTCGTCTGTGGTCTTTTCGTCGTGGTTCTACCCTCGGTAAGGCATGCATTGAAGATTTCCCCTCACAAGACAGGAAACAGACCCTCTTTGGCATGACTGGATACAGTTTTGAACTGAACCTGAGATTCCAACAGTATATATGCTCGGCTGGCAGAGGGTGCGGCCATAGCTCTGGGCGTGGCTACTGGCCATTCCTATGTCACAAAACCCAGGAAGTAAACAATGGACAATGACGTATCTCCAACGAGGCGTTTTGGGGAGGTATTTTCTGTGTTAGAGTTTTACTCGCTACAGGGTGTACTTTGAGGGTTTTGACTCTGCACACCGTTTACATGCATAGAAACCTTCATAACACACAAGGGGACGGGTAATAACCGGAAAAGCATGACACATATTATCTTCAATTAAGGAAACTTTTTGGGGGTTTTATGCAAAGTATTAGGTTTTTATGTGTGTAAACCTCTTCAAAACGTGTATGCTAGCCATGTACTTGCTAGCATTCTTTAGTTATGCTCAATTTTAGCTAGAATCGTCACTACCGAAACAGTCACTACCGAAACATATGGTTAAGTTTCGGTAATTGACATGATCGTTTCGGTAGTGACAAAATGGAATGGTAAGCAGGTAAATCCCATAGTTTTGAAATAAATGTGTTTTAATGTCTGAAAATCAGTGTGTTACTTTAAAGGCCTCTTATTATACTATTTTAGTCATATATTATAGGTCTCAGATATATAAAAAACATGTCTATGAAGTGTTTTGCTCAAAATACCAAACAGATCACCCATTCTAGCCTCATTCCCCTCTATTTCAGCCTGATACTAAAGTGCTGATTCTGGGTCAGTAGCTTCAAACATTCACACTTCAACATAAGGCATGTTATGAGTTAAGATTAAGCAATAAGGTTGAGGGAATATGATACAACCTTGAGAACAAAATACTGTGGTCACTACCGAAACACTGGATGTTTTGTAAAAAATTAAATATATTGAGTTATCAACTAAAATGATATGATACTGATTGGTTTAATGTATGTTCAATTTCAACAATCATCAACTCTGGAATCAATATGATCAGTATTATGCATTTTACAAAGAAAAATTGCATTGTGATTTTTATGAATTGTATAAATTGAACTTTGAAATTTGATTACAAATTAAATTGCATTGATTTAATTGTGAAAACCCTCAAGAAATATTTGTTTAAATACTATTTAGAGAAGGGAAGGTAAAACAATCTTAACAGGTTAATATAATACTTTTTTACTACAGTGTATTTACTATGTTTCGGTAGTGACCATTTTTGGTAGAGGAAGAACATTCCAATACAGTCTGAAAATACGATATAAAAATGTACGGTTCTTTTACTAGATATGTGTAAATTAGATATGGTACAAAATATATATGGACAAAGTTTTTGGGAAAACATACAACATTTCAAAACTGTTCCAACCTGACTTTGCACCAATTCGGTAGAATGGCCCATATATGAATATGTTTGGTATGTTTTTTAGGTATATTTGTTATTGACCGAGTAAGCGCTTTTATTTTGAAGGCACATTTTCCATTTCTCTACCGTAATGCATAGGATATTCGCGCACCGCAATACAACGTGCAGGCTGGCTTGACTGTGTTTTCCGAAGTGAAGGCTGACTTCCTACAACTTCCTACAGGTTCAACCTCCACCGTCTTGCTGCGGCTGCAGCTGGACCCTTTCAAACCGTAGACCTGTAAATTAACCGAAACTAAAACGGGAAACTCGCTTAGTTTTGCAGCTGCGGCGGATAAGACAAAACAGGCAGGCTGAAAAAATAACAAAAAAGCATTTATATGCCTAGTTGAGTTCAGTTTGTGGAGGTTTTGTGCCAGTGACAGGCCACGGTGAGTTCTGGCATCTTTTCTCTCTTTTTTATAAATTTCTGACTTTATCAGTCGCTATAACTTACGTCAAAGTAACTTTACTCCTACTTTTAATTAGCTAGCATACATCTTGAAAGCTATACACTTTTTGAGTAGCCTACTATCCTTTAATTCTTTGTCCACTGCATATGTGAATGTATGTTCAAATGTCTTTTTCTTTTAATTCGTGCAGATGGCTCTGCCGGATACCATCGTTTTCTTTGACCTTGAGACCACAGGATTGGGTAAATAACATGTACTTGATGTCTGTTTATTAATACTTACTATAGTTGCTTATTAGGAGAAAATATTTCGCGTATTTTGGGTGTGTGTGTGTGTGTGGAAAAGTCATATTTGTCAAGCGAGACAGTGGCTTAATGTCCCAAGAACTCTGTGGTTTTGCTTCTTGAAATGACTGCCTCCAACCCCTCATTTAAGTGAACACAGACATGTCTGGTATTATAATATTCTAAATAATTTATTTACAAAAAAAATTAAAGAGTCTGTCCCTTCACACGAGACCGCTCGACCCGCTGGAGACGCTGTAGTACATATGCCGGGCCTGTAAGTGGCGCTGTACTTCCGCCACAAAATACACCAAAAGCAGCGAAGAAGACCCCCGAGCATGGTTGCCATGGTTGCCTGGTTGCCCTTCTGTTTATTCTCCGCGGTGGATTTAGCAACATGTAGTTCATGTAGTTCTCCATGTCCACTTGTTGCTGATGGTTGTGGTAGAGAAGCTGTAGATTTTGCACTAACATCTGTAGCATGGTCAGTAGCTACTGACAGTAGCTACTGACCATGCTACAGCAGTGAGCAGCAGAGGTGGGGAGAGGCGGGGCTATGGCTTCATCGTTATCAGGAAAATTATCGTATAGGACGTACACACAGAGCCGTTTGGCCCCCCAGGGCGTTCCGTCCGCAGATCTATCCACCTTGGGACCCGTTATCGTTTTAGGGGTCCGTTTCCGCGTTTCTGTTACGGCCTCGTGTGAACGAACGGGCTATACGAAAGAGAAAAGTAGCGGATACAACCCGTTTCGTTCCCTTGTAAACAGCACCTGTATCTCAACTTGGTCGTTAATCAGCTGGTCTGTCCTTTAAGGCCCTGACACACCAAACTGACACCAAAGAACACGTTCCGACGGAACCGATTGTTGTCACCTCACGTCTCTTGCGTCTTGGCCAAAAAGTCGCACTGGAACACATCGCAAAGACTTCAGCCGACGGCCAAGTAGCACGTACGAACTGCGCATGCGTGAGTGTCAATTACTCTCCTTACCAGCAGGCGGCGGTAGGGTGTATTCTTAATTCAAAGAGGCAACCGGAAGACCGACTGCGTGATATATACAAACAACAAATAGCGTGCGTTCCATTTTCACTCTCGTCCATCACAGACTGTTTCACATAACGACTTATCGAAAACATGTTTAGCGCGGTGTGTGAGCCTTCTTCACTTCCGTTTCGCTTCTCATGCACTGATTCGCTAAGCTGAACAGCCAATCAGTGATTTCTTTTGCCGACAGTCTGGGAGCGAAAGGTGTCGGCACGGCCGAAAAGACACGACGGTGCGGGGCACACCAATCTGAGTAGGGCGACAGGACGCTAATCGACGGCCGAAATTGGTGTCGAATATCAAAATATTCTGGAAGAATGTAGTTGAAGTCCCTTTGGCTTTGAGCTCGCTTCTTCTAGTGTGAAACATTAAACCGTTTGATGAACAAAAGATGACCACTATATCATTTTGATAATATCTTTTTTTATATTTTGTATTACATTAATTCCTTCTTTGCATGCAGGCACTAAATCATGTCACATCGTCCAGTTGGGGGCCAACTGTGAAAATTACGACTTCAATCGCTACATCCTCCCCCGCATCCTCATCGAACCCGGAGCTAAAAAAGTGCACGGCCTCACCGTCAGTGATGGCCAACTGTTACTCCACAGAAAGCCTGTGAGCACTGTGCCACTTTACTCTTCTTTAAAATCTTTCATCGACTACCTTGGCAGCTTCCCCGGCCCCGTGCTGCTGGCGGCCCACAACTCAAGGAGATTTGATGAAATTGTGCTCAAGAGAGTGCTAAAGATGTGCTCCCTCTTTGAGCAGTTCAAACAGGTGGTGTCTGGGTTTGTGGATACCTTACTGCTGAGCAGGAAGCTCCATCCTCAACTGGATTGTTATAAGCTGCCGTATCTGGTCGACTACTTCCTGGATAGGCAATACAATGCCCATAATGCAGTGGAGGATGCCAAACAGCTGGAAGAGCTGTTCAATTATTGGAAACCCAACTATGATGACATCGAGGAGGTCACCAGCAGGATCTAAGCTTTAAAAAAAGCTACAGAACAACATTAAAATATTAAAGTTAATGTGTTGTTTTGTGTTCTCATCATGTACCCACAGGTGGTTGTACAGATTGACATAACAAAAAAAACGTGTGATTTATGAACTAATGCTTGTGACACCTTGAACTCCATGTTAAATAATGCTCATACTTTTTGATGTTCCGTGTCATGCTCAAAAGTGTTTGTTTTTGTATTTCCTTTAAATTGAAGCATAATGTTTAAATTACCATTAAACTTTAATTTGACTCTTCTATACAATTTCTTCAACTCATTTCTAGCCATCATTCAGGGAGAAATGTCTACTCCTTGAAGGCATGGCATGCTTTCTTTTTCAAACATCATATATCATTATTCATTATCTTCCCTACCTGTAGTAATGAACTTGTAAACAACTATATTCAGTGGCATTATATCCACCAGCAACATAATTGTTAGCGATATACACTCAGTGGTGTTAAGTAACTAAGTAGATTTACTCAAGTAATAAGAACAATTTTGAGATACTTGTATTTTAGAATCAGAACTTTACTTTACTTGAGTATTTCCATGTTATGCTACTTTGTACTTCTACTCCACTGCAATTCAGAGGTAAATGGTGTACTTTTACCCAACTACATTTATTTAATACCTTTAGTTACTTACAGATTTGGATTAATGATGTGAAATATAATCAACCCTTAAATCAGACTTTAGTTCCACCTGGAGTAAATTCACAAGCTACCCTGCAGTATACAAAGTCATTCAAACTAGCTGCTCCTTTACCAGCTTTGATAACACTTTAATGCATCAATAATTATTGTTGGGGGAAAATACTGTTTGCTACTGTTATCTTAGGCTGGAGCCACACGAGAACGGCAACGGTCGTATCCGCTACAGTTCTCTATCATATAGACGGTTCGGCCACACAAGGCCGACAGGGAAACGCAGATAACGATAACGATAACGGGTCCCAAGGTGGGTAGTTCTGCGGACTATATGAGGTGTGATTAGTGCCAAAGACTGAACCAACTGAGAAGCCAATCGTGTCGATCGTCGCCTACCATGCCGTGAACTATGCCGCGAGAAAAGTAACGTGACACTCGTCGCCACCCCTCTCGTCTGAGAAGCTACGTGACGTCTGCGTCTGAAGTTACTTACTTTGGTAGTTATCACCAAATAACCCAGTAATGTTATAGCTACTTAGTTGCTGTTCAAGCTAGACTCTATTTCAATATAGTTTTGGTATTAAAATAACGTTACACCTCTTGTATGCCCTGAACGCCAAAACAACCACAGACAAGAATATATATTTTTTTAATTATCAAAATGATAACAAAGGCTGAAAAAACAGGAGAAGCCTGTCTTCCCTTGGTCTCCAGGAGCAAACGCCACTGTATATCACCAAGTTTTCATATACTGCTGAGAAAGGCTGTACAAAGACGTGAAACGATGTGCTGCAATGTCTGTGTATTTTTGAAGAATGCCAAGTAAAGGAAGAAAGTAATAACTCGCACTGATTCTTGATACATTACTTTATTTCATTATTTTCCCCTGGCTCAAGGACGGACAAAACAAGGACACCACACATGATTATTTTCCAATTAGGGTATTTATTTAAAGAGAGTAACTGAATTGTGATATCAGTTTAATCAGTAATGTGTGTAGTGTATGGGTGTGTTATGTGTCAGTATATCAAGCAAAGAGAGAGGACGAGAGAGAGAGAGAACACCTTGCGTTTATGCAATAAAAAGACAAATTCACATTAAAATTCCAATTTTAATTTGGCTATTTAACTACACCGTGTGTAAATGATATGTCAATAAACCCTAGAAAATCTTGAAAGGCATGTGCGAAATAGCCATTATAACAGCCTTTAATCACCCATTAGAGAATAACTTGTAATGAATATGCTTTATAGGGATCTGCAGATAAATGTTTAGTCTTTTCAAGCACCAACTATCAAATATCTCGCCTGATTGGTGACACTTGACAATCACCTTCACTGAATTTTACTAAAATCTGATTTAAGGGTTGTTTAAAGTGGACCTATCATGCTATATTGGAAACATATATTGTAGGGCCATACAAAACATGTCTGTGAAGTTTTTTGCTTAAAATACCAAACAGATCACCCATTGTAGCCATGCCTCATACTGCTCATACGCCTCTTTTGCAGCCCTGTTAGAGAAACGCGGATTTTGGGTCCTTAGCTTAAAAAAAAAAAAAAAAGAGAGGAGGCGGAGCTAATGCCTGATCAGAATTCTACCGGAGATAAAGTTAAATTCTGCTATGATAAAACGCCATCCTGTTCTAAACCACATCAAAGATTATTTCTGAAACAGCATGGAGCTCAAATGCTTTTTCTCTTGCAGGTTTATCACAAGGTGAGTTCCTTTTTTTATTTTCTGCTTTTTAAACACATGTGCTCTACACAGTACAGGTTAGCTCTGAGTGTTAGCGAGGCTTGCTAATGTAAACAAAGACGAGATTACGTCCAAAACATGTCAGGCATTGTTTCTGATAGCAATTTTATGTCGGTCCGCCGCCGATTTGACGTCAGATCGGCAGCAAATCTGTATCCGCTCGTTGTACCCCTGTTTTTAAAAGATTTGGGTACGGAGGAAAAGAGAGAGGCTTTTATTTTCTGACGCTGCGTGAGTTCCCCGACGCACCGGGGACACATTTATGTATAAAAGACATCACAAAGTGCATTTTGCATGATAGGTCCCCTTTAATGTATATTTTCTTGTGTCTGACGCGTTGTGAGAATGAACGTGCATATATATTTACTTGTGTGCGCAAGCGTGACACGCATTGCAGACCGCAAGTTAACCGCAAGTTTACCTTGACTGTCTAATGCTTCTAATGCAATTTTTGCCGAGGTTCAAGGCATTGGCTACAGACAAACAGTGCCATTTCTCCCACTAGTTCAAGCCATCATACTGTATGTATGTATTGAATGTGTGTGTGTGTATACAGGGGCGCCGTTTACCGACAGGCAAGTGCTTGGACCAGAAGGGGGCCCCCAAATAAAGTAGATTAATCCAATCCAATCCATACTTTATTTATATAGCACTTTAAAACCTCCAGACCAAAGTGCTGTACAGAGAGATACATAAATATAAAATCACACAGCTCAGCTCACAAAACATAAAATAAATAAATAAATTTAAAATAAAAGATACAAACACAAAACAAACCAGAATAAACGTAACAATTTCCAAATAAAAAAAAACATTAAAAAAAAAACATAAAAAAAGATTAAGAAGGTCCACAGCAACGACAACATGAAACACCCTTTAATTTACTGCAACAACATGTCGGGAAACCCCCTCAAGGGGGCCCCATGCATAGCGCGCCGAAACTGCTTCTTAATTTCAGTTTTGTTGCTCCACTCCGGGGGGGGGGGGGGGGGGGACTTTACTGGCATTGATCCGGACCATTGACCTTGTATAAAATTCACAAGTAGACCTTTAACAAAAAAGTTGAGTACCCCTGATCTACATTAATCAAAAGTAATGTAGCCATTCAACCCTGTTACTCTAATTTCAACCCTGTTACTATATCATTTTCTATTAAAATAATCAAATTAAACCAGTTATCCAAAAACGACATGAGTATTTAATGTAAATGTGACTTTCTTTACTTAATAGTAAATAATTTGATTGAAGAATATTTTTGAAAATACTTTTTTCTGCTTTAATGAGTATTTGTAACAGGGTTGCACAAAGCATGGCACACAACTAATAAAACATCTAATAAAAAGTTTACATTTGATGCCTTAGCTGGGCAAATCACTTTTTTTGATGGTTTATTATCTGTTTTTCCTAAATATATAACAAAAAATAATAAAATAAAAGGTTCCTTTTCAAAAATGTGGATGTCTAAATTGTCTTTAATTACTACGTTTTGTGTACTGTTGTGTTTCAGAATTCCTCTGCGAAGCAAGGAGTCGGAGCAGGCAATAAAGTTATAATAAAGCTGATTTATTTCAGTTGTGATAAGGAATATAATTGCTCAGCTGAGGTCTCTGGAGATCAGTGATCCACAGACCGCGAGCAGTTTCCACTCCAAGCAGTTAACTGTCTCACACTTCCTTCCAGAGCCCCGAAAACCGGCAAAACACATTTCATATGCTTATTACAGATCAAAGGTGTCATATTCTGATTGGATATGTATATTTCTGAGTGAGGTGCCGTAGATTTCTGATTGGAGTACAGGCGAGCCCACACCTCTTGGCTTCGTCCAGGTCCGACAGGTCCAGTCTTCTTCCCAAGCTCATCCAGGCCCTACACTATACTGACTGTCTGTTTCTCCTGTCACGTGCTAAGCTCTGAACTGCTCGTGCCTGGCACGGTGCCCTCTCCTGAACCTCAGTGAATAACACAATCTAATAAAAGTAGCAGAAATGCAGTTCCTTCCTTATGTTTTGCTCACCATCAACACTGTCATGAAGCTCACTTCTCTTCATAGTTTAAGACCTTCTGGTGGCACATTATTCATAAACATTTCTTCATGAGCAAGCAATAATATTCTTCAGTACCTAAGTGAAAGTAGATGTACCAGAGTGTAGGAATACTCTGTTACAAGTACAATTTCTGCATTAAAAATGATACTCAAGTAAAAGTACAAAATGACTAGCTTTAAACTATACTTAAAAGTGTTGGGGAATATTTTTGTTTAGGTATTAACCTTTGACACAGTTCATCATTCTCTCCTTCCTCTGTCTCCTTTACCATGGCATAGGTCTTCGGCCTTGGGGAGCGGTTGCTATCTCCTTTAGGGAGGAACGGCTCTGGCTTTTTTTTTTTTGCCAGTTCAGGAACGAGCACAAGCTGACCTGAGATAATTTATTGTTTAGGAACATCCGGAAATCCTTCTTATCGGGTGCGTAGGTCCCACTGGCATACATTCTTTGGCCATGGACGACAGTTTTAGTTAGATTTAGTGTCCACACTTGTCTTGCTAATGGAGACTGTTGATTATACACTCTGAACTAGTTAAAACCTCCGACTAAGGGACAGATCTTCAGAATTGGTTTGGCAACCCGTGTGTCCACTCACACTTCATGTTAATTCTCCGGCCGCAACTTCAAATAGATCATCAGTTTCTGCCATCAAGCTCCAGCTCTCCCCCTGTCTTACTGAGATTCCATTACAAAAAGTACCAAAAGTAAAAGTACTCATTATGCAGATTGGCCCATTTCAGAATAATATATATTTAATATGTTTTTATTAGAATTGTTAGGAAAAATATCACTCGACACCGGCTTGAGAATCAATGATCAGGTCCAAATGTATTCTTGCGAGAAGGAGCAGTTAAATTACATACAGAGATGGTTCAACTCACACACACAAGGTTTGCTGATCAAAGCAGCAGAAAGACAGTTACACTTATATAGTATTCAAAGCATTTAGCACCATAGTCGCAAATTAGGTTGGCAACAGATGGGAAAAGACTGTGGCCGTTTCTCAATGTCGAGTACACATGCTGCAGAGCCACTATTTCAAGTATACTACGTCATCGAGTGGCGCCGAAGGACTGTTTAAATGCATGTTAAATGCCCAGCATTCTGCGCCACTCTATGACGTAGTATACTTGAAATAGTGGCTCTGCAGCATGTATACTAGACATTGAGAAACGGCCTCTAGTCGGACCTGCTCGTGTATAGGTTCTCTTTACGATAGTTGAATGTGGCTCTTTGCCCTCAAAGAGCCACTCTAAAGGCACGGACACACCAGGCCGATTATCGGCGTCGGTGGGCGTCAGGCCGACGATGAGCGTTGACACGCCCTACTCAGATTGGTGTGTCCCGCGTGCCGACGGGCAGTCGGCCAAAGGCAGTCGGCAAAAGGAATCACTCTGATTGGCTGTTCAGCTTAGCGAATCAGTGAATGAGAAGCGAAACGGAAGTGAGGGACCCAAACAAACTATTAAGAAGGCAAATCTGAGATTTCTTTTAACTCCAGCTCTCGACACACGTTCGGGAAAGCCCCATGAGCTTCTCGCTGTAGAGTGAAAATGGAACGCACACGCTATTTGTTGTTTGTTTATATCACGCAGTCTGTTCTTCTTCTCTCGGCTATCACGCAGTCTGTCTTCCGGTTGTTGCCTCTTTTGAATGACGAATACACACCACCGCCGCCTGCTGGTAAGGAGAGTTATTGCCACTCACGCATGCGCAGTTTGTACGTGCTACTTGGCCGTCGGCTGAAGTCTTGAGAAGGGTCCAGTTGCAGCCGCAGACGGTGGAGGTTGTTTTTTTATTTAAAAGGTGTTTATTTATTTGTTTAAGGAGGGACCCCAGAGCCAAGGGCAGGCAGAGCAGACCGCCTTCTCCTGCCGCAGGCAGGATCAAACTCTCGGTCCGGCAGCTTCCCCGGTGATGGTCTCCGTGTAACAAGTCCCCTCAGTCTGTGCGGGGAGCCGCACCGTGCCCAGGTACTCCCCGTTCTGCCCTATCTGAACCACGGTGATGCTGCTGTCATCGCTCGCCTCTCCTCCGGTGGTGCCCTCGGCTCCCTCCGCCGCCACACTGCCCAGCACACTGGAGATCACTATCCCGTCGGGGGTCGCCAGTCTCTGGCACTGTTATTTTGGGGGTCGCGGGCTGAAAAGTCTCATCATACTTAATCCCAGACAGTAGCACATGGTATATATTGTACGACTTTGTAATTTTTGAATGTTGATATGTATTCGCTCATAGCCTACTGTGCCTTTCACGCAGACAATAAAAGTGCATTTTGAAATGACAAATAGGTTTATGTTTCAAGTTTATTTGCATTAAAAACGTGTTTTTAAACCCTTCTGTTCAAAGTTGATATTTTGTTTATTAAAAGATTAAATCTTTAAAAACATGCTGTTTGCCATTTTTAAAGTTTGATGGAAGAAATTAAATACAGGTCACTGACGTGGAGCTTTAGGACTGCAATGCTTTAAAAAAAAAAAGTTTTAGTTTCAGTTTTGAAGAGTGAATATGGATGTTAAATTCACAAATTAGTCTGAATCATCTTAAACAAGAACAGGATCTTGAGCCATGATGCCTGTTTTTAAAGTACAGAAACATTCAGAATGCATGACGATTCCTTCAAAAGTTTTGTAATAGACCCCTAGCACTCTTAATTTATAAAGTAATAATAATACATGTGAATGATTGAACTCATTAGTGGCCTGACTGGCCCTCCTAATTTGGTCTAAAAAAAGTCAATTATGATCATTGTAAAGCGGTGTCCAGCCCATATCAATAATATACCAAACTACAGGCTAATGTGAGATTCAGAAATGAGTTTGAATCATGTTTTCATGTTATAGTAGGCCTACCTTACATGAACCTGTTTGAAACCTTAATGACCCCCCCCTCTAGTGCGTTCCAGTGCGACACATGGCCAAAACGCAGAGACGCGAGGCGACGCAACAGTCGAGGTCCGTCTGTGTCAGTTCTTTGTTGTCAGATTGGTGTGTCCGGGCCTTTAGGGAATGCAGGAGAGAACAGTCTTTCTTTTCCGTGGATAAACAAATGAATCAAGTGTTGGTGCCTCCTGTCTTAAGGCCCTGACACAGCAAGCAGTCACCAGAGAACTCGCCGACGCCGACGACGACTGTTGCGTCGCCGTGTTCTCCTGCGTCTTGGCCATGTGTCGCACTGGAACACACCGCAAAGACTTCAGCCGAGCACGTACGAACTGCGCATGCCTGGGTGGCAATAACTCTCCTTACCAGCAGGCGGCGGTAGTGTGTATTCGTCATTCAAAAGAGGCAACAACCGAAAGACAGAGAAGAAGAACAGACTGCATCTTTTAATCACACAGCGATAAGAAACAATAAAAATGTGCCTACATAACTGTCAGTTGCAGCCCTAGCATTAGTATTGGTTATAGTAACAGCTACAACATTAAAATACTTCGAGGCAGATTGAGGAAGATAATGGGAGAATGAACAGAGGGGCAGAAACATCCATCTGAATAATAATAATAACTTTATTTGTATAGCACCTTTCATACAGTGGATTGCAGTTCAAAGTGCTTTACATCAGTAAGAAATAAGACATAAAATCAGTGTAAAACAAGCAGCAAGAGCAAAGCATAAAGTGGGATAAAATAATGCAGATATATTATATATATATATATATATATATATATATATAGTAATCCCAACAGGCCACCTTGTTTATGGTTTGATTCAGTTTTAGTAGAATATAAAATACATGAATGATGAAATGAGCACATAAAGTGCAGACATACTATAAAATCACAGTTAATAGACCTGCATCTGATGATCGCAGTGTTCTGGCGGTGTGTAGTTTATTAGAGAGTCAGCAATTTAGTAATGTATGTAATGTAATAATGGCCACTTCTTGCTAAATTTACATTTCCATGTGATGCTTTTATCCGAGGCGACTCACAATAGGTAAATGAACAGCGGTAGACAGTATCTCATTTACTTAGGCACTGTACTTAAGGACAATGTTGAGGTACTTGAGACTAATCCTGCAATTGTATACTACTGCTCCACTCCCATTCAGTGTACTTTATACTGCGCTACATTTATTGATAACTTCAGTTAACTTTGAAGATTCAGAACATTACAAAATATAATCAAGACATATTTGCTCATGTATTACTATAGGTTAAGATAAAAGCGTTATTGATCCCATGGTGAATTTCATAAGCTACCCAGCATTATATAATGTAATTTAAATCAGCTCCTCCTTTACCAGCTGCAACATTAAGGTGATGAGCACATCAATAATTATAATACAATAATATATATATTATTCTGTTATTGTTATATTTACCACTGTAACCACCAAATGAATGAAAATAATGTTTTTGTAAATGAAAGAAGCAAGAAACACTTATTTGTACTCAACAAATAAAATAGTTACCGTGATGGTGAGGTTTGAAGTACTCTCCTTCCTTTTTGTGTAGGGCTCTAAAAACTGCAGCCTGATCAGGATCCACTGCTTTCTGCCAGTCCTTTGTGCTCCACAACTACCCGAAGGGGCAAGTTTCCTGTACCGGGTGTACTGGGTTCGCAGAGAATCCCACTTCTTCCTCAGCTCTTTCTCTGAAGCACACAAATAAACGATGTAAGCATTGTGGCTAGTTAGCATGTCCAATTCATATCTATATGCAGTGCCAAACAAGTAGCAACAGCTAGCAACAAGATAACAACAAAACACAAGGTTGAAATAACTAATTACATTTCACGTACGCTGGCAAACAATAAAAAACCAACAGTTTCTGCTAAAGAGCTCAATTGAAAAAAAAAAAAAGAGAATCTTACCTGAGAAACCAAGTTGAGTTTCAATCTCTCACCAGAGTCCGGTTTTCACTACTCGGTTCGAGTACTTTTTCTCTGTAATGTCGTACAGAGCTGGCCTCTCCTGGATCAAGGTGATGAGCAGGTCTTCGTTTCCTTCATTCCAGATCGCCATGATGACAAATAAACCGATGAGATGAAAATGAATAGCCGCCTGTGTGTGTGCCTTCTTAAATCGTTTGTTTACGTCCCTCACTTCAGTTTTGCTTCTCATGCACTGATTCGCTAGCTGAACAGCCAATCAGAGTGATTTCTTTGGCCGACTGCCTGTAGCCGACGCTTGGCCGATTCAACATCTTGAATCGGCCATGCGTCAGCCATGAAAGGCCAAATAAGGCGTGTCACGGCCGACGGTGCGGGACACACCAAATTGAGTTTGGGCGACATGGCACGCTTCATCGTCCGACTAACGAAAACGGCCGATTTAGGCCTGGTGTGTCAGGGCCTTTACAGGAGCCATCTGCAAGGTCATGCACAGTTCCAACAGTATATGATAACAGTAGCAAACAGTATTTTCCCCCAACAATAATTAGTGATGCATTAAGTGTTATCAAAGCTGGTAAAGGAGCAGCTAGTTTTAATAACTTTGTATACTGCAGGGTAGCTTGTGATTTTACTCCAGGTGGAACTAAAGTCTGATTTAAGGGTTGATTATATTTCACATCATTAATCCAAATCTGTATAGTAACTAAAGATATTAAATAAATGTAGTTGGTTAAAAGTACACCATTTACCTCTGAATTGCAGTGGAGTAGAAGTGCAAAGTAGCATAAAATCGAAATACTCAAGTAAAGTAAAGTTCTGATTCTAAAATACAAGTATCTCAAAATTGTTCTTATTACTTGAGTAAATCTACTTAGTTACTTAACACCACTGAGTGTATATCTCTAACAATTATGTTGTTGGTGGATATAATGCCACTGAATATAGTTGTTTACAAGTTCATTACTACGGGTAGAGAAGATAATTAATATAATGATATATGATGTTTGAAAAACAAAGCATGCCATGCCTTCAAGGAGTAGACATTTCTCCCTGAATGATGGCTAGAAATGAGTTGAAGAAATTGTATAGAAGAGTCAAATTAAAGTTTAATGGTCATTTAAACATTATGCTTCAATTTAAAGGAAATACAAAAACAAACACTTTGAGCGTGACGGAACATCAAAAAGTATGAGCATTATTTAACATGGAGTTCAAGGTGTCACAAGCATTAGGTCATAAATCCCACGTTTTTTTTTATGTTGATCTGTACAACCACCTGTGGGTACATGATGAGAACACAAAACAACACATATTAACTTTAATATTTTAATGTTGTTCTGTAACTTATTTTAAAGCGTAGAACCAGTCGGTGAACTCACTGATTACATCATTGTAGGGTTCCCAATAATTCCAAAACAGCTCTTCCAGCTGTTTGGCATTATCCACTGCATTATAGGCATTGTATTTCCCTCTCAGGAAGCAGCGGACCAAATACGGCTGATTAAACCATTTCAGTTGAGGATGGAGCTTCCTGCTAAGCGGTAAGGTATCCACAAACCCAGACACCACCTGTTCGAACTGCTCTGAGAGAGAGAACTTCCTCAGCACTCTCATAAGCAGAATCTGATCAAATCCCCATGCGTTGTGGGCCGCCAGCAGCACGGGGCCGGGGAACCTGCCAAGGTAGTCGATGAAAGATTTTAAAGAAGAGTAAAGTGCACAGTGCTCACAGGCTTCCGTGGAGTAACAGTTGGCCATAACTGACGGTGAGGCCGTTCACTTTGTAGCTCGTATTTGATGGGGATGCCGGGGAGGATGTAGCGTTGAAGATGGTATTTTTACAGCTGGCCCCCAACTGGACGATGTGACACGATTTAGTGTCTGCATGCAAAGAAGGAATTAATTTAATACAAAATATAAAAAGATATAGTCAAAATGATATAGTGGTCATCTTTTGTTCATCAAACGGCTTAATGTTTCACACTAGAAGAAGCAGCTCAAAGCCAAAGGGACTTCAACTACATTCTTCCAGAATACTTTGATATTCTGTAAAGGACAGACCAACTTAACGACCAAGTTGAGATACAATATTTTCATCAACAAAGACTAGTTAACGACCCTCACAAACCCCTGAGACACAGATAAGAAGCAGGCCCTAGGAGAGTTTTAAAACAATACAGGATGGGGGCTGGTGGAGGTGTTACATCCCCCCCCCTCCCTCCTAATCTGTGCTCCTTTCTCCCTTTCCACTTCTGAAGATCTCCTTAAAATAATTAAACGCAATCAAGAAAAAAAAGAAAGACAATTTAAGCCATTTTGCCATGCCATCTACACAACTAATTGCAGTGGACTAATTATGAACCTTTGAGCTCAATCAAATAATAAATATATCAATAAATATTGTTAACAAAGTGATAGGTGCTTTCACACCGCAGTACTTTTCCCACTTTAGTTCCGATATAGTTCCGAAATGTTGCGTTCACACCAAAAAAATCCGGAACTAAAATTAGAACCTTTTTACCCCCTAGAGAGCAGGGACTTTCGTGGGAGAAAAAGGTTCCTATTTCTGATTGGCTGGGCGGATTGCAAACCACGCCCCGTAAAACTCCAAAAAAGTGTTGTGAAGCCGCCATTTTATTATCCTCGCATTAGCATTATTAGCATTAGCCCAGCGCACAAACACAGAGAGACTAACTTATGGCAACACAAAAGAAAACATGGGAGCGGTGGAGATGAGGAGGTGTCGGCGTTCTGGCGATTTACCAGGAAGGCTTCAGTAGAAGCTGCTGAGAGTCCCAGCAGCTTCTACTGAAGCCAGTCCCCAACTCCGGGGACTTCCGGCCGGGGACTTCCGGCCGGGGACTTTCGGGTGGCAGTATACTGCGCCATTGTATACGCCATGTGAAGTTGTTTGCGGCCTGCCAGTAAACCCAAAGCAGAAGAAGAAGAAGTGACGTCAGCGGCTTCATTTGCCTAATCCTCCCTCAGGGACTTATTCCGTTGTGAACGCGATCTGTACTTAGTTCATCAGAACTAAAGAGTTCTGATGAACCTTTGTGGGAAAAGTACTGCGGTGTGAAAGCGCCCTCAGGCAACAAACTAACTTTTTGGTCCTCACACAGACTCTTTCATTTTTTTTGAAAATACATAAGTTAGAATATTATAATACCAGACATGTCTGTGTTCACTTAAATGAGGGGTTGGAGGCCGTCATTTCAAGAAGCAAAACCACAGAGTCCTTGGAACATAAAGCCACTGTCTCGCTTGACAAATATCACTTTTCCACAAGTTTTAAATGTATCTGACCTTATATAAAAAATATATGTATTTGCTTGGATATGTAAAGAAGTATGTTTGATTGTTAAATATTTATTACTTATATATAATCATTTATATACTAAAACTGTGTTTTTTGTTCGTTGTTTTGGGTCACCATTCTCTCTGACACAGAGGACAGTGAGCTTCAGAGTCAGGAAGAGTCAAGTAACTCCAGGGACCCCAAAGCTCCCCACAAATACGTGAAATAATTTCTCCTAATAAGCAACTATATTAAGTATTTACAAACAGACATCAAATAATTGTTATTTACCCAATCCTGTGGTCTGAAGGTCAAAGAAAACGATGGTACCCTGCCAAGCCATCTGCAGGAATTAAAAGAAAAGGACATTTGAGCATACATTCGCATATGAATTGGACAAAGCATTAAAAGATAGTAGTCAAAACGCGTATAGCTTTCAAGATGTATGCTAGCTAATTCAAAGTAGGAGTAAAGTTAGGCGACTGATAAAGTCAGAAATGTATAAAAAAGAGAAAAGATGCCAGAACTCACCGTGGACGCTTCAATAATCCTGTCACTGCCACAAAACCTCCACAAACTGAACTCAACTAGGAATATAGATGCTTTTTTGTTATTTTTTCAGTGTCCTCGTGTACTGAATGACCTGCCTGTTTTGTCTTGTCCGCCGCAGCTGCAAAACTAAGCGAGTTTCCTGGGAATGTACAAAGTTCGCTGCAGTTCGTTTAGTTTCAGTTTCAATACAGGTCTAAGGTTTTGACCCGACTTGGCCCAGAGTTCAGGCTGCTGTCGTCACTGTTTTGTGGAAAACGAATGAAACTAATGTTGGTTTTAAACTAAATAATCATAATGTTGAACTGTCCTGCTCTGCTCCCAGACCGTAAGAGAGGAATACAGAGGACGACCCTCTGAAATGGGGGGTGTTGACAGATCTGCTGATTAAGTGGCCGTGATACCTTCAAATCCTGCCTCCATGAAATGAACCATTGTTAACAACATTTATGATTGGCTTTAGTTTGGGGGGACAGCCAATCACTCTGATTGGCTGTTCAGCTAGCGAATCAGTGCATGAGAAGCAAAACTGAAGTGAGGGACGTAAACAAACGATTTAAGAAGGCACACACACAGACGGCTATTCAAGAAATGCCCTTTCTTACCTAATGAAAATAATGATAAATGAAGCTTCACTAACAAAACAAAGCATGCCTTGAGGCTGTTTTGCATGCTGGTCTAATAACGAGAGACATTTCTCCAGAGATGAAAGTGTAATTTCAAAAAGAGTCCCGAGTTTCTGGTAGAATCAAATAGAAAATAAATCTTTATTTGTGGGAAAAAAGTGTAACAATTTAAGACAAACATCTGTGATTATGACACATGTTACATTAAACAACAAAACGTAACTATGCAGAATCAAATCAAAATGTATTATAGCCCCAAATCACAAGAAATGCCTCAAAGGGCTGTACAAAGCAAACAAAAGCAAAGACAAAAACAAAATACAAACGTCATAGCATAACAATTATAAAACATTTACAACCTTATGCATCAACATAAGTATTGCCATGTGATTAAAGCATGTGACTGAAGTGATGGTAATGATGAGCCGAAACTAGGTGATGGAAATTAGTCTACAAGGAAGACAGATGTGAAGAGATGGGTGTGTGAGAAGGAACAGTGTAGTCATCACATGTGATGATGACTACTTCCATTCTTGCAAAGGATAATAAATACATGGATCCTGATATTGAAGCTCAAGCCAGTGACGAGTGATAGTTTTCTAACAGAGGATAACAGAAAAATACAACATATAAAAGTGGAGTTTGCAATATTGACAATGATTATGAAAAGAAGAATTGCAATCAGAAATACTTTATTTCTCAGATGGAAATTGGGACTAGTGCACCATTTTGGAATACAATTAAATAAAAAATGTATACAAGCATAAGAAGTAAGAAGTATACAAATACATTCAAATATATTAAAATAAGAAATCATATAAACATAATAATTTAAAGTAAAAGGGTCCATTAAAGATAACATAAAATAGTTAGTATGTTTATGTAAGAAACATACGATTATTACAGTATATAAGCACTAATAAATGTATATATAAACAAAATATTATTTTTGTCAGCAAACTGCTATTTCCCCTTTCTGTGTGCAAGGTTAATGTGGGTCAACTTTAGTGTAGTCTGAGCAAGGAAGTAAATTCAAGTCTTAACAACTGAACCATGTCAAAGACAACGGAAACGAAAATGTCCGACATTTCAAGAGGATGTTTTGCATTTCCTTCTGCTTCTTTTCTGCAGAATATGTTTCCTGCAATGCAAGCAGCAGCATCCGGAGGAACAGAAACTCAATTTCATATTGCTGTATGTAATGACCTTTTCATTATTTGCAAGAAATCCATCAATCAGGGCTGAATTTCGAATATTTATATAATTTTTACTTTATTATTTGCCCTACTTGTTTGTTTGTTCACAGCATGTAAAGCTGCCTTGGGTCCCTTGAAAGGCTCTATAAAAAATGTAATCTATTATTATTATCATTATTATTGAAACAGAGGGGTGTATGGCATGCTACAATGCATGATCTGTTTTTTCAGCCAAACACTTCAGAGACATGTTTTGTACATATCTGAGACCTTTAATATATTGTTGAAAAAGAGCAATAGGTGACCTTTAAAGTACAAACAGTAAAAGTACTCAGTTTGCACAAGAGCCTTTTTCCGAATAATTGTAATGATTGGTTTTAAAAATATTGATGCATTATTTGTTCATTACTTTAATGTTGCAGCTGGTAAAATATTTTTCTTTAAATGTACATACTACAGGTACGTTTGTGAATTTCACAATTGGATCAATCAAGTCTCATCTTAACCTCAATTTATATATGTGATAGACGTTTATTGTATTGGGATTATTAATCCGAGACTGAATCTTCAATGTAGTTTTAATTTTCAATTAAATGTAGTTAAAAGGTAAATATTTGCCTGTAAATTGTAGTGATGTACATGTTTTAGTAAACACATTTGTGAACATCTGATTGTTGTAGTTATTATTTTTTATCTCTGGGTA
This sequence comes from Dissostichus eleginoides, assembly GCA_031216635.1. Classification (NCBI taxonomy): domain Eukaryota; kingdom Metazoa; phylum Chordata; class Actinopteri; order Perciformes; family Nototheniidae; genus Dissostichus; species Dissostichus eleginoides. The sequence goes on along the minus strand of CM062273.1, from coordinate 10,348,333 downwards.
GATGGCGCGTGCATCCATTACACGCTCATACCTGCATTAGAGTTTTCTGTCACGTCATCCTGCTAAATGTTTGGTAATGGGTGCAGCGGCAGCCTAAACTCTGGGCCAAATCGGGTCAAAACCGTAGACCTGTATTGAAACTGAAACTAAACGAACTGCGGGGAACTTTGTACATTCACGGGAAACTCGCTTTACACACACACTTTACTTTCCTGACTCTGAAGCTCACTGTCCTCTGTGTCAGAGGGAATGGTGACCAGTGTGCGAAATACGGGGGGTCCGGGGGAGCTCGACCCCCCCGATTAACACCTGAGCCCCCCTGAAAGCCTCAACAGCAACATTTGAGGGGGGTCTCAAATTATAATATTTATTTGTCACTTGCAATGGTCACTAAAATGTTTTTAAGCTTACTATGTCCGGTATTCATAATTCAAAACATTTGTTCACAAATATAATCTATTTTGGCTGGCAAAAGCATTTCCTCGCATAGAATCGAAAACAGACGGCTCTTTAACGGTCGCGTATTCATTCATTCATATGAACGTCAGAATATAGAATTATTTGACGGCACCCCTGAAGACGCCAGACGGCGCCCCGGTTGAGAAACGTTGCTATAGACTACTGATTGGGCCCGGACTGGCCATCGGGAGGACTGGGAGGTTTCCCGATGGCCTGGCCTGTTAAGTGGCCTGTTGGCCTGAGGATTTCTTTATTTTTTTCAATGTATTGTGAACGCAACGCTGCGCAAATGTGGGTCTGCCTCAAACAGGGGGACTGTCTGTCTACATCTAGTCTCTTTATTTCCCCCTCAAAATGCACCAGATTGATGCATTTGACTCCAAAATTTAAAAACAAATCGGTATATTGCGCAATAAACGGGAGATGGGGACCCCCCCGATTATTGACGGGTATTTTGCACACTGATGGTGACCATAAACCAACGAACGAAAAACACAGTTTTAGTATATAAATGATTATATATAAGTAATAAGTATTCAACAATCAAATATACTTCTTTACATATCCAAGCACATACATGTATTTTTATATAAAGTCAGATACATTATAATATTCTAAATAATGTATTATTATTTTTAAAAGAGTCTGTGTGAGGACCAAAAAGGTCGTTTGTTGCCTGAGGGGCAACAGTATGCCATAGATCACTTTGTTAACAATATTTATTTTCATTTGTATTATTTGATTGAGCTCAAAGGTTCATAATTAGTCTAATGCAATTAGTTTTGTAGATTGCATGTCAAAATGGCTTAAATTGTCTTTTTTATTTTTCTTGATTGCTTTTAATTATTTTAAGGAGATCTTAAGGTCGTCCTCTGTATTCCTCACTTACGGTCTGGGAGCAGAGCAGGACAGTTCAACATTATGATTATTTAGTTTAAAACCAACATTAGTTTCATTCGTTTTCCACAAAACAGTGACGACAGCAGCCTGAACTCTGGGCCAAGTCGGGTCAAAACCCTAGACCTGTATTGAAACTGAAACTAAACGAACTGCGGGGAACTTTCTACATTCACGGGAAACTCTCTTAGTTTTGCAGCTGCGGCGGACAAGACAAAACGGGCAGGTCATTCAGTACACGAGGACACTGAAAAAATAACTAAAAAACATTTATATTCCTAGTTGAGTTCAGTTTGTGGAGGTTTTGTGGCAGTGACAGGATTATTGAAGCGTCCACGGTGAGTTCTGGCATCTTTTCTCTTTTTTATACATTTATGACTTTATCAGTCGCCTAACTTTACTCCTACTTTGAATTAGCTAGCATACACCTTGAAAGCTATACGCGTTTTGAGTTGGCCTACTACTTTTAATGTTCAAATGTCTTTTTCTTTTAATTCCTGCAGATGGCTCGGCAGGGTACCATCGTTTTCTTTGACCTTGAGACCACAGGATTACGTAAATAACATTTAATTGATGTCTGATTATTAATACTTACTATAGTTGGTTATTAGGAGAAATTATTTCACGTATTTTTGGGGAGCTTTGGGGTCCCTGGAATGTGTGTGCGTGTGTGTGTGGATGTGTGTGTGTGTGTTTCTGTTTCACACACACACACACACACACACACACACACACACACAGACACACACCAACCTCATTTAAGTGAACACAGACATGTCGGGTATTATAATATTCTAAATAATGTATTTACGAACAAAATGAATGAGTCGGTGTGAGGACCAAAAAGGTAGTTTGTTGCCTGAGGGGCAACAGTATGCCATAGATCACTTTGTTAACAATATTTATTTGTATTTGTATTATTTGATTGAGCTCAATGGTTCATAATTAGTCTACTGCAATTAGTTGTTTAGATGGCATGTAAAAATGGCTTAAATTGTCTTTTTTATTTTTCTTGATTGCTTTTAATTATTTTAAGGAGATCTTTTTTTTATAGTGTTCTTAATATAGTTCGCTATCTGTGTACTTTTTTTTAGATGTTTTGTTTTATATTTTATGTATGCACCATGACATCAAGTCAAATTCCTCGTACGTGTGATCCTACCTGGCAATAAACCCGTTTCTGATTCTGATTCAGATGTGGCGAGGGGAAAAGGAGCACAGATTAGGAGGGAGGGGGAGATGTAACACCTCCACTAGCACCCATCCTGTATTGTTTTAAAACTCTCTCCTAGGGTCTGCTTCTTATCTGTGTCTCAGGGGTTTATGAGGGTCGTTAACTAGTCTTTGTTGTTGAAAAGATTGTATCTCAACTTGGTCGTTAAGTTGGTCTGTCCTTTACAGAATATCAAAGTATTCTGTAAGAATGTAGTTGAAGTCCCTTTGGCTTCGAGCCGCTTCTTCTAGTGTGAAACATTAAGCCGTTTGATGAACAAAAGATGACCACTATATCATTTTGACTATATCATTTTATATTAAATTAATTCCTTCTTTGCATGCAGACACTAAATCGTGTCACATCGTCCAGTTGGCGGCCAGCTGTGACAATATCATCTTCAATCGCTACATCCTCCCCGGCATCCCCATCGAATACGGAGCTACAGAAGTGAACGGACTCACCGTCAGTGATGGCTGCCTGTTACTCCACGGAGAGCCTGTGAGCACTATGCCACTTTATTATTCTTTAACATCTTTCATCGACTACATTGGCAGCTTCCTCTGCCCCGTGCTGCTGGCGGCCCACAACGCATGGGGATTTGATCAAATTGTGCTCATGAGAGTGCTGGAGAAGTTCTCCCTCTTTGAGCAGTTCAATCAGGTGGTGTCTGGGTTTGTGGATACATTACCGCTAAGCAAGAATCTCTATCCTGAACTGGATTATTTTAATCAGCCGTATCTGGTGCGCTACTTCCTGGGAGGGAAATACAATGCCCATAATGCAGTGGAGGATGTCAAACAACTGGAAAAGCTGTTCAATTATTGGGATCCCAACAATTATGTAATCAGTGAGTTCACCGACTGGATCTAAGCTTTAAAAAAAGCTACAGAACACATTAAAATATTAAAGTTAATGTGTTGTTTTGTGTTCTCATCATGTACCCACAGGTGGTTGTACAGATCGACATAACAAAAAAAACGTGTGATTTATGACATAATGCTTGTGACACCTCGAACTCCATGTTAAATAATGCTCATACTTTTTGATGTTCCGTGTCATGCTCAAAAGTGTTTGTTTTTGTATTTCCTTTAAATTGAAGCATAATGTTTAAATTACCATTAAACTTTAATTTGACTCTTCTATACAATTTCTTCAACTCATTTCTAGCCATCATTCAGGTGTCTACTCCTTGAAGGCATGGCATGCTTTGTTTTTCAAACATCATATATCATTATATTCATTATCTTCCCTACCTGTAGTAATGAACTTGTAAACAACTATATTCAGTGGCATTATATCCACCAACAACATAATTGTTAGAGATATACACTCAGTGGTGTTAAGTAACTAAGTAGATTTACTCAAGTACTGTTCTTAGGACCAATTTTGAGATACTTCTATTTTAGAATCAGAACTTTACTTTACTTGAGTATTTCCATTTTATGATACTTTGTACTTCTACTCCAGTACAATTCAGAGGTAAATGGTGTACTTTTACCCCACTACATTTATTTAGTACCTTTAGTTACTTTACAGATTTGGATTAATGATGTGAAATATAATCAACCCTTAAATCAGACTTTAGTTCCACCTGGAGTAAATTCACAAGCTACCCTGCAGTATACAAAGTTATTAAAACTAGCTGCACCTTTACCAGCTTTGATAACACTTCCATGCATCAATAATTAGGTGGTTTCTGGGTTTGTGGATACCTTCCCGCTGAGCAAGAACCTCCATCAGGATCTGAGCAGTTATTCTCAGGTCAATATGGTGCGTCACTTCCTGGGGAAGAGCTACAGCGCCCACAATGGAGTGGAGGACGCCACCATGCGGCAGGAGCTGTTCAACTCATGGAGTCCCAGCCAAAGGAGCATCTCCAGGGTGACCTACTCGACCAATGCAATTTAAAGAAAGATTTGCTACAGAAAATATATATATTATATTTTTATATCAATATTCTTTGTTACACTGTTCATTCTCACACACCCATCTCTTCACATCTGTCTTCCTTGTAGACTAATTTCCATCACCTAGTTTCGGCTCATCATTACCATCACTTCAGTCACATGCTTTTATCACATGGCAATACTTATGTTGATGTATAAGGTTGTACATGTTTTATAATTGTTATGCTATGACGTTTGTATTTAGTTTTTCTCTTTGCTTTTGTTTGCTTTGTACAGCCCTTTGAGGCATTTCTTGTGATTTGGGGCTATAATACATTTAGATTTGATTCTGCAAAAAGTTACGTTTTGTTGTTTAATGTAACATGGGACACCACATTAGACAGTGTAGAAGAGTCAGAAACAACATCTCCTGTAGACATGCCTACTGTCTGTGAGTCAGTGTGGTCATCTACCAATCAGAAGGTCTGTGATTTGATTCTCAAATGTGTTTTATAGGTTTTTGTGCACATAAATGGTCTGCAAAGGCGCAATTAACCGTCCTCAGGGTGTCAAAACCACAGGGCCTCCTATTGTGACATTTTGCATGCAAACTTTTTTAAACCGAGACGTAAAGCGTGAGTATTGTTCAAAAGTTCAGCATGATTTAGGTCTGGTTTTGGATATCTGGTAATACATGTCTTAGAAACAGGGCCGCCGCTTGCGGACAGGCAAGGCAGGCAACTGCTTGGGGCCCCGGACCAGAAGGGGGCCCCCAAAGAAGGTCGATTGAAAAGGTCCACAGCAACGACAACCTGAAACCCCCTTTAATTTACTGCTATGACACGTCGGGAAACGCCTTCAAGGCGGCCCCATAGCGCGTCGTAAAATGCTGCTTCATAAGTTAAGTTTCGTTTCTCCGCACCGCTCCGCTCCGGGGGGATGGGGGGGGGGGGGGGGTTAGGGAGGCGAGGTACCGGCGCTGTTGTTATTAGCACCTGGTGCTAGCTGCGCTAACGGATATAAGAAGAAGAAGATGTTTCTACAACAAAGGTGGAGGGGAGCTCTCTTCTGACAGACTGAGAGGCTGATAAATACAGCTCAGTGAGGTAAAGGACTCTGAGTGTTTAGATAGTTAACTTTAGTCTAAGTTATCTCAGTGGGTCTCAAACGTTTTGATCACAATTTATGTAAACACATATTTCCAAGGCACACCTTTATAATGATTGGGATAAACAGGTTTGAAATCGTTCCAATGTATACTATAGGACAGTAAACCAAAAATATCGTTTAAAACTGGAGAAATAAAAATGTGCATTACTAAATAAATGTTAACTAGGTAAAATAAGATATGAATGAACAACAAAAATAAAATACGTTACATTTATTTGTTATTGGCTATTGTAGGTTATTGGTTATGTTCATATACTTATTTGATTATTAAAATGTAAACCGATCTTTTTCATATGGGTGTTTTAGAGTTGTACCCCTAGATCTAGTCTCTAGTAATTGTGTGCTCAAAGTGCACCAGATTGAAGCATTTTACTTTAAAATGTTCAAAACAATATTTGCACCGGGGCCAATCACAACCTTGTTACGCCACTGCGCCACATACTCTTACTTCCATCCAAACAAACTAAAGCCAATCATACATTTAGTAAACAAAGGTACATGGAGGCAGGATTTGAAGGTGTCACGGCCACTTAATCAGCAGATCTGTCAACACCCCCCATTTTCAGAGGGTCGTCCTCTGTATTCCTCACTTAGGGTCTGGGAGCAGAGCAGGACAATTCAACATTATGATTATTTATTTTAAAACCAACATTAGTTTCATTCGTTTTCCACAAAACAGTGACGACAGCAGCCTGAACTCTGGGCCAAGTCGGGTCAAAACCCTAGACCTGTATTGAAACTGAAACTAAACGAACTGCGGGGAACTTTCTACATTCACGGGAAACTCGCTTAGTTTTGCAGCTGCGGCGGACAAGACGAAACAGGCAGGTCATTCAGTACACGAGGACACTGAAAAAATAACTAAAAAACATTTATATTCCTAGTTGAGTTCAGTTTGTGGAGGTTTTGTGGCAGTGACAGGATTATTGAAGCGTCCACGGTGAGTTCTGGCATCTTTTCTCTTTTTTATACATTTCTGACTTTATCAGTCGCCTAACTTTACTCCTACTTTGAATTAGCTAGCATACACCTTGAAAGCTATACGCGTTTTGAGTTGGCCTACTACTTTTAATGTTCAAATGTCTTTTTCTTTTAATTCCTGCAGATGGCTCGGCAGGGTACCATCGTTTTCTTTGACCTTGAGACCACAGGATTACGTAAATAACATTTAATTGATGTCTGTTTATTAATACTTACTATAGTTGGTTATTAGGAGAAATTATTTCACGTATTTTTGGGGTGCTTTGGGATCCCTGGAGTGTGTGTGCGTGTGTGTGTGTGTGTGGATGCGTGTGTGTGTGTGTGTGTGTGTGTGTGTGTGTGTGTGTGTGTGTGAGAAACAGAAACACACACACACACACCAACCTCATTTAAGTGAACACAGACATGTCGGGTATTATAATATTCTAAATAATGTATTTACGAACAAAATGAATGAGTCGGTGTGAGGACCAAAAAGGTAGTTTGTTGCCTGAGGGGCAACAGTATGCCATAGATCACTTTGTTAACAATATTTATTTGTATTTGTATTATTTGATTGAGCTCAATGGTTCATAATTAGTCTACTGCAATTAGTTGTTTAGATGGCATGTAAAAATGGCTTAAATTGTCTTTTTTATTTTTCTTGATTGCTTTTAATTATTTTAAGGAGATCTTCTTTTTTCTTAGACAGTGAGAGACATTACTCACTTGTATTGCAAAGATGCAAAGTGTTGAGAGAGTGGAAAGTGCCAGTGCCTCTCTGTTGGCCTTCCCTGTACTTCCCCTGCACCTGCTGTGCAGAATGTCAAAATGTGTCCCCTAATGTTTCTGAGGAACCTGACATTTAACATTATATTCTAGTATCTATATACTTGACCTCTCACAGAATTATTTGATGATTTGTATACTGTACTTTGAATTAAGGTTCCAGTTTCAATAAAACGTGTACTATTTACACCTATGTTTTAGAGGCTTGCAATTTAGAACTAATACACTTTATTGTATTGGGTTACTCTTATTCTGACTATTTGGTGATGTAGTTCAGCCACCTGGTATTTCCCTCTCCAAATATAATGACCATCAGAGTGAGCATTCGTAACTTATAGGCTATTATGCCACTTATCCCCCATTCGGAATTTGACTGTATCAGAGAAGAGGTAGGCCTATGTCTAAAGAAATCTCATTTGCAATAGAACTGTACCAGATATTCCCATACAACTACTGGTTAAGGTTCAATAGCACCCTAGACAATTCAGTAATGGTATATTTTTTAGGGATTTCTGTTTTTCTGATAAATGAGAGAAAAGTGATTGAGTCCTATGTTCCTATCACCAAAAGTACAATTACGGTCTAAACTAAAGCTAAGTTTACAGGACTATAGTTCAGTATTTTTTTAGTTAAATAATTGTCTGACTATTTGGTGATGTAGGACAGCCACCCTCAGCAAATCTGAAGAGGAAAAGAGTGGTCATTCTCAAGTTATGGGCTTTTTTGTCACCTTTCCCATATTCGGCCTGGTCTAATTTGGCTCTTTTTCAGGGATTGGGGTAGTTCTAAAGAACAGCCAAAAAAATTTTTTCCCCCAAAATAAAATTTGACAACAATCAATTTCATTAATGGGAGACCCTAAAGATAAGAAAAATCATTGTTGTCATTTGTTCTACCTCGGGTAGGGGTATCTCAAAATCTGAGGGCCCTTCCTGCTAGACTACATGGTCCCGGCTTCTGTTCCGGACCCAGCAGCCATGGTCCCGACTCCAGTTCCGGCTCCAGAACCGGCCCCAGCAGCCATGGTTCCGGCTCCAGTACCGGCCCCAGCAGCCATGGTCCTGGCTCCAGTTTCGGCTTCAATACTGGCTCTCCGGCCGATGCCAGCTCCTCGTGTCCTGTTGGCTCTCCCGCCGACGCCAGCCCCCCGTGTCCTGTCGGCGTACCGGCCGACTCAAGTCCCTTCTTCATCGGGGGTCCCGCCGACTCAAGCTCCTTCACCGTCGGGGGTCCCGCCGACTCAAGTCCCCTCTCAAGTCCCTTCTCAAGTCCCCTCTCGAGTCCCTTTTCAAGTCCCTTCTCGAGTCCCCTCTCAAGTCCCTTCTCAAGTCCCCTCTCAAGTCCCTTTCCGAGTTCCCTCTCGAGTCTTCTCTCGAGTTCCCTCTCGAGTCCCCTTTCAAGTCACCTCTCGAGTTCCCTCTCAAGTCCCCTCTCGAGTCACTTCTCGAGTTCCCTCTCAAGTCCCCTCAAGTCCCTTCTCGAGTCCCCTCTCGAGTCCCCTCTCGAGTCCCCTCTCGAGTCCCCTCTCGAGTCTCCTCTCGAGTCCCCTCTCGAGTCCCTTTTCGAGTCCCCTCTCGAGTCCCCTCTCGAGTCCCCTCTCGAGTTCCCTCTCGAGTCTCCTCTCCAGTCCCCTTTCGAGTCCCCTCTCGAGTCCCCTTTCGAGTCCCCTCTCGAGTCCCCTCTCGAGTCCCTCTCGAGTCTCCTCTCGAGTTCCCTCTCGAGTCTTCTCTCGAGTCCCCTTTCGAGTCTCCTTTCGAGTCACCTCTCGAGTCACTTCTCGAGTCCCCTCTCGAGTCTCTTCTCGAGTCCCCTCTCGACTCTCTTCTCGAGTTCCCTCTCGAGTCCCCTCGAGTCCCTTCTCGAGTCCCCTCTCGAGTCCCCTCTCGAGTCTCCTCTCGAGTCCCCTCTCGAGTCTCCTCTCGAGTCCCCTCTCGAGTCCCCTCTCGAGTCTCCTCTCGAGTTCCCTCTCGAGTCCCCTCTCGAGTTCCCTCTCGAGTCCCCTTTCGAGTCACCTCTCGAGTCACTTCTCGAGTCCCCTCTCGAGTCTCCTCTCGAGTCCCCTCTCGAGTCCCCTCTCGAGTTCCCTCTCGAGTCCCCTTTCGAGTCACCTCTCGAGTCACTTCTCGAGTCCCCTCTCGAGTCTACTCTCGAGTCCCCTCTCGAGTCCCCTCTCGAGTTCCCTCTCGAGTCTCCTCTCGAGTCCCCTCTCGAGTCCCCTCTCAAGTCCCCTCTCGAGTCTCTTCTCAAGTTCCCTCTCGAGTCCCCTCTCAAGTTCCCTCTCGAGTCCCCTCTCAAGTCCCCTCTCGAGTCCCTTTCCAAGTCCCTTCTCAAGTCCCCTCTCGAGTCCCTTTCCAAGTCCCTTCTCAAGTCCCCTCTCGAGTCTCTTCTCGAGTTCCCTCTCAAGTCCCCTCTCAAGTCCCCTCTCGAGTCCCTTTCCAAGTGGTCCAGTCGGCCACGAACCCGGTCCTTCCTTGTGCCCAGCTTCCTGACTATGCCCGCCGCGGCCTTAGCCGCTTCTCTGCCTCTGCCTTGCCACCGGGCCGTCCGCCCGAGACTCTTTCCTGGTCCTCTGCCTTGCCCCCGGGCCGTCCGCCCGAGACCACCTCCTGTTCCTCTGCCTTGCCCCCGGGCCGTCCGCCCGAGACCACCTCCTGTTCCTCTGCCTTGCCCCCGGGTCGTCCGCCCGAGACTCCTTCCTGGTCCTCTGCCGTGCCTCCGGGCTGTCAGCCCAAACCCGTCCTCCGGACCCCCTCCACCCACCCTTTTGGAAATGTTGGACTTTGTGTAGGGACGTCTTGAATCCGTCCCTTGAGGGGGGGGGTTATGTCATGATTTGAGTTTTGTGTGTTAAGTTTTGGGTTTTATTTTTGCTGTTCTGTTCTCCCTGTCTCTTGTCTTCCTTCCTGTGTTTTTCCTCCTGTGTCTGATTGTCTGATTGTGTTCACCTGTTGCCCTTGTGTTTCTGCCTCCCTTACCCAGCTGTGTCTTGTCCTGCGATTACCCCTCTTTGTATTTAGTCTTGTCTTCCCCTGTGTGCCTTGTCGGTTCATTGTCTTTCCTGTCTCCCTCCATGTTGGTCACGGTCAGTTTATGTGTAGTTGCTACCTTGTGCTACCTGTGTGTTTCATGCCATGTTTTTGTTCATCAGCTTTTAAAATAAAGCTCGCTTTTTGTTCCTAGACCTTTTTACCTTTTTTTTGTATTCTGCATTTGGGTCCTACCTTTTTCCACGCATTCTAACACTCAGGGGTTTATGAGGGTCGTTAACTAGTCTTTGTTGTTGAAAAGATTGTATTTCAACTTGGTCGTTAAGTTGGTTTGTCCTTTACAGAATATCAAAGTATTCTGTAAGAATGTAGTTGAAGTCCCTTTGGCTTTGAGCCGCTTCTTCTAGTGTGAAACATTAAGCCGATTGATGAACAAAAGATGACCACTATATCATTTTGACTATATCTTTTTATATTTTGTATTACATGAATTTCTTCTTTGCATGCAGGCGTGAAATCTTGTCACATCGTCCAGTTGGCGGCCAGCTGTGAAAATAACATCTTCAATCGCTACATCCTCCCAGGCATCCCCATCGAACACAGAGCTACAAAAGTGAACGGCCTCACCGTCAGTTATGGCCAGCTGTTACTCCACGGAGAGCCTGTGAGCACTATGACACTTTACTATTCTTTAACAACTTTCATCCAATACCTTGGCAGGTTCCCCGGCCCCGTAATGCTGGCGGCCCACAACGCATGGGGATTTGATCAAATTGTGCTCATGAGAGTGCTGGAGAAGTTCTCCCTCTTTGAGCAGTTCAATCAGGTGGTGTCTGGGTTTGTGGATACATTACCGCTAAGCAAGAATCTCTATCCTGAACTGGATTATTTTAATCAGCCGTATCTGGTGCGCTACTTCCTGGGAGGGAAATACAATGCCCATAATGCAGTGGAGGATGTCAAACAACTGGAAAAGCTGTTCAATTATTGGGATCCCAACAATTATGTAATCAGTGAGTTCACCGACTGGATCTAAGCTTTAAAAAAAGCTACAGAACAACATTAAAATATTAAAGTTAATGTGTTGTTTTGTGTTCTCATCATGTACCCACAGGTGGTTGTACAGATCGACATAACAAAAAAAACGTGTGATTTATGACCTAATGCTTGTGACACCTCGAACTCCATGTTAAATAATGCTCATACTTTTTGATGTTCCGTGTCATGCTCAAAAGTGTTTGTTTTTGTATTTCCTTTAAATTGAAGCATAATGTTTAAATTACCATTAAACTTTAATTTGACTCTTCTATACAATTTCTTCAACTCATTTCTAGCCATCATTCAGGGAGAAATGTCTACTCCTTGAAGGCATGGCATGCTTTGTTTTTCAAACATCATATATCATTATATTCATTATCTTCCCTACCTGTAGTAATGAACTTGTAAACAACTATATTCAGTGGCATTATATCCACCAACAACATAATTGTTAGAGATATACACTCAGTGGTGTTAAGTAACTAAGTAGATTTACTCAAGTACTGTTCTTAGGACCAATTTTGAGATACTTCTATTTTAGAATCAGAACTTTACTTTACTTGAGTATTTCCATTTATGATACTTTGTACTTCTACTCCAGTACAATTCAGAGGTAAATGGTGTACTTTTACCCCACTACATTTATTTAGTACCTTTAGTTACTTTACAGATTTGGATTAATGATGTGAAATATAATCAACCCTTAAATCAGACTTTAGTTCCACCTGGAGTAAATTCACAAGCTACCCTGCAGTATACAAAGTTATTAAAACTAGCTGCACCTTTACCAGCTTTGATAACACTTCCATGCATCAATAATTAGGTGGTTTTGGGTTTGTGGATACCTTCCCGCTGAGCAAGAACCTCCATCAGGATCTGAGCAGTTATTCTCAGGTCAATATGGTGCGTCACTTCCTGGGGAAGAGCCACAGCGCCCACAGTGGAGTGGAGGACGCCACCATGCGGCAGGAGCTGTTCAACTCATGGAGTCCCAGCCAAAGGAGCATCTCCAGGGTGACCTACTCGACCAAAGCAATTTAAAGAAAGATTTGCTACAGAAAATATATATATTATATTTTTATATCAATATTCTTTGTTACACTGTTCATTCTCACACACCCATCTCTTCACATCTGTCTTCCTTGTAGACTAATTTCCATCACCTAGTTTCGGCTCATCATTACCATCACTTCAGTCACATGCTTTTATCACATGGCAATACTTATGTTGATGTATAAGGTTGTAAATGTTTTATAATTGTTATGCTATGACGTTTGTATTTAGTTTTTGTCTTTGCTTTTGTTTGCTTTTACAGCCCTTTGAGGCATTTCTTGTGATTTGGGGCTATAATACATTTTGATTTGATTTGATTTGATTCTGCAAAAAGTTACGTTTTGTTGTTTAATGTAACATGGGACACCACATTAGACAGTGTAGAAGAGTCAGAAACAACATCTCCTGTAGACATGCCTACTGTCTGTGAGTCAGTGTGGTCATCTACCAATCAGAAGGTCTGTGATTTGATTCTCAAATGTGTTTTATAGGTTTTTGTGCACATAAATGGTCTGCAAAGGCGCAATTAACCGTCCTCAGGGTGTCAAAACCACAGGGCCTCCTATTGTGACATTTTGCATGCAAACTTTTTTAAACCGAGACGTAAAGCGTGAGTATTGTTCAAAAGTTCAGCATGATTTAGGTCTGGTTTTGGATATCTGGTAATACATGTCTTAGAAACAGGGCCGCCGCTTGCGGACAGGCAAGGCAGGCAACTGCTTGGGGCCCCGGACCAGAAGGGGGCCCCCAAAGAAGGTCGATTGAAAAGGTCCACAGCAACGACAACCTGAAACCCCCTTTAATTTACTGCAATGACACGTCGGGAAACCCCTTCAAGGCGGCCCCCATAGCGCGTCGTAAAATGCTGCTTCATAAGTTAAGTTTCGTTTCTCCGCACCGCTCCGCTCCGGGGGGGATGGGGGGGGGGGGTTGCCGGTTGTGCGTGGTGATGAAAAGCTGGTTCGAGGGGCCCCCAGTATATGTTTGCCTAGGGCCCCCACATCAGTGGCGTAACTATCGACGATGCAGCCGGTGCAACGCACCGGGGCCCAGAGCAGGCCAGGGGCCCATGCAAAAAAAAAGAATTGACCGGTTCACGCAGTCTTCAAAGTAACCAAGCGACCTAAATTAATTTGTAATTTGTCTGTCCAATGACCTTGCTCCCTTTCATGCAGGGCTGGTCCTTAGCATTGGCGTTATAGATGTTCGCCTAGGGCGCCAGATCTGGGGGGGCGCTGCGCTGGCAGCTCTGGGAGGGGGAAAAACATTTTTGACCGTTGGTGCTCATCCTAATCTTCGGCCTTGATGTAACAACATTCATAATTAAGTCAATGTAACACCCTTTTCACCCCGGTTACACTTTTAATTTGCCATGTACGATGGGCACTGTAAGTGATGAAAGTGGGGGATGTTGGCTTATCTGGCGCCCGCAGCTCACAGCCAAAGTGCGAGTGAGCTGCGGGCGCGAGGTACCGGCGCTGTTGTTATTAGCACCTGGTGCTAGCTGCGCTAACGGATATAAGAAGAAAATGTTTCTACAACAAAGGTGGAGGGGAGCTCTCTCCTGACAGACTGAGAGGCTGATAACTACAGCTCAGTGAGGTAAAGGACTCTGAGTGTTTAGATAGTTAACTTTAGTCTAAGTTATCTCAGTGGGTCTCAAACGTTTTGATCACAATTTATGTAAACACAAATTTCCAAGGCACACCTTTATAATGATTGGGATAAACAGGTTTGAAATCATTCCAATGTATACTATAGGACAGTAAACCAAAAATATCGTTTAAAACTGGAGAAATAAAAATATGCATTACTAAATAAATGATAGGTAAAATAAGATATGAATGAACAACAAAAATAAAATACGTTACATTTATTTGTTATTGGCTATGGTAGGTTATTGGTTATGTTCATATACTTATTTGATTATTAAAATGTAAACCGATCTTTTTCATATGGGTGTTTTAGAGTTGTACCCCTAGATCTAGTCTCTAGTAATTGTGTGCTCAAAGTGCACAGGATTGAAGCATTTTACTTTAAAATGTTCAAACATTTCTTCCCGGGGGCGCATACCCCCGGACCCCCCTAGAGGATGTGATGTCCACCCCCCAATTCATACATGTTCATACGATACTGAATACATTTAAAGCCTTTTTGATGTATATTACCAACATGTCAATAAGTTTCTGTTTTTGTAGTGTATTTGTCTTCTGTAGAGATTTTCATTTATTCTTTATATATTCTATAGGGGGGGGGGGCAGGACAAATCTCGCCTAGGGCATCAAATTGGCTAGAGCCAGCCCTGCTTTCATGTCATGTGATACCTTGCGTGGTGAGCGAACCGTTTAATCAACCTGTACTGTACTGTAGCTAGCAGCAGCAAGTTCGGCAGCATTATAAAAAATGTAATAGCTTGCATTTATAATGTACAGCAAACCAAAGCACAAGAGCGGCGCTCGAAAGAGAAAGGACAAGAGAGAGTGTATGTCCGTGCGTTTGTGAGTGCATCAGCGTGCGCTTATGTTTGGGGTGATGGGGGGGGGGGGGGCCAAAACAATATTTGCACCGGGGCTAATCACAACCTTGTTACGCCACTGCCCCACATACTCTTACTTCCATCCAAACAAACTAAAGCCAATCATACATTTAGTAAACAAAGGTACATGGAGGCAGGATTTGAAGGTGTCACGGCCACTTAATCAGCAGATCTGTCAACACCCCCCATTTTCAGAGAGTCGTCCTCTGTATTCCTTTCTTACGGTCTGGGAGCAGAGCAGGACAATTCAACATTATGATTATTTAGTTTAAAACCAACATTAGTTTCATTCGTTTTCCACAAAACAGTGACGACAGCAGCCTGAACTCTGGGCCAAATCGGGTCAAAACCCTAGACCTGTATTGAAACTGAAACTAAACGAACTGCGGGGAACTTTCTACATTCACAGGAAACTCGCTTAGTTTTGCAGCTGCGGCGGACAAGACAAAACGGGCAGGTCATTCAGTACACGAGGACACTGAAAAAAGAACTAAAAAACATTTATATTCCTAGTTGAGTTCAGTTTGTGGAGGTTTTGTGGCAGTGACAGGATTATTGAAGCGTCCACGGTGAGTTCTGGCATCTTTTCTCTTTTTTATACATTTCTGACTTTATCAGTCGCCTAACTTTACTCCTACTTTGAATTAGCTGGCATACATCTTGAATGCTATACGCTTTTTGAATACTACTTTTAATTCTTTGTCCAATGCATAAGTGAATGTTGTATGTTCAAATGTCTTTTTCTTTTAATTCCTGCAGATGGCTCGGCAGGGTACCATCGTTTTCTTTGACCTTGAGACCACAGGATTACGTAAATAACATTTAATTGATGTCTGTTTATTAATACTTACTATAGTTGGTTATTAGGAGAAATTATTTCACGTATTTTTGGGGAGCTTTGGGATCCCTGGAGTGTGTGTGCGTGTGTGTGGATGTTTGTGTGTGTGTGTATGTGTGTGTGTGTGTGTGTGTGTGTGTGAAACAGAAACACACACACACACACACCAACCTCATTTAAGTGAACACAGACATGTCGGGTATTATAATATTCTAAATAATGTATTTACGAACAAAATGAATGAATCGGTGTGAGGACCAAAAAGGTAGTTTGTTGCCTGAGGGGCAACAGTATGCCATAGATCACTTTGTTAACAATATTTATTTGTATTTGTATTATTTGATTGAGCTCAATGGTTCACAATTAGTCTACTGCAATTAGTTGTTTAGATGGCATGTAAAAATGGCTTAAATTGTCTTTTTTATTTTTCTTGATTGCTTTTAATTATTTTAAGGAGATCTTCTTTTTTTTTATAGTGTTCTTAATATAGTTCGCTATCTGTGTGCTTTTTTAAGATTTTTTGTTTTAGATTTTATGTATGCACCATGACATCAAGTCAAATTCCTCGTACGTGTGATCCTACCTGGCAATAAACCCGATTCTGATTCTGATTCAGATGTGGCGAGGGGAAAAGGAGCACAGATTAGGAGGGAGGGGGGGATGTAACACCTCCACCAGCCCCCATCCTGTATTGTTTTAAAACTCTCTCCTAGGGCCTGCTTCTTATCTGTGTCTCAGGGGTTTATGAGGGTCGTTAACTAGTCTTTGTTGTTGAAAAGATTGTATCTCAACTTGGTCGTTAAGTTGGTCTGTCCTTTACAGAATATCAAAGTATTCTGTAAGAATGTAGTTGAAGTCCCTTTGGCTTTGAGCCGCTTCTTCTAACATTAAAATATGACCACTATATCATTTTGACTATATCTTTTTTTATATTTTGTATTAAATTAATTCCTTTTTTGCATGCAGGCGTGACATCTTGTCACATCGCCCAGTTGGCGGCCAGCTGTGAAAATACCATCTTCAATCGCTACATCCTCCCTGGCATCCCCATCGAACACGGAGCTACAGAAGTGAACGGCCTCACCGTCAGTGATGGCCAACTGTTACTCCACAGAAAGCCTGTGAGCACTGTGCCACTTTACTCTTCTTTAAAATCTTTCATCGACTACATTGGCAGGTTCCCCGGCCCCGTGCTGCTGGCGGCCCACAACGCATGGGGATTTGATGAAATTGTGCTCAAGAGAGTGCTAAAGATGTGCTCCCTCTTTGAGCAGTTCAAACAGGTGGTGTCTGGGTTTGTGGATACCTTACCGCTAAGCAGGAAGCTCCATCCTCAACTGGATTGTTTTAAGCAGCCGCATCTGGTCCGCTACTTCCTGGGAGGGAAATACAATGCCCATAATGCAGTGGAGGATGCCAAACAGCTGGAAGAGCTGTTCAATTATTGGAATCCAGACAATGATGTAATCAGTGAGTTCACCAGCAGGATCTAAGCTTTAAAAAAAGCTACAGAACAACATTAAAATATTAAAGTTAATATGTGTTGTTTTGTGTTCTCATCATGCACCCACAGGTGGTTGTACAGATCGACATAACAAAAAAAACGTGTGATTTATGAACTAATGCTTGTGACACCTCGAACTCCATGTTAAATAATGCTTATACTTTTTGATGTTCTGTGTCATGCTCAAAGTGTTTGTTTTTGTATTTCCTTTAAATTGAAGCATAATGTTTAAATTACCATTAAACTTTAATTTGACTCTTTCATACAATTTCTTCAACTCATTTCTAGCCATCATTCAGGGAGAAACGTATACTCCTTGAAGGCATGGCATGCTTTGTTTTTCATCATATATCATTATATTAATTATCTTCTCTACCTGTAGTAATGAACTTGTAAACAACTATATTCAGTGGCATTATATCCACCAACAACATAATTATTAGAGATATACACTCAGTGGTGTTAAGTAACTAAGTAGATTTACTCAAGTAATAAGAACAATTTTGAGATACTTGTTTGATTTTAGAATCAGAACTTTACTTTACTTGAGTAGTTCCATGTTATGCTACTTTGCACTTCTACTCCACTACAATTCAGAGGTAAATGGTGTACTTTTACCCCACTACATTTATTTAATACCTTTAGTTACTATACAGATTTGGATTAATGATGTGAAATATAATCAACCCTTAAATCAGACTTTAGTTCCACCTGGAGTAAAATCACAAGCTACCCTGCAGTATACAAAGTCATTAAAACTAGCTGCACCTTTACCAGCTTTGATAACACTTTAATGATCAATAACTATTGTTGGGGAAAAATCCTGTTTGCTACAGTTATCTTATACTGTTGGAACTGTGCATGACCTTGCAGAGGCCTCCTGTAAGACAGGAGGCACCAATACTTGATTCATTTGTTCATCCACGGAAAAGATAGACTGTTCTCTCCTGCATTCCCTTGGAGTGGCTCTTTGAGGGCAAAGAGCAAAATTCAACTATCGTAAAGAGAACCTATACACGAGCAGGTCAGACTACAGTCTTTTCCCATCTGTTGCCAACCTAATTTGTGACTATGGTGCTAAATGCTTTGAACACTATATAAGTGTAACTGTCTTTCTGCTGCTTTGATCAGCAAACCTTGTGTGTGTGAGTTGAACCATCTCTGTATGTAATTTAACTCTGCTCCTTCTCGCAAGAATACATTTGGACCTGATCATTGATTCTCAAGCCGGTGTCGAGTGATATTTTTCCTAACAATTCTAATAAAAACATATTAAATATATATTATTCTGAAATGGGCCAATCTGCATAATGAGTACTTTTACTTTTGGTACTTTTTGTAATGGAATCTCAGTAAGACAGGGGGAGAGCTGGAGCTTGATGGCAGAAACTGATGGTCTATTTGAAGTTGCGGCCGGAGAATTAACATGAAGTGTGAGTGGACACACGGGTTGCCAAACCAATTCTGAAGATCTGTCCCTTAGTCGGAGATTTTAACTAGTTCAGAGTGTATAATCAACAGTCTCCATTAGCAAGACAAGTGTGGACACTAAATCTAACTAAAACTGTCGTCCATGGCCAAAGAATGTATGCCAGTGGGACCTACGCACCCGATAAGAAGGATTTCCGGATGTTCCTAAACAATAAATTATCTCAGGCCAGCTTGTGCTCGTCCTGAACTGGCAACAAAAAAAAGCCAGAGCCGTTCCTCCCTAAAGGAGATAGCAACCACTCCCCAAGGCCGAAGACCTATGCCATGGGAAAGGAGACAGAGGAAGGAGAGAATGATGAACTGTGTCAAAGGTTAAACAACACTTTTAAGTATATTTTAAAGCTAGTTATTTTGTACTTTTACTTGAGTATCATTTTGAATGCAGACATTGTACTTGTAACAGAGTATTCCTACCACTCTGGTACATCTACTTTTACTTAGGTACACAAAACGTAGTATGTTTTCCACTTCTGTATTCACTGTATGGCTATACGTACTGTAAGTATTTGTATTTGCCCTGCCATTAACATCCTGTAGGGGCCAGCACTCCGCCTGAGACGCTTGTGTTTGTTCTTTTTCCACAGAAGAAGAAATGTTTCCAGATGACAATTTTGGAAAGCTGATTTTCAAGCTTTCTTTCTGAAAAATACGATTTGAATTTCTACAAACATACACCACAAACTAAACAATTTACTCCGTGTGTATTTTTAGAGCCTAGACTGCTACTCATTTGTTTCAGTTTATTTTATTTAAATTAAACTCGAACGATGCTTTTATTCTGAAAGTTTCTGCTGTTTAAATACATGGAGGGAAAATCTTCAGGCGACTTTGTACTGACGCTGATATAGGTAGATAAATACTAACTGATGGAGTCTCTAGTGTTTCTTTATTTTACCAAACTGTGTGGCTGTCTTATTGTTGAACCGGATGTGTCGGGATGCAGAGCTCAGACTCAGGCGGAGCAGAAAAGTCTCAACAACAGAGGCTGGTTTTCTTCGACTTGGAGACAACTGGACTGAGTAAGATACCTCCATGAGACTTTAAATGGACTTATGACCTGTTTTCAGACAGATACAAGTGTATGCTTCTGCTTTAAAGTTTCCATGGTTTGTCTGGACAACTTCTATGGGGGTAGACAAATCACACTGGACACTTACTGCATAATAACCTTTAATTTAGTTTTACTATCATCACTACAAATTGAATGAATGAGTTATCAGTTTACAGGCAGTTTGCATAATGCCTACTCGATCTTACCCTTAGCTTGAGATATTATAAATGATGTCTGTTTAAAAGTATTACATATATGTTGTTATAGTTTATGACTTGACACTAGGGCTGCAGTTGGTTTCAGTTTGATCAATTTTCTTGATTCGATCAAAATGTGGCTTCAATCAGAGCTTTTCTCATACCTTTACATCTCCAGTGAAGGCCCATCTGGGCAATGTAGAGCTGCAACAATTAGTCAACTAATTGATTATCCAAATAATCAATTAGTTAATCATTGCTAGCTAGTTTATAGTCAATCAAACCTTTATGTAATATTCATGGCAAAATTGCAGAAAATGTGTTTTTGATCATTTAAAACAAGGAGTTTTCCTGCTTTCGGATAAGTCAGACATTAAAGACGTCACCCTGAACTTTGAGAAACTAGGATTGACAGTCTTCACCATTAATCTGACATTTTGCAATGAATCTAGAAAATAATCATCAAGGATAGCCCTTTGACAATGTTGCATTCAATTTAGTGTAGTACATTGACTGGTGAGGTGTTTTATTTTCTGAATCTTATTGATTGACTGTTTCTAAATAGATTTTCAAGATTATTTATCATCACAAAAAGGCCTAGCATGAGTTATGAGTTATAGTAAGATTTTACCCATATCTCCCATGCATAATTAACAGATTTCTTTGTGCCTAACCTAACAGTCTGTAATTCATCAAAGCTCCACCTGTAGGCCTGATCTCCAGTAATCATTTCCCCTGAGGCTCTCCTGTGTTTCCCCCCCCAGGTACGAGTTGTGAGATGGTCCAGCTGGCTGCAGTGAGTGGAGGTCACTCCCTCAACCTGTACCTCATCCCTCGGGGTCAAATGCAGCGAGGAGCGTCCAAAGTGACCGGCTTCAGGGTCCGCAGACAGAGGCTGTACCTCCATCGCCAGCCTGTCTTCACCAACACCCTGAGAGAGGCCCTGGTCTCCTTCATAGCTTTCCTCCAGATGTTCGAACATCCTCTCGTCGTCGGCCACAACATCCGCCGCTTCGACTGTCCTGTGCTGGCCCGAGCTCTGGAGGAACTGGACCTCCGGGCAGAGTTTGAGGCCGCGGTCTCCGGCTATGTGGACACTCTGCCTCTGGCCCGGGAGATGCTGAAGGAGCGTGGCCTCAAGAGTTTCCGACAGGAGAACCTGGTCAGGGAGCTGCTGGGTGTGAACTACAAGGCCCATGATGCTTTGGAGGATGTGCGGGCTTTGCAGGCTCTGTATAGTGTGCTTCAGCCCACACCAGAGTTGATCTGTAGGCATCTGTTCACCCTAGACACCATGAAGGACAAACCAGCTGCTCAATCTAAAGAGCCAAAAGGACAGCGCCCCCTGAAGGAGAATTTCAGACAGACAGTGAAGATCACAGGGAGTAAAGAGGACAAAGCCACACAGGAGAACATGTGAAAACATCTGCAAGATACACTAAACAAGATGGCTGCTGTTCTTGTGAAGCTGTCACTTTCCTCAAATGCTTGATGGTGGAAGTTGAACAAATGAAAGACTGACTTCACTTCAGTGTATCAAGAAGAAAAATGAACTGCAGCGCAAATGGGATTATACCACGGTGATTTTGAAAGGTGAGAGAAGTGAAAACTGTAGACAATGCATGCACAAAGTCCTACTTCTGTGTTATGCAGCACTAAACAAAAAAGCACTGAAACCCTCCAGATTAGGGTGCCATTAGTTTGTTACCATTGCCTAAAACATCCACTGAAATGTATTGCACAGTACCTACCTGATTGAGACCAAAAAAGATGTTGCATTTATGGGAATCTTAGGAGGGTTGTTGACATTTGTATTTGCTATTCTTCAACATTAATATTGATATTCTTTTGTAACTGAAAATGTGTTATCTGTTTTTATCTGAATTTACTTCAAAGTTTCTGTGGGCTCTAATAATATTAATTAATCTGCTAATAAATGTATTTTATTTCTACTGTGTGTCCAGAATGCTATGCAACATTTTTGGTTAGTACTTTGTAAATACGTGAATATTTTTAGAATAATGGATTAATATGATACAATTGCAGTCAAAGATAGCACAGTCATTTTTAATTATTTCCCATTTCTAATTTTAAGCAAGTTCACCGATTTTAGGATATTTTTGGCGCTCACTACGAAGTACACAGCAGATTAGATTGCTTCCACACAGCTCTCACCATAGCTGCTAGCTTCTAGATCAGCGACAGCTAACGGTTGGTACACATTTACTTATAGAATCAGGCCCTTAATGATTTGTTTGCAGTATTGTAAGATTTGACATCAAACTGTGCAGACGCAATAAAAGGAGTTCAGTTGTAGTAATGGAACAACGCTTTATTAAACCACTTCTACATACACATGTTATCTGCAGTCCCAGGCATAACCATATTTAAAAACCCTAAACCATGCCTTTACTAGAGAAATATTCCACGACTATAGTTAAACCACTTCAGCGTCGTGTGCATTTTAAGGACAGGAGGTCAAAGTGGACAAAACTAACGTGCAAATTCCTGGACATACAGTTTTTAAAACGATAAGGTGACTCAAAACAAGATAAATAAAAGTTCAAACTCAATTCATATTTAAATCAGTGATCTCTACACGATTACTAAATAAAAATATGTTTTGAAAAGATGGAAAAAAAAGTTGGTTTGTTAACAAAAAACCGTCTTAATGTTTAGAGCTACAGGAAGAGGAATTTAAGGAAGGGTTCCTTAATCAAGAAGACCATGATATTAACTTAAAACCTCCCAAATATTCTTCCTTTTTTCCACAATTTCAACAACCAACAAATAAAAGGTTTAGTGCACATACATCAGGGACAAGCTTAGAAATCAACCCACATCACTTACATGGTCATAGGTAAAAGCATTAACCAGCATTGGATCAATTCACTGTCATTCATTCAAACTATAAGAGACATATTTACTCACTGGCAGACAGTTGGAGCATTCACTTCATTGATTGACTTAATTCAGATTGACCCCGATACAAACTGGAATATTATGTGGAAATTTGGACCATACTGAAATAATCTACTTACAATATTCTACCAACATGTTGGATCACCACATAACACACAGTTAAACCTTACAATACGGTATTGTTTAAGGGTTGATTTCACTTATTACGTAGAGTCGAGTAATAATGAATCAGTACAAACAACAAAACATGCAACGTCTGTTGAAAATCCAGCTTCACACACTCAGAAATACAGACATGTTTGTTACGATATTCCTACAAAACTGAATGCAGCATTTTGTTGTACAACTGTACAAGATTTGTGGTAACGGGCTTCAGTCAAATTGTACATGTAAGCATCGGGCAGCAGTAGTGCATTTTCACTCATGAGTAACTTTAAGATGTAGTTAATGGGACGGTGATGGTTAATGGCCCTCTTTGTTAGTTTTTAACTTCATGATTGTTTTATACTTTGAAAAGAAGTTTCCACACCGTAAACATGCACTGGTAACAGTTTAAAGTAGTAATACTTTCCAGGGTAAACTTCACTGACACTCAAGATTACATTTGTAAGCTACTAAATCCTGAGTCAAATGTCCTTTTTAGTTTACTATCATATTTAGCCAGGCACATTTTAGTCCTAACTTTCTAAGGTTCTTATCAATGAAAAGCTCAAACTGATATTTCAGTCAATCTAGTTCAGCCAAAATATCCTCTCGTTTCCTTCTCACAAGTCCTGGTTTGTCCTTGTTAACTTTAACTTAATTAAGTTATTCTCCCTCCTGACAAAGACTGAGAAACCCAACAGCTGTACAGAAGAAGATAAGGGCCACTTTTTTTTCTTCTTCTGAGAAAAAAGTCAGAATGGTTTTGCTCAAATTCTGACTTTAATCTCAGAATTTCTCATAAAATAAATTAGATTTTCTTCTCAGAATGTTGACTTTAGTCTCACTCTCACTTTTGGCCAGATCTAAAAAAAACTTTAGATTTAACATGTGGCCTTAATCATCGTCCATACAGCTACAAAATGTTTTGAGCTGTATGGACGATCTTAGAGGCGATGTTGGTAAAGCTAACTAAATGTATCCCCGGTCGAGATTGAAGGCCCCTCTCCGGTCTTACTGCTCAAAATCAAACATGCACAGGCATCTCAGTATTGCACTATATACTCTCAACTTTTGTATCTATGTATTTTATCCAGGTCTGGATATTTATTGGGAAGGACTTGGTTCATATATCAGACATGCTCAGTCCTCAGGTGGTTCTGCAGGTGTACAAAGCAGTGAGTGATGGTGGTGTCCTCCACCCTGCTTCAGTTCTGTTAGAAAGTATTATAATAGGATAAAAACGTGCAGCTGTAAGTGTTTTATGACTAAAAAGGAAACATGTCATAATCACTGAAGAAGGAGCAGTTTAAATTAAGCATTGACACTATTTATCGGATTATTTCATAGCTATATTGAGGCTTTGAACTGCATCACACTGCCATCAGTGGATGGAGCTTGATCAGTTGTGAAGATTTGTTTTAAAAAAATGTATAAGGACCAAATGTTTATTTGCTGTTCAAGACGATTCTGTATGATCTTTATGATCAGAAAGTGTTTGCCTAGTTGTCGTTGAATTGCACATTTTCATTTCTTCTGAGCATTGAAGTCCCTTTACGCTCCAGAAAAGCTACCAAATAGACCTTTATACTGTGGTTTTTATAGTTCAAGAATAACCTTTCATGCAACATTTTAATCTTTATCTTCTTCAGATTCCTCATCATTTACCCCACGAGGATGAAGTGATCTGCGCACTGCCTTACTACTGTTTAAATAGGATCATGGTCAGTGTTCTGGACATATCATTTGACTTTTGATTCTCAGTATATACCCAGCACCTTTAAAGAATTTAGAAGAGAACATCCTATGTTTTTTTTCTATAAGATGTAAATTGCACCGCTCCAGGTAAAAAAGACAATTCAAATCAGCTGTGGACTTTAAAGCTAGAGAACACTGTTAGGTGGGAGGGGGCCTCTGTGTCTGAAAGCTCCTTTAACGTACTACCTACTGTGAGGTGCAGGGGGATCATTGGGCTCAATCCTGATCGCAGCGTAGATCTTTAGGAACACACACACACACACATGAAGCCTTCACACACACACTGCTTCAGACTGGCAGCTACAGGAGGCAGCAGGCCCGGAACATGGTCATCCCTGAGGGGCAGGTGACGTGCAGGGAGACGCTCTCATTGGCCGAGACGAATAGGACGGTGCCCCGGCTCAGTGTGATGTCAGAGAGGGCAGCGACAGAGGTCGCCATGGCGTCACCTTCGATGACCAGGAGGATGCTGGCGCTGTCGACGGGGGCAACGGTGTACTGCTTCACTGAGGGGGGGACCTGCAGGAGGGACAAGGTGAGAGTCTCTGTTTAAAGGTCCCCTATTATACTGTTTTTCATCAATATATTATAGTTCTCAGATATATACAAAACATCTCTCTGAAGAGTTTGGCTTGAAACACCAAACAGATCATTGCAGCATCCCATAATCCCCTCTGTTTCCGCCGTGTTTCAAAAGTGCTGATTCTCTGTCTGTTACTTTAGATGAAAATAAGGAGCCACTCCCCACGCCCCTCTGAGAGAGATTTGGTTAAAAAGAACACAATTTTGCTCTAGGAGGAGATTAAGGTGATAAGGCGGGGGGGGGTTACCTTGGTTGCTGATTGGCTAATGGCTACACAAGACAAAACATCGTTATGACATCATAAAGTGGCCAAAATCTGATCAGCTCATTTTCAGACAGGTTTTTATATAAATGGATCAGGACAAAAAGAGAGAGAATCTTTTTTCCTGAAACTTTCAGAATCTCTTTTCACAGAGGGGACACATGTTGATGTAGAAGACATGAAAAAGTGGATTTTGCATAATAGGTGACCTTTAAGGGATGGGCAATATATTGTGATTTTATTGATATGAGACTAATTATCACCTTCGATTTTGGATATCGTGACATGGCATGAGTGTTGTATTTTCATGGTTTTAAAGGCTGCATTAAAGTAAAGCAATGTCATTTATAAAACATTTTAATTTTATTTCTTAAAGTGGCCCTATTATGTTTATGCTTTCTGGGGTTTTGCCTTTCCTATAATCAGTGTGTGATATAGGTTTTTGTGCATGTAAATGGTCTGCAAAGGCCGGCCAGCTAACCAATCAGAGCAGACTGGGCTCTGGTTTCAGACAGAGGGTGAAAAGAGGTGCTGCAGCACAGGCAGTATGAGAAGAGTAAAGAGCTTTGTGAACATTAAAGCATGGAGACATGTCACAGTAGAGGAACAAAATACATTTTCCAAACAGGCTGGTTCCTTTAGTTGAATGTGTGTTTGGTGGCGTGATCATTATTATTTAGAGTCATTGCGTGCCTATTGATTTGAACACGATCCGTGTATCCATCATTTCCTGGTCTTCTCTAAAGAAGAGGGACCAATGAAAACGTTGTCATGTTGCCGTTGTTCAGCATGGAAACATTCATTAGCTAACAATGACATTATTGTTCTATTAATATAAAGGGAGGTCAGGTACTCTTTAAAACAGCTGGTAGTTATGGGTACTTTTTACTGAAGTACATTTCAAAGCCCATACTTCTTTTACTTGAGTAAAGAAGTATAGTCAGTACTTCAACTTTTACCAGAGTATTTTAAACACGAGTATCTGTATTTCTACTTGAGTAAAGGATTTGTGTACTTTTGCCCTCTCTGATAACAGGAGAACCACAGGTGTGACGGGTCATGAGTTATTAATGCTGCATTTCTTTAGCATTACCAATCAAATCCCAATGTTAAACACACCCTCCCTCCTAAAGAGTTTTCATTCAGTAATGTTGGATTGTTCTACCTGTATCCTCATGACAGAGAAGTCTGGCACAGGGGGGTCGTACAGGGAGACGCAGGGGTCGGAGGCGTCCTGGACACAGGGGAAGATCTTGGAGCTAGCCGGGGCGGGGGTGTAGTTCAGCATCTCACACAGCGTGTTCACGTCGATGTATTTGGGAGTCAGACCGGCCCTCACCGTGTTGTCTGAGCAGGCCATGCACTCCACACAGTCTACATGGATGGATTAGGACATAGATAATAGTTTTAAATAAGCAGAATTGGCAGTGGACTCTCCTTCAAACAGGAAAATCAATCCTCTAATACTCTTACAATGTGCAGCCTGTGAAGTTAAATGCATTACAGGAGTTTTTTCTTCTCCTCCACTCCTACTTTTATTGTGAGTGATTTCCAAGAATGCATTTTGACTATGGGTGTGAACTCACAAAAAGGTCAACCCTGCGAGATAATTGTGATCTCCTCTAAACACATATCTTTTAGCTCCAAAAACATTTAAAAACAGGAAATCACACACTGTAGTTTACTTTGTCCTATTCACACACACTGTCCTGCTGCAGGACATTCTCAAAGGGCACCAAATGTGTATTAATTCGCAACAGAAAATAGTCCCCAATTTCTCCTTTTTGTCACATTTGCAAACAATACACTACCCAGCTCTGTTAGGAAGAAACTGAGATAAAGAATGTTAAATGTGTGAGCCAATCTTAAAGACTAATGTCCTCAGTATGAACCAATGGGCTTGGAGTAAGTGCCGCAGACAGAGTAGGCGAGTTAGAAAATATTGAGTAACACATTGTCACATTTTTGGCTTGGTTGACAATAAGAAAACGATAGAATAATGCCGGAGTTATCCTTTAACAGCACTGGACTTTAACACCCCACACACTCAGACACTCAAATCCAGCACCGGACACTTTTTACGCTGCTATGGACAATCTTGCACTAATCTACATTCCCAAAGATATTGAAGTGACTGTTATTGTGTATATATTGATTGTTGTGCTTTTATTTATGTCTTAATGTGTGCATATGTATAAATGTGTCTGTTGATTGTGTATGTATATATATATATATATATATATATTTTTATATATATTTGTATTTTTGTATTCGGGATTGTGGGAAACGGTATTTCGATATCTCTGTACACACAAACTGAAAACTTCTCTGATAAACAGGACTACTGGAGGAACTCTGGAGTGTCAACAACTTCATTATCTCATGAACACAAACAGAAAGCATCATCTGACCTCCGTAGAGGTAGGCGTGAGGCTCGTTGGCCCCCAGGAACATGGCCTGGCCCGGCTCCAGCAGCATGTGGTTCAGGAAGTAGATGGAGAAGCAGCCGATGTCTCCGGGGTACTGAGAGTGGAGCCGCAGCAGCAGGTCTCCGATGCTGCTCGACGTGTCCTTCCCTGCTGCACCTGCACACGTCATAACCATCCATGAGGGTTATTTGGTTAGTAAAAACAGTTTTAAAAAAGCAAAACAACTGCCTGTGATTTGCCTATTACAAATCATACAAAATCCCATCTGTACAGAGGTGGGAAGTAGTGGAGTACAAATACTTTGTTACTGTACTTAAGTACATTGTTCTGGTATCAGTACTTTACTCTACTACTTATCTTTCTGATGACTTTTTACTTTTACTTCTTACATTTTGAACAAAAATACCTGTCCTTTCTACTTCTTATATTTTCCAAACAGGCTGGTTACTTTAGTTTGAATCTGTGTTTGGTGGCGTGATCATTATTATTTAGAGTCATTTAAATAAATAACACGATCCGTGTATCCATCATTTCCAGAGGCCTGTACTACGAAGCCGGTTCAACATAACCTGGATATGTTTGAGTTAGCCGGTTGGCCTAATCCAAAACATACGCGCTCTCGCTAAACGGTCCTACGACGTGGGTTATCAAGTGGATCGCTCAAGCCAGCTTTGCCCTATCTAGTTAGGTGCGCGTTCACATGAAAGGGGTGTTATTTGGAGCATTCGACCAATCACAAACATGGACAAGCGTACTGACAGCGCAGCGCGTCATACTTCCTGAATGAAAAGTCAACTATAATTAGTCAAATATGAAGAAGTTAAACTTTAAACATCCATGACTTAAACACTTTATCCAGGATAAAAGGCACATAGCTGCACCTGCAAGGTGAATACAGCTGGTAAAAGAAAAAGTGTTTGAATGCGTACATTAACAGGTTTATGATATCACTGCCCCGTCTAAGACACGGGTGGATCTGACTTTAATTACATTTGACTCAAGTGTTTCGTCAACTTAATGTGTTGCTTAAAATAATACTTCTGCATACAGTATGTGACACTGTGAGTGTTGCACGGCCAGATACGAGAAGCTGACTCAGATAAGGAAATAAATGATACATTATGATGTGATATGAATGATAATGGGACACATCGACATCAACATTAGCGTTAAGCTTTCTTAACGCTTATGTTATAATAGTCAGATTGCTCTGAAGATGGGAGGTGATATTCTATTAATTTTCACGTTCACACAGTCGGTGATTTTTGCCGGCCGTCTTTCCTGCAAAGGCAGTTTAAACTGTATTTCCTTTCTCCTGTAACATAACTTGATCGCTTTAAACTCCGCACACTGAGCTCTGATTGGTCAGCAGGCGGTGCTTTCACCTAACCTGCTCCGGACCAGGTTAGCCGCTCAGCATAAGTTACCATGGAGATCTAGCCCGCTAAAAAGAGAACCAGCGTCGTAGGACCGGAAACCCCAAGTTTTCCCTGAAGTTAGCCCGCTAAGCGAAAATCCTGCTTCGAGACCAATGAAAACGTTGTCATGTTGCCGTTGTTCAGCATGGAAACATTCATTAGCTAACAATGACATTATTGTTCTATTAATATAAAGGGAGGTCAGGTACTCTTTAAAACAGCTGGTAGTTATGGGTACTTTTTACTTAAGTACATTTCAAAGCCCATACTTCTTTACTTTTACTTGAGTAAAGAAGTTTAGTCAGTACTTCTACTTTTACCAGAGTATCTGTACT
Source organism: Dissostichus eleginoides (assembly GCA_031216635.1). Lineage (NCBI taxonomy): Eukaryota > Metazoa > Chordata > Actinopteri > Perciformes > Nototheniidae > Dissostichus > Dissostichus eleginoides. Next base: position 10,318,413 of record CM062273.1, on the reverse strand, counting down.
TCTACTTGAGTAAAGGATGTGTGTACTTTTGCCATCTCTGCATCTGTAGGATAAGAACATTTCTGATATTGCTGGTGGTTAATCACAGCGCTGCTCCCCTTCCTTGTCTGGGACACTTAATAAATTGTATTTCAGTGTTTTGTCTTATCCACGATGATGCTGGCCTTCATTTGAAATCGTTTTTCTATGTATTTATATTTTAATGATAACCTATGTTACTTCTGCTAGTACCACTTGATGCATGATTACATTTTACAGCTGATATATATATCTCTATTTATAACACATGGGCATCAGAGAGCAGATTGTTAAGTATGGTCAAATTAACCGATAAACCAAAATCATTTTAACAGTACAACTCTGACGTTTTCACCAATATTTAAAATCAGGAGAATTTATAAAATTAGGGAAACAATAGGTTTAGTATTTATCTTCCCTATGGAATATCTTTACACTGCAAATGGCTGCTTATCTTTGATATTCAAAGTGTTATGAGTTAATAGATACCAAATACATTATTGTGCTCCTTGTTTCTAAGATACAGCCATTTTCTTAGCATCCTGTATTTCTTTTATTCTTTGGGCACATGGTACTGTTTTTCCCAAATGTAATTCAATATATAGAATAAAAACAGTAGTCTTTTCATATGCACAAAGTCTTAATATAGTATGAATTAAATATGCACAAAGTCTTAATATAGTATGAATTAAATATGCCCAAAGTCTTAATATAGTATGAATTAAATATGCCCAAAGTCTTAATATAGTATGAATTAAAAACAAAAAACTATTTTGTTAATGGTTTCAAGATTGTTGCTTCCTTTCAGCAACAACAAAAAAGCACTGGAAAAAACGTTACACCTCTCTTTCTAAACTCTCATAATGCTTAATGACAAACCAACTAAACCAACTAACTAAACCCAGTAATTCTGCCTGTTTCCAGCTTCCCTTCAGCCTCCTCACCGTCTTCAGTGACTCTCTTGACGAGCATGTTGAGCTGATCCACGAACACCTTCTTCTCGCAGTTCATCATCCTGGTGAAGCACTTCTTCAGCACCTGGCCCGTGTGGACCGCATTTCCCACGCTGCACCTGAGCTCCTCTGCCGCCTCGTTTCCCACCAGAGCACGAAACTCTGGGACAGCTGATGGATGCACACACACATACACACAAGGTAAGAATGTATTTGATTCATACCCTTAGAAGTACAGGTCTTTACCATTTCACCCATAATATAACACGCTGTATATGTTAGAGCGAGTATAGGCCACCTAATTGTGACGTCTGTAGTCAACACACTATAAAAGACTACAATTCCCACAGCGCCTCCTCTAGAGTGACAGTGATGGGCAACCTTTCAGAAAGACGCCGTCGAGGAACAGTTTTTAACCGTCCAATTACCCTTTAGGTTATTGTTGGAAAAAATACAGTTTGTCTCCTCTTATGGGTTTTAATGCACTGATTCTGTGTGGGTGTATCTTTGCACTGTGTATGACCTTGCAGCTGCCTCTTCTGAGATAGGAGAAGGCAGGGCATGATCTATGTTGTTGATGCAGACGAGAGGACACATACTTGTTGGCTCCTAACTTCTCTGAGGGGCAAAGAGCAATAGTGGCGCGAAGGAAGTACGTGACTTTCCAGAGATGTCCCAGACACCTTCCCGACACCTGCTGACCAACCCGATTTACGACTTTGCTGATACCTCCTTATTTTGGACTATATTAGATGATGTCTTTTTCTGCTCCAGTGAGCAGCATACCTTTTATGTGACTTAACTCTGCTCCTTCTTGCAAGAATAAATTAGTACCTGACTATTGATTCTCATCCCAGTGTCGAGTGATATTTTCCTAACAGTTATTAAGTTATATAAGCCTTATCAAGAAAGAAAGAATACCTAAGTTGTTTGTTATTTTATTTGAGTTTTGCCTCTTTGTTTTGAATATTGTAAAGGCCTCTTTTCTTTGTTGCATGTGTAAAAGTTTGTTGTTTTATTTTGAGCAAACACATCGCATAACATCATCTAAACCATCGGAGGCCAAGCAACTCTTCAACTGTAAGTAATATAAAGGAAAGAAAACAAGTAAAAAATGTCTGTTTAAGGCGTCTAGTGGCTTGAAAGAAAAACAAGGAAAGAAGCCATGACAGTATATGTATGTGTGACCTCATTAAACACCATCTTTCTATCCTTGTTTCTCTAGTAACTGCCCAAACATCTATCCTAAATCCATTTTTCTATCCTTGTTTCTCTAGTAACTGCCCAAACATCTATCCCAAATCCATCTTTCTATCCTTGTTTCTCTAGTAACTGCCCAAACATCTATCCCAAATCCATCTTTCTATCCTTGTTTCTCTAGTAACTGCCCAAAAATCCATCCCAAATCCTCTTCATGACCCTGTGGGATTTTGGGACTCACATTTGAGGAACCCCAGGATCTCCTCCGCCGGTCTGAAGCCGCAGAGGCCCTCAAAGCGGGTGAGGGCGATGGCCATCTCCGGCTTGTGGTTGTTGTCTGGATAATGCTCCGGAAACTGAGCATGGAGACGAGCCGCTAACTCCTGACCAAAGCATGCAGACAGAAAAGGAAGAAGGTTACTAGAGAGGGGAAGTGAGGGAGGAGAGCAGGTCGACCAAAGTCTGTTCTGGACCAATGGCTTCAATGTTCAAACCAACTGAAAACAATTTAAACCATGATGAATGCAGTCTTTCTAATAAACATATGTAGATGTGTGTATAGCACTCTCTTTGTAACAATTTGATAAGATTGCTTTGAGCCATTTGCATTTTCATATGGACATTTTAAGGAGAAAGCAACATAAAGGTGAGATACCAGCTTTGAACTGAAACAAACAGCCACTTGTTTGTTTGTTTAAGTGGGAATGAACCTCTTATTTTAATCAAATATATGTGGATACCCCCCATATTCAGTAATCTTTACCGTTATTGAATTCAGGGACAGCCAGAAATATAATCGTTTTTATTCCATGCAAGTATCTAAAAAACTGGTGCCTCTGTAAAAACTCAATGTCGAATTTGTCATGCTAGTAGCAGCTAATGTAGAAGCGATTAGGAGCTCCAGAGTTCTGTTATCACTTGAAGACATTTATTAGACTTTTCAAAGCTCTCTCTTAAGTAATGCTCATGGAGACCTGTAAACAGACGTGTAAAATGTGTGCAGTTCCTCTTTAAGGTTTGGGTAACAATCACACACAATGTCCTAAGTAACAATGTCTTCAGGTGGTGGGAACTCACTGTCATTTCTGATTAGTAAAATGTTTCCCAATTTATATTTAAATAAAAATAACATTTTCTGATACCCATTTATATTCTAAGGGAACTTATGATAGTGTATAAATGACTTTGGTTTACAGTTTTCTGGTTCATATTTTAAACAGCTGTAGTTAAATGGAAAAACAGCAGAGTATAAATGAGTCATTTTACGCAGAATTCGAACACTGCGTTGGTGTGTGTGTGTTAGAGTGTGTGTTTGTGTACTCACTCTGTTGGGGTGGGCCTGTATGGACAGGGCTGTGTTGACAGACAGGACTTTGAAGAGGAAGGGCAGCTGACCTTGGAAGGTGTCTTTGACCTTGGAGCCCAGACAGGCGGGGAAGTGTGCGATCCACTCGCCCAGCGTGGTCTGAGCGATCCGGTTGTCTTTGATCTGGGCATCTCCTTTTGGGTGGGCACCCATCCACAGCTGGGAGAGAGAGGAGAGGGATAGGTGAAGTCAAATATTGGACTTTCGAGTGAGTGGGTTGAGGCAGAAGTGGACTAAAGGTTACAGATGTAGGCTTATGACTGGGTGATCGGTCAAAATCCTGATCTAATGGGGAAAATACAAAACTGAGAGCTGAATCCAGATTAAATATTCAGGAGTTGACAAATTTAAACTTGGCATGTCTGTTGCTTCCCTCCTTTATCTTTGTTAACAAGCTTCTTAAGGGAGTCCCAGTTGTCCCCTTTGAGAAAGAGACCGAGTATCATGCATTTAATCAATTTATCTAATGTAATCCAAAGTGATTTATATCCAGTAAGAAGGGAAGATAATCCTATCCATCTCACTGAGTGTAAATCACTTATAAATGAAGGATACTGTCTCTCAAGGACACACACTTGTTGGTGGACAAACAATATGCCACAGTGAGGCTTTACCCTGTAACCAATGTAAGGTATGTGAGAAAAAAAGGTTGCTACAAGTGCTACATTCACAAGAAAACATATCCCAAATTACCAGAAAACATGATATTACGTTGATGTCTATTCCCATTAGAGGAAGACAAATCGATTAAATAAAAACACTGGAATGTAAATTAATAAAAGTAAAGACAAATATCATGATCAATTCTAACCTAACATATTATAAAATAGGTAAGACTATTATGTTGCAGATGTGCTGAACAATAGGTCACATACTGTAATGTAGGTTTTAAATCCATACCACCCTCTGACTGAGCATTAATGTCAATATAACCACATGGCATGTGACATTAATGTTGCTTGTGGCACATTTAAATGTCACAGCCTGAACTAATGACCTTCATGACAAACCCTGCAGAGCTGCTGCAGCTAAATAAAGAAATACGTAAGAGAAGGCATGGAGGGAACAAGGCTCTCTGCCAACACACTTAGCAAGAAACACTGGTTTAAACACGGAAATATATTTCACACAGCTCATGTGATTGGTCAAATTCGGAAAGAATGATTAGTGTAATGTGTTAGTGTGAACAACATTCATACATCTTAAAGACACTATGAAGCTGACAGTATTACAATCTCATCACAATAGCTGTTATCTTAAAATAACTACACCATCTTTCAACTATGTTACGGTGCTTTAAATAATATCAGTCGACCTAGAACTGCTGTTGAAATTGAAATAAAAACTATATTACTGAGGGATTTAGAATAACAGTCAAAATCATTCTTTTACAAGCTGCAATGTGTAGTAAAATTATTTCATGCACTTTATACTTCCTGTTTTTTTATCAGTTATTTGAAGCAGTACTACTCCTAGTAATACCCTTACCTCTGCATAGGGCTTGCCCTCCTCTACCACAGCGACCGGGTCTCCCCCCAACACGAGTTTGGCCACCTCGCTGTCCAGCCCCAGCTTCCCCCACGCATAATTCTGCACGGCACAGGTCAGCGGAAACACTGGGGACGGAAAGACAACATTTATTGTGGGAATCCTTAAAACAAAACGTGAATACAGAACTAAACCCAGTATATTCCAGGGGCCTCCGATCCCTTTACAACTGTGAAAACACACCTCTCTTTTGTTACCCTTCCTACAGGTGTACTGAGCATCATTTTGTCTGCCTATTAGCAAATTGTTACCAAATAAGAGAAATAAGTGTGCAATATGTAGCTAGTTAAAAATATAATCATTACTGGCTGCCTTCTTAGATGACAATGTTAATACTCTAACAAGAATCTGTACTATATAATGTTACTTCTGTTATCTAGCTTCTACCACACTTCATTCTACATGTTAAACTTAAAAACATATTTTATAAATACTGCTGCTTTCCTACCCCAATATGTACTTAGCAAATTGTAATATTTTGTTTCTACAAATGCGTTCCTATAGTGTTTTTAATTTTAAATATTATATATGAAAACAATCTGAAAGCACTTCTTAAAAATACAGTATGAACTATGATCAACTGGATTAGTAGCAGTAGTAGTAGTAGTAGTAGTAGTAGTAGTAGTAGTAGTAAAAGGGGAAACATTCACAATAATTTCCTGGTGAAAAAGCTGTGTATTTGTCTCTGTATGTGTGTGTGGGGGGGGGGGGGGGTTGAACAGCATTCACACTAACAAGGCGTGGCGTACTTTTACAGTGCAATCTCACACAACCTGCTTAGATACACTGTACGACCTCATTATAAATCAATTAAACAGTGGAACAGATTTAGCCGGGGATCATTATTTGGCGGAACACCGGCCAGCTGACCATGTAACCTTCAATGACAGAAACACACACAGTAAGCTAGTTTACATTAGCGAGAAACTAAGTAGGTTTGCCGTGCACACTGTAGACATTTTATACGTGGTCAAAAGATCTACCGACATGTTATTTCACTGTAGTGCTGCTGTAGACACTAGCCGCCTCTCTTTAAACAAACAAAACGCCGAATTAAATATTAGCTCGTTGCTGCTGCTACAACAGCAACGAGCATCTTTTTTTTTTTTACTGTTCCTGCTCATTGTGTCAATAACCCGTAGCAGCTCTCACGTAATGCAAATAATGGGTTGCAGGTTAAGGTAGCTAAATGTTAGGGACAGAAGGTTATAATTAAACAGATATTTAGCAGGAGCAGATCTCACTCACCTCTCACTTCCTCCATGGTTGCAACGTCTGCTGTCAGAGCGTCGGTGACGTCACGATACACTCAATACTTTTTTTCACTTCCACGTGATACGTCCGGAAAAAACGCAAAAAAACGATTATTGGTATTTTATTAATTTGGGGGAAAATCTTTAAAGCTCTACAAAAGTTATATATTAATCATAAAAATTATAAAAACTGTATATTTGGTCGTTTTTATTATTACTTTTGTGTAAATTCAACATTAATATATTATTAATATTACTACACGACTGTTTATATTGAACTAATATGCATGTTATATTTATCAGTAAAATGTGCACATGTTTACTTTAACATCTTATGTCTATACAATTATTATTGTATTTCTATTGTATTGTATGTCAACTTCTTATGCTCATGTAAATATATTTATTTTATTTTATCTTTTTTATTGCATATTCTTACTTCTTATCTTTATAAAAGCAATTTTGACCTGGATAAATAAAGTATTCAGGTTCTGATTGATTTCTGATAAACCCTGCACCTTTTTTATTTAAATGTGTTTATCTTTTTCTGTCAACTTTGCCTTGTGATTTTTCTTGAATTGTTCTTGTAGGCCTAAAGTTAATTGTTTCACTTTTTACAGTTGCTATTTTAACTTTTACAGTGACAGTTTTACTTAAAGTAAAGTTGTATTTCCTTCTATAGGTGGCGTGCTTTTCTTGGTGATTGATATGTGTCAAGTTCAACTGATTTGAAAATGAACTAACCAAGCTATAAATCCCCAAAAATTATTATAAAGACAATAATTTGTCCACCTCCATTATTGTATTTATATAAATTAATAGTGTCCTCTGGTTATGTGTGTATATTGTCTCCTGGCATTTTTATTATTATTGTGATTTGCTTATGTTGCTTTTTTGTTTTTTGTATTAATGTTAAAGAACATATTTAAAAAATAAAAGTAAAATAAACACGTCACTGTCCAAGGGGCGTAGTGCGCATGCGCTGTAGATTCATTCGAGGAAGTGGCAGGAGAGGCAACTCAAACGACGGAGAAGAGTTTGTTGTTTATTCTGCGTTTAGAGAGGACAAACCGGCCCGAATCCTTATCAAAATGTCGGAATTTGATAGCAACCCGTTCGCAGACCCTGCCGGCGACAATCCTTTCAATGTAAGTTGTGGTTTAAGTTTTTATTTAAGCTGTTAAGGCACAGTTGAGTCTGGCTGCTGACATATCGTTAGTTAAAAGGTAGCCAGCACGTCAGGAAACGATGTTGACGGGGAGGGATCTAATTCTGCTCTCTTGAAGACCATTGGACAAAGGTGACATGATTGGCAGTGCTTAAACCAATCAGCGGGCGTTGTTTAAAAAAAAAGAGGGCGGGGCATTCTGTTAGCTAGTTTACAGGAAGTTAAACTGTAGCCAACCTGGAATGTGTGTCAAACCCTTTTTTAACCACATTGAAACCCGCTAGTATTAATTTTAAAATGGATGTTTATCATTGAGTCGTGTTACTTAAATGTTGTACATGGTTTGAGATACTTTTAGAGTTCTGTAAATTACTCTAAAGACACTCAATTTCAAGCTAACTACTCTACCTCCATTGGTGCTGCTGGTTTGGTCTTTGAAAAGTATTTCTAAACTCTAGCACTTGTTGCTTCCATGTTAACAGTGGCTGACTTATTAGCTAATATGTGCTGTTATTTAAATTATCCTTTGGTCGTATCCTCACATTTAAGATGAAGGCTATATTCAAGACTTCCTGAAAGTTGAAAAAGATGCATTAATTTATTGTTTCTTACATTATGTCAACACATGCTCTCAAGTGTTTCATTATTGCTATTGCATAAAGTTTAGGGACTTACAGAAAACACACTGAAGGAAGAATAGTCAGCAAAGAGCAAGAAATCCTGACCTTCATTTTCAAATTCGTGTCAAACTTCAATAATGCTTATTCTGTGATGAGCGTTGCATCGTGTGCATCGTGCATCGAGCGTGTGTCTGACCTTCCCTAACTGGTGAATTCCCACTAATTCCAACACATTTTTGGTATTTTTTATACGCTATACATCTATTATTATTTATGTATTATTTAATTCATTATTATAGTGTTTTTAAAAAATAATATTTACACACCTACACAGACTGATGAACATGCTTGGTGTATGTCTGGAATCTCAACAGACTCCATATGTATTTAAGATAAGGATATGACCCATATATATCTATATATATTTAGCTGCCATGAGCACCATCTATTCCTTATCGTATAAGATTAGATAAGATAGAGCTTTATTAATCCCCGTGGGGAAATTCAGTAGTTTAACAGCAACAGGGTAAGAATGAAAAACAGGACAGCACAGATTAATACAATCAAAGATACAAATAAAAATGATATACAGTTAAGTAACTATAAAATAAGAAATTATTATAATACAGTATGTAGTTGATTAAGTTGGACATTTAAGAACAGGCACAACTCCTTCCCTATCACGGTGCTTTGATAGGAGTGTTAAAAGCATGACATAATTTTCACAAAGAGCTTCCTCAGAAATGTAGGGAGCCGGGGTTGACATGCAACATGAAAGGGGAATTGAATTTGAACACATGAATCACTGCTAAGAGTTTATAATGTCCATAGAGATTAGACTGCCTTTGGAAAGATAACATATAATCTGGGTTATATCACCACCACATTAAGGCAGTCTTTATGACGTCACCCGGAGGTTTCTGAAGAGCTGTTGGGAAGCTATTGCGCGTTCACACCGGAGTACTTTTACCCGTACTTTTCCCGTTTAGTTCCGATAGTTCCTGGAATTTTGCGTTCACACCCAAAAAAAAGGTTCCATGGGGGTACTAAGTGCTGGCACTAAGTGCTGGGCACTAAGTATGGCAAAGTACTTGGTGTGAAAGCGAGTAAAAAAAATGGCCAATTATGCATACTTTTTATCTTATTTTAATTTAAACGGATTAACTACTTCAAAATCACACCCGTTTAATTGTCATGAGCATGGGAATTAGATATAGAGTGGGGCTGGGCAATATATCAATATGTTTTCATTATGATATGCAGCTAGATATGGTCTTAGAGTTTGGATATACAGTATGATATAAGTGTTTTATTTTCCTGGTGTTAAAGGCTGCATGACATAACATTACGTTATTTTCTAAACTCGCCAGATTGCCTTTTATTTGCCTTAACCCACTTAGTTGTTATTTATATATCAAGGTGTATTTGTTAAATGGTCATGGTAATGGTACACGTGATGATATTTCATTTTTTACGTATTGCCCAGCCCTACTGAAGAGACTATATTTTGACTATATGTTTATTTCTGCTGCTTTATGGGTATTGCCTTGATAAGCATGGAGACAGAGTCTGCAAAATGTATTTTTATGATTATATAACATATCTTTTACTGTATTGAAAAGATCTCTTACAGTAGTGCAGAGTCAAAACAAATCAGGTGCACAATGGCCGTGACGTCAGTGGAGAGTAGATTGCTGTTTGTTTGCTGGGTGTGGAAGGGACTGAATAAATAACCTAATCGCAGCTGGATTATAAAATGTATGCTGTAGTGTTACAGTGACTATCAAGGGCTTACATTCATACAATACTGCACATTAAAATAGTAATAGGTTATACATTTTTGGAAAGAATGTTAGAAGGGCAACATAGGAACATATTAAGAAATGTCCACCCTTTGTGACCTTGAGGTGCAGTTTCCCCCTCAATAATCTACACTGTCCTTTTATGATCATGTACTTCTAAATCAGTTGGCCGTGTGAGGCTGTCATATGCAATATAAAGTCTATTTAGTAATATCCAGTGTGGTTTTGAAATGGGAACAGCCACACCTGGGCAATCACTGCTTATCACATCCCGGTAAAGAGAGTTAATGTCATTATATCATGCCGATAAATGTACTTTGACACAATTTTAGGTTAGGACTAGTAACATTTTTGGATCTGAACATTAAAGAACTTCCCATCAGCATCAGTGGAGAAGTGTTTTGTGTTGTTTTACACACTTTGTTGCTTTAGTGTCTGGTTTTTGGCTTGTCCCATCTTAATCCTTATTTCAGAGGCTACCTTGTTGTCACATTAAAACTCACAGTCTCTCAGTTGTGACTCAGCAGATATTTTCCTAATGTTAGTCAGAGTGTGGTTAATGCTGGTATAAGTCATTTTGCATAATGTGCTGCTTTGAATTTCTCCATAGCCTGTGTTGATCGACAAATACTTCTTAAAAGACATCACTTATCATACCAAACCTGCCGTGGCAAAATCACATTTTAGAAAGTCTCCCGTTGAAGGTGAATAAATAGGATGGGATAAGTTGTAGTTTAAAACTGTTAAACTGCCTTTTGAGCCAGATTTCACTCCTAAATGCCCCTCAAAACAGTGCTTACTAAGGGTGTG